>OX638089.1:30771695-32148608 GCA_951804965.1 Horisme vitalbata | reverse complement strand
CCCTTGACGTAAAGTTGTTGGTTTCTGAGTTTTGGAATTGAGGGCTTATTATCATTATATACGAAAGAATCTGCCCCTGCCCTGCCCTGCCGTCCTAGCTTTTATGTGCCGTCAGTGTTAATGCACCATTATAATTGATCGTTTGAGTTGGGACGGAGACTATATATTTCAACTTGAACGACGGTTATCATTTGTTTTTTTAAGTGTTTCTTCTGTTGTAAATGGTTCACAAATATTGCAAATTTTAACCAATCTACGTTAGTAACAAGACACAGGTATAGTTTAATAAAATAAAAGATAATTCGGACTGGAAATAAAAATAAAAGTATTTGATTATAGACGCCATTGCTATAGCAAAACAGGGGCCTGAATCTGATGATTCGATATTTCTATTAGATATATATCGTGGAAACTATCAAAACTGTATGAATTTAACAGCTTTAGCTATATCTAATAGGGTCAAATATATATGTGTCAGAATCAGGCCCCATGACCTGATTCAAGACTGGATGACTGCACTTATATACCGCACAATGTTGTAAAACTGTGGACAACATCTTTACGTTCCTTCCAAACGGCTCAGATATAAATGCTACTAAACGGTCCCCCATCCAAGAAACGACCATAGCCAAATGAAGGACACCGAAATAAGCAATGCCACGAGCGCTTCACAGCCACTTTACAAAGACTGAAAGACCAAGAAGAAACTAATTTTTATATTTACAAGCAGCAGAAAATATCCAACAATTTATTTATTTTTGCATTGAGTAACGAAGAGTAAGTTGTAAACTATTTTTTTTTTCAAAACTTATCCAACCATTACATTTTAAATAGCCCATAGAAACCCTTTAAACCTTTAGAAGTCGTTTTAAAAGGCAGTCGGCACGTAACTCTAGTGCACCTGGGAGTCTGCCGATCTCATTACGCGAGTAAATCTCAGTGCATAGACCAGGAGGCTACTCTAGCTTGCTATACCTTAAAAAGTACCATCCAACTAATTTATTAGCAGAATGCACCACGGGCTAGTGAGGAAGGCTTAAGTTCCGAAAATAGAAATGAAACCCTATGCACCCCACTGAGTAACTTTGCCATGCAATAACCCAATCCATTTGTCATGCGTGGGGTTTATGACCTTATCCCTCTTTTTATGAATGGAGGCCTATTTCGAGGAGCGGAAATAGAAAATCTGGTATATTGGTTTACTGTTGTAATAGCACTTCTAATATCTTTAACAAATGACCCAGTCTAAAAAAAACAGCGTTGCATTGGCACGTTCCTACATATTTTATGCAGCAAAAAGCAAAAAAAACCTATTTTACCCGTTCATTATCGTCATTACCATTCTCCTGCTGTATTTTTGTAGAAGATAAATGATTTTTTTGTGTTGTAGGCACAGCTGGATCAGAGAGGCAGAGGAATGAGGAGGCTGACAAAAACTAATGAGAAATTTACCCAGAAGTTGGTGATTCCGGGCTGGAATGATGATAATGATGATGAAATCCATTGTGGACATCTTAAATTAAGTATTTCTTTTGTTTATTTTTCGATAAACTTACTTACTTACTAAAATGTATACGATACTGCAAGTATCCTACCATTAACTTCTGCTCTAGTTAGTACACTTACGTACAGTTCAATCTAGAGCTGTTTAATCAGGGTACAGGCGGGCAGTGAAGTGAATCTCCGTAAGGCATTTAAAAGTGAATGCATTTAAAACCTATTTTATGTTTCGTAAGCAACTGAGCTAGACTTAAGAGACGTCTTAAGTAATTAAGTGGGTTAAGCGTCAGAGATTGCTTGAACAAACAACGTTAATTGGACATTTAAAACATAAGATGACACTAACTTACGTAAAGGTTGGTTCTAATAGTTTTTTTTCTTCCTTCAGCTTACCGTGGTGTTTTAAGGAATAATTAGGACTAATCAATTTATTGATAAATAATTAGTTACACCAATGTTTTACATAATCATAATGATAATATTGATACAAACAACAATTATTACATAAAATAGTGCAACTTACCTACACTAATAGGTTACATTGTTTACAAAATTTAAAGTTAAAGTTAGGTAGGTATATAATTAACATGTTATAAATTCATAAAAGGTCATAAATTCTGTAGTATGTGTTTGTGTTTCAAATTTAAAATTATTTAATTCGATAAGCTATCGAATTTTACACACAAATTCATAGACGTCATAGAATGCTTCCTTAATGAGCCATAATTTTAAATTTGTTTCAAAGTAAATAAGGCTGGGTGCTCCCTTAATATATATACTGGCAAGCGATTATATACAACAGTTCCCAACCCGCCCGCCTGCAACAAGGCCGCCTGAGGGCCTCTAACATAAAGCTGGGACCAATATCTTAACGTGCCCAACGGTAGTGCTCAGTAAGGCAACGACTAATTCTAATTCTAATTTGAGGTGGGGGGAGAAAGTTCTGCACTGACGTCCCGCATTGGGGTGTATTGTGCATTGTCCCCCTGCTATCCCTACCCCAGCTAGCCCAACTCCCTAAAGTAACGGAGAAGAACTCTGGGTTGATGGCAACATTGCTCTAGAATTCCTGATGCTGCCTGTATCTGTGAGTTTTGATCAAGCCACTTTTGTAACCCGGATTTTGCTCTGGCTTCGTTTGTGGCAGTGCAGTGTAAGATGACGTGCTCCACTGTTTTTTTATCTTGAAAGCAACCACGACAGGTTCCGCTGTCCGAAGCTCCTGTCTTTACTAGGTGGTGGTTCAGGTCACAGTGGCCTGTGATAACACCAACCAGTATGCGTAGGTCGTCACTCTTCATTTTTAACTCTGTTAGTTATTTTGTTGTTTCTCTATTCCATTCAAATTTCACACAAAATGCTTGGAAATAAAACACAATTTAGGACAGACTGTATGTCGTTGCTCGGACGTATGACGCGCCATTTCGTGCCATGTCCGTGCTTGCCGTTAGGTGACCGCACGGATGCGTGCCTGGCATACACGCGGCACACAAAAAGCACTTACATCCCATTTATTTAGAGTCCATTAGTTGATTTGATGTAAGAAAAAAATACTTGCTTTTGTCAGCAAACACACGGTACGACAAATGTCGTATTAATATTAATGTGATTAATTTCTGTAAGAGATCGTAGCCATAGCTACCCCCTAGAGCAAATAAGAGGTTTAATCAAAAACTGCTCAGTTTATTTCAACAACGACTTGCAACGTTTAAATATTTGTACAGCTCGACTACCTCAGAGACGGTCCACAATTTTAATTAATTATGTAGGTAATTATTGTAATGTATGTTTGAATTGCTCACTGAAGTGAATATATTACCTTTGTAAGTTCACTGTCACTACATAATATAATGCTGAACACCATCATACAGTATCATGTAGCCGCAAACTTGTGAAGGGAACCACATCACAGATGAAGGTACCACTTATTTTTTTTTTTTTTGTAAATGAAAGGATATTATACAAAGAAAACACCCAAACCTGTCACAAATATCTGCAAATAATTACGGACGAAAAAGGTAGTGAAAATAAGACGCAAAATATCCAAATTGTTAAAACAAAAATACAAATACTTAAAATTCGTATACCTAGAATACAGCCAAACATGCCCTTATTATATGCATATGCAATATATATGCAAAGATATGCGTGTTTGTGTTTATATTAGACGACACTGAGACAAGAGTGCAGTTATTAGATGCTTTGCCCCAGTTCTTGAGCTCTCAAATGGTCATATTCATAGGCACGTATTTATACTTTTATTTTCGTAGCTTTTAACATGAATTTTATTTTTGACGTATTTTTTTGTTTGAATCTTCGTAAATTGTGTAAAAGAGTAATAGTAAAATAGTAAATAATATAAATCTTCTCGAGCGGCTTCGATTGGGTTGTAGCAGCAAAAAATAAGCTTATTATATGTTACATGCTTCCGCCCGTGACTTTGCTCGCGTGGTCACGCCAAAAGCAGCCTGCCGCCAATGCCACGTATATTTGATAGGAGGGTGCACCATGGGCTGGTGCGGTCTGTTCGGGTTACAAAGATGAAAGTAACAACAACTTTATTTGACATTCTTTATTTATATTGAGAGAGGGAAAAAACGTGAAAGAAAATACACGTAAACGAAGTTGCATGCGGGTCAGCTAGAAAAAAATGCCTTACCTAAATACTAATACATACAATATGTATTTAGTATAGGTTAGAGGTCAACTTACATTGATTACTAAAAGTTTCCGAAACTGGCGTGATTCTTTAAATTGGCATATTTTTTTTATTTATGAATGGATTGACATAAAACAAACATTCAATGTTATGTGAAGCTTACCACAACATACGAGTGAACCACATCTAAATCGGATATGCCATTTCTGAGATTAGCGTGCACAAACGCACAGACAAATAGATAAACAGACAAAAATTCTAACAATCATTGTTATAGGTCCTAATTGCGTTGGTGATGGCCCCAATTTTTTTTTTTCATATATCTTCTATGTACAGACAGTGATCGGTTACATTTATAATACAAAAATAAATAATGCTGGACTATCACACAGCATCATGTAGCCCCAAAGTAAGCAGTGCTTGTGTTATGGGAACCACATGATTGATATACTATTATATATTTTTTTATAAATACATACATATCATACATTAAAAAGCACCCAAACCCAAGTCAAATATCTGCAGATCATGCAAACATTTGTCCTGCGGCGGGAATCGAACCCGCAACCTTCTGCGTCCCAGACGGACCTTCGCCCACTGCGCCACAGAGGTAGTCAGTTTATATTATATGTAAACAAATAGATATGTAGGTGTCAGCCGCGCAATAGGTCTTAAGACTAGCCTCCTTATCCATGACCAATTTACATTTTATAACGTCTCGATAAAGTAAGCTTCTGCCTGACATTTAAATGTAAATAAAAAGAGGTGACATGATGTTTTAATGCCATTTTAGATATCTGAGTAAAGGTTTTATTAGTATTATCTATACACAAAAGAGCATTCCCGGCCCAACTACACATTCGGCCACGTAGTTATGCAAGGAATCCCAGAAAGTGGGACGGGGCATTTTTCATCGCGCGCAAACTTGAACCAAATGAAATTTCCCCTTTGGACTGCGTTTGGCATTTATTAGTTTTATTTATATTATGGAGAAAGAAATAATATTGTATAGTAACAAAATACCGTATTTTTTTCTAGAAAATAGCTGTTAGTAGTTGTAGAGCTTTTTAAAGGACTCGTCCGGGGAAGTACTACTACCATGCCTATTTCTGCCGTTAATCAGTGTTTCTGTTTCAAGGGTGTGGGTGCCAGTTAGTGAAATCACAGGCACGTGAGGCTTATCCCCATCATGCCTCAAGTTGAACGTAGGCACGTTTCAAACTTACGCGACTTGCAGTAATAATCATCATTATCAACCTATTATAGCATTCAATTTCGAGTTCTAGAATGAAGAACACGGCGAAAAGTAGTGTAGGATCCCTCCGACCAGGTGGAGTGACGATTTGTGAAAGCTTTCTGAAAGAATCTGATTGCTTCGAGCTGAGGACAGGTAGCAATGTTAATCAGTGTCAATGGTACGATTCACGCCTGACGCGCCGCATCGAAACGCAGTGCAGCGCGTTGCAGCAGATACGCGCACATGTGCGAGCAGCTGACTGGAGCCGCCAGACGGCTGAAATCCGCTGGAATCCGCGAGCATGCGCGAGCATCTGACGCCGGCTTATAAAAAAAACACATCCCTAGACTGATGGACGCGTCGGGCTGGGACAGTAGTTGCGAGCAGCTGCGAGTAGGCTTGAGAAGCCACGAGCATCCTCGAGCAGCCGAGAGCAGCCGGTCAGCTTTAAAGCTGCGTAAATTCAATGCAAATATGGAATGTAACTCCGTTGTGGATGTTTCAATTTCCTCTAGCATGTTTTAAAATGCGCTCCGACGCGCTCCGATGCGGCGCGTCAGGTGTGAATCGTACATTATGGAGGCCTATGTCCAGTAGAGGACTGCTATAGGCTGATGTTGATGATGATACTGTTGGACGTAGGCTTACTTTAGGTAGGCTTTGTTGTAGGTAGGTTTTGCAAGTGTGCAAAGTAGGTCACGTTCCATGCGTGTCTTGCAATGCGTGCGGACAATTAGAATACATTAGTTGTAAGTAAATAAATAAACACACCACTAGACACTACAACATCATGTCGCCCCAAAACTAAGAAGAGCTATTCTAAGAAACACATGACTGATATATTAGATAACTTTTTCTTTCTAAATGTATACAAATTACATTATACATAGAAAAAACCCAGACCCGAGACAGATATTTTCAAAACATACAAATTTTTTTCTCTCGCGGCGGGAATCGAACCCGCTACCTTCTGCTTCTCAGACGAGCCCTTGCCCACTGCACCACAGAGGATGTCTTTGGTTGCCACTTAATATTAGATGTGTTTTGTGCTTGTTTCATCTTCAAAGTATCATAAAAACTCACGAAAGCTCTTGAAATGAAATAATAATGCCAATAAAAACCAGTCGCCATCGGTCAAAACATTTTAGGTAACAATTCAAAGATTTCCCTCCAAAATCCTGAGCCTTTATTTGAGAAGCTTTGAGAAGCTGAATATTGCCCTCGAAAAAAACATCTTCGCATTACTTTTGTTCGAAGATGGCTCCTGTCAAATCTTTCAATAGCAAATTCCGGTGTTTGTAGACTCGCGACTTTTTAATTAGTTTTACCAGCGACAGGCCTTTTTCACAATCACAAAGTAACGACAAAGTAAGCTATTTGTCGTTTAAATTAAAAAGTGGCGTAACTATCACTTTATTCGGTAAATAGCTCACTGTTTTAGTTGTAGTAGAGTTCTTTGTGGAGGGCTCGTCCGGGGAAGTACTGCCACCACGCCTATTTCGGCCGTGAAGCAGCTGTGCTGTGTTTCGGTTTGAAGGGTGTGGGTACCGATAAAATTACAGGCACAAGAGGCTATATCATCTTCATGCCTCAAGTTGATGGACGCAGGGCATTGCACGTTCCAAAGAAACTTAAGCTATGATGCAATGCTTTGTGATAGGTAATGGTTACCACTTAACATCAGGTGGATCAAGTGCTTGTTCCATCTTCAAGTACCATAAAAAAAAACTTTCACTTCACTCGAAGATGAAATAAGCCCATCATAATCTTTATATTTACAGATTTGATGCAAAGATTGATTTTTTAGAATCGGCTGCCTGCCAAGAGTCAACCCCCTTTGGGAATACTTGTTTATAATGTATACCATTTTAATATACGTAAAATATTTACACAATTATGGCTTTGAAGAGTACAACACACAGCGGTACAGCACAGCCTATCACTGGCACATAGCTGTGCCAGGCTATCAGCCAAAGGCTGTCAGCCGCCAGAGTCCTTTGTTATTTATGGTGCACCACTGGCTGGTGAAGTTAGTGGAGGTCAGAACTCCTTACAGCTCCTGAACTGTTTTTAAATACGACTAAAAGTCGCTCGTCTGTTAACCGCTCCCCAATCAAGAACTGCCGACCAATCAAATTTGCCCGCTGAATTCCCCAATGATGGCACAACAATGCTACGATTTAGCTCACCCAATCAGTTCTATTGAGTCAAAGATTTTTATATTAATTTAGGCTTTTCTATCATTCATCATTACATAAATTAGGTAACAATTTAGTCCTTTGAAAGTCTAGATAGATAATTCCAATTATCCCTATCAAGTTTCTCCTTTAATGGGGATTTCATGTTTTTGGTCAAATTCCATTCTACAAGTACACCGTACATTCTACGCCGTAGACCTGTTACGGCGCTAAAATGATACAGCGTAAACGTGCTACGGCATAGCAATTCAGAGAATCAGCGGGGTGATCGGCTAACTCTGTTGCAAACAGAAATGATTGGCACCAATCGATGTCAATCATTTCTGTTTGTAACTGAGTTAGCCGATCACCCCGCTGATTAATATAGCATGTGAATTACTTTTGTGGCCTATGTCCAGCAGTGGACTGCAGACCTGTAGGCTGATGATAATGATGATGAATTACTTTTGTATACTTAAGCCTTTTAAGTCTTTTTCGAGACACCGGTTCTAATTCCCTGTATGACCGACGTCCGCGCGTCACCAACCAAGTAGGTGCTTGCTGAAAATCAGCGCTGTATCTAGGTTATGCAGCACATAGCTGAGCAAGAACCTGTTTTCCAAGGTCACTCACTGCCTCACATGACAACTATTTACATGCACGGATGATGCAAAAATAGGTAGGCAAGTAGGTTCTTGTAATGTTTAAGTTGTTTATTTTTATTTCGATGTTATTTTGTGTATTAAGTTACATATATAATGTAACCTGCACCTGTCTTACATCTGGTAGATAGTTTTAAGTATATCTATTAAGATAACCTGCATGTACAATTTAAACCACAATCTGTGCATAGTGATTCTTGGAAATAAATGCTATATCTATCTATCTATCTATCTATCTTTTACTCACAGACCGGGACGCTGTCGTACCTGGGGCATGAAATCAAAAATTAAAATCAAAATACGTTTATTCAGTTAGCACCTACAGTACACTATGCAACGTCATTTTTTTAAATTAAATTAACTTTTTCATGGATAAATGGAGTAGGCTTGTAGCACCTATATCATTCTCTTAGCCTAGCTAGCCTTACCCACAGAAAAGACATGGTCATGGTCAATATTATCTATTACATTATTAATATTATCTACACATGACATTACACTCAGTATCATCTAGCCCTAAAGTAAGGATAGCTTTTGTTAAAGAAACCACAAAACTGCAGTTAATATTACATATAATTTTTATGTAAATACACCTGACGCATATTTGCAGATCTGTAGTAAATTATTTATGTAATCAGTAAATATTTGTCAAGATTTTATCTTACAAAGTCAAACCTTGCTCGTGAATTTTGGGACCCTTTGACCATCGGTGCTGAAAGACCCATGGCTACAGTCAAAGGATTTTAAATCGGGTTAAGAAATAACGAAATTATTTGAACGGGCTCCAGTCGAATTGGAATTGGAAGGTTTGGTTTTCAAGGTTAGTATGTGAACGAAAGCGGGGTGAAAAATCGCTGTTTGTAGATAGGAATTGGTGATGTTTTTGCGTGTCGGTTAAAGTGAAACAAACATACAAATAAATGAAATTATAGTAAAGCCGACCTGATTGAGTGTCAAGTATAATAATATATATGCTATATATATTATTATAATAATAATATAATAATGCGGGACGTAATCTAATCACACAGCATCATGTAGCCCCAAACTAAGCAGAGCTTGTATTATGGGAACCACATGATTGAATATACTACACATATATTTTTTTTGTAAATACATACTTATCATACATAGAAAACACCCAGACCCGAGACAAATATCTACTGAACATGCAAACATTTGTCCCGCAGCGGGAATCGAACCCGCAACCGTCTGCGTCTCAGGTGGACTTTCGCCCACTGCGCCACAGAGGCCGTCATTATATTTATGCTGATATACATAGCAGCTAATACATATACATATATACATATACATAGCCTTAACCGACTCGACTATAAAATACCTTTTTTACCCTATGTTTATTGTATATTCTAAGGGTGCGCTGGTAGCAAATGCAGCCCCTGAGAGTAAAAACCATGCGGAAACCTCTACCCACGCGAAAAGAGGCGCGCGGTGCCCAGTAGTATTTAGTAAACTTTTTGTTTAAAAAGTAATTGAAATTTTAATATGCTTATATCCAGCACAAGCATAATCTGATGATAATAATGATTGTGTCTTTATTATTTTTTCTATTGACTGCTCTATCTAAAGTCTCAAGTGAGGTCATCGACTAAAATCTTAACTCAAGATCATCTTGGACTGCCTATAGGCAATCTAAAATCGTGTGTGGCTTTCTACAGACAGTATTACCCACACTCTAAATGCCTACCCTCTATAGCAACATTGTTTTAATTAGATCCTTTTGACTATCTCTATCTTTCGTCTATCCAACCAAATCAATGACAGTGAATTTCCGCATCGCTGTTTTTTTCATCTAATCTTTTGTCTAGTACACACAGTTTCGGTACATACAGAGTGTGTAGGATGCTTTTTATACGAATATAATTCTAACTCTCCTTAGACTTTGTTATATTAGGAGTCAAAGCTAATAGAACTATATTACAAAAAAACACAAGGATCATTTTAAGCCCTAGAATATAATTTACCTAGGTAGAATCATCCTGTATTCAACTTTAGCTAAACATTTGCTTTATGGCACGCCCACAACTTTGGTAACTTTGACTAAATACGTTCGTTATAAAATAATAGAGCGTAAGGGGTTCCGACCCAAATCTCCGGAACCCAAGCCAACTCACCCGCACGTGATGCACCCTGCTAACTAATAAACGGGGCTTCAGCGGCCGGCGGATTGCGGCATAGCGTAGCCTAACACTGGCATAGCTGATTCCCCTGGCCACCGACTAGCAGCAGCGTCTGCGGTGTGAGAAGCTGTGTCCTGCGATCCCCAACCTGCATACCCAGCATGGGGCTAATGGGCATATCCCCCTTATAGGGGAGGCCTATGTCCAGCAGCGGATTGAATGGCTGGTGTTGTAGTTGTTGCACTTTAGCTTGCTTATTCTCCGAGTGTCGACAACTTTAGTTCTATGTTGGATAGTCTCATTGCGGATTATATCTTTCAGAGATTGTATTAGATACGTCAGGTTGAAATATTCATCATCGCCGTGCTCTAAGCAAGTCGACTGGACTCGCACGTAATATGCTTTGTCTGTACAAACTCTCATGGACCGTCAATGTTTACGGTCATGTTGAGGTTTCAATTTCAATCATTGCTATCAAGCTATGTTAGGAGTTCTAACCTTCATTTTCGGACTCCAAGCTAACGTCACTACCACGAGACCCTGCTAACATAGGCAGCCAGTTGACTGCGGCATAGCGCATCCTTACACAGGAGCTGGTGGCCAACTGAGTTTTAGGTAGGTCGAAGGCCTCCGACATGGCTTAACGACTGAAAAAGTCGGGATGAATATACTAAGGTACCTTTCAAATCATGACAACACTCAGATCTGAATGTGACAACCCATCCAAGTGCCGGGCAGTGTGGCATAACCAAGATGATCTGCTAAGAACACCGAAATACTTTTATATATTCTGTGGTCAGAGGTGAATAAACAAATAAAACAAACAAAATAAGAAAGCAAACGCAAAAAAAATACCGTCACAGCAAAATGAGACAACGTACGCTTGAAAAATACACGGGTAAAAGAAAAATACATGGATTTCTCTGTAAGTTCTGGTAAGAATCGTTTGACGTACGACTGCATTTTATCGTATGTAGTAAAAGGGTTCTAACATGTTTGCGGTTCGCTTCACTAGTGATGGGCTACTGTCGGTGTCGATACAAATTATTATCAAACCAAAAAAATCAAGGACGCATTTTGTTTTACTAGTTTAATTGTTTATTTCACTTTGTATAAAAGAACACTTTGTGTAAATTCAACGAACAATGAAAGGTGTCCAGTTAATAGTATTTTTATCGGTTACCAATTTAACCTGTGATTAATAACCCCAAAGCCGTTGTTACTAGCTTCATGCAAGTGTTCAATGTAGTTGGTAGCCATCATCATCATCATCATCAGCCTATAGCAGTCCACTGATGTATGTAGGCTTCCCCTAAAGTGCGTCATTGCGCCTTGTCCTCAGTTTGATGTCTTTTAATTTGACCTTTGATCCTGAAACACCTAGGGCTTATTAAGTCCAAAAAAGCCATCGATTGATACACCATCGTAAAAGACAAGACGTAATACATCAGTACCATACTCGTCTACTCGTCCACTTGAGTTCAATCCAGCATATGTACGTCTCTGACATACCATAGATATTGATTTAAATTGTAAAACATCACTATCCCACGATCCATCCATACAGTTTGTCCAAGTAATATGATAGGTAGTGGTTTTCCCAGTATATTTAATATATTAAATAAAATCATCGATTATAAAATATTCATCGCCTGACACACCATCGATATCGATTTATGATGTAAGACATCACTATCCTACGGTCCATGCATACAGTTCGTCCAAGCATATGATCTGTTGCGGTTGGTCTGGCCTCGGCTGTCTAAGCGCTTGATTTATTAGGTGTCTAGCGCCATCTAGGTTAAAGAACAGCGTAATGTGTTTTACGACTTGACATTATCAGTAATGGTGTTGAATATAGCAAGGGTAGTGATTTCACGGTTAATCTACGCGCTGAGAGGAGTAAAAAGAGTCTTAATATAAAGTTATTCTTGTATAAAACTGTAAGGCTGTGTACGCACTGACCGGTGGCTTGCTTAGTGCCTCAAGCCTAGGAAGTCACCTGGCGTGTAGTGTAAGGCTACGTAGCAACGGAAAAGTGGCTTAGTGCCTCGAGCCTAGCAAATCACGTGGCCTGTAGTGTAAGGCTATGTATGCACTGACAGGTGGCTTGCTTAATGCCTTGAGCCTAGCAAGTCACCTGGCGTGTAGTGTAAGGCTACGTATGCACTGACAGGTAGCTTGCTTAGTGCCCAGAGCCTAGCAGGTCACCTGGCGAGTAGTATAAAGCTACGTATGCATTGATAGGCGGCTTTCTTAGCGCCTGGAGCCTAGAGGCTTACCTCACGTTACGTGCTAGGATACACGGAGGCCGCACTGGAGGGTTTGCGTGTTGAATAGACCAGAGGAAACTACACGCCAGGTGACTTTCTAGGCACCAAACAAGCCACCTGTCGGTGCGTATGTAGCCTCACACTACACGCCAGGTGACTTGCTAGATTTGAGGCAGTGCGTGCGTAGCCTAAAGAAGCCGACTCACTGACTCACTGATAATAAACCCACAGCCAAAATTGTAAGTCCTAATGATTTGGAGACTTCTGTGGCGCAGTGGGACACAGAAAGTTGCGAGTTCGATTCCCGCCACAAGATAAATATTTGTATGATCTACAAATATTGTTTTGGGTCTGGGTGCTTTCTATGTATGTATGGCAGCAAATTTCTCAGATAAAAAGGCAAGTTACTTGAATAACCTAGCCTCCTGAGAGATCCTGGTAAATACATGGCCATCAAGATCCCTCAAGGGATCGACGAATACACTGGTTTACCAGAATTCTTTAATGGGATTCCCCAAGGACCTCCTATGCTTACGTGGGGGTCCTAATTACTGTTAGTTATTTTATTTATTATTGTAATTTAAGAGCTTAGCTTTTGTCGGTGTAGTGATGCAATTCCTTTCCACAAAACTATTATTCGGCCTTCTGCCAGTCAGTACGGACTATCTGTATATGGCTGTTGCTCCATACCAGGGGAATTATTATTTACTGGCGGCATTTGATCGCCAGGTCACTCGGTCGTCCTAAAAACTTTACAGCATTTTATAAAGTCTGCCCCACCAAACTTCCCTCTGCCACGTGTTAGCCATGCCGCTGCAGGATTTAGCTGTACCGGTGTAACGCAGCGTCAAATAATTGAAAGGTTCGATGATGCAGTAGCAATATGATGAGAGGCGGAAAACGGTGTGTTTTTAGTCGGTAGGCTGCCGAACTAGCGAGAGATAGTCGCTGGCAGAGAGCCCGATAATAATAATAATAATAATAAGAGCCTTGACCAATATCTTAAGAGGTTCTCGCTAGGCAGCTGGATCAAGGGTCAGATACAGAAGGCGGCTCTCCTGGACTCGGCACGCATTGTGCGGAGGTTCCTCTCTCTGCAGCCCTAGCCACCGACCGTTTGAGCCCTGCCCCGCGGTCGATGGTCTACCGTTTTGATACATTTTTTACTATAATGTTTTTGATGTTTATTTATGTACATAAGTAGTATTAAGTATAATAGTAAAAAATGTATTTTAGACGAGTTTACAAATAAATAAAGTGTCATAATAATAATAATAAAGCCTTTTATTTCCCAAAAAAAAACAGAAAGTTTAATTAACATTGATAAATTGATAGCAAGCAAGTATATAATTCAATTGATAATTTTTTTTAAACTTTCAATAAAAAATAAAAGAACCATGCCTAAAACTACTTAAATAATTAAGTGATTTGATTTAATTAGTAATAATTTTAATTTAATTTCATTACATTTCAATAAGATAATAAGCTATCACAAAATTATTCTGATTATGTAACATTTATATTTATATGAAATATGTATACAGGTAATAGAATAATTAGAATAAATAATTTTAAAAAGTTGAGTTCATGCATAATAGATGTGTTTTCATAATTATTTTGGGGTGTCCAATTCTGGACGAAGGCCTCCTCCATTTTATTCAACTTTCGTCTATCTTGTGCTAAGCGTGTCCATGTGACCCCAGCGGTGGCTACAATATCGTCCGCCCAGCGGCGGCGCGGGCGCCCTGGCGGGCGGCGCTCACCACGTGGGTACCAGTGGAGCACCCTCTCGCTCCACCTGTCATCGGTAGTTCTTGCCGTGTGTCCGGCCCAGCGCCATTTCAGGCGAAATAACATTTTGGCTGCATCTATTATTTTAGTTTTTCTACGGATATCTATACACCTAACTCTGTCTTTTAATTTTAATCCCAGCATGCTTCTTTCAGCAGATCTTTGAAAGGTTTGTATTTTATGTATAATTTTCTTCGTAATAGGGGGTCACGACTGAGTCCATCGTTTTTTTCTTTAAGTTAATTTTAATCTGGCATTTAAATATATGTTTAAGGGACCAGTATGAGTTCCATGCTCTTTTTATTGTCCTTTCAACTTCGTCTATGTAATGATTTTTAAACGATATATTTTGGCCCAAATAAACATACTGATCCACATACGAAATACTTGTATTGTTAATGTTTATCGTTTCTTTCTTTCCGTTTGTCATAATACAAGTTCATTTTTTTCAGGGTTCATTTCCAGTCCACATTCTCTACTTTGCTTATCTAGAGACTGCAGCATATATTGGAGGTCTTTCTGGTTTTCAGATACTACGACGATATCATCAGCAAAGCGTAGAGAGCCCGATAGATCACTCAAACTCTCCCCGAGTTGGTATAGATACAAACGAGTTGAAGAACATGCGTAACTTATTTTCAGACCGACCGATATAAAACTTGCTTATAGACACTTCCATAATATGTTACATTTATGATTTAGTTATCAATATTGTATTCTTTTATTTTTTAGTGTGGACCAGTTCTTGACCTCGAGGCTTGCGGTGGCAAGGATGAGGTCAACGATGGGACGAGCTTTCTCAGAAGATGCCTATGAACTCTCTTTTTAAAGCCGTTAGGGTCATAAGACAATGGAAAACAGACGCTGGCAGCTGATTCCATATTTTAGCAGTGCGCATTATAAATGATGTTTGGAAGCGCTTAGTCCTGTTAAATGGAATATCAACTTGATGCGGATGGTAGTTAGCAGTGCGTCTGAAGTTCCTATGGAAGAAAGGTGAAGGCGGAATAAGGTCATGTAGCTCCTGAGCACACTCTCCGAAGTACAATCTATAAAAGACCGACAAACACGTAATCTCGCGACGATGGTTCAAGCTCTCGAGCCTTGCTTTAGCAAGATACTCTTTACCAATGAGCCTCTTAGCCCTACGTTCGACTGAGTCTAGTGCGGCAAGTTAATACTTCGTTTATTGATATAATTATGTATTCAAACATATCTGTATGGTCCTCAATAAAGGTATTAAGAATTATCCTATCCTACTTCCCTTATCCCTTAATATTATAAACGTTTTTGAGAATGTATGGATGTTTGTTACTCTACTGCGAGAACGGCTAAATGGATTTGGATGAAGATTGGAATATACATAGACTGTCGTCTGGATTAACACATAGGCTATTTTTATCGGACTACCATGCGAGTGTAGCCGCAGGCGGAGGTTAGTAAAGTTATAAAAGATGTGAGCGAGAACTAGGTACAAAGTAACGGACAAAATATCTTGTTTTATACAATCTTGCCTCTCAGTTCTCCTAAATATCTCACAGAAGGGTACTTAATGTCAATTTGCGAGCAGCGGGAGTTGATTGCTCAAAAGCGTGTGTAGTTTGCGAGTGAATGTTGCGACTACGTTGAAAACTGTAGCATGAGAGTGAAAAATATACCCTAATACAAAGTTCGCGTAATTATAATTTGACGCTCCTGTGGCGCAGTGGGCGAAGGTCCGCCTAAGACGCAGAAGATCACAGGTTTGATGACCGCCGTGGGACAAATGTTATCTTTATTTGCAGATATTTGTCTCTTTATATGTGTTATTTGTATGTATTTTAACTTTTTTTAAATATATTCATATATTTAAAAAAAGTTAAAATACTAAACTTTTTATCTTTTTAACTTTTTTTAAATATATTCATATATTTAAAATACTACTATTTAGTCATGTGGTTCTAATAATACAAACTCTGCTAAATTTGGGCTGCTTCATTTTTAAAATGGATTGATTATGAGTCAAAAGGTACAAATAGTATAAAATATCTTGGAATAACAATAGATAAAAACCTAAATTGGAAATTACAAATTGACACCCTTAAGATTCGTATTCGCAAACTGATTCACATTTTCAAAAAAATTAGGCATCTTGAAGATGAAAATACTAATAGAACAGTTTATCTAACTCTCTGCCAGTCTATCATTACCTACGGCATTTCCGCATGGGGAGGCGCATCAAAAACAGCTATACTAAAATTATCTTTCTAATTTTAGTATATACACAGCGTTGTATCTTAAAAGTTTTGAACTTTAGACCTTTTAGGTACCCTACGGCTGACCTCTATAGAGAAACATTGATGCTGACAGTGCGGCAGATTTTTATTTTTAGGTACCCTACAGCTGACCTCTATAGAGAAACATTGATGCTGACAGTGCGGCAGATTTTTATTAAAATAGTTGTCTTAAGACAGCATACTCGTGCTGGACGTACTGATCGAGTTAATCACAGAAGAATACATGAGGTGTACAAAGTTCCACCTTGTAAAACTACGTTTGCTCATAGCTTTGCATATTTCTTAGGACCTTTCCTATATAATAGAATTAGCAAATCTGTGCTTCTAAAGGATAAGACAAGGCATTTATGTGGAAGAACTCTAGAAATGTACTTACGACAATTATTCTACAATTCCACTGAAAACCTATTAACTATAATTGTGTAATCATTACTAAATTATTTAAAGGAGAGGTTGCATACTAAATTGTTATTGTAGTTATTTTAGCGTTATTATAAGGTCTAGTAAAAAAATGTATATACCACTAATTATGTTTTAATATAGTCTGCTCTGCATAAGGAGGAAAGAGCTGCCTTGCCGTAACACAGTTTTATAACTAGCACGGGAGGTATATTCCTTACTTCATGATGTATGCTAGACTAGTTCTGAACATGTACGTGGGTGTTTTTTCTTTTTACTCTTAGTTATAGCATAAGCACTATGTAATCGTACTTATAAGTTTAATGAAATAAAATTATTCTTATTCTTATTCTTAAAGGTGGCAAAAGCAAAGTTAAAATTCATGTCGGCCTCTGTGGCGCAGTGGGCGAAGGTCCGCCTGAGACGCAGAAGGTTGCGGGTTCGATATCCGCTGCGGGACAAATGTTGCATGTTCTGTAGATATTTGTCTCAGGTCTGGGTGTTTCTATGTATGATATGTTTTGTGTGCGTCGGAAGGCACGTTAAGATGATGATCCTTGGTCCGGGCTTTTTTAGTAGTTTCGTCGTCGTAGTAAGCTATCTCTGAAGCCTTCGGGCGGCCTGAAAACTCCAACACCAGAGTTAACTTCTAGCTCATACGAAGAAGAAGAGGAAGATTTTATGTAAAAAAAAGACAACTAGAATTCACAAATTATTTGTCAAGTTTTTTTAAGGTTTGTCAAGTTAAAAAAATATTTGATATTTCAAATAACAAAGTGTGTGTAGAAGTAATTCCTATAATATGGACATAATAAAAGGAAAAAGAAAGAGATAACTGTCTTCAATCATGTAGATAAAAAGGCATACTAATAACAAACTAACTCCCAAAGAAATTCTTTTATTTCCATAACCCGCGATGCCAACTTTGTGGTCCAATAACCCGTTTAATGTAACATTTTGCCCTTTCAATTTGCAATAAATAGCAATAAAAATAATAAAAAAAACGGAGAGACTCTGCTTTTACGTGCAAACGTCGTATTTATGGCTACGAGTCTGATTTGAGAGAAAGCGGTTTACATTTTTCTATTTGTATCATCGAGTATAGTACTCTAGAGTCAACGTGGAAAAAAATGTCCGCACCAAAACTCAACGCACGTTGTCTTTTGCGCTGACATTGAATACTTTTCAAGCGACATATGGTTGGTACACTAAGCACATCTATTTATTTACCGTTATACTTATACGTGTGCTACTAAAATTATATAATATGCTACCTACTCAAAGTTTTCCATTGCCCTGTCATTATTTGACATTATCCAATGACAGATTTTTCTAAGTAAGATAAATAATCTTTATGTACGTCAACGACGCTCGAGAGTTTTCACTAGGAGACTGTGACTTTATAGAGTTATATCTCAATTATTAGTAATATTAGAATTAGTTTTTACTGTGCTTTTCAGTAAAAAGCTTCTATAATATATTTTGACGAATTCAGTTATTAGTGGGCAAAGGCCCGATTCGTTAGTTCGTCAATGTTTTTAAGCACATATATTTTTAGCATAAACGTAAAGTATAACTATAAAAAAAAAACTGGCTGGACATTATCACAAATCATCATCTAGCCCCAAAATAATCAGAGCTTGTAAATATAATTAGAACCAAATAAATTACCGTTAAACCACTTATTTAAATTGTATCTATTTTTCGTGAATACATATACATTAACACTGAGACCAGACCCGAGACAAATCCTTGCAGATCATTCAAAAATTACGATGGTCATCGAACCCGCAACCTTCTATTTTTCAGGTGGGCCTTCGTCCACTACGCCACAGTAGTCATGCGTAAAAAAACTTTCACTACAACCTGTGCTACAACATTCTTTTCATTGCGTGAGTTAGGGGTCAGTCTTAGGTCATTCCTTATCTTAAGTAGGTCAAGTGACCTGTGCCTAATTTTGTTTAGGAGCCTTAACGCGTCTTTGAAAGTTCCACTACTGAAGGGCTGGGACAAGTGAGAGTCTTGCAGCAAAAACGGGGATCCTGTGAGTTAATGGTCATTTTTAAACAGTTTTGATCATAAAATGAAAACCATGCAACAAAAAAAACGGCTTTTAACTGGGCTAATTGACCCCTTTCTTATGATATGCCACACGACCTATTGGCACCAGTCTGAAATATAGACCTTTTGGGGATGAAAATCTTTTTTTTACTGGCATTCAAAAAATCTATACCAAATTTTAAGTCGGTAGCTTATATAGTTCCTGAAATAATCAGCTGTGACAGACGGACGGACGCATAAAGTGAAGGTTCATTTTTCCAGTTTGGTAACGTCACCCTAAAACACATTACCTAAAAAAAACAAACATTTAACAATTCTAAAATAATACCTGTTGAGCCATCTAATTCGATTGAGCAAAATGTATATAAATTTTAATTAGAGTAATTGATGGTTTGCTCGTTGAAATAGCGCTATAATGTCAACGTCAGGGTACCGCTCAGTTTTAAACTATAATTGCCTAAATCGGTTCACCCGTTTAAAAGCACAGTGCCACAGACAGACACACACAGCTGCCAAAACTTATAACACCCCTTTTTGCGTCGGGGAATAACAAAATCAAACGAATTTTCACGTACCGTTCACATTTTTTATTATTCTTTAAAAATTTCACCTTTACATAGGTGAAGGTACCGACGGCGTTTCAACTCATTAAAAGAGAGCCTTCATCAGGGTGAATGAGCACAACGCACTCCGCTTTAGTACAATAAAAATGAATAAGTTCACGAGTTTTTAAATTTATTTTTCAGGTAGTTGAGTTGTGTATCGGTAAACGTAGTGTCTAACTCCCTCCGGCTAGATAGAGTGACGATCTGCAAAAGACTGTTGGTAGTTCAGAAGCTGAATGCATCGAGCTGAGAACAGAGCGCAATGGTTCTAACTGTAGTTGTTGGGGGAGGCCTATGTCCAGCAGGGGACTGCGATAATAAGCTGATGATGTTCATGTGCATCTGCAAGATTATACCTATCCATCAAATAAGTCTCTAGGATTTTTTTTCATTGGTTGTTATTTAGTCAATCAGTTGTAACGCTCAATTTTTCAATCACTAGATAATGTGCAAAAAGAAAGCCTTATTTATAATCAAGCCTGTTTTTTTATTCGTCGGTTTTATATTTCTTTCTATTCAAGTAAAATCCATAGTTCAATACAAAGACTTTTCACACCTCGTAACCAATCGCTTCCAAGCGCGGAAATTAACTTAGACCACGGAACCCTAAAGAGACACGAATGAGAGAAAATACAAAGATTTTACGTGACCAAAATTCAATACGTATTCCGTGCGTGATGTGAGTTCAAGATGGCTTCTGTATAGTATGAGGGCTGAGACTTGTTTACTGAAGTTATCGACTTGCTTCTGACTACCCCTACCAGAGTATCTTTACCCCTAATTAAAAAAAAAACAAATAATCTGATTTATGGTTTTTATGGTTATTTGGTTTTCAAGGTACCTCATCTAATTATGAATTAACAATACTGCTATTGATGGGAAACTCCAGTGTTCAAATTCTGAATCGAAATGTTTGGGATATTACAAAAAAAAGTTATTTCTTTTATAGACTCAAAGAGAGATTTACTCTGAAACGTTCGAAAAATTCATGACGTGACAAGCACATAATTTAAGCACTACGATAAGTATTACGAGTTTTCAGCCGATATAATTTATCTATGTAAACAAGGATTTTCACACTTTACAGTATTAAATTATAGGCTGGTTAAACATATTTTGTACTTAATACCAGTAGCGAGATGGGTCGATGACTTAGTACTTGGTGGACGGTCGTGGATGCGACTAGCACAACACCTTTGTGGATGGCACAAACATGGGGGGGCCTAGACCCCCCGAAGTCCCCCCTTTATCCCCCAATATCCCCTTCTAGATCTATATCCAGCAGAGGATATGGTCGGGCTGTGGATTAGTGTGAATGATGATGATAATACTTATTATTATTTTAAAACTGTTCGAATGACTAGATTTGATCTAAGCAACTTACACTAAAACTTTACCAGCGTAATATCAGTCACTGCTAGACGTAGGCCTCTCCTAATAATAAGAGGGTCTAAACATACCCTTAATCCCCACGATAGTTTTGTGGGTTGCACTGCACAGGTTGGCTAGGGTTCCGAAGGTGGAACCCATTACATTCCCTATCTCCTTGACTATACATAACTACTTCCGACTGTAAGATACGGTAAAGAAGTTAAGATATTAGAGCATCCATAATGACGGCCTCTGTGGCGCAGTGGGCGAAGGTCCGCCTGAGACGCAGAGGGTTGCGGGTTCGATTCCCGCTGCGGGACAAATGTTTGCATGTTCTGTAGATATTTGTCTCGGGTCTGGGTGTTTCTATGTATGATATGTATATATTTACAAAAAAAAATTATACGTGTAGTATATCAATCATGTGGTTCCCATAATACAAGCTCTGCTTAGTTTGGGGCTACATGATGCTGTGTGATTAAGTCCCGCATTATTATTATTATTATTATTATTATTAGTTACTGATGGATTAGTTTCGTATCTATACAAGTTAGAGGATTGTTCGAAGTTCGATTCTATGTGATGGTAATCTTTTATTAATCTTACTAATGTTAATGCATGGAGGACAAACTTAAGGAATAGGCATCTGTTCTCAACTCTATACTTCACGAACTCAAAATGACACTGTTCTATATTACAATTTTTTTTTTTTTGGACTTTGATCACACTCAAGCTCGTATCCAGGGATTGATTCTCAGGAATAGATATGATTAACACGTTTGATATATTATCATAGGTACCTACTGTCAAACTGACATAGAATTTTGACAGTTCATGCGATATATTTCTAACGTGATAATTATGTATATTCCCCCTAGTCTATGGCCTCTTAAGAAAAAATCGTTTCTGGAACTACATTAGCTATCGACTTGAAAGTTGGTATAGATTTAAAATGTAATAACTGAGTAAAATTGTCGTTAAAAAAATTAAAAATAATTTCGTTATCTTCCCCAAAAGGTCCTCAATTTAAATTGTCAAAATTTCAAACGCGGCCCAATAGGTCGAGTCAAAGGGCCTAATTTTTACTGCTCGGAACAGTTTTTTTTTCATGCACAGTTACGGATTTATGATTGAAAATGTCCAAAAAATGACAATTCTCCCTTTTATCTCCGAAATTTGCAAAGTGAGAAACCTGTTTTTTTATATATTATAGAATATATATCACAGGAAAATTATGGAAAAATCGTTAACTAAAACACTTTTTTCAAAATCTTACAAAAAGTGGGGAATAAAAAACAAAAGGGGGGTTGGCTAGGTCGAGTGGGGTCTCATTTGAAAAGGCTTGATTTGGGCAGCTACAAACAATTCATATTTTTTTTATCATTCACAGTTTCAGATTTATGATGAAAAACGTACACAAAATTTTCATTCCCCCTAATATTCGAAATTTGCAAGGTGAGAAACCCTTAATTTTTATATATTATAGAAAAATATTTATATTTTATAGGAACATTGTAGCAAAGTCTCTAGTTAAAACTGTTTTGTAGAAAATGTAATAAATGTAAGGAAAACGGTGGTCAAGAGATAAGAGTTAAATGGTTAAAAAGAATAATTATCTGAAAGGCCTTGATTTGCCTATTCTTTAACAGGATTTTATTTTTATATAAAACGTACTGTTTTTAAATTACGGACAAAACCAAAAATAGACAAAAATTGTTCTAGATTTTACCAGCTATGTGGCATATAGTATAATTGTCTGATTGATTGCTCCCACACCGTAATCATCAGACCGAATGAAAATGAAAAGCGCTACCTAAAAAGAACTTCCTAAAAAATATTTTGTTTCAGGTTGACTAGGCACGTAGGGGTTCCCAACTCTTTCCAAATCTTTGGTACCCTTTTTTTTTGTTGGTGTGAAAATGCCTTACGACTATCCTCAAACTCGGGGAGAGTTGGAGGGGTCTGTCGGGCTCTCCACCTGCGACTAGCTTCCGCTATCCCGGCGGCCTACCGACTAAAAACACACCGTGTTCCGTCGCTCACCGTAGTGCTAGTGCATCGTCGAACCATTCATCGCCTGATGAAGGGCACCAGCACTTGACGGGGTCATGGGGTCCCAGTAAGATTCTACCACATCTTTGGAACCCAAGCCAACCTCACCTGTACATGGTGCATCCTGCTAACTAACAAACGGGGCTCTGGCGGTCGGCTGATTGCGGAATAGCGCAGCCTAACATCGGCACAGCTAAGTCCCCTGGTCTCCGACGGGCAGCAGCGGTGGCGGTGCGAGAAGTTGTGCCCTGCGATCCCCAACCTGCATGCCCAGCGTGGGATTATGGGAATATATGGACCCCCTTTATATGGAGAGGCCTATGTCCAGCTGTGGACTGATATAGGCTGGTGATGTGATGTATAGCACGCAGAAACCTAATGTTATTATTAGCATCCTCGAGATAATTTTAAAGAACAAATATCTCGGTGATTGGCAAGCCGTAATTAAAAAATAATTGATATCAACATTTTTATTTATTTGACTTCTTTAGATTAGATACCTACCTATTGTAGCAGAACATTTTAGATCAACACAATAAAATTTTAGGTAGAAATCATTATAGTAATGATTTAGATAAACTTTAGCACAACATAGTAACTAAGTATTCTTTAAATAACCCTTCCTAGACAGTCGGGTAATAAAACATTATACATTTTCATAGGTAGGTAGGTACTATAAAATCTATGCAATTTCTTTAGATATGTGCTATATTAATACTTTTTGGTTTTTGACATTACATACTTAAAGTAGTTGTTAGCATTTGTCATGCATTTTATTGTTTACCTGTACACATAATCATGCATCGTTCACAATGGTTATCTCTGAATTGCCGCACGAAATAGGCCAATCCGAAAATGAGCAAGAGTAACAACATGTTGCGTTTTGCGGTCGTCCTTCGTTCGTTCGTTAGTGTAGATACCCAGGTCCAGATTGAAACTGGACGACTGTACTTATACACCGTACAACGATGCCTCATATTGTTCAACGATTGTTCATATCAACAATTCATGTTATTTTCGAAACTGTGGCTCAAAATATTTTTTAATGAAAATTTAGGCTTACCGTTTTCTAGAACAAACGTCACTCTAAATGTATACATGATGTGATGAGAGACGGAGCAAAACTGTACAATAATTTACAAAAAGCTATAAAACATGCAGAAACAATAAAATATTCACATTCATTTCAAAAATAAAGTTGCAACCTATTTTGATTTAGATTTATTGAAAATGTCAAAATACTAAATGCAAAAAAAAAGTTTATATTTCTTAGTGCTTATCTTAAATTCAATAAACCTACCTACCAATTGCATACTCATAGCACAAAATTTTCTCACACGTTGTTTCAATTAGTGAAATATTTGTCATTTCCGGAAAATATATTCTATAAACCGAAAAAAGCTATTTGTGTACTGAGAAGCTCTTATCACTCCAACAACTTTGTAACTTTGATAAATTTTGAAATAGGTCCACCAGAATCAAAACTTTTTTCATTTCTTGTATGAGTAAAACTTCTTTTGCTAAGTTGCAGCTAAATCTTAACAGTAAACAGTTCAAATTTACCATGAACGAATCAATCTCTGGACGTCTCTTTTGCTTCTTCTTATTCGTAGTTCGTTAGTAGTCAACAGTGCCGTATATACGGCGGTGCCGCCGGTGCTCAGGCACACGGCGTGGACCCTAGTAGGGCGCAGAAGTGGCCAGACCAGGACCAAATTTTAGGTCATGCATGCCTGCTTGGTAGTATTAATGAATCATTTACTTGATATCCATTATCCAGGTATAAATCATAGTTGTCTTTCCGGGGATGCAGAAATGACCAGACCAGGGCGAAGTAAGGTGTTATGCATTTATGCATCAATTGATTTGTTAATTGAATTAACCTAGTTGAAGTGGGTGTTTAAATAAAGAGTGAATTTAAAAATGCGCGCTAATTTGCTAAAACAGATGCACCATTTTGCATCTTATGGTGCTTTGACGAGCGAGATGCTAATTACCTTAATATTGCCTGGTTGCTTTGAGATTCCCTGTAATTACGGTTGCACTGAGACTTTTAACCTTTCGTCTCTTATGTTAACCTATGTTGGGTTTCCTTATAAATAAATAAATATTCAGAAATCAAACGTAGATTTCTTTTTTGCTAAGTATATTTAGCAAAGGTAAAAAAAGAAATCAACTGAATTAATCACAGTAAGCCAGTCAGAAAACTACATTATTTTAAGTTCATGTTTACTGCTAAGTTCCTTGTTGTGTGCAATAAAAGGGCTATAATCTATATATATAAAAGAGAACTATCCTCACTCACTCACTGACACACTCATCACGAAATCTCAGAAACTACAGGGCCTAGAGGTTTGAAATTTGGTACAGGTAGTCTTTAAAGAGTGTGAGCGCTCACTAAGAAACGGTTTTTGGAAATTCAACCCCTAAGAGGGTGAAAAGGGGTAAAAATGTTTGTATGAAAAATCGTATTCCTTGAACTTAGAAACTTGAAACCTGGGACATGTATTATTCCATACAATCAATGAAGATTGGTATCATTGAAAATTTGAAATAGTCCTCGAGGGGGTTGCAATGGGGTGGTAAAGTTTGTATGGGAAAATCATAACGCGTGGTGTGATTTTCTTGAAACTTCGTCAGAACACTTTGAATATTAAATAATAAAAGACCGCATACCAGGTTTTTCAAAAAATACCTTAATGGAGGGTAATGTATACTTATAAAATCCTTTGTCCTGCATGACTGACGGATCAACGCACAGGCTAAACCGCTGATCGTAGAGACCTGAAACTTGGAGGGCGTGTTCTTTGTATAACGTAGGCGTCCGATAAGAAAGCATTTTCCGAGATTCTACTCCTAAAGGGGTGAAAAACGTGGTCAAAGTTTGTATGGAACAACGTGATTCCTTGGTTCAATCTACTTCAAATTTTGTATAAACATTCTTTAACAAAATTGATGAATGACGTGTTTCGTATATTATTGAAATTTATCGCCTAACGGAGTTAAAAAGGGGTAGAAAGTTATTTTAGGGGTGATTTGCATCGAAGTTGTACATATCAATACTCCTTAGTGACACATGTTATGCCATTTTATTTTGACACTGTCGTGTTTGAAAACTCATTCCAAATTTATTTAAAAAACGTTGTTCTCATATAAAGGTTCCTACACACAGGTGCGTGGGCATAGGTACGTTATTATCGGCGAAGATATCAGACAATATAACAGAATATATAGCAATATTTAAAATGTTTAAGTTTTTCTGATCGAGTATAGATTCATGAAATTCTGACATTTGCCTGTAGTTTCACAGATATGAGAGGGGTTGTTCTACATTTGCCACAAAGTAAATTCGTCACATTTTTGAAACTCTTTACATTGAAAGTAAATTCGTCACTTGGATTAAAAAAAGATGTGTAGGTGAATAAAGTGATCGGTCACAATTATGTCAATATTTACGTCTGCCAGAGGGCTTCAAAGTGAAATTTGAATTTCCATAATCGGGTGGTAACTTTTGAGATTTTCCAAAATTTGTCAAAATTCAACATTTTTCTGGATCGAGAATTTCCCAACTACTTTTTTGAGCTCGCTATTCAAGGAACGGAAAAAATGATATCTCGAGATTGAAGTAAGCTACAGCTTGAGACATCTTAGGAGGCAGGTGGACAAAAACTGTAGGCAGTAGAAGGGTCTTTACGCGCAAAGCCACTCTGCGCTCCGTTCACTTTTTCGTCGGTACATTATAGTCAAATTTTATCGTGTGCTTTATTTCTAAATTACATTTTCAATGCCTTTGATAGTTGCGCGTAGTGTGAGATCTGTAGAATTTTAGTACATTATGTATTAGGACGGCTAAAAAGTTACATACTGCTGCGATAACGCAATTATGTGCAAGGAATTGGGACGCATTATCGCAATAACGCATGCGATATTATCGCCGATAATAACACACCTGTGTGGGGGAGCCTTAAAAGCTTGGTGCAATGCGATACTCTTTAAAATTGGAATGCCAAATAAAAAATAATATTTAAATCGGATTAGAATTCGAAATTTAAATTTCATTCATTTGTTCTTGGCTATTTGAACACCACGGGGATAGCAAGTTTTTTTTTACATAAAGACTTGAGATTTTTCACAGAGACTATAACGAAAATAAATTAATACCAAGCGCTGAAACATGGGTGGGACCTTAGACAAGGACTTGCTGCTTTTTGAAGCGAAAATGAAACTTAAAGAGGGTGATTTATGTGATGAAAGTTTGCATGGGTAACCAATCATAATCAAGAGTTAGGCATATAAAAATTCATCATACCTATACCGGCTGTTAACTTGGCGACGGGTTACCAACGGAAACAGGAACGAAAAAAGTTACTACATTATACAAAATATTACTACATTACGGGGTAGGTAATGTAGTAATATGTAGGTACTTTTTATTCCATTCATATTTTAGGGTTCCGTGTCAAATTACCGGGCTTGGGAAACATTTCAAATGAAAGGACATACGTAAAAAAAGAGTATAAACGCAAACGAAGTTGCGAGCGGGTCAGCTAGTACATTATATACGTCAAGAGCCCTTTTATTGCAGTCTAGCGTTAGATACTACAAGATCTAAGTCTTGAATCCAACATAAGCTTAGCGCAAACAAACGGACAAAAGATCCACTGAGCTGTGTATTGAACGTAGACAATTCTATTGGTCTTTCCAACTATCGATCCACCCGGCTTCGCTTGGGGTTGGTAAGTTTTGTAAAACTTTAACAAGGAACTTAGCAGTAAACATGAACTTAAGATAATGTAGTTTTATGACTGGTTTCATAACTCAGTTGGAAGTAACTGAGCTCAGGTGTAGGTCGCGGGTTCGATTCCCACCCAGAATAACGGTACCGATTAACATTAATGTTTTGTTATTTATATATCTATATATGTTTATCAGTCTTTGGTAAGTAGAAATACCAATAATATATTTAGCTTGCTAGGTAGATCCACAAACGGTCAAATAAACTCAAGGATTTACATATTTTACCGTTAGAGGATCAATCCTATTAAATAAATAATAACTAGGATATAAACATAGGTAACCTACATAAACATATACATAGACTGCCAAAAACATAACCCTTCCTTTTGGCTTTTGATAAGATAAGAAATTATTTATTTTACCCAAGTTGTAAAAGTATGCAAGTAGGTGACTACATAGTCACCTACTGTTTTTTTTGTTTTTTGTGGTAATTAATTAAACAATTAATTATATGTATAATAGGTTTGGTTTAATTAATTACTTATATAAAAAGACGTGTGGCACTCGGGGACTGCCGCGGTAAAGCTATTGCATAGCATTTTGTATCAACTTATGCAATTATAATTATTTATTTATTTTATTTATGCAGTATTTATTTTTCTTTGATATTAATTCAAGTTACACTTTTTGAGCGTGGTGACCGATAAGAAAACAATTATTTTTCTTTTATTAAATAAACGAGCTTCGTAGAGTCGTGCAATACGTCTAGTTGCACGCACACAAATACCGTGTCGAAGACTGCCGAAAAGAAACGACGTTAGACAATGCACGGCCTTCAAGCCACACCTCCGTGCCCGTCGGAGTGGGGAGCGTGAGGTTTTTTTTCGTTACGGAATTTCTGGATTCTGTCCCCGTGCTCAAGGCCCTCGATAGAAGCTATGCAATAGCTTAAAAATATGTGCACTAGAATTATAGGACCCTTACTCATAGGCAGCATTTTTTTTTACAAAAAATAGCCAAAGGCTTGATCACTAACATACCTGAAAAATATGAAGTTGTGGTCTAAGATGGAACACGCTTACCTAGAAGGAACCGATTCACCCTGGATTTGAAAACTCCCAGATTGTAATGGGCCGGGAAAACAGAGGCCGGAAGTAAGTTCCACTCCTAACTAAAAAAAGCTCAGATTCTGCGCTGATAAGGGCCGTAGTCAGTAAAAAGAGACTTTGACTATGCCAGGCTTATCCAATATGGAGCTTATATGCTCACAATAAGCGATCGAACAGATTGACATTGCACCGCACTGGTTACATCAGCAAATTGACAATTTAGCTGCGTCGCCACCGGCCGGCTGATTACATAAGCTGGGATTGTGACGCGAGCTGTAGCGAACTTGTCAAAACAAGATTTAGATGGCTGCTCAATTATTCAGTACTACACATAGATCTAACACTGGCACAGCTAACATCTCTAGTTGGGAAAATCCCCGTTCTTATTAAGAAAGGCCTATGAGCAGTTGTTGAATGATACATTTTAAACTTAAGCCTACATAACCCTGTCACAGGCACTATAGCGAGCTGCAGCTTTATCGGCTAAGTCACGTGGGATGAGTCGAAACGCGGTCGCTGCCTATGCAACGTTAATGAAAGCTAGTAAAAAAACTTAATAACGCTTCATACTCTAAATTAGGGCACCTCGTTAGTAACCTAACACAAACTAATCCTAAAGGAAAAAGGCCCAACACACCCGGAATATCATCTTACCAATTGGTCCCACTTGGGACCACTCGGACCCACTCCGACCCACTTCATTAATATGAGGGTACTTGCCCGTGTTCGCTATTGCATGGTTATATTTTGGGAATTGCGGGAAAAACTAGTATTTTTCGCGAAAAACCTATATTTTTTGGGTGATTTTCTGTCTGTTTCTCTCTGGTAATAAACAGCTCTCCGTTTAGTGGGTGCGATTTGATTAAGAAAATATATAAATAAATATTGCTTTGAGTCATAAGATATAGAAATAAATAATAGGTAAAGTGCTTCAAGCTAATAAAATAAATAATGACACAAAAGGGCAACTCCAGCGCTGGTTTTCAGTGGAGCCATTTGCGAAAGGATGCTGGTAGAAGATGGATGTTGAGCTGAGGACTGGACGTGGTGACGCTGGTTAAAGTAGCAAGTCCAGCTGTGAACTGCTACAGGCTGACGATGATGATGATGATGATGATATTTTAAATTAACATTTCAGTGCCGAGGCTAGATCACTAATACAAGCGAAAAGCATTCGTATCGTAGACATACAATTTTAGGCAATGATAATGCGCAGATTTGTAATAACGTTTTGTCATTGGTCAATGGTTTCGTGACGCTTACGATATGCAAAGTCGAAATATTTATGTCCGCTCTATTGATTATGAAGTATTGTAGCGTCTAAAATAGTTAAATAAACAATCCTGGAATCTATCACACCGCATCATGTAGCCCCAAACTAAGCAGAGCTTGTATTATAGGAACCTTATATTATAACTGATAAACTATATAGATACTTTTTTGTACATACATAAACATAGACAGCCAGACCCGAAACAAATTATTTGCAGAACGTACAAAGATTTCTCTCGCGGCGGAACTCGCAACTTTCTAAGTCTCAGGCAAGCCTTCACCCACTGCACCACAGAAGTCGTCAAGTTGAGACGATCTCAAATGGTTTAACACTTTGAGTGCTGAAAACACACTTGCTCTTACACTTACTGAGCAAGACGCGTAGTATCGTCATGTCCGGGGCCCGCAGTCATTCTTACCTTAACACGATGACTGCTGGACTCAAACTTGGCGCAGCAGCAGGCCGCCTAGCACAAAGCGTACCAATAACTTTTAAATAAACGGCCGTAGGTGTGCTTACTAAAAATATTTGTTCACCATGTGATTGTGATGAGGACGGACATAATCTAAATATGTAGTTTTACAACCTTTTTTGTGTATGTAAACCATCCCAATTAAAAGGTTTAAATATTTTTCGTCCACTAACTGGAAGCTAAAAAAATAAAAATATTCCAACTTTTAGTTAAAGGTTTCTTATAAATAGTTGCATCCATTCGTTTGGCCGCACAAAGTGGGGACGTACTCGAGTGATCGTTAGCCACTGCGATTGTGGTACTCCAGAACACAACAAGGTACTAACTACTGGTACTCGATAGCAACTCGAATGCAACTTGGAAGAATACAGCACCATTATTAAATACTAGAAAAAGCGTTTGCTGTTACTGAAAAAATTTCTACATACCAATTTAATCATTTACTAAAATAATATTTAATAATAAGGTAGGTATATAACAATAATACATAGTTATAATTTTATAAAGTTATTTATATAAATGTATAACTATGTATTATTGGTTATCTTTATCTTGTCTCAAGCCTGGATCGTTCGAGCGAGGCGACATGCTGAAGCTAGTGTGGATGTAAATACAAATGATATTCTGATAATGATATCTTATGATATTTCTGATAAAAGAAAGAGAATCACCTGATTGAATAAAAAGTAAGGGATTCCAACCTTAATCTGCGGAACCCAAGCCAACCTCACCTGCTTGTGGTGCACCCTGCTATCTAACAAACGGGGATCTGGCGCGGCTGGCTGATTGCGGCATAACGTAGCCTAACACTGGTACAGTTAAATCCCCTGGCTGCCAACGGGCAGCGGCGTCTACGGTACGAGAAGCTGTGCCCTATGATCTGGACTAAATAGGCTGGTGTTGTTGCTATTGAATAAAACACATTCCGATCGAGTTAGACAAATAGTAGTGTCAAAAAAGCCCTGGAACCATATCTCGTTACGGAACCAAGAAATAGACGCCTTTTGAAGTGTTCCGTACTTCACGTATTTGTTACTTTGAGAATTTGAGAATGTCAGCTATACTTATCGCTTTGTTACAACTATCTCTTGATAATGGAGCCACGGCTTCATCATTTTCTTGCTAAGATGTCTTTTTCCTAGGTAAATCATTAAGACACGAAAAATATAGGTCTCTTTACTTATTTAGTTATTTCCACAAGGATTCACAGTTTTACAATGTTAAACTTATAATCAAATATGTTTTGTATATAAACCAATTTTAATTAACATTTTATAAATAACTCCTAATTAGTAATCACAAAAACAAAGAAGTTAAAAGATAGGTAACAAAACAGCAATGGTAATTTTATAAAGATTTAAAATATTACAAATACTACAGGTACTTAGGGTACCTACTGTTTTAGTTCAATCGCGTTGTGATTGAAATAGAATAATTGATTATTTGCCCTGTAAAAGTAAAATGCCTTTAAAGTCATCATCTTTCTCATCATCAGCCTATAGCAGTCCACAGCTGGACATAGGCCTTCTAATAAACGTCATTGCGCCCTGTTCTCAGCTCCAAGCATCCAGCTTCTACCAGCCTTTCGCAGATCGTCATCGTCACAGCCACCTGGACTAAAGGAGCTCTACACTAACTACGTTTGCCAGTCTACATTTTATTATTTAAAGATTGATCAATGTCTCGCGTGACATTGAATTGACATATACTTAGTGATGACGACCAATGATGAACGATAACGCAAACCAATTTGAATATCAAAACCAAAGAAAAACCTTACTTTAGTTACCTGTAGTAACGTAGTAACTAACAAACTATTAAGAAATTGGAGTTTGAAAATCGATTTGCTATTATATGACTACTCACTACGCCAATAGCGTCAGGTCACTTTGCAATTTCCACCAGCATCAAACCTGGGCCATGTTTTTAAACTCAATGAAAGTGGCCACAATTTCCATATAGATGGAAAAACTTTAGATTCGCTTACTTCCTTTTACTTGCAACTTTATAAAGTGACCATAGGTAACTTGGTAGTTTTCACACGTTTTTAAAGAGGATTTATTTGAACGGGGTAAGTTAATTTTTAAGTAAGATTCTTTAGCTAGTTAGTTTTCAGATACGCATCAAAAGGAAAAAGAGCCTATATAGAATAACTTCGTTGTCCATCTGTCTGTCTGTCTGTTTATCTTTCAAGACTCTTTTCTTAGGAACGAGTAGAGTTATACCCTATATTTACCCCCCTACAACTAATATTATAAATGCAAAAGTTATGTTTTGCGTGAGTATGTTTGTTCGCACTCGACTCATTATCGGATGAGAAACGGATTTGGATGGAACTTGAAACATACCTACATAGTTTATGATCTGGATTAACACATACTTTGTATCTAGTACCACCATATATATAGGCGTATGAATGGATGAATGAATGAATGAAAACTCTTTATTGTACACCTTAATTTAAAAAACAGCAGAAAGAATCTTAAAAGTTAAAATTTAAAATGAGCGGTCTTATCGCTTAGAAGCGAACAACAACCTTTGGATGGAGAGGATTACGCGAATAAAAAGTTAAGGGTACTTCCTGTGAACCTCGAATCATGGCAAAAAGCACCAGCAAAGGAACCGTATCCGTATCCAAAAACCGTAAATTAGTAGTAAGAACAAAAATATTTCATAGTAGAAAAGTACGCTGATGATGATGATGATGACTGAATACAAGTATGTGCCGACCCCTTGGTGCGCGAGTTACATACTTGGCTGATTTTTTCGTAAAAGTTAGTGGTCAACTCTGGTGTCAAAGTTTTTAGGCCGCCTGAAGGCCTCCGACATGTCTTAGCGACTGAAAATGCCATAGTTTACATCTTAACGTAACTATAGAATATTAGAAAGCTGAAGTGGCAGTGGGCTGGCCATATTTGCTGAAGAACCGATAACTATAAGGGTAACGAGTTCTTGAGTGGAGACCGCGGATCGGCTAGCGTAGTGTAGGACGCCCTCCGGCCAGGTGGAGTGACGATCTGTGAAAGGCTGCTGGTAGAAGCTGGATGCGGTCATGGTGCAATGGCGCTCATTAGAGGAGATATATGTCCAGCAGTGTACTGATGTAGGAAGATGATGATGAGAAATACTTTCGAAAAATAACAATGAGCCTCAAATAACGTGTAGAGTATAGGCGCGTCATGTAAAAAGAACGCTGGCGGTACCTAAGCTGTGCATTAGCTGATTTATCGGAATACCGATAATCATACTGGTAAATATAACAGTGCGCAAACACATTTCCAGCACTTTCACTATTTTTTCTGAGCTTATTCATGATCTCAATTACTATAAATCTCTCGTGGTCGTGCCCGGAAGGTTCTACCCAGCACGACCAAAGCCACTATGCTGTATCTTCAAAACTATAAGGGTACAATTTTTTTCTTCCAGGGTACAAAATAGTACATTTTATTTCATGAATTTGTACCACAAATAAATTACTAAAAGCTTCCATGGTCGTGCTGGGTAGTATCACACACTTCTTCTAGCGTTCTTTTTACATGATGTGAATTACAGAATTCGATTTTTAAAATTCAAAATGTTAAAGTTCAAACAGACAAACGAGCTCACGGATTCTTCAAAAGCAATTAAACGCAGTTGGAGCGAGATTGAATGGCATTGCGCGACGTGTGTTCGAAATTTGAATGGCATATCAGGGCATTTTGATCTCGCGATGATGTTCGATGTTTGAAAATTGCGTTTGGCTTTGACATTTTGGCGCCTTCTAAATATTATTGCTAGAGTTTAACCGTCCCATTCATAGCAGTTCTATAAACTGCTGCTGCATATAGCGAAATTGCTTTAAAATATCATGTCACCTTTTTTATTTACATTTAATTGACAAGGACAAGCTTCCTTTATCGAGCGTTATAAAATGGCATTTAGTTATAAATAATTATAGGGGCTAAGTAGTTTATAGTTCTACCTAGATTTATATATTTATAGTTACAAATAGTTTATTATTTCACTGTATTTCTCTTGTGTTAGACTATTGTAATTTTTTGAGACATAAATAGATATATATATCGGGTGTTAAAAGTCATCTACTGAAACCGAAAGGTGGTGCTACAGCACACCAAAAACAAGTCAAATAAAAAATCTGTTGTCTGTAAAAAGTCATATACGGAGAAAATAATGTTTTAAGATTTCAAGACTGTACTGGGTGGACTGCGCATACATTGCTGGTTTTTAGGGTTCCGTACCCAAAGTGTAAAAACGGAACCCTATTACCGAGACTCCACTGTTCATCTGTCTGTCTGTATTTCTGTCACCAGGCTTTATCTCGTGAACCGTGATAGCTAGACAGTTGAAATTTTCACAGATGAGGTATTTATGTTACCGCGATAACAACAAATACTAAAAACAAAATAAAATAAATTATGCAGTGGAGCTTTCATACAACGGTACGGAACCCTTCGTATGCGAGTCCGATTTGCATTTGGCCTGGTTTTTTGTAATGACTTTTTGCGTATAGATAACTATGTAGATAGCAGGTAGATGTTATTATTGTTAATAACTTACATTGTGCATGTTATTACTAGAAAAATAATTAAAATGACGTAGAAGAGGAAAACAAAAATTCGCTTTAATATAGTTTCAGAACCGTGGTCTGATCGCAACCTCCCAGTTTTCGGTAGTAGTCTTTTTACACCCTGATTTTGTGACTCAATTTTTTTATCTATATTTTTATCCTTTCAAAGTAAGCTACGCCACGAGCTTTTCACTGTCGGGTGCGTATTTCGAAATGATACATCATTGTTTATGATTATCTTACAATAGAAAGCAATTCCCTGTGTCAACGCTAAGCCAAACCAAACATGTTTTGGCAAATTGATTCCTTTTGTACGTGATATCACCATTCGTATTTATCAGGCAATTGGTTACAGGGGTGTACGAGTTCTGTGAATTGTTTGCAATAATATCATTTACAGGTTATTTTTAATCAATTTCAAAAAGGACGAGGTTCTCAATTCGTTGGAATCTTTTTTAAACTAAACATTATGTAAATGCAAAATTAAATTTGGGATTTAATTATTTAAAAATCTTGTGTACCGTTTTGTTCTTGATTCGATTTTTCAATCGTTAGAACTTCAAATACAACAAAAACACGCCTCAGTCAAAACATTATTGTCGAAGTTTTTAAATGTTCCATTAATATGAACAACCACACCCGCTTATATAAGTCCACTGCTGGACATAGGCCCTGCTAATAAAGGGGTGTATATTCATAATACCCACGCTGGGCATTCTTCTCGCACTGCCGCTTTTTTTTTAAGCTATTGCATAGCTTCTATCGAGGGCCTTGAGCGCGGGGACCGAATCCAGAAATTCCGTAACGAAAAAAAACTTCACGCTTCCCACTCCCACGGGCACGGAGGTGTGGCTTAAAGGCCGTGCATTGTCTAACGTCGTTTCTTTTCGGCAGTCTTCGACACGGTGTTTGTGTGCGTGCAACTACACGTATTTTTATTTAATAAAAGAAAAAAAATTGTTTTCTTATCGGTCACCACGCTCAAAAAGTGTAACTTGAATTAATATCAAAGAAAAAGAAATACTACATAAATAAAATAAATAAATAATTATAATTGCATAAGTTTATACAAAATGCTATGCAATAGCTTTACCGCAGCAGTCCCCGAGTGCCACACGTCTTTTTTATTTATTTAGTATGGTCCAGCTCTTGACCTCGAGGCTTGCGTCAAGTCATCCTTGCCCATCGTCCCATCCTCAACCTTATGGTTCTTTGGACGAGCGTTCCCAGAAGATGCCTATTAACTCTCTTTTTGAAGCCGTTACGGTCATAAGACAATGGAAAAATAGACGCTGGCAGCTGATTCCATATTTTAGAAGTGCGCATTATAAATGATGTTTGGAAGCGCTTAGTTCTGTTAAATGGGATATTAACTTGATACGGATGATAGTTAGCAGTGCGTCTGAAGCTCCTACCGATTTAGCTGTGCTGGTGTTAGGCGTTATGCCGCAATCAGCCAGCCGCCAGAACCCCGTTGGTTAGTGAGCAGGGTGCACAACGTGCAGGTGAGGTTGGTTTTTGGGTTTATAATGTAACAACGTACATAATAATGTAACAAGTAGTAATGTACAACTTTATTATAATTGGAAATATAAAGCGTAATTTCTTACCTTTTACAACAATAACAACAACAATATCAGCCTATTCAGTCCCCTGCTGGACCTAAAGAGTTTGGAACCGCTTACCTCCCCTCCCACTTTTTAAAATTTAACTTAGATTTCCATGTTCTTTTTATACCATATTTGGCTATAATGTTCCTTTTTGGACAAATTGTAGACGAAAGACAAAAAACAGCAGACGAAGTCACGAGAAAATAATAAGTGACAGAGAAAAAATAAAACAACAACAAATTGACATGAAACTTTTCCAATCTCGCACAGAATCCATATTCGAAATTCGAACTCGTCTCGTCTAACACAGCCTTATTTCTGCTTAGTGAATTTATCTTACGTTATAGCAAAAGAATTCATGGTAAAAATGTACTGAGCTCAATGAAAAATATTGAAGGGATTCGGTTTTATTATCGTTTGTTTTGAGAACAACTTTATGATAATTTGAATATACTTTGTATTTTTGGGGAACTGTGTCAAGTTTTAATAAAGTATTCCAGTATAAAATAAGTCATCATTCTCCTGCCCTAGTCCCACGGTAGATGGGGTCAGCATAAAATGTTTTTTTCTTCACTTATATATATTAGAGTTTACTGGTGAACATTTGGGTCTACGGGGTTCCGGGTGTACGGGGTTCCAAATTCTATCTTACTACTATATAACAAACGGGTGCTGGCGGCCGGCTGATTGCAGCATAACGTAGCTAAATTCCCTGGCCGCCGACAGGCAGCGGCGTCAGTGGTTCGAGAAGCTTTGCCCTGAGATCCCCTAACATGCGCAGCGTCGGGATTATGAGCATACCACCCTTTATTTGGGGAGGCCTATGTCCAGTTGTAGACTATTATAGGCTGGTGTGGTTTGGTGGGTCAAAATTTCAGCAAATCCATTTATTTAGGTATTGAAAACCAGCGCAGAATCTGAGCTTGATCCCTTATACTGCCAATGCTGAGTAAGGATCATTTTTATTATTACCCATTTGTAAAAAGATAGAGATACAAGATATTTAATGTTCGTAGAAATTAGGTACTATTTATATAATAGTTAAAAATAAATTTATGTTAGTCTCACTAGTCTCGCCAGTAAAAGCGTACAACTACACTGAGCACAGAAAAAAGAAAACAATTAAGTACATAATACGATTAATAAGTATGTCAAAGGTCAAATTTAATAATGTCATTAATTAAATTTATCATTTAAAAATTCGTCTACTCTGCAGTATAATAAGCCCAATGCACCAACAGTCTGGTCATAGGACTTTTAAATATATTTATAATCTAGTTCATTTCATTTTATCCAGGTACCTAATCTTAAGTTAATTAAACGTGTAAAGATACTTTAGTTACATACCTACATACTTTCATATCATGGGTAAACAAATATCTTATCATGTATTAACATATTAATTTTGGCAGGAAGGAGTATTTAATAAACTATAATCTAAAAAAAGCTTCTTTCTAATATAAGTGAGATTATGGGATGCATAATTTTCTCGTGATATAACGAAGCATGGCTAAAATCTAGTAATTATTATAAATCATTATAAACTTTATCTCAATCGGTGTTAAGTTCAAAATGGCTTGAATTTAGTTACGTACATTTTATTGTCACTGTCCACTTTATTAAGGTTAATAGATTAATTCAATGGGGTCGGTTCGGGATTTTTGCGGTAAATATTAACGGTTGAAGGGTTAATTTTCCGGTGAAAAGGTGTTAAGTGATATATTTTCAGATTTACTGTAATATTAATTTTAATTTAGTCGACTTTATTAGCGAAGGGATTAAGATGAAAGATCTTTAATCTTAGGAATTTACATACATACTTATTTGGGGCTACATGATGCGGTGTGATAACGTCCAGTATTATTTATTTATTTATTTATAGCTACGTAAACGTAAGTACATGTTTGTTCATTCAGCCTGCATGCAGAAATGTACAATAATAATAGTGTCGGTCGTTACAGCAAAACAGTTATGGAACGAGCTATGCTCAGAGTTTCTCTAAAGGATAGAATCCGAAACGAGTTTATCCGACATAGAACTAAAGTTGTTGACATAGCTCAGAGAGTTAGCAAGCTGAAGTGGCAGTGGGCTAACCATATCCGACGAAAAACCGATAACCGTTGGGGTAAACGAGTTCTTGAGTGGAGACCGTTTCTCGGCAAACGTAGTAAAGGACGCCCTCCGGCCAGGTGGAGTGACGATCTGCGAAAGGCTGCTGTTAGAAGCCGGATGCGTCAAGCTTAGGACAGGGCGCAATGGCGCTCATTAGGGGAGGCCTATTTCCAGCAGTGGACTGCTATAGGCTAATGATGATGATGATGTTACAGCAAAACTATTTATTTAAATATTTACCGTTTACCGAATGACTGATTATTTACCGTTTTCTTGAATATAGACAACAGCCACATATATATCAGTTCACTGCTGGACATAGGCCTCCCCTAATGAGCCCCCTGTCCACCGTCTTCAGTTTATTTTTCATCAATTGAATTACACAAAAATTGAAGTATTTTTGCAATATCAATGTAAACAAAGAAATCCGTTTAAAAAGGCCTTAATAATATTTTACAATCCACAGTTTTCTAGAATATTATTAAAAAAATTATAAACATCGCCACTTTTAAAACGGAATTTCCGTTTTCCAAGAGTCCGATTTACTGGAAATATATGAAAATTTTACCATCGAACGATATTGCTTGACTTCGAATATTATGAAATTTTACAACGCGTTTTATAAAATAACTGCATATTGACTTTGGCTTAAATAACATCGTGTATTTGAACACATTCTCTTCGATATCATTATTCAAGCATTGTATTAAAATTCAATTATATTTTATTTATTTACTATGGGCACAGATAACATAATACTATGGGCTAGCTTTTGACCTAGTCACTTTGCGTGGGCAAGGTTGAAGTCGACGATGGGGCGAGCTTTCAGAGTTTTCTCGTATTCAAGATGATTCCATATTTTAGCAGTACGCATTATAAATGATGTTTGTACGCGCTTAGTTCTGTTAACTGGATTATCAACTGATGCAGATGGTAAGCAGAGCGTCTGAAATTCCTATTAAAGAATGGTGAAGGTGAAATAAATGTCTTGTAGCTTTTGCGCACACTCTCCGAAGTACAATTTACAAAAGACCGACAAACACGCAGCAATGTCACGATGGAGGCTCAAGCTATCAAGCCTTGCTTTAAATTTTGGATAACAAAGCAAGAAAAAATGTATCCACCAAGATTCAAACATACCACCGTATCGAAAGAAGTGCTGCTCTCACCAGGCCAACACAACTTTTCTCATTCTACAACCATTATAAAGCACCGTTTTCCAAATACAGAATCGAGTCCCATCAATAACCATAGATTTATCATATTCTTTCAAAATCCAAACACAATACCTTCAAACAGAACAATAGAAGTCAGACAATTCAATCGAAATTTTTATTTATGCAGTCAAACTTTTATGTATGATTCACATTTACCAGCGCGCGTCGGAGAGCATCAAAAATTCCCACTCTTAACAAAAAAGGAAAAAAAAAGTAAAAAAAGTATAGGATATTTTACAAAGTGGATTAAATTTCGGCATAACTAAACTCACCACCCATGAAAACCATAGAGGTTTCCAATGTATAATATTGCTGTTTTTATGATACCAGAAAATGGAACAAGCACATGGCCCACCTGATGTTAAGTGGTAACATACCCTTCAAAACGAAAAACAACCACGTCAGAAACATGCATGGTGGTAGGTAGTACTTTCCCGGAAGAGCCCTTCTTAAAGAACTCTATTATTTGAAATGATACACAACCCCGCCTTGAGAGAACACATTAGGGACAGATTTTTTGATCAAAGCGCGCACTCCTATAATAAAAACTCCTTGCAGATATATCAGAAATGGAAAGGAATATGTACTTATCACTTAATGCCTCCTTTTGTCCCCGTGCTGTGGTAAAACACACACTGTCAATACAACTCCCCCTGAAAAGTGTCACACTAAGCCTATAGAAGTCCACTATGCTATAGTGGATTATAGGCCACTGCATAAATATAACATCTAAATAAACAATGGCGCCCGGGCGAGCATTCAAATGTAAATGAACCAAAAGTGAGACTGGAATCGAAGCGGCAGCACTCACACCGAAGTGAAACATCACTCAAAATGAATTATTCTCGCTACGCTATGATCCCATAGCCTCGTGCCCTCCAAAACCGTGTTCACTTAGTTCCCAATATCACTGTTGAGGTTTTCGTTGAGATATGACGTTGTCTCGGACATAAGATCTATTCTTCGAATTTATATTCGGATTTTGACTTATGTCAGATCAATATCTAAATATTGTGTTTTACTAAGGCCCAGTTTCACCAAATTCTCTTTGATCAGTGATTAGCTAATTAGTGTTTAAAATTAACAACGCTGTTAAAACATTTCATGTCCCACTGTGATAATCTAACAGACCGTTACTAAATCTAGCATCTAACCGAATGACACATTTATCATTCACTCACTTTCTAAAACGACCAATACAAAATGTCATTATTTGTTATTTCTTTGACGCAAACATGTGCACTATTTCAGCTAGTTGCTTAATAGGTACGTCATGGGCTATGTGATGTGACCAAATTGAAATATCGTTGACTCTCTGCATTTAACATGCAAGCGGGATACCTCCTCTGGTGTCCTTGGGTCTTCTAATGGCATCATTATATATGGTCGATTCATATATCCACTATCAGCCAAAAGAACTGCATCTCCATACCAGTTGCTTTCAAATATGGCATTTCTGTATGTATATATGTATGGGGGTGTACGGGGTTCCAACCCCTATCTTCGGAACTCAAGCCAACCTCACCTGCACGTGGTGCACCCTGCTAAACAACGAACGGAGCTCTGGCGGCCGGCTGATTGCGGCATAGCAAAGCCTACATCGGCACATCTAAATCCCCTGGCCACTGACGGGCAGCAGCGTCGGTGGTGCGAGAAGCTATGCCCTGCGATCCCCAACCCGAATGCCCAGCGTGGGGATTATGGGTATATCCCCCTTTATTAGGGGAGGCCTATGTCCAGCAGTGGACTGATATAGGCTGGTGTGGTGTGTGGTGTGGATTTCTGTATGAGGCATTCCATATAGTCTGATCTTGACTACTGCCTGGCCATCTTGCTACCAAATCTAATATCTCTAGGTTTGCACTACCAATGGCTTGCACATTAATGGACATATAGCCTTTTCGATTTCTAAAATACTCTCCATTTTCTCCACCAGGTGATCTAATACGTACATGTGTACAGTCAAGAGCACCCGAAACCTTTGGGAACCGCGCTATATTATAAAATTCTAATTGTGCTTTCTTTAACTCGTCCCCTGACTCAGGGAACTTGATAAATTCACGGCTGAGGGAGGCTATTGCTGCGGTTACTTTATGTATAATTCTGTGAGATGTAGACTTGCTTGTTCTACAATAGTTCTCCTACAGTTATTTGCTGCGAACCAGTTGCATAGTATCTTAATGTCAAAAACAATTGATTTATAGGTGAAATAGATTCATTCCTGTAAACAAATAGAGGTAATGTTAAATAATTATGTTGGTGAAAATAGTAAAATAAGTTAGCGTATGATGTCACCTTTGCAAAGTACCTACTTACATAGGTAAAGCAAATTAGGAACTTATCGATCTGATGGGTCTTCAAGCTTGTTTTCAATTAATTGTAATACATCAAAAACAGATTCTTTCGATGAACGAAACCTCGTGCAAAAATTAATGACATCGTATTCTTCGAAAAACATTCGCCGTTCTTTGTATATTCTAGGACGTTTACTAAATTGTCCAAATCATCTAAATTGTCTAAAATATCTTCGTTTTTGAAAATAAAATTATACGCCATGTCCATCTTGAATTCTTGACTGTAATAATAATCGTCTGTTAACAATTTAACGGACCTGTGGGGCAGCCGTTAAGTTTAACAACTGATTAAGAAAACTAATCAATCGTTAGCACATTGTGGAACACTCGTTAACCTTAAGAATCTGTTAAAACAATTAACAGGGCATTTAATTAACTAACAGAGTATGGTGAAACTGGACCTTAGTCTGTTAATCGATAGTTTACTTGAAAATAAATTTGTTTGTTTTTGGAATGATAAATGAATATGTTCTTGGTATCAAAAATACTATACAAATTTCATGTTTCTGAAAAAAGTTATATATTTCAGATAATTTTTTTTTGTACACGAGCAGAGTTTTGTAGCAAAATATACGCGTTTCTACACTCATGTTTCGTTGGTTGTTCGCAGCCTCGCATGTGGTTCGCGCGGGAGTACGAAAAGGCCTGAAGATTTACGCTCAAATCGGTGAAAGAGCATGCCAGAACAATAGCGACTGGACAAAACAACGGGCCGGGGCAACTCAAGATAAGTCCTGAATGCTCCCTCACAAAGAGAACAGTCCAAATTGGATTAAAGCCACCTCGTGCACCTATTCGAGGAATTACAGTTTCACGTATACACCGTGGGAAATCTCTGATACTCCTAAAATGTCGGGTTAGAACATAATCTCTGCATTTTTAAAATATATTACTTAATACCCCGTGGGGTCGCCACTGGCCATCACGATCTCGTGTGTTATTCAGATAAAAATTATATGGCATTCCAGGTGTAGAAAATTCTGGACACCCTTATCACCTTTCGGTTTAGTAAACACTTTGAGATCTATTCTCATACCTACCAGATATGCACAAAAAATATAAAAATTGGTCCAGCCGTTTCGGAGGAGTGCGACCACAAATACCATGACAGCGAGATTTTTAAATAAAAAGTTTTACAAATGGGTGGCACCTGCGGGGTGATCGGCTAACTTGGTTGCAAACAGAAATGATTGACACTGATCCTGTTTTTACAAACTTTGACATTTCATCCGTCGAAATTCAATGAACGTCAATTGACAAACTGTCACAGTTTGAAAAACAGGATCGATTTTGTTTGCCACAGAGTTAGCTGATCCCCACGCTGGTTTAGACAAGCGTGTAATCGAGGCTAGTGGCATAATTACGAGGCCAGCAGTAGACCAAAAATGACTGAAATTATGATGATGAAATTTTATGACGAGATCACTTACTAATAATAAAATGTGATTTGGTTGTAAATATGTACTCTTAATTAAATTATTAGTCTTACACGCCAAAACTACTATACGGATTGAATTATTTTTTTGCACTTTAACTTAAATGTATTCTGGATCCGGATCCATTATTACTTCACTACACTCAATAAACAAATAAAAAGTGTTGGACACCTTGACAGCATGATATGGCCCCAAACTAAGCAGAGCTATTATATGGAACCACAAATGGCTGATGTACCACTTACATACTTTTTTTTGTAATCATCAACGTGATCATTATTCTTTATTTAAGAGCTGTGCTCTAATCGGTGCAATCGATGCAGTTCTTTCCATCTGCCTTTCTCCAAAACAGCCTCCTTTATTTCCTTAAACGACACGACATCGACTTTCTCTTTAATGTGGCTCATATAATTTATTGTTGGTCTTCCCTACTTCTCTTTCCTTCTAATTTTCCCTCTATGATATTGCGTATAAGCTGTCATGTTTTCAACATAATTCCCTATTCGGCGACTCTACTCAAAACTTCTATAATAGTTCTAATAGTAACTTTGTCTGTCCAGCTTACCTATTTATTATTAGTTTTCTACCCAGTATTATTACCTTATCAGATAAATCATGAACAACAGACAGGGACAGTATAATTTAAAGAATTATTATACTACTAATACTATATTAATACTTCATATCAGGTATTATAAATATAAATATATAAATAATGTGGGACGTAATCACACAGCATCATGTAGCCCCAAACTAAGCAGAGCTTGTATTATGGGAACCACATGATTGATATAATACACATATGATTTTTGTTTTGTAAATACATACATATAATACATAGAAAACACCCAGACCCGAGACAAATATCTACAGAACATGCAAACATTTGTCCCGCAGCGGTAATCGAACCCGCAACCTTCTGCGTCTCAGGCGGACCTTCGCCCACTGCGCCACAGAGGCCGTCATTGTTTGTAGTTCTTAAAATAAATCTTTAAAATAATTTTCTGTTTCAATTAAAAGTTAAATTACTGCATCTATAGTACTTAGTTACTACATAAATAGGTATTAGGATGTGCTAAATCAGTGGCGAACATTTAGTAAAAAAAACTGTATTATTTAGGGTTCCGTACCCAAAGCATAAAAACGGGACCCTATTGCTAAGACTCCACTATCTGTCTATCTATCTATCTGTCTGTCTGTCACCAGACTGAACTCACGAGGCTCTCATGAACCGTGATAGGTAGACAGTTGAAATTTTCACGGATGATGTATTTCTGCTGCCGCTAATACAACAAATTACAGAAAATAAAACAGAATAAAATAAATATATAAGTGGGACTCCCATACAACAGTACGAAACCCTTCGTGCGGGAGTCCGACTCGCTCTTGGCTGTTTTTTATTATTTCTTTAGTATCAAAAACTAACACAAAAAATATAATTGTTTCACTATAAAAACATTATTATTAAGTTCATGGTTGATGGTATCATCATCAATGATAAATACTTACAACATGAGACACAAAACAATATCCAAAATATACTTACGTCCTTTATTTTACCCCTTATATCGGGAAAGTCCTTCCCCGACGCTGAACAGAGAATTTCCCCAATTTTAATAACAGGAGATTTCAGGGAAAAGGGTAATTTACTTTATCGAACATGTGGTAATAAGTACCCACGTACAGCCAACCTCATAAGCATGAGTAAAGAAATCTTTGAAAAAGAAAAGAAATTGAAAAATTCGCATTTTTTCCATGCAAAGGTTTAGCTAGTTAAATGCTCGTGGCGCGGCTTATTTCATTAAAATATGGATTAGGACTAAACCTAACCAAATCCTTAAACTTCTGAAAATTCCAGAAATTACTCAAGGTTAGTAATTGTCATAATCCCCGATCGTTGTAAGTCCATTTTTGACCATACCTCTCCCATTTTCTGCCGTGCACGACGGTCAGTCACGACGTTCACCACCACCACCACACCAGCCTATATCAGTCCACTGCTGGACATAGGCCTCCCCTAATAAAGGGGGATATGCCCATAATCCCCACGCTGGGCATGCGGGTTGGGGATCGCAGGGCACAGCTTTTCGCACCACCGACGCTGCTGCCCGTCGATGGCCAGGGGATTTAGATGTGCCGATGTAGGCTGTGCTATGCCGCAATCAGCCGGCAACCAGAGCCCCGTTCACATCGTTTTGGTGGATGACCCCTTAATATCAGGGTGCCTAGTGCGAGTTTTTTTACCAGCTCTATAGTCTCCAATCAAGAGCCAAGTCCACCTGGGGAATTTTTTTGAGATATTTTCCATAAATCCAAATCCTTATTTAAAAATTCTAGTAAGAATACTAATTAATAGAACGATACCTCCCGTATCAATAAAAAAGTTGCTGAGTAAGGCCCGCTTGGGGCGAAATGTTGGGATGTTATTTTTAGAAATAACTAATAGTGAGAGTTATAATTAAAAATGCTAACAAAGCGATGCCTAATCTTAGTCTGACGAACGTCAAGGCAAGCGACGCCAAAATCACTACATTCTAAAGTCTGTATAGAAATAGCTCAATGATGAGCCTTCTTAAGCATTACCTAAGACACGGCACTCGTTAAGCTTAATTCCCAACGATTAATATGCAATTTAGTTAATCCAGCGCTGAGCGAACGAGAATGTGGCCTTAAGCTGCGAACCAATTTTAGCACACGGAAAAGTTACGCACCCAACATGGGTACAATAATTGTTGAACTTTCAGACTATGAAAAAAAATCATTAAATGAGAATATAAAGCTACCAGGACGTCCAGCTGCAAGATAGGCAGACGACATTGTCAAAATCGCGGGCCGTACGTAGGTTAGACACGCACAGGATCGTGGTGGATGGCACAAGTTGACGGAGATCTCTGTTTTATACTATATAAAAACAAAATGTAAGCTTATTCAAATGGCATTCAGATAAAATCGTATTATATTTACATAAATATTATTACAAGCACCTTATTCCACCTCCACCTTTCTTCCATAGGTACTTCAGACGCACTGCTAACCACCATCTGCATCAAGTTGATATTCCATTTACTAGAACTAAGCGCTTCCAAACATAATTTATAATGCGCACTGCTAAAATATGGAATCAGCTGCCAGCATCTGTTTTTCCATCGAGTTACGACCATAACGGCTTCAAAAAAAGAGTTAATAGGCATCTTCTGGGTAAGCTCGCCCTATCGTCGACCTCATCCTTGCCTATGCAAGCCTCGAGGTCAAGAGCTGGCCCATATTAAACTAATCGCTTTCACTTTATTAATCATGCGGTATTTTTGTTTTTGTAATGTAGACCTCCCTACTTACCTTTGACACGCTAGCATTAATTTTAAACGCCACCTACAAACATGTGCATTACTTTATTTATTTATTTATTTATTGGATCGCGGACAAGAGATACACATATACTGAAACAAAATAATAGTACTTAATCTTAGAGACTAGTGCTCCCTTAATTATTGGTGACCACATCATGCACATTTACTTCTCAAGTAACGTATCCATTTGCTGCAGTTGCTTGGCAGCTCAAAGACTGTATCCTTGAAATAACTTTACATGTTAATAAAGGCCTAAGGGTGATTATGAATTTCAATTTTACTGTAAGATAAAATGTATTTTCATTTACATAACATTTTTAATAAAATTGTCGAATTGAAAAGTACGTAAAGTCTCTATTTACTTTACTTTGGGGCTATATAATAATGTTTATGAAAATTGTCCGGTATAATTCTTATTTACTTTTCTTAGTACAAGCTTCCACTCGTGACAACTCGCCACAAGACACTCACATATCATCAATCAAGCATTATATGGCTGCCATCGAGATAGAATACTCTAAAATAAACTCTAGAATAAATAATATTAATGAAGGCATGTGACATGCGTTGTAGAAGTGCGTGATGTCAAGGAAATGCCACGTGCTAGTAACAACAGGGACCACTACAGATAAGGTGTAGCTAGGTATAATAATGTTATTTGTCGAAACGCCCCGTATATTTTTGTTAAAACAACCGAAAGTTTCAAAATCACGAAACGGAACGGCTTCGCTCCTTTAAATCCGTTTCCACCGGGTTATTTATAAACGAGATTATGGAAGTATTAAGACCGTTCTACGCCAGGGCAACACTGTGCGGCATTGCGGCATGCTACAAGGCTGCATGCTCCAATGTCACACATTGTTACAAGAATCGTGCGGCATGACAACTCCTTGCGTCATCTGGCAGAATGTCGCAGCTTGTATCCGAAAACGATGGATTCCATGCTACGTTTTTGTCAAAACAGTTTCCTAGGTTATGTTTTGTTTGTATTTGTTTTGGAAAGTATTTTCGCGAAATCACACCAAGAAATTGAATTGAAATTAAGATTATCGGTCATGGAGTGGAATAATGAAAAATACTTGACTTCATTGAAGATTATGGCGATTTTTCTTCCGTTGTTAGCATGGCTTAGTACTAGCAGCCTACTAGTACATTTTCTATTACTTAAGTCTTTGTGTGTCATTTAAAAATACTGTTCATAAAAAGGAAGAAGTATCTTTCTTATCTTTCTTTATTTATAAAAATATACCTATTTGAAACTAGAAAAAGTGCCCGATGGATGGAAAAATAACTTTAACGCGAGCGAAGCTACAGCCAAAGCAAGTAAGTTCATTAAAAAAATTCAGACAATATTATCAAAAACGTCAAGGATTATGTTTACAAATAAAGAGAAGAGGGAACAAGCAACAGACCCTGACTGCCCTAAACAAAGCCATACAAGCCTATCCTGCCCCTATTTACTCCTATAGGTACTATGAAATAGGAGCTATACAACATCTGTGAGCAAAAATAGCTTGACAGTAATTATCTGATTTTTATATTTTAGACGAGGTTGATAAGGCCATGAATTGTGCGTGCCATTAGCTCTGTGGTTTAGTCGGTGTTATGCGAGCCAAATTAAAATTTAGGCTATTTGTACAACAATAAGTTTTTACTTCCGTGAATAAATCAAATTCATAGGAAAACATGAACTCTTTAATAAATTACAAAGTATCACAGCCATATCCACAGAAGTAATAACCAATTTATGTACAATCTTCTTCCTTTTCAGTATAACAAAGTTTACTGCAAAATGCTCCATATTCGAAATGTTTTGACATAACTTACAACAATTTGGATCAATACAAATTGGAACAAATACAGTTTAGGTTTCAGTCAAAAGTAAAATTTTTATGGGGCAAAAAAAATGTAATTGCTTAAAAAAACACATGTAATAAATAGCAATTTACAACAAGTCAGGCTATTATTAGTCTGTGCAGGTTTTTTTGTCATATTTTGCTTTAGTCACAGTAATCTATAGGTACCTTTTATTCTGATAGTTGTGCAGATATTTCTGCTTACGAGTACCTTAATGAAAGGACTTGGCCCATTAATTTCGCTTTGTTGTGCCCAGATTAATATAATTTTGTATCGTCGTAGACGATAACTACCATAACAATATTCTCAACTTTTAAAACATAAAATTAGCTAAACCACTTAAATTATAAATGTGAAAGATTGTTTGTGTGTGAGTATGTTTGTTCACAGTCAACTTCGTAACGGCTGAATGAATTTGAATGGAACTTAGAATAAACATAGTGTGTGACCTACATTTATCGATGTACCACGCGAGCACAACCGTCCACCACATCCATCCACATCAGCCTATATCAGTCCACTGCTGGACATAGGCCTCCCCTAATAAAGGGGGATATACCCATAATCCCCACGCTGGGCATGCGGGTTGGGGATCGCAGGGCACAGCTTCTCGCACCACCGACGCTGCTGCCCGTCTGTGGCCAGGGGATTTAGATGTGCCGATGTAGGCTGTGCTATGCCGCAATCAGCTGGCCGCCAGAGCCCCGTTCGTTGTTTAGCAGGGTGCACCACGTGCAGGTGGGGTTGGCTTTGGTTCCAAAGATAGGGGTTGGAACCCTGTACACCCCACACACACACACAAGCACAACCGTAGCCGGATGTTATTAATTTATAAGATAAGAAACCTCACGCTCGGTCCCCATTTCGTCGGATGACCGTTTAATGTAATTTAGATGCTGTGGAAGGCTGACGTGCCTCCCAAAACATTTTCCATATTCAAACATTCAAAATTCCAAAGATGTGTTTTTCCGTTTTTAGGGTGACGTTACCGAGACGGTGAAACGAACCCTTATGGTGCCGCTTTGTCCGTCCTTCCGTCTGTCACACCTGATTATTTTCAGGAACTACATAAGTTATCAACTTGAAATTTGTTGTATATCTAAAAAGCACAAACTGAATAAGATTGCCAGTAAAACAATTATAAAATAATTTGGTATCCTACCCAAAAGGGCCCAAAATAAAAAAAATAAGAAATTCAAACTGGGACCAACAGGTCGAGTGGGGCATCATACCAAAGGGCTTAATTTGTACTGCTTGAAATAGTTGTTTATTTATTTACATCATGCATATTTTTTAATTAATGATAAAAAACGTCAAAAAAATGACCATTGCCCCCTTCCCCTCACCTCTTATCGCCGAAGTTTGCTAAGTGAGAAACCTGATTTTTTTATATGTTATAGAAAGATATCTATATGTCAACAGGAAAATTATAGCAGTCTTTAACTATAACAAGCATTTCAAAATCTTCCAAAACGATGAATGGATGAGAAATAAAAGGGGGGTTGGCTAGGTTGAGTGGGTTATCATATCAAAGGGCCTAATTTGTACTGCAGGAAACAGTTTTTTTATATCATGCACCGTTTTGGATTTATGATGAAAAATATCCAAAAAATGATATCCACGAGAATACAATACTGAATGTATGAATTGGACGTAATTGACGTCACTCGCTTTGGGCGAGTTGACTCGCACTTAACCGGTCTTAACTTTGTGATTTTTATCAAAATAACATTATATAAAACAATTGAAAAAAAAAGGTAGACTGATACACGACAAAAATATTAATTTATGTGTGTTACAGGTAAAGTATGACAAAAAGGTAAGCGCATAATTTTTCTCAAAGAACAAACACTGATTCCCAGCTATAACCCAACGAGTTTATATTCAATGTTTCAATAACAAAATATTTACAGATTCCGCAATAAAAATTGTTTTTTTCATGTTTTTATCGGTGACAACAAAAACAAGACATTTAAATTGGTTTGTTGAACCAACAAAACATTGAGCAAAACATGAGGTGTGAAAACAGAGAAATGTTTTCGTTAAAATGCCCACTAGATGAGTTTCTATCATTTTTTTCTTCGTGGCCAACTGAATTTTTAATAAGAATTCTACTATTTTTTTATGATACTTGTAGATGGAACAAGGTCATGGTCTACCTGATGTTAAGTGATTATTACCTATCACAAAACATTGCAGTATAGATCGCGTTACTATTAATCCAGTATGCTCTGGCCAATATGCTAAAAATAAAACATACTAATGGCCATTTAACAGTCTCTGAATAAGAATACAGAGCTTGGTTTGCTTGGGCAAAGCATGCACTATCTGTACTAGTTCGCGCTTGTGGGAGAGTAGGCTCTCCCAAACTTCGTCACAGACATGTAGTTTAACATAGTTTTGAAAAGAAAGTACACCAAGAAGGTTCTAATAGTAAATTGAAGTTAAAACATTGTGTTTAATAAGTTTGGGAATTCAAAACATCATCAAACCTTTTTACTTCTACCTCCATAGTGCCGAATTTATCATACTTACAACCTTTTTTAATTTGTTAAAAACTCAGACTCAGAGCATATGCGATTGTGCATGCTTTTATTAGTCATTTCCACAGATTTATAAGTTTAGTACTAAAGTAGTCATTTCCTCACTGAGGTGGGATAAAAATTTACGTGTTGCACTCGAGCGCAAAGATTTTTCACCTCGTGCTCTTTTCATATCCTCGCTAACGCTCAGGATTCATTTAGAATCCTTCACTTGCTCGGTCACCAAAATTGAGCACGCGGTTCAAAAGTAACTTTGCATTCTTATGTAACAAATAACTCTTATCTTAAATAAAAAAATATTATCTTATAGAAGGAGGATATGCCTTTAATCCCCGCGCTGGGTATGCGGGTTGGGGATTGCAGGGCACAGCTTCTCGCACCACCGCCACCACCACCTCAGTGTAGGTGCGCTATGCCACAATCAGCCGGCCGCCAGAGCGCCGTTTGACAGCTGTACACCATGTACACCATGCCCAGATGAGGTTGGCTTGGGCTCCAAAGATGGAGATTGAAACCCATTACACCCTTTCCCCATTCATTACATTACATTGACTCGATACATTGTTCCTTGTATTCCAAAAACGACGTTTAAAAGGTCAATACGTTCAAAATAAGTTCAGGAGTTTCATTCGTGTTCCTCTGTGCACAAACAGAAGTACAATAGCTGATATTCTTACTTTCAACGAAGTGAAATATTAAATTGAAGAAAGTTTCTTTGACTGTTAAGTGAACAACAGTTCCGTCGAGAATTTGAAGGAGGTAATTTAAGTATTTAAGTAAGTAGGTGCTTTGTGTTGAAATTTAATGATACTTTTTAACATTTTGACTGGTTTAGCGACACGTTCCTCATTTGAATAACAGTTTTTTTTTAAGTTCGTGAAAAAGTGACTTCATATAGAATATAAAATAAATTAAACAGTTTTAGTGAAAATAAAGATAAAATGATGAAGTAAATGTACTAAAAACTTATGTTCCTAAATCTAGGGAATTGGTCGTGACGGTGACCTTCTCCTTTATCTGGCTCTTGTAGCTTGTCCTTAATCTTCATCTTCCACGCTCACTAATTAATTGATTTCACTAAAATGTTATTGATGTATTTTGTGATTTAAATATAAAAATATTTAAAATAAATCACAAAATAAATCAATACCATTTTGGTTAATAAAGTACTAGTAAAAAAAAAAAATAACTAGTAAAGTAAAACACTGAATTTGCTTCTTTGAACATTGTTTTTATAATATACCTACATCAATTACTTAGCATTTAAATTTTAAATATTTTGGTTATAAGTTCAATATTTTTTATTTTATGAATTGTTAATTCTCTAGGTAGGTATACTTTTTGATATTTAAATTAATTGAAATTTTGATGAATTGGTTTACGTTATAATGTTTTTATTCAGTTATTCATTGAAATTGAATGACGTATACATTGATATGGACATATACGAGTGCGATAAACTGGACAGTTTTGTCGTTTTTTGTGTGAATCTAATTGTATTTCGAAACATTCACAATGCTTGTTCGCGCTGGGAAGATGTGCAGTCCGAGATCTAAGAAAGTATGCTAGTTAAACTGAACAAAAAGTCCAATCAAATCTGCTAAGTCCACTCAAACAGCATCCAACGAAAATAGTGGTCAATAAAGATTCTATCTTGCCCAAGGCGTCGCTGATCTCAAAGGAAACCCAGTTATACCAAACCGGAAGTTAGCTTACGTCACTTATAATAAGGCTGCAATGTGAAATGGGTTTTATGAGGCTCAGTTAAATTTCAATATAAATCGTATACCATTAATGTATTTATTATTTTGATTAAAATTGTTTAATTTAATAGCCATTTTGATTTTATTATTTTATACTATTATTTTTCTACTTGTAAAACTGTTATTTTGAAATTATTTAGTATTACATAGTTGATTTTAAATTCTTTTGTATAATTATAGTAAGTGGTCCAAGACCGTTGTAATTAAAAATTAAATAAATAAATGAATCAATAAGTTTGTAGGTATTCAATTTGTATTATATTGAAATTTTTAGGTGTACCATATTTAAAGCTTGAATTGGTTGTCGCAACGAGCGTATAGTCGGCTCTGATGCAAGAAGTTGCGGGTTCGATTCCCGCTACGGAACAAATATATAAATAACTATTGCGTCATCACAAAATCTAATCTCCAAATTAAGTAGAGCTTAAGTTATAGGTATCTTTGACTGCTATGGGTACTACAGAAATGATTATAGGAACTACTTTATCATCATCATCATCAGCCTATAGCAGTCCACTGCTGGATATAGGCCTCCCCTATTGAGCGCCATTGCGCCCTGTCCTCAGCTCAACGCATCGAGCCTCTACCAGCAGCCTTTCGCAAATCGTCACTCCACCTGGCCGAAAGGCGTCCGACTCTACAATTGCCATGCCACAGTCTCCACTCAAGAACTCGTTTACCACAACGGTTATTGGTTTTTTGGCAGATTTAGCCAGCCCACTGGCACTTCAGCTTACTAACTTTACTTATTTTTTTGTAAATAATTAAATACATTTGTCGCAATTGCGAGGAGTGGAAGGAGAGTAGGGAGGGCTTTGCCCTTCAGTGGTATCAAAATAACTTAATAATAATAATAATAATTTAAAGGGGTCTCGCTAGGCAGCTGGATCAAGGGTGAGAAACAGAACGCCTCTGACCCTTAATCCAGGGTCCCCTGGACTCAGCACGCATTACGCGACCTAGACCTGGAGACCTAGCCATCGACCGTTTGAGATTTCGGTGTACGACGACGTGCCATTTAGATGACACCGAACAACGTCAATCGACGTCAACCGACGTGACAAGTCACGCGGTCGTTGGTCTATTTTTGATACATTTTTTACTATAATGTTTTTTTTATATTATTTTTGTTCATAGTATATTATTAATGTTTTAACTTTGTAATATAAAATACATATTATATAGAAAACTCGTAAAAATAAAAAACCCGATACAAATATTTACATAGCTAATGGCCAAGTTAGTCAGTCAGTTAGTGTAGTGCTACTCGAAGGTCGTGAAATGCAATCGAGTAGTGAAATGTGACATAGTGATTAGGCTACTCTTACTTGAGGATCGTAAAAGAGGCCCTTACTGATATAATATATTTTTTGGCATTGTGTAGCCTCAAACTAAGCAGAGTTTGTGTGGGAACCACGTGACTGATATACTCATACACCCTTTTTTTGTAAATACGTAGTTAATATTACATAGAAAAAACCCAGACCTGATACAATTAAAAAAAAGGTCCCGCGGCGGAAATTGTAATTATTGATGTATCACAGGGCTATTTTTTTTTATAAAGAGCGTAACACCTGTTATAACTATTATTTATAACTAGCTTCCGCCTGAGGCTTTGCCTGGGATGAAAAGTAGCCTATGTGTTAATCCAGGTCCTAAACTATGTATATTCCAAGTTTCATCAAAATCTGTTTAGCCGTTACGGAGTGAAGCGACCACAAACATACTCCCACACACGCAAAACTTTCGCATTTATAATAATAGTGTGATGTGATGTGATGTTTGTACTGTATTCCAATTTTTATTTTTATTTTTATTTCAAACTAGGCGGAAGCTATTCCGCCCGCAACTTTGTTCGCATGGTATCTGGAAAAAATAACCAATTTGTCAGGGTCTAGAACTACATAACTTACAAAATTTCAGCTCAATCCGTTCAGTAGTCTTAAACTTACACAAATCTTCACATTTATATATTTTAAAAACTTTCGCCTTTATAATATTAGTAGAATAAAAAAAATATTCAGAAAAAAACTAGTGACGCAAAAAAAGTTAGTCACAGGAACATAATCTGCACCGGAAGTAAGCCTCGTGCCCGCGTCACTTCCTGTGATTAACGACTGTAACCCAATTTCCTTTAAAGTTGGAAAATATTGGCGGCGGCACGAATTAGAGACAGACGTTGGGAATATAAATATAACCTTTTTTAATTCGAAGCCTCTGGTACAGTTGCTTCCAAAAGTTTTTTTAGTTTTTGTTAGTGGGTTTTTCACTTTTCAATAAATACAAACAATGGTTTTGCGTTGTATTGACTGTATATTTCTGTGATTTTAAATTTTCAGCAAGAGAGATCTGAGGGGAAGAGTGAAAGTGTCTAACTGTTTCACTCTAACTCTAACTTCTTGTAAAAGAGCTGGTCAATAGTTCATACCTAAAAATAAAAATATTTGATAGCACGCGATAATTAGGGTTTCGAAAATCGAAAGGGTATTAACGGGTCTTTATTAAGACTTTACTGTCCGTCTGTCGGTCTGTCTGTTACCAGGATGCATCGCATGAACAGTGCTAGTAAAAAAAAAGACTTTATGTTAAGTGGTAACTATCGCTTATAATAAAGTATTGCACCTTAAGTCACGCATGTTTGGAACGTTTACTACGATGCAACGCCTTGCGTCCATCACGACTTGAGGTCTCGAAGGTGGTATGCCTCATATGCCTGTTATTTCACCGGCACCCACATCCATCTAACCAAAACACATCAATGCTGCTTTGTGGCAGAAATTGGCATGGTGGTAGTACTTCTCCGGTTGAGTCCTTCACATATAACTTATCAAACTTCTGCCTGATTTTTGTATAAATTAAAATAATTAATTTTAGAGTTTATATGGGCAACTGTACCTTTTTAATTCAAATTTCAAAGCCTCGCTAATATTATTTATTCTGTGTCAAAGCCGACAGCTCCCTCGTGGTCGAATTTGCACCTTTGAAGTACTTTTTGCGAATTATAATGATTAACCAGCAGATGGCGTACCTTTGGCAAAGGGTCTTTGAAAATTTTGGGTTAGCGTGTATAGAATAAATTAACTGGTGAAATACTTTAAAAAAGTGGTTTGGGTTCACCCAATTTTTTTTTTGTATGTATGTTAATACTGGGCGTGTTTCAATTTCTATGTTATTTCGAAAGGCAGACATGGATAATAGTCGTCCACCAGTCTGAACTTCAATTATCGAAATAAATACGTATTTGTTTAATTTAATTATATTTGTCTTGGTTTTGTTAAAAACTTATGTATACATTAATAAAATCTTAAATAATATTAAAAAATAATTAATTATAACATGTAGTATATGCACAAATTAAGTAAACACTGCAAATAATGTAATTAAATTTAAATGATAATTTAATAAAGTTAATAAAATCAGATCCTAGTTACCTAAATTAATCGACTACCTAAACTTAATACCCAACCGAGGATCTGCTCTTCGTATAGCTCTGCATACTTCTGGGGAAAAAGTATATCCCCTCCCGTTTTGATAAAATTTTACATAGAGAAAGAAAAAAGGGTTATCAAGAATGTGCCTTCTCCTTCGGTCAGTTAATCTGCTCATCTTAAAGAATTTGAGTTTGTCTTCGTAGAATAAGAGACCTTAACCCATGAAACAAGAGTAGGTCAAGTGCCACAAAAATCTCTTCTGCACGTTTTCAAGTCTTTTCAAGTGTTTTCCAGGCAATGCTACCATATTTTAAACTGCTTCTCACTGTAGAGTTGAAAAGCATAATATTTATATTACGGGACTTAAAGGCTTGGCAGCGCGAAACATATCCAAGGCATCTAAATGCTTCAGAGACAAGTGTATCTATTTGAAGGTTGAAGCGCAATTTGCTTAACCATAGCATTCTATAGACAGTTTGGAAAACCATAGCATTCTATAGACAGGAGTGGAAGGAAGTGAGGTCTTTGCCCTGTTGTGCCAGCCAAGCTAGGTAATATCTAAGCCTACCAATAACATGTTTTAGTGTAGGAATTTCGCTTGTGATTTTGCAAACTATTCGATAACCAATAGTTGATCCTTCTAATATTCTGATTTGAGAGCGGCCAGTCGGTGTTAGTTGAACTTTGTCTAGGATACCTAGAACTCGTCGAGTACTTGATTCAATAGAATCAAAATATACGATAACCCTTGGTTTTTGTAGTCTTGTAGTAAACGAGTTTTCTAGTGGAGACCGCTTCTCAGAAAAACGTAGTGTAGGACGCCTTCCGGCGGTGAGGTAAGAGGATCTGCAAAAGGCTGGTGGAAACTGGATGCGTCGAGCTGAGGACATTGCGTAATAATGGCGCTCATTACCAGCAGTGGACTGCTTTAGGCGGATGATGACGATATATATATTCATCATATTTTTTCCACTTTATTTATGTGTTAGCTCGTTATTATGTTTTTTTTACTTTCTACAACTATCCTTCTCAGTAATCCTACTAATATATATCCTTCTCCGATTGTAGCTTCTCTCTTCCAAAGTAAAGCTTACTTCGGTATTCGTCACTACTTGGGTGGCAGCGCTTACGTGCTTTGGAAGGCACGATAGAATATACTTAGATCTCGGCTTGTTCAGTCGCTTAGCCGTGTCGGAGGCCTTCGAGCAGCCTAAAGCCTAGCCTAGCCTAGCCTAAGCCTAGCATAAAGATAGGATTTTACTTTAACTAAAATAAATAAATAAATAATAAATAAAGCGGGACGTAATCACACAGCATCATGTAGCCCCAAACTAAGCAGAGCTTGTAATTATGGGAACCACATGATTAATATACTACACATATAATAAAATGTTTTGTAATATCGAACCAGAATTCGAAATATTGATAAATGTTCACCATAGCTTATTAAAATAATATATTTATTAAAAATATGAATTCATATTTAAAAGAGGTACTTATAGATAGACATTTTAACAATATATTAGTTTATTTTAAGATAGGTACCTAGGTGGGTACTTAGATTCAGCATGTTTTGCGGTTACAAAAAACGCAAATGAAACACCAATTTAAACCCCACGGCTGATCTCATTTGGATGCGGTTTATATAAATAACGGCTAATTTTTCACACCGATTCAGCCGCACTTCGGTCTCATTATCAATCAATTGTATACCTTAATGAAATACAACTATTTTCGATGCTTAATGATGGGGTAACAGTCTTTTATTGCTTCATGAACAAGATCGGTATTCTTCTTCTTATTATTATCAAGATCGGTATAAATCCCTTATGAAAAAAAGAAAGGTCATGAAATTATTCGATTCGAACGATAAATAAATACTTGATTTATAAAACTTGAGTCGGTATATAAAAGATATGAAATTGAACATGAACTTAGATATAATTTTTACATTCAAAGTTTCCTTCACAAAAAAATATAAGGTAGTCCAAGATTTTTGTAAATATATGTACCTACTTACAATTACCCCAAAAACAAATTCAGGTAAATATATAAATTCAGGCAAATATCAAAAAGTGTTAAAAATTAAAACTATTCTAAAATCAGTACCTAAGACAAGTCTAAGCTAGTTGTTACCAAGAACATACCTACTTGTATTATAATTTGTAAAATAATATTGTTTATCTTGCTCTTCTTATTTAATTCTAATATAAACGACTATAATTATGATGATAATTACATAATTATATATGTAAGAGAATTGAGATTTCCCTTTCCTCATCCCACTTGGGATTGGCAAAACATTTTGTCACTTCCATTTTCTTCTATCAGCCGTCAACTCCACACACTTCTTGCACTCATAATATCTAAGTACCTGGACGACCGAGCTTTGCTCGGTTTTTTTTTGTAAATCGTGTGTTTGGAAATTATAATACGAATTACTTACTGATAAAATATGAATAATTTTTTTTCGATCTTACCGACACATTAATAAGAAAATATGAACTGGTTACTTAATAAAAAATCACAAGTGCATTTTTGTTCAACATTTTAATATAAACAAGTACTTACTTTTTTACAGTTAATCAATCAATTTCGTAAGTATATTTTTATCATATTATTTATGAAATCCTAATACTTCCTACCTGGCATGAATAATATAATAATAATCCTGAATGGTGCATCTCAATTGTCCTTTTGATGAGTCAAGCTTTATCCTTGGTATATGTACTTCTTTGCCAGTTTGTTTACCAGTAACAACTTTTGCCTTTATTATGTGATTACACAGACTTGTTACAATAAGTTTGACATCATTTCATAGTCCTTATGATACGTCTAAATTACGCAACAACATTATTATAGCATTTTTTTCAATTTTAGTTCGTGTTGTGGCAAGTCTGTAATGTTGACACTATTGAGAAATTCTGTTGTTGATTCGACTGCTTCTTCAGGTTGATCTTTCACTGAGTCATGGCTATAGCAGATTTTGTACTTAATAATACTTATCTACTATAGTAGAAGTTTGGCAACTATATCATCATAAATTTTTTCAACTTCTTTATTATGAGGCGCGAATATTGCTCTGTTTTGAATTCCATCATAATTTCCATTGCCTAAGCAGATACCTAAAGCCCGCTATAATTTACATGTTGGTCGAGCTTAGGCCAATGCGAGCGTTGGGAAATTGATACATGAAAAGAGCTACCGTCTAGACGTTCGACAAGTCTATGCAAACTATTGCAAACGGCCAATGTACACCAGTTTTGTGGAGTTGCCCCAAGAAAGCTGCCCACAAGTTGTGCGATTGGCAAGCGCAGGCGAGCGCCTTTGATTTGTGCAGAAAAACTCTCATAGCTCTGAAGTGAGAAGACTTGTCGCGAGCGACTGCGAATTGTGTCAATACACGCCAAATGAACTCTATACACGTTGGCGCTTGCCATTACTCAGCCAGCTAGGCGAGCGACACCGTGCGATGTCAAGGCAAGGCAAATGTGCTATCTATACGTTGGTATTGGCCTTCGTCGAGGGTCGGGCATTATCTTGCATTAAAGTTAAATTTTTTAATCTCGTGTAGAGTACCTATCACGTGAGTTTCTAAAACCTCTGTTATATAGCGTCTTGACGTCAAACGTCCTTTTCATGTACCTATAAAACCTTCTAAACCAAACACTCTGGTTTAGTGCTGCTTAAAAAAAGCCATCTATTGTCAAGTAGCTTTTAGTGTTGCTGTGTCGGCAAAACCGTTTAGTTTTTGTTTACAGGTGCTCGTAAACGGGCAATTTTGACAATTTCTTGCTGCAATGGTATAGCCATCAAGCTGCCGATTAAATCTCTCACAAAGTGCAATAATTGCCATAATATTGTACCCCGGCAATATTCCAGCAATTGAACTACTGAAATATATTTCAGAATAGTCGCAAGTATTTAATGTCTAGCTGGCTACATTGCAAATGATTTATTCAGCTTTGACTTCACTGCAATATTGCCGTATATTGTCTTTGCTCTGATGTTTAGGTGCATCTCATTTCCCTCGCTCACCTCCCCCCGCCCCTTCTGTAGCTACCGCTGCTGTCTCCTCAATCTTACCGCAATATGCTCTGCGTGTACAAATAAAACTCCTTAGCAATCCAGTTGCTGAATCTTGAAGGATTACACTCGGCAATGTCGGCTTGTATTGCAAAATGAAGTTGCATTTAATTATACTGAGCAATATTGGTCGATGAAAATAGCCCAAAAAAATTTTGTAGCCCGTTTACAGGCCTCTTAATAATACAATAGTAAAATAGTATTACTACTCGCCCATAGATGACAGAAAGAGTTATAATCGTATTTTAATTATAAATAAACTTTTTTTTAAAGATCTTTTAGGCAATTTAAGTACAAAATGGCTGTAAACACGTGAGATGGAAAAACACACATATATTTTATCAATAATTTATATAAACAATTAATTTTCTTGGTCTAACCTCTAACCAAACATTCATTAGCTTAGTGTTGCTAAAAACGTCATCTATTGTCGAGTAGCTTTAGTGTGGCAATGTCGGTAAAACAGTTTAGTTGTTGTTAAGCTGATAGCATCGAGATATTATAAATAGAAGCACAAACGTGGAAAAAGAGTATCTGCACCAAAACTTACTTACTTACTTAGACTTAAGGTTTAAATTAGTGCAAATTTGTCATTTTGAAGTTGTTTTATGTCCGATTCGCTTGGACGATTATTGTCAGTTTTCTCTTGAAGACTCTGACTCTAAAGTAGTAGTATATAATATCTCGACGTCTGATGGCCCTAGTTGTAAATAAGACAAAAAAATAGTATTACTACTCGCCAATAGATGTCAGGAAGAGTCATTTTAGTATGCTAATGATATTTTAGCAGCTTTTCTTTGGATAAAACAACATTTTCTATTAATGAAACCTAGCTAGATCAATTTATCGCCCCCAAAACCCCCTGTATACAAAATTTCATGAAAATCGTTGGAGCCGTTTCCGAGATCCAGATTATATATATATATATATATATATATATATATATATATATATACATACATATATACAAGAATTGCTGAATTGCTGAAATATGTAGGAATAATAGAATACCGAACGAATAAAAAAAAGAAATAACTATTTATTTACGCAACGAGACAAATGGTTGTACACCACCACACACACCACACCAGCCTATAACAGTCCAGTGCTGGACATAGGCCTCCCCTAATAAAGGGGGATATACCCATAATCCCCACGCTGGGGTGTACGGGGTTCCAACCCCCATCTTCAGAACCCAAGCCAACCTCACCTGCACGCGGTGCACCCTGCTAAACAACGAACGGGGCTCTGGCGGCCGGCTGATTGCGGCATAGCACAGCCTACATCGGCACATCTAAATCCCCTGGCCACCAACGGGCAGCAGCGTCGGTGGTGCGAGAAGCTGTGTCCTGCGATCCCCAACCCGCAATGGTTGTACGTTTTGCAAATATTTGTTACTTGTTGTCTGGGTGCTTTTATATATAAATGTACCTGTGTATTTACAAAAAAATGTATTTAACACTTTTTTGAACAAAAAAAAAATGAAATGTACAAAAAGAGGGCTTAGTATTAGCTAGCATTTACTGCCAGTCAACCTTTCCTGGTAGAAAAGCAAGGTTGGCGTGCTAACTAAACTAGGTACATACTTAATGTTAAAAATAAAACAAAATATATTACTTAAAATAAATTTGAATATAAACAGTTATTTGAAACACATAAAATATATATTATATGTATAACTATATTTATATTCCATATAATTTAATATATTTATGTTCATGTAGTTTATCAGTCATGTGGTTCCCATAATACAAATTCTGCTTTGTTTGGAGCTACACGATGCTGTGTGATAGTGCCTAGCTTTCTTTATTTATTTATTTATTTATCGGTGAAATTTGGATGGGTGAGGTCTGATGGACTGTGGTGAAAAATGCAGTGCGGTCACGAAATATAAATTGTTTACGTACAAAAACCTGAAAATTTGTTTTAAATAATCCTCAAAAGCTGAATATACCCGAAATGCATTCATGCCATAGCTCTGCCCTGTCGTTTTATTTTCAATCCCACATATTCAAAAACATATTCTGAAAAATATAACAAGTTTCTGAGTTATCAGTCTTACTTTTCCCATCCCTAGCGAATCAGACAGTTTCATTTATGTGTAATTTCTCCGTAATATTTACCACGGCCGTAATTAAAACGTGCAACTCTAATTTGAGACCCGATTTTTATTTTTCTACCTGCTGATTTTCATTTTAAATCTACATTTCGCGTGATTTTTTATTTTATTTCTCTCCGTGTTAGTCCTGGTAAAAAATCTTGTATGATTTCGTCTCGCATTAGTTACAACACTATGTGATACAACAGAGATGTAAGGGGTTCCAACTTCCATCTTTCGAACCCAAACCAACCTCACCTGCTCGTGGTGCACCCTGCTGTAGGTAAAAAAAAATGGATCTTTGGGGCTGGCTGATTACGGTGCAGCCTAAAACCAGTACAGATAAATCCCCTGGCCACGGACGGGCTGAAGCGTCAACGATACAAGAAACTGTGCCTTACGATCCCCAACCCATATGCCCAGCGTGGAGATTATCGGCATATCCCCCTTGTTATAGGGGAGCCTTATGTCCAGCAGTGGACAGATTAGGCTGGTGTTGGTGTTGGTTTCACCAGCGGATGGGCCAGCGTCCACCTTTTATTGTAATTGACTACCATCCTCAGTAATAATTATAAGCCAACTCTTGTATTATCATAATCATCATCATCATCACCATCATCAACCTACCTCTAATAGCAGTCCACTGCTGGACATAGGCCTCCCCTAATGAGCACCATATCTATATAGGAAATATTAATCTTTGTACTGTACTGTTTTTTATTTAGGACAAAACAAAATAATCTCCAAAGAGTGTTGCTGATAGCCGCAATAAAACCAGCTGAAGGCAAATCCATCGATACAGATAGGTACCTACTTTAATAGATTTATAATTACGTGGTCTTGTTAGAGACAAAGTAGGACTTTTAAAAAAAATTTAACCGACCTCATTTAAAAAACTTCTTACTTCTTGCCCTTATGAATTTTGAAAATCGGTTCACAATTGACAGAGATATTGGTGATCATAGGGCGAAAATTACAAATGAGGATGAGGTTTTTTGAGTTTTCTGGGAAAAGTACCAATCCCTCAGGAATAAAATTCTTTGAAGGAAGAAGGGTGAACATACATAAAAAAAAGTCGAATAAAAAAGGGTCCGACGAATTGAGAACCTCCTCCTTTTTTAATTCGGTTAAAAATATGTAAGATTGCATTTCTATACTTCTATTTATATGTTTCTACATATTTTATTTAGCGCAATAACTATTGGCTTACTCCCGTATTATAAAGAGAAAATACATAGGTGCATAATTCTTACAACTACTTTTAAAGTCATCAAAAATGTAATTAACGAAATTAAGTGTCGGCACAAACAGGCCACACGCGAAAGCCACAAACGCCGCGACGAGTAGCTAGAAGCCACGATGAGTGGCGGCTTCCGGCGTCAACCGTGTGCGGCGAGTCCATATAAAATGTTTGGAAACTATAGGAAAAATGCCAGTGGCCGCGTTTCGTGGCTGTCGCGTGTGGCCGTTTGCGCCGACCCTAATACTGGGTAATCAATATGTGTTTTTCTTTTTTTTTGTATGTGTACCTACTAAATTCCTTTCCTTATTCTGCCCTATAAGCAGTAGCACAGCAGTAGGTACTTCTCTATTTCTCGATTTTTGTCTCACTCGCGCTCTACCAATTTGCTTTTGCAACAGTACAGATGAGTTCCGTCGTAATCTATATTTAAAATAAGTAAATATACTTAAATAATTTCTAGACTGTGTACTGAGTACAAACAAGTGTATTGTGCCCATCAGGGCAATAATAAAATAATAGATAAATAAAAATCGTTTATTTCAGACCGTAGTCCATAAAAATGGTTAAACTTAAAACATAAATAAATTAAAATTGAATAGTGCATAATAAAATTGCAATACATTAGTTTTAACAACTGAAGCTTTACACAAAAAGTACCTAGTTCTTTGAACACGGTCGGAGTCATGGGCTGCAGCTAGTCCCAGCAGCTAGGCTGAAGCTTATTCTGTTTAACTTTTCGCTTTACCTCAGTGTGCTTACAGCTTTTGCGACTTGGTTTTACCTATCGTTTTACCCGACCGCATAGGGGTAGATTTTTATTACAATTGATATCGTTGGGTAAAAGTCAATAACTAAAATTGTTTTTTGCTTTTATTGTTATTGGTTTAATTCCACTGGATGAAGCTTTAGATGTGTTTTTATATTTTCTTTTTCAGCGATAAGAATTTTGGCTTTGCTCTATAAAACTACTTTTTACCCGCGGCTTTGATCTCGTTAAAACATTTCTATCCCTCGTGAAAAGTACTTTTTTCTTGTACCTGTGTTACTTTCTTTATCTTATGATTTACCCATTTCCATGTTTCATAATGATCTGTTAAGTACTTAATAATAAATAATTAATACATTACGGATCAGGTTTTGGAAGCAAAATGTTCTTGGGTGCACAACGACTGTAAAATGTAAAAAGCTCTGAGAGCAAAACGTCCTCGATTTAAAATGCTTTTGGTAATTGGAAGCATAATGATCTTTCTGATAGTTAGTAATGGGCACACAGCATCATGTAGACCCAAACTAAATAGACCTTGTACAAGCATTATGAGAAATACATGACTGTTATACTACCTACATATACAGGTATTTTTTGTAAATACATCATAATATACATAGGAAAAACCCAGATGAGAGAAATGTTAGTACATATTAATGTTTGTCTCGCGGTTCGAATTGAACCTGCAAGTCACAAGGTCCTTCGTCCACTGCGCCAAAGAGGCCGTCATAAGTGAAACAAAAAACAAATGATAATGTCCTTTTATCTCTCTTGCCCTCAACATAACATTTAAAAAGTAAACCTAGGTTTCTATAAGTAGTGTACCCATTTTTCTTGCTGTTCTAGAGCGGAAACTGAAACAATAGTAGTTTCTTTGAGCGGAACATTTGCGTTAATATCAACAGAACCGTAGAAGTGGTGTTGCAGGAAAAGTGGATTTATGCCGCCTACTAAACGCCGGATACGACACCACAGGAGTGTATTTAGGAAAAGAACTTTGGAGCAGGAATATAATGTTATATTAAAAAAACAGAAAAACACAACACAAAACAAGGAAAAAAACAAAACAAAAAGAAGTACACAAGTAGGTTACACTAAACTAGTATAGAAGCAAAAACGAAAACAAAACGATTTTATTTTATGGGATAGGGGGGATATGCGTATAATCCCCACGCTGGGCATTTAGGTTGGGTATTTTATGGGTCACAATCCTGTTAATACATTTTCGGTAATGAAAAGTGGATTTAAGCCGCCTTTTAACGTTGAACACTAAAGTTTGCAGGAGGCCTTGCAAATTAAACTATGGAGCCCTAGACGTAGAAAATTCGGGTGTGTTTACTATGGTAAGGTTAGGTAGAGCAAGGCTTTAGTTTAGGGGATGGCGGTGCACTAAAACCAGGTTACCCCCTTTTATAAGTTCTAAGAACCATCCCTGTGTCCCGGATACGCCACATGTTATTTAGTGCTTTTGGTAGACCTTAAGCCTTGCTCGGATGAGATATGCCCACATTTTTAGCCAACTTTTAAAAAAGTTGGATTTTCTCAATTCGTAGGATACTTACCTGCTTACCATATTTGCTTTTATTTTTGTATTTATTTTGAATCAGATGTTCACGTGTTACAAACTTACTTATAATAAGTATTGTGTAGGATTATTATTATTAGAAGTTAGAAGTAGGTATAATAGTAGAGTTCTTTATGAAAGTCTCATCCGGGGAAGTACTTCCCTCATACTCATTTCTGAAGCAACATTGCTGTGTTTTCATTTGAAGGATGTGGGTGTCGGTGACATTACAGGTAAATAAACATTAATCATGCTACAAGTTGATGGACGCAGGGCGTTACATTGTAGGCCCCACGTTTCAAACTTGCATGACCTACGAATAAATGCTTCAGGTGGGCCATGTGCTTATTCCATCTTCATGTAAATTAATTTATTTAAAAAAGCATACACAACAGCAACTACATTAACTCCAGCATATATCAGAACACTGCAGGAAAAAGGCCTTCCCTAATAAGAAGACGGAATATGACCACAGTCCGGTATAATAACAAAAAATTGCCAATTAACAAAACCATCAAAAAATTGCCAATTATATTGCCAATATTATTATTAGAAGTTAGAAGTAGGTATAATAGTAGAGTTCTTTATGAAAGTTTTTTTTTCAATACTTCGCGCGATGGTGGACATAGCTCATATCGTAAGACACTTACAAATAATTCAACTGTTCTTATGGCAAGCGTATCCATATTGTATTTTGGTCAATAACAAAACAGTATTTTGTACGCTTTGTTATTGGCTGAATTTTTACGATATAACAACGACTACAAGCTTAGCCCTTTAAATTTTAGAAAGGTGTAAGACAAGGTGGTTTTCTATCCCCCATCCTATTTAATGTATACGGAGAGCATATCATGAGGAAAGATTGTGAATGCTGGGAAGGTGGAATCACAATTGGAATCGTCAAGATAACCAATCTCACATACGCTGATGACACCACTTTCTTCGCAGGTAATAAAGCGGAGATGGATAAATAACCTCTTACATTTAGTTGAGCTTACCAGCATGGAGCTGGGGCTTTCCATAAACAAATGCAAAACCAAAGTTCTGATTTTGGACCGTACGGGAAAACTGGAGCTCACAGGCCTAGATATGGTTAACGACTTCATATGGGTGGTTATTCACCTGGGTTCTAGTATAAAAAATGACGGATCGCGTGAAAATGAGGTGCGCCGGCGCAGTGGAATCGCAAAGAATGCCATGTCTGAACTAATCAAAATATGGAATGATATATATCACTTTGAAGACGAAAATTAAACTCGTGAACACCTTAGTCTTTCCTATTTTTCTGTATGGAGCAGAGACATGGTCACCTAAGTCCGCAGCCCGGAAACGAGTCGATGCGTTTGAGATGTGGCGCTCGAGGAAGATGCTCCGAATACCTTGGACTGCGAAACGAACTAATGTGTCCATTCTTGCACAATTGAAAATCTCAAAAAGACTCTCAACCACCTGCCTTAATCGCACTCTGTAATATTTTGGACATAAATAGTAAGACGCAAGCCTGACAATCTGGAAAGACTCGGGGTCACGGGAAAAATTGAAAGCCAAAGACTGCGAGGACGTAGTCCCATTCGCTGGACCGACCAAATCCGCAATACGCTCGATAGCTCATTACAACACGCTATTAGTGTCGCCGAAGATCGCGGTAAATGGAAAAAGATCATAAAAGAAAAGACCATGAAAAGAGGTCACGACCCTCTGCCCCAGGAAACGACGCACAGAGAGAGACAAGCTTAGCTTTATAAACTAGTTTCCAACTCCGGCTTCACTCGCTGCGTAGCTAGACAAAAAGCCTAAGTGACAAGGCCCAGGTCATACACTATGTATATTTCTAGTTTCATCGAAATACGTTCAGCCATCACGGAGTTCAATGGGAACAAACACACACACACAAGATTTTGTATCCATAATCATTAGTGTGATTGTCCTATTAAATGCTTTGAAACACACACATAAACACACCCGTCACCATAGTATACTCGTAGCATGATGCGGTAACTAGTCCTTAAATGGGGATGTACTCACCGAACCATGAATGCACTAGCTTTTCTATTCATCTCCCGCGGCTACTAATTAATGGATACCCGGATTAACCCAAGAGAATTCATTCATTCGTTCTGTTGCGAGAATTCATTCATTGATATGGTGAATGTGGACATTTTTGTCTTTGACTGTCACTGTCGTAGTATTTTATCTCAATGAGTAATTTAAATTTTATCGTAGGGGGATTCCATTTTTTTATTTTGAACGACGGTTGTGTTATTTTAATTTGATTGTCTAGTGTTTTCCTGCTTTATAATTGTTTATAATAATGTCAGTTTAACCAATCTAACTTACTCGACTACCGCTGCGGGACAAATGTTTGCATGTTCTGCAGATATTTGTCTCGGGTCTAGGTGTTTTCTTTGTATGATATGTATGACAAAAAAAGTATGTTTGTAGTATATCAATCATAAGGTTCCCTTAACACAAGCTCTGCTTAGTTTGGGGCTACATGATGCTGTGTGATAACGTCCAGCATTATTCATTTATTTATTCATTTAATATTAGTAGGTAATAAGTTTTAAGTGTAGTAAAATGAAATACAAGTGAATTTGGATTCTCTGGTGAAGAAAATTGTTTGCCGATGATTTTCCATTGCTATTAGCAGAACAGGACCTTTTTTATGCCAAAACTGGCAGATGGATAAGCGGGCAACCTGATGGAAAGTGGTCACCGCTGCCCATCTACACCTGCATCACTAGAGACGATACTGATGCGCTGCCGGACCTGACTCAAAACTGGACGACTGGACTTATAAACCGTAATACGGTTGCCGTTTATTATGAACAATTCATCATCAACAACCTATAGAAGTCCACTGCTGAACATAGGTTTCCCCCATGGAATTCCTCGAAGAACGGTCTTAAGCCCTCTCCATCCACCGATTACCAGCAATCTTGACGATGTCGTCGGTCCATCTGGTGGTTCTGGTGGTCTTAACAAATACTGTATATTATGTATATATTATATACAAGGGGTCTTACCTACATCTTCGGGACCCAAGCCAACCTTACCTGCAAGCGGTGTACCCTGCTGATTAACAAACAAGGCTCTGGCGAACCACCCACCAACCCGCACTGGACCAGCGTGGTGGGTTTATGGTCCAACCCCCTTCCCATGATGTACACTCCAAGGAACAGGCCCCCAGTGCCCGGCGTCTCCAGTGGGAATACCGCCGATGACAGTAGGCTGGTGACCCCTGGAGCATGGGGCGCATACAATCCCCGGGCGAGGTCCAACTGTCAGACAACTACGGCACACCAAATGGACTCTAAAAACTTAATATTCTTACATTTAATGTCAAAACACTTCGCACCGAAGAACGCTTAGTTGAACTTGAAAACGCCTTACTTGACATTAACTGGGATGTAATAGGACTTTCAGAAGTCAGAAGAGAAGGAGAAGAAATAATAGAGAGAAACAGCGGCATTTTCTATTACACTGGTGAAAGCACTAAAGAATATGGCGTGGGATTCTTAATTTCAAAAAAATGGAAAAACAATATACAACAATTCGTTCCTTACTCGAATAGATTAGCAGTATTAAAACTTAAAATCACAGATAAAAAAAATCCTTACCGTTGCCCAGGTATACGCACCAACTTCCACACATCCAGACGAGGAGGTTGAAGATTTCTATGACCTCCTCAATAAAGCCTGTGATGAACATAGAGGCACCTGGACATTGGTTATAGGAGATTTTAATGCAAAAGTTGGACAGAGGTTGAGCATGGATAACAACAATATTATGGGTCCATACGGATTGGGGATCAGGAATCAGCGTGGAACGCGCCTCTTACAGTTTGCCTTTGGCCAAACGTTAAGCATTAGTAACAGCTATTTTTTGAAAAAGCCTCAACGTCGCTGGACATGGTTCTCACCCGATAAAATAACTAAAAATGAGATCGACTTCTGCCTTTCATCTGATAAGCAAATAGTAAATAATGTCACAATACTTAATAACTTTAAATTCAGTTCAGACCATCGACCACTGCGGGTTACCCTTAAATTTAATCTAAAGATACATCGCCACCGTGTCATCAAAAGTACAATCAAGCGAATAGATAAAGTAAGTTTACTTCAAAATAAAGATAATTTCCTCCTCGAATTACAAAATAGCTTTAGTGTGCTGCCATTAGATAGCCCAGATGATATCCAGATTCAGTATAATAACATCGTTAATAGTATTAAGAAAGCCATTGATAAAATAAAACTTCGCCCGAATAAAATTAATAAGTTAAGCAACGTCACTAAAATCCTCATCGAGGAAAGACAAACTCTAACTAAGTATTCAGAAGAGTATAGATGTAAAGATAAAGAGGTGAAAAGAAATATTAGAAAAGATATAAGAGCTCACAATGTCATGTCAGTGAAAATTGCATTAGAAAGCAATCGCAACCTAAAGTCTGCAATCAGAGGTACAGAGATAGGAAGACGCGTTATAGGCAACTTGAGGGACAATAATGGCGTGAAGCAAGGAGATAGGTCACAGATACTACGCATATGCACAGAATTCTTCAAAGATTTATATACAGACAACTGTGATTTGTCTTCTCAACCAGCCCCACAATTATATTTATGTTCCGAAAATGTAGAGCAAATAACTGGCTTGGAAGTACATCGAGCTCTACTCAACATGAAATACAGCAGAAGTCCCGGTCATGACGGCATTACAACGGAAGCATTAAAAATCGGAGAAGCCACCCTGCTCCCTCACATTACCAACCTTTTTAACTCCATCCTAAAAACAGGAATATTCCCAAAAGACTTCTGTCATTCAAATATTATCTTGCTCCATAAAAAGGGCGACAAATCAGATTTGGGTAACTATCGACCAATCAGCCTTATTTCTCATCTCTACAAAACCTTTGTAAAAGTAATAGAAAATAGGATATCAAGTACACTTGACCAGCAACAACCAGCAGAACAAGCTGGTTTTCGAAGAGGTCTTTCGACCACAGATCATCTTCACGCTTTAAACCAAGTTTTAGAAAAACATATTGAACTTCAACTCCCCTTATACCTTGCCTTCATAGATTATTCTAAAGCTTTTGACAGCCTAAATCATAGTTCAATCTTTCAGTCACTCCGCGATCAACAAATTGAGCCTACTTATATAAATCTTCTCCAAAATATCTACCGTAATAGTACCGCTTCAGTTAAACTGCACGTTTCCGGGCCACTCTTTCCTATACAAAGAGGCGTTAAGCAAGGAGATCCTCTATCACCTAAACTCTTCACTGCTACCTTAGAAGAGGTTTTCAGGAAACTTTCTATAAGCTGGGAAGAGAGTGGGATTGTCATCGGAACTAAGAGGTTAACAAACCTCCGTTTCGCCGATGATATTGTCCTGTTCTCTTCTTCAGCCACAGAACTTAGTATTATGATGAACCAACTTAACAGGGCAAGCCTCGAGGTCGGACTGAAGATGAATATGTCAAAGACCAAATTAATGACAAACAGCACTCAACACAAGGTGGATGTTGGAGGTGTGGAGTTTGCGTACGTCCAGGAATACCTTTATCTTGGCCAAATGGTTTCTCTACAACAGGCAAGACAAGCTAACGAGGTTGCAAGACGCACGGAAAACGCCTGGAGGAGCTTTTGGTCAATGAAAGAGCTGATGAAGGGTAAACTGCCACTCTCCTTGAAAAGGAAACTCATGGACGTGCGCATTCTTCCTATCCTGACATATGGCGCACAATGCTGGTCTTTGACTAAACGTCAAAAGTTCGCCCTAGGGGTGTGTCAGCGAGCCATGGAGCGCAGCATCATAGGAGTCAAGTTGTCTGAACTCGTGAGAAACAGCATACTGCGCTCCAAAACACAAATTGCCGATGTTGGCCATAAAGCCGCCAGCTTGAAGTGGAACTGGGCTGGACATGTCTGCCGAATGTCCGACCACTTGTGGGCAAAGACGACAACAGACTGGATCCCACCAAACACCAGACGGCGACGTGGAAGACCCAGAAAAAGATGGCGAGATGAGCTTGACGCGTATTTAAGATCTTGGCCTGTGGTAGCGACGAAACGCGAGGAGTGGAAGGAGGGGAGGGAGGCCTTTGCCCTGCAGTGGGATCAAAATGGCTGAATAATAATAATAATAATAATGTATATATTACTGGAAAAATAGAGGAGATTGTAATATTCCTGATACTATTGGGTAAATAAATACAAAAAAAAACCTATTCTATTCTTCTTTCTTCTATTCTAGTTGGTGCTTTGAAGCCTCGGCTACTTGCAGATCCATTTATCCAGGGCAGGACATGTAAAGACGTCTTCTTTATAAATTCTATGTTTACAACGTAGAGAGGATAAAGTCAAAGGTTAGAAAAAAAGACCAAGTGCAAGTCTAACTCGCGCACTGAGGGTTTCGTATGATATATAACAAATATTTTCTTTTACACTTTGATTTTTTAAACCACCAAACTAATTGCACGCTCAATTTAAGTCTGGTAAAAATGTTGCATAGGCGAACTCGGGGATTACCCTAACTTCGACACTTAAAAAAATTAAGAAGTACGTAACACAGATATTTTTACTTTAAACTCCAATACAAACTGCGGATGCAAACGTTTCTACAATGGGAATCAGTAGAGCGCATTTAGAGCGGCATCAAATTCATGTTAAGGCTTAACGCACGTTGGCGACGCGACAATAAAAAGTATAGTGAGGTACTTTACTCATATATCATCTCATCTTGCCACGAATCACAGTTTTGGGCTGCAATGGCAGTGGCGGTTGTACACAGTTGTGATTGCTTGTAGGTTTACCTAGGAAGCATTTAACGTAGGAAGACTTTACGTGGCCGAGCACAAAATATAAAAGGTACCTGAAGATAGCCACAACACAAGCCCCACTGCTTTTCAGTAAAGATCTTCTTACCAGTCCGCCAAAAAAGTATACAATTTTGGCGGAATGAAATCCAACCGCAACTGCTACCCCGGCTGCGGCTATGTGAGGGACATTTAAATAGGTATCTCAATAAATACATGGTTTGTATCGAAAAAGATTGGCTCAGAATAGCACAGGATTGAGGCGAGTGGTATAATTAAAGAAGGCCTAGGCCCAGCAGTGTATTGAAATCGGATATCAAATGATAAAATTAATCTAAATATCAAATGATGATGATGATATCTATAAAGTTCCGAAATCAATTTGATCATATCATAATAATATGCTAAAATAGTAACAATGTATCTAAGTCATTCCGAAGGTAGGCTCAGCAAACGATTCTTAGCAATCCTAGTTACAATTACAATCCAAGCCAATTAAAGAAACTACTTCCTTGCAGCCAAGTATTTATTGAGAAAAATCCGGCACAGATTTTGGATCTAAGCGCACACTCCCCTAAAAGCTCCTTGATTCAGATTAGACGAAAGTGGGTTTCCCTTTGGAAGAATACATTAGGCAAAGGTTTTTGATCAGAGCGCGCAACCCATTATAAAAAGTCCAGGTATGATAGATTTCAGAGAAGGTAAGTTGGGTTTTGAATTCAGTTCTGTTCTTCGCCTCTTATGGCAGCGAATGTTTTAAAACCTACTAATATTAAAATGCAAAAATCTGTGAGGATGGATTAATGAATGGATGTTTGTTACTCTTACACACGAAAACGAACGGATTGTGATGAAATTTGGAATGTATACACTTAAGCTACTTTTTAACTGGGTACAATGAAGCAAAGCCGCGGGTGGAAGCTAGTAACGGGTGGGCCAGAAAGTCTGCATTTAAAAAAATCATAAAACTAAACTAAACTTGATAGATAGACACATTAATATTTAAATTAAAAGAAATTTAAGGAAAATCTATTCCTTGATAAAAACATCACTAGATTTGATCCATCTCGTTGCAAACACCTTTTGAAGCTTGTATATAAATTGACAATAACGCACTGGTACAGTACACGTGGAATAGATGCAAATTTTTCCAGGATATGCCGTTGATCTGGGCGAAAGTGGTTGAATTATCGGAGTTAATACATATTTATAGGTATCCCCTCATAAAGATATCTAAATGGCGTCAGATCTGGGCTTGTAAGAGGCCATGGAATATCCCTTCTACGCAATATGATTCTTCCAGCAAACATCTCGTTGATGACAGCAAATGAGTCATTACAAGTATGGCATGTGGCACCATCTTGTTCAAACCACGTGGCCTGTTCTGGTCTTCCTTCTGGTGTTCTTATTAACCTTGTGGGTCCTGCAGAATCGGTCTAAACTTTTTCGGTCGAAACGTCACTTAGTAAGGTTTTTGAATTAGAGTGAAACCAGTGGATTTAACCACTTAACCCACGATTTGATGACACTCTCAATAGAAAATTTATTTAAATCGTGTAATCTGAACCCTTTGCGATCTTACGCCTAACGACAGTGCGTGAAACACCATTTTTGTAAAAACATTTAACGCAGAGTTAACATTGCGCGGCCTATAATACGCTCATTGCGATTAATTTTCCGTGAACTGAGCTACACATCCGTTTCCCGCGCGCTGCTCTCGCTTACCGTTCCGAAATAATTCCACTTTTAAAATCGTACATCTTTTTGGCCCAACCTGTATTATTATAAATGCGAAGGTTTGTGTTAGCATGTATGTGTATGTAGACAAAAAAACAAAAATAAGTATGTGTACCTATTTTTGCGCACCGGCTGAACGGATTTGGATGGAACTTAGAATAAACATAGTTTGTGACCTAGATTAATATTGGCTTTTTAAACGGGTATCATGCCAGAAAACTGCAGGTGGTATCTATATATTTATAAATGCCCTATAAGAAGTTTGATTTAGTTATCTATTGTTTTGTAATTCACCAACAAACCTTTAACAGTTTTCAGACTATTTTATGTATATTTATTTAAAATTACATACATAAATAATAAAAAACAAAAAACAGCGTCTACTGGTATCTTGGGCATAATGCTGAATTGGGGCCGCTGTAGAACACAATACATACACAATACTACACGTATTGAAAGTGTTTTTTGTGTACGTAATACAATTGTAATTTTAGATGTATTTGTGTGCAATTTGTGGTGAATAATTTTTGTCTTTGTCAATGTCTTATGCCTCATCATCATCATCATCAGCCTATAGCTGTCCACTGCTGGACTTAGGCCTCCCCTAATGAGTGCCATTGCGACCTGTTCTGAGCTCGTCTTATGCCTAAAATTGTTTAATTTATCCGTCGCAAGTGTTGGCTTAACCTTTCACCGTCCGTGGCTCGCCAAATAATTCCACTTGTCAGCAACTCGACTCGAATCTATTCCCCAAAGTCGGGGAAATTCTATTCCTGCGCTTATATACTTTAATTATATATGAGATAGCTACTAGTAAAAGCTGCCATCAAAATAGGTTTGTATAATACATTGCGGGCCTCTTTGAGGGTGAGGCTGAGGTCGACGTCCTGCCTATGCACATCTGTATTTTCAGCACTCAAAATGTTATAGACAATGTAGACAGCACACCAGGGTGTTAAATAAAAAACTTTTGGGGTGTTATAGTAACATAGTGTAGATACTCATAGTTCCTATTAAGTACATACATAAGAAAATCCCTGTGTTGGGTCAAAGCTTGCAATTGGGAAACTATTACAACACGACAACAACACAAGCCTAGAGAAGTCTATAGCTTGGACATAGGACATATGACCAAAATCCCAACACTGGACATACTGGCTACGCTGGCATGGCTTCTCGCACCACCGACGGTAGAGCTGACGGCCAGATTTAGCTGTGCCAGTAAGGCTGGCCAATAACTGTGACGTATTATTGGTGGTCACCAAATCCCCTTTCGTGTGTTTGTTCTGCCTACTATACCTACCATAAGAAATTGATGAATATTTCAGAACACTGTCGTATCGTTGCGAATATATTGAAATCGTTCTGCAGAGTAGACCCAATGGGCTTAACGAGTATTATCCTGGGCTAAGGAAAAAGGTGAAAAGTACTTTACTTATAAAATACATTTTAAAATCGCTTGTTTCCTGAATTTATTCGTTTGTAGGATTTCCATTTTTAGTGAAATTTCAGGATAATTACGCATGCCATTTTAATAAATAGGTAACTATTTATTGAAATGGTTAACTGCTTATTTTAGGGCTAAATGATGCCGTGTGATGTAGATCCAGTATTATTTTGTTTTTTTTTTTATCCAAAAGTCGATGTGAAAATAAATAATAAATGCCAGCCATTTGGGCTAAAAATCAAGCACTCCTACATCACAGTAGTACAAACAAACGTACACGTACAATCGTATAGTATGCGTATCGTAAAATACTGTAGCCCCAATTCTGTATGACTCAAAAGATTCCTTGCCGATAACGTATGACGTCATAACATGCTTCAAACACAAACGCGTTATCAAAACATGCCATGACGTCATGTTAAAAAATTTAACATGGGCATAGAGAATATGATTACACGAAAATTCTACGCGGATATTGTACAGAGGTGCGTTACGTTTACATTTGCTATGACACAAAAGTTTTCTTGCCGATAACGTGTGACATCTTAACATGCTTCAAACTTAAACGCGTTTTCAAAACATGCCATGGTGTCACGTTAAGAATTTTGACATGGATATAGAGAAAACACGTAGATTCCACGCAGATATCATTACGAAGCGCGTTACGTGTTTGCGTTTGGTCATAGCAAATAAAGGCCCAGTATTTAAACCATTCAAAGGTTATGATTATCGGAAATGTTGGCCAATGACAAAACGGAATAGTGAACTTTGTTATTGTCTAAAATTTCAGATACGCATAACTTTTGAATGGATTAAATACTGATGATTTCCGTACAGCAGTAGGCATATTGTTGCCTGTAGTACATTTCTTCTACAGTCTATGTCTGTTCCACTACAGGATATTTGACTTCTCCTATTTGAGGAGGGTTGGTCCCAATCACCACGCTAGGCCACCTTCTTCCAATGTCCATTTATCTGAATGTATCCTGTACCTAGTATTCTAAATTTCTAAAGTTATGTAATCTGGTTCATATTTCAGTCCAGCCATCTTCAGGTACCTTCTTTATTATTTGTGTGGTAATAAAATATTTGTTTTTGTATTTACCCGCTGCTATCTTTTTTTCACTAGTGGACATCGGGAAAAAAGTTGCCGATCTCGAGAGTCGCCCACTACAGTCAATTTTTGCTGAGTGAAAAAATTGGCTTTAAAATATGGTAGAGATAAATAAAAAATATGGTAGAGATTTAGAGAGATTTTATTTGCAGATGAACATACTGTATAACATTTTTAGGCAAGTATAATTGTCTAGTAGAAACATATCCTAGACAGAGATAATATAATTTTTGTTTCGTTTAAAAACTCTACAACAGAAACATAATGAAAAATTCTCAAACTCTTATAGTCATTAATCATTATATTTGATTTTTAATTTTATGAAAATAAAACGAAATATGCGCCAATTATTTTCAAATGTTCATGGACACCCTAACAACTTAAGCTGGGTATAAACGGGACAGCGTCAGGTTTGTTACTTTGCATATTTTCAAACAACCTTTTGTTCGTGAGTTTTCACAATGCAAGGCCATACTAGTAGCCCACATGGTTTCGAAGAATAGACATACGCATTTTATACCAAGAGTAAATAAGGAAAATTGAGGTTTTATCATAATAGAATTCCAGTAAACCTTGGTTATTAAAAATCTTTATATTTTCAAACTTCAACAACAAGAGAACACATGTTGAACCAACATAATGTGGGCTAAAGACAGAATGATGATGATTATATTTTGAAAACTAAAATAATACTGAATGAGGAAAGTTTACTGGAATCTGACAAAGTTCTAGAGTCTGGAGTACCTATACACGGAATAGTTTAACTATTCCGTGCTATCACTAAACAACAACTTAGTTTGTGAGTTCGCAGGGTGCATCACAGGCAGGTGAGGTTGGCTTGGGTACTAAAGATGTAGGTTGGAACCTTCTACATCCCAAAAACAGTTCGAAAAATATCCCATAATACCGCAGAGATTACCGCTATGTGGGATGTCGATTCAACAATTATCGTTCCGATAGTCGTTTCAGTGAACGGTCTGATAGCGAAGAGCCTTGACCAATATCTTAAGAGGCTCTCGCTAGGCAGCTGGATCAAGGGTCAGATACAGAAGGCGGCTCTCCTGGACTCGGCACGCATTGTGCGGAGGTTCCTCACTCTGCAGCCCTAGCCACTGACCGTTTGAGCCTTGCCCCGCGGTCGGTGGTCTCCCGGTTTTATACATTTTTTACTATAATGTTTTTGATGTTATTTATGTATAAAGTAGATAATATTAGGTTTATAGTAAAAAATGTTTTTAACGAGTTTTAAAGTTTAATAAAGTGTCATAATAATAATAATAAATCCCTAATATCCCAACCACCACCATCCGGTAAGTACCATGCGAGCAAAGCTGAGAGTCGAAACGAGTATAAAATAAATATATTCTGTCTGCACTTTAAAAAGTCACAAAATCAAGTTATATAGTGTTAACGCGAAACGGCGCAGCTCGGCGCGGAAACAACAAACAATAAGATTTATATATATCTTAGATTTTCCTGGAAGTGTGGGCAAACACTTAAAATACATAAAAACAAACAATCATTTGATAACAATTTAAAGTATCCTACATGACCGAACGCCCGCAAGGCACGATGCGATGCTACGCGGCGCGAACGCGATCAGTTTGATGCAATGTATATGATTCGCGTACACGCAGGACAAAGTTGCCGAGTCGCACCGCATTGCGTTGAATTCGCGTGTCATCGCGGCGGATCGCTTCGCAATCGCGTTTGCTTTGAATCATCATCATCATCATCATCAGTCTATGCCCACTGCTGGACAAAGACCTCCCTTAATGAACACCATTGCGCCCTGTCCTCAGCTCGACGCATCCAGCTTTTACCAGCAGCCTTTGCAAATCGTCACTCCACTTAGCCGGAGGGCGTCCCACATGACGTTCACCGAGCCGCGGTCTCCACAAAAGAACTCGTTTACCCTAATATATGTCGTTATCGGTTCTTCAGTAGATATGACCAGCCCACTGCCACTTCAGCTTGCTGATCCTCTGAGCTATGTCGACAACTTTGGTTCTGTGTCGTATAGTCCCGTTGTGGATCCTATCTTTCAGAGAAACTCCGAGCATTGCTTTGAATCTCCCACGTAGAACGCCGCGCTAACCACAAAGACAGGTACAAAGCTCACTAAACCGTGCAAATGTGACAAAACACCCATTCTTACGGTCTATTACGTCACCGGTTAAAGATACACGCACATTAGCACGTCATCGTCACTTCGCCGATCATTGTTTATTGTTTATTGTTTATTGAATAATAACTAGAACGGCTTGCGCCAATTACTCTAATTATAAAAATTAGGTTGAGTCATACATCTCAAAAAAAATCTAAAAAAATCTAATCTATCTAAATTCAATAAAAATAGTCAGTAATAACAAATTCAATAGGTAGTCAAATAATCAATCAATATCTTACTTACACACACACTATCAATAAACTTATACTATAGATATCATCCATAGCTTGAGCCGTGTTTGACATAGAAAACAAGTCTGTCGATTTGAGAATTTTTTATGAGAAAGCATAGATAAATCGCGTTTTGTCATTGGCTTACATTTTTCGTTACGCTTAGAAAAAAAAAGAAAACAAAATCAATTTGTTTGGCCATGCGGTCAAATAAATAGATTTTGTTTTACAAACCACCACCACACCAGCTTATATCAGTCCACTGCTAGATATAGGCCTCCCCTAGTAGTATTGCACACATAGACTATATAAAACAAATCAAAAGAAAACAAGGACAAGGTACTAAATTATGTTAAGTTTAAATATTTGTGACCTGAATCTTATATTACGTTATGTTCTGGTACGCATACCAGCGGTCATCTTTTGACATATATATTTTTAAAGTGACGGCGAAGCGACTGAGACGCTCCAATTGTGAAGTGCCTAATTTGTTACGACTTTTTTTGACGTTATTAATCGGTGCGGTGTTTTAAAAGCATGTTCTTCACATATGGACGATAGCTGTCGCTGTTCTGACGGACATAAGGTAGCTAACAAGATAACAAAATAGTCGAAAAAATGCGCTCACGGTTCACACGTATTCTGGCGAATCGGGGTAATCGAACATTCGTATTAAATTGATGGCCAACATTTGCCTTGTACTATTCACGACTCCTTTTTCATACTGTATTTGCTCCCGATATACTATTATTAAATAAAATGCTGTATATGCTTAGGTAGTAAATAAATATTTGTTTAAGGAAGTACCAGGGGGAGCGCGGGGCAGATCACCCATGACATGGGCCAACAAAATAAAGGCTGCGATTGATTCCCGTGAACGAAAATGCTACAAAAGCAGCGGTGCGAGAGGAATGGCGTAGGATTGTGATGCTAACATCCCAATATAATGGCCACTACTCTGTCAAGAGTGTTACGACTGAGAAGAATGTTTAACGATTGGTGTCTTCCATAATTTGAACAAGCTCCGACGCTGATATTGTCGACGGTGACGTGACTGATACGTGTGCATGAACCTTTACGGTCTTCGACGTCACCTGTTAAACCTTCGATAATTCACTAGAAAGCACCGTTTAAGCCACCAAAGGACGCATTTACACCGTCACGTGGCAAGGTAATGAGCGCTCGGGCGGTATTTGACCCAGCTACGCAGAATCAGGGATTTTTTACCAATTCTTGGTAGAAAATCGTGAGAGCACATAGGCTATTACAATTTACTGTTCTTATTGAGTTTGAAGATTTCCTAAAGCAGCTCACAAGCAAAATTTTTTGAGATATATTTGGTAAGCACGCACTATAGGTAAGATGATCATTACCTATACTCGATATTTTTGAATCATGCAAAAAATGGAAACAAAGAAATGTCACTGACAAAGTCACATGTAATAATCCATGTTGACATGACAGTGGACTAAAATCTTGTTTTCTATGGATCATTATTTATATAGTTCTTGCCCGCGGCTTTGCTTGAGTAGGATTTTTTTTTATAGAGACTTGACAGCGCGTTAGGCTGTGCCCTCAGGGATTAAATAAAACAAACAAATTATAAGGGCGTTTTTACTAGAGAGCTTACCTATAGGTACATAATTATAGTTACAAAATATCTTTGTACTTACATAAATTACTAATATTTTACCATGTCTGAAGAAATATACACACAAATACTTATTCGTAAATTCTATTATTAATAGTATCAGATGATGACTTCCAAAGTTACAAAAATACCGAATGTGTAGTTGATGCCCTTGAAGGTTCGGTGGCCAACATACCCGAGAATGTGACCAGTGTTATAAAATAATTAGCCAAAAAATTAATCAATCATTAAATATCTTTTAAGGAAACAAAGTATTAGACTAAAAAATATGCCCAAATCATAATTTACATAGAATTTGACAAGTTTTGGCTAAGATTAAAATGCGTATTTTTTTTTTTGATGGAACGAAGTCACGTCGTAGTTACCTACTACAAAGGAGGTAAGTTTTTTACAGGTATCCCCTTTGTTTACCTGTTTTGCAGCTTTATACGGGATCGAGTATACTTTACACATAAAAAAAATCCACCTTCACACCCAGACCCGAGACAAATATCTGCAGAACATGCAAACATTTGTCCCGCGGCGGGAATCGAACCTGCAACTTTCTGTGTCCCAGGCAGACCTTTGCCCACTGCACCACAGAGGTCGTCAATGTAGTTCTACACTTGAATAAAAGGATAGCCTGTGTATTATTCTATGTGTATAGTTATCAACTTATGCAGTCTGCTGGACATAAGCCTCCCTTAAATGAGCGCAATTGAGCACAATGCATCTCAACGTTTCTTGAAATCAATGAGTGATGAGAAAGTTCGTGGTTAAAAATATCTAATTCAGCTATTAGTCCAGTTTAAAGTCGCTCCGCTGGCTATGGAACGTGCTATGCTTGAAATTTCTGTAAAGAATAGAATCCGCAACAAAACTCCAGAACTAAAGTTGTCAACTTAGCGCAGAGAATTAGCAAGCTGAAGTGGCAGTAGGCTGGCCATATCTGCCAAAGAACCGATAATCGTCAGGGTAAACGAGTTCTTGAGGGGAGACCACGGTAAACGTAGTGTAGGACGCCCTCTGGTCGGGTAGAGTTACGATCTGCAAAAAGCTGGTAGAAGCTGGAAGCGTCGAGCTGAAGATAGGGTGCGATGACGCTCATTAGGAGAGGCCTATGTCAAGCATCGGACTGCTACAGGCTGATGATGATAAGTTTAACTGTTACCTCGATGGCGTTAACAGTCATTTTTGTATCACAGATATAGAAGACAACTAGATAAAGCCTTAAAATTCACTATGCTCTGAACTTCAACTCATACGGCTGATCTCTACTTTCTTAAGTCCATATATCATGCTAGAAAGGGATGCATACTTTATCTCAATGCGATTTCTGCGACTTCGTACCAGGGCATTTGTATGAACCTGCATAGAAATTTGTTCAAGCGCTCTGGTACGATGAGCTTTTTGAAGTCGCACTGATATATGTATGCATCCCTTTCTAACTGATGATTTAATACGGCTGATCACTACTTTCTTATGTCCAATACATAAGAAAGTAGACTCAAACTTAAACTCAAAATTCATTTATTCAGTAGGAACAGTACACTTTGAAACGTCATTTTTTTTAATTTACCACTAATTCATAACGCGACCAAACAGAGAAGAATTGGCAAGAAACTCTGCTTGGCTGATATTTTTTTAACATCATTGTTCTTAATAACTATTACATTGTTTTGTTTGAGTTGGAGGCAGTTTTATTCCAAGCTTTTTTGTCATCTAAATAATCAGATATTTTATAATAAGCTTTATTACCGAGATTACGTTTAACAACTTTTTTGAATTTATTTACAGATAGATTAATCACGTTATTTGGGATTGGATTGTTAAAAAAATCGTACACAACATCCCTTTAAAAGATTGACTAACTTAATGGAGCCTTACAGTAGAATCAGCCGTATTGAATTTTAAGACTTTATCTAGTTCTCTTATATATCTGTGGTTTGTATGTTACAATACAGTGCAACAGTTCCTAAGTAAGACCAGTTTTGCAGGTCGTTACGCCCCGGGTGGATGTATCGCCCAGAATTGCTTCACGTGTTAGCTTTATCACCACTGATGTTGCCTTCATTAGTCAATCACCTCATTAGTTTGTAGTTTTGTTTTGTAACTGAGTTTCTGTGTAATTTATCAAAATAATTGTGTATATGAAGTTTCAACCTGTATTTGCAAAACCCTTTTTTTAACCTGGGGAAATCCTCATGGATACAATGCCATTACGCGGCAACAGAATGGTTATGCCGTACTCCAGCCGAACAAAAAAAAATTTGATGTTTCTTAAAGCACCATTATGAAAAAACCATGGGTACTCTTGAGGACTCTTCCACAGATTCAGCAGCGTCAGCTCACATAATTGTAAGCTCCTTCTCCTTATTACCAGAGCTAAATTACTATATTACACCCACATTGTACAAAGCACGCATAAGCACCGCGCACACCACCTCAGAGCTTCACTTTGTCAGCGACGAATGTCCCCATTTCGGCCACCGACGCCTCAAAAAGATTAATTATTCTTTATTATTTAAAAAATAAATAAAGAAATAATACAAAAATAATAATTAGCTCACACCTAATAATATTATCCTACTAGCTTTCCCCCACGGCTACACTCGCGTGGTACCGGTATATGTAATCCAGTTCCCAAACAATGTATATTCCAAGTTTCATACACGTTACACTTCTCGCCATATTTGTATTGTTTCCGCTAAAGATCATATTTTTAAACTGCTTGATTCCATGACCGATTTTAGCTTTTTGTTTTGAACTCTGGATGTAAATCAGTTATGCTTCTTATCTACAACAGCTTCCGAAGTTGCGTTTGTTCTGAAAAATAATAAATAATGTATTGACGACGGCCTCTGTGGCGCAGTAGGCGATGGTCCGCTTGAGACGCAGAAGTTTGCGGGTTCGATTCCCGCCATGGGACAAATGTTTGCATGATCTGCAGCTGTCTCAAGTCTGTGTGTTGTATATACATACAAACATACGTTTGTACATATTATGTATGTATTTACAAAAAATAATGTAAGTAGTATATCAGTCGTCTGGTTGGCATAATTCAAGCTCTGCTTAGTTTGAGGCCAAATGACTTTGTGTAAGTATTAAACTTTACGATGCAATTGTAAGCAATTATAACAAAAAACAATTTATCGAAAGCTATCACAATAATGTTCAGAATAAAAAATATGTATTAAAAAATGTTATACTTCTTTAAACTTACTCTGGTAAAGTAAATCAGAGAATATATTTTATCACCTCCATTTAATATAAGTTGGTTAGTTGTCATAGTTGTCTATTTAATATAGTTTAACTCATCTATTGTAATGTGATGATGATGATGGGGCCGATGTTGCTTGCCTAGAATGTACCTATATAGTACTCTTTTTTTCTTTTGTGAAATATATAATATGACATCGATTTACCCGTACCATATTTCTTGCAAATAAATAAAATGAATTTTAAAATAAAACAAAAATGAAAGATTGAATATCTTCAATAAGTACCGCTGGGATATGTAAAACTATTTTACCTTTTTTGAAATAAAGAGTTGACAAAGTTCATCGCTGGAGCTTCAATGAAGAACCAATGGAGGTAGCTGATCATGAAGCTAACGCAGATGTAGCCGTAACCATTGATAAGCTGCAACAAAGAAGATTTGACAAGTCGTAGTGACGATTATTACCATTTCAATTATTACCGTGCACGAGAACGCAGATTCACACGTTGAACGAGTGGCATTGGAGCCAACGTTGGCACCAACGCCGTGTGGAGCCGGGGTGAACCTTAAATACTCAAGTTGACGAGGTAGATTCCACTTGAACCCCATGACCGCCTCAAGTGTTACCACAGCGTTGAGCTCTTTATCAGGGGTGGAATCAGGAATTGTTCGATGATGCATTAGCACTACGGTAAGCGGTGTGTTTTTAGTAGGTAGGCTGGCGAGCTAGCTCAAGCTAGTCGCTGGCGGAGAGTTCGACAGACTCCTAACCCCAGGTTGGAGGACATACCTAGGTAAGGCATTTTCACTCCGAAAAAATAAAAGGACATCGTAGGGCACGTTGCTAAGATGCGTGACCTCCAGTGCAATGTTTTGTTTACATCTCTAATTATTATCAATCATCATCAGAAAGATCTTCTAAATCATATTTCACACTTATATTATAAATTTTAAAGTTTGTGTGTGTGTGTTAGTATGTTTGTGTTCGCTTCACTCCGTAACGGCTGAACGGATTAGGATGAAACTTGAAATATACACAGTTTATGTCCTGGATTAACATTAGTTTTTTATAATTTTTATCCCGTTATCACGCAAATGAAGCTGCGGTCGGAAGCTAGTACTTTTATAAAACTGTTATAAAGCTGGTTGACACACTATCAATACACATCCTAAAGTTAGTAAAACCTTCGTTCTATAGATTTATAACTAGACTATCCCTAATACCATGCGCTATGCCTCGCCATATAAGGTAGTGGTCAACTTTGTTTATTTATTCATCACCAATAAGATAAAAGCCAAGATCAAAAAGTAAGGAAGTGACTAAATCCTCCATCCACAATCTCCGACGGTTATCCCGTTTCTTGATACACAATACAATACAATACAATACAATACAATACAATACAATACAATACAATACAATACAATACAATACAATACAATACAATACAATACAATACAATACAATACAATACAATACAATACAATACAATACAATACAATTCAATACAATACAATAATATCGCACTTCTGTCACCCCTTTATTACCCCTCTAAGCGCAATATGATAGGCAGACCGAGGCTTTGCAGGTATTTACCTTGGCGTACCTAGGTGACAAATTGTCATTGCTATTTTAAGAAAGAAAAACCAAGTCAACTAAGAAAACCAAAGTAAATAACGTTGCGTTCGCTTCAAAAGAACTTACCTGATGATATAAGTGATATGTGGGTGGTGACCTAGAGGAGTACAGGGCAGAGTATATAAGAGCCATATGGTACAGGTAGACCCCGTAGCCCAGACGGCTCAGGGGAGTAAAAACTTTGCTGGTCAGGAAGGATCCGATGATAGCTGCAAAGATAAAAATGACATAAATAAAATAAAACCTTACAAATGATCGCAAACTAGAATTATTTCCTGTTTTGTTGGTTTAAATAAAGACCTACACTATTTTAGGTGCAGGAACATTCCGGCTAGAAACCAATAACTGCAGCTAATTCCAACATGTTCCGCAGCGGGAATCAAACTCTTTAACTAGGCGATTTGATGACCTCTGGTGGCGCAGTGGGCGAAGGCCTACCTGAGAATACCGACCGGGTTCGATTCTCGCCGCCGAACATAATTGTATGATCTGCAGATATTTGTCTGGGGCATGGGTGTTTTCTAGGTATAATATGTTTATTTAGGAAAAATGTGTATTTTAGTAGTTTATCAGTCATGTGGTTCCCATAATACAAGCTCTACTAAGTTTCGGGCCACATGATGTTGTGTAATTGTCAGCATTAAGTGATATGGTGACACTGTCTGTGCGGTAAGTAAATTTTACCCCAGCCACCAAAGTAGACGTGTCAATCAGAACAACATTTTTTATTTCAGGTGGTAGTAGGTACTTCCCGGGAAAAACCCTTTACAACCTATAATTACGATGTTTATTATTTTTATTTTGTATGATACCTAAAGATGGAATTAGCACATGCACCCTGACGTTAAGTAACATCAATTTCCTAAAACAACGTTTTGCTTTGTAGGTGACACATGTTTGGAACGTGCTCTACAATGCGCTGCGTCCATCAACATGAGGCATGAAGTTGTTAAATCTTTTCCTGTAATTTCACTGACCACCTGCCCTGATCCTTCAAACTAAAACACAAAAATGCTGCTTCACGGCAGATAGGCATGGTAATACTTACGAAATGTCCCATACTCGCAGACTACTATCAACAGGCATATGCAGGTAGCGAAGATAGTTTTGTCAAGCGCCATGTAAGCGGCAACATAGAGAGCGTTGTTGCCCTTAGAGTTGATGTATGAGCCCAGCAACATGATAGAAGTCATAACGATGGAGGCTAGTACGCCTCCAGCAATGGACCATTTCTGAAAATAAAAAACGAACTTTTAAAGTATAAATCTATATCTTTTGTTGTTTTATTTACCTTTACGTAATAAGGTTCATTGCCATGGTTGCTTTTAACTTCATTTTTTGTTTCATGGAAACTATTTTTAAATAATGGGTAGAGAACGAACCAGGCCAAAATTATACATACCTACTGGCTCAAAATGTAAGGTCTCTTTGTAATTATGCTACCCTGGTACATCAGGAAAATGTTATCTAGCCTGACCGAAATTCAGCGTCCGGCTAAAGGTTTGGAAAATCGTGCTACCGGTCGGACTGGTAGGTATAAACGGGTAAAAATGTTGTTTTTGTAGCAGCAGTCCAACTACGTAGTCTGACTGCTAGGACACATTTTTGGCAATTCATTCCCAGTAGCCTGATAGATGCAATAAGTCCTACCAGTCCAAACTGGTAGGACTCTGAACGGTGGCAGCATTGAAAACCAGCACTACAGTTGCTTCTATACTTCTGCAGCATACGCTCAGTGACAACTTTTTTGTGTTAATATTTCTCTTATTAGATTTAAGCACTGACCTATTGTTTTTATGTATATTTTGTAACTCAAAAATGTTTTTTTATCTCTATTTTCGATTATCAAATGACTTAGTACCTAAATACATGGGAATTTTATGTTATGATCTTCAAAATACGATTACCTTTGAAATCTTTTTACAATCTTTGGGTTTGTACGTATGCATTATGTAGCCTAAAGCCATTCCTATAAGATAGGAATTAGCTCTAGTGTATGGTTTTATGTAGGTCGTCCGGAACACCACATTATTTATTGTATAAGCTGATCTAAAACAAAAAAAGAAGAAAAATTAATATTTGGGACATTGTAGTCAACTGATTCCATAAAAAAAACTCTTAGTATGGAAGAGATTTTGAGAAGTGCTTGTCCTATACAAGCACTTCTTAAAATCTCTACCATGTCAATTCTGTACCAAAATAGGGGTTGGCTCAGCATGTGCTGAACGACGGACGCTTAGTGCTGTTTTTAGCACTGTTTCTTAGCCTTAAACTTATATCCATTTACTATAGCCAATTAATAAATGGAGAGATTTGCTTAACTAAGATGACTCGCTAAGAAGGCACGCAACGTACGTATTTACGAATTCACTTACTCAGCATCATACATTAATATGGCGGGCAACCTATTCCAATACCCTATTATTGCTGGAAATAACATGAACACCAAGAATATTGCCAGACCGAACTGGAAAACGGCCCTTTGTCTCCATTTCCGGCACAAAATGAAGATGGCTGTGCCTAGGATTGTAAGTTGGTAGTCGCCGGACAGGTACCAGGTAACGACATGACACTGAAATGAAAAAATATATTCACTTATAGCAATTACCATAAAGGTATGCTTATCAGCCTACTGGACATCAGTTTACAGAATATTTATTTTCTTCATTATCAAATGGACTTAGAGAGTGAATTAGAGTGGAACAGGCCATAATTTCAACCGTCACAGTCACGGCTGGGTATAGGCCTCCTTTTGATTATGCCACTAGCCTCGATCCTTCGCTGTTCTGAACCAGGTGTCGCTCAAGGTCATTCTAATATCGTCAACCCATCTCGATGGAAGACGGCCCCTATTTCTGTAACCAACTCTCACTGACAACTCGGTCAGCGCTCTGGTCCACCTTTCGTCAATCCGTCTAGCCAAGTGTCCAGCTCAACTCTACTTGAGCCATAATATCCTGTCCCTTAGGTTTAGTTAATGCCGGACACTATCACACCGCATCATGTAGCCCCAAACTAAACAGAGCTTGTATTATGGGAACCACATGACTGATATACAACAAAAAAGGTAATACCTTTTTTGTTGTATATCAGTCATGTGTTGTATGTCAGTCAAACACCCAGACCCGAAACAAATATTTGCAGATCGTACAAACATTTTTCTCGCGACGGGAATCGAACCCACAACCTTCTGCGCCTCAACCGGTGTTAATACGATATTTTGAGGTGATACTCCGAAAATTGTCTTGAGAAATAACAAAAATTTCACTAAATAAGACAACATAAGCTAACTTATAAAACATTTTGAGTTATGAGCATGCAATATATTTAACTTAACCTCTTATTCAAGCTAACACACACAAGTCTTTGTCAGTCTACTTTTATACATAGGTATCACCTAATAAAAGGCGGGCCCTTAACTTCGCTTCGTTAGGGATCGCAAGGCACAGCTTTCTAGACCTACCTGACGCTGCTGGCCGGGGGTCAATTCAGCTGTGTCGGTTTTAGGCTGCGCTATGCTAAATTCCATCGGCCGCAAGAGTCCAGCATTATTATACAGTAAGGTGCTCTATAGGCATTGAATAATAAAAAAACATTGGACGTTACTTACAAATTCATCAGTATTCACAAGGTTATTGATCATCAGGAGCCCCAGCCACCAATGCTCTGAGCAGGAATTGGATTGTTCCCTCATAAGCCGCGGCCAGAAAGGTCCAGAGACGGTATGAGGCAAGACTTCCGAAAAGCAGAGCAGACAGATAGCATACGGTACCAGCAACCTTGAATAAATATTTACTGAATATGAAATATTTACATTTAAATTTTAAATATTTGAATATGAAATATTAATGACAGAATCATTCAATAAATCTTTCCATTACGCTGAGGCCATGGCAAGTGGTGAGGAAGAGATTTAGGAAGTGGGGGAACGAGCCGTAGATATCATCATCATCATCACCAGCTGGACATACGCCTCTCCTAATGAACGCCATTGCGCCCTGTCCTCAGCGCGATGCATTTAGCTTTTACTAGCAGGCAATTCATCGGAATCTTTTTTTATGAATCATCATCATCATCATCATCAGCCTATAGCAGTCCACTGCTGGACATAGGCCTCCCCTAATGAGCGCCATTCTCTGAGCTATGTCGACAACTTTAGTTCTATGTCGGATAAACTCATAACTCTAAGTATTGGGTTCCGTCAAGTAGGTTTGAAATTTTGAATAATATTATGTTAACCTGACCCCACTTTTTTATGGTGGAAATAAAGAGGAATGACGTTTTTATAGATCATTTTTAGATTAACCCTCCCCCTCTCTTACTACATTCTACCTTATAATTGATAAATATTTATATTATGAACTGTTGCTTCGTGGTCAATGAACTCAGAGTTCAATACCCTTAATAAAAGTGCACCCTATACTACTTCCTCTACGATGGCATCATTAAAAGTAACGTTGTTAATTGGGGACAAAAAAAAACAGTTTACATTTTTCTCTTTCCTGCCTTGTAATTGATTGGTACATTTTAACCTGTAGCTCCGTGATCATTGGAATAAGAGATCAATACTCTTTACAAAAGTTTCACCCCATATCTCCTTCTCAACGATGGAATCATAAAAAATGAAGAAGATGAAAATATCCAACTCGAAATTTTCTCTCATTTTTCCAGTGTCCCATTAAGTACACCCTACCAAAAATCCAGACCATCACCACACGGTAGAGTACCCAAAAAGCTAGCTGCATTGCCACGTTGCATAGCAAGGCTAATCCGTTGCCCGAAATAGAAACCAGCATTCTAAGCACACGTGGTCTCAAACAAGCGCTCTGCCAAGTCTGAAAATTTGTGAGCCCCTGGTCCATAAGGGCTAAGGTCAAATGGCTCAAATAAATAACCTCTCACTGAGTGAGAATATTTTCCCCATTTGAGGAATTCCACTAAAGTCTTACACTGACACTGAATATTAATCTACCTGAGGTATCGCTTGCTGAGTATTTTCATCACGCTGAAACGGTTGGTGATGAGGGTTGTCATGTGCAGCAGCCCCGAAAGTGTGAAGAAAATATCGGTGAGCATCGCCATTTGGGGGATAAGCCCTTGAGCTATGTTCATATCCTGAAATAAACTATTTATAAGTGTAAGCTAGCTTTCGCCTGCAACCTCTACCTAGTATCTACCCGGATAAAAATAGCCTTTATAGATATCAACATAGACATATTTATTTGCAACTGTACACAAAACACAGCAACATTAAAAAGTAACAAGTAAAATAGAGAAAAAGTTAAAAGAAAACATTGTGGAATGTGTATGTATAGCAGCAAAATGGATGCGACTCAGCATGATATACGCTGTTTAAGCTGTGGAACCTGTGATTATGTTAATCTAAGGTATCTATATTGCAAGTTTCATCCAATTCCGTTCAGGAGTGTTTTCCAACACACTTACTATACTACACATTATATAAAGTACAAGCTGACCCATCCGCACCTTCGTTTGCATGTAACTTGCATATTTGATTTTTTTTAAATAATTTAGGTAAAACTCTAACGACGGCCTCTGTGGCGCAGTGGGCGAAGGTCCGCCTGAGACGCAGAAGGTTGCGGGTTCGATTCCCGCTGCGGGAATGAACTGTTTGCATGTTTTGTAGATATTTGTCTCGGGTCTGGGTGTTTTCTATGATATGTATGTATTTACAAAAAAAAATATATGTGTAGAATATCAATCATGTGGTCCCCATAATACAAGCTCTGCTTAGTTTTGGGCTACATGATGCTGTGTGATTACGTTCCGCATTATTAAAAATATTTTCAATTCATGTAAGATTGCGTGTTCTTTTTCGAATTACTGACCATTTCATGCAAAAGTGAAAAGACAAAAATCTAATAATAGTAGAGATTTAAAAAATAAAATATATAAAAATAATATATAATATAATAAAAAATATAAAAATGTTTGTATATTCTACAGACATTTGTTCCGGGTCCCCGTTGTAACCTGCATGCGGTGATGTATCTGGTCGTAAATTCCTGCCCGTGACCATAAAATAAAAGGGTTCTGAAATTAGAAATTAACCTTGCCAATATCCTTATTGTTGATGGTGCTAATTGCGCCAATATAAAAGTAATAGTGCAGGATGACAGCAATAAAAGCGGTGATGGTCCTCAGTCCGTTCAATGACGTCATCTCATCTTGACCTAGCTTGGTCAGTGCACTGAAATTCCTTGAGGGACTAAACCAACTCGCCATTTTTGACACTGAAAATTTTTAAAAGCTATTTTATTTTGTTCCACATGCTGCAGATTCAAGAAAATTATTGCCGACTGTTTCGTTATCATCATTATCATTATCATCATCATCAGCTTATATCAGTCCACTGCTGCTGGACATACACTTGCTGATTGTTTGCCTCCCATATATTTTAGATGATTATAGTTATAGTATAGACGCATCCAGCTTCTACCCCACACCCCACCTGGCTGGAGGGTGTTCTACCACGTTTGCCGAGCCGCGGTCTCCACTATAGAAATTGTTTATCCCAACGATTATAGGTTTTGCGGCAAATATGGCCAGCCCACTGTAACATCAAATTTGCTATTTTTCTGTTATGTCAACAACTTTAATTCTGTGTCAGATGTGCGCACTTTAAGATGGCCCACAAAAGTTTAATGGTATATACATGCCAACCTATCTCTTCGAAGCATTGTAGGTATAGTAAGTTCTCACAAGGGTGCCCATGCAAAGTTCTGCGTCCATCAGCTCAAGGCTTGAAGGAGAGCCTCAGGGCATGACCATGATTCATGACCTCCGGGAGGGAAGTCAAGGTAAATTTATTCAATTACGTAATTCCGCTTCCCTTGTCTCACGCTAGGTGAGAAGCACACAATGATACAATCTCAGGTTATTTTGAAAAAATAAGTTATTACCTACTTACATAGTGGATTTGTTATGGAATCTTCCATTATATAAACCAAAGCAACAATACTTGTGGTGAGAAACATTAAAATCCTGAAAAAAAAGGTATTATAACAACAAAAACCACATAGGTAGGTGCCGTAAAAAATAATAGAGCATTACAATACGCGTTCACACAATTTTTTATGCAAAAAATTAAAATATTTTAAGGTTTATGTTTTTGGCTTTTATTTTTTAATTATTTTAAATTAAGTCATTCAACTACGGCCTTTATTTTTACATACTCCTCTAGAGCTCATACTGTTTACTAATTAACAATACCTTGATTAAAAACCATGACCGTTGAGCCAAAGTAGAGCTAAGATATAAACATCATCAAGTGGTATGTAACGTTGACTCACTGATCGGGACGCTGATCGAAATCGGGATGCCTGGGACATGGTTAGATGGAGTAAGTGGTCATCTCATCCACTTCGGATGAGTTGGTCAATCCAAAATGTTTACTGGTCAACTCATCCAAAAGTGATCCAAAAGTTTTCATAAAAGTTTATTTTCCCATGTCCAGCACCTACTTACGATATTTTTTCTTCACCGTTTTGAGCACGAGCTTTTGCGCACATTATTTTCGAAACGAATTATTCATTCGAACTCTCTATTTACTGGTAGGAAGTTAGGTTAAATGAAACTCAACCATACTGAAATTTTATCAAAAATCCTCCAGTAGGTATGGTGGTTTCAGAGCTTAATATTCCTTGTAGAAAAGCTAAGCGACAACCACCTCTTAACAAATATACTAACCTACTATATAACCATTTCACTCACCAAAACACATAGAACCCTATAGAATATTCCTTTCTCCCCTTCACTTGACAATTCCTAGGGTCCACAGTCAAGTTACCGAATGGTAGGTGTGACCTCTTGTGGATGTGACGGGAGATCTTGGCAACTGATGATGGAGAGCAGACACGGGGAAGACAGACCCCTAAGGAGAAGGAGTTGAGGCGGCGGCGGCTTTGTTTTGATTCTACCTGGAGCAACTCAACAACATCAGCTACGATAAGTTAGGATAAAACTTTATTTAACCTTTTCTTGTAGGTTTATCTACTTACCTACATTTTCAGAACCCAAGCCAACCTCGGCCCGTGGTGCACCCTGCTAGATAGCAAACTCTCTAGCAGCCTAGGCTCTGGCGGCTTGCTGACTGCCTATATTGACACAGATAAATTTCCTAGCTGATGGGCAACAACTTAGGACATGTGAGAAGCTGTGTTCTGCGATCATGAAACTGCATGCATAGCGTGGGAATTATTGATCTAACCTCCTTCTTATTAGGAAAGTAGTGCACTGATACAGGCTGGTGGTATTTTTATGTTGTATGTATGTCATATTCCCCAAAAAAATAAAACAATTAAAATGTTGGATCATTATTTGATGATTCTAAAACCTTCTATTATTCTTAACTATAGGTACATATGCGGCAAAATGCCGCTACATCTAAAGGCAAAAGTCAGCGACCAATGCATCATGCCAGTCTTCACCTAAAGAGCAGAGACCATGTCACTAACAGAGCGGTCCGCCGAGAGGTACCGGGTCGCGCAAAGGGCGATAAAATGCTTGGAATCACCTTGCGGGATCACAAACGAAGCGAATGGATCAGGCGGACAACTAAATTGAGAGACGTGGTCAAAGTAACTGCTGAGCGAAACTGGAGTTGGGTCATATTGCTAGGCTTGATAGAAGTCAATGGACAAGAGGAGTCCTCGAATGGAGACCGTGGACGAAAAGAAACTATGGGTAGACGAATTATAAGGAAAAGCGAGCTACCAGTGGATGGCAAAGGCGACTGACCGTCGTGCATGAAAGGGAATGGGAGAGGCATACGTTCAAAAATGGACATCCAATGGCTGGGGATGATGATGATGTTGATAGATACATATTCTGAAATAAGTAAGTTTATGAAAAGCTGTGACATTGGTAAGAATCCGTGTAACTAGTAGGCATGGTTTGCTGCAATCAGGGAGTCTGAAAATTTAATAACTCAATAAAAACAACTTACTTTTACAAAATCTTCAATATTACCATGAGGGTCAACCTCTTCAAATGGCCTGGTCTCCTCGGAGAGCTGGACATCCACCAAGCAATATTGCGTGGGTAGCTGTGACCAGGGGTCCTCGAGGCACTGATCGAAGCTGCCTAAGTGGTAGCGGGACCCGTAAAAAACTGCTACCGGCAGTTGCATAGAGTCCCATACTGGTCAAAAAATAACAATTAAGGATATAAATTATGGATATAAGCCTTACGGGCCTTGAAGTTTAATTCTCATCTAGTTCAGAATGGAATTGACATACCTACTGATAATTAGTGAGGTGTATCGATAAGTGTATTTATGTGCGTAAGGTCAATATTGACGCAGATTTGTTGGCAGGTTGTACACATAGGCACAAAAGAATATAGGTAGGTACCGTTCGCAAAAAATATAATAATTTTTAACCGACTTCAAACAGGAAGAGGCTATAAAATATTATAAAAATTAGTGAGCTTAAGTGTAGTGAGTAAAAAAAATTCAGCTGCTTAAGCTGAATTTTTTTCTCAGATAGGAAGCATACATGTGAATTGGCGTACTGCGGAAACAAATATATTTTTTGTAGAAACTCCGATTTTTCACGTAATTTTGTCTAACTAGATGTCATTTTCGCAAAATTTACAGCGTAAATGACATTTTTGACGTTGTTTTGACATGGCCAAACGCCAAAATTAAAAGACCAAGCAACTGACAATGACAATGACATTTCGTGGTTTTTGTGGCTATTTTAGTTGTGAACGCACAGAAGCTATAAAAACCGGCCAAGTGCGGGTTGGACTCGCGCACGAAGGTTTCCGTATCATTGTCTATACAGACCCCCATAATTTATTTTATTTTAATTTTATTATTTATTTTTGAAGTTAATATATATCTAAATTTAATGTGAATATTTTAAGCGTCTACCTGTTGCCTTTATTCATAATACGTATAAAACGGCATAAAATCACGTTTCTTATTTGGGAGCCCCCCTTAAATATTTATTTTATTTTGTTTTTAGTATTTTTTAATATAGCGGTAACTTGTCTCACGGTTCATGACATACAGCCTGGTAACAGAAATAACCGCTAAAAAAATTACTTTCGTTGTATTGCAGCCCCCCCTTAAAATTTATTTGATTCTGTTTTTAGTATTTTTTGTTAGAGCGGCTACAGAAATACACTCTCATTTCACATTTGTGAAAATTTTAACTGTCTATTTATAATGGTTCATGAGATACAGCCTGGTAACAGATAGACAGACAGACAGATAGACAGTCATACCGCCAGACAGACAGACGGACAAGTCATAATAGGGTTTCCGGTTTTACCCTTAAGGCACGGAATGCTAAAAAAGAAGAAGAAAATAAGCAGAAAATTTCCAGTTACATGTTTTCAGTTAAATTCTTAAATCCTTCCGGCAGCAAAACCGACACCGATAGACAGTCGGTTAGTAGGTATTTTTGAGTGGTCATAGGTCTCCCCACCCTATTAGTCCCACATCCCCCCCTTTCTCGATGGCGTGTTTTAGCGTATATTTTTTCCATACTTAAAGTATAGAAATAGGAATTTAGAATTCCCCTTTTAGGCAGCCCTCTCCCGAGGAAGGTCCTTCGAAAAAAATACTTGACCATGAACAACTTTACGCTTTGCTTTTTGGCGCGGTAACAATAAGTTCCGATGAACGCGCGGCTGGCTCGGCGCGCGGTTTAAGATTGTAACAAATCAATGTCGTTGTATAAGTGACGCGGTCATGTGCACAACCATATTGATTTGTTACAATCGTAAACCGCACGCCGAGCCAACCGCGCATTGCGTCGCCGCGCGTTCATCTGAACTTAGCCATGAAAAAATTTGTACGTGTGGTGCATGCACTACAACAAAAATTTAAAATCGTCTTCATCATCAGCCTATAACAGTCCACTGCTGGACATAGGCCTCCCCTAATGAGCGCCATTGCGCCCTGTCCTGAGCTCGACGCATCCAGCTTCTACCAGCAGCCTAAAATCTAAAATCGTCTTGAGATGGAATAACTATATCTTTTTTTTTTTATTCCATGAAGCGAATTGACGAACTCAATTTAATGGACACAGATCGTAGGACACACGTATTTTGTGTCCTACGATAAACTACTTTGTTAAAGGTTACCTATGACGCTAGGTAATTAAATTAAACTTTTTCTTACTTCTTTCTTTCTTTCTTTCTTTGTATAAGCTAGTGGCCAACTATGGTGTCGGATACTTACTGTAAGTAGCCCAAGTTCTCCGTTCCACCACTCCCGTCAACAACTTGATGGTGGTGTCCTTGCAATCCTCTTCATTATCAGCCCACTCTTCACTCCTCAAGCTGTCTAAAACGCTATCCACATAACTTGATTGATTTTGAATTGCGTTTGCAGTACCTGGAAATTTTCTTTACTAATTCTTGTCCATTTTAGTTGTGGGCCAACGCTGGTGTCGCAGAGTTTTCAGGTATTCTAATCTAAAGGCTTTGCAGAAAACCAACCTTCAATAAATATAACTCGTATTATTTATACAGGGTGTGCCAAAATTTTGCCTCACCTATTATTTTGTAGTTGAAAAGTTTTGATCATAGAAAATTTGTTAGTTTTTAGTTATTAAAAAAAATTACATTCAGCCTTGAAATTGACTGTCAAAATGATGATTAAATTGACTGTTAAAAACGATTGGGACACCATTTTTTTCATCTTGAACGACGGCTGTGTCATTTTTATTAAGTGTTTGTCTAATGTATATCGTTTTTTAGTAATGGTAATATAATAATATTTTGACCGTTATACGTTAGTAATATGATACAAGTATTAGTGAAATGGAATAAAGAAGATTTCGACGGAAACTCTCTGATGAAGAAAATTATGCGCCGATCGTATTTTGTTATAGTCGCCCTTGCTATAGCAGAAAACAAGACCTGACTGAAGACTGTACGACTGGACTTATAAACTGTACTACGTTGCCTCATATTATTAGAACAATTATACTTGATATTGACGAAATTTTGGAAACTATCCCAGAAGCCATTTAATAAAGAAGTGAAGTGAAGTGAAAAACTGATTGCCGCTTTATGTTTAATTTCATGCATCAATGTTGTAGATTTAGCGAATGCCGCTCCAAAGAGTTTGAATAACGAACAATTGTTAAAATTTTCCGAAGTCTTACGATTCAAGTTAGTCATTTACTTTGGGAACAGTGTCTCTCGTGAAAATTGTAGTCGATTATGACCAATTTGTATTGTTTTGACAAATCTAATTTTCTAGGCTGACTGTACCTTTTTTTCAAAAATCTGAAAATGGTTTTTCTTTAAATATAAGTTATACTTTCCTAAGAACAATACCTTCTAACTTCTCAAGTCAAGGAGGTAAAATTTTGCCCCGCCCTGTTTATACCATTTGATATAGCATTTTATTTTAACCATTGCCGTAGAAATCATAAAAATTACCATAAAACTCTTATACAATATTTTGCTAGCTATCCCGACAGACATTCTCAATGCCCCACCAGCTTTGTTCTGACCGAATTCTTGAACTTTCATACCACACATCATACCAGACTATAATTATCCACTGCTAGACATAAGCCACCCAAATATAGCAGGATATGCCCAAAATCCCCACGCTGGTCATCCACACCACATACACACACCACACCAGCCTATATCAGTCCACTGCTGGACATAGGCCTCCCCTAATAAAGGGGGATATACCCATAATCCCCACGCTGGGCATGCGGGTTGGGGATCGCAGGGCACAGCTTCTCGCACCACCGACGCTGCTGCCCGTCGGTGGCCAGGGGATTTAGATATGCCGATGTAGGCTGTGCTTTGCCGCAATCAGCCGGCCGCCAGAGCCCCGTTCGTTGTTTAGCAGGATGCACCACGTGCAGGTGAGGTTAGCTTGGGTTCCGAAGATGGGGGTTGGAACCCCGTACACCCCGTACACGCTGGTCATGCGGGTTGGGAATTGCAGGACACAGCTTTTTGTACCGCTTACGCTGCTGCCTTTTTTTATTTCATTGGATGGATTTTTGTTTAATTCCCCTTGAATTGCGCGTGCAATTCGTTCGGTATTTTAGTCGGCTCACGGGGCTTAAGCGAGCCAAGTTATATGGCAAGTTAAAAGTTAAATCCTTCCAGCCAATGTCCATAATGAAATTTCGATTTATAATGTTACTATGTTTAGACTTTTAGATGAACTAAAATGTTAAGTATTTTTAATGACACTAATGACACTAATACTTAAATGCGAATGTTTGTGTGTGTGAGTATGTTTGTGGTAATTTCATTTCGCTTTGGCTGAACGGATTTGGATAAAACTTTTAATATACACATACTTTTAATCCCGGTATCATGCGAGCGAAGCAACGGGCAGAAGCTAGTGTTATATAAAGAAAATAATTTTAGAAGTCAATTTCAAACTAGGTACTTATATTACGTCTTTACATATGAAATTGGCGTTTTGTATGGAGAATTTCGATAAAATTAAATTAATAATTTCTCATACTCAATACAATCTCAATCTTTGACGGCCTCTGTGGCGCAGCGGGCGAAAGTCCGCCTGAGACGCAGAAGGTTGCGGGTTCGATTCCCGCTGCGGGACAAATGTTTGCATGTTCTGTAGATATTCGTGTCGGGTCTGGGTGTTTTCTATGTATGATAAGTATGTATTTACAAAAAAAAATTATATGTGTAGTATATCAATCATGTGGTTCCCATAATACAAGCTCTGCTTAGTTTGGGGCTACATGATGCTGTGTGATTACGTCCCGCATTATTTATTTATTTATTTTATTTAATCTCAATACTCCTATAATCAATACATACATTTTATTTTTTTCTGGACCTAAAAATCCAATTACCCTGAAATTCTGTGGGTATAATTGGACAAATTTGTGAAAAGTATGCGTAGCCTTTAAAAAAAACTAACAAATAAAAAATACATCGAATTTACGCATTACATGAAATGAACTGGTTTTGAGATTTATTTATTGGGTATGAACTTCCCCAGAATTTTCAATCATTGCAATAACAGAATATAAATTAATATTTATATTCTGTTATTGCAATGATTGTACCTATATGACTGTTGAATTAAAAAAAATATGTACAAAATAAAATACCGTGTCAAAACGCCAATTTCATAGGTAAGGACCTAATAATTGTCGTATTGAAAGTAGACTTTGTACGTATATCATGACAAAACTATTATTTAGAGCTGATCTGATGATGGAGCCAGGGGATGGATTATAGCGTTTTAACACTTGATTCCGCCAACATCTTCCCTCGCGTATAACCTCAATAAAAAGCGCTTGTATGAATCCAGCTTACAAACTATGTATATTCCTAGTTTCATACTAATTCGTACATCGGTTATGGAGCTGAGTGCGACACGTACTCTCTCACACACACACATACGCACACACAAACTTTCGCATTAATATTAGCGTTGATATTTTACTATTGTTATAACAAGTTTTACTTACATAAAAATATAATTATAAAAATGTAACACAGATAGGTTTTCATTTTAGTTGGATTTTAATCAGAATGTTTTGAATTTTTTATTTAAAACTTTTTTATATATTTAAAATAATTTAATTGAAATCAAGTGTGATCTCTGCAGAAGCCCTTCTCACAGAATACCTCTATAAAATTAATAATTTAAGAATATATAGTCACATAATTAATTACAATGTTATTGTAGTCAATAAAATATATCTTAATATTCCTACTTACGAGTAAATACCGACACTAACAAAGAAATCAGGTTACCAGCCAGTACATATCTGTGGGTTTTAGATTATTGTAGAGCTCATCCAGGCGAATGCAACGATCTAATAAATTCAGTTAGTGACTCTTTGTAATTACTTCTCACAATAAGCAGATTTACGATTTTCATTATATTTTTTGTAGAATATTGAATTATCATGGATGAACTGTTATTATAAACTTTAAAGAAAAAAAAACACAAACAGTTAAAAAAAAATCTTAAAATAACAACGCTTTGAGAGCTGAAAACTCAACGGGTCATAAAAGGGATGTCGCCCTCTGCTCACAACACGTTGAATTTACATTTTCTTTAAGAGCCCGCAGTAAATATGTTGGAGAATCAATACTTCATTCTTGAATTAAACACACTTCTAATTAAAACAGTAGTTTCTAATATCCGAAATACCTCCAAACAAGTGATAAATAAACTACATTCGCTAAATATATTATAAGGTACCTATATAACATGTATAAAGGATGGAGCAAAATTGTATCCCATTGAGGTAGCTGCCCCTTTTTTGTTGTAGTTACAAGGTTTTGTTCTAAAAAAACTATACGATTATTTTGAAGGAAAAATAAATAATAAAATAAAAAAACTGTATATATTGGTCCCGGTTAGTTAGGATTAGTTTGGTAACTTAGTTTTAAGAACCAAAATCTTAATACTAAGTTAAATATGTCTCCCAAGCGCTGCATAATCCGATCGCAAGTAATTATAAACGCAAATATTGCTTGATTAAACGTTAAAACGTCGAACATGTTCGAATTATGCATTCGAACATTTGCCCTAATTCAAAAATGAAGTTTTTTTTTGTGTATGACTCATCCTGGGAAGTACTATCACGATGCCTATTCTAATCGTGAAGCAGCATTGCTGTGATTTGGTTCGAAAAGTGTAGATGCCGGTGAAATAGCAGGCTCATGAGAGTTAACACCTTAACGCTTTGAGTGCTGAATTACACACCATTGTAATTGCAGGCCTCATTTAGTAACTCAGTGGCACACGGAAATCAGAAGCACCGGTCCCGTTTTTACAAACTTTGTCTTTTTTAATTGACGTTCTTTGAATTTCGACAAATGAAATGTCATCTGGTGCCGACCATTTTGGTGTGTTTGGCAACTGGGTTAGTAATTGAGGCCTCAAGATATGCTCCTTTGGCTTATAGTGCATGGCGTCCGTGCCTTAGCTGGTACACGCAGAACTTTGCAACGTAGGGCACGTTCAAATATGCGTGACCTATTTGTTATAAGTAATAATTATCACATTACCAGGGGCCCGACCGCGCTAAATTATAACAGTTAAACCTTGGCTAAATAGTGATCGAACCACAGCTTTTTCCATTTTTCGTACCGCGCTAAAGGAGAATGCCGAGAACCCGTACAAATTGCGTGAAAACCGAACGTATCCCATAACATGTATTATATTTTATAAATGTCATTAACATTTTCTTTAGTTTCACACATCGACTCGATTAATAATCAAGTAAAAAAATAATAAAATAAATAAATAATAAATAAATAATGCGGGACGTAATCACACAGCATCATGCAGCCCCAAACTAAGCAGAGCTTGTATTATGGGAACCACATGATTGATATACTACACATATATTTTTTTTTTGTAAAAATTATTTTGTTTTAAAAATATTTTGTTGATTTGATTTCCGTTGCACGCCGCCATTAGACTACAACAACCAATGATATATATGTTGCTATGGCAATAAACATTGATGTAAAGTGTTACTATGGCAATTACCCTCATTTTTAATTATTTTGACAGTAGGATTGACTAAAAACTTATTGGATATTTTTTTGACGCACTCACTTTAGTCTTGGTACCGAGCGCCATACATCAGACGGCATTCTCCTTTTTGACAGAAACTTAAAACGTAGCTTTTCGCGGCTGGAACATTTTAGCGGAAACCCAGTTAAACATTTATCGTATCACAACATTTTCATGGTTTCGTATTCGTACCGCGCTAAATTATTTGACAGAAAGTTGAAGCCAGCGTGATCGTAAGAGCACTCAAACAAGCGTCTATGATAAAGTTGCTCCGGAAGTACTTTTTCTGAACTGCATCATTTCATAATGAGTATTGCGAAGAATTTTGTGATATTTTTTCTTGAAATAATAGTGCAAATGTATATCGCGTACTCAAATTTAAAAATGCAATAAACGACGAAACGGAGGCCTTTTGGACGATCGCAAAAATCATAGAATCAATACACTCAAACACTCAAAATGCAATAGGCCCCTGTTCCTGCTGCAAAAATAACATATGCGCGCTGTTTGCCGCTTGGTACGCAGCATGCGCACTAGTAACCAAACTATATTAAAAAACGGGCACTTAATAAAATTGGTGTACCTACGGTACATCTGTATCTCAGTCAAAATATACAGATTTAATTTCGACTGAAGAGCAAATGCTTGCATGAGCTTCCTACTATCCTATCCTAGAGATATTTCTACTAATATTAGCGGAAAAGTGGAATGTTAATGTAAGCATGTGAAAGTTTTCGTTCCTCCTTGACGTCAATAATTAAGTACTTCTTAACCTTTTAGGGGGGGGGGGGGGAGACCCTGAAGGGTGAAGTGCGGAAACTCATAGTTTCCGAGGAAAAAAAAATTAAGTTTTGAGGTTAAGTATGGAAAAAACGTAAACAATATTGTGAAAACGAGAGGGGGTGATGAGGTAGTATTAGGGAAGGGGAACCTATGACCTATGACCACTCTATGACCACTCAAAAAAACTGTTTCAAATCATAAAAATGGATATTTGACTCTGGTATGGGCTCTCGCCAGAACTCTCCCGAGGTCGCCCCTGAGTGTCGCGGTCGCTAGCTTCACTCAGGACCTCCCACGCGAGCTTCTGGCTCCACATTTTTTATATACACTCTAGGTGTAGGGAAGACTAGGTGGCATCGGGGTGCTCTGTGTCAGTTCTGTGTTAGATTTCGAACCTAATCTACTCAAGTCGGGGTGTCCTAGAACCTACTTCTGTGAGAAGGATTTCCGGGTGGTTATAAAAAAAACCAAATAACCTACTGTTTATTCTGTGTCAATTTTTACACGACTAAATTCACTTCACTTCACTTCTTTATTAAATGGCTTCTGGGATAGTTTCCACAATTTCGCCAGTATCAAGTATAATTGTTCATAATAATATGAGGCAACGTAGTACGGTTTATAAGTCCAGTCGTCCAGTCTTCGGTCAGGTCCTGTTTTCTGCTATAGCAATGGCGACTATAACAAAAAACGATCGGCGCACAATTTTCTTCATCAGAGAGTTTCCGTCCAAATCTTCTTTATTCCATTTCACTAATACTTGTGTCGTATTACTAACGTATAACGGTTAAAATACCATTAATGAAAATCGATATACATTAGAAAAACACTAGAAAATAAAATTTAATAAAAATGACACAGCCGTCGTTCAAGATGAAAAAAATGGTGTCCGACTAAATTCAATCAACACGAAAACAACAAAAGATGTCATTGTCATTGTCAGATTACCAAAAAATACCTTCACTTCACTTCACTTCTTTATTAAATGGCTTCTGGGATAGTTTCCACAATTTCGCCAGTATCAAGTATAATTGTTCATAATAATATGAGGCAACGTAGTACGGTATATAAGTCCAGTCGTCCAGTCTTCAGTCAGGTCCTGTTTTCTGCTATAGCAATGGCGACTATAACAAAAAACGATCGGCGCACAATTTTCTTCATCAGAGAGTTTCCGTCCAAATCTTCTTTATTCCATTTCACTAATACTTGTGTCATATTACTAACGTATAACGGTTAAAATACCATTAATGAAAATCGATATACATTAGAAAAACACTAGAAAATAAAATTTAATAAAAATGACACAGCCGTCGTTCAAGATGAAAAAAATGGTGTCCAAAAAATACCTTATAGTTGCCGCAAAAACCACGAGAAATGTCATTGTCATTGTCAGATTACCAAAAAATTTGCAATCAATAACATCAAGTTTGACGAAACTACGTGAAAAATTGAAATTTTCAAAAATTCATATCTCAAAAACTATTCGCTTCCGCACTACGCCATTTCAGATTTAGGCTTCCTAGGTGTAGCCCTACCTGTGACAAAAGTTTCAGTCGCCTAGCTTACTACACATAAAGGAAAGCTGAGCCGACTCTTGCTCGTCGTGCATTTTTTGGCCACCATTTTGTTCCATGTGTTATTTAATATCTTATGGATTGCAATACGCATTAAGAACACTTTGTAAATGTAGTCATTTTATCGGTGGTGGTTTCCAAATAAATAAATATAAAAAATTGAATTACAAATTATTTTCTCTCGATATTCGATGCCATGACATTGTCAACTGTCGGAAACCAATGAGAATACAATACTACGTAGGTCAAAACTAGAGTTGCATTCACCTAGAAAAGCCAATCGGCACTTGTTTTTATACAAACTGAGCATACACTAAAATAAAATCCATAACGACGATCATTCACGCTACGACTCAGTTTTGGTTGATGCTACATTGGCGTTTATACATTAGCGCGGTACCAAATTTCGAAAACTTGGAACTTAGTCGTTACTGGCTCGTAGCGTCATTAGAAACGCACTGCTGTTTTTTTTTAAATAGCGCGGTCGGGCCCCAGGAAGGTCTTTTACTATGTTCCATCTTGTTCCATAAAAAAAGTTCAGCAATGTGGGATGATACTTGCTCATTGAGCGTGTAAGTACATACACAATATTACAGGCGTTGGTAACCTGCTTTCTATGTACATACGAGCCAGTATTTAAGAAGGTGGGCAGATTATTAATATTTATTTAAGAAGGGTTTAAGACTTCCGTTGGCAAAGTACTGTATTCGATGAAATCAGTATCATTAAAAAATAGTGTTTATTTTTTTAACATTCTGAATAGAACCCCAACTAAAATGAGAGACTATCTATGTGTTGTATTTTTGTAATGACATTTCTTAGTAGGCTATGTACAATTTTAATTTAACATGTTAAATTACAATTTCAAAAAAAAAAAAAAAAATATATATTTATTTTTTTATTTAACTTATTAAATTAAAATTTCATTTATAGGAGTTATAATCATAATCATAATCATAATCATTTTTTTAACGAAACATGGGTAGGTACAGGGGATGGTACATAAATGTATAAGTTCAGCCATGATCAGCTTGTGTAGCATGTTAAATATTAAGTACGTGTCATTAGCTAGGTGTAACTGTTGTCGTGCATGAATATAATCAAACAGAATTAGTTATTATTTAATGTCAAATAACAAGGAAAAAAAATCAAAATCATTGAGTAATTAAACATTGAGTATCAAATTAGTAATTAAACATTGTCAACAAAACTTATCACTAAGATACTCATCCACACTATGGTAAACCTAATCTATAAGCATTTTTATAAGTTTTAATTTAAACACGCCGTTCGAGGATGTTTCAAGCATATTTAGCTGTAGATGATTACAGAGCCTTGGAGCCATGCAGAATATGCTATTGTTCATAAAGGCCGCTTTATTTGGTGGACAACATATTTTACGTAATTTCCGCTTACTTTTAAAGTTATTGAAAAGGTCTAGATTATTCCTTACAAATTGGACAACTTCAAAGATTAGATAAGCCAGGTAACGTTAAGATATGTAAATTCTTAAAATGTGGCTTACAACTATCCGTCTGGCAGAGCTTGCATATTGCTCGCATACATTTTTTTTGCGTTTTGAAAAGAGATTCTTTGTCGACAGAGTTACCCCAAAACAAGATTCCATACCTCAGCAGGGATGCCACATACCCATGATAGGCCATTAAAAGAGTATCAGTGCTCGCAGTTTTTGAAAGGATATACAAAGCATAAGAAAATCGATTAATACGTAGACACAGACTTTCAATATGAGCTTTCCAATTCAGAGTACTGTCAATGTTTAAAACCTAAAAATTTTGTAATGTCAATTTGTTAATTTTTTTGTCCACAATAATTAATGTCAATATTTGCTGTTTTAGTTGTTCTAATTCTAAATGTCATTATATTCGTTTTCTTCAAGATAATTTGTAGATTATTTAATTTCAACCAATTTATAGTAACATCCAGTGTGTTGTTAATATCGTTCTCTACTGAAGATTTGTCTTTGCCGGTAAAAAGAATAGTACTGTCGTCAGCAAACAAAACCGTATCATGACTAGTCACTTTCGGGAGATCGTTGATATAAATAATAAATAACAAAGAACCAAGTACGCTACCCTGGGGGACGCCAAATTGCACAGTTCTAAAGGCTGACTGGAAGGCTGAATTTGATTTCTTTCCTTAATTTTGGACATATCCTTGTAATTTGCGTTGCTTGTTCACGATTTGTTAGACAGGACTTCATAAGATTTAAAATATTCCCCCTTACACCATAAGCCTCCAATTTGTTTAGAAGAGTTTTGTGGTCTACATAATCAAGAGCCTTTGTGAGGTCCATATACAATGCACAGGCTGATATGCCTCTGTCTAAGGTATTCATAATAGAATAGATAAACTTATATATGGCCATGTTTATTGTTTTATTTTTTCTAAAACCGACTTGTTCATCTGCTAATATGTTTTTTCTTCAAAGAAAGTATAGATTTTGTCATATATAAGTTTTTCAAATACCTTGGACAGCACCGGCACAAGTGCAATGGGGCGATAACATGTCATATCATATTGATATTTTTTTTTAAATATGGGTCTAATAATAGTACGCTTTAGCCTAGCAGGAAATATTCCATTTAAGATACAAATTTAAAAAAGATACGCTTTCGCTTACAGCAAACCCTAATACCCACTACACCAACTTTTATCGGTCCACTGCTAGACATAGGCCACCCGTAATAAAAGGGGATATGTTCATTAGCCCCAAGCTGGGCACGCGGGTTGGGGATCGCAGAGCATAACTCTTCCTACCTCTCCCTGCCTCCACCCGTCGGCTGCCAGGGAATTTAGCTGTCTGTGTTAGGCCGGCTGCCAGAGCCCCGTTTGTTACTGAGCAGGGTGCACCATGTGCAGGTGAGGTTGGCTAAGAGGGGTTTGGAACCCCTTACTCTCCACTTTTAGGAACGGTTGGACAGATTTGGCTATATTTTCTTAAAATATTTATAGGGAATTAAAATAAAGTTGGCAAGTGCATTAAGCCCCTGGTTTGTCGAAAAGCCGTCGGCATCAAATTTGATAAGTTAATGAAACAGTAAAAGATATAAATTTAATCGTAGATACAAACAACGAAAAATGACGTAAGTCCTACTTTAGAAAAACAATATTTATGAACGTTACTATTTCACATATTTAATTTAAGTGTGGGAATATAGTAGAGTACTAAAATTATGGCCTCAAAAATTAATAACTCTAATAAACTTGTAATAATTACTATTTAATTCGTGTGTGAAAATATATCTTTATATAAATCATACTTTGATTTTATAGTATGATTTTCATGTCTGAATAAGTCTGCTGTTTTGTTGTGCTAAATAGTATGTTTGTTATGCAAAATATGCTATTTCGTTTATATGGTATTAAAAACGTATTTGTAAGTACTGTATTTATGATAAAAATTCAGGTCTCGAAAAAACGCAAACGGCGTACCAACTACTAAAGGCACGAGTGGCACGATGTCAACGGCAGAAGCAACTGCACCCATCGGCAGTAGCCTTTGACACGTTGGCAGCAGCTGTTTACACAATATGGCGGCAGCCGTTGACACATCGGCGGTAGCCGTTGATATATAAAAAAATCTTAAATATGAACTGACATAAGGGTTTGAGAGCTGAATGACGTTGCGCCCGCAAAATAGGTGACTGCTGGCGGTACAACGTACTTGCTCGCATTGGTTCAAACAGAGGCACACGCCCAGGGCGGAATCTTGCACGTCTCTCTGGTACACAGAGTCGACTGGCTTCGCCCACCAGCATAGGACAGTTGATTTTATCACGAAAAATACGGCAAAGGGTCAACATTTGGTCACATAATCGTCTTGTTTCAAGGGAGTTTAATCCTAATACACCTTGAAGGAATTTTGTAGGGTACATAAATGGATAGTATCCATACTGTTTCTTGTATAAAAATCTTAGGAATCTCTTTTGCACCTTCTCTATCATCAGTGCGTATGTAACTTCGTACGGGTTCCAAACACAAGCGCTAGACTCAATTTTTGATCGGATGAGGGATGTATATAAAAGTTTGATAGCGTCCATATTGTAGAAATTTTTACAGTTACGAGACACAAATCCCAGCCTTTTAAAGCATGTGGCGGTAACAGAGCGTATATGATCGTGAAAATTAAGCTCCGTGTCAAAGTCTACGACTAGATCCCTTACTGAGTAGCATCGAGTGATTGGTTCACGGCATAGTTCATATTGCGTGATTAAACTATGTGAAGAACGGGTAAAGCTCATCACTCGACATTTTGAGATGTTAAAGTGAAGTTTGTTTGTGTTGCTCCAAGCTTAAATAGCGCTTATATCCCGCTGCAGGTCTACACAGTCTTGTCACGATTTGATCGCGTTAAATTTTTTTACATCATCCGCATATATAAGACATTTTGCTCAACAACAACATCAGGCTCGAGAAGTCCTCGTATTTTGGTCCTTTTAGGCCTCTCCTTATAAGAAGGGGGATAAACACATAATTCCGACGCTGGGCAGGCGGGATAGGGATTGCAGGTCACAGCTTCTCGCAGCGCCAACTCTTGCCTCCATTCGGCCTATAGTTCCGCTTTGCCTCAGCCGGCTGCCTGTTTGTTCAGCAAGGAACCAGGGACGTATGAAGTTCAAAATCAGTTGTCCAAAGTAGTAAACAAACGACAAACCAAATAAGGGATTAATTCCAAACTGTTAGAGCAGTAGTCTGACTATCGAACTAATAACTGACTAATTAAAGTAACATCTGTGGTGATAAAGCTCACACGTGGAAAAACTGATCACTTCGGCATTGGAGGATGTCGGTTTTTGCACTGGAATGGGATAGATAGTAGGGCATCAATATCATCGCCGAAAACATTTGTAATTTAATTATTTAATTGAACTCTTTAAAATGTATAATACTTATAATTAATTAGCTATTTTTCCGATTAACTGCATCAGCTTCTGATGTTGCGTTTGATCTGGAAAACAAAATATCTTAAAAATAGTGTTTTTACATATTCTCGTCTTTGCGACCAAAAAAGTTGTCCATGAAAATGTAGATAAATTGGTTGTTATGCCATGTAGTATCTGGGACATGGTTAAATGGAATGAGCTTGCCCAGCACATTAGCATCCTCTCGGCTTAGTCAGCTTTCATCAATACGTGTGCAGCTGACTAGAACGTAGGTTCTTTGAATAGAAGGATTATTTATGTCATCTATGGTATAGGCCCCACTTGTCTGACCTGGCGCGGGCATGGCACGGGCGCTTTCCTATTCCATTCAAATTTAATACAAAATTCATGGAAATAAAGCACAATTTAGCTCGGACGACTTCGCGTCATAAGCACGTCCGATCAACGACATACCGTGTGTCCTAAATTGTGCTTTATTTCCATGCATTTTGTATGAAATTTGAATGGAATAAGAAACCGCCAGTGCCTTGTCTGTGCCCGACGCTAGGTCACATTCATCGGGCACGGACATGGCGCAGACATGGCACAGGCGGTTTCCTATTCCATTCAAATTTCATACAAAATGCATGGAAATAAAGCACAATTTAGGGCACACAGTATGTCGTTGCTCGGACGTATGACGCGCCATTTCGGCGCCCGCGCCCGATCGCCGCCAGATGGGCGTCAGATGGGCGTCAGATGGCCGCCAGTTCGTAGTATGTACTTGCTTGCGACATACGTCTGTTAGTGATGTAAAAATGCGTGACGAATGACGATATCGAATTTAATATTGAATTTTGTGAATTGATTGTAAATGCAACGCTTTATGATCATTGTTTTATGTAATACATGGGTATTACATAAAAAAAATCTTAGTACCGGTTTAGTTTAATCTCTTTCCGATTTCCAGCCACAATTTATCTTGAACATTTCAGTTACAATAATCGGAACGACAATGATCATAAAGCGTTGCATTTTCGATGACAGTTGTCAAACTTAAATCGACCATATCTCGAGAACTACTCATCCTAGACTTGCTTTTACTAGTTCAAATGATAGCTATTGACAAGACCTTAATTTTCGATGACAGCTGTCAAACTTAAATCGACCATATCTCGAGAACTACTTATCTTAGACTTGCCTTTACTAGCTCAAATGATTGCTATTGACATGAACTTAATTTTCGATGACAGCTGTCAAACTTAAATTGACCATATCTCGAGAACTACTCATCTTAGACTTGCCTTTACTAGCTCAAATGATAGCTATTGACAAGACCTTAATTTTCGATGACAGCTGTCAAACTTAAATTGACCATATCTCGATAACTACTCATCCTAGACTTGCTTTTACTAGCTCAAATGATTGCTATTGACATGAATTTAATTTTCGATGACAGCTGTCAAACTTAAATCGACCATATCTCGAGAACTACTCATCTTAGACTTGCTTTTACTAGCTCAAATGATAGCTATTGACAAGACCTTAATTTTCGATGACAGCTGTCAAACTTAAATTGACCATATCTCGAGAACTACTCATCCTAGACTTGCTTTTACTAGCTGAAATGATTGCTATTGACATGAATTTAATTTTCGATGACAACTGTCAAACTTAAATCGACCATATCTCGAGAACTACTCATCCTAGACTTGCCGTTACTAGCTCACATGATAGCTATTGTTAAGATCTTAATTTTCGATGACAGTTTTTAGTTTGACAGCTGTCATCGAAAATTAAGATTTTATTAGTAGCTATCATTTGAGCTAGTAATGGCAAGTCTAGGATGAGTACTTCTCGAGATATGGCAAATTCAAGTTTGACATATGTCATTAAAAATAAAGATCTTGTCGATAGCTATCTTTTGAGCAAGTAACGGCTAGTCTAGGATGAGTAGTTCCAGAGATATAACCATTTGCAGATGAATTTGTAGAATGAGTTTCGAGTGGAGCTTTGAGTTGAGTTGAGTGTGATAGTGACAGTGACAATCCAAAATTATTATTCAAAATAGTTTTGAAGGTCATATTTTTTCTTTTTAACACGTTGACTGCGGGTCTCGGACATAACGCTTTACAAAATGCTCATTATGTGTACTGTTGGCTTTGCCTAATAAATACAATAAAAATAAAAAATAACGCTACGCAGAGTACTCTACGATGATGCCCTATGAAAACTGACTGAAACACATTTTTTTCTTTTTAACATGTTGGCTGCGGGCCTCAGTCATGACATAACTGATGACTTATGAAAACTGAAACACCATTTTTTTTTCTTTTTAATATGTTGACTGCGGGTCTCGTATATGACAACGCATACTCTGTGATGATGACCAATGAAAACTGACTGAAACACAGCACTTTCCTTATGTTTTCAAAACTTTTCTTTAATGCAGTGACGCTCTTCCTTCAACCAAATAAAGCGATCCGAACTAATACCTAATGATTGATGACATAAATCAAGAGTCAAAATCTAAATTCCCCCACCCAGTGTCAGGCGTAATGATAAACATTGTGTAACATTCGAAAAAACCTATCAAGAGGTAACTATATTCATTCGTTTAACCTCATAAGAGGGTAACCCTATCGACTGAAAACCAAAAGGAACGGGTTACACTTTCGCTTGTGTTATGAAGGAGGAATAAAGGAGAAGGGAAAGGAGAATACCCGAACGAAAGGGTAATCCCGTCAACTGTATAACCCAATGAAGGGGTTTCACTTTCGAAGCAACTAACTCGAAATCGGGGTTGTACGGGCCCTGATCTGTATATTAATTAATTGTATCCACGAGAGCAAGAGCATCTTCGTCTTCTGAGGATGACATGCTGACACATCGATAACGGACAACAGACTGCACTACACTTGTGCCTCTGTCACGTCATTTCTGCGTCATGTCCGAGCCATGTCCGCGCCATGCCCGTGCCATGTCCTCGCCACGTCCGTGCCACGTCCGCGCCATGTCCGCGCCCTGTCCTTGCCCGATATGTGTGACCTGGGCCTATGACAATTCAATTCGACACAAGAATGGAATATACGTCATTAAATTTTGAAAGTACAATAATGATTCATCATAGTTTGCTTTTTCTGGGTACCTATACACTTTTATGTATGATTCTCACATACCAGAGCGCGTCGGAGCGCATTGGAGCGCATCTTATAACATGCTAAAGGAAATTGAAAAGTCCACAAAGAAGTTAAGTTCCTTATTTGTATGCAATTTAAGCAGCGGATATATTTATGTCATTGTTTGACAAAGCTGCGTAAATTGCACGCAATTATGGAACTTTACTGCTTTGTGGATGTTCTAGTTTCCTCTAGCATGTTTTAAAACGCGCACCGATGCTCTCCGACGCGCGCCGGTGAGTGTGAATCCTACATAACAATACTGTTTGTTAGTTTCTGATAGAACCTCTTTGGTCAAAGAAAACCTAACCTTAAAACAAGAGCGTTTTAAGTCATTTAGTCAGAATTAGGGTGTATATATAAGTGAACTATTTTACCTATTTTTGAACAAATAGTTTATAAAATTCATCGCCGGGGCTTCAATGAAGAACCAATGGAGGTAACTGATCATAAAGCTAACGCATATGAGGCCGAAACCATTGATAAGCTGCAACAAAGAAGTTTTTATAAGTGGTAAGCAGTGACAGATAATACCGTTGGTAGGGTTCTTTGTTATTTAATATCGTTATTGTCAATTAGAAAATTGAAATTAACAGTCTACTAAGCGTAAAACATTTGATGTATTGTAACAAGTTTTCTCGATACAGGCTTAGCCTAGTGAGGAAACTGACAGGTATTTCACTAGAATAGAGATGACGACTGGATAATAAAAAAAATCTTATTTGTCCGTCAGTTAGATCAACAAAAAATACTGGACACGTATTTTTTTATTAATCGAATGAATGGAAATTGACGAATCTTCGTCGAACTTCGTAGAACGTGAAAGTTCGGGAGGGGGGGCTCGTAACGTCACGGCTAGGTAAAAAATGTACTCAACGTGACGTCACGCGGAACTTTAACGTATTATATCTTTGTTATTTTTTGTTTGATGATGACAAAAGAAAAAATACGTGTCTAATATTTTTTGGAAATAACGGACTTAGGTTAGGCTCCCGAAGGTCTCTGACCTGGTAAAAACCAGGACCAAGAAATAGCGAAGCACTATCTAAATGTCACCTTTCCATATTCCCTTAAATAGGAGATCTGCTAAAAACATCGAAGTAAGCAACACACAACGAGCAAGCAGAACTTACCTGATGAAAGAAGTTGTATGTGGGTGGTGTCCTGGAGGAGTACAGGACAGAGTAAATAAGAAACGAATGGTACAGGTAGATCCCGTAAGACAGGCGGCTCAGGGGAGTGAAAACTCTGCTGGTCAGGAAGGATCCGATGATAGCTGGAAATTTAAAAAAATCCATCAATGAAATGCCCGACCACCACACCAGCCTACATCAGTCCACTGCTAAACATAGGCCTCCTCTAACAAAGGGGGATATGCCCATAATCCACACACTGGATTTTTAGAACTATGAATAACAACATAAAAATGTCATCAAAAGCCATACACTTACAAAATGTTAAGAAAAGCGCTATCTGTGCTGCAATTGCACACCCTTTAAGGCGAAACATAGCAATGCTGCTTCACAAAAATGGGCTTGGTGGTAAACAAACTTTACCTTACTAGAGGATATAGACCTACCTATTAAAGAAAGTGGTTATACCCATACTACCCACGCTGGACATGCGGTTTGGGGATTGCATACCTAAATAAATTACTTACGAAATGTCCCATACTCGCAGACTACTACCAACAGGCTTATACAGGTAGCAAAGATAGTTCTATCAAGCGCCATGTAAGCAGCCACATGGAAGGCGTTGTTTCCCTTAGAGTTGATGTATCCACCCAGCATCATGATGCAAACCATAAGGATGAGCGCAAAAACACCTCCTACGATGGACCATTTCTGAAAATAGATATTATACATATACACTAGCACGTTGACTCAGACATAAAATAAAATAAATAAATAAATAAATAATGCTGGACGTTATCACACAGCATCATGTAGCCCCAAACTAAGCAGAGCTTGTGTTATGGGAACCACATGATTGATATACTACATAGATACTTTTTTTTTGTAAATACATACATATTATAGATAGAAACACCCAGACCCGAGACAAATATCTGCAGAACATGCAAATATTTGTCCCGCAGCGGGAATCGAACCCGCAACCTTCTGCGTCTCAGGCGGTCGTTCGCCCACTGCGCCACAGAGGTCGTCAAAGACGTGACAGTACACACCATGCCCGAGGAGCTGGTCCAGCTCCGCTTGATAACTACCGTGCAATTATCACCACTCAAAGCCTTATATATTATGTAAACTAACTGTGCCCGCGACTTCGTCCGCGTGGAATAATGACTTTTGGCAGATTTTTAGACGTCTTTCGGTTTATTCTGGATAAAAAACACAGTCGTTTGAGTATTTTAAAAAAACTACAGTAATGCTTCTATAAACACGATATTAGACGGGGATTTGGGATCAAAGCATACAGGCTAGAATTGCTAACACGTGACAGAGCCACATAAAGCTGACTGTGCGAAAAACAGCTACTAATACTTAAATCCACACCCACAACTTTTAGCATTTGACCTTGGGCTTTAAAAAAACCTAACTTGAAAACAAACTAACCTATAAACTGAATACACACAGTATTGTATTGTAAGACTGTGTTGGATTGGAAGACTTTGCCTGGATGTTTGGCGCAAAAAATGCTGAAAGGATTTTGATGAACTTTGTAAAATGAGAAAGTTTACTATCCAACTTACTAAAAGGCTACATTTTATTTCTGTACAATGTGTAAAAGCAGAATTATAAACGAAAATCTAATCGTTCGCCTACCCCATGCCTACCCATCATACCATAACAGTATATAGAATGCTTCTTACATTCATATTCAGGGGTTTGCAACCCCCATCTTTGGAACCCAAGCCAACCTCACCTGCACGTGGTGCACCCAGCTAACTAACAAACGAGGCTCTGGCAGCCGGCTGATTGCGGCATAGCGCAGCCTAACACTGGCACAGCTAAATCCCCTGGCCGCCGACGAGCAGCAGCGTCGGTGATGTGAGAAGCTGTGCCCTGCGATCCCCAACCCGCATGCCCAGCGTGGGGATTATGGGCATATCCCCCTTTATTAGGGGAGGCCTATATCCAGCAGTGGACTGATATAGACTGGTGTGGGGGTGTGGATACATTTATCTCCTTACCATACTTTAAAACTCTTTGTTAAGACGTGACAGGTTACGCAGTCGTATAGTTTTTGGCTGTCACTTTTGTTTCTTTTGATTCGCCAGATTCTGTTATCTACATTACTTTTACATGGGAAAAGACAATGGACAAAATTTGTCCAAGAGCGTAGCGTTTCATTTATCTATGCAAGAGCCTCCACTGATGAGACTTGCGGGAAACGAAAGGGCATAGTTGTCGTATGATTCTGGCAAAATGTTATAAAATTCTGTCACGGGGTTTTTTTGTTTCGTCATGTTTGTTCTTACTATAAATACTGTGATTCTACGTTTATTTTGGCATGGTTTCATTATCTCTTTATCTAAATAACTTGTAATGGAACAAACATGACAAACATGGTCATGTTTGTTCGTTTATTCGTTTAACAAAAGAACTCCGAGACAGAATTTAATAGCCTTTTGCTAGAATCATACAACAACTATGCCCTTTCATATGAACCTTTCCTATGAATAGAAGTGGCGATCACAATAGGTCTTCATGGCCGCAGTGATATGAAAGCCACGCAATCAATAATAATAATAATGCCCTTTCATTTCCCGCAAGTCTCATCAGTGAAAGCTCTTTCTTGGACCAAGTTCCATACATTTTTGCCCACCTTCTTTTATGTTTTTCTTTTAAAGTAGGTACAACAACAACAACACCAGCCTTTAACAGTCTACTGCATCAACACTAACAACAAAACCAGTCTATAATAGTCCACTGCTGGACATAGGCCTCCCCTAATAAGCATGGGGATATGCCCACAATCCCCACGCTGGGCAAGCGGGTTGGTGCAGCGCACAGCTTCTCGCAACACCGACGCTGCTGCCCGTTAGCAACCAGGGTATTTAGCTATGCCGATGTTCCGCTGCGCTACGCCAAAATCAGCCGATTGCCAGAGCCCCGTTTGTTATCTAGCAGGCTGCACCACGTTCTGGTGAGGTTAGCTTGAGTTCCGCAGATGAAAATAGGAATCTCTTATCGATAGGCACGGACCCTGCCTGTCGGTGGTCATGGAATTCAGCTTTGCTGATGTTCCGCTGCGCTACGCCAAAATCAGCCGGCTGCCAGAGCCCCGTTTGTTATCTAGCAGGCTGCACCACGTTCTGGTGAGGTTAGCTTGAGTTCCGCAGATGAAAATAGGAACCTCTTATCGATAGGCACGGACCCTGCCTGTCGGTGGTCATGGAATTCAGCTTTGCTGATGTTCCGCTGCGCTATGCCAAAATCAGCCTGCCGCCAAAGCCACAAAACCATTTTTGAATGTACAAACAAAACCCTTGTCATGATACCCCCCCACTCAATATATTTATATGTATTTAATTTTGTGGGCCCCTTTTGGAACCCAATGCCTTCAATGGCCCACTGTCGGATTTAACTCAAATACTTTCTAGCAAACATTTCAAATACAACATATCGACCCACCAAATTTCATGTAGATTGGATCACCGGTTCGAGAGTTATGCTCGGACAAACCAAACATAAATACAAACTTACAATTCTACCTCTTTGTATAGTAATGTAGATATAGATAGATAATTTTCAGACAACATCGTTGCACACAGCAACTCGCCTCTCGTTCAAGCCCTAAAATTATTAATTGCGGTTCTGGCATCAGCACCATTGTGTGATATGTTTGCTGACCGATGGACTGAAGTGTGCGAAGAATGTCTGAAGTATTGTGAGATGATTGATAGTGTACGTACACTCACGGTCTGAAAATGTTTATCAGTTTTCAAATTAGATTCTTTAGCACACTGTGTGCAGTAAAGTCTAAAATGCTATATCTAGGTACATATTACTTTTTAATAGTTGTAGCATCGATTCTAACAAAAAGAGCATTCATGACGTTTTGATGATGAAACTCTTTTCTTTATTTAAAAGTTGTCATAATTGCATTTTTTACAGTGACATTTCTCAAAAATACTAGGATTGAAATAGTAGAAATTTATTAAAAAATCATTGCAAGTTTATCCCTGCAACAAAGGGCTGAAATATTCAGTTTCCATGAAGATGGCTTGAATATTAGTGCTATATCACGAGAACTTAATATATCTCGATTCACCGTGAGATTTTGGATTCGGCGTTATAGCGAAGAAGGGCAAATAACTGACCATAGCAATAATTCAGGACGACGGCCGATACTAACCGCCGCGCAAATAACTGATATTGTTCGACATTACGAAGAGCACGGCTTCACACCAACCAGTCATTTTGCTGCTGTGTATGATGAGAGTCCTCGACTGAGCTTTGCACAGAGCAGGACACTACACACATCATGTCATTAAAGTGGAACTCAAACCTCACCACAAAATTTCCCTTTTGAATTTTGCGAGAGAATATCTTGATTTTGATTGGTCGAATGTTATATTTACCGACGAAATAACTTTTAAATCCAGTCAAATCGGAAGATAAAGTTTATGGCGTTATAATCGAATTCGGTATGATGCAGCTCATATCGTGCCTGACGTCGTTAGAAAATAGAGCTACTGTGAATAATTATCTGTCGCTTTTGGAAGAAGTGATGCTGCCTACTGTGCGCGTTGTGTATCCTGCAGCAGAATTCCCACTAATTGATAACGTTCAGGATAATGCACCGATACACACAGCCCGGGCTACTATGGCGTGGTTCAACTTGCACCGTGACATTTGTCTCATTCAATGGCCTGCTTGGTCAGCAGATATGAACCCGATTGAAAATCTGTGGGGCATTATGAATCAACACTGGGACTGTCAGAACGAAAGAAACCTTGAAGCTCTTAGATCACATTGTGCAACGGTTTGGGATGACATCAGGGGGACTGATTTATGTCTATGCCTAATCAAATCACATAATATCATCGACCTAGTGGCATAGATTTGGGTTGTAAACATTTTCAGACCGCGAGTGTACAATCTGCTATTATTTGTTTCATTTCATAATTATCATACATATTTTATGTTTATTTTATGTTTATTTTGTTTAATGTTTCTTCATTTTTTTGTTTATCACAAGGCCTTGGTATTATAATATCATGCTGTGATGCTGTGTTATTCTTAGAATAAATAAATAAACATAAGAATCCGCATATATGCTCACAGCAAGCAGCATACTTTCCAATTATGCCACCAGTTTCAGTAACGTCATACAAAAGTTAGATAGCCTGTAAAAATTACGTACTGACCACAATTAAAATTCTTCAGAATTCCAACTTTTTGTCTTTAGATTTTTATCGTCTACATTGCCGATGGTTCCATCTTGCGGATATCGTTCTAAACGTGTACAGTCCGTTCAATAACTAAACTACTTAAAGCAATTTTAAGACAGATGGCACTATTTCACATAATTATTGTATCACATGTTAAAATGCAATTAAAAATATGCATTTTAACATGTGATAGCAATGAAAAATCCCTATTTTTGAAATCTTACCTTTGTTATCTTTTTACAATCTTTTGGTTTGAACTGATGCATTATGTACCCTAAAGCCATTCCTATAAGGTAAGCGTTAGCTCTGTTGTATGGCTTAATATAAGTTGTCTGGAACACCACATTATTTGAAGAAGGAGCTGATCTAAAACAAACAGAGATGCTATAAAAATATTCGGGACATTGCAGACACGGTCAACGCATTATAGAATAGACCAGAGACCAAAAAAACTTTTAGTATTATTGGCTTTATCATCCAACGACCTCTATGGTGCAGTGCACGAAGGCCCGCTTGAGACGTGAAAGGTTGCGGGTTTGATTCCAGCCGCAAAACCAATATTTAAATAATCTACACTAATTTAATGAGTCTGGGTGTTTTTTATATATGATTATTGTATTACCACAACAGCACAATAACAGCAGACATAAAGGGAGCGGGGAGGAGCGGGCCGCCCCTAATAAGGGAAGTAATCCCCACGCTGGGCATGCTATTTTATAAAAAAAAATATTTAAGCAGGTAGTTTATCAGTCTTGTGATAACACAAGAGTTCAAGTTTGGAGCTACATGATGCTGTGTGATAATGACCAACATTATTTATATAATCATCATGATCGTCCATCTTCGATTCATAGCTGGGCATAGCGGCCTTCTTTTGATAATACAACTTGCCTTCCTAATTAGGTATTTCTGGCACTAGTTGACTAATTTTATTGAGCGAGGATTAAGTGTCTGATTCTGGCAAAAACGAGGAAGTACCCCCGAAGCACGGAAGTGCTCAGATCTGAATGCCACATACCATATCTGAATAGTGACCAGGTGATTGTAACTGCTAAGAGCTCCAAAGTAAGCCACACCACGAGTGTATACTCGTGACCAAGAAACCTCCACCGCATTTACGCATTCACTACTTACTCAATATCATAAATTAATACAGCGGGCAACCTATTCCAATATCCAATTATTGCTGGCAATGTCATGAACACCAAGAATATTGCCAAACTGAACTGGAACACGATCCTTTGCCTCCATTTCCGGCACAAAATGAAGATGGCTGTTCCTAGGATTGTCAGCTGGTAGTCAGCGGACAGGTACCAGGTCACGATATGACACTGAAATGGAAAAGCATATTAATAGAACAACATCAGTATATTTACTGCTTGCTGCACTGGACATAGGCCCCCCTAGTAAGAAGGGAGATGCCCATCATCCACACGGGGCATGCAGGTTTGGGACCACAATGCACTCACCAACCGCAATGAACCTCGCACTACCGATGCTGCTGTCCTTCAGTGGCCTGCAGGGGATATAGCGATGCAGCTATAAACTGCGTTGTGCCGCAGTCAGCCGGCCGTAATTTCACGTTTGGTATTTAGGAAGATGCACGACGGCCAGATGAGTTTGTCTTGGGATCCGAAGACAGAAGTTGGCAGCCCTCACTTACACCGATTCTTAACAAAAAAATACAGAGACTTCGGCCGCGATGCGATTTTTCTCTTTTGTACCAGTTCTATTTTCTATAGGCATTAAATTATTATCATGATGATGATGATTATTATATGGTACTCACAAATTTTTGAGTCCTCACAAAGTTGTTGATCATCAAAAGTCCTAGCCACCAGTTATTGGAGCAGGGATCAGCTTGTTCCTTCATCAGCTGCGGCCGGAGGGGTCCGGAGACGGTGTGAGGCAGGACTTCCGACATGAAGAGCAGACAGATGGCATATGGGATCACGAGCCTTGAAAATATTTATGTATTTCCTTAATAAGAAATAGTGTGTCAGGCGTCCCAATCTCCATTTTGGAATCCAAGCCAAAATGCAAGTGGTGCATCCTGCTGTATAGCAAACGTGGCTCTGGAAGCCAGCTGATTAAGGTTAGGCACAACCTAATACAAGCACAGCTAAATTCCCTGACCACCGACGTGCAGCTACCCGCATGCCCAGCCTGGAGATTATAGGCATATCTCCCTTTGTATTAGAGGAGGCTGCTAGAAATACAGAAGTGAACTCATATAAGCTAGAGTTGGTAGAATTTAAAATATTCAAAATTCTGGTTTAATAAACTTTTCATTACACTTTGGATATATAATATAACTATATAATCATCTTTATAATCAAAATAACTGACCATACAAACTTCATGTTCAACTGGCTTAGTACTTTTGGTTTGAATGTGTAACAAACATCTTTACATTCAAACTTTTGCCTTTCATACCATCATTTCACCAAACCGTTTTAAACGAACTCCTAGATAGAGTGTTGACGGAGTAATTGAATAATTTACTTATGAACTTTAAAAATAATAAAATACACGTATTATATATTTTTTTGAACTCGTGACTAAATAGATTCAGCGGAATTAGAACTAAATATTTTTTCTCGTTCTTTATATAAAAAATACATATTAGTTCACTATTAATCACAATAATAACCTGAAATATCGCTTGCTGAGTATTTTCACCACGCTGAAAGGGTTGGTGATGAGAGACGTCATATGCAGCATTCCTGACATTGTGAAGAACGTGTCAATGAGCAGCGTTAACTGGACGGCTAGCCAGCCTGGTGCTGTGTCCATATCCTAAAATAAACTTTAATACAATAGTCTATCACATATGATTGACTTGAATAGTTAATTGACTTAGGCGTAACTTTGCAAAAAGGCATTACAAAATATTCAATAAGAAAAAATATTTAGTAACATGACAGTCACAATATGTAGCCACGCCAAAAGAGTCCACCTCGCGAGCGATCATGAGAATGATCATAAGGAAAGGTATCCTTAGCTAAGTATTGTTGAATTTCTGTGCATTTATTAATCGCTTGTTTGGCTTGTTCTTTTTCTGATTAGCATGTGAATATGTGGGTCATTGTCCCCTCGTATCCTAAGATGGCTCAAACTGTAGCTTTATTCAATCCTGAGATACCATTTTTTTCCGTTCCTTGAATAGCGAGCTCAGAAAAGTTATTGGGAAATTCTCGATCCAAGTCAGCGTAGGGTATTTTGAAAAGTTGTCTTCGGAAAATCTCAAAAAGTTACCAACCGATTTTGATAATTCAAATTGCAGTTAAATGCCCTCCGGTAGACGCACATTCACAGATCGACATATTATAGCCCATTGAGGTACCTCTCATATCTACGAAACTACAGGCAAATGTCACAATTTCATAAATCGGGGCGCTAAACTCGATCATGAAAACATAAACATTATCAATTTAAAACAATAGGCGGTGCACATGTTTGCATTTTGTTGAACTCGTCAGAGCAGGTTAGCAAAAGTTGTACTAAATATTTTTTCTTATTGAATACCCACGTGTCGAGCTGAAGACAGGGTACAATGGTGCTTCAATGGAGGAGGCCTATGTCCAGCAGTGGACTGTGGTGATGATGATGAGGAATACCCATACTGGGATGCTCTCCTGTGTAAATAGTATGAGTAAGTACACCATAGTACAACAAACATTAGATCCGCAGTGGGAATCCGCAATATTTTGCATCTCAACTGGGCAATTTGGAAGTCACTCAATTGACACAACACTCAGGTTGGCCGTTGCAAATATAACTGTGATACTGGGTTGACTGCGTTGACAAATCAAATGCGTGAGTGTGATGTGTGAGTGTGGGGTGCTGACCAACTCAGAACATGAGGCATTGACTTCCCCCTTCTCAAACTCCTTCTGTCTGTACACCTGCACGCGAAGACCTTAAATTTATAACTCCAATTTTTGTAATTTTTGTGCTTACCAATTTTCGGTACTACTTAAGAATAAATTATAGATTTTTTATATAAGCGACTGAAAGTACCTTTTTTTCAGTGGGTCGTTAACCCTTGGGCATATCAGGTCTATAGAATTGTACGTATACTGGGTGAAATAAAATAATTTGAGAGCCGTTACGTGGCTTTTTATTACAAATTACGCATGGAAATTTACAAAAAATTTGACATGAAGATTGACATTGCATTTTACGGTTTTGATTTTGCACAATTCACATCGTCTACGAACTTGACCAATCAAAATAATGTGATCTGCTGCATGTTTTCGTACCGTGACAGGAACACATGTTGCTACATGTAGTTTTGCTGGTCTTGTCCGTGTCCTTGCTTGTTAAAAAACAGTTCAAAGAATTCAAGAGGGTCACTATCATGTGAAAGGCCTTAGCCTTAGCTAAGCACTGAACTTGGAAGTGGTTACGACCACTGTTCAAAGGACGCTGGTCAATCCTGCTTTACGTGGACGACGGCAAGATCGACTTTTACGTGAACTGGTTACTGCCGTAGTGGAACTTGGTAATTCAACGGAGTCGTCTTCGACCTCATTGTTCATCTTGATCGATTTCAGCTGAAGCAAACAGTTGATGTCTATCTAATACTTCGAGATCGTTAGACTCTTCGCCCCCGGAATCGCTATTTCAAATAAAAAGCCAGTTGCTGGTGGCTCCATATTATATATCGACATTTGGAACATCTTCACCTTCCTAATTTTCAAGAGCATCAATAATTTCATGCGTAGCGAGAATACAACGATACTCATAACGAAAAAAGTAAATCGCTAAAACAAGAACAATTTGGTACCATATTTTAATAAGGTCGTTATCGACCCATCTAAATAAAAACCTTGATTTAGCTATCTAATAAACAGTTCAACAAAAATGTAATTATTTCCTTTCTTTCAGTAAACATTTATATTTATTATTTGTTCGTAATATCAAAAAAACTAAAACAATATCACATGTAAAATTACATTTTGGTATGAACAAACCCAAGGAAAACTAATAAATTTCCACATTAAAAACAATAAAAAGTTTGACTACCTTCAAATAAGTTCGCACTTCTTTATAATTGAAAAATAAATGATTGACGATAATGATTCATCCCTGTATTATGATATTTGTTACTACTATTACTATATACTATTTATTATATACTATTTTTCAAGTTTTATTTATTTTTTTTGCCTTAATAATTATTCAAATATTAATAATTAATATAATCAATAATTAAATTCCCCTTCGTGGGTCGTTTTCAACCCCATGGGCATATACAGGTTGACAATGCGACCACTAGCCGTGGAGGTGACTACCTATTGGTCTAATAAAATTTAAAAGACAAGAGGTGGATTGAATCATTGACACGAAAAGAAGAAAAAAACGAAATGCTTTATTTCTCAGCCAGATTCGCTACTCTATGTCCCAAAGGCTTTTCGACATAACTTCACCATCATCATTAACCACCTATAGAAGTCAACTGCGGAACATAGGTCTCCTACAAGGAATTACACGAATAACGATCTTGAGCCCTCTCAATCCACCGATTACCTACAAACTTAACGATGTCGTCGGTCAATCTGGTGAGGAGTCTCCCTACACTTCATCTTCCAGATCGAGAACCTTTATTCCCCAATGGTTACAGGTTCCACAGGCTATGTGGCCTGCCCATTACCAACCACATGCGACATGGCTTATTGACTAGAAATGTGTACTTTCTGAGATGAGTGCTTCTATACCCATACTTGACTAAACCCTTGTACATGATACTAAGCCCTTGCAATATGATTAAGCGTCAAGCGGTAACTTCTACCAACTATCATATGTAGATAGATTATGCTTAACCAAAACCTTTAACATCTCTACCACAGAAAAGACATGCACAATACGTGGTGCATATATAAGCTGCTTTCTCCCGCCTTTTTCTTTACCGTATGGCGGTAATATGGTAACATTGATTAACCTTGGCAATATCCAGAGTGTTGATGGTACCCAATACGCCAATATAGTAGAAGTTGTGCATGCTGACAGCAGCTCCTGCGCTGAAGGCTCTCAGCCCGTTCAATGACATCATCTCATCTTGACCCAGCTTGGTCAGTGCGCTGAAATTCCTTGATGGACTGAACCAGCTCGCAATTTTTGACACTGAAATATTTAGATTGCTGATGATATGTTTCTTGTAATGGGTTGCGAATTGATTAGGCTAATTGTTTTTGATAGTTTGCTTCCCATATATTTTAAGCTTCCGGTTGCGTTACGCTCTTTTAGTACCCTAATAAAAAGTAGCTCAAAATGATAATGGATGGTCAGCAGACAATTTTCAGCGTTCATAGGTACAACGCAAATTAGGTTCAGATAGCTATTGTCCAAAAAATTTGCCATAGAGAAATTAAACGCTACGGGATTTGCATCTAATTTGAGGCTCAAAGTCAGTTAGCCGACAGCCGAGTTTGTTAGCAACAAACTATTTGATGGGTCTGTGACCTGCTTCAGGAAATGGATGTTGGTACCTAATATCATTATGATAATTATCATTAAGAGGTACCTACATCTATAAGACATCTTTATGATATCAAAATATTGCTAGATACCTATTTTTTTCCTGATACACTATTATGAAAAAGATAGATAACTAGCAAATTAAGGCCGTTTACCCATTAGTCAAATATTTTGTTACTGACTCTCGGCTATCAGCTAACTGACTAGACTAGATGTTAAGCTGCAAATTGGATGCAATCCCATTGGAAAATAGCTGATGGAAGTTGATTTGTGTTGTATCTGTGAATGCTGTATTTCTCATGTACATACGTCCATGTACAGCGTACATACATGGGTACATTATCAATATTGGAATAACAAATCTTCATGGTAACAAGATAGTAACCATCACTTAGAACTAAGCATGTGGGTTTTATAAGGTCAGGTAAGGAGTACCCAACGATGCAAATCCCTGCGACGCCTCCGGATGAACTCCGGAAGTCAGGGTAAACTAATTATCAGGTCAGGACAAGAGAGAAGTAGGCTATCGTCTGCCCGAGACGCAGAAAAAAAAAAAAACCGATTCCTTCCCAAATGGGCGATTTGCTCGCGCGTGTTACTCGCGCGATTGACACGCGTATCCAATCAAGCTTGCTGAATGTCACGATACGCATTTCAATCGCGCGAGCATAACGCCCATCTGGGAAGGCTCTAAAATAAAAGAATTATACCTTTTATTTGGGCGGTCTTATCTTTTAGAAGCCTTCCAGACAATGTTGCGGTTTCGATTCTCGCCGCAGGAGTACAAATATTTGCATTATCGGCAGATCTTTGTCTCAGGTCTGGTTGTTTTCTATGTTTATTACGTCTAAGTATTTACAAACAAAAAGTATATAGTAAGTAGTAATCAGTCATGCGTTTCGTGTGTTTTCCATAATACAAACTCTGCTTAGTTTAGAGCTTCGTGATTATAAATGTAAAACAGCCGATTTAAAACGTTTTAAATAAAAAGTGGTCGTTTTAAACCCCAAATAAATCATTTTGAACGGTTGAAAACTCGCCTACTAAGGCGGCAGTGTCTGTCTCTGCTAGAACTAAGTAAGAGGTATATTAATATCCATAAATCAGTATCACACATTTAAAAACACAGTTTTACACAGTTTATAGGTACTTCGTTATATCCCTACCTCGATAAAATCAAGGAAATGTAGTTTTAATTAAGAAACACAGTCATCAACACCAGCCGTTTTAAATCGTTTTTTTTTTGTTATAAACGGTTTGTTTTAACCGGTCTTACATCTATATGCGTGATACTGTGTGATAGTGTCCAGCATTATTTATTTATCTAGGTACTTACATTTTGGATTTGTTATGGAATCTTCCAGCACATAAACCAATGCAACAATGCTTGATGTGAGAAATATTAAAATCCTGGAAAGATAACAGGAGTTTTAACTTCTTAAAAATATTTGCAAGGCAACATTTTATAAATACACTGGTAAGTATTACGTTGAAATATCAACAAATTAACCTCATTATCATTGACAATCTAGTAACAATATATATCAATGTTGACAATAATATCATTTATTCGAAAAATACCTGTGATTTATAGCTTTTAAAAGCTTTTAGCTTGGCTCTTAAAATGCATATATTTTGGATGATGATATTATTTAATAGCGCTTTATAAGTTTAAACAATGTATTTTCTTGTATTCAATCCTGAACAATGGTTCAATCGCTGGAAATAAAAGATCATAATCTTCATCATCATCATCAACAACAACCGGTAGAAGTCCACTCATACTACAAGTGAACATAGGTCTCCCCCAAGGATTTCCACGAGATGGGCTGACAACATCGTCAATATTGCAGGTAATCGGTGGATGGAGATGGCTCCAGAACGTTCTTTGTGAAAATCTATTTACCTATATAAATATACTGACTGACTGGGCAATATACCGACGCACAGCCCAAGCCGCTGGATCTCGAGTGTTGAAATTTTGCACATACTATCTTGTTTATTGTAGTCTACTAAGATTATTTTTTAATTCTACTCATAAAGGGTTGAAATAGGAGATGGATGAAATATCGTATCAAAGTTTCTAAGTTTAATTTATACGTGTCTCAATGTTTTTGATAATCCTATCAAAGGATTGAAAAGCGGAATGAATATATTTGACAACTCCACATTAACACGAGCAAAGCCACGGGCAGAAGCTAGTTATAAATAAATATTTTAAATAAACAGATCGAAAAACTTGAGCTAAGATGCCCCATTTGGCTATATCTATAAAAGCTGTGTTCTATTTATTTTGCAATTTAATGTTGTACCTGTACTAATTTCAATATTTATAATTGGGACATTCATGAGATTTAGTTTTATTTCTTGATTATTTCAAATGAAAATTTCAACCAGAGCCACTATTACACAGTTCCCTGGAATTTAAACTTGTACTAAATACTCGTATGGTTAAAAACCATGTCCCCGTATAGCTCAAAAATTAAGGCCTTGGCATCTTGTCTACGTAATTTATACAACGACAAGGTGCTTTTGCCCACTGACCTGGAAGATATAGTTCCTGGAACCAGCAACCTCGCCTAAGACCCGTGATACCAAGACTTGGTTTCGTTAAACCAAGAACTGGTTTCATTTTTCATTTTTTATACATTGCGATTTATTGCGATTGAGAACGTCTTGTCTTGGGTTTCAGACGCAGCCAATAAGGCTGATTATAAGATGAGGTTGGCATTCCTAGCACCTAAGCCATCCTCTCAGCCTAGTCAGTTTTACCATAGAAAATAGAATATGGTAATGGTCAAAATAAGTGTGGTGCAACTAATTCAACGGCTTCCTCGTGATGTTATGCTTTACCATTTTGAGGTGAATTTAAAAGAGATTCACCCCACAACGTCAGTATATGAAATCAGTGAACAATGTCCATCCCGCTAAGCCACCACGGCTCAATAAAACAATATCGAAGCTATGAAACCACCCCATTTTACTCACCAAAACACATAGAACCCAACAGAATAGTCCTTCCTTCCCTTCACTTGACAGTTCCCAGGGTCCACAGTCACGTTGCCGAATGGTAGGTGAGATCTCTTGTGGATGTAACGGGAGATCTTGGCAACTGACGATGGAGAGCAGGCACGGGGTAGGCAGACCCCGAAAGAGAAGGAGTTGAGGCGGCGGTGTCCATGTTTTGATTCTACCTGAAGCAAATCAACAACATCAGCTACTTCTTGTATAGGTGTACATTTAAGGGTTTCTACCAATACCCTTGGAACCCAAGCAAACCTCACTGGCCCGATGTGCACCCTGTTAACTAACAAATGGCGGAGCTCTGGCGGCGTTGGCGGTGTGAGAAGCTATGGCCTGCGATCCCCAAGCCCCCATTAACTAACCTGTGGACCTGGGGCTAAATAAAAGCAGTTTGTGAGAAGTCTTTAGAACACAGCTTAAAGCTGCTAAGAAACTTAAAGAATTTCTATCTTTTAAAAGTCAAAAACAGCATACCCTGACAAAATCTTCAATATTGCCACGAGGATCAACCTCTTCAAACGGCCTGATCTCCTTAGTGAGCTGGACATCCACCAGGCAGTACTGCGTGGATTGCTGTGACCAGGGGTCTTCAAGGCACTGTTCGAAGCTGCCGAGGTGGTAGCGGGACCCGTAAAGAACTGCTACCGGCAGTTGCATGGAGTCCCATACTGGTCAATAAATAATAATTTTAAATGCTATGATCAACGCTAATGTTCTGTAACCTTGATGTTTGCGTATAGCCCACGCATTCTCCCCCGTACTTAAAAAAATAAACATTTGGCCTGAAATAAAAGTGCTGTCTACTTAACTTTAGCTAGAAGTAGTATGTAAAAGGCTCACCCAGGGAAGTAGTACCACCATGCCTATTTCTACCATGAAGCAGCATTGCTTTGTTTTGGCATGACTTTAAGGGTAGGTATGGAATTGAATGCAGGTGAATTTACATATACGCATATGAAGCTTAACACATTCATGCCTTAAGTTGATGGACGCAAGGCGTTGCATTGTAGGTTCCAAACATGACTTGTTTGGAGCAATTATTTGATTTAACAGCCTGCGCACATTGGACGACAAATGTCAGCGATTAGACGCTACGACAAGCAGCAGGGGACAATTTTCATACGGACACGGCGACAATCGCGACAGCAAGATATGACAGACGCTCGCGACTAAGCGCGACGACAAAGAGTCGTGTTTGCGAGGTCCGTAAGAATGGCTACATCAGGTAAGCCATGTCCTAGTTTAATCTTCAAATATCTTAAAAATTACGTCTTATTATGCCTTTACTCACTCTAAGTTCAAGCAAAAGTATTCAAACTAACATAGTCAGACAGAGGTTAGCAGTTTCCTCTTGACGACCTCTGTGGCACAGTGGCGAAGGCCCGCCTGAGACGCAGAAGGTTATGGGTTCAATTCCGGCTGCGGAACAAATGTTTGCATGTTCTGCGAATATTTGTGTCGGGTCTGGGTGTTTTCTATATATGATATACATGTATGTTTTTGCAAAAAAAGTATATTATTTAGAATATCAATCATGTGGTTCCCATAATACAAGCTCTGCTAAGTTTGGGGCTACATGATGCTGTGTGGTAACGTCCAGCATTATTTATTTATTTATCTAGTTTGTTATGAATTTGCTCTTACCAGTCAGACAAACCATAGTTTATTGTATTGTGACAACGCTTACTCTACTCCAGAAATTCAACTAGTCCTTACTATAAGTAGCCCAAGTTCTTTGTTCCATGACTCCCTTCAGCAGGTTGATGGTGGCGTCCTTGCAATCCCCTTCATCATCAGCCCACTCTTCACTCCTCAAGCTGTATAAAACGCTATCCACATAGCTTGATTGGTTCTGAATTGCTTTTGCAGTACCTGAATAATGTACACTTTACAAATTATGATCTGCTTAGCATAATTAAGATGATTATGAGGTCCGTCCGTCTGCCAGCGGGGAACCTTGCTAGATCGGAACATAAAAGCGAAGATGGCTCGCACAGAATGAATCTCAAAGCCAAAATAGGATTGGCCTACTCTGGGACACTAGAAAATCAACCTTAATACTACAGGATAGTCTTAAATATATATACTACTTGGCGGTCCACTACTTGGTGGACGTTCACGGAGTTCTGCGTCATTGTTGTTTTTTAGCGACGTCGACGTTGGTGGACAGCGAGTCGATCATTCCTGAGGATGCCTTATGGGGAAGGCGAAACATAGTCGTATTTCTGTTGAGTTTTTTCTTGTGTATTTATGTGTGTGTCGTCTCCAAGATAATTACAGGTTAACGTGTTGTTTTTATTTGGTGGAAGAGTAAGTAGACGATTGCATTTATTAATGATTGCATGTTTGCTTGTTCTTCCTCTGATTTGCATGTGAATCTGTGGGTTAGAGGGCGGTGCACGCGTATGCATTTTGAAGTTGGAACTTGTCAGGGAAAGGTAGCGGAATTTGAACTAAATATTTTGCCTTGTAGAATATCTTATAATGGATTTCCACATAGTCACGCCTGAGTCAATTAACTATTTTTAAAGATTACTTATGAGTTACTAGAATAATACTAAATTATACATAAAAATTAATAAAAACAATAAAAATATTCATACAAATATGAAAAGAATAAGGAAAAAGCTGGTGATCTTCAAACAGCTGAACAGATTATCTTGAATTAGAACATTGCTTAGAATACTCTCGTTCAAGTCTCCTTTCACACAAAAATAAACTAAATTAAGTTATGGAGCTACGATGCCAGAGGCACAGATACACACGTTAAACTTAAAATAGCTCTCTTTTTGCGTCGGACTTTGAAAATAGCCAAATCGATTAAATTGATCCAACCATTAAGAACTTAAGAACGCAAAGAACTTGGCAAACATAATAAATGTTTTATTATATTAATAACGGAAAATTGTACTTACACAAAAAAGTAACTAGAAAAACAAAACACACAAAGGCTTCCATTCTTAGTAGTTTTAATCAGAATAATCAAAAATTGTATGAAACATTATATTTTATAGTGAAAATAATTTTGTAATACAAGTATTTTAACGGCGGAAGCCCGATAAGAATAACAATGTCTATTAAAATGATTCATAATCTAATAACTAAAATATTGTAACGTAGGTACACGGAAAGCAGGTAACCAGTGCCTGTAATAGTACGGGCGTACTTACATACACATGCGTATTACACATACATGGGGCTGATTTTGCAGTAAGATTGAAACAACTTTAAGTCCTTCTTAAAGTTGTTTCAATAAGGCTAAGAGGAGGATCCAACTGGGTTGGGCAGCATACTGTCACCCATACCGTTTTTGAAAACGAAAGTATTCAATCCCTGCGTCCTACTTCTCATGAAATACGGAGCTCAAATGTGGAAACTCACAGTACGGCTAGTCCACCAGTTTAAAGTCACTCAGCGAGCTATGGAACGTGCTATACTCGTAGTTTCTCTGAAGGATAGAATCAGCAACAAGACTATCCAACATAGAACTAAAGTTGACATAGCTTAAAGAATTACCAAGCTGAAGTGGCAGAGGGCTGGCCGTTTCTGCCAAAAAACCGATGAACGTGTTCTTGAGTGAAGACCACGGCTTGGCGAACGTAGTGTAGAGTAGCGATTTGCGAAAGGCTACTGGATGCGTTGAGCAGCGTGGGGAAGGCTTATTTCCTGACTGCTATTCACGATGATAAGCAAGATTGGCTTCTACACGTTTTATTGGGTTCGATGACTAGGGCTGACAAACGGTACGGTGGCATTGGTGGCCCATTTAAAATTCGTTTTTATGTTACCAGTACCATATATTAGAAAAGAAGAGACGGATGTAAGTCCCTCTAAAATGACAGCTTTATAGGCAACATCATACTCGTAAAATGACTAGTTTCTGCGTTCCCAAAATCGGTTTTTATTGGAAAAAGATAAATTACATGAACCATTCTAATACTAAGGAAATAGAGAAGTTGGCTAGTTTTGTTTTGTCTGAAGCAGTAAAGAAGGCTGCTGAGGAGGTAGGCAGATGGTGAAATGAAATGAAATGAAATGAAATGAAATGAAATAAGTTTATTGCTGCAAATACAAGTTTTCCTTAAGATCTAACAAGTGTATGTACATATGTAGGTATATATCTATATCTAGACTATGAAACTTATTGCTAGGATTGTTTGTTTTGCAGATAGTATGTTTGGTACTACTGTGGTGGGTACCTGCAGTTATTTCGTTGATTCCCTCACTAGGCAGAGCCTGTATCGAGGGAATCTAGATTTCAAAAAACACTTATGGTACGGTAAACAAATAATACTAACAACAAATAATTGGATGAACAAATAATTAATAGGATAATTACAGCAAAGGGTAAAAAATATTAGGAGTAGGTGATAGTTTAGTATTTAGTTAGGTGTAAATAAAGTAATCGTAGGGTTAGTTTTAAATTGCATATGATAAAGTAAGTATTTTTAATATATATGTAAGTACATAAAAAGTTTATATTTATACTGATTACATACACTATGCATATGCATACAAAATGTTATAATTAAAGTTAAAATAAACATGTAATTTATTATTATAAAGTGGATTGGGAATGCACTTTTAAGATATTATAACTAGTAGTTCTTCAGTTTTCTCGTAAGACAGAGAAGCTAGCCATGAGTAGATTATGTGTTTCGCCTCAGCGATAGATTTCTTTTTGATATCACAGCATTTAACAATTTTGTTATACACATGAATTTTTACAAAATTACCCAGTCTTTGCGCAAAGCATGTTTTCATAAGTGGAGCGGTTAGCCTAAAAACTCTTCGGTTTAATAACGATTGATATTCAGGAGAGGAGATTACTGCCTTATGTACTTGGAGTGAAATTTTAAGTATGTATAGTTGGCGCACACTAAGTACGCCAGCTTCTGCAAAAAGATTTGTAGTGGGATACCTGTAGGGCTTCCGTAGCATTACTTTTATGACCGAACGCTGAGCACGCTCAGCTTGGATGATAAAGGTTTTCCCCGCGCTACCCCAGCAAGATATGCAGTAGGTTAATAGGGACTGGCAAAGGGCGTAATATACTGATTTGAGAGTATTGATGTTTGCTGCATCTCGCAAGTTTCTCATGACGTTGATTACCTTCCTAATTCGTGCTGAGAGAGATTTTATGTGGGTTTTGAAAGAGAGATTTTCATCGATACAAACACCTAGGTACTTTATATTATTTGTGCGTGTTAATCTTTCACATGAACAAGCGGACCCACAGGAGTCATTGAGATGTATATTAATTTTAAATTCCCGGTTTGGGGCTGTAGTCGCTGTTTTGTGGAAGCACAAGTACACAGTTTTTTTCGTGTTTAGCGTAAGTAGATTGGTTTGGAGCCATTTGTGAATTTGAGCCATACCTTTCTCAGCAGAAAGACATACATCGGGCCAAGAGGAACCGTGAAAGATCACTGCAGTATCGTCCGCATAGCATAAAATCTCAGCATTCTGGATAGGGACCTGGTGGATGTCGTTTATATAAAGGAGGAACAGTGATGGCCCAAGGATGCTGCCTTGCGGCACGCCGAATTTGATGGTTCGCGGATTGCTAGTCGTTTGGCCAATCCTCACGCACTGTCTCCGTTCTGTAAGGTAGCTTCTAAACCAGTCAAGAGAAACCCCTCGAATTCCTGCGCTTTCCAATTTATATAGTAGTATAGGAACGGAGACAGTGTCAAAGGCCTTTGCCAGATCGAGAAAGATACCGACACAACGTTTACGTTTATCTAAGTGCGAAGATACTGCAGCAGTCAGTAAATTGACAGCGTCTTCTGTGCTCTTTCCTTTTCTAAAGCCAAATTGATTGGGGGAAATTAAATTGTGGAGGTCCAAAAAACTGATAAGTCGTTTGTTTACTAGTTTTTCAAGTATTTTAGAGAATGTACCTAAAAGTGAAATTGGCCTATAATTATCTAGGGATGTTTTTGACCCATTTTTATGAATAGGTGAAACTAGAGCCATCTTCCAATCATGTGGAAAGACACCAGTTACTAAGCTTAAATTAAAAATATGTGTGAGCGGGATAATGATAAATTCTTTGATATGTTTTATAAGAGAGTTGTTATATCCATCTATACCTGGGGCTTTGGCATTATGTAGATTCATTATGATTGAAATTATCTCTTCAGAGTTCGTTGGTTTAAAAAATAGTGATTCTTTTGGCGATGATGAGACTTTGGCTGAGTACGCGAGGTCAGCTTCAGTAGCTTTTATTTTAGTAAGGATGTGATCCGCGAGCCGTTCTCCTGTAGTGGAGAAGTGTTTATTAGCTAAATCAGTAGATTGTTTAGGATTCAAGGTGCCCTCAAGTGTTAATAGTTCTTTAGGTTCCTTATTGTTAAGATGTGATTGATTACAAATAGTTTTAATAGTTCGCCAGAGTTTTTTCGGATTATTCTTGTTAGCTGTAAGTTCTTGATTCTCATAGTTAGTTTTAATATTACGCAGTAGCTTTAAGAGGAAGTTTTGATAACGTTTGTATGTTATTTGCAGGACTTTATTTTTTGGTTCTTTTCTAGCACGTAAGTGCAGACGATCTCGGTTTTTCATGCATCGTATTAGTCCTGGGGTGATCCAGGGCTTTAGGTTGTATTTCGACCTGCTTATCATCACTTCTTTAGTGTGTTTGTATACTATGTCTGCCAGAGTATTATTGAAAACATCACTAGCCTTATTAACTTCGTCTAATTTAGTAACCGTTGACCAGTCTATACAACTAAGATCATTCTTTATAGCATTAAAATCTCTTTTGGTAGTTAGACGACTTGGACGGATTGGTTTTGGTTTATTTAAGTTGATACCAAGCATTACTGGGTAATGATCTGTTATATCAGATTGAGAAACAATCCCTAAAGCAGTTTCTGTGTTGGAGATCAAGCTTTTAATATATATATGGTCAAGGCAAGAGCGTAGTCTAGTGGGTACTGTTATTGCGGGTAGTAGTCCATTTTCAGCCATAAAGCATTGGTATTCAAGTATCTCGGAATCTTCCGTTGTGTCTATGATGTTAACGTTTAAGTCACCAGCAATAATAAGTGGTAGTTCGCGCATTTGATTAATTACGGGTTCCAGCGAGGTAAGAAAATTTTCCAGTTTCCGTACAGATGGTGATCGGTAGATTCCGAGAAAGTTCACAACTTTAGGTATGCAGACGCTTATACAATCAGCATCATTAATTAATGGTTCTGTAGGTGTAGCGTTCCACATATCGCTTACATAAACGACGACTCCACTGTTTTGGTTGGAGTCGCATTAGTACTGATGCAACACACGATCACATAACAGCTTCACACCGCACTTTCGGTTACTTACCGGTAACAAAATACCGGTATGTACCCTTTTAAATTTCGATAGGACTTTTTTCGAAATTAGCGGTTTATTTTATTACAAATGACTACGTATTTTGATGTTCAAGAATAGAGTATGGTGATTGATTACTTTACTGCGAGCTCCTACAGAAAATCATCAACCTGTAGCAGTCCACTGCTGGACATATGCCTCCCCTAATTTTCAGAGTAACTATGAGCATAGCTCAATTCATTGCTCACTGAGTGACTTTAAACAGATTAAGCGCAATGAAATTGTTAACTAAGTTCTTAGTTAAACATCACAATTGTACCTACATTTGTTTCGATAGTAGATATACTTTGACTTTGAATTTAGTTATAATACCTACCGAAACAATAATAAAACGTTTAGGTAAACCAAAAAAATTTTTAATAACTTAGAAACTAAATAACAATATTTACATTTCAACATTCACAACATTTCAACAATAACAATATACATACAAAACTTAAATATAATGTAATTAATATATTAAATTAGAAAGGTTAAAAGTACACGATCTAAAAAGAGCTAAATTTTAAAGTTTATCGTTGAGGAAATAAGGGATTATAAAATACTGGTACCACTACCGGTTTTTTCTGTAAATGCGAATGTGTGAATAATTATGGTCAAATTCCTAACGTATAACAATTAACAATTGTGACAAAAAAGATGACATACTGGAACTACAACATAGGTTTTTTTACTTGGGAATATTAATTCTTTTGTTAATTCAAATTTACCTACATAATTACTGAAATCTTATAATTTTATTCTCAAAACTAATCTTGACGTTCACAAATGTTTTTATAAGGTATTTATGTCAACAACAGCTGTAAAAATAAGGCTATAATTATGATTTTTCAATTTATTAACGCACTAATTTCATAAAATAAATGTCTCAACGATTTGAAAAATATAATGAACCCCTGTTGCTGACAATACTTTTTTCGTCAAAATATTCTCTTATATCTTATGCTGTCCTTTTTTAGTATGAATGATGGTTTCATAAACAGGTACTTTGAATGGGAATGGTTTTTCTACCGGTACTATGATATGCTTTACAACCTCAAAGGGAACCTCTTTGATTTTCGGCACGCGCACCTCTTTAGTAACCGGGTACGGCACAGACTTTTCTACAGGGATCGATACCTCCTTTATAACTGGAATAACAATTGCTTTTGGTACCGGTACCTGAATGGGTACTGGGTGTGGTACTGGTATTAGGATAGGTTGGTTGATTTTGAACTCTACGTTCTTGTGAACAGGGACGACCACTTCTTTGTAGTGTTTTATCGGTTCTGGATTCTCTTCTTCAATGTGTTGGTGGACTGGGTAAGAGTGAGCTTTTAAGTCGTGACCTCCAAAGTTGTGGCCTCCGAAGTTGTGTCCTCCAAAACTGTGACCACCGAAGTCTTGGGCTCCAAAGTCGTGGCCTTCAGAGGCCCCTTGGCCTTCTTGACCGCTGAAGTCATAGCCATTAGAGTAGTCACTGGCTTGCACCTGTAGATGATGATAAAAATATTGTGAGGGACAAAAAGATAACAAAAAGTACAACTCTAAAAAAAAGTTTAGCAACTCGATAATTTTCATTTCATTTCATTTTGATAAATGTATGTTATGTAATGGGGATAAATATTTATGGCAAAAAGTTATAATGTAGTTCGGTTCTTATTGAGAACATAATCCTATGTAGCCTTAATAAGCGATGCATGAAACTATTGCCATCCCTTACCATTGGATAATGACAAACAGTAATAGCGCTCAAATTTTTGTTAAACCCAAAATTTTCGACTCAGGCGGGATTTGAATCCGCGATCTTCCCATCAATACCGTAACGCGCTAACCAACTGCGCTACCGAGTCAACTCCCGTCTTGTCGAAATCAGGGTCATCGTTCGGGCAGTCACGGCTAAGCGCCGTTTGCTTCACCAACACGGGAAAAGTTGCAGCTTCCAAGACGGCAGTTGGTTAGCATGTCCCAGTATTAATGGGAAGGTTGCGGTTTCAAATAAAGAGTCGAAATTTTTGGGTTAAATAAAAATCTTAGATTTTCCCTGAAGTGTGGGCTAACACTTAAAATACGAAAACTCATATATAATGTTTTGTTATCTGGGCCTTGACTTTTCATTATATGGGCATTATAGTGTCATAGAGAAAATTAAATTAAACTTTTAAATCAAAAGTCGCCTATGCTCCACTATGCCAGCGCGTCTAGTAGCAATATTTCAAGCTTTGCCGGAAGGCTTCAAGCCGGGGCTCAGGATAAAACGTAATACGCCCTAACCTTGTTTACTGCACATTATATTTTCTGTTTGCGAAAAACATTACATTTTTACTGTTTAGAGTTCCTTACGGTTCGAAAAAACGGTAAAGATTTATGATACTGGTTTTCCATGGTATATTTGAATTCGACACGTAAATTAATTCCTTTTCATTGATACTTCTACTACTATTACTACGAATTTGAAGGTAATCACATTAAAAGCAATATCTTTATTAAAGGTCTCTATGACTTTTTACATTATTAGTAATTGATTGACTGTCGGTCAGTCAGTCAATCGCATCAGTTTTATTACCACTGTGGTGCAGTGGGCTAAGGCTCGCCTGAGACGCAGAAGGTTGCGGGTTTGATTCCCGCTGCCGGATAAAATGTTTGCATGTTTTGCAGATATTGGTCACGGTTCTGGGATTTTGTATTAAAAAAAAAGTAGTTCAGTCAATTCCATAACACAAGCTCTTATTAGTTTAGGGCTACATGATGCTGTGTGATAGTCCAGCATTATTTATTTATTTATTAATTCAGTTAATTATTTATTTTACACATAGGCATCAGGGATGTTTTTTTTGCTTTGAACATTGCAAAACAACTTGAACGAAGACTAAGTACCTATATTTTCTTTGTTAAATTAACGAAAACTTTCAAAGCTACTATAAGTTAAATAAGAAAGTTTGTGACTATCTTAATTAGCAAAGCTCAACTTTACTTGAGTTCACAACATTAAGCCTGGCTTATTGCTAGGTGCCAAGTTCACCGTCACTTATCCGAGAGAGTATAAAGTTAAGTATAAGTTTATTTATGTTTTAAGTTTTTCTTCTTTTGTTGGTCGTCTGACTTATTTTAGCTTTGTAGTTTTGATTTCATCATGCATCATGCTATAGCAGTCCACTGCTGCACATAGGCCTCCCCAAATGAGCGCCTTTCTAACCTGTCCTCAGCTCAAAGCATCCAGCTTCTACCAGCAGCTTTACGCAGATCGTCACTCCACCTGACCGGAAGGCGTATGTAACTTGAACCCGTAAAATTTTACGGAATAGGTGATGTACTATATTATATTGCATCACTGGGTCCATTCTTAATCAGGTCAAAATAATCAGAAAATAATAAAAACTGAGAATTATTTTCAAATTCGTGTGTTTTTACTAAAAACAAGTTGCTAACAAAAATGTACATAAACTTTCTTACCAATAAAATAAAATCGTGAAATTTATTAATAGAAATAATACAGAACCAAGGCAAAAAATTCTACTGCGCTTGGCAATTTTTTTTTCATATCACTCTTAGCAAGGTAGTTGTCATGGCATATGAAATTTTAATATAGCAACACAAACGATTTTTTTGTATGTGCAGCTGGATAGAATAGAATAGATATTTTTTTATTTTACACACAAAAATAATACATAGAAGAGACCTTACCATAATAAGTAGATTAGGTAGTTTAAAATTTGTAGTTAGGTGTTATAAACATGCAGGTAAATGGCAGTTGTAATAGAGGTGATATAGAAAAGGTACTAGAAAAAATAATACTTAATATTTAATATTGTATTAATTATTAATATTGTAATATACAAGGGGTGTAAGGGATTCCAACCGCCACCTTGGCCTATGTCTAGCAGTGGACATAGGCCTCCCCTAAGTTCTCTACGGCTCAAATGTTTGCTTTAGATGACAAGCGCACGACAGAACTCGGGCGGCGGGGATGTGTTGGGTAAAAACAACTAATTTTGAGTCGCCATGTGCGAAATGAATTAGTGTACTGAAGTGCTTAGGGTCTGGGTGGTCAGTCATAGCTTGGTGTAGCTACCCATGGAGTCGAGGAATGGTTCGATGATAAACTAGCACTACAGTGAGCACGGCGTGTTTTTAGACATAACACATTAAAATATAAAATTGGATGACCGTTGGAAGAGGAAACCATCGACGTATGTACGTTCTCCGGTCAAATCATAGATATGCTGGAAAAAGGTCAGGACAAGAGTAATCTAAGCCGACGAGCATGTATGAAGAATTCGATGAGAGTGAAGGAAGCAAAAGATGTAGAGATGTGGTTTCACCCCTCTGGGAATTAGGCGTGCCTTTATGTATGTCACGTCCACTGTAGCGTAATGAGCGAAAGCCCGCCGAAACTGCAGAAGAATGTGTGTTCGATTCCGGTCGTGAGACAAATTTTTGTATGACTTGCAAATATTTTCCGCGGGTCTAGGTGTTTTCTATGTACAGGGTGGGCCAGAAAGATGGAATTGCTTTGAATTTTTGCTTATCTTAAGCGGGAGGGGCGCGCGGGAAAAGGAGTTGTTTAGTTTAGTTCACGGAAAATTTAGCAGAATGAAGCGCTTAAAGGGCGCGCAACGTGCATTGTGCGTTAAACGTTATTTCAAATATGGTGTTTCTTGTACTGTCGTTTGGCGTTTATTTCGCAAAGAGTGCGCAATAGACGAATAGAATGTCCTTAAATCGTGGGTTGAGAGTTTGAACCCACCGGTTTCACACTTAATCAAAAACCTGTGCCCAAGGTCAATAAAAACCCCAGAAGCAATTGATGAAGTCAAAATCTTATTAGGATCAGCGAAGGGAAGCAGTAATTGTAAATTCCGACCGGTACAAAAGCAAGTTACGTAATTTTTTCTTTGTAAAACTGCAAGAACTGCTAGTCTAAAACTGTTTCAGGTGGTTCCAACAAGATGGCACTGCATGTTATACTTGTAATGACTCACTGGCAGTCATCAACGAATTGTTTGCCGGAAGAGTCATATCGCACAGAGGGGATATTCCATGGTCTCCCACAAGTCCAGGCCTGACCCCATTAGATTTATTTATGTCGGAATACCTAAAAAGATGGGCTTATTGCAATAATCCAATCACTATTGCCCAGTTTAAAGGTCTAACCTAGAGGAAATGGCCTCTATTTCACGCGCACTGTACCAGCGAGTTTTTGTCAATTTGTAGACAAGGTTTGAAGGGTATTTGCAATGAGATGAATAACATGACGATAATTTAAAAAAAAAATTGTTTATGCATATATTTTTTTTAAATTTAAAGTTTAATTTGTATATCAATCAATAATAGTATATTTTTTATGAATTTTTAAAATCCACCGGACTTTCTGGCCCACCCGTTATAATATGCTATATATTTATAAAAATAAAAGTATATAAATAGCATATCAGTTTTGTGGTTCCCATAATAAGCTCTGCTTATTTTGTGACTAGACGATGGTGTGTGTTAATAGTGTCGGTATTATTTATTTATTATTCATCATCATCAGTATATAACAGTCTGCTGGACATAGGTCTATTATTATTATCATCGATTAATAATTTATGAATTTTGATGACCAAGGAACAGAGGCCTTCATTGTTGTCGTTTTCTCAAGCGACCCGTTGGTGGCTGATTTTCCACACTTGTCATCATAAATCAAAAGTCAAAATTATCTTTATTCAATTAGATTCGAACACTTTGAATCTTTTCTACAAGTATCCATTGTATTGATTGCTACTAATTTACACCGTTTCAAATGTGTTGGTCGTTACCAAGACGAGGTCATGCTATCTTCAAGACAGCTTAAAAATAGTAAAGCCCTCGGTGAAGACAAAGTTACTTCAGAACTTCTGGAGGAGCTCCTGTTGTGCAGGAGCTGCAGAATCTCTTCAAGTCCGTCCTTCACTGTGGGAGGACTTCTAAGGCGTAGAATGAGAGCTTGGTTCTGTTATTTGAGAAGGAGTATAATACGTTTCTTTAAAATTAGAGACCCCTCTTGCTCTTGAGTCACTTCTATAAGCAGCTCGGGTTATTACAAATCGTCTCGCCAGAAGACTCGACGCATTCCAGCCACCGGAGCAGGCTGTGTTTCGCAGGATATGGCACCATAGACCACATTCACACGGTGAGGCAGATTACACAGAAGTCCGAAGAGTATAATCAGCTACTATGTTTGGCTTTTGTGGACTATGAGAAGGCCTTTAATTATGTCGAAACATGGACTGTCCTGGAATCCTTGTAGATATGCCAAGTGGACTATCGTTATATCGAAGTGTTGAGATGTTTTTACAAAGCCGCCACTATGACTGTCCGAGTACAGGACCAGCAGTTTAAACCCATCCAACTGCCTATAGGATTGGGACTATGAGATGCCATGTCTCCGAAATTCCGAGTTCATAAGCCCGTTGAAGGACATATCCTTCAGACCTAAAGACGCTGGACTGAAAAGGTAAACGACATGCACATCTCACACTTATTATTCGCTGATGATATAGTTTTGTATATTACCAACAAAAACCTGTGTTTGTTCACGAATTGAAATAAATTTTCGGTGAAAAAAAATCATCGTAAAAAATTAGATTTTAAATTAGGTCATTGCATCTAAATGGTTTGGACAGTGTCAAGTGGTAACTTTTGAAATGCCTTTTAACTTGAAAATTACCTGTTGGTCCTGCTGTGAATTCACGGCTTGGAAGCTCATATATGGTGTCCACTGGTTGCTGATCTGCTGGTTGTATTGGTTGGCTTGGTTGTCGGCTGCAGTTGCTGCAAACAGCAGGGCTGACAGGAACTGAAATGTTAAAACAACTTTTGTGATATAGAATCGGTGAGTTCTCCTATCCTACAGCATACGATGAGTGACTTTTTCGTGTCACTGATTTTGCCTTTTTTTATGTTTGTATTATTTGTGACACAAAGGCGTGTAAGAGGATCCAACCTCCATCTTTGGAATCCAACCCAACCTCACCTGCCTGTGGTAGGTACACCCTGCTGTATAATAAACGGGAGTCTGACGGTCGCTTGTAATAGCATAGCCTAATACTGGCATAGCTATAAGGGCGTATTCCCTTTTTTAGGTGAGGACCACTCGATAGAAGAATTTTTGGAGACAAAAATGAATTCCACTTCCTAATGTTGTTAATATCTACTTACCTATTAATATTACTATTAACAGTGTTTTTTTTAAATATACAAAAATTAATAAAATGAAATGACTATATCCAGCAGTGGACTGATATAGGCTGGTGTGGTGACGACTGAAATAAATATTATTTTACTTTATTTACATAATATGCTGATACAATGCGTACGGAGCCAGGGGCGAAGGCTAGTACCTATATTATTTGTATGTTTTACCCAGACTGTGGACAGTGAAAAATAACAGTGACCCCATAACAAGCCATGTGTCCCACAGATAAGCCATGGAGCGTATAATGTCCATTATTACAAGTTAACCATGCTTTTGAGAAATTTATGATTTTTCCCAAGCATTTGTCATTGGGCTTTCGTTTTTATTTAACGTAATAAAAATCTAATAATAGAATTACGACTAGTTCAAATAAAATAAAATAATAAAATTTTAAAAACCTTAAGTGGCCTTACTTATGAACTTCTTTCAAAAGATAAACGATTAGGCTATTGCCATCTCTTACCATTGGATAATGACACACAGTGACAGGGATAACTTTGAGCGATGGTTAACTTTGAGTAGCGTACAAAAGTAAGGGGGAAGATGTTTTGGTTTTTATTATTGATTTAAACTATGTCACTTTGAGGTGTTTTGTTTTATTATCTTCTAGAACATTAAATACACATTTTGAAAAATCTTTATAAATAGGTAGTACCTACGAAAATAACATGATAAACAATTTTCGTTGGTAATTAAACTGGTATTTATTAAACACGAGAAAAAAATATTTCGTCGAATGAGGGTTAATTTTTCAAGTGTCAGCTAATAACATTAGAAAATGTATGAAATTTCGATTTCTATTTTTATCAGTAATGGTAATAAAATCAGGTCTTTAACACGTTGACTGCAAGCCTCGGGCATGACGCGGAGCTGAGTTCTTCCTGCTTTGTATTGATAGTTGTATAATTCAGCACTAAAAGCGTAAACGTTAAGTATTTCTTATAATTAAGTTCCATTAGCGTTGTCCAAGGTTCATGTTAAGTTAGATGAACTAAGTAACTAAGCGACTTCGCCGATTTATCATTCTTTCTCGTGGAAAAGACATAAATTATGGAATAAAATTAGTCTATAGATGTGAAACTTATAATACTTTATGCTTCAAATAGAAGTAAGTTTGAAGTTTATCTTTTAATATTTTTAGTCCAAAAGTTAACCAGGGGTAATTTTAAGGGGAACTTTAAAGATATTAAAGTAAATAATCATCAGTTTTTTTGAGAACGTTATGTTTTCTTTGTTTATTCTTGTTTAAATATAGGTCATTATAAAAAGTCGGCTTGATAGTGTTAGTATTTTCTTGTCTAATTTTAGTCTTAGGTAAATGTGAATACCTAAACTAAAAAAAATTACATGATTATTTTGTGTTAATTTTACTGTTAATTCATCTTAATTTCACGTTATTTTCTTGCGAGGCCACATCTCCGCAATGTTTTCTTAAAAACACGGAGCGACACTGCAGTAATTTAAGTTGACACAACTCAAGAATTTTATTACATACGACATCGTTCGCGGGTTTCTCTCTGCGACACCGCATCCGAAATTTCCACACTAAGATGTGAAAATTGTTACTGAACTGATATCTGTGACTGTTTTTTATCGTAAAGCAGTTGCGTATCTATTCACCACTACTTAATATTCTATCTCGTGTTGAAGACATGTATTTATCTTCGTATTCTGTAAAACGCTGAGGATGACTACAAAAGCGGATTTAAATCATTTTCATCTTTAATTCATCGGATTTTTAAGATTCACGTCTATTCCAGGAAAAGAGTGGATCTTATTTTTATTGGCTTTATACGACGTCCTTACTGCTTCTTCTTTGAATAAGCTAGTGGCCAACCCTGGTGTCAGAGTGTTAAGGCCGCTAAAAGGCCTTCAATATACTTGTATTTATATCTTCTTTATGATTGTAGTGATCAATAAAGTGTTATATATTCTATCTATCCGACATAGCTTTGAGACTGAAAAACTAAGACCAATTTCTTGACGTATCTTCTGAAACACGGAAGCGCTCAGACGTAAATGCTTTTAAATAATCACCAATCAAAGTAGTGAGTGGATTGTAGCTTAACCAAGATGATCTGCTAGAAACACCGAATTAAGCCACGCCATGCGTTTTTATTGGTTTAAACTAAAATAAAGTAAATGAACATAAGGATCTTACTTTCAGTTAAGTTGGTACTAGCGTTGCTCTGAGGTGTAGGTTTCAATTCCGCCCAGGACAAACATTCGTGTGGTGAACATGGATGTTTGTTGTGTTTGGGTATTTTAAGAGTATCTGTGCATGTTTGCTCTGATACATGGTACAAGCTCTGCCTAGCTTGGGATCAGTTGACCGTATGTGAGATGTCTGATATAGGCTACATATTTATTTTGTTGAAATAATACAGACACACTAGACATCAATAATGGAGCTAAAGTAGATAAGCCGTTTGATTCGATTCAAAGAAGAGCTACGAGACTTGTCGACGATCCCATCCTCATAAGTGGTATTGAACCTATAATTCTCAGGAGAGACTTCTCCCTGTGTGTGTTCTACCGCTTGTATAATGGGGAGTGTTCTGGAGAATTGTTTGAGACGGTGCCTGCTTCTTTCTATCTTCGCACCGCTTGACATCGGCAGAGGTACATCCACATACATTGCCACATATATTTTCTCGCGAATAGTCTCCTTGCTGAGGTTTTCCCCAAAGACTATAATATGCAGAGTTTAAAAGAGGCCGTTTTAAATATTTTAAAAGGTTCAGCGACGCTCTTAATATACATGCCCACACAATATACATGCCCATTTTATGTTAAGTAATTCATAGTCTACGGGAATCGCTTACCATCAGGAAGACCGTATGCCTGTTCGCTAAATGAATAATTTAAAATAAAAAATTATAAAATTGTAACAGCCATAAAAAAAACTTTGATTTTATATAGTGTTTAATTTTTTTTTCTACTAAGTTAGATTTTATATTTAAGTTATCAATTATATTTTAAAAATGTTTTTCTTTCCATTTACCTGGTCACCCTACTGGCAGTATATTAAAGCTACCTACCCACTCGATCTAACGTGCAATTGGCTCACCCCATGTGGATTAGTTTTATCTTTACTTCACACTTCTGGTAAAAAACCTTCACTATGTAGTTCTACACACGTTGTTTTCAAAAACGTTCGGTACCATTATTATACAAGGTGAGTCTAAATTCATAATTATGTTATCCCGAAAAAAGGTGAAATTACTCCTAAAAGCCAACAATATTTGTTCAAAGAGTTTTAAAATTTCAGTATGAGGCCTTTTTTCAGAGCGCTTAAGAATATTTCATCCAATTCAAAAGTGTTATATTGAATCCACGCTTTCTCATTTGCCAAAATTTTACATCAACGATACGAATACTGTTTTGAGGGTCTTTGTGGTCGAGCCTATATTATGCTAAACGTCGTCAGATTTTAAATGGAATAATGGAACGTTATTTATTTTGGTCTTTAACGCGAAACAGTTTGCTCGTAACAAAACATAGGCGTTGTGTGTAAATTGCTTACGACCCCGATGACAGGTAAGCACAATTGAGACGCAATAGTTGCTGTTTGATTCCCACAACAAGACAAATTACGAGTTTTTCATGTACACCAGACAATTCATCTGAGAATTTAGGAAAAATACTTGAACTTAATGAACTTATTTGAAACAAAATGTAATATGTAAAAGAATGCTAAAAATAAGAGGAATTTTTCTGGGGGGCTATGATAGTGAAATAGTTCGTAGTTCACACAGACACCACAATTTTGCCAGTATCAAGTATAATAACTGTTCATAATATTATGAGGCAACGTAGTACGGGTTCGCCCAGTCGTCCAGTCTTCAGTCATATCCTGTTCTCTAGTAGTAGCATTGGTGACCTAACAAAAAACAATCGTCAACAAATTTTCTTCGTCAGATAATTCCAGTCCAAATCCCCTCTTATTCCATTTCACTACGCTTGTGTCTTATGACTAACGTAGATTGCTCAAATTTACAAACGTTTTACACAATTAAAGCCAAATCAAATAACACTAGATAATTAAAACATAAAAATGACAACCGTCGTTAAATATTAAAAAATTAAGTTTAAAAAAATGGTACTCCGATAGTTTTATGATTTCGATGAGTCGTGATTGTTGTAACTTCATACATTCGTTTGTCAAAGTGGTCAACAGCTGTCAAACATTTTACCCAATACCTCCCCGCCATATTGTTTTCTGTTTTGTGTTGCTATCCGTGAGAAAGTAATTTATGCACTTACACAAAATAAAGTAAAAATATAATTAAACCATCATCATCACCAACCTATAGCAGTCAACTGCTGTACATAGGCTTCCCCTAATGAGTGTCATTGCACCCTGTCCTGAGCTCGACGTTTCCAGCTCCTACCAGCAGCCTTTCGCCAATCGTCACTTCACCTGCCCGGAGGGCGTCCTACACTACGTTTGCCGAGCCTCAGTCTCCACTCAAGAACTCGTTTAACCCAACGGTCATCGGTTCTTCAGCAGTTACAGCCAGCCCACTGCCACTACAGATTGCTGATTCTCAATAAAAATGACAGTGGGATAATGTTTTATAAATTTTTAGCTATGAATAATAAGTGTACACAGACAAAGCCAAGGTTCCATACATTTGTGAAACATTATTTACATTTACGATACCTACAAATACTATTTCGCTAGTTTTTGTAACCTAACCTCTGATGACTTTGATTGTTCGGTTCGACGAACAAAAATTTGTTGAGTGAACGGAAAAAAATATAAAATGAACTCTACAATTTTATTTTCTTTTACAATTACGTGATTCTAAGTACTAATACCATTGGCAATTTGTAGAAATAAAAAAAAAACATTAAGTGCGTGCTGGACTCGCGTGGAGAGAGTTTCGTACTGTTTATGTTTTATAAAACATAGTCCACAGTCCTTATTATTATGTGATACCCCACAATTACGGGTGGACTGATATTTTTTACCTTTTGTCTGTTGGTTTGTATTTTGTCCTTTTAATTGTTAACCTGTGTTGGGTTTGTCTAGCTAGTTAGTTTAATCTGTTGCTTTACGTGAGGACCTACATAAAATTTCCTTTCTCTTGTTATTTTATTTTTAGTTTTCCACTTTATGTTAAACTAGCGGCCCGTCCCGGCTTCGCACGGGTTATGGCACTTTTTTACACCTTGGGTTACGTTACTTAAGTTTTAGTAAGGATCTCAAATATTTTCTAGGAATAAATATAACCTATGTTACTCAGGATGAATTTAGCTTTCCAATGGTAAAATAATTATAGAAATTGGCACAGTAGTTTTTGAATTTATTCATTACAAATATACATACACACAAAAAATCTTTTTTTTCTCTTTATAATATGAGTGTAGATTAGTTTAAATAAATAAGTTTTTTTTTAAACTTAACGGAGAAGTTAAATAATCCAGTCCATCAAAAGTTGCTTGGAAGCGATTGCAATCATTTTAAGAGATAAGGCTCAGTAGTGAAAGAGAAAAGAAAGTTGTATTGATGAAAAAAATTCACAAGAACATATTGGGTCCAAAAATTTTACACAAAATGCAACAGATGGAGAGACCGAGAAATACGCGATTGATCGTGCAAGGGGTCCATTTTTATATCGGATGTACGGAACCATAAAACCCATAGCGTAACTGACTGATTGACAAGCAATTACGCCTGAATATAAAGCCTCGGAGACGGTGCTTGTTGTTTCTGATATCCACGTCATAAAGAACGATGTTGCGAATCTGACATGTTATTTATTGTTTGTAAGCGCATCACTTGAATGTCAAATGTTGCTAGGTCCAATTATATCAAATGACAAAAATTTACATTGTATTTTTTTTAATTTTGTTTATTTTTTTGGCTCCATCTTATTTTTATACTTTTTTATCACTGTATTCACTTCATCATCATCATCATTATCACTGTCCGAGACCACCCACTGCTGGTATATGCCGTTTTTCACAGCTTACTTAATATAAAAACATAGTGTTATAGAATTTTATAAAGGTCAAAGAAAACTCACATAAGAAACTGTTAAGCACATTTTGATGTAATTCCGTGTAACTCAGAGGTACTTGTGACAACACAATAGTTTCGCCGACTATTTTATAGTGAAGTGACAGGATTTTATCGGCATTACTCTAGAAATAGGGTTCCTTAGAAGAAATAGAAACAGTAAAACTTTTTTTATATGTTATGGGCTAGCTCTTCATCTCCAGGCTTGCGTGGGCAAGAATTATATCGACGATGGGGCGAGCTTTGCCAGAAAATACCTATTAACTCTCTTTTTGAAACCGTTAGGATCAATGAAAAAATAAAGGACAATATTTACATCATTGCAGGTTTCATATTTTAATGCCAACGATTATTTATTATGTAAGTTTCGACAAAATGGTAGTAGTAAGCTTATTATATTGCCCTCCCTGGGCTAAGGTTGAAGTCATACGTTTACAAATCAAGAACTTTGTGTCAAGAAATCTAAACAAGAATGCAATAAACCTTTTGAAAATCGGCTTTTTAGGAAAATTACCTACTTATTACCTGAAAATAACCAGTGATTGACAGAAGAATCTAGTTCAAGAAGCAAATTCAAAATTGGTCATAGTTTTATGACAGATTTTCATTTTAAAACTCTTTAAAAATCTAAGCATGAACCGTGATCACGCGTTTCATGAATAATGAACGCTCAAATTTAAAATAATTAGTCTCATAATGGGGGCGCCACGATTTCAAAAGGAAGACTTAAAAAAGAGTATAAATAAAATATTTCTAATCTATCTTTGGAAAAAGTAACTAATTTAAATAATATAGTTTGACATAACATTATAAAAAACTTTTCATTACTAATAAAGAAAATGCAGAGAACTTAAAAACTATGCTCTGACCTAATTCCTCACTTTATTTTTATCGTTAAACATTTCACACGTAACGAGAGTTTCAATACATAAAATGCAAAAATAAATGTACGGAACCGCGCCATAAAAAATGCAGTTTCTGCTACCACTATCTTTTATTTTTGTTCTACATCGATGCCCAGTATACATGACCCTTCACTCTCTTCAGATTGTTCAAACGGGGGCTCTTGGTATTTTGGTCGGTTATATCACTGATTTACTATACTTTACTTGCACTATCATTACCAAAGATCTACTTTACTTAGTAGTTTTGTTTATATTGCTTGCTTTATTCGATTCTTTGCACATAGTTTTAGGAAAAGCAGCATTGGATTGAAACATAGGCGACTGATAGTCTAATTCAATAAATTGGAGATCTTATTTTTTTTATTTGTTCTAACGACTAGAAAAAGAACTCTACCTTTATTAAAACTTTAATAGCATAGTGAGAAGGTAATTTTAGATGCGAAAGTAAGACGTGTGGATTCGTTCAGTTTTGTTGTCGCTGTCTTTCAAATTATTTATTAGCGTCTCTACGTGAAGTCCAAGTCTATTAAAAATAAATACCTATTATTATACGTTGGCGTTGGCAGGACGAACTCAAAGCTTTCGAAAGAGGATGGGGAGATATCTCAAAGCATAGAAATGGGTGGCGAAAATATAGGGACACCTTGTTCCAGCAGTGGGACGATGCAAGTAAAATAAAATAAATATACAGTTGAATCTCTACTAGTATCAAATCATTGTATTTGTCTATCCCAAGGGAAATAATAATAAATTATGTGCGAGTGAAGCCGCGGGCCAAACCTTATATCTGATAACAGCGTAATGGCGCTCACCAGAAGAGGCTTTGTCAAGCAGTGATTATGATTATGATGATGATAGCTGTGTAGCTATGGAACGAGCTATGCTGGGAGTTTCTCTGAAGGATAGAATCCGCAACGAGACTATCTGACTTAGAACTAAAGTTGTCGACATAGCTCGGAGAGTTAACAAGCTAAAGTGCTGGCAGTGGGCTGCCATATTTGCCGAAGAACCGATAACCGTTGAGGTATAAGAGTTTTTGAGTGGAAACCGCGGCTCGGCAAATGTAGGACGCCGACGGTAGAAGCGTCCAACTAAAAATAGCTGAATGCGTCGAGCTGAGAATAGGGCGCAAAGGCACTCATTGGGGGAGGCCTATATGCAGCTGTGGATTGCTATAGGCTGATGCTGATAATGATAGCTGTTTGGCTGCGTGTACTTTAGAATGGTTGCGTATATTGAGTTCTACTTCTCCTTAAAACAAAATGTCTGTTTAAAATTTTAAAATGTGCTGTAATTAAAAGTCTCATCATCATTTGATTTTGTAGTTTCTGCGTGATCCTTCAACAAACATACAATTATTTAATACTGTAACGGACTGCTAAAGGCTGATTAGAGATCCAAGACAAATATTTGCAGATCAAAAAACTTTGTCTCGTAGCGGGAATCGAACCCGCAACGGACCCTCGCCCACTGCGCCGACGAACTCGTCAACTTTGTTTTATAACTACTGTAGGCTGTGATGATGATGATGATTATTATGATAATGCCAAATCATAGTTTTTGTTTTGTGCTAATGTTATAAGTAATAATGTTGACAAAAGAATACCACTAAATTGGGCCCGGTAAGTATGATGTGACCAAACTTTTGGACAATATTGGAATTATTTTTCTCTAGTAAAAGTTTTGGAAACTACATAATTATTTAATATGTTTTTTTATTTTTGCAATATGTTTGTTTCAACAAATCGGGTTAACGTGTAAATTTTGTGGAAATGCACGTTAAGCATAATAATTACCAACTTTGTTAGTTATTTTTCATAGTACGTTCTTTGCTGGAGACTCACGCAGTGTGAAAAAGTATTGCCGAGTGAATCTTTGCCGAAACATTTGTTTTGTAGTGGAAATAAAACTTTCTACGTCAAAGAAAGTCGTCGTTCTGGCATTCGCCCATTGCGCCGCAGAAATCATTCTGATAAATAACATGTTTTGTAACACTCTCCTGTAAACTGTCTACTGAAATTGCAGAAGCTCAATATCTATGCATTGAGATTGTCCTAGTAAGTATGTAAAACATGGTCACACGATACATGCGAAAATCTTCCGGTAAAAGAAACATTACATAATGTAGTTTTGTTCGTCTGTTTGTTTGCATAACGAAATGTTGCAGGAACCTATCTATGGTTGATGCAGTTGGTAAATTAGTGATGCAATGCCGTGTTGAAAGAAAAAATAGAAAATATTGTTATAATTAATCTTCATCAACCTATGAGCGTCGAGCTCAGAACAGGGCGCAATGGCGCTCATTAGGGGAGGCCTATGTCCAGCAGTGGACTGCTATAGGTTGATGATGATGATGATGATGATGATGAACCTATAGCAATCCACTGCTGGACATCATCGTCAACATCATCATCAGCCTATAATAGCAGTCAACTGCTGGACATAGGCCTCCCCTAATGAGCACCATTGCGCCCTGTTCTCAGCTCGACGCATCCAGCTTCTACAAGCAGCCTGTCACAAATTGTCTGGCCAGAGGGCCAGAGAACTGGCCGGAGGGCGTCCTACACTACGTTTACCGAGCCGCGGTGTCCACTTAAGAACTCCTTTATCGCAACGGTTATTGGTTCTTCGGCGGATATTGCCAGCCCACTGCCATTTCAGCTTGCTAATAATCTGAGCTAAATCGACATCTAGTTCTATGTCGTATAATCTTGTTACGGATCCTTTCCTTCAGAGAAACTCAGAACATTGCTCGTTCCATAGCTTGCTGAGCGACTTTAAACTGGTAGACTAGCCGTACTGACAATAGTGAGTATCGAAGTTTCGGCACCGTATGTAATGACGGGTAGGACGCACTGGTTGAAAACTTTCGTTTTCAGACACTGCGGTAGGTGAAGAGAAAACGCGACGTAGTTTTCTGAATACCCCGCTGAATCTTCCTCATGGCCTCCTTTTCAAAGTTGTGTCCACCTAGATGCAAAATCTGCCCGAGGTACGTGTACTCCGAAACAACTTCAAGAAGGTATTTATTTACGACATAGGCCTGACGGATCCAGATTTTCTTCTAGTGGCGTTACTTTAAAGGCCGTTTCTCCAATTAAAAACTAAGAAATTCGAAAAGTCCTTGATCGAAATGGTTACCTTTCGGAAGTAGATTTACCTCTTTTCGGGATTACGTACGAATTCAGACTTACCTTATATTATTTATTCGTGTCAAAACTTTCCTACATAAATTTATGAGAATATGAATTCTAGTCAGTCATTTCAGATGTTATAGCGTTGTTAATGATAATTATTCAAAGGTCATTGTCTAATGACGGAAAAATCAAGTTTTTACATTGATTACTAACCTTAACCTCATTATGTAGAGAGGTAGGCCTAAAATAACGTATTGTCATACTGATCGTAAACAAATCAACAGGCTCAGACATGCTGGCCTCAAATATGACGCTCCGCGAGCCTTGTGAGGCAAGCTGAGCCATCAGAAATGCTCGAGCAACAACCGTCCACATCGAACGAACAGCGCACACTGAAGCACCTTTAAGCCCGTCCCGTTTATCGTCAGCCGACAGCTTAGCCCGAGGCACGCTCAGCCGAGGCATCGTATGCCCAAACGATACCAAGGCACATCCACACAGGCAGACCGAGCATTCGGCTCGCGATGCTGCGAGTCCGTGCGCTATCCGTCCATGGCTGTTACCTTTCGGACTGTCCTGTGTATGCAACGCCTGTATTGACATCAGGCGCTGTTGTAAATTCTCAGGTGCACTTTCTTCTTCCCTCTTCGTATGAGTTAGTGGCCGACTCTGGTGTTGGAGTTTTTAGGCTGCCTGAAGGCCTCCGACATGGCTTAACGACTGAAAAGCGGGGACCAATATTTTAACGTGCCTTCTGAAGCACGGAAGCGCTTAGATCTAAATGCCACTAAACGGACACCCATCCAAGTAGTGACCGCGTGGACTGTTGCTTAACCAAGGTGATCTGCTAAGAACATTGAAGTAAGACACGGCACGAGTGCTTCTTCATCCGGTGCACTACTATTTACTATTTACGTTCTATTCATGTCTGACGCGTTGCGAAAGTTCTAGAAACACACGGAACACACGCGTTGGATAGGGTACAAATATTCCCTCCACCTTCCCATGCCGTGATGCTAACAAATGATGCTGACATCGTAGTTCGACGTTGCGTAGAAGACGTTTGATTGTGTTGGTTTTCATTATCGCATAGTTTTTCATATAAAATTAAGATTTTAGTTAAGTTTATCATAGTGCGTTGCATACGTTTCGTGTGTTGGCTCAGTTTGTCTCTACCTTTATTCACAAAACCAGCACTCGCGATACTCCCATCCATATCAGCGCTTTTTGGTGCGGCTTACTGCTCACTGTTTAGGAATTTTACAAAAATTTTAATAATTTATGCTACAAGCTCATGCTCATAAGAGTCCAAATGCTGTTGCACAACGTCGCACAACTCATTCAATAATAATACCTACTTTCTGCAGGTCACTGCAGTACAGGTACTACTTACAGGTAAGATATGATATGCATTTTTTATAAAAAAAATGAATATGTGTTTCATGATTTACGCTTTGAGGGCTAAAAACAAAACTGTGGCGTGGCCGCGGCATCGCGGCAGCTGGGTGGGCATGGCACGGATCGTCATATCCGATGCCCGCAGTCAACGTGTTAGTGTCTCGTGTCGAGTCGTGTTAATGGTTTAATTGATAAAACTAATTAATTGAAAATTATTTACGTGGTAATAACGGTTATTATGTACCTAACTACCTAGTAAGACTTGACAATTCTGCATATAATATGCTTGTAAGACAAATATGCAGAATTGCAGTGTTTGATGTGAACTCGAACAAGGCGGTGGCTAATAGGGTACATTAGCCCCTTGTTCAAATTTTTTTTGTTCGAAAACTCACAACACATAGAGTGCAAGTAAAGATGTCATTTACATAATATATATTTACAGATAGTGGTACACAACTGACAAATGGAAGATCGGAATCTATTATTTATGTTGATCCAAGGCAATCCTATTAAAATAAATAATGACGTGTAAGGCCACAAGCAGTTTGTATGGCTATGATCAAATATTACGGTTGATCTTAAATATGCAGGGTTTTTTTTTTATATATAAAACTTAAGTAATGACGGGTAGTCCAGTCATTGCATACATTTGGAAATATAAGGGAACTGAACAAGCTGTGGCCTTACTTACGAACATCTTTCAAAAGATAAACGATGCTTAGACTATTACCATCTCTTACCGTTGGATATTGACAAACATTATATTGGATAGTGACAGGGCTAACTTTGAGCATTGTTTAACGTTGAGTAGAGTGAGTTGAGTTCATAAGTAAGGGCGTAAATGTTTTAATATTATTCGGAGGAGTATTGTCGCATGCATTTGCCGATATATATCCCGAGGAAAAAGAAAACGGCAATAAACGAGGCTGGTAACAAAATGTTTGACTTTTTCATGCAATATCTCAATGATTATGAACGGTACGTGAAACGTGCTATGGGCAATAATGTACACAGTAAGAATAAAAACAAAAAGAATAGTCTTTGGAGACAAATTTTCGTATCTCGACAAACAGTTGAGTACGCCAGAGAAAATCAAAACAAATTTCAGGGGTTTTTTGAAATGGCGGAGATGATGATACAGATACGAAATCTTTATCGACAATTTGAAGTTAAGTTTATCTTCAATTTAAAACAGGATTAACTTATTGCAACAGTTTAGAGTAGAGTCAACCAATATTTTGAGGGATTAGGTAGTCATAATACTCTCGAACATTCATACATATTTAAAGCGGGGTGAGGGGTTGTACCATGTGATCCCCAAACCGCATGCCCAGCGTGGGGATCTGTGCATATCCCCCATTATTAGGAAGTCTTATATCCAGCAATGGACTGATATAGGCTGACTGGTGTGGTATGGTGGTGGAGGGGTTAAAGCCGTGGTGGCCTAGTAGGATGTATCCTGATTTCCAATTTTGAGGTCGTGGGTTCGAATCCCAGCCGTGCATCAGTGGATTTTTCGTTTTGTAAATGTATATTGCGCTCATTACCATGCTCGAAACAATGAAAGAATATCGTAAGGAAACTGGCGTGCCCGAGAACTAAAATTCGAAAGGCATGTACTTGGTTAGTTTTCCAATGAAAGCGACGATGGGCTTGCAACCACGAGAATGCTAACTACTTGCAAAAATTCGGCATGAACCTTGGACCTGATACGTTAGGACTCGCCTCTAATTAACTATTTTGTAGTATCCTCAATAGATTTGTGTACCGAGTAATATATAAGGATATATCGGTTAAGGGGAAAAAATTATGAAATTTTATCAGTGGATTGTAATTTGATATGCGCGACGCAATATTAGTGAGGAATAATCCCTCGTTAATATCTGTAACGCTGACCACCCGGGAGGGTGACGGGCGTTGAAGGGAGTGCTAGGTGAAAATATAAAAATAAAGTAAGTGTGTAAAATAAAATAAAAATGGATATTATGTGGCATACTAGACTATATGCAGTTATTTGCTACATAATAATTTTTTCTATTGTTGTACATTTTCAACAACTTTTAAATTAATATTTTCACATAGCACTCCCTTCCTCGTCTACCACCCTCCCGGGTGGGGATGGTGCAACTGCTATAACTGCTTATAGTCTAAGGCGCAGGTCACACATATCGGGCAAGGACATGGCGTGGACATGGCGCGGACGTGGCACGGACGTGGCGAGGACATGGCACGGGCATGGCGCGGACATGGCTCGGACATGACGCAGAAATGACGTGACAGAGGCACAAGTGTAGTGCAGTCTGTTGTCCGGTATCGATGTGTCAGCATGTCATCCTCAGAAGACGAAGATGGTCTTGCTCTCGTGCATACAATTAATTAATATACAGATCAGGGTCCGTACAACCTCGATTTCGAGTTAGTTGTTTCGAAAGTGAAACCCCTTCATTGGGTTATACAGTTCACGGGATTACCCTTTCGTTTGGGTAATCTCCTCCTAACACAAGCGAAAGTGTAACCCGTTCCTTTTGGTTTTCAGTCGATAGGGTTACCCTCTTATGAGGTTAAACGAATGAATGAAGTTACCTCTTGATAGGTTTTTTTGAATGTTACACAATGGTTATCATTACGCCTGACACTGGGTGGGGGAATTTAGATTTTGACTCTTGATTTATGTCACCAATCATTAGGAGTTCGGATCGCTTTATTTGGTTGAAGGAAGAGCGTCACTGCATTAAAGAAAAGTTTTGAAAACAGAAGGAAAGTGCTGTGTTTCAGTCAGTTTTCATTGGTCATCATCGCATAGTATGCGTTGTCATACACGAGACCCGCAGTCAACATATTAAAAAGAAAAAAAATGGTGTTTCAGTTTTCATAAGTCATCAGTTATGTCATGACTGAGGCCCGCAGTCAACATGTTAAAAAGAAAAAAATGTGTTTCAGTCAGTTTTCATAGGGAATCATCGCAGAGTACTCTGCGTAGCGTTATTTTTTTTTAAATTATGTTTATTAGGCAAAGCCAACAGTACACATAATGAGCATTTTGTTAAGCGTTATGTCCGACACCCGCAGTCAACGTGTTAAAAAGAAAAAATATGACATTCAAAACTATTTTGAATAATAATTTTGGATTGTCACTGTCACTGTCACTCTAAAACTCAAACTCAAAACTCAACTCAAAGCTCCACTCGAAACTCATTCTACAAATTCATCTGTAAATGGTTATATCTCTGGAACTACTCATCCTAGACTAGCCGTTAATTGCTCAAAAGATAGCTATTGACAAGATCTTTATTTTCAATGACATATGTCAAACTTGAATTTGCCTTATCTCGAGAAGTACTCATCCTAGACTTGCCGTTACTAGCTCAAATGATAGCTAATAATAAAATCTTAATTTTCGATTACAGCTGTCAAACTAAAAACTGTCATCGAAAATTAAGATCTTAACAATAGCTATCATGTGAGCTAGTAACGGCAAGTCTAGGATGAGTAGTTATCGAGATATGGTCGATTTAAGTTTGACAGCTGTCATCAAAAATTAAGTTCATGTCAATAGCAATAATTTGAGTTAGTAAAAGCAAGTCTAGGATGAGTAGTTCCCGAGATATATTTTTTTTAATCAAAATAATTTACTAAAAATGAGACACAGACGTAAACTCCATCTAGCTTGTCTTCTCTTTGGTGTCATGAAGCACAATGCCCCAGCTTATCTTTTTTGCAAGCTTAATGAGTTGCCGAACACAAGATCCTGCGAGCGTCACCAATGTTCGATGCAGCTTTCAACCCAGCGGCATAAAACAGCAGCCTTTAGAGGCAGTTTTCGCTACGCTGCATCGAAATGTTGGAACAACATCCCACCGCCGATAAGGAACCTTCAAAGTATCCAATGTTTTAAATTAAAATTAAAAATGTTTTTACTGGACTGGCAAAAGAAGCAGGAACCCCTAAGACATGATACTAGTGCTATATAACCAGTATACCTCGATATCATATTATGTGTAAGATACCTACCGTAATACTTTTGTCTTTTTCTTCTCTTACTAAATATATTATACCTATTATTATTGTTATATATACACATACATTTATATATTTATATGTATCTTTATTTCAGGCGATATTACACTAACCTGCTATATGTATATTACTATATTTACTATATTTTTATGTATTCATAAACTTTTTAGGAATTCTTGTTAATTCTTTGTGTATATTACCTAAGTTAATGTTGAATTTAATGGTGGCTCTAAAAATTTTTATTTTCATTGTGCTTATTTTATTTGGTCTCCAACGGCCTCAACGGAAGACCAGCGCAGGCTAGCCTAGCCTGCATATGCTGAGTTGGGACCTTTTGCAACTATGCTAATTATAAATTGTTACCTACTTTGTGTGTTTAATGTTTTTATTGGTTGCAAATAAACAATTTGATTTTGATATATGGTCGATTTAAGTTTAACAGCTATCATCGAAAATTAAGGTCTTGTCAATAGCTATCATTTGAGCTAGTAAAGGCAAGTCTAAGATAAGTAGTTCTCGAGATATGGTCGATTTAAGTTTGACAGCTGTCATCGAAAATTAAGTTCATGTCAATAGCAATCATTTGAGCTAATAAAGGCCAGTCTAAGATAAGTAGTTCTCGAGAAATGGTCCAATTTAAGTTTGACAGCTGTCATTGAAAATTCATTCTAATTTTATTATAATATAATTATTATTGCGTAAAATAAACAATTAGTAGTCTCCATTTCCGCCCTTAATGCTTAGAACACAATTACCGCAATTAATTTTCATCTTTTGACCTAATTTTTTTTCTCCTTTATCTCCTATAACCCACGTATAACCCGTGTTACAATGATAAAAAGGGTAACCCTAAGGAATGGGTTTTGAAATAATACCAAAACCCAATACTATTGATAACCCGCATGATCAGGTAACCTAATCAAAAGGGTTTTGAATGGTTTAACCCATCAAATAATAGTGTAACCCATACGGAGAGGGTTAACTAAGCTTTTGGAAAAACCCTGCCGAAAACCTCTTCATCGGGTTACCAAATCGGGCCCTAATACAGATGAAGAAAATACGCGCAAACGAATTTGCACAAGGATCAGCTAGTATTACCATGGGTATTACATAAAAAAATCTTAATACCGGTTTAGTTTAATGTCTTTCCGATTTCCAGCCATAATTTATCTTGAACATTTCAGTTACAATAATCGGAATGACAATGATCATAAAGCGTTACAAATTTTACAATCAATTCACAAAATTCAATGTTAAATTCGATATCGTCATTCGTCACGCATTTTTACATCACTAACAGACGTATGTCACAAGCAAGTACAAACTACGAACTGGGGGCCATCTGACGCCCATCTGGCGGCGATCGGGCGCGGGCGCCGAAATGGCGCATCATACGTCCGAGCAACGACATACTGTGTGCCCTAAATTGTGCTTTATTTCCATGCATTTTGTATGAAATTTGAATGGGATAGAAAACCGCCTGTGCCATGTCCGTGCCATGTCCGTGCCCGATAAATGTGACCCAGCGTCGGGCGCAGACATGGCACTGGCAGTTTCTTATTCCGTTCAAATTTCATACCAAATGCATGGAAATAAAGTACAATTTAGGACGACATACCGTGTGGTATGTCGTTGATCGGACGTGGTTATGACGCGAAGTCGTCCGAGCTAAATTGAGCTTTATTTCTGTGCATTTTGTATTAAACTTGAATGGAATAGGAAAGCGCCCGCGCCATGCCTGCGCCAGGTCAGACAGGTGAGGCCTGCGCCTAATCTCCCAATAAAAATTGACGACTTAATTCAAAAACTTCCTGTAAAGTGTTTATAGATTTTTTTTTCTTATTTTCTTAAAATAACTGTACTTATTATGACGGAATCGCTAGAATATTTTTACAAGATTAATTTTTTTTTTATGTGATTACATCGTTGGCGCAATAGACGAATAGCTGGCGGAAATGCAATAATTTGCGGTTTCGATTCCTAACAACAACACCAGCCTATTAAGTCCATTATTACTGGACATATATATGAAAGGGGGATATGCCTCTAATCCCCACTCTGGGCATGTGAGTTGGGGATCGCAGGGCACACCTTCTGACATTTTGGACGTTTTACTAGTAAGTCGTTTTGCCGCTCAAGACATTGCCACCATATAGACTATTTAATATGCCGACGTTCTGTAAACTACGTCATTTTCCTTAATAGACCTTCTGATACGGAGCGGCTAGAGCCTCGATTGTAAGCAAAATTGAGATTGGCTTAGATTTCGAAGTTGAAGGTTGGAACCCCTTACACTCCTATCGATTCCCGCTGTGACCAAAGTTTGCTCAGCAATAGTTCCAGGTCTGCTGCGGGTTGCAGACCAAAAGCAAAGCTAAAATAATTAATATTCATATTCATTTATTTATTGCAGTGTTTATTAGGTAGAGAATATGGATGATTTGTATAACACTTTGAGCCCAATTTGGGGCGCAGCAATGGTATGGAGTTTTTAACACAGAATATGCATAGAATAACAGATCGGTGTAGTTACTTATATTGACTTACCTGGTCACATCTGCTTATTCAGGAAGCCATGCACAGAAATATGTAAGTAAACCTACCTAGGCTCATTCTGTGTGTTAAAAACTATCAGCTGAGATGAAATTCATTCGGATAAGAAATGAGTGAATGTGATGAAAGAAAATTTATAAAATTGAATTCAATAATGAAAACTTTTTAATAATCAAGTTATCATAAGCATGTTTGTTACTAAATTATATTTGAAAAAAAAATATATCTCAAGTTATCTGATGGATGAAGGTTGACCTACACCGGCTCCGAAAATAATAAAAATATGATTTGTGTTAAGTGTTTTACGTTGTAAATAATCTGGTTAAACATGAGCATAGCTTGGTTTTCAATTATTTTTATTAAAGTTATGTTATTTATCTATTTAGAGGGCGACCAACTAAAGAAATTGGTCGCGTAGATTTTCGTTTTGCGCCCCTTCAAGGGCTTAGTCTAAAGAAATATATAATAAATCATTATTTTTATAAAAAAAACATTAAACAAAAAACGTTATTTTTTAAAAGTAAACTGCTGTAAGTATGTATTTATGTATAAACGGACTTTTTTTATAAAATCTTATTTAATTATATTCATTCGGACTGAGATAAACTAAACTACCGTTTACATATTTCATATACGGACTCCTAAAGATGACAATAATATTAGCCAAAGCTGCGGCCGATTTGTGAGTAATAGATTAATCTCGATTTAGTTCTAGAGTGGTTATCATGGAGTACATTTGTGTTTTATATATTTTATTTGTTTGTATCGGTTGGTATTAATTTAAATAGTACATTTTCTATGACTATTTTCTTTTATACAAGGTGAGTTTGAATTCGTATAATTACCCCCCCCCCCCCCTAAAGTTCGACATTATTTTCACGACAGCTAGTGGAACATTTTTCGGTTAAGTTTTTGTCCTTATTTTATCGATGATGGTAATTGTAGTTGTACCTTAATTTTAGGGCTGCCACACAAAACATAATGATAAGCTCACAGTTTAATACGAATAACAACTAATTCAAACTCATCCTGTATACTTAGTTTTTTTTTTTGTATCGATAGGTATTTGTTTCATAAAGAACATTATTTTCAATCGCCGGGTAACTCAGTCAAAACATATCATTTTGAACTTTGAAAAATATATAAATAAGTATTTTAAAATGTTTTAAAATTTGGGTTGGTATATGTTATGGTTTTAAGTAGTTACTTGCAAGAAAAACTTATTTTTATGTATATAAATGATATGGGAGGTTTCTCCGAGTTAATTTATAGATTGAAATAATTAATAGAACTGTTTTTGATGGATAAATTTTGATTCGTTTTAGTGATATCATAACTATATACTTGAAATATAAAAAAAAACTATGTTAACAACTATAAATATTTTATCTTTATCTTAAAATATCCCAAGTTATTAAAACAAATCTTAGTTCTTATAATTTTGTAATCATAAATTGTTAGTTCGTAAGTGAAGGTCAAAACGGAAAGTTGAAATTAATAACAGAAATCAATCAAATTCTGTTTTATTCAGCCAATGCGGTACCAGGAAGTCCTCAACCACCAAAACCCTCAACCCTGAAGAGTATACCAGTGGTAGACGCTTTGATCCTCCGCTTGGAAGGTGAGCAGTGGACTGACGATGAGGCGTGTCTCCAAACCACTCTTCGGATCCTTCATGGAGTCAAGAATGACACTCTATGGGCTACCTGGGGTAAGTAAATCACTGGCCGTCCTCCGACGCTACCTAAAGTTAACCATTCTTTAAAGTTAGTCTTATCACTGTTTGTCATAATCTAATTTCAATTTCAATTCAGTTAAATGTATCTGTTTAAACATATTTATTCTCTTAAAAGACATTACATGTCACTTACATAAAATAACTAATAGGTAGACCTTATAAGTAGTCGTTACAGTTATAAATTGGTAACTAGGTTACGGTAAGTTTATATTAATGATACAGAAGAAAGATCCAAGACGTTTTAAATCATCATCATCATAAGCCTATAGCAGTCCACTGCTGGATATAGGCCTTCCCTAATGAGCGTCATTGCGCCCTGTCCTGAGCTCGACGCATCCAGTTTCTACCAGCAACTTTTCGCAGATCGTAACTCCATGTGGTCGCCCTACACTACGTTTGCAAGACGTTTTACATAAATTCAGCTTAAATAACATTATCTTTCACTATAACATCTTAATAAAAATCATACATATGAGAACAAAGAATATAGACTACGTAACTTCAGTACCTACCAGTAACTGCCAGTTGGCAGTTGGCTGGCCAGGCTGGTTACATCTACCGAAGAACCGATAAACTTTGGGGTAATCGAGTTCTTGAGTGGAGACCGCGGCAAACCTAGTTTAGGACCCTACGGTCAGGTGGGGTGACGATTTGCGAAAGGCTGCTGGTAGAAACTGGAAGCTCCGAGCTCAGGGCAGGGCACAATGGCACTCAGGGGAGGCCAATGTCCAGCAGTGGACTTGGTTTGGATGTTGAATAAATAATCATCATCATCATCATCATCATCATAATCATCATCATCATCATCATCATCATCATCAAAAACCTATAGAAGTCCACTGCTGAACATAGGTCTCCCCCAAGGAATTCCACGAAGAACGATCTTGAGCCCTCTCCATCCACGGATTACCTGCAATCTTGACGATGTCGTCGGTCCACGTGGTGAAAGGTCTTCTTCTTACTTCGTAAATAATCATCTTAGGCAAACTAGAATGCCAAGATTTGTTTTTTTTTTATCTTTCTCTAAGAATATACAGGTCCGACTTAGATTATTATTTTATGGCTGTTATGGTATTATATAGGATATTATGATTAATGATTACCTATTATCAGTGTGACCTCGATGTTAATCGGTTTCCCTTGTAGGTACTAAAAGTGCGACGTAATCTCATAAAAAAGTGGTTTCATATTCATATTCATATTCATTTATTTATTGCAGTCATAATGTTAGGTACAAAACATGGATGATTAGTATAACACTATGAGCCCAATTTTGGGCACAGCAATGGTCTGGAGTAGGAGTCAGCCCGTTAAAAAGTATGTAAATTGAATTATAGATTTAACTCAATTTGATTGTTAATTACTGAAATTTTAAGTGAGTAACTGAAAAAATCTTTTAAGCTATAATAACATTTATTTAGTAACGTTTCTTTTAGATGTCGTTCAAAAGTTTTGTCACTTTCCTCGTGTTTTAGATTTTCCGGGAGTTTATTATAAATTTTTACAGCCATTGCACCTATTTATTGTATTTCTAAATACATTAAACTAGTAGTTCGCCCCGAACAGAGATTCCACGCACGATCTCTACGTTACTTGAAAAACTTGTACAAAATTATTGCCGTCCACTTTTTCTATAGACAATGGTCAATTTAGTTTTAGACAACATACCTATAACAACTGATAAGGCAATTTTTTCTATAAAACTATGGCTATAAGTTCAACTAAATTTATTGGTAAAAAAATATGGTTACATGTCAATGGGTAAATAGTATTATAATGATGATGATGATGATGATGGGAAAATAGTACATGAGCATTTTACACTATAGAATAAAATATAGGCAGCTGGGTACTTGACATAACATTGTTAAAATAAAAATAAAACAAACTTTATCATTTATAATTAAATTAAAAATCATGATAAAATAAATTTAAAAAATGTCATTTCGACAAAAAATTATTAAAATTCAAATATTTAGATGTCCAGTTATACACGCAGACCTATTATGAGTAGTATATATATATAAATATACTACTCATAATAGGTATATATATATCATGCAGATTGGTTATAAGATTCAAAAGTTGTATAATGGAGAGTGTTCCGGAGAATTGTTTGAGACGGTGCCTGCTGCTTCTTTTTATCTTCGCACCGCTCGACATCGGCTGAGGTATCATCCAGATACATTGCCACCTTTATCTTCTCGGACTGTGAGGTTCCAGAGGAATTTCCTCCCGCGAACAATCAAGCTGTGGAATGGTCTCCCTGCCGAGGTTTTCCCCAGAGACTACAATATGCAGCGTTTCAAAAAGGGCGTTTTAAAATTTTTAAAAGGGTCAGCAACGCGCATGTAAAACTTCTTGATGTTACAGGCGTCCATAGACTACGGGAACCGCTTACCATCAGGAGGAACGAAATTATGCTATAACAAACATATCTGCAAAATCCAAGCAAAATCGCCAGTTACCAAAAAAACATGCTAGTTGTTAACACATAAATAATGTATTATTAAATAATTATTTATTGAAATAAAGTAAATAATAATTAAAGGGGTTTACGGGGTTTCAACATTCATCTTCGGCACCCAAGCCAACCTCACCTGCTCGCGGTGCACCCTGCTAAATAACGGACGAGGCTCTGATAGCCGGCTGATTGTGTCATAGCGCAGCCTACATCGGCACAGCTTAATCCCCTGGCCGCTGACGGGCAGCAGCGTCAGCAGTGCGAGAGGCTGTGCCTTGTGATCTCCAACCCGCTTTCCCAGTGTGGAGATTATGGGCATGAACCCATGATGCTCATCATTAGGGGGTCCTAATGGAAAAGGGAATGGCCCCCAGTTCCCGGCCGTCCCGCTATTCCTGGCCATACAGATAGCGGCCATGGTAACGGCGGGACAGGGGGTGCTAGGAATCCCCGGGCTACCACTGGCTACCTGCAAAACCTGACACTGGCTACGTTTAATGGACGCACTCTGAGGCTCGACGAACATCTAGCGCAGCTGGAAGTGGAGCTGGAGAACATTAGGTGGCATGTTCTGGGTTTGTGTGAAGTTCGTAAAGAGGGAGAGGACATCATTACCCTAGACTCGGGCCATCTACTGTACTTCCGCGAGGGTGACCAACCATCACAGGTTGGCGTAGGGTTTCTCGTCAATAAGGCCCTCTCTAACAACGCTCTGGGAATCTCCAGTGTATGTGAAGAGAAAAAAAAAAAAATATATATATATATATATATATATTTTATATATATATATATATATATATATATATATATTTTTCTCTTCTTTTTAGTTTTCGACACACTGGAGATTCCCAGAGCGTTGTTAGAGAGGGCCTTATTGACGAGAAACCCTACGCCAACCTGATCACAGACTTGTCCGAGGCTCTCTGAATATCAATCTCAAGCTTGAAAGAAACCGTCTGATGAAGTCCACGCTCCGACCCAATCTACTCCAGATCATGGCGGGCACCGAGAAGTTTCAGAAGCTTCTTGGTGAAAGATTTGCTGCTGTGGAACCAACTGATGACGTTGATGAGGCCCTACAAAACGTGGTTGGAGCGTTAAGCGACGAGGGCATCAAATTCTGCCAAATGCAGCCTAAAGGCAAGAAGTCCAAACTTTCAGATGAGACTCTTCGGCTGATGACAAAAAGACGGGAAAAAAACCACTTCGCAGAGAGGTCAAACCTGAACAAGCGAACTGCGAAGATGATACGGCGCGACCTTCGAAGCTCCAACACACGCCTCATTGAAGAGGCATTAGAGTGAAACTGAGGGTCCAAAGTCTTCACTCAGCAGCTTGACAGGAGCCACCTGACTAAGTTAACAACACACGATGGACGAACCGTAAAGTCAAAGCCGGAGATATTATCAGAGATCGAGGACAGAGGTCCTAGGTAGAGGTATGGGGTGTACGGGATTCCATCTTTGGAACCCAAGCCAACCTCAACTGCACGTGGTGCACCCTGCTAAACAACGAACGGGGCTCTGGCGGCCGGCTGATTGCGGCATAGCACAGCCTTCATCGGCACAGCTAAATCCCCTGGCCACCGACGGGCAGCAGCGTCGGTGGTGCGAGAAGCTGTGCCCTGCGATCCCCGCCCAGCGTAGGGATTATGGGCATATCCCCCTTTATTAGTGGAGGCTGGAGGCCTATGTCCAGCAGTGGACTGATATAGGCTGGTGTGGTGGTGTGGTGGTGTGGTGGTGGAGGACTTCTATGGCCGACTGTACACGGCTCATGCTCCCTGTCCCCAACGTGACAACTACGATTCCAGAGCTACTCACCTGCCACTACACCGACGACCTGCCGGAAATCAGTCAAGACGAGATCGTGTTGGTCCTGAGATAGATAAAAAATGGAAATGCCCCCGGTGAAGACGGGGTTACTTCAGAACTTCTGAAGGCTGGTGGAGCTTCTCTTGTGGTAGAACTCCTAAGGCGTGAAACGAGAGCTTGGTGGTTCTGTTTTTTAATAAGTGTTCGAATACAGGGCCAGCAGTCTAAGCCCATCCAACTGCGCCGAGGAGTGAGACAGGGAGATGTCATATCTCCGAAACTGTTCACGAGCGCGATGGAGGATATGTTTAAAATACTGGACTGGAAAGGTATGGGCATTAACATAAACGGCGAGCACATGTCACACTTGCAATTCGCTGATGACATAGTCCTACTGGCGGACTCGCTGGAGTAGCTGCAACAGATGCTGGACGGCCTGGTATCAGCCTGACCAAAGTCATGGTTAATGACCGAATTGATCCGAGTCCTGTCGTCGTTAATAGACACCTTCTTGAAGTTGTTTCGGAGTATACATACCTCGGGCAGATATTGCAGTTGGGTAGAAACTACTTCGAGAAGGAGGCCAAGAGAAGAATTTCGCTGGGTTGGGTAGCATTTGGAAAACTACGTCGAGTCTTCTCTTCACCCATACCGCAAAGTTTGAAAACGAAAGTATTCAATCAGTGAAGCGCTCGTGGCGTGGTTAACTTCGGTGTTCTTAGCAGATCACCTTAGTTAAGCAACACTTCGCCCGGTCATTACTTGGATGGGTGACATTTGGATTTGAGCGCTTCCGTGGTTCGGAAGGCACGTTAAGCTGTTGGTCCCGGCTTTTCAGTCGTTAAGCCATGTCGGAGGCCTTTGGGCGGCCGAAAAACTCCGACACCAGAGTTGGTCACAAGCTCATACGAAGAAGAAGAAGAAGAAGAATTCAATCAGTGCGTCCTACCCGTCATGACATACGGAGCCGAAACGTGGACACTCACAGTACGGCTAGTCCACCATTTTAAAGTCGCTCAGCGAGCTATGGAACGAGCTTTGCTCGGAGTTTCTCTGAAGGATAGAATCCGTAACAAGCTTATTCGACACAGAAGTTGAACAGAGTTTAAAGTTGTCGACATAGCTCAGAGAATCAGCAAGCTGAAGTGGCAGTGGGCTGACCATGTCTGCCGAAGAACCGATAACCGTTGGGGTAAACGAGTTCTTGAGTGGAGACCGCGGCTCGGCAAACGTAGTGTAGGACGCCCTCCGGCCATGTGGAGTGATGATCTGCGAAAGGCTGTTGGTAGAGGCTGGATGCGTCGAGCTCAGGACAGGGCGTAAAATGACGCTCATTAGGGGAGGCCTATTTCCAGCAGTGGACTGCTACAGGCTGATGATGATGATGATGAAATAACAATTATAGCCCTAAACTAAGCATAGCTTGTGATATTATAAACACATGGATAATAATTTAAATATTTTTTTTCAACACATAATTTATTACGTAAACACGCAACATGTTCATGGAAAAAATAATTAGAAAATTAAATACGTACCTAATATCTATGAATAAAATGCCCGTAATTACATTTAACATTTTTTATAAAAATCATGTTCAGACAGAACAATAGAACTTCTCATAGTTATAACCTTTTATTCTCGTACCATATAATAATAGGTAAGTAAATAATTAGAGTAATTTCATAAAAGTATTACCTATCATAAATGTATTTTTATACGTTGTGTAAGTTTTTAAACATAATCTTCAAAGACGTGCTGAATTTGCCTGTTAATAAATTCAAAAATATGTATATAACACTTTTACAAGGCTTATTGTTAAAGACAAGATTAATTAGAAGACAAAAAAGATTCCAAAAGTCTCCAACTCCCTCAAAAACAATGCAAAATACGTGAAAATCTCGTTAAAAATATAAGCCAAGCAGTGTAATTTTAATCTAGCCAGTTCTTCTCTGTTTAGTTGCGTTACGAACTGGTGTGAATAAAAAGTAGACAATTCGAAGTGTACATTATGGTTCATAATGAATAAAGAAATTTTGAGTTTGAGTTTGAAACCTTAAGGCCGCGGTCACGAAGTCAGCGGGAGCGGGGCGGCGGCGGCGGCGGCGCAAGGAGTGGCGCGTTTCAATGCATAGATTTGCGTTGGCGCGCCGCTCCCCGCGCCGCAACCGCTGTCTTCGTGACCGCGGCCTAATGCTTGAAGACATTGCTGCCTATCTACCAGTTAGTTCAGTAGTTATGACGTGATGAAGGGACAATCAATACGCCCATCAATCAATATTGGTAGGATTTTGCGGTTGGTCAGTTTATTTTTAACATTATATAACAATCACCTATCGTAAAAATAATATTCATATAAAAAATAATCTCTCTTTAATTTGGTCACACCATAACTGGAGATCGACTTAAACGATTCCACTCCATCTATTATAAATGTTTTCTAATACATTGTAGAAGGTTCTTACGAAAGTAAAATTAAGAAAATTGCGGAGAGAAAATTTGTAAAACTGAACAACGTCTGTTGGATCAGCCAGTAAAATGTAATCACATCTCATCACACTATCCTACTAATATTATACATGTGTAAGCTTGTTGTATTTGTGAGTATGTTTGTGATCGCTTCATGCCGTAACAGCTGAAGGGATTTGGCTGAAACTTGGAATATGCATAGGCTATTTGTTTTTTTTTTATGTTACTGAAGATGGAACAAGCTCTTGGGCCACCTGATGTTAAGTGGCAGCTATTACCTATCACAACGCATTGCATTGTATGTCACGCTTGTTTGGGACGTGCTCTACGATGCAACACATAGCATCCATCAACTTGAGGCATGAAGGTGATAAGCCTGTGCCTGTTATTTCACCGGCACCCGCACTCTTCAAACCGAAACAGCAATGCGGCTTCACGGTAGAAATAGGCATGGTGGTTGTACTTCCCCTGACGACCTCTTCACAAAGAGCTTTACTACTACGTGAAATTTTCCAGGTACCACGCGAACAAAGCCGCGGGCGGAAGCTAGTAATTATTATGAACATGAAAGTTTGTAAAGATGTCAATGTTGGTCCTTCACGCCAAAACTTATGAACAAAGTTCCTTAAACAGCAAAAATTGAGATAAAATTTTGCACATATGCGGGCCTGGAATACACATCTATACTTATAGAATCCTTTGTCCTGATTGACTGACGGATCAACGCACAGCCTAACCGATCTTAGAGACTTGGAGGGTGTGTTTTTTGTATGACGTAGGCACCCGATAAGAAAGGATTTTCAGAAATTATACCCCTAAGGGGGTGAAAACGGACAAAATAACTGGGCTACGTTTGTATGAGACAAAGTTATTCCTCGGTCCAATCTTCTTCAAATTTTGCATTAATATTCTTTAACAGAATTGATGGAAGACATGTTTCATGTTTTATTAAACTCATCGCGTAACGGGGTTAAAAAGGCTAGAAAGTTATTTTGGGGTTACCAAAAACGATGCAAATTACTTTGCATCGAAGTTGATATCAATACTATACTCCTTAGTGCTTTAGATTTAAATAACATTTAATATTGACACATTGGAAAACTCAATCCACTTTAAAATTGGTATGTTTAAATTTGGAATCTTCGAGATAATACTCTAGACTTAGAGCATTCATATATATGGTTACTATCGTAACTAGATGCGTAGTATCGGCCATAATGCGTTCAGGTCAGGCTCAGGTCTTGGCCATGGCCAAGATCTTTTACTTCCTTCATACAGTGGCCATCTTGTCGGTCGATAATCACGCGGAATTACTTTTTTTATGTATATCTATTGATTTTTTCCTAAGTTCGCAGCAAAAATTTAGAGTTAAATAGTTCATGCTATGTAATGGTGCCAGCAAAAAAATGTGCAGCTTTCTCGATTATTGTGGGAGATTTTGATAAGGAATCAAATCTTTGTTAACCTCTTAATTCAGTAAAAGATTCACAATACATACAGGGGAATATTTAAGATCACTTAAAATAGATCTTTCACTTCTATTGATAAATGCCATCCTTCATGAAATCAAATTATTAACCCAAAAAAACAAAAGGAAGACCAGAAGACATTTGACGTTACATGCTGTGGTTGAGTGATATTACGGTCACCGTTAAATTTTGGCACAAACTAACATACTGTTATTTTATTTCCACAATCAAGTTTACTATTTTGATCCACTAATATAATTATAATGATAATATTACAAAGTCATAACAAATATTATTTTCTTAAGCAATTCACTTTTGAGCTATATGGTGATAATTAACTGGTGACAATTTGTACTCTATGAAAACGTATAAGAGGCAGGTTCTAAGAAAAATCTAGATACTTTTTTGTATATAAAGTGTTAGGCCACACTTCAGGGAAAATGTAAGATTTTATAATCCTATCCTACTTCCTATAAATATTATAAATGCGAAAGTTTGTGAGTATGGATGTATGGATGTTTGCTATGTCTGGCTCTTTCACGCAAAAATTACAGAACGCATTTGGATGAAACTTGAAATATACATAGTGGTTTATGGCCTGGATTAACACACAGGTGACTTTTTATCGGGGTACCACGCGAGCGAAGTCACGGGCGGTAGCTAGCTATCCTATAAAAAATCACTTCTATTTTCGGGAAAAAATCGAGATCAGGCAACATCGAGCTTTTTATTTCAAGCATTATAGCTATCTCTATAAAATCAACTGCCAATCTCGAAGCAGACCAGTTTAAATAAAAGAGATAAATATTATGTTTACTTTAAAATGATAATTAGTTTCAAAGATACGTCCTCGCCATCAATAAGTGGTTACTATATTTTGACACTTGTTAAGGAGGTTTGAATCTCTTGTTATTTATCTCAATGCTCTAGAGCCACAAACGCGGAAAAAAGTGTCTGCACCAAAACTCGGCTATATTATCAAATACGCTTGGACGATTTTTGTCTGTTTTCACTTGAAGACTGTGACTCTAACAGTACTTTCATAACTCGATGAGTCAAATATAAAACAATTTAAATCAAAAGCACTAAGGAATCCCATTAGTTAGAGTATCGTTGACATGGTAGTTCAGTGGTATTTGATGTAAGTTTGTATTGTATTTAAGTTTGTTCGAGCATAACTCTCAAACCGGTCGATAGGTTGTATTTGATTTTTTCCTGGGAAGTTATATGAGTTTTATTAGAAATATTGGGGGTCATCAAGATATGAAGGCTAAGAGGGGCCAAAAAATTAACCATATGTAAATTTATTGAGTGAGGTGTCATATGAATGGGTTTTTTTTGTTCATTCCAAATTAGTTTTTATTTTTATTCTAGAATTTATAGATCAATAGATAAATTAATTGGTGGTAGTCAGAGGCAAGTACAAATACGGTGTTTGGCACTCATGCCTATGTGGACAGCACTCACAGTCAGAACAAATAAAAAACAGAACTAGACACTAGCATATTGACTGGGGGCCTTGAAGTAGAAGGTCGTGTAGCAGCTCGCGCCTAGAACAATTGTGTTTTCAGCACATAAGGTGTTTCGTTCTGAATTTTAGCTTAATAACTCTATGCTATATAAGTTACGAGAAGGTATCTATAAATATATAATAATACCTATATTTTTCCACTGGCTGTTGACTTTGCAAAGGGTCGGCAACGAAAAAGGGAGCAAGATCGGGCTCGGAAAAGGTACTGAGGTACTTACCTGGACCTAACCTGGTAATGTAGGATAAGTACGTTGATACTTTTTATTCCATACATAGTTAGGGTTACACGTAACTTAAAAAGCGTATACACGCAAACGAAGTTGCGGGCAGGTCAGCTAGTAAAATACATAAGTCTTCATATAAAAAAAATAGGAATTTTTATGTACCGTTACGTCGGTATAGCCACCGACGGCGTTTCGACTCAATAAGAGAGTCTAGATCAGGATGAGTGAACGCGACGCTCCCCCTCCACGTCCCGTTTAGCACTGACGGGACACAGAAGGAGAGCGTCGCGTTATTATCATACAATATAATATGGATGAATTGATACACGTTAGTTACATTTGTAAAACATTAGCTTCTTTTTAACTGGGTTGCGAGCAAAGCTACTGGCGCACGTTAGTACAAAACAAATGATCAAATCTCCGGTATTTAAATCTTTTGCTATTCAGCCGTAATTGACCTTTCAGACCTATTCAAATAGCTCTACTTTATGGGACAATATAATATAACAATATTCTAATAATAACAAGGGTATTTAGAAATAGACGACACTAGTCTTGACCTTAGTAAGCCAAGCAGAGTTACTTGCCAATTTTTCTCTGTTTGGTAACGTTTCGAAGTGTAAATTTAAAAAATAGCGTGTCAGTCATCCATGGATTATAATTAGGCCTCCGGGTGGCCTAAAAATTCAAGCCAACCTCACCTGCCCGTGATACACCCTGCTAACTAACAACGGAACTCTGGCTGCCGGTTGATTGCGACATACCGCAGCCTAATACGGCACTTAATCCCCTGACCGTTGACGGGCAGTAGCGTCGGCGGTGCGAGAAATTGTGGTCATTGTGTGGGTTATGGTATAACCCACTTTCTATTATATCAAGCTGTGGACTCTTACAGTCTGGTTATGCTGTATTATATTGACCAAAAAATAAAAAAAAATAAAAAAAATAAAAATATTTTAATTCGGACAACCTAGATCCATATTAAGAAAAAAAAATTAAATAAAATAAAAATAATTAAAAACAAAAACACAAATATTTAAAAAATCACAAAAAGAAAAGGCAAAAGGCAAGAAAGTGACTAATATTGGAAATAGATTCCATTATTAGTCACTCTCTGCACAAAACATTTCCAAAGCGGAGACATGCAGTTCTCTGCTACAGCCATCAGGATGCTGTTGCAGCTGCTCCGAATTCTGTTCATCAGGGATGTCGTATGATAGTGGGCAAACATCCCCGATGCACTACAGAATCTGGGCAGCCCCAACATTATCCTGAATATAATATCATACTGTATACGCAGGACATCCAAAGATTTCTTGGTATGCCGAACCCACAGGTTCCCCGTGTAGAGAAAGGAATAATGTTGTGTCTATCGTTGCAGTCGTCACAAACTTGAGAGATTACCTAAATACCCGAGAAAATGAATTTTCATAAAACCTTTCTCGCGATTACTCGCCTCGAGGAGTGTTTATAACAACAAGCATAGCGAGAGAGTTAAAACTATAATTTAGAGTGGTAACAGATCAAGCTCAAGTCGAAGACAGCTTTATTACTGATATTAATTGGTACTCCACTTTTCACACGTTTTGCGAGAAAATAAAAGCCGATGTCGTTTTCTCCTGTTTCGTAAGTACCCTCGGAAAACATGCAAATATTTGTCCTGCAATGGAAATAAAATCACTTCTTGATTGTTTGCCATATTTTGGTTTATTGTGCCAGAGTTATTGAAAGTTGAATCCACTTAGAAAAGAGATGAATTTTGTATTTTTTGAAGATTTTTATTTGAGAATATTTTATTTTCTTCTTCTCGACGTTACACGGTGCATGTTCCATTTTATGAATTTTTGAATTGTTTTGTTTTTTTTTAATAAAAATGAGGAAATCAATATATTCATTAACAATAAATATTGAGTTTACGAAATTTGTAAAATGATCACGAGTAAAATATTATACCTGGCTTAAAACATGTTTTGCATTCTATTTTTGCAAAAATTCACATCCTTCAACTCCTCGAAGGTTGCGAATTTTGTTTTTGTTTTTAGTTCGAATTTCAAATTAGTCATTTCTATTTGGTGTGATCTCAATGGTAAAAACCAAGGAGTTTTTATTAAGGAATGCGCGCTTTGAACAAAAATCTGTTTCTGGTTTTTCTCATTAAAAGTGCCTAAAGTATTTAGTGTTACCTACACAAAAGTGGAAATGAGAAACCATCCACCTTTGGGCACCATACATTAGGCACAGATTTTTGTTCAAAGTGCGTCCTCCCATAATAAAAACTTCTTAGATAAAACTTATTTCCAAGATGGTGTGGCCTCTATGGTACCGAAGCCATAAAACATTTTAGTTAAAATATGGTTGATTTTACAAGCCATTCCTTCAATGAAAAACTATAAATTCGAAAAGTCCGTGACCTTGAATGTTGTTGATCTTCGAGAGTACATAAACCTCTTTTCGGGATGGCATACGCATTCGAAATTTCACCCTACAACTACCAACTACCAACAGAAACGAATATCATTCGTTGCGCATCGGGAATCAAACCCGCAATCCGTGGTCGCTCGGCCATTCCCCCGTACGCTCATTAAGTCGTTTTGTTTATATGACGTGATATCGTTCTGTATAGCGCAGCCTAGCTGCATGTACACCAACATGCAGCTCAATTCCCTAGACGACTGACATGGGCAGCAGCGTCAGTGGTACGAGAAGCTGGGCCCTGCGACCACCAACCCACAGGCGTTGGGATTATCGGCATATCACTATTCATAATAAATCAAATCAAATCAAATCAAAATACGTTTATTTTGTTACACGAATAATACAGTTAAGTGAGGTACAAATTTTCTAAAACTATGTAACAAAAATGGCTACCACTCAGCATATGCTAGGGCAGAGCAGAACGCGCTGCCAAAGCGCTGGTCTTCTGTGGTCGCACTAAAATGCAGCGTACGGTGACTACATAAGGGAGGCCTATTCCCAGTACACTAAGGATCGTGTTGTTTTTGATGAGACATGTTACATTTCGGGAGCAATGGTCATCAGGCCTATGTCCAGCAGTGGACCTGCTATAGTTGGATGATAATGATGATGATTTTTGGTATTGTTTTTGATGAGACCTGTTCCGTTCACAGTGTGGGACTCGATGCAACCCCCTCTGGGGGTTTTCTACGGGAGCGGCCTGAACATCGGCAGCTACGACCAGTGTCTCCGCAGCCCCTGGACGCAGCAGGAGTTCAAGACCCAGTACTGCTTGGTGGAAGTGAAGATGCAGGATTCCATGAAATATAGACAGTTCGATGCTTATGACAGTGCTGATGAGTATTTGAATGTAAGTTGAGATATTTTATAGAGCACGAAGTTTTACTCAAACTCAAAGTCAAAACTTTTATGGCATTCTTATGCACGGTCATGGATAAAACTAAAGTGTTTTAAAAATCGTGCATGAAAGTACCTGTTAAACCAAGGCATTTAAGAAATAGATAAAAGATATCAACTCAAGGCAGTTTTTCAAATCACACATTATATGCCAAATGCGAAAGTTTATGTAAGTGTGTTTGTGTGAGTATGTTTGTACCCACTCAACTCCGTAACGGCAGACCGGAGTGGGATAAAATTTTGAGTGTGAAATTACCACCATTGAAGGTGACAAACACAAAAAACAGTGAAGGAAACCATCGTGAAGAAGTCAGCTCCATACGTATTGAGCATGTCTTTTTGTGGGTACCGACTAGGCTGAGAGGATGACACAGGTGCTGAAACCTACTCCAACTTATAATGTCCCAGGCACTACAGCGTCTCGGTCAATTAGTAAAAATATTGCACTTGACGCTTCATAAATCATTTAGATAATCGTCGGATAGGATCGAGGACACGCTGTACGTCTAGTCCACCAGTTTAAAGTCGCTCAGCGAGCTCTGCTATGGAACGAGTTATGCTCTTAGTTTCTCTTCAGGATAGAGTCCGCAATGAAACTATCCGATATAAAACTAAAGTTGTCGACATAGGTCAGAGAATTAGTAAACTGAAGTGGCAGTGGGCTGGCCATATCTCTGCCGAAGAACCAACCGTTGGTTATAAAGAGTTCTTGAGTGGAGACCGCGGCTCGGCAATTGTAGTGTAGGACGCCCTTCAGCCAGGTGGAGTAACGATCTTCGAAAGGCTGCAAGGCCTGAAAGGCCGGGTGCGTCGAGCTGAGAACAGGGCGTTGTGGCCCTCATTAAGGGAGGCTCATTATGCTCAGCTGTGGACTGCTACAGGCTGTTGATGATGATGATGAAGTCCAGTCATGCAAAGACCTATGTTTATATTTGCAGACATTATCAGAGTCTGGAAGAGCATTTAACCACCTAGCCTTTGCCGTATGCATGCCAGCTGAATGCTCTCCATCCTCCATCGTCAAGATCTTCAGACACATGCTGCAGCTGACTCACCTGCCTGACAGCGAGCTGATAGCAGTTGATCCTGGCGACTGTCAGACAGCTGAACAGAAACCATATCCAGGGAAATATTATGTATTTTTGTAAGCTTTTTTTTTTAGTTTTCAAAGGCTCGATCAAGGAATCTAGTGAAAAAGTATTTGTATAGTAGACGTTAAGTTTTGGCCAATGAGAAAGCTTACATTCAAATTAACGCTCGGTCATTGGCCAAAATCCGTTAATCTTACGATACGCCATGTTGAAATATTTGTGATTAGTCATTTCTGTAACGTCCCACTTATATTTCCTTAGAGTATAGAAATAGAAATATGCATAATTTAACTCTTTTGAAAGGCTCGTCCAGGGACGTACCTAGTGTATTTTTCTGCCGTGATGTATGTATGTGTTTGTTTTGAATGTGCGTGTCCGTTTTGCAAGCACTTAGTTACATTAACTCTTTGATGGCTTAAGGCGTTAAGAAAAATAGCGACAATCATAATGTTAACACTAGAAATAAAGATAAGCTAGCTGTTCCTACTGTAAGGCTCCATAAAGTTAATCAATCATTTAAAGGGCAAAACGTACGGTTTTTAAACAAAATCCCAAATGAAATGCTTAATTTATCTGTAAATAAATTCAAAAATGTTCTTAAACGTAACCTTTGTCATAAAGCTTAATATAAAATTTCTGATTATTTAGATGACAAAATAGCTTGGGATGAAACTGTCTCCAACTCCCTCAAAAACAATGTAATAGTTAATAATACACAAGACTATAAAAAAATATAAGCCAAGCAGAGCCAATTCTTCTGTGTTTCCAATTCTTCTCTTTTTGGTTTCGTTACGAATTGGTGTAAATTCCAATTAAAAAAATTGACCTTTCAAAGTATGTGCTTATTGAATAAACTTATTTTGTTTTTTTGTTTTTTTTTATTTTGTTGCATGGTAGGGCATCACGTGACTTACAATACAATGCAATACCTACTTTTTTTTAATATTAATACTTGCACTATCACACGGCATCATAACCCTAAACAAAGCCGAGCTTGTATTAAGGGAACCAGATGACAGCATATTACTGATGTAGTATAGAAAACACCCAAATCAATAAATCAAATATATTTTTTTAGAAAAGAAAGATATTTAATCCAACACAGGTGCAAAACAGAAAAAAAATAATTCTACATAATTAAGCTCAAAAACAAATTTTCATAGTTTGATTTATGAAAATATTACCAGATAAATCAAACATTTTGCTTCGCGACAGGCATCGAACCCGCAACCGTCCGTCTCGGTAGTGGTTAGACAGTGATTATATCTCATAATAGTATATACAGGGGCATTCCCGCTGTTTGAAATAGATCTACAACTTGGTATTTTAACCTTTTTACAGATCTGTCCTTGGAGTATTATTGGGTATCGTCGTTGTGTCTACAACCTACGTATGTTTGTATGATGACAAAGAAAATTCAACAACCGGTTAGTTCTTACATTAGTACTTACAACATTAAGGTTTTTCGCCCAAGCAAATAAATGAATATGAATATGAACTAACAAAACCATTTTCATTCCACTTCAGGACAAGCAGACGCACGGCTCAGTACCAACCTTACTTAGCACATAATCGCAGATAATGGTTCTCATCTACTTTCAAGGACTGGAACGCTCTGCCAGCCCCTATCTTTCCTGATAATTACTATAACCCACGACTCTTTAAGTCAAGTATGAATAAGTTTTTGGACCTTCGTGTTTTATCTTAGGTCACAGAGGTACTTAACATCAGGTCAGTTCGTGGTCAAACGAAAGTACATCAAATGTATACACAAAATAGCAACACAGCTCAAAATGTTCACTAGTTCGTAAAGGAGCAAACAACATGAATCTCCACACCTACCCATTGTAACTACCGACATAATATATATATTTATTTATTTTTGAGGAAAAACAACAGCTTGACTAGACTTATGGACAAACTTATAAAAAACAAAGCCAATTATAGGTTATCACTAGTATATCAGTATGATTAGGATAAGAAAGCTTAGGATTTGATTCTATTACTATAGATTTATTGTAATTGATTCTACTTCTAGGTACAATCGCCAGGTCATTCAGCATGGCCCACAACTGGAATGACCTGTTCAAAGTGAACAAGAATGAGATACGCGTGATACATGGCATGAGGTTCCTGACTGCAATCCTGGTGGTGGCATGTCATCAGGTCCTGTTCTCGCTGCACAGCCCTAGTTTGCTGATCAATAGTTTGGACCTTGATAAGGTGAGAATCATATAGAATGTTCTGATAGCGAAGAGCCCCAATCAATAATTCTCTATAGGGCATATGAATCTGTCATGTTCACATAATTGATTACTAATCTAGATCTGAACATAAGTAAGATAAACATTGTTCTAATCTAACTATGATAGTTACCTGATTTGTGAATTCATTTTTTTTAAATAACTTATGCTGTCACACTGCTCAGCAAAGGTCTTTAAATTAGACGAAGACGCTGGGGCAGACCTTGGAAACGTTGGCGTAATGATTTAATGATTTATGGTAGGCAATGGTTTAAATATCCCCACTTCATTTTGCCGTCCTTGTTAACTCCATATCCAATAAACTGAAATAGAAATAGAAATATATTTATTGCTGTAACTAATTTTACATAAACGTGTATCTAGGTTGGGATATTTCTATAAGCAGACAATGTTTGTGTTCCATATCCACTATTAATAATGTGACTAATGCAATAATGTGAATGTACAGTTCGCTGACACGTTACAAAAGACAAGAAAAAAAGTTTATGCTAGGTATGTACAGTAAATACTATGTAATTCGAAGTTTCTTCTCTATCTTCTTCTTGAATTATCTTCTTTTTACCACCTGTATGCTGACGAAATTTGAAGATATTTATCATCAAGTTCCCGTAAACAACCTTTGCCATGCGGTCGCTACCATTAACAGTGACCTGGATGAAATATTTACGTAGAGCAAGTATCATGGTGTCGAGGTAAACCCTGCCAAGACACAAGTTATCATCATCGGTAGCTTTAGAATGCAAACCAGGCTTGATCTCTCCTGGCTCCCTAAAATATCGTTTAATGGTACTTTTATCCCATTCAGCACCACTGTGAAGAACGTGGGGATCATTATGGACAGATAGTCGTCTTGGGGAACGAAAAATGTTTGCCATAAAAGTTACGCTTGCACAGTTTCTTTTACATACATGCCGCTGTCACCCTTCCAGATCTCTCAGAAAACAGAATAACTCAACCAGCTTGAGCGGCTTCAAAATCTCTGCATTCGATTCATATTTGGCTTGCGCAAATATGATCATGTTTTGCATTAAGCTCAAGTGGCTACCAAACCGACTTCGCCGTAATGCCCACATTTTTGTCCTTTTATATAAAATTATGTTATTCCCCACCTCCCCGACCTATCTTAAAGATTGTTTTGAATTTTTATATCAGTCAAATTCTTTTAATCTGCGCTCGTCCGCTACTCTTCAATAAAAAATACCAACACACAAAACTAGATAGACATCCTGGCAATATTTAAAAATGATGTTTATAAGTGTGTTAGGTCCATTAGTCTGCATTCTAGTATATTAATGACTTGCCCAATGTAACTAATAATTCTATGACATTGTTTGCCGATGACAATACAATATTATTTACTAATGATTTAAATAATAATTTTGATTATGACATTTACCACAGTTTGACATTAATTATACTGTAGACGAATTTTTAAATGATAAAAATTATTAATCATCATCATCATCATCAGCCTATAGCAGTCCACTGCTGGACATAGGCCTCCCCTAATGAGCACCATTGCGCCCTGTCCTGAGCTCGACGCATCCAGCTTCTACCAGCAGCCTTTCGCAGATCGTCACCCCACCTGGCCGGAGGGCGTCCTACACTACGTTTGCCGAGCCGCGGTCTCCACTCAAGAACTCGTTTACCCCAACGGTTATCGGTTCTTCAGCAGATATGGCCAGCCCACTGCCACTTCAGTTTGCTAATTCTCTAAAAAATTTATGACATTATGTAATTTGAAATTTTAATTTGACTTTTGATATACTTATTAATCTTATTATTTACATAATTGTTTTCTTTTTTCTGTGCTCCATGTAGTTGTACGCTTTTACTGGCGAGACTAGTGAGACTTACATAAGATTATTTTAACTATGATATCAATTGTACCTAGTTTCCACGAACAATAAAAATCTTTTTATATTTTTAACTTTTTGTAAATCATATTTCGCAAGATCGCTCAAATGATACTTCTTTGTATCCTTGCTTATGTATAGTAGGTATTATTAGGTTAAATTATATTTATTTATCTACCGAGTAGTTTGTGTAAGTTTAATTTTACTGTTGAATTAATTTATATAGTTTATAATTATAATATATAGTATTTATACTATAATATTGTAACACCGCTTCCCCTCTCGTTCTGTACAATCCAGCCCATCCAAAGGTTGCCTGGAAGAGATCGCTTTTAGCGATAAGGCCGCCAATTGTACATCACACAGCAGTGGACTGCTATAGGCTTATGATGATGATGATGATGACTTTGCGCAATAACTATTGTCTATAGACTAATAAATCATTGATTGATTAACTTGCAGATGATGGAGACAGAAGCCGGTCAAGCGTTTGCACACATCGATCTGATCGTAGACACGTTCTTCGCGATGTCTGGTCTTCTACTTGTCAAGGGACTGATGTCTGGGAAGCAGAGAAACCTGCTGATAGTTCTGCTGAAGCGATATTGCAGGTCAGTTATTTCCTCACACTGGTTTTCGATCGTCGTTTGTTTATTACGGGACCTTGAACTTTGCATAGGTTTTGGTGTCGAGGGTCCTAGTTTTAAGTCAAGCGTAAGAAGTGTTTGAAAAGTATAATCTTTGCATAATTTTACTTACTTACACCAATGATAGATATTTCTGCGAAATTACAAAAACCACCCCATATTTACTTATGTAGACTTACTGCCATGTTGTCGTCTGTTCGCTCTTTTTATTTTGCATAGGTACCCGGCAATTTTTTTTAAATCTATAGGAATGGGAGTGCGATGTTTATCATGAAAATCTTTATTTTGGCCAAGAGTTGAGTCAGGGCCGAGAGTCAAACCTCAAAAAAAAGGTAGGGCCTAATTTGTTTCTTAACTAGGTACTGTTGATTTCGTTATTGATGGTGACTTTCGTGTATAGAATAACAGTACAATTTCGTAATTTTGAGTTAGGTATTTTCTCTTTGAAGTCGATTTAATTGATTAAATTACAATTTTATTATAAGTAAACATAATTAAAATAAAACTGCATTTGCTTTAGTTATTATTGATTGCGTGTCAATCACTGCGGCCATGAAGACCTATTGTGATCGTTGCTTTAGTTATGCTCGTTACGAACAATTATTGTTGCTATAAAAATATTTATTTATTTTAGTTCTCGTAAGTGATTTGAAATCTAGAGAGAATTAATAAAGATCTTACCATAGTTTAGAGGATACACATATTCAGGTCTATGGAATACACAAAGAAACTAAGACTTAATGTCCTGAAATTCAGCCCTTGAAGGAATGAGCTACACAGGATGTATAGAGATATGATGGAGGATCCATAATAGATAGGACATTGTATTAATTAATTTACGCACCGACTGAACCAAACTATCTTTTGCGCGCGGTCGTGCCTTCGACGCTGCTCTACGTGTCGCGTCTTCACTATTTCAGGAAGGTGGAGGACATAGTGGAGTACGTGAAGAGGAAGACCAATAACCCAGTTAAGGGTTGAACAGTTGGAGTGCTCCCATAATGATTTGAAATCTTTCATGGTGCATTTTCCGACTGCTGATCTGTTGACCTTTACGTAGAAACTATTTTGGCCGGAGAATGTGTTGTTTCGTCGTTTTTGTCGGCGAACCACATGAATTTTAAAGTACTTTTATACTCGTTTTTCTGTAAATATATTAAACATAGGAAGAGGAATTCCGATGGCAAAATGTGGATTTGATTATGGGGTGCGTCAGTGCCTTTGCCAAGTCAAGCGAGCGAAGTCCTATGGTCTCTTTTCCTTGGTTACGCTTTTTCGTTTAGGTCAGCCTGTTTTGTTCTTTTAACAGGCTAATGGGACCAGTAGCGGTCATGACCTTCTACATAATGTGCATGGCACAGCACACCACCGCTGGCCCCGTCTGGTTGAAAGGCAATGCCTTCGAAGAAGAGGTCTGTGAGAACCACTGGTGGAAGAACTTCTTTATGATCAGCAATGATTTTAAAACTTTGGTAAGTTTTTGTCTAAGTTTTTTATATTAATTGAAGATGGAACAAGCTCAGGACCCACGTAATGTGACGTTACTACCTTCATCAAAGAATTGTATCGTTGGACGTATCGGAACGTGCTCTATAGTCATCAGTTTGAGGCATTACCTTGAAAAGCATGAAGGTGGCATCATTTGCCTGTAATATCACCGGCGCCCACATAATTCAAACCGTAAAACAGAAATGCTGTTTCACGGCAAAAATAGGCATGAATATCCAGATGCGTATAGTAATACGCATCTGGACCAGTCCGTAACAAAGTAATTTTAAGTCTGTAAAAACGAAACAAAACTTAACGTTATCTTGAAAGATTTTTTTTGCTAAAATATTGTATGTTAGTTTGTGTTTATTAGAGCTTATCAACTTCATGGTTCAAGTTGATGGCAGGGTGTTACATCGTAGGGCCCGTTCTAAACATCCGTGATCTATGAAACAATACTTTGTTATCGGTAATGGTTTCTTAACACCAGGTGGGCATTGTGATAGTTACATCAATATGTATAAAAAAAAGACGTGTGGCACTCGGGGACTGCCGCGGTAAAGCTATTGCATAGCATTTTGTATCAACTTATGCAATTATAATTATTTATTTATTTTATTTATGCAGTATTTCTTTTTCTTTGATATTAATTCAAGTTACACTTTTGTGGGCGTGGTGACCGTTAAGAAAACAATTTATTTTCTTTTATTAAATAAAAATACGTCTAGTTGCACGCACACAAACACCGTGTCGAAGACTGCCGAAAAGAAACGACGTTAGACAATGCACGGCCTTCAAGCCACACCTCCGTGCCCGTCGGAGTGGGGAGCGTGAGGTTTTTTTTCGTTACGGAATTTCTGGATTCGGTCTCCGCGCTCAAGGCCCTCGATAGAAGCTATGCAATAGCTTAAAAAAACAATACATTCAATCTCTGTTCTTTTCAGTGTTTCGGAGTAGGCTGGTACGTGTCCTGTGACTACCACCTCGCCATATTGACAGTAATCCTCTATGGAATCTACAGAAGAAGCAGAAAAAGTGGAGTCCTAGCTTTTGCTGTTGCCAGTTCTGCCTTGACAGTTCAACTTGCTGCCATGGCGTACAGGAAAAGGTTACCTTTGGTACCCTTCAGCAATATATCGTAAGTATGAACTGAGCTGTGTTGTTTGACATATTATTCGATATTTTAAAGATTTCGACATAGCTCAGAGAATTAGCGTGTTTAAGTGGCAGTGGGCTGCCCATAGAACCGACGCTTATCGATTCTTTGAAAACAGGTTCTTGAGTGCAGAAAGCAGCTCGCCAAACATATTTTCAGACGCCCTCCGGCCCGGTGGAATCATCAACTGCTCTCGACTGCTGGATGCGTCGAGCTGAGAACAGGGCGCAATGGCGCTAATTCAGGGAGGCATGCCTATGTCCAGCAGACTGCTATAGGCTGATGATGAATTGAGCTAAGTAGGGTATGTTGGGTACGCTGCAGTGCCTGGGACATGGTTAGATGGAGTAGCTTGTAGAACCGTTACCATCCTCTCAGCCTAGTCGTTACCCACAGGAAAGACATGCTCAATACGTGTGGAGCCGCAGATTACCTAACGATGTTTTTCTTAACCGTTTTGAGCACATACGGACACTAACATAAATTTGGAACGGAAAATACTTTGGTGCACCACCGTGATTGGAACACACGAACTTCGGATCGGATTCCATTCCATTATCTCAAAGTCTGCAAAAGTGTCACAGCCGTGAGAATTTGGAGTATATTTTCCTTGAAAATGTAGGGGAGCAATAAGGATTTCTTGAAATCTATCTTTGTCTGTCTTACAGTCATGATATTATGTACATAAATTATTTGGTGTATGTTCTTAGTTTTATGCCTTATTATAAAAAAATGACATAAACAAGTTAATTTTATGTTCCTATGGTGAAATAAATGAGTAAGAGTATGGGTATGAGTATGAAACTCAGTCACTGAGTGGATACAGCGGGGAGAAACCTATACACGGAAAAAATACCAAAGACACATATAGCGACTACTAAAAATACATATAGCGAATACTAAAGATATTTATAACGAATCCTAAAGATACATTCACAGCGAATACTAAAGATACATATAACGAATACTAAAGATACAAATAGCGGATACTAAAGATATATTTAAAGCTAATACTAAAGATACATAAAGCGAATACTAAAGATGCATTTATAGCGAATACTAAAAATACATGTAGCAAATACTAAATATACATATATCGAATACTAAATATACATATAGCGAATACTAGAGATATATGTATAGTGAATACTAAAGATACATATTTATAGAGGACACTAAAGGATATACATACATATTATTTCAGAAAAATTGTTAATATCCGCGAATACGACCTCATGAACGAGTACTACGTGAAGTGGTACGACCGGTCTGGCTCCTACATGGTGGGGATCATCATGGGCTGGCTGATGGATACCTACAAGCCAGCTGAGCACAGAAACACTTTCAGTCAGGTAGAGTACTTCCATCTTTGTATGACAACATCAACTTTAGCCTATATAAATTCACTGTTGGATATAGGCCTCCTTAAATTAGGGGGATATGCCCATAATCCATACGCTGGGCATGCGTCTTGGGGGTCTTGGGGATCATAGTTTCTCACACCACCTATGCTGCTGCCCGTCGGCAGTCAGGGGACTTTACTGGGCCGGTGTAAGGCTAATGAATGAAATGTAAAACATGTAGAAGCTATATAGAAGATTCTTTATTGCACAAACGATTCATTGTACATAGGCAAACTTAACTAACGTCGAGATCCGAAGCGAGGTGATGACAGGTGGAGTAAGGCGATAACTGAATGGCGTCCAAGAACCGGGTACAGAAACGGGTCGGCCATCCAGCAGCTAGATGGGCGGACGATATTGCATCAATCGTGGGCCGAAACTGGATGAGACAAGCTTTGAACCGTAACGATTGGCACATACAAAGGAAGGCCTATACCCAGCAGTGGGTGAAGTCAGATTGTGGATGATGATGATGAGGCAAACTTTATGCTTAGATGCATTTTCTACCAGGTAACCTTTGAAACCTTAACCTTTGAGAAAACCAGAGCCTCGTTTGTTACATAGCGGGAGGCACCAACGAAACTTCTTTGTAAGCATTATTGACTAAATCCGACTCTAGATTTAGTCACTAGCGCAGTTGGTTGAGGCACGTTTAGTTTTAAAATTTGCAGAAATTGTATTATTATTATTTATACTTTATTCCACAATAAATGTAACAAAATGTGGGCTTAATGCGTAGAGCCTTTTCTACCAGCCAAACCTTCTTTGTACTTCTGAAGGCATCTAATTCTAATACTAATTTGAAGTGGGGGAAATAAAGTTGTGCCCTGACGTCTCGCATTGGGGTGTATAATTATTGTGCATTGCCCCCTGCTAACCTGACCCCAGCCAGCCCAACTCCATAAAATAATAACCTAGATTTAGCTCTGGCTTTGGAAGGTACAACATTGTACGATGTTGCTCTTTGTCGGAGGCCTTAAGCGACCAAAAAATTCCAACACCAGAATTAACATAAGATATATTATTTTTCAGAAAGTCTCCATCGTTATAGCTCTGGCCTCCCTGTACGTGATGTACTTGGTCACCACTATTAACTACTGGTTTGATGGCGGTAGCGTGGCGGTCGCTATAGCGATAGCCACCAACAGAACAGTATGGGCAATCGCCATTTGTGCTCTGATCGGAGCATGTGAATATGGGAGTGTTCGTGAGTACTTTCAACTTGATTTCATTCATCCTGAGGATGCCTATTTGTAAACCAACTGATTTTATTTTTCAGTCTGATCAATGCCCTAGATTGATGAGGACCACTCTGGTCTGATGACTAGTATCTAGATCCTACAGTAATCTTTTTTAGCTTTTAAAACATTATCTACATCATCATTATCTTTCTTTTCAATAAAAACCTTTTAACTTACTAAATAATTTTATATAATCTATTTTATTTTAAAGTTTTTAGTTTTTATTCCACTAAGCATTATAATAACGATAAGAATTGTTGATTTGGGTAGAAGATTATGCTGATTCTAATTAACGAAGTTCTTTGTTTTGCTAAGATGCCTAGATTTCAGTTTTAATGTATAGACTAAAAGCTCTATGATCCGCAATGTACAGTACACTACTTCTAAAGCTCTTTCATTTGATACCCTAAGTAGGTTGTGAAAAAAAATTTAATAGGCCTTTCTTGCTGGCGGCCATATTGGATTTCGATTTTTTTCATTTGATACCTATATTGAGGGGGTTATGAAAAATATTCCGCTATTTTTGTGGTGGCAGCCATTTTGGATTTACAATGATACTGAATATATTCAATTTTATATCTTCAGAAGTAAAGGTGTGTACCATTGATATTTATACTGTTTGTGTAGCAGTTTTAATATTATTTACAGCTGTGATAAGTGACTACCTCGGTAGTGCGTTCTTCGTGCCTCTCAGTAAGCTCTCCTATGGAATCTACATGACTCACTTCTTTCTACTGCAGCGAAACCTACACGCTGTGAGGACACCGTTGGCATTTGACGCTTATCAAATGGTAGAGTATTTTTTATCGTAGGTACTAATATAAAGCCGGCTTTTGAAAAAGGGATACATAACTTTTGACTATAGACTTCAGTTCCTCCCGTGATCATGGTGCATGCAACTGCGTCGAAATAACGGGAAATAACAGAACTCACAAAGCATAGTACATATTCCGTTGATATTCAAAATTATGGGATATATATTACATCTTGAAATATAACATTTTGACGCTCATCATACCTTTTTGTATGAGACACGTCCCGGACCCCGCGCCTCCCCCTCAGTTTGAATAGTGACGTTCGTGTGCAGAAGTGTCAAATGATTACATGTAATTATAGCTCAAGATATATATTACATCCCACAGTTAAAATCCGGCTTTATGATTTTATGGTATTTTAATAGTGCGTGTATAATCACATCATATTTTAAGGTATTGAGAGGTATTGTGTATATATAACCTACGGGTATTGATGGCTGTTGTCTGTTGGGTTGTATGTGCCCGATAACCTAATTAACTACTTGTAGTGCCCAAAGCTAGGGCAAATTTAATTCAAGAAGCACCGCTGTCTTTCTTTGCATAACTAATCAATTCTACGAAGGGCGCTTCCTTCGCAGAATTAATTAATTATGCGAAGAAAATGATGTTGATCTATTTGTTGATTGGTGATTTTTTACTTGCATTCAATTGATACAATCGATTGGCACCTTGAACGGGAATCGAAACGTAATATCGTTTTTAGGGTGACGTTACCGAACCGGTCAAACGAACCCGCTTAAGGTGCCGCTTTGTCCGTCCGTCCATCCGTCTGTTACAGCTGATTATTTCAGAAACTATATTTTACATGAAAATTATATCGAAGTCCCAATCTTAAATAGTTTTTGAGAAATCTTCCAAAATGGGGGAGTTAAAAAATAAAAGGGGGGGATGCTAGGTCGAGTGCGGTATCAAATGAAAAAGCTTGATTTGAACAATAGAAATCCGTTTTTTATATCATGCACAGTTTTTGATTTAGGATGAAAAAAGTCGAAAAGTGACCATAATCCCCCCTAAACTCCGAAGTTTGTGAAGTAAATAAAAAATTTACAGGAAAATTATAGCAGTCTCCAGCTAATATGGTTTTGTAGAAACCTCAATAAATATAATGACAGCTGTGGATAAGCTATAAAGCAAGTTACATGGTCAATTATGGTGTTATCTGAAAGGCCCTAATTTGCCCATTCTAAAGCCGGTTTTTATTTTTTTATAGGACGTATACATTTAAAAAAAACCTTACTAATTAGTATCGCACGCCATTGACGTCACCGGCGATGGGAGAGTCAACTAGCACTTAACCGGCCTTATTTGTTTATATCCCTAATAATTATTGGGAAGGGAGGCCTTTGCTCTGCAGTGGCATTAGATAATAATTATGTCAACAACTTAACATTATAAAAATAGTACCTACTATGGCTAGCAACTATAGCAGTACAGTGTATACCTATACACCGCTATGGTTGCTAGCAAAAATTATAAGGTGTCCAGATTCTAACTGTGGCATGCCAGTATCTGTTCAAGAAAACAAGGCCTATAACTGTCTACTGCTGGACATACGCCTCCATATATGTATAGCATATATGTCTGTAGGAGGAGATGTAAAAAGGATAATCTACTTGCTGGACATACACGTTAGGAATCGCAGGGCACAGCTTCTCGCAGTTGACGTTGCTGCCCGTCAGCTGTAAGGGGCTAAACCTGTGCCGTTGTCTGCGACTGCGTTATGCTGCAGCTGGCTGCCAGAGCACTGATTGTTGCTGAAGGATACAATCCCCAACGAGACTATCCGACATAGAACTAAAGGTGTCGACATAGCTCAGAAAATTAGCAAGCTGAAATGTCAGTTGGCTGGCTACATTTGCCGAAGAACATCGGTTATCGAACCGTTGGGGTAAACGAGCTCTTAAGTGGAGACCGCGACTCAGCATCAGTAGTGTAGGACGCCCTCCGGCCAAGTGGACTGACAATCTGCGAAATGCTGCTAGTAGAAGCTAGATGCATCGAGCTGAGGACAGGGCGCAATGGCGCTCATTGAGGGAGACCACCATCCAGCAGTGATGATGATAATGATGACTCACGCATTGCCCTTCTACTGGGTAGGAGGATTACTTTTCTGTGTTGTTTTTAACCAATCTCAGTGAAGGCTTTATAAATTAACCTGTTTTTATTATTAGTAGGGTTTTTATGTTGTTTAATGTTATTTTTTCAGACTATCTGCGTGTTAGGAACAACTGTAATGGCGTGTGTCGTCAGCTTGGCCCTGTACATCCTTGTAGAAGCTCCTTGCATCAACATCTCCAATTTGTGTCTTAGTGAGAGGTAAGGTTTGCATAAAATGCAGCCTATTTTACGGAAATAGGCCTCTCCTAACAAAAATTGGGATATGCCCATAATCTCCCTGCTGGGCAAGCGCGTTGGGCATCGCAGGGCACAGCTTCTCACAGCCGACGCTGCTGCTCGTCAGCGGTCAGGGAATATAACTGTTCCGGTGTTAGGCTGTGCTATGCCACTGCGGGTCAAATGTTTCCGTATCTGGAAATACGTATATAATTTCAAGTCAAGTTAGTAACTTCAAAATGCTTCTAGTTAGCGTGAAATAATTTTCATTACTATTTATTTGCTAGCTGACCCAACAGCAGTTGTCCTGCCAAAAGTATTTAATAGACACGAAAATTAGACTTTAGCGACAGCTTTTTGAACGTCAATATGAAGGTTTTATACGAAATGTTTTGTTTATAATCTTTAATTCCGAGGTTGACCCCTTTCATATGCTAAAGTAACTGAACAAAATAGAGATCATACAGAAATCACTTGTCCCGTATTTACAATATTAACTTTGGTTTTTTTTCAACCATCCCTGAAGCAATGCGAAAAAAACAAAAAAACCGATGTGTCGAACAGGGTGCCTAGTGCGAGTTTTATACCAGCTCGATCGCGTTTGCGTTTACGCAAATTTATATGGAATCGAGGTAGCGCCATCTAGTGAAAAACGCGTGGCTTCTGACTTCTTTCCATACAAATTTCCGTAAACGCAAACGCGATCGAGTTGGTAAAAAAACTCGCACTAGGCACCCAGTTCTAGAGCCATTGTGCGACACACGCACGGCGATTGATTTTTTGTGAACGGTCGAGCCGTTTTCAAGCCTTTGGAAACCACATTTTTAGAATATAAATTAATGTATTTTTATTTTATTTTCAGGAACAACAAAACCGAACTTTACACAACAAAATCAACGAACGGGTCAATTTACCAGAACGGGAACACGAAATCGAAAGAAATCTGATTTTCAAGAGTAGATAACCTTTATTCGGCCTCTGTGGCGCAGTGGGCTTCTATCCTGAGACGTAAAAGGTTGTGGGTTCGATTCCCGCTGGAGGACAAATGTTTTTATGATCTACAAATATTTATCTCGCGTCTGGGTTTTTTCTAAGTATAGTCATGTGGTTCTCATAATACAAGCTCGACTTAGGTTTGGGCTACATGATGATCTGTGAAAAAAAAATTCTGTGTAAGATCAAAATTCAGTATATAATAAAAATAAAAAAATACCACGCAGGCACAGAGTTGAGGTCCCTCGTTCATGGGTGGTGGTGTGGTAATTCAAAAAAGCAAACGACCAATCACATTTAGTGATTTATTGGAAGTGTTGCTGGGTTTCATTCAGATCTGTATTGATATAGGTTGCAACGAACATAGCTTATATATGTCATAACATGACTGCTAAGTGATATACTTAGTAAAACATGACAAGTTTTGTATATCTAGGATTTATTTAAAAATTTGCCAAAGTCCAAAACTTTTTTGTTTATCTTTTGCCATTTTTATTTAATTGACGTGACTACGCAGTACGCAGTGTGCTTATAGGATAAATAAAATATATGAATATGATTATTATAGTAAAGAAATTTGTCTCCCGGCGGGAATCGAGCCCGTAATCTTCTTCGTCTCAAGCGGGCCTTCGCCCACAGCCCCGCAGTGGTCGTCAGAGCTTGTCGAGTAGTTTGTAATGTTTAGTAAGTTATTTGGGTGTGGTGAAAGTTATGTAGTATAGATGATCTCAAAATATAGTAAAAATTGTGTACCTAGTAAATTTTTTTCTCATACCACATTTACACGTTCGTCCATCAATGCCTCTTTTGCTGGGCCGCTGCAGTAATGCTAATATTATTTTAAATCTGAATGTCTGTGCGAATGTTTGGTACCACGTATCTCCGTCACCACAGAACATATTTAGATGAAATTTGTTATGTAAATACTTTAAGTTTCAAAATAACATAAGCTAATCTAATTTTGAAAACTTAACCTCTGAGGGGGTAAACGGGGATTTCAAAGTTTGTATGGGAGACAAAAAAAAACTGTACCAATCGACTTGAAATTGTGCACTCTCTACTGAAAATAAATGAATACATGTTTCAGGATTTTCACAATTCAACACTTAAGGGGGTTTACGGGGGTGGCAAAGTTTGCATGGGTATCAAAAGTCTGTGTGAATGTTTGTTACCACGTATCTCCGTAACTACTAAACATATTTAGATGACATTTGTTGGTAGATAGTTTAGGTTCTCCTCCTTCTCCTCGCATCGCACTTCTCATGGCTGAGAGTCGTGATTCCAACGTAGAATCTTTTTTTTTCACAATATCACGCCAATTTTGTCGGTCTTTGGCTGCGTGGAGAATTAACGGAGAACATAGATTTATAAAAAAATAACATACTTGACCGGCTGTTGAATTGATAACCACAGCGTACAGGAGCTGGAACGGGAACAGGTACGGCTAGGTAAGTAATGTAGTAATATGTTGGTACTTTTTATTCCGCTCAAAACATGGAAAAAATAAACCTTTATGTAAATAATTAAACAAGTTTGAACACAAAAAAAATCTACGCGGCCGAAGTCGCGGGGCGCAGCTAGTGTACTATATATGTAAAATATTTTTTTGTTAAATTGTTTCTTAATTATTTTCTTGAATATGTTGTTAAGTTCAGCAAATCTGAATTCAATTTAATAAAAATAATTATTAGACAATCTTACTAAACATGAAGGTAACTAAACTAAGTGAATTAATATTAAGCAACTTAAAATAAAATATTTCTTTTAATTCCTTACCGGTTACTTGGACTGTCTTGCGTTTTGAAAGGCCTCCTAGAAGCCTCTAGAGAAAAGCCTCTAGAGCTTGTCATGATTTTCGATTCTGGGTTATCCTCCTCCAACTAACTCTAGCTCTTTTCCGGATCTCATCCTCCCATCTCAGACGTTGCCTTCCTTTCTTTCTTTTGTTTTGTCTTGGACACCACTCTGTTACATCTTTTGCCCATTTTCATTTATTACTTCTCATTATATGACCTGCCCATCTCCATTTTAGTTTATCTCCATTTTCTTAAACAGTATCTGACATCGTTTATTTTGGTTTTCTTTCATAATATTTCTCAGTTTTTCAATGTTTTGATTCTTGATTAAGTAATTAAAAATCAGACATTATCATACTAATGGCGGACTTCTTACATCAAACATTAACTGAATATATAACAGCCTGGGAATATCTTAATCAAGTATTTTTTGTTTTCTGCTCAATTTAACTTTAATTCGTGCAATTTCACGGCTTATAACCTTGGGATGAGTCTACGGAGCTGAATGTTATATTTTTGTAAAAATGCTATTTTCCTCGCCATTTTTTAAGAAAAAAAATTCCCTTCCTTAGTATGAGTGCCCAACTTTGATATCGGATATAGACCACACAAAGGCCTCTGACATGAGTTAGGCTACGGACACGAAGCCAGCGGGCGCGGGGCGGCGCGGCGGCGGCGGCGGCCAAGGAACGGCTCGTTTAAATGTATAGATTTGCATTGCCGCACCGCTCTCCGCGCCGCCGCCGGTGTCTTCGAGACCGCGGCCTTAGAGCCTTCACATATTAGCGATTTGCTCGCGCGAGTTGGTCGCGCCATTGACATGCGTATCTAATCAGGCTTTCTGAATAGCACGTGGAATGTGACGTGTGTGTATAAGCAAGCCTATTGGATACGCATGTCAATCGCGTGACCAACTCGCGCGAGCAAAACGCCCATCTGGGAATGCTCTTAGGTCGTAGGTACATAAATAATTATGTGACTTAGGCTATACAGACACGCCATAGAGTGAATGAGATGTAAACAACGCGAGGAAATTGAGATAAAAAAGCAAGGTAGATGCTATACAACCGTCATCATTAGACTATAGCAGTCCACTGCTGGACATAGGCCTCCCCCAATGAGTGCCATTGCGCCCTGACCTCAGCTCAACGCTTACAGCTTATACCAGCAGCCTTCGCAGATCGTCACTCCACCTGGCTGGGGCGCGCCCTACACTACGTTTATCTGACCGCGGTCACCAGTCAAGAAAGACCTGAGGACAGGGCTCAATTATATAGATGGACTGATATAGGCTGCTGCTGTTGAATGTAAAGCGCTATGGTAAGTATTAATGCACTGATAGCTAGCCCTATAGTTCACCGGGCCACCATGGAGGCGCAACCAGTCGCCGGCTACCAACAAAATGTATACAGTTCTATAGAGTTACTCACCTGGTATCCGTTAGGTTGCGGTACCAACGGACACCACCATACATTTTGTTGGTAGTCGGCAACTGGTAACGCTGCCATGGTGTCTCGGTGTAATATAGCTCTTAAAAACCCGTCTCAGCACCATGAACAAATTACGATTTACATCAATATTCACATACTAGTTACAGGGAATCTTTGAAAATACAAGCGAAAGCGATTTATCACCGCCGCAAAACTATAGCAGTACTGTAGCGCCCTCTACACTACCGAATTTGCGATGCTAGAAAACTTAAGCTTAACACACTATGCCAAAAATTACGCGACGTAAGTTCCGCAGCTGATTTTAACAAGTTCGGCTGTATGCCATAACGCAACGTAATTTCAGCATAATGTGTCCTCTGTAATTCAAATAGCATATTGCAGACATAATAATGCTGAACTTACGTCACGTAATTTCAGCTATAGAGTGTTTAGACACTAATAGTTATTTTTAAAGGAAAATCATAGGTGAAGTACCATATTACGATAAATCAATTATAGGTTACTATTATTCTAGTCTTAAGACCTAATGTTACCTGTTATCTCATTATGAAGAAAAGTCAGATTTTTTAGACCACCCAAAAGCCCCAAAGCCCTCTGACATGGCTTAACGACTGAAAAACTTCAACCTCCGAAAACATCATCGACGTGCCTCCCGATGCATGGAACACTCAGTAGTAAGAGTTGCTTATAATACAAAAATTTTGAATTTTCAAGAAAATTTTGAAGTTACTTTTTCGGCAATTACCTAAATATCTTGAATGAAAAACATTGCAACCTGCAAAAACATTACACCTATGTCGTTTCATCAGTTTTTATTTGAATCCAATTTACATTAAAATAGAATAATAATAATGAAAATATACAATATTTGTACATTAAAATAGAGCTCTAAAATGTATTGTGCAACTCGAACTATGCGTATAGATCTACGTACGACCGTTTACCGTTTAGGACCGGTGGTGGTAGGACCGTATAGGTCACCCATCCAGGCTGAGAGTTGCTTTACCAAGATTATCTGTTGTAAAAACTGAAGTAAAGACACGCCACAAGCAGTACTTAAAGCTTAAACGATCTCGTAATATATGTCTTCAGTTTTAGTTTCCTTGGTATAGGAACGGTTGTCTGGAAGAAATCGCTGTTTGCGATAAGACCGTCAATTATTATGGGACCAACAATATTTTTTTTTTATACTTCTAAGTTAGCAAACAGGCATACGGTCCTCCTGATGGAAAGCGGTTACCGTAGCCTATGGACGCCTGAAACATCTTGATGTTGCATCTTGTGTTGAGGTGTGAAACGCGCAATGACCTGACCCTATTAAAAATTTTAAAACTCCCATCGTGAAATGCTGCAATTCAATTCAATGTACCCCTTTGTAAGATTTTTTTGTCCATAATAAATTATTTTTATTTGTTTATCAAGACCAAAACGAAATCGCTGTTCTTACAAATTGCACCAGCCTTCATAGGAACAGAAAAGCTATTAATATTCATAGAGTAATTAATTTCAGTCGACGTGTACGCAGCCGTTGATATATTTCCACGTGGTAATCAGTTTGATTGGTTGAATTTGGTTGTCTTCCCTACTGCTTTTTTACTGCTACCTTTCAATAGGTAGTAGAGTTCTTTGTGGGAGGCCCGTAAGGGGTAGTACTGCCCCCATGTCTATTTCTGCCGTCAAGCAGCTGTGCTGTGTTTCGGTTTGAAGGGTGTGTCGGTATCGGTGAAATAACAGGCACAAGAGGCTTATCACCTTTGTGCCTTCCGAAAAAACGTGATCTACGACGCAATCATGTGTGATAAGTACTGGTTACCACTTATCATCAGGTGGGCCATGGCCCACGTGCACATGTTCTTGTTCCATCTTCAAGAACCATAAAGAAAACCTTATTCTAAGTATTGAATTCGCATCTAACAAAGAAATTCTGTGTATTTATGTATAATTTATATACGCGTATATTTTTTTCTTGCAAGCAAATACACAAAATTGAATTCTTTCTTTAGTACCAAGGTACTAAAAAACAAATAAACAATAAAGTAGCAATGTAGCAATAGATAGAGTGATATTATATTTATTTATGCTGTGTGATTACGTCCCGCATTATTTATTTATTTATTTACGCACGTTATATAGGTTACGATACGGTAAAGTAAATTAGGTACATAAGTAAAAGTAATTGCATTAGGACATGGTATTTTAGATAAGCTTCATCATCATCATCATCAGCCTATAGCAGTCCACTGCTTGACATAGGCCTCCCCTAATGAGCACTGCGCCCTGTCCTGAGCTCGACGCATCGAGCTTCTACCAGCAGCGTTTTGCAGATCGGCTATCGTAATAGATTACAGCAAAGAAGGATAATAGGAATAATGCAACATTAATAAAAAGTATAAAAAGTATTTGTTACGAACCCAACACAAGACAGAAAAACAAACAGTGGAAACGCTAACACTTCAAAAGTTGAAAACTGCGTTGTAATGCTAGCACCCTCCTCCAGAATAAAGTGGATCTACGTTCCTATGCCAGGAAAGGCTTAAAACTTAAAACTTAAATTGAAGGATAATACAGTCTACATATTCAAGTTTATTTATACATACGAACAGTAACCATTATCTTCTATAGTTACTTTGCATGTAAAGCCTCGAGCGAAAACCAGTTATGCAATATTCGTTTCTTTATTTTTAAACAGAGCCTTAGTTCTCGTATATTGCATTCCACGTCAGTCTCAAACGAGAGTATTGCTAAAAGAACTATGCTATGTAATGTACCCTTGTAGTAAGTAGTTATTACTTATAAGTAGTATATAGAGTTATATATAAATAGGTAAATAGGTATTTAGAATGACGGCATCTGTGGCGCAGTGGATGTGAATCCGTCAGAAAGTGGCGGGTTCAATTCCCGCTGCGGCACAAATGCTTGCATTATTTGTAGATACTTGTTTCAGGTCTGGGTGTTTTTTGTGTATAATATTAGGTGCTTACCCATAAAATTAGCGTTTTATGTGGAGAATTTCAAGAAAATTTATTTCTCCATACATACATTTTTGTATTTTTATCTGGAACTACTAATCCTATTCTCCTAAAATTTTATATGTATGACTGCAAAACATTGTAGAAAGTATGTGTAGTCTTATTTAAAAAAGAAAACTAACACAAAAAAATACTACGAATTTAAGCATTGAAAGTTTTTTGCTGATGAACTTCCTCGAAAATTGTATTTTATAGAATTTTCAATCTTAGCAATAATGTAACGTTCAGAAAATAAATTAATCTTTTACCCTCTCGACTTTCAAAGCCCTAGGTGTAAAATAGCGCATCTATTGTTAGCAAAATGGCGTGCATTTTTAATTGCACTTTTTATGTAAACAACTCGATTTTCACTTTTTTATCGTCGATGTTTTTTCAAGAAAAAATTAATGTTAAAATTTTATTGTTCTAGACCGGTAGAAAAATCACGTTTTAATTGTTTTCCAATAGTTTACTTGTTTTAAGGGTGACGTTACCGAACCGGTCAAACGAACCCTTATGGTGACGCTTTGTCCGTTCGTCCGTCCGTCTGTCACAGCTGATTATTTCAGGAATTACATAAGCTACCGACTTGAAATTTGGTAAAGATTTAAAATACACTGACTGAATAAGATTGCCAGTAAAGAAAAAAAAATCATTTTCATCCCAAAAAGGTCCAAAATAAGAAACGTAAAAATTTCAAACTAGTGCCACGACATATCACATTAAAGCAGTTTTTTATTTTTTTATACGATGCTTGGTTTTCATTTTATAATCAAAATTGTCCAAAAAATTATCATAACTCCCCCAACCCCCTAAACTCCGAAATTTGCAAAGCCAGAAATCTGAAACTAATATGTGTTAAAGAATAATATCTATATTTTACATGAAAATTATAGTGAAGTCCCAACAACGAGAAATCTTCCAAAATAGGAAGGTTTAAAAAATAAAAAGGGTTGTTGCTAGGGCGAGTGGGGTATCAAATGAAAAGGCTTGATTTGAACAATATAAATCCGTTTTTATTTGTTTGATATCATGCATAGTTTTTGATTTAGGATGAAGAAATCTCAAAAAATGACTATACCCCCGAAGTTAACTCCGAAGTTTGCGAAGTGAAACACCTAAAATTTATACATATTATACAAGTATATCTATATTTTACAAGGAAATTATAGCAGTCTCCAGCTAATATGGTTTTGTAGAAACCTCAATAAATCTAATGACAGCTGTGATCAAGCTAAAAAGCAAGTTACACGGTCAAATATGTATGGTGTTATCTGAAAGGCCCTAATTTGCCCATTCTATAGCCGGTTTTTATTTTTCAATCAAGAACTTCAAGTTCTCCACAATCAAACTACTAGACAAACCTATAAGAACCTCATAATAGTTTCCGTGAAATAGTCGGTTTCCGAAGCACCCCCGAGGTACGTCACTTCCTCAATACAATTAAGGATATCCTGGTAGCAGGACTTCCGGGGGATATTGCGAAGGGAAACGGGAATGTTAGGAATCAAAATGTATTTAGCTTCCGCCTGCGGCTTTGATTGTAATAGCTTGTAACTAGAGTCACTGATATGTATTTAACCTCGTATATGCTATGATTCCAGACACAATGGAAAATCTGTTATAGCTCGTACAGATCTGTGTTAGCATGGCATAAACGTAATCTCTGTAATTATTGAACTGTCTCTAATAGGACCATGAAACTTCAAAAACAATGTCATAGTTAAGAATAACAAAGACTCCTGAATTAGATGACAAAAAAAGCTTGGGATGAAACTTTCTCCAACTCTCTCAAAAACAATGTAATAGATATAAGAATAGAGATTATAAAAAAAATTATTGAGGCAAGCCTTTGAATTCATTAACAATACTCAAAGTACTCATAGCTATGCGAGCGTACTGCGTTGATTAGAGCTCTGTGATTGGTTTATTTGTGTTACGTACTTCACTTTGTTGACTGATAATGGCATTTCAATAATCAAACTTGAAACAAGTTTGATTGCGTTGCCGGTGTGAACTTTTTGGTCCGTTTTCGCACTTTTCGGGTCTCTTACATTTCGAACATTTTACACTGTAGGTAGATGAAATTCAACTTTACCTCGACTCGCTCGGCTTGCCATTTTTCAAACCCATGTACGTGTTATTATTTGGTTTTGGTAGGTGGTTTTATCTGTAGTTCATTACCTACCACGAAAAGGTTTTTGGCTGGCTTCGCTCACTAACTTTGTCGATGATAGAGTAACTTCGACTAACAAACAAACTAACATTATCATTGTAGCACTTACATGTAACAAAACCACATCAATATGATTTTCAAGTGACTGTTTGGCCTTAGTTGAGGCCGTTGTTTGTTCGTGTCGTAAGTACCCAATTTAATTCATTTAATTTATTTTTATTTCGTTTCCTTGTCATTTTATTACATTGAAGAGATTATAACAATAGCATGATATACCTACTTATAACAGTGATTATTCAGTTTCGTACACAAGACACCTAAACACTATTTGACATAGCAATCTCCCTTATTTATGCCCTCATTATTAAGGACGCATAGTACCGATCGCCCTTCCATTATTGTCTATGAATAGATTTTTGGGATCCTATACGTCCGTGCGCACTGTGAGACCTCATAGTAAAGTCTGTGAATATGGGTTTAAGCCACGCCACGAGCGCTTCTTTTGACAGATTTTCATTTGAGAACTGTCAGAAGTTCTGAGCCGTAAGAAGCCGTCGAAGTAAGCCGATCGAATTTTGTGGGGTTTTCGCTACGATTGGCTTATAAAAAATGTTTAGAAAAAAATCAACAAAGTGATCATAAAAGAATTCCTTTTTTCCTTTTTAGGTAAGGAACCCTAAAAAACATAACTACTCTTAATTCTGTACATTTTAAAACTTTTAAAGTAAAAGACGGCGAAATAAACCCCTCATTTGGACTCGGTTGGGGTAAAAAAGCTGCTGGAAACAAATAGAGCCTGCTTCATACATTTGAGAAGAGAGTGGGACAGATCCATTTAGATCTTAGCAAGCGGGTAGTGCGGGGAATAACCTAGTCTTGTTTTTGAGTCCCGACATATGGAGGATGGTAATTTTTTGGGCTTTTTTCATCCTAAATCAAAATCTGTGCATGATATAAATAAAACGGTGTTATATTGTTTAAATCAAGCTTTTTTACCCCACTCGACCTAGCAACCCCCATTTTGTAAGATTTTTCAAAAACAGTATTAGGAACAAACTGAAAAATATAGACTTCGTCATTTATTGGACAGTTTGATCATAAAATGAAAACCATGCATTGTATAAAAAAATGAAAAACTTTAAACTAGGCTAATTGAATCCTTTCATATGTTATGTAACTCGACCTATTTCCACCAGTTAAAAGTTTTGACATTTCTTATTTTGTATCCTTCGGGGATGAAAATTACAATTTTTTTTTTTTTTTTTACTGGCAATCTTATTCAGTTAGTGCATTTTAAATCAATACCAAATTCGGTAGTTTATGTAGGTCCTGAAATAATCAGCTATAACAGACGGACGGACGGACGGACAAAACGGCACTATAAGGGTTCGTTTAACCGGTTCGCTAACGTCACTCTAAAAAGGGGAATATACACCACTTTTCGCACCATCGACGCTGCTGCCCGTCGACGGTAAAGAAATTGAACTGTGCCGTTGTTAGGCTGCGGTATGCTACAGCCGGATACCAGCGCAACTAATCCTTGCAGGCGTTGGCGATGCAAGCTGTGCCCTGTGATCACAACCCGGTTGCCTAGTGATGCATGGGGATTATGAGCATATCCCCATATTTCTTATAGGGGATGCCTATGTTCAGCAGTGGACTAAACAGGCTCGTGTTGTTGTCATTGTTGGTTCTAGTAATAAATATAGGCTCCATTTCCTCCCGTTACTGTTGCTGTTACTATCAGCCTGAATCATCCCATTGTAGAGCAAAGGCCTTCCCCCATTTCCTCTCCTAAGTGAATGTTATAAAAGTGAGCTTTTTTAGCCTTCTTTTTGATTTGCTAATGGACAACTTTGGTGTCGGGTTTTTAGTACGCATAAAAACCTCCGACATGCCTGAACGACTAAAAAAGCTAAGACTAACATTTTAACATGTTTTGAGGTACGTGGTATTAGGATAGAATTGAATAAAAACAAGTACTCTATAAAGTCACAATCCTCTTCATAACAGTTCTATAAACCTCAGATAGCTGACGTAAAAATATCATGTCGCCTCTTTTTTATTTACATTTAACACGTTCAAAGCGGTCCTACGCGACATGACGATGAGGTTGGGCGACGCCGACGTCCAGCAGGCCCGCCGTTGAGTTTTCAGCATTCAAAGCGTTACTATACACTAAATGACAGGGAGAAGCTTACTTTATTGAGGCTGAGATCGAGGCGTTATAAAATGACATTTGGTTTTGAATAAGGGGTGAAAATTGTACAAAAACGCCGAGCATCGTCGTAGACATACCTACATAAACATTTAATAAATATGAGTACTTCGCAATGCCACATTTACACAAATTTTTACGTTATGTGTGCGTGATCAGTGTTCAATGGCCATTTTTATCCCAAGGCTGGCATTCATATTCATTATTTATTGTTAGGTACAAAACATGGATGATTAGTATAATACTGTATGCCCCATTTCGGGCACAGCAATGGTATGGAGGAGGAGTCAGCTCTTCTAAAAAGTAACATTAAGTATTTTAGTTACGTACTCTCTCTATCTCGATGTAGAGAAATAATGATATTTTTGGATTTCTAATCACAACATTTCTAGATTTGGTTGAAGACCAATTGGTCTCGATACCATAGAGACCACAAGTAGTAAGTGAAATTAAAAATCTAACTCAACTTGATTGCTGATTTCTGAAACTCTTGAGTATGTACCTATACTAATTCGATGTTGAATAAAATGTTACTAAACTTTGAATTTCGAATTTTGAATCTTACAGGTAACAACCACTTCTCTCTGCAATAAGGAAGTTGCATAATATCAGGACATCGCCAAACATGTGCAACCAAAAAAACAAAAAACAATACAAAACCGAATACTAAACTCAAAATTTGGAACAATACTGGTTTTATTTGATTAAAGGTAGAATCTCTTTGATACGTCATGTGCATAAACTTTTTTTTTTTTTTGCATCGGTGTCAGAAGAGTTCACGTACCTTTTTAGCTCGTACTATACTTCAAGTATTCTATGGTTCACTTTTTCATTTGACGTCATTGCAAATTCGTTGAACATTATAATAAAAAAAAAGAAGACAAGTATTCTAATTTAGAATTTTTATGGTATTGGGCTCTTTGTGTAAGGTTCGTCCAGGGAATTACCTGCGAATTATTGGGCAGGAAAACAAGGCAATGCAATAGTAATTAGTATTATTTGCCAATGTTGCTTTACGGCAGAGATACTGCTGGTTGAAGCTGGATGCGTCGAGCGGAGGACAGGGCGCAATGGCGCTTATTAGGGCTTATGTCCAGCAGTAGACTGCTATAGACTGAATATGATGAGATCCGAGCGCTTCAGTACTTTGAAAGGCATTACAAAGATGATAGTCTTGACTTTTCAATCATTAAACCATGTAGCAGGCCTTCAAGTGGCCTGAAAACTTTGACTCCAGAGTAAGCTTCGGGCAAATAAATAAATAAATCAATTTTACTGTGAGGTAACTAGTTCAAACTCCGTTTTTAACTTGCCCCCAACTAAGCAGAGCTTTTACTATGGTAACCACATGACTGTTAAACTTATAATGCAATTGGTTGTGTAACCGTTTTAGTTAAAGTAAAATAATAAAAATAAAATAAGTGGAAACAAAAAAAAAACACCAAAAATCACCAAAATATTTGAAAAACCGACAAACATTTGTGTGTGTGGCAGGCTTTTGCCCACTAACCACGGGGATGATCACAGTTAAACATCGAGCAGTGAAATATTAACAGGTCAATAAAATGGCTTTATTTAAAAAACAAGACTGTTAAGTACCCCGTCACTATTCTATTGAATTCCAAGGCAATAAAATCCAGCCTTTTTTAGCCAGAGCCAAAGGAATAAAACCTTTTTGCAATTAAAGTTGCGCTCACACAAAAAATTGGTACTAAAAGTGGTGCATTAAACTTTTTTAAGTTCTGCATAATATAAATAAATAAATAAATACAAACTATGCTGGACATTAATCACTAAGCTTCCACATGACTGATATCACCACACCACACACCAGCCCATATCAGTCCACTGCTGGACATAAGCCTCTCCTAATAAAGGGGGATATGCACAAAATCCCCACGCATGCGGGTTGGGGGGTCAACTTCTCACACCGCCGACGCTGCTACCCGTCGGCAGCCAGGGGATTTAACTGTGCCGATATTAAGAAAGAAAGAAAAGTATTTATTCTGACAAATACATAACACGACAATGATTTAAAAAAAGTATAAAAAAAGATAACATGAAAAAAAAAGAAATACAAAAAACAAGAAGTTTGCGTTCAATGTGCGTAGACTGCTGTCAGAAAAAGATCTGTACTCAGTATAATTGTTGAGGATGCTATCCCCAACACTGATTTTCAGCACAGACCCAAGTTGGGAGTGACAGAACATGTGACATACGGACCATAACTATAAATATAAAAGTAAAAAGCAAGAGGAATAATAAATAAAATAAACATGAATGTATAATAATGTTTTTAATAAAGAACGATAAACATAAAAAGAAAGAAAGAAAGTAAAATAAGTCTAGATAGGTACTACAAAATACAAAATACAAAATTCATTTATTCAGTAGGAACTGTATAGTACACTTTGAAACGTCATTTTTTTTTATTTAACACCAATTCGTAACGTGACCAAACAGAGAAGAATTGGCAAGATACTCTGCTTGGCTTATATTTTTTTAACGTCATTGTACTTAATATCTATTACATTGTTTTTGATGGAGTTGGAGGCAGTTTCATCCCAAGCTTTTTTGTCATCTAAATAATCAGATATTTTATAATAAGCTTTATTACATAGATTATGTTTAACAACATTTTTGAATTTATTTACAGATAGATTAATCACATCATTTGGGATTTTGTTAAAAAATCGTACAGACATCCCTTTTTAAGATTGACTAACTTTATGGAGCCTTACAGTGGGAACAGCTAGTTTATCTTTATTTCTAGTGTTGACATTATGATAGTCGCTATTTATCTTGAACATGTTAATATGTTTTCGGACATACATTAAGTTTTCATATATATATTGGCACGGCACTGTCATAACATTTATTTCTTTAAACTTAGTTCTAAGTGATTCTGCAGGGAGCGATAAACGTTCGAGTAAATAATCACACTAAGATTTAAATTCAAAGGTTTGTGTGCGTGTGAGTATGTTTGTAGTTGCTTCCCTCCGTAACGGCTGAACGGATTTGAATGAAACCTGGAATATACATAGTTTAAGATCTGGATTAACACATAGGCTAGGTTCTTTTTATTCCGGTATCACGCGAGCGAAGCCGCGAGCGGAAGCTAGTTAGTATATAAACGTAACTTGATAAATCTAAATATAAAAAAGTAATTAAAAAATACCCTTTTTGAGAAGTCTTTTGGAGCTCCAACAAATGATTTTTATAGTGTGTTTGAAAACTATATTTACTTTGAAGCTGACGAAGGGGGGGAGGAAGAGAGTTCCAGCACTTCGAGGCACTAAAACGAAAGCTGCCACGCAAATGCAGCTGGCCTATGACGCGGAGTTCGCAACAAGTAAACGGTAGCCCGAGAAGAATAGTCTCGCGCCCAAACAAATTTATCGTAAAGTTAACAAGGTTTTTGTGACTTGATCACACCAAACATTAGAGTTGCAAGATGCAAGTCTCTCCTGTGCTTCATGTTTAAAATGATAAGCTTGTTCAAGAAGGGGGTAATATGGTTGCGTGAGGTATTGCGTGAGGTAACGTCAGAACAGAACCGAGCACATGCGTTTTGCACTCTTTGAATTATGCGTGACGTCTTGGAGAGTAATCGTGGGCCATAAACTACATCAACATAATTAAACTTTGAGAGTATAAGCGAGTCAACAAGTCCTATTCGAAGGTCAATACTCAAAAAGTTTCTGATTTTATACAACACTTTCAAACGATAAAAAGAGTTTCTCACACTCACAACTCTTTAGGTTTCCGAAATATTTTTTTCAAATCTTAATTGTCCGTCGATGCGATATTCGATATTAAGCTGCGCTATGCCGCAATCAGCCGTTTGGTTAGCTTTGGTTCTGAAGATGGTGGTTGGAACTCCATACACCCCTGACTGATATACTACTCATACTCATATATTTTCTTTTGGAAATTCTCACAAATTATACTAAGAAAAAGCAAGACCCGAGACAAATATTGGCAAATCATACAAATATTTGTCTCGTATGGGAGCTTGAACCAGCAACCATTGCCAGCTTAACATTGATTTGCTAACCGAAGTAAACGAGTTTGATTGTCAAGTTTTCATGAAAGTGTTCAATGCTTGTTACAATTTATTCCATCACCCTTTTTAGGCTTCCCCCCCCCCCCCCCCCCCCCCCCCGCACAAGACCGACTTTACGACCATTTTTTTGTAGGACAGATAGGTAGGAGCACGTTATGGACAGAGCGTATACAAACCAAGTTGGAGTTACGGAGGAAGTAAGGCCTTAAGAGCTAAATGGTTGACATTGGATTTTACGTATTTATTTAAGTATTTTTTGTTCTATAACTGTATTTCGTAAAATTCATAGTTATGGAGTTATGGCACTTTGAAATATTATTACACAAAATACTTAAATCAATACGTACAATTCAATTCCAACCATTTTAGCTCTTAAGGCCTTGCTTCCTGAATCAACAAAAAAAAAATGAAATTTTCATACATATTTGAAAATGCCATAACTTGAAACCTATGAACTTTATGAAAAAAAGTAATAGAACATAAAATACTTTTATCAATACGTACAATTCAATTCCAACCATTTTAGCTCTTAAGGCCTTACTTTCCTCCGAAAATCCAACCTAGGTGGAATACACTCTGTCCATGACGTGCTGCTCTCTAACTGTCCGATTTTCTGTCCTACAAAAATTCGGTCATGTGCGGGAAGCCTTAAGGCGGATTGCCCACGTCAGACTTATTGTAGGGGGAACAATAATCGGGCCAATTATTCCTGCATAGTATTTCTGGCCAACTTTTTGTAGGGCTTGTGCGTTGCACTATTGCAATCAGTACGTTTCATTTTTCTCCTACAAAAAATTGGTCGTGGGGAGCCTAGTAACTTATTATGCGTAAGGTAAATGATGACCATCTGGCCTTGAGCAGAGCCATCAGCCGTAAGTGAAAGGAATTCGAAGTTGAAGGTTTGCGAATTATGTCTTGAGGACCGTTCACACGCAAACTGGTTTTTATTACAAACACTTTCGGACTGGGGAGATCTCAACCTGGTTGAGACCTGGTAGCTCCGCAAATCAACAATACATCTTTATTAGCAAGAGTATTGGGATCTTAGGTATGGACCTCTTTAGCAACATCCAGTTCTGTAGTTATCTAGAGAATAAAGCAAAGTTAGCAATCAACAAAGCTCGGTCTGTTGAACAGGGCAAACTTCTATTTTAGTCCGGTGCAAAGGCAGCTTCTTTATAAGTCGCAAGTTCTGTCCACATGGAGTACTGTTGTAACCTTTGGGCAGGAGCACCTGAGTACCAGCTTAAGCAGTTTGACTCGATTCAAATTCATAAGTGGTATTGAACCTTTAAGTCTCAGGCGAGACTTCTCCTCCCTGTGTGTGTTCTACCGCTTTTATAATGGTGAATGTTCTGGAGAATTGTTGGAGACGGTGCCAGCTGCTTTTTTCGCACCGTTCGACATCGGCAGAGCAGCCACATATATTTCCACCTATATCTTCTCGCACTGTGAGGTACCAGAGAAATTTCCTCCCGCGAAATATCAAGCTGTGGAATTGCCTCCCTGCCGAGGGTTTCCCCAGAGACAGCGTTGCGTACAGCGTTTCAAAAACGGCGTTTTAAATTTTTTTAAAGGTTCAGCCACGCGCATTTATTTCCTCTTGATGTTTTAGGCGTCCATACCGGTACCGCTTACCATCAGGTGGTCCTGAATGTGGTGGACCTGTGGTGGTATGATTGGTTGTTTAATGGGGCCCAAAATCAATATAATATATTTTTGAAACTACTAAAGTTAGCAAACAGGTGGTCAAAAATATATTATATTGATTTTGGGCCCCATTAAAGAACCAATCATAAGTACGACACATTTCTGCCGTGACGTGAAGCAACATTGGTATCTATGTCAGTGAAATTAAATGAATAGAAAACAACCAGACCAGAAACAAATGTTTGCAGAACGTACAAACATTTGTATCGCGGCGGGAATCGAACCCGAAACCTTCTCCGTCTCAAGTGAGCGTTCGCCCACTGCGTCATAGAGGTAATTGAAAATCAGCCTCTAGCAGTCCACTGCTGGATATAGTCCTCCCCTAATGAGCACCTTTGGGGGAACACACAAAAATATTTACCTTGTGCCCAACAATTGAAAATTGGACTAACTTACCTAAGTGAAGTCCATTTGTAATTTTATGAATGTTGATCTGAAATATAAATTGATTTACAGTGTAGTAGTATTCCTATCACTACTCAATGGCATCGCGGTTTTATTCAGAGTATCTTTAAAACAAAAAACATTACTCGGATAATATTATGTTCCGCATATGGCAACACCCTAAATGTCACTGATTTAGAGCTGAACCCGGATGGTCTACCTGCTCACAAGCACTAACCCATTATGCTTGGGATCGGCTTACAGCTGATACTGGGTTGGGAGGGTGTTTATATTTCAGATCAACATTCATAAAATTACAATTGGACTTCACTTAGGTAAGTTAGTCCAATTTTCAATTTTATTTCATGTTGATCTGAAATATAAATTGATTTACAGTGTAGTTGTTCAGAGTCAAGACTGCATAATGGGTTTTTCCATCAGAGTTGGGTACTAACAAGTTATTATATTTATTAATAACAAGGCGAAACATTCGTTTATTGATAAGTAATAAGGTTTTGAGCGATTTTAGCTAATTTCATCTTAATAAGGTAACCCAAACATAATTCTTACAATGGTTGTAACATACTATGTTCAAGTTTAGAAAGTAAGTTATATTTGCATAAATATTAAATCCACCAAACTATTCAATTATTGAATAGTACCTATAATTTAATTAGTATTTATAATTATACCGGTGAGATCTACCTATTCATAAAATACCTAAGTAGTTAGGTACTTATTCATTTTATAAGTATGTAATAATATACAATGTCTTAGAGAAAGTAGGAATGTATCCTAATCACAGTTTGACCATAGTGAAGGTAGTTAATGTATACTTATTTATTACTAATTAATTGATCTTATAGTTATTCACCCAAATTAAAAATAACAAAGCTGAACAAAGTAATGTACAATGATTGTTGACCTGGTTAGGTAAGTTATAAAACTTTGCCAAGGTCAAAGAACTCTCAGACCAGCCAGCTGTTTTTCATACATAGACACTCTGTTTTAATATTAACTGGTGAGGTGATGAGGTAATTCATAATAATTCATAATTCATTTATATTATAGGTAGCTGAGTGTCAAGTATTATGTTTTGTAAACTTGTATAATATAAATTCAACTCTTAATAAGTGTGTTTTTAACCACCTCTATGATTGATGATTCCACATCTCTTATGGGAGATGTGTTATGGATTTAGTCTTTAAGTATGCTGGCTGAGTATTTTAAGAATCTTAAAGAATTGGATACTGTTATGTTATCAAGCTTAATAAAGGTAAGGGTTTGTACCCGCTGGGCGACTGCCCTTGGTGACTACCAAGGCTAGTCAGGTTGGGAAATTTGGCTAGATAATTCAATACAAGACAAGGGTTCCTATCCTAAGCTCAGTGTTATAGGGCTTAACAGGTTTAAGTCTAAACACTCCTCTTATGAATTGTTTAATTCTGTTGTGTCTTCTTTCTCATCTATGAGAAGGCAGGGTATGATAATACCTTCTCCGCTGTGAGAAATTGAATGATGTATGTATTCAGTGAATTTTCTAGCAAACCTCAGCGTCTGAATGCTTGCCGCAGGAGATGCTCTCAGGATAAGGTGACTGAACAGAGGGTAAGATGTTTTTAGCTTTGTTGGTTTTTATTTTCATAATACATTCTGAAATAAGAGAACATGGTGAAAAGGCATACCAAATGAGCTTTTTGATTACTCCAGTTGAGTGTCAGAACATTCTATGTTATATACATTAGTTATACTCTTTTCCATGAGACATAGTTGTCACTCTTGATGATTCTTGATGCAAATAGATTAATACTTGGAGGTATAAGTCAATCCTGAACTAAAAGGTAAACCTCATTGTTAGTTTCCACTGTGTCAATAATTGTATTGCAAGATTCCAAATCTGCATACAAATTATCTTTAAATTTTATGGGTATATAAAGCATCTTTCAGTCAAGAATGGCTATTATTATTTAAGTCTGGGAATTGAATCCTTTTAATATTACATGCAATGACAGTAGTTTTGTCAGTTCTTAGTAAGATGTTGCAGTGACTATGGATTTTGTAATGTATTTTAATCCGAATAGAGCAGCAAAATTATTATTTATTATGCAGTTCTTATTCCGAATGTGACCATAGGCCGCCAATACTCTGACCATTGCAGTGTACCCCTAGCCAACCAATATTACATCTGAAAATATTTGTAGGTTTAATTATCTACCTATGATATTTATATGTCATCAATTATATGAGACCACCATATAAAATAAAATAAAAAAGATGTTAGGCAATTCCATTGTGGCTCCATAGTTTTATTGGTGATGTAATAAAGTCAAATATTTTTACTTTCCATTTATTAGTGTGTATCATAGAATAAGGTACAGCTGGGTAGACAGCAACTGAAGTACCAACTTACCAAGTAATTTAGCAAATTCTTTTAACTTACAATGTGTAAAAAATAAAAAATTTGATACTATTTGGCTTTGATGGAGTCAAATTTTCTTGGTAAAGTTGATAAAAATTCCAAGGAACTTCCAATGTGTACTTTGTACTAAAATACTTTTTTCATAATTTACAATCAAGCTCAGGCATTAAAATATATGGAGAGTTGCATCCCAGTTGGCTATGCATAATCATAATATATGAGGTCTATGCCTACATAAGTAGGTAATCAATAATTACTTATCATCAATATAGATTTTTGATAGAAAATCTTGATTCCGGAGTATGCTGACCACAGGTTTTAGTAACTTTGTGAAAGCACTCTAGGTGCCATAAGTGCCAAGTGCCATAGCTCATGGACCAGGTCGGTGAACTGATACAGATTATCAAAATCAAAGCTTATGTTTTTGGGCAATGGAAACTAAACAATAAAATCCTTTGAGAAGAATGGAGCAAATAAAATCTTATTATAAAATTTTACAGCTGTTCCAGTTTACAGAATATCTTTCATCTAAAAATGCCACTAATTTATGGAGTTTAAGATTAAGTATAAATCTAACCTTCCCATTAGGCTTTGATCTAAGAAATATCTTGGAGAAATCTAATGATCAATACAATGACTGCACAAACAGTGCAGCGATAAGTTCTAATAAGTTAGATATAGCCTGACACATATTACCAAGCTCTATGTCAGGTATGTGGCTAAACTTTTTGGGCAGGTACTTTAAGGTATCGGATATGATTACCCAGTTTTGTAGCAGGGTCAACAGGCCTAGAGCAATATTGACTGTTTGTACCTGGCTATTAATGCTGTGATCCACATTGTGCAACTCTCTCGGAGCGCTTGTGGCTGTAGCGTGCGGCGGCGCCTGTATGATACAAGTTCTCAATCCAACTCGCTGGTGTACTGCCTGGTTTGTGTTTGAAGTAAACCGTATTGGTCTTCTATTGCTTTATTTTTGTGCTTAAGCAAATGCCATAAAGATGTTTATTTATTTTGTCTTTTCCAATTGAGGAGATGAAGTTTTAGTCTAAAGTGGGGGTCAGAAGCCTTTCGGAAGCTCATGTCATTCAGAAAACATCTGTTAGTTTTGTTACGAGTTGCACTTTGTCAACATCATTGCATTTAATTTAAGTAGGTCATTATTTGCCTTCAGCCATCCCTAGCCGGAGTTGTACTGCGTCAAGAGATTTTTCTTATGTATCAATAAATATATTTTGATATCCCCATAATACAATATCTGTCTTCTACTTATTCCATACATTTAGATTTATGGTTGCAAAACTTATTTGCTTAATGCGGTTTACAAATTCCACCTAAAGCATTTTGGAAGGCAGCCACAATGTCTTGATTGTCTGCCTGAGATATGTTTTCTCCCCTGTTTAGAGCCTTGTATTTCGGGTTGTTACCATTACCACCACGGCGTCCAGCTTAGTTACTTCTTCCTCATCCACATCTGAAAGTATCAACCGCATTCTAAGACGGGTTGAATTTTAATTTATTTTATACATCACATCGGTTAGAACAGGTTCGGATCGGTTAGAACATCTCGTATTCTATTTTGTAGGTTTATAATGAATACCGTATCTTGTATGCGTATTGTTGGATATCTCATACTAAATCAAAGCTGTGGTATCTCGGACCATGTCTGATTTTCATGCAAAAAGGTGTTTGTATTTTTGGGTATCTCGTTCCGAAACAGAGCTCGTACCTAGTCTGATCTTCGTGCTAAAAGGTATCTTGTACCGGCACAGGCAGTGGATTTATTTGTGGAAGTATTTCTGGGTATCTCGTACCGAATTGGAGCTGTGGTATCTCGTACCAGGTCTAATCTTCATGCCAAAATGTATCTCGTTTCAAATCAGAGCTGTGGTATCTCGTACCAAGTCTGATCTTCGTGCTAAAAGGTATCTCGTACCGGCACGGGCAGTGGATTTATTTGTAGAAGTATTTCTGGGTATCTCGTACCAAATTGGAGCTGTGGTATCTCGTACCAGGTCTAATCTTCATGCCAAAATGTATCTCGTTCCGAATCAGAGCTGTGGTATCTCGTACCAAGTCTGATCTTCGTGCTAAAAGGTATCTCGTACCGGCACGGGCAGTGGATTTATTTGAAGAAGTATTTCTGGGTATCTCGTACCGAATTGGAGCTGTGGTATCTCGTACCAGGTCTAATCTTCATGCCAAAATGTATCTCGTTCCGAATCAGAGCTGTGGTGATATCTCATACCAAGTCTGATCTTCATGCTAAAAGGTATCTCGTACCGGCACGGGCAGTGGATTTATTTATGGAAGTATTTCTGGGTATCTCTTGTCTAATCCGAGCTGTGGTATCTCGTATCAAGTCTGATTTTCATGCTAAAAGGTGTGTGTATTTTTGGGTATCTAGTTCCGAATCAGAGCTATGGTATCTCGTACCAAGTCTGATCTTCGTGCTAAAAGGTCTCGTACCGGTACGGGTAAGTGGATTTGATGGGTACTGTATCTAATATGCCAGGAAGTTCGGAAAAACACCCGTGATAAGTACCTAATGTTATAATTGGAAATTTACCTGGAGCATCCGAAGGTGGGTCCGAAAAGGGGGAAGCATCGAGCCGTAGACGTGATCTAAAGCGGCTTATGCTTCAGCTTCGACTACGAGGGTTCCTTTGAGCCGGTAAAGACCAGCTCCAACTCCAACGAAAACAATGTTATGAATTTCATATTTCCCATCACTTTTACACAATTGTAATCACTGGGCATTTCTTCCGACAACCTATTATCACTTTTAATGTATAATATTAAAGGTTTTTAGAGTATTTGCAACAATTTTGCAAAAATTCACACGATGCCGTACAGAGCGCGAAAGAAAAGTGACATTTAGGGTGTTGCCATATGCGGAACATAATATTATCCGAGTAATCTTTTTTGTTTTAAAGATACTCTGAATAAAACCGCGATGCCATTGAGTAGTGATAGGCATACTACTACACTGTAAATCAATTTATATTTCAAATCAACATGAAATAAAATAGAACAAATCATAGTTATTTCTGCCGTGAAACAGCGTTGATGTGTTTTGGTTTGAGGAGTATACACTTACATACATACATACATACATACATACATACATACATACATACATACATACAGTCAGGCCTTTTTCCCAGAGGGGTAGGCAGAGACCACGGATCTTCACTTGGTACGATCCTGACATAGTACCTCTGTTGCTTCATTCACTCTCATTACATTCTTCATACATGCTCGTCGGTTTAGGGTTTAGGAGTGTGTGTGACTTAACTACAGGCACATGAGGCTAATACCTTAATTCCTCATATCAACATCATAATCATCATCATCACAAGCAGTTCACTGCTAGATAAAGGCCTTGCCTATTGAGCGCCAATATTAATAATAATAAGGCTGGACGTTATCACACAGCATTATCTAGCCCCGTTCTAGCGCTTGTATTATGGGAACCACATGCTTGATATACTACATAATATACAGTTTATTTTTTGGCAATACATACATATTATACAGTAGAAAACATGAACATGCATAGAATGAAGTTTATATTACACACAAAAACATTTACTTTGTGCCCCATAACATAATAAACCATACTTATTACTGGCGTGAAGCAGCATTGCTGTGTTTCGGTTTGAGGAGTGTGAGTCGATTACAACATGAGGCCAACACCTTCATGACTCCTATTGATGGATTTTGCATCGTTGCGTACGTTCCAAACATAATTTTACCTTACAGGTCACATACGAATTCATACGATGCAATACTTTGTTAAAAACTTAGCACAATATTTGGATTCGTAAGCCTAAATCTTGGCAAAGAAAAAGTGTAAGGGTGTAAGGGGTTCCTACCTCCATATATGAAGCCCAACAACTTATCAGTCCGTGGTGCTCCCTGCTAATTAAATAACGGCTCTGGCAGCAGCTGCCTGCGGCACAGCGCAGTCTTAGGGATACTTACTTACCTTACTGGCCGTTGGATAACAGCGTTGGCGGTGCGAGAAGTTTTGCCCTGCGATATCCAGCGATGGGATTGTGAGCATATCTTGCTTTTTATAGGGAAGGCCTAGGTCCAACAGTGGACTGAATAGGCTAGTGTTGTTTGACATTGAAAATACGTAGATAAGATTAGGAAAAACCGACTTCAATGTTCGACTCAAGGCGAAAAGTTTTTAGAATTTTGCTGGTAAAGTACCAATCCCTTTTCAAACATAAATTAAAATCGATCCACAAATGACAGAGGATATTCGTGGATATACATAAAAACAGCCGAATATAGAACTTCCTCCTATTTTTTAAGTCGGTAAAAATAACTTTTTGTCATTGGCCAACGATTTTACGATACACTTACGAAACAAATGGTAAAATTGTTTGCCTTATTATTGTGTAACCTAACCTATTGTAGTATTCATTTTTTGGAGCGACCTTCCTTAAATAAATAAATAAGTCTTTAACTTTCAGTATAACAGTCGGCGCCCGCGCAAGCAGCCCACTTATGTAATAGCCTTATAACTAGTGCATGGCCGCTATACCGGAAGTACCTAAAGGGCCACCCATTCTTAAATTGAGTTTAAAGGTTATAAAGTCAACCGGAAATAGTCAACAAAAAATATCAACAATATTCCCAAAATAGTTACTGGTACGGGAAGGCTGTTGGGAGGGTCAAGACCATTCGTCGTGGCAGAGGCAAGGCACGGCAAGGCAAGACGGACTTGAAGAGGTCAAGATGTTTAAATTATAATTTCACCAACATATATTTGTGATCCAATACTGACGTCGAATTGACGGTATAAATGGCAAAGGCTCGCCTGAGACACAAAAAGATCCGGCCATTTGACAAATATTTTTGTATGATTTGCAAATATTGTTCGGGATGGGTGTTTTAAAGGTTTGCTATGTGTGTATTTACAAAAATAATTATTTAAGTAGTGTTATCACTTATATTTATCAGTAATGTGGTTCCCATAATACAAGCTCTGCTTAGTTTGTGCACCTGTAAATTTTCAAATAAATTTCGATCTCGACTTACTTGATGAGCATCTCCAGGATTTGATGAAAATAGCTTTCACCAAATTTTTCTCCACACTTTAGACAAATATATATATCACATTGATATGTATAAAAAATCCTTTTAATAACATTTTCTTTGTCAATAAACTCTAGTAGAAACAGATCGCGATGGTAATTATATTATAAAAACTGGACTCCTGAAGAAACTAATTGGTGATCCCTGGGATAGATGATGCTCTGTCTTAGTATATAGCATTATTTAAAAAAAAAACTCCTTGTTACATTACGTAGAAGTAGAGCTCTTTGAGAAGGGTTCGTCTAGGGAAATACTACCACCATGTATATCTGCCATAAAGCTGGGAGTGGGTGCCGGTGGATATTAAATGCAACAATAAAAACCCAAGCCTGTATCAGTCCACAGATAGACATAGGCATCCCCTATTAAGAAGGGGGATATGCACATAATCCCCACGCAGGGCATGCAGGTTGGGGATCGCAGGGCACAGCTTCTCACACCGCCGATGTTGCTGCCCGCTGGCGGTCAGGCAATCTGGTCCGGTGTTGCGTTGTACCGCAATCAGCTGGCCGCCAGAGTCCCGTGTGTTAGTTAGCAGGGTGCTCCACGGGCTGGTAATTTTGGCTTGAATTCGCGATGGCGGTTGGAAATCCGTAACCCGTTATACCCGTAACCTGTCTAACCTGTGTCTGACATCCATCTGTGGAACTCTCTACCAGCAGATATTCGTAGGTCTGTCTCCTTAGGAATCTTCAAATCCAAACTTTACAATCATTTTATCTATACTTAATATTATGAAGAGGAAATATTTGTATTTTTGTGTGTGTGCTACAGCCAAGGTTAAATGTTGTGAAGCATGGCTCTAGGTACCTAAGCGATTAAATTATTCAACTCTCTTCCAATCGAACTTAAGAGCATTGATAGTCCAACAATCTTTAAATCTAAATTAAAAAAACTTTTATTAGAAAAGTGCATATACTCCTTGGATGACTTTTGATTAGGTATTGTGAAACAGTATTTCGATTTTAAGTTGGACATGGTTTTATTAAATGATTTTGACTTAGGTTTATAAATGTGACGATTTTGATGATATCGGTGTTATTTATTAAATTGGACTATTTGTTTTTTTTTTTATGTATTGGTAATAATTTGTTAATTAAGTTTGCTTGTTTGTTCAGTGTTAAATTAATAATTAATAATCTTAATCTGTTTATAAATAACTATGTAATTCAAATACGATTTGTAATGAAATTGTTATGAATAAATAAATGAAATGAAATGAAATGTGTGTGTGTGTGTGTGTGTGTGTGTGTGTGTGTGTGTGTGTGTGTGTGTGTGTGTGTGTATTATATTTGGAATGAATAAACTCAAAAACTACTGTGCCGATTTCAAAAATATAATATTTCACCATTGGAAAGCTACATTCACCCTGAGTAACATAGGCTATATTTATTACTATTAAAGATTAGGATCCTTACTAAAACTTAAGTAACGTAACCCAAGGTCGCTATCTCTAAAAAATAGTCAACGGAAAAATTTCGCATCTAGGTATTATGTACTTTAAGCAATTTATGTATGTTTATGATGTTTTAGTCTTTGTATATAATGTTATTTTTATATATGTTTATTTTTATCTTCATTACCTATACTTAATTATTGTTTTATGATTCTTTTCTCTTAATTTATAAATTTTTTAGAGATATGTTATATTCATCAACAATTTCATTTATAACATAATTTGTAAGCACTACCAATCTATCTGTACACTACACAAAGGTTATCTGGAAGAAAATGCTATTTAGCATTAAGTTCGCCTGTATACTTGTATTTCATCTTGATCTTGTACAATAAAGAATTTTCTATCTATCTATCTACATATCTATACCCTGATATTATATGCACATGAGGCTAACACCTCATACCTCAAGTTGATGGACGCAGGATGTTATATTATAGGACCGATTATTTATAATGTGTGTGGTATACATAATCATTACACCAACAATAGGTGACGGTAACTACTTAACATCAGGTAGATCCTTTTGTTTGTTCCATGTTCAATTTGTACAAAAGCTGCATTCATTTCTACATCATTAATCATCTACGCCTCATGTGCCTGTAAGTCACCGGCATTCAGACCCTTTAAACCGAAACACAGCAATGTTGTTTCACGGCAGAAATAGGCACCGTGGTTGAATAAAGAGCTCTAATGTTAAGATCAGCTCATCTGCCAGATTTGAGACCAAAACAATCCTTTTCAAGATATTTTTAAATCGTACGTAATTTATTCTTTTCTGAGATTGAAAAAGTTTAAAAGCTTTTTAAATGTTTTCCAAACAAATCTTAATTCCAAAAACATAGTTTTTTGAAAAGAATTTAATTAAAATATGAGTAGGTAAGTAATATTTTTTGGACTGACCCTACCCTACAGCATCGGCGTCATTGGCATCAGCAAAAGTTTTCGAGTCGAATCCGTCAAAAACTCTGAATCAGGGTGCCTAGTGCGAGTTTTTTTACCAGCTCGATCGCGTCTGCGTTTACGGAAATTTGTATGGAAAGGAGTCAGTGTCACGCGTTTTTCACTAGATGGCGCTACCTCGATTCCATATAAAATCAAACGCGATCGAGCTGGTAAAAAACTCGCACAAGGCACCCAGTTTCGATTGCGATGGATTTCTCGCTGCAAATTCGATTTCCGCTGCAAGACAAACGTTTGAATAATCACAAGTTGATGGACGCAGGACGTTGCATCGTAAAGCACGTTCCTTCTAAAATAACGTGATCTACGATGCAATGCTTTGTGATGAAAAGAAGAATTTTATGAGAGAGTTGAACATAGGATTGTTCATTAACGTCACGATTATTTTATATGTCCTTATATACTGAAGGCTAACTTAGCTGACTTATAAAAACTAGCTTTCACCCGCTGCTTCGCTCCCTTAATGTGGATTTGTTTTTTTGGAATTGTCATAGACTGGACAATATTTAATTTTCAACATCGAAACTGGCGGACGTTCACGCAAACTTTCGTCTACTATAATATTTTCCTTAGGGGTGGAATTTATAAAAAATCCTTACTGGATGTGTTCACTATTTGGGCGTTGACATAATCATCCAGTAAGGCAATTTAATATATTATTTATTTCAAAAAGATATGTAAGTAATAGAAACTATTTTTTGTAAAAAAATAATGTACATAGACAGCAATCAAGAATGCACGGCCTTGTCGCTGAATCTCTACAAGGAAAATTCTAGATGAAAAAATACATCAGAGTTTTCTGTCCTGCATTAGAATTCTACATCATCATCATCATAAGCCTATAGCAGTCCACGCTGGGCACAACCCTCCCCAAATGAGCGCCATTGCACCCTGTCCTCAGGTCGACGCATCTAGCTTCTACCAGCAGCCTTTCGCAGTAATCGGTAATCCACCACATACTTAAGATAGTCTAAAATCTATCATAATGCTTAACCGCAAAACAAGGACAACAAACCTTCATTAAACCAATTTATTTAAAATTCTTGTGAAATGTTAGCATAATAACCTGCTCCTAGGGTAAAACCACTGACGCATGTATCTTTTTCTCTCGTGACACACAGATAAAGGTACCATTAAAAGGTTCCGAGTCACGAAACCACGCACTTGAGATGACGTACTTAGTACGTAGTAGCCTGTACTAATAATGGGTACACCAGAGACTGATAAACATACATTTTATCTATTTATTTCATAAAACACAGGTGGGCATATCTGACAAATTCCAAGATGATAAAGAATAGTAAAAGAAATACAGCATGTTAAACAAATAGAAAAAAAGAAGCTACAACCTTATTAACTAGGTAGGTAAAATCATGATTTAGGAACATGCAAATAATATAGACAAATGACAAAAATGAATTGACTATCTAAATTAAGTCTTTTCGGAATATCATATTTATAGAAAACACGGGCACTTTTTCTAAATTCTGTAATTTCTTAATTACACAACACTATTGATGACCCAAAGAGGGCCTAGGAAAATTTTATTGAAAAAAGGATAAAATATAATTTATTTGACAAAAACTTGTACATAATCAGTGTTCACAGTTAAATATGATAGAACATGTTTGACCTGTATCGGTATGCAAAATTGTAGAGAGTGGCATATTGGTTAAGATATATAAAATATATTGAATAAAACAAAACGTAATCTAATCAAATCACTAAAATAGCTCAAATGAAAGATGTGGGTTTGAGTTTGATATTCATATACATATGTAGTAACCAGATAAATAGACTAGCTACTCAGTATTCTAAGCTGTTACTGCATTACTTCGAATCATGTTGGTACGTTACGTTTATCTCCACGATTATTTAAGTAAATCGTATGCTTAAATTTGTGTGTGTAAGTGAACATTTTATTTTTACAAAAAGGTTTTTGTCGTAGATATAAACCCAATGTGTAAAACTTACTATAGGTATTATATTAAAATTCAAAAGTGTTTTAAGCGATTGATACATTTTTACACAAAGAGTACAAGTAGAAATTGATTATTATTTTTTATAGAGCCAATATTATAACAAAGTATAAAGGAAAGTGTTTCCTAAGATTTGAAAACAAAACAAAATAAAAATAGATATGAAATCATTAACGAAAATCAAAGCATAGTAAATTAACGGCTTTGCCATAAAACACACTCCTTTATCAGCATAAAATTAACATCAGATTCTTATAAAAACATTCTACATTTAGTAATTATATATAGCTTCAAAAAGTTACAAAAAATTTATTCGACGGTTTTAAAATGTAGTGTTTGGTTTAGTCAACCGCGAAACGACAGCTGACACTTGTATTTTCGCATGGCTTGGTTTTTGATTTTAGTCATTTTCACGGCAACACGAAAAAATGTATCTTTTTTCTCCATGTTGTTATTAAGAATACTACTAGGAATCGTATTTTTCTTTCCTTTTTTTCCTATTCGATAAGTTTTTATTCTGAGAAAACTATAAGTTTATTTTGATGAAAAAAAAACTACAGCTTTCTCTTTTTTTTTAAATATAGTTAGCCTAGAAAATGACTTTTGCAAAAAACAAGCTGCTCTGATTTGCCACAACATTGAGTTCATGCATGTACGCTAAAGGTAGTTGCCCCCAATTATAAAAATTTTGCCCCACGCGGTAAACACAACATTATTTTACAAACTTACCTCTTATAAACCTCTTAATATATCTACGGTTATCTTTAATAATGATCACAAGTGAACTGCATCATTTTTTACTGACATCTGAATGTGAGCAGACCGAGATTTTTCTGATGTTCTGATAAACTACGTTTCTAATGGGTTTTCGATAGTTATCTTACAAAATCAATGTAAAAGTTTTTGAAATATGAAAATATTTGTTCCTTTTTTATGATAAAGTATGCATTTAATAATAGTCGTTTAATCAGACAATTACAGTCGAATTTGTTCTCATCAAATAGTACTATAGAACTATAGAGAAATGCTACAATCGTGGCAGACGCAACAGCGTCCTAAATGCGTTGTTTTACTGGACCCGAATGGATCTGAATGGTTTGAACTGAAATTTAAATATAGTAGTTGTAGAACTTAAATGACATTATGCTATTTTTATCTAGGTAATACCGCGAGTGGAAGATAATAATTATTATTATCTTACCTTAGCTTCTGAGTAATATGCATCGGTACCAACTGTAACAAGCCAAATACAGATAACCTCATAATATTTACGAAGAGCACGCGGTTCAATTGCCGCCATATTTATTAGCCCAGCTTCCGTTTCCGTTGCGGGTGGTTGATTTAAACGCGCATTTCCGGTGTACCACTTCGTTGGGTTCCGGTCAGTTATAACGTTAAAATACGACACTGTATTTTTCATAACTATTAATGTTATCAAAGTAGGGAATGATGTATTAAATCAATTCAAATACTTAACCCACAAAATGTTATCTACATGAAAACTTAATGTATGTCCAAGTTTTCCGACATACATTAAGATATTTTTTTAAATAGCGACAATTATTATGTTAACACGCGAATTATTAACTAGCTGTTAATACTGTAAGGCTCCATAAAGTTAGTGAATCTTTTTCATCATCATCATCATCATTTCAACCTTTATGGACCCACTGCTGGACATAGGCCTTCCTTTGATTATGCCACTTGTCTCGATACTTTTATATACTTTTTTTTTAACAAAATCCCAAATGACGTAATTAATTTATCTGTCAATAAATTCAAAAATGTTGTTGAGCTTAATCCCTCTAATAAATATGATTATCGAATTTCTGATTTAGATAAGACAAAAAGCTTGGGATGAAACTTTCTCCAACTCTCTCAAAAACAATGTAATTATAAGAAAATATATTATAAAAAAGACTTAAAAAAAATATAAGCCAAGCAGAGTTTCTTGCCGATTCTTCTCTGTTTGATCGCGTTATGAATTAGTGTAAATAAAAAAAAAGAATTCAAAGTGTAATAAAATAAATGAATTTGGAAATTTGAAACTTGGTTTCTAATTTTTAATTCGGATGTTGTGTGGATTTGATTCCGGCCGAAAAACTTATGTGCGCATAACAAGTCCCAAAACTTGGTCCTAGTCTGGTCATTTTTGCGCCCCCTTAGGTCAGCGCCCTGGTCCTGGGCACCGCCCTATTTACGGCACTGTTTATTATCATACAAAATTTTTATCCAGAATTGAAAGAACGACGAATTTGTACTCCGCATTCTCTGTCTCGCACGACACTTTACTTCGCTCGTCCGTTGTTGAATTGACAGCAGCAAAGACAAGGCACAGGATTTATTTTATTAAGTTACGTACTCAATAATACATGTTACTGTTTGCTTAAGGTCTGCAAAAAATAGGTCGGCTCCGAACCACGGTCCGCCATTTGGTGACCCCTGCTCTAAAGTATACTATCTTGATGGCGTGAACCATGTGCTCAAAACAGTGTCAAAGGAAAATATCGCGAAGAAACTAGCATACTGAACTGAAAATTGAAGGTATTAGCTAATTTAGAGATAAAAGAGGGAAACGGGGCAGAGGGGCAGGTGAGATGGAAACCCTGTAAGGGTTTCCATCTCACCTGCCCGTGGTGTACCCTGCTTAATAATAAACGGGGCTCTGGCGGCCGGCTGATTGCGGCATCCTCACCACATCCACATCAGCCTATATCAGTCCACTGCTGGACATAGGCCTCCCCTAATGACGTTAAAAAAATATAAGCCAAGCAGAGTTTCTTGCCAATTCTTCTCTGTTTGGTCACGTTACGAATTGGTGGTAAATTAAAAAAAATGACGTTTCAAAGTGTACTATACAGTTCCTACTGAATAAATGATTTTTGACTTTGACTTTGACTTTGAATAAAGGGGGATATACCCATAATCCCCACGCTGGGCATACGGGTTGGGGATCGCAGGGCACAGCTTCTCGCACCACCGACGCTGCTGCCCGTCAGTGGCCAGGGGATTTAGCTGTGCCGATGGAGGCTGTGCTATGCCGCAATCAGCCGGCTGCCAGAGCCCCGTTCGTTGTTTAGCAGGGTGCACCACGTGCAGGTGGGGTTGGGGTTCCGAAGATAGGGGTTGGAACCCTGTACACCCCTTGCAGCATAGCGCAGCCTAATACCGGCACAGCTTCATCCCCTGGCTGCCGATGAGCAGCAGCAGCACATCCCATGAATCCAAACAGTTGTACGACCGGCTTTCCCGCGCGTTTTGAATTTTTCATTTTGAATGTATGTCTGAAATAATATTGTGGAAACAATTTTTTTTATTTCAAATTACAAAAATAGTTGATTAATATACAAATTCTTAATAATAAAGTTTGGTTTGCATTTTGTCATTTATTATTTCAATTGCGGCGCAATAGGCAGCGTGCGCTGAGTTTTGGTGTGAATTTTTTTTCCGCGTTTATGGCTCGAGAGTGTACTGCCGCGATGTTACTGACATTTTCTTTTTCGATTCAGATCCCTAATGAGCGAGGGAGGAAGCAATATTTATCTCTCTCACGTGATTATGTAAATCAGATATTACAAAGGGTAGGCAGTTGGCAGTCCGCCATTTCATCACTCACACCGAAAACGCGGCAACTACTAACAAAACTAGTACATAATATCGGGAGCAATTTTTCTTGATGAAAAGTAGCTAAGACTGTTTGTTGGGTAAAATGAATCGTATGCATAGTCCAAGAAAATTAGTCAAATTAGGGTAAGAATCTTGGAATGAGAGATAGTCGGCTATAAACTTTTATTTGAGCACCCTAAAACTTGTCTCAAAACCTACTTATCGTAGCATGTTAGCTTTGTACAGATATTCCAAGGTCAAAGGTAATCAAATCGATTTATTGCAAATATCATGTTTCCTATGGGTTTTGTATTTATATCTTAATAAATATTGTAGAACATTAAATTCTCTATAACTTTTGTTCAAACATTTTTTTAATATCTTGAACCATTTTAGAGATAGAGTGCAGATTGCGCGTAGTGTTTAACTATACTCCAAATAGTGCACCATGAACACTGAACACTGCACCATGAATACTCAATGACAAAAAACTCGCGAGAAGTTCAAGCCAAGTTGCCAGTATTTTGTATACAATTAAGTTACGCTTTCCTCACTCAGTGGTCAACTGGTTTCCAGGACGGACGCCCGCGTGTGTGTGCGCATATGAATGAGAGATAATCAAGGCCATTGGCTACTTATTTGGCTATGGCCTGTAACCAGAGGAGGGCGCTATCTGCCGAAGAATCAATAACCGATGAGATAAACGAGTTCTTTAGTGGAGATCGCACGGCTCGGCAAACGTAGTGTAGGACAGGCCAGGTGGAGAGATAATCTGCGAAAGGACAAGTAGATAGAAGCTGGATGCGTCAAGCTCAGGACACGGCGCAATGGCGCTCATTATGGGAGGCTTATGTCCATCTGTGGACAGCTATAGGTTGATGATGATGAGATAGCCAGAGGTAGCCAGCGACGTCGCTATGACGTCCCAGTGTGTTAACCTTAGCACCCAAGCGAAGGTTCACCTAAACGCTATAATATTATAGCCAGGCTCAACAACGAATCAAGCGACGCCATGAGCGCTAACTGATGAAAATAAATCATATTCATTCCACCGTCTCTGTATTTTTCGCTGCAAAAATGTTTTGAAACTTCCGCAAATCCTTTTAAAAGTAGCATTTGCGCTACAATGCAGTTTATTGCGATAAAAATGGCACAGACCGCTTGATGTATCCCCTACTTTATATCCGTTCTAGAATAATGTTAGACATGTTTCTTCGCTGGCAATGAAATGTACATGTTGTGTTATTGTGCTGAGTTTGAATACCTAAAACAAGTTTTTTTTACCTAAATTTACACTTTAAACTTTTTATAGATACTAAGACTAGCTTTGTCCGCGGCTTCACCCGTGTTGATGCAGATTTTGTCGAATTTTCGTTTGTTGCCCTCCGGAACATTTCTGGATTTGAATATCTTATAATATTAGTTTTTTAAGATTTGTTACCTGCTAAGTATAAATAAACTTTGCAGATGATATTGAGATCAGCTTTCGCCCAGATTTTGTCTTATGTTTTGTTTTTACCCTGGGAAACAGATAGCTTTTTTTTCTGCATAAAAGGTACTTTATGCCCTTCTCTGTACCCTTGAAAACGTGTCAGCAAAATTTATTGATGATCATAATCATATTCTTTATTGTTTCATGTGGCACATTTAGATCTTATTATTAGTGAGGTCCGCAACATCGATGTAGTAGTTAAGGTATGAAAACGTAACAAACAAACAAACTCACTTTCGCATTTACAATATTAGTTAGGATTGTGGTAGGAAAGTAATCAAAGAAGCGACTTCACAAAAATACAGACTTTAATAGTGTTAAATTCTGGATTATTGTAATTATCTACCTGAGTCATAATTGCACCGACATCAATTGGACAGTTAACACATTGACTGCGGGGCCGGGGCTTTGGATATGACGCTAGGCACCATGCCCGAGGAGCACGACCGCCGCGTTGTGTTTTTCAACACTCATAGCGATATAATGTGAAATACATAAAATAATAAATAATGCTATCACACAGCATCTATACCCAGCACTATGACCCCGCCCAAACTAAGCAGAGCATGTTTTAAGGGAACTACATGACTGATATACTACACATACTTTTTTAAAGTAGGTACCTACATAAATATTATACATAGGAAACACCCATCAAATCAATCACAACTACTGATTATGTTGACATGCTTTTGCAAAAAAAACTGTGTATGTATATGTAGTATTTCAGTCATATGGTTCCCATAATACATGCTCTGTGTACAGGGTTCCAACCTCTATCTTCGGAACCCAAGCCAACCCCACCTGCACGTGGTGCACCCTGCTAAACAACGAACAGAGCCCCTCTGGCGGCCGGCTGATTGCGGCATAGCACAGCCTACATCGGCACAGCTAAATCCCCTGGCCACCGACGGGCAGCAGCGTTGGTGGTGCGAGAAACTGTGCCCTGCGATCCCCATCCCGCATGCCCAGCGTGGGGATTATGGGTATATCCCCCTTTATTAGGGGATGCCTATGTCCAGCAGTGGACTGATATAGGCTGATGTGGTGAGGATGTGGTTCTACAAAATACCTATAAACGTATTCATTGAACCTAGCCTTCATTGTAGCTTGGCCCACATCGATGTGGGCCAAGCTAAAATAGGATTGGACAGTTCATGTCGGTGGTGTCAGAAACTGTGTCCTGCGATCCCCAACCCGCATGCCTAGCGTAGAGATTATGGGCATACCCCCTTCTTGTAAGAAAAGACCTATGTTCAACAGTAGCCTGTGTAAGAAAATAATTGCAAAGCTCAAATCAAGAACTTCGTTTTTGGGTGCGTTGATATCATTCAGTCAGTTAGTCGTATAATACATAATACATACTTAATATTAGATACAATGATGGAACTAGGAAATATGCTTAGGCAAAACCAATTTAAAACATGGCCATGGGGCGTTGTTAGGTATACCTAGACGTCATACAAAACCGCACCTATTAATTTCAAATAGGTTGTTTTTCTCAAAATAACCACAAGAATAATTTAATCATTTAACAACAGCTTGTACTCTGTAGTCGACTGTCGAAGGTATCGTTCCAATAATTATATGATGAACTCTACTTGATGTGCCTTATATGGTGTTTATCATCTTGGTCTAGTATTATGTTATCTGTGTCTTGGTTAAGCAACACTCCGCGCGGTCACTATTTGAATGGATAACCGACGTGTATGCGAATCATGATGATCGGTTGTGTATAATGGTGTGAAAGCTTAACAAGCCTACTAGTTATATTATAAATATGAAAGTTTGTGAGGATGTATGGATATATGCATATCTGTTACTCTTTCACGCCAGAACGGCTGAACAGATTTAGATGAAACTTGGAATATACATAGATTGTGATCTGGATTAACACATAGGCTCGTTATCTGGATACCTCGTGAGCGAAGCCGTCGGCAGAAGCTAGCCGGTGAATTGCTTTTTTTTTTGGTTCGGTTTTGGTAATTATAGTTACCAAGATCAAACGGGGGTAGTAACTAAGTACTAGTAAACAAATAAATAAATAAACAAACTCACTTTCGCATTTTAAAAATTAACTTCTTACCTTATTTTCTATCCTATCTATTCATAACTGATCGATACGAAATCAAAATAAGAATAAAGAGAAATTATGATAATTTGTGACTGTATTTGTAGATTACTGAAAATCCTTATTTCTTTAAAAAAAAACTATTATTTTGATACATGATCACCGAAAATACCAAAAATGAACAATGTTTTAGAATTCCACTTGAATTGAACATTCGCTCGGGGTGACAAATACCTTCCGTAAACCCACTAAAAACTTAAAACTTGAATTTTCTTAAAGTTTCTTTCCTAGTTATTTTAGTCTAGAATTTTCTCGGAGCTCCAGAACTTCCCTATATCATTTCGTTTGTTTGTTTTTACTGTAGTTGGAAAGGAAGTAGGTACTCTATTGAAGTGTATGGTTTCCTGTAGATTTTTTGTTAAAATGCTGTATTTTATTTGTATTTGCTGTATTTTTGGAGTTGCCTGTCTTCTGATTCTTAGCAATGTGATTGGCAGAGGAGTCATATTCCTGATAACAGGGATAGTTCACTTTTTGGCCTTCATGACTACAAAAAATCGTATAAAAAAGTTTGAGTTCTGAAACCGCTGTAACCTGCGTCAAAGGGCCACCACCAGAGCCAAAACCACCAGAGACCAAGAGTGACCATTTCTTTCTTCATCCGCCAAAGTTAGTCGACCGCGCTTGAATTCGTTATACCAACGATATACGGTTGCCTGGAGGGCCTTCATCTATGAATGCCGTATGAAGTCTATCGTACGATTTGTCCGGTTGATACCAACGATATACGGTTGCCTTGGAAGGCCTTCATCTATGAATGCCGTATGAAGTCTATCGTACGATTTGTCCGGTTGAAATCATGAAAAGTCATAGTGCGAAATTGTTCCCGGCGCAGATCCATTTTTCAATGAGACACGATTATTTAAAGTAGGTTAGAAAAAATTGGAGGGAAATTTTAAAGTTAGAATGTTTACTGGCCGGTGTCTTATTCATAAAAACATCTTACGCAATACTTTCTGACTATAATCATACAATGTAAAATGAATAATCTATTGTTCTTTTTGAATTGGATGCTTTTAAAAAATTACTCCATTGTATTTATGTAATGTTATCATAAAATACTAGAAATTCACTGCTTCTTCTTCTTTTTAGTTCCTAAATAGCTTAACGACTGAACAGTGCAACCAACATCTTTTGTTTTTATGTAGTATATCAGTCATGTGGTTCCCATAAAACAAGTTTTGCTTTGTTTGGGCCTACATGTTGCTGTGTGATAGTCCCCAGTATTATTAATTATTTATTTATTATTATTATTACCGACGGCCTGGGCGAGCGCGGATTTTAAAACCAACGTAAAATTCCTTTTTCAATGACTTCAGAGTTCAATGACGGGTTTCTAGTTTTAATCTTTCCATTGACAGCTTCAGAAATACTGGAGCTATCATTCCAAAATAATTGTTTAGGTACCTCGGTAGAAAAACAAACTCGTAAAATATCTGCTCGCATTGACTTACTACTTATTAGTCTTAAGATCGACCTAAGACCCCCGAACACAATACCTCTTTCTACACGGATTCATTTACTGTGTCTGCAGTCTGTGAAATCCTCTACCAGCAGTTTTTCATAGGAAAGGGATTAGGATTAGGTTAAGGATTAGGATTGAGACTGAGCGTAGCTGTCTTCTTAGGAATCCTCAAATCTGAACTTTATAATCATTTTATCTCTCTACAAAATATTCAATAAAAAAAAATTGCTACTTAAAAAGGAAAGATTTGATTATCCGAAACTGCTACACCGATTTAAAAAATCTTTCACCGTTGGGTAGCTACACTATCCCCGGGTGTTATATTTTATAGTCTATACTATATTTTCAAAAAAAAATAGGGATTCTTACTAAAAGAAGGCCGGTCATTTCAGACCTGACGATGAATGGAAGCGACTAAAAATGCGAATTATGTAAAAATGTTCTCGACGTTTTGTTTTTGACAGTTGACATTGGCACGAGAGATGCACAATGTGAGTGAGAGTGCGTTCAATAACCATGATACATGGAGTATTGAAATTATAACTAATAATTTATAATAAATATTGATCGCAATAAGCCCTATCATAACGTATCATGTTTTTTTTTTTATGTTACTTGAAGATGGAACAAGCACATGGTCCATCTGATGTTGAGTGGTAACCTATCACAAAGCATTGCAACATAGATCACGTTTTTTGAAACGTGCTCTACGATGCAACGCCCTGCGTCCATTACCTTGAGGCATGATGATGATAAGCCTCTTGTGCCTGTAATTTCACCGGCACCCACACCCTTCAAACCGAAACACAGCACAGCTGCTTCACGGCAGAAATAGGCATGGTGTCAGTACTTCCCCGGACGAGCCCCCCACAAAGAACTCTACTACTACTAAAATACTAAAATAAAATACTATGGTTATTGAACGCACTCTCACCCACATTGTGCATCTCACGTGCCAATTTCAACTGTCAAAAACAAAACTGTCACTAAAAAGCACGCGTTTATTGGTGGTGTTGCCACCTTGGCTGTTTTATATGCCAATTCTAGTACAATTTTATTTTCAGTTTTTGACATCTATATAATATCTAAATGATTTTCCTATAGTAACCACCAGTATATAGTACGTACGTAGTAACTTGTGAGTTTAGAATAATTGAGTAACTGAGACGATAAGGATAAGATAACCTACCAACACACTACCTATCCTATCCTACGATCCTATGGATACTACCTATCCTACAATCAGATAACTACAGCCTGCAAAATTTTTCGGAGTATGATCGACGCCTCGGACTTGAGTGATGCGCTATTCCGAGTCTATTAACCGAATAATTACTTAAGAGGGCGCACTCATAGGCTGTTTTCTGTGCCAATGTCCCGCACCGTAGCCCGAGCCTCGTCACCCATTCTGCGTGTCCTCGCCGCGCTCAATGCTCTCCTGGACGTAGGTCCCGATTGCGATTTGTTTGCGGATGGATGAACGGTGGTTTTGACGGAATGCTTGAGATTCTGTGAGCGTGATGCGTGATAGAATGTGTTTTATTATTTTATTTTTTATTATTTGTGCAAATCGTATTATTTTAAATGATCTTTGACCTACCTATTAATAATATTTTTTTATTAACGTTTTTTTAGTGCCAACCGAACTTCATAAAAAATGTAAATAAGTTTTAGATATAATTTTTCTTTTATTAATGTAATTGGTTATATAACCGTTTTAGTTAAAGTAATAAATGGCGCCCATGTCCTAATTAATCCTAACCTAAAAGTTTAAAATAAATACCATAAAATAATAAAAAAAACGATTATTTGAATTGAACATGATATCCTGCAATAAGAACTATCAAATAAGAGATAAGGGCATTTCTAGACGCAACATTTTATGGTGAGGTCACAGGTTGTATGAAACTGACCGAACTTCTTTCAATAATGTAACCCGAGGTGTAAAAAAAAACATATATCGCGTGCGCTGCGAAAACGATTAAGGATAGAACAAAATAATGTGCTACAACTTTGCAGAATACATCATAATCTTTAAAAAGTTTTGCGATAACATATGTCCAGCTATTATAGTTATATCACAATAAGTGTTCTTTTATTTTAAAAAAATAATTAAAATGCCGGCACTGGCAAAGGCTCTTTATTTGACACTCGGTATTAATACTTATCAAAAAAAATACTTTATATTCAAGACAGTTTCAATACATAACTTTTTGAATCATTCAATTCGGACATTCCATTCAAAAGATATCACGAGTTTAATAATGTAAGTATTTGAAAAAACGTCACGTGGTCACCGCTTACCCCGCTCGGGTAGCTAGGCAGCACCTGATGCGTTACTGGGGTAAGGAAGGGAAGTCAATATTATTAAGAAATAAAGGGTGTATGTGTATGAGTGTGTGAGTAGTGAGTGTGTGTGTGTAAAAAGTTATAATTTTTGAAATTTTTATTAACTACCCGTGTGAAGCCGGGGCGAGCCGCTATTATGTATATTTATGATGTTTTAGTCCTTATAAGTTTATCACCAGTGATCGGAATAGGTAGCGTGATTTTTGGTACGTGCATCATGATATCAAACATGGACATGCCCTTTTCCCGGGAATTTTCGATATTCATAGGACTGATTACAGCATTATTATTAAACTTGTAATTTATTGATTACTACATTTAAAATTTCAAGGAAGCGATTTGAATTGGCTACGTATAAAACAGATTTATATTTATCACTTGATTAAAAAAATATGTTTTTCAGCAAAGGTTTTAGAGCATGTGCTTCCATAAAATTAATTCAATTGATTTTAAGCTTTGGTAAGTTGCTTTGCGCAAATTCCTACGCACTTAATCACGGGGAAAAAATGTTTCACGAGAAAATACCTACTATAATTTAACAATCTTTTTATAATCTACCAACTAATTGACAGGGCAAAAATTGGATTAAAAACAGCACAGGTAAAAATCAAAATCGTTTATTGTTAACAAAATGATATAACAATTACAATTATATAGTAGATTCCGACTGCGGCTTGTGTCTTAAAACATATAAATAATAAATGAATAAATAATGCTAGACATTATCACACAGCATATTGTTCTATCCTTCGGGAACAGCACATTTTTGTACTTTTGACAACGTATATGTGAAATTTCATGATAATTGGTTTAATAACTTTTGGTTAAATTAACCGTTCATCATGAAATTTCACATACTCACATGAATCATCCAAGCAAATGCGTCGTATTAAAAAAATGACTATATATCGACCTATTTCATCAAGTGATATCCACAGTTTCTCATTTTTAGTATGTTCATGAATTAAATTGATATTATTCCTAAAAAAATTGTTCAAATAAACTTTTCGTAATAGTGATTCATCTGGTACTTTACGATTAGTAGAAAAACAACAAGTAGAGTTTTTTTTTGAAAGAATTCTATGAAAGCTGGATTTTTCATTTGAGACCACGGAACGTTGCACAGGATCAAGAAATTAATAAATTTCAGCCTTGACGTTTGCCATGATTAAACTCTTTCGAAAAGAAAGATGCAACCTCTTTACACCTAAAATAATGATTAAAATGTTGCAGAACTGACATTTGTGGACAAAATAATATGAATTCTTTCTTAAATATATTTGGCCTACCATAGTTGATTTGAACACAATTAAATACATAGAAAAACACTTGAATTTATTTTGTTCTCATTAGCTAATATAAGGTTAATTTACGCTATGCTCACTGTGATTTACTCTTTTACGAACTAAGAATTAAAGATTTATAAATAACACGTAATAATAATAAATAATAAGAATAATATAAGTAATAAGACGTATGATTAACAGTATAATCAATCCAAGACGAAACTTAAAATGTTCATTATATACTGCATCTACAAAAGCCTTAAAAGCGACTAAGGAAAAATAATACTAAAACTTACGCAAACTTTGGTATAAAAAATAACTGCAAATAATATGTCCAATCCAATCAAAGAGAATCAAATCGAAGTCCGTTAATACAAGCCAAATTCATCGTTTTAAGAAGATTCAGAAGCCAATATACAAGCGGGTGTCAAGTTTTATTTTCGACAACACAGCAAAGACAGAAACGCACTCAACCAAGCAAAGTAAGCGAGTGAGCACGCGGGCGCATTGTTTTGACAAGTTAATGAGTCATTCAGGATAATCTATTGGTCTATCTGATTGGTCGCAACCCTATTGTGTATATAGTTTAAGATTATGGTGACAAAGGACCCTGTTTGATGACTAATATTATAAAGTGCCTCTTTTACTAACCTGGTTATTTTACCAGCCTTTGTTAGGCTTTTACTTCTATAGTTTGAACCGTTTGTTTTCCTAAAAATGCCGGCTACCTATGCCATCCCTTAGGCGTTGAACGAGTTCAAAGAAAAAAACTTGCTTGTACGTTTCTCACCTTACACTTCCACGTAATAATTTTGAAATCCCGGAAAAAATGTCTTATTAGTTTTAAAATAATGTATCCCGGAGGCATGTCCATGTTAGTATGCATGTTTGAGACCATTGACCCCAAATCATTCTACTTATTCCGATCACTGTTTATTACTATCTTTAGTATACCTTAGTATAAAAAATTAAGTGTAAATTAAGAATTAAAAAATTAAGAGTAAATTAAGTATTTACAAAAAATTATGTATTTAAATACATAATTTTTTGTAAATACTATTCATAGAAAATAACTAAACCCAAGACAAATATTCAGCCAAATTAAAATATAAATATAGACATTAAATATATAAGATAAACATTTTTCTCGCGACGGGAATAGAACCTTCGCCCACTGCAGCACAGAAAGTCGTCGAAAGTACATAGCGATAGGTTAATTAAGGAGTGAAAGCGAAACAAACATACTCACATTTGTTAGGACAATGATAAGCCTTGTGCCTTGTGGAAAATACTAACAGAAATTCATTGACGTCATTGGAAATAATTTCTCAACCAGTTTATAAATAACGAACGCATATAATAAAAAAATACTAATGAGTTTTGAGAATAATTGACCTTTATGCGTGAGGTGACTCACTAGTTACTTTATGATGCGCTCGTAGTGTTCTTTACTTTCGTGATCCTAACAGGTCATCTTGGTCAAGAGTTGGCCACTAGATCATACAAAAAAGAAAGGAACTTTATGAGGCGTATGCAAGAAGAGTGGTTTACTTAAATAAAATAAAAAATAAATAATGCGGGACACTCACACTCATATTTAAATACATAGTCACAATCCGACCTCGCTAGCGCAGTGGGCGAATGCCCACCTGAGACGCAGAAGATTGCGAGTTCGATTCCCGTCGCAAGACAAAATGTTTGCATGTTGTAAAGATTTTTCTAAGATAATGGTGTTTTCTATGTAATGTTTATGTATTCCAAATTAATTAAAAGTAGTATATCAGTGATGTGGTTCCCATTATGAAAACTGCTGAGTTTGGGGTCAGACGATGCTGTGTGATATCGTCCAGCATCAATTTATAAATGGAAAACACCCCACAAGCTACCACAACACTAGCATATGACGACTTCTGTGGCTCATTGTGATGCAGAAAGTTGCGGGTTCGATTCCCGAAGCGAGAGAAATGTGCGTGTGGGTCGGTCTGAGGGCTTACCACAGGTTTTGATAGATTTCGAAAACTTTATAAGTTTCGGTATCTTTCCATACATTTTCGTACAGCGCCTCTAGGGAAACGTGCATGAACTACGAAAATGTATTGAAAGATCAGTGTTGCCGTTTTTTATTTGGAGAAAATGCTAAAACTTGTTGCAAAAAATGCTAAATAACTTTTAAAAATGCTAAAATCTATATTTTTCTTTTGAATTCCTTAGGAATTTTGAATTTTTAGGTAACGTACAAAAAATGTTAATCATGAAATATGCTAAATGCGAATTTTTCAAGCTAACAGACCCGAAAATATGCTAAATTTAGCATTAAAAATGCTAAAACGGCAACACTGGGAAAGATACCGAAACTTTTAAAGTTTTCGAAAACTATCAAAACCTGTGGTAATCTATCTGCCGAAGAACTAATAACCGTTGGGTATACGAGTTCTTGAGCAAAGACTATGTCTCGGCAAACAAAGTGTAAGACGCCTGCGGGCTATATGACGTGACAATCTGCGAAATGCTGCTGGTAGAATCGGGGTGCGTCGAGCCGATGACAAGGCGCAATAACGCTCATTAGGGGAGGCCTTTGTCCAGCAGTGGACCACTTTGGTGATAATGATGATGATGAAGATATTTCAATAAACAGGATTCAATATTGTAATTTTAAAACTTGTTTAAACATTATTAAGATAAACTGAATGTAATTTTAAATGCTAATATATATATATATATATATATATATATATATATATATATATATATATATATATATATATATATATATATTAGCATTTAAAATTACATTCAGTTTATCTTAATAATGTTTAAACAAGTTTTAAAATTACAATATTGATATATATATATATATATATATATATATATATATATATATATATATATATATATATATATATATATATGTATATGTATAAATATTAGCATCTAATAAATTTGATAATAACGAAATAATAATAGTATTAAAGATCTGCAACCGCACCTTTTATTCGTTCAGAGTGCGTGAATCACACTTAAGATATATATATTAAGTTACTTCTGGTTCAAAGCGTATATGATACAGAACCTTGTCGATACTTGGTCTCTTTTGAAAGTGATCCCAAATAACTAAATCAGTTCAATCTTGATCTTGAGAGTAATAAATGTATATACATTTTTGCTACGCAATATAAATTCCTAATATTTTTATTAGATATTAATATTTTTTTAAACTCGCCGAAAATGTAAATTAACTAAATAAATAAAATGCTGGTCTTAAGTTTTGTAAAATGAAAATTGTGCCTATAAGAAAATAAGTTATTAACAAGGATATTGTGTTATATTAATAATATAGAAAATATTATCAAAATGTTTGTGAAAAAGTGTGTGATATTTTTTGTGATTCTTTTTGGTGAGTTTGTTTTATTTATATTTTAATTAATTGAAAATTTGGAGACGCACTAAATTTTAAGTCGGGAAAAATTGCTTGTGACGCAGTGATTTGCATATTAATGAATATCCGAAGATAATAATGGAGCTAATTTTTGGTAGTAGAAACCATTATCATCATCATCATCAACAACCTATAGCTATAGCTATAGCCTCCTCCAATGAACATATTGAATTATTAGTAAAATATTCTGGGGCAATTTAAAAATGTAATTCACTAATATTCAAACCGCGCCTTTATTACATTATCCAATTACCTAAAGTGTATCAAATGTAATTTATGCATTTTTCAATAGAGCTTAAGCTTACCTCCATGCCTTAAGTAGATGAACGCAGAGCTTTGCATATTGCTCTTTCAAAAATCCAACAAAAAACAACAAAGGCAAGCCATGTTTTGAACAAGTTGGAACAAGCCTATATCTCTATATCTTATCTTCAAGTATTATAATAATTGCCTCTATCTACACCCATAAGATATTCTCAATAGTTCCAGTTTTTAGTGTAAAGGTGCATTATGAAAGTATTTCCTAAAATTATGTCTATGGAGAATATAATAGAATAACTTTAATTTCCAACAAACACAGCTACATATTATAGTAAGGAAAAAAGTTCTCTATTAAAATCTAATGTATTATATATACTTTACTTCATAAAATCTCCAAGAAGCACCATGAAGGCGTCAGAGTATGTTCACATATAAACGACGCTATCATCTGTCATTTAAAAAGGGGGAAATAATATCGTGTGTTGTGACAATATTTTGTAGATAGTGTGAACGGAGAGCGTCTTCATACATTAAAATAAATTATGTAAATAAAAAATCACTGCCTATATTTGACGGACTCTATTGCGCAGTGGGCAAAGGCCTGCCTGAGATGCAGAAGGTTGCGGGTTCGATTTCCACTTTTTTATATGTATAAAATGCATGTATTTAAAATTGAAAGATGTTTTAATTGTATATCAATCATTATTACTGACCGGGACGCTGTAGTGACTGGGTCATACTAAGATGGAATAGGCTTCAGCACCTATACCATCCCTCAGCCTAATCGGCCTTACACAGAGGAAAGACATGGTCAATACGTGCTAGCTGACAAAGCTTCGGGTTTCCGATGTTTTCCTTTATCGATTTGTCTATTGGGGCACAACTGAGATTCAAACCCACGGGTAGTAAAAAAGTTAGATGTACTACCTACTAGGCCAACATTAAAATTAAATTTGATTGGATCCTCAATGAAGATTTCCATTGATCTAATTAAATGTTATGGTAAACTGATATTTCAAAGCACAGCCCAAATTTCTGGAACTGGGCCTTGATGTTTTACATGAAAAAAAAGTGCTATAATAATAATACATTTTATATCAGACAACGAAGAAAAAGTATATGATCTTAATTTACTTTATCTACGGTCCATATATATAAATATTATATACTTAAGCCCACGACTTCGTCGCCATAGAGCACTTTTTATATTTAGTGATTTTTACTTTGAAAATGAACACGATTTCATCCCCCTTTACTTTACTTTAGTACTAGCGGTCCGCCCCGGCTTTGCAAGGGTAGTTAATAAAAAAACAAAAATTATAACTTTTTACACTTATTTTTACCTTTATTTCTTGATGAAAATGTATTATTATTATAACACTTTTATTTTATTTAAAACTCTTAGAAAATATTTTTTTACTATAAACCTAATATTATCTACTTTATACATAAATAACATTAAAATCTTATTATTATTATTACACTTTATTTCATTTAAAACTCGTCAAATCAATCATTATTATTATTTTATTGCTTGTAACATATCGATGTTATACTTTTTTAAGTTTTAGCAATGAAAACTTTTTAATTTTGTAGTTTCTCAAAAATCTGGAGCTTTGAGATCTGGAGCTTTAAGATCTAGGAGCTCAGATCTTCTCCAAAGCCTGGAGTATGAAGAGTGGAGTGATGATGAAACACACTGCAAGGATGCCACCATCGCTCTGCTGGAAGGTGTTAAAAATAACACACTTTGGGCTTCTTGGAGTAAGTATAATATATATATTTTGTATTAAATATCTCGTGGTTACCTTAGTTCCAGTTGGTAGATATTTTGGCGCTGCCAACTATTCTTGTGTTAAGGTTTAGTATGCCACCTTTGCCCTGCCGAGCAGTGAGGGGAGGTGGGCTTATGTGCACCGAGAAGTGAGTGAGCTTACAGCTCCTCCGGTACCATTCATGGGGAAATGATAGTCTGCTTCACCGACGGCATAAACTAGGCTAAGGTTAATTATTAATTAATTAATTGTTAATTTAGTTATCCTTCAGTGGTTAGCGAGTATTGAGCGCCCTCGGAGCACGAGTTACTCAGCCTCGGTACCATGATGTACTTTGCATCTCGGGAGCTAGACCTAACACTGGTCCTGGTATTTGCCAGTTTATCGCCTGTTTCATAACCTTATGGTTATTCTAAGTTATACATGATTGGGTATTGTTCTTTAGATAGGTTAGATCTTAGATACGAGTAGTTTGTAATATACGATGCAAGTTAGTGCTTACCGAGACCGATCCGAGAATCAGGTAACTCCTTTGACAGTAAGTTAATTTTCGATACTCACTTTGAAAACATAGTAAAAAGGCCATCCAGAGCGCTTGGTTTCGTTCTTCGTATGTCAGCTGAGTTTTTGGACTTAAAGACAATAAAAACATTGTACCTATTGTGCATTCGTGCGCAGTCTCTACGAGTACACCTGTCAAGTATGGAACCTGTTCGACGATGTCTATAGCTCACGGTTAGAAGGTAAACAAAAAAGACTTTTACGGTATTTACAATATCGCGCCAAAATCTATCTTCCCGACTACATAACGAGATGTCGTAAGTTTCACATTCCTCTACGAAAGAAGGAATATATCATATCTAGCATTCCTTTTCAACATAGCGAATGGTAAAGTAGACTGTCCTGAGTTACTAGACCTGGTGGGATTACGCACGAGCAGAGCCATGAGAAACCCGAATATGTTGTATGTACCGCGCGTTAATACAAACTACAGTCTACGTCTACGTTTAATACGTCAGTGCATAAATTAAAGCGTATTCTTAATGATAAATTCTTCTTGAACAGCAACTAAACTATGAATAAACCTTCTAAGCAGTATATGTAATAATTAGCCGATCACTTAGGTACGTGTTAGCCAGGTTATATCCTAAATAGCTATTTTTTTATTTTAAATCTAATAAAAAAATTGTGTATCCTATTTATGTACTTTACTTAGGTCGTTTTTAAATTGGTGTTTTACTAAGTACCATGTATGTGGAAACTTGTCATTAGCCCTCAGTAGCGTATCATGCATGTTATCATAAGCAAAGATCATATTGTCTTATCATAGCTGTGTTTTCCTAAAATTTGTAAAATAAATAAAATAAAATTATAATTGAATCACGGCGCAAATAGGGCATTTTTTTCATAAATTATGTGTTCTTTCCAATTTATTTATTAAGTAACTGACCATTACAATATCAGAGCTTGGAGACTTAAAATTTGGAACGTATTTCCTTATCATAATAAGAACATTTCCTAAGACCTTGAAGTGATTTGACAGTTAAAACGCAAAATGCGAACAAAGTTTCGAAGTCGCTCAACAAGTTTGATAAAAAATAAGACATTTCGAGTTAAAACCAGACTGTGAACCTAGGTTTGCTTTTGACTCAAAAAGCTCAAGGATTCGAATGTTTGCCTTTCATAGCCTTTTATTTGTTATGGTTCAGGAAATAAATGATCCAGTTTATTAACACTAGATGACCCGGTTGCACGCAGTTAGAGTTAATTTTAGCTATTTTTGCACACCTCAAAGACCACTGACATCTGCTGAGCTTTGTTTGGCGCACTGATTAGAGATCATGTCAATCTCAGACCCTAATTGTCCGATTTTGATAAAATAAACCAATGTAGGTATTACTTCAAAATATATTATTTTCAAATTGTAGTCCTTAAAATCTATTAAGTAGGTTATACACGACGTTCGGACAAAGAATCGGTTTTTTCTTTTTGACTATTATTAGGTACTTATTATTAGGTCTTTGAGCAAAGTAAAATAAAATAAATAAATAAATAAACGAACCCATTCCTGCTCCGGCTCCTTTTTCCATTCCCGTTCACGTTGGTCATTAAGTCTACAGCCGGTTAAAAAAGTATAGGTAGGTATGATAAACTTTTATATCTCTAACTTGAGCAATTATTGGTTCCCCATGCAAAATTTCGTACCCTATATCACACTTTTTAAGATTTATTTTTGCGATAAAAAGTATACTATGTCCTTTTCCAAGGTCTCATCTATTTCTATTCAAAAAAATCATTGAAATTGGTTCAGCGTTTTAGGCAGATATCTTAACAGACAAAATTACTGTCGCATTTATTTATAACACTAATATTAATACTGTTTTGGATTTATTCAAAGTTTCCAGTTTGTGAGTTCAAGGAATATGATTTCTTTTACAAACATTTCCACCCTTATCTTAAAGGTGGATTTTTTTTAAATTGTTTCGAAACGATTAGATTAGGATTTTTAAAAAAATCTGATCTCTTGACCGCACCCTTATATTATTATTACCACCCTTATATATTTATATTATTATTCACACAAAGTTTTAAACAAACCAATTTCACGACGCCTTTAGAAGTTCCCTTATAAACACTTCATTGCACCCCGTCTTAGAAGTAGATCTATTACCATTTGTAGTGCAGAATACAAAGTTTCAAACCAAGGTAAAAACACCCCGTTGCGCCCTATTTAAGGAGTTAATCGTCAACCATTTGAAGTGTACAATATTTATACAACATTTTAAACCGTTTTATCCCCTTTAACCTCCTTTGGGGTGGAGTTTAGTTTTTTTTAAATATTAGTTACATTCATTACTTAAAAAAGCGTTTGTTATATGTTTTAATACGAGATTCTAACCACACATTAAAATGCTCGCCCAAAAACTTCATCATCTCATCACCCCGTCAAAAGGTTTTTTTTAAACCTGGTATGCAGTAATATATTATTATAAATATATATAGAATATAAATAGTTACGATTTTCCCAGACAAACTTTGACACGCCATTGCAACCCCCTCGAGGGGTGGTTAATTTTTTTATAGACACCAATCCTTCTTAAATGGCATATATATTACTCCATACAATCATGGAGTAATATATATGCCAGCTTTCAAGTTTCTATGTTCAAGGAATACAATCATTTTTACCCCGTTTGACCACTGTAGGGGTTTTATTTCCCAAAATCGTTTCTTAGTGAGTGCCTACACCCTACAAAGAATACTTGTGCCAAATTTCAGATCTCTAGACCCTGTAGTTTCTGGGATTTCGTGATGAGTGAGTGAGTGGACTTCTCTTTTATAAATATAGATTATTACTGTCATGACAACGCCAAAAATAACAAGCGGTGACAGCTATGTTAATTCTTATGTAATACTGGTCAAATTGTGGAAAACTATCCCAGAAGCCGTTGAATAAAGAAGCAAGATCAGGTAGCAAGTTTGATGTATTTTTGAATGGATGGAGTGAATTAATGATTTGCATAACTTGTTATAACTGACCATGGCAACGATTACTATCGTATAAATATATATATATAGATATAGATGTATAAATATATATATATTTAAATATAAATAACAATTGCGTGCTAAGCTGTTATTAATAACTACATCCTAGGTATTTCAATATTAACACCTAATATAGTTGCTATAGTTGTCCTGCCCTTGACCCTAGGATTCCATTCTCTCCAGTATCAGGAGCTATGAGTACACTAAAGTACCTGCCCAACACCTAGACCCAGAAGCAATATCTGTAGATGATATTTAAATAAATAATGAATAAATAATGTTGGACATTACCACACAATATCATCAGGCCCCAAACAAAGCAGAGTTTGTATTATTATTATTTCATTCCGACCGATTTCGGCCACGGTGACTATTTTTCTGCTACACGCAAGAGCTTCGTTGGTGTGCTCGAATGTAACTAACGTAGGGTACGTTTTATTCATTTTAGCTGTAAATGTGCGTTTGCTGAGGTTGCACGTAAGGGTACCATTTTCATAATGGTAAGTTATGTTGGAAGGTGGTTTATTTTTAATGTTGTATTATCGGAAGGACATGACTGACTACTCATAGATATATATTTTTTGTAAATACATTAATATTATACATAAAAAAACACCTTGACCCGAGACAAATATCGGTAGATGAGGCAATCTAGTCCCGCAACGGAAATTGAACCCGCATCTTGCGTCTCAGTTGTTTGTAGCGCCACTGTGGCCTAGTAGTGTTTCCCGACTCATTTAGGTTTCTTTGAGATTCTTATTGTATTAGCTTTTATTATCCAATAATTTCTATAAACTTCTTGAGTTTTTGACTAGCTTCCGTTCGCGACTTCGTTCGCTTGATACTCGAATAATAAATAGCCTTTGCTATGCTACATTTATTTCGCAGTTGAAGTAAATAAATATAAGTCATCACATCACACTAATATTATAAATGCGAAACTTCGTGTGTGTGTATGTTTGTGGTCGTTTCATGCAGCCACGGCTGCACGGATTTGGGTTAAACTTGGAATATACATAGTTTATGACCTGGAGTAACACGTAGACTACTTTTTATCCGGGTACTAGCCGCGCGAAGCCGCTGGGGCAAGCTAGTTTCGATATAATTGTTACTTTAGACAACACTATATTAACACTCAGATTATAATTACTATAATTCTTTGTAGGAAGTTTGGTAGGCTCCGTAAATACCGTACAAAAAGGTTATAAATAAGGTTTTTTTATAAGCAACAAATAATGTTCATCAGGGAAGGACCTTTGCAAAACTATGCAAAAAATGGCCTTGAATGCTATCTTTAGCCAAGATTATTCTTAATTGTTTAATTTCAATAATTGTATCACTCATTTGTTTAATTTATGGATATAATCAAACGAAAATAAATTTATACCTAACCATAGTTTAATGGGCTAAGTCGGCAAACTTCCGGCAATTAATTTTTTTTGCTCACAAATTACCAGCGGAAGTACACCGCAGTAGTGACAGCTCAATAGCTAATGCTCAACACCAACCTATGTCAGTCCATTGCTGAACTTAGGCCTCCCCTTATAAGAAGGGGGATATGCCCATAATCGCCACGCTGAGCACAGCTTCTCGCACCACCGACGCTGCTGTCCGTTGGAGTAATTTGTTGGAGTAAACTGGCAGGAAATTTGGCTTTGCCAGTCTTAGGCTTACTAAACCGCCACTAATAGCAGGATTCACCACGGGCTGGTGAGGTTGGCTTGGGTTTGGAAGATGCGAGGTTGGAAGCCCTCAAAACTCAAAATAACTAATCATTTTTGCTCAAAGTAGGACAAAACTAGAAAAAAACTTTTATTAATAAACGATTTCTTTATCCAGTTTGGGATTCAATGCAGCAACCGGTTGGGGCTCTCTACGGCTCAAGATACCATCTAGGAAACTTCGATCAATGCCTCGAAGCACCATGGACTCAACCTTGGCCGACGCAATACTGTCTCGTGGATGTCAAGCTGACAGACCAAATCAGACCTTACGAAGGAGAAGTTACAAATCCTTTTGGCAATGTGGAAGAATTTGTTGGAGTGAGTACTACCATGGTGCTTAATTTTAAGCATTACTGTTTCGGTCTGAAGGGTGTGGGTGTCGTGTCGGTGACATTACAGGCACATGAGGCTTTTCATCTGCCTTTTTAGGGTGACGTTACCGAACCGGTAAAAAGAACCCTTATGGTGCCACTTTGTCCGTCCGTCCGTCCGTCTGTCACAGCTGATTATTTCAGGAACTACATAAGCTACCGACTTGAAATTTGGTATAGATTTAAAATGTACTGACTGAATAAGATTTCCAGTAAAAAAATATAAAAAATATTTTCATTTTCATCCCCAAATGGTCCAAAATAAGAAACGTCTAAATTTCAAACTGGTGCCAATAGGTCGAGTGGCAAAAAAGTGTTTTAAACTGGGCGAGTTCATATGAACTCACCCAGTTTAAAACACTTTTTTATTTTATTAAACAATACTTGGTTTTCACTTTATGATCAAAATTGTCCGGAAAATAACAATATAATTAATAAAAAATAAAAAAATTAATAATTATAGCAAAGTCTTCAGCTAATATGGTTTTGTAGAAACCTCAATAAATCTAATAACAGCTATAAAGCAAGTTACACGGTCAAATATGGTGTTATTTGAAAGGCCCTAATTTGCCCATTCTAAAGCCGTTTTATTTTTCTATAGGACGTACACATTGAAATTGAAGCCATATTTTTTCAAAACTAAAAAAACAAATCCCTTTTCCGCTCCTTCAGGTGTGAATTATCAAAAATAGTTTCTTACTGAGTACCTATACTCCTTTAAACACTAGTTATGCCAAATTTCAAATCGTTATTCTATTATCAGAGAATGTGTGTACTTGTCATAATATAATCATAACGTTTATTGATCCAAAAATGTTGCACATTACATTAATTATAATAAACTTTAGCAATTACTTACATATACAAAATAACGTTGGTAGGTACACAAAACATGAGACTATTTATTACTAACTAGCTTTCCCGCTCGCAACTTTGTTTGCGTGTATACTTGTATATCATAATCTGATCAATGGTTTCGTAACGATTATGTAGACTGTATGCTATAGACGTAGAGGATTGACATACATTGTTTTTTTTCATAGATAGATTAACATTGTTATCACTAGCTCCTACACTAGGGTTCTCCGAGTCATGGGTCTCTGAGAGTAGTCTCTTCCCAAGAAAGATCATGACAAAGAGAGATTCTTACAAAACATGCATGCTTCACCACATTCATAAAACAATATAAACATTGTAATATTTAAATCTCTTATCTTTATCTCTTATTTTTAATTATCTAGGAATAAGAAATAAAAGTAGGATTTATAAATATAGATTTATGCTTCTCAGATGGAAACCAGACACGGTCGTCAGCTAAGCTGGTATTCCCTAGGTGTCTGCTTACCCTCAGTATGCTCTCCATCATCAGTCGCGAAGATCTCCCGGCATATCCACCAGCTATCACACTTACCAGTATCTGACATTTCGGTGGAACAACGGAACTGTCAAGTTAAAGAAGCGAAACCTTATTCTTTTGGATTTTATGTATTTTGGTAAGTAGTCCAGTGGTAACGAAGACCATTAAGTCTTCATTATGGTCAGAGCCTTAACTGGACACTGTTGCCTTAACAAACGGCCCAGAGGAGTTACAAGAATTCACTCTCAAAAAAGTCCTACAGTTTCTGGTAACAGCAGGGCCATTTTTAGCACTCGGTAATGCACACAGATTTTTTTCAATACGAAATATTTTTAGTCTACCGCCAAGTTTCGACCTCTAAGCCTCCGAATCGGAGTCGAGAATAAATCCTTAAAGGCCACTACAGCATTAAAAAGTTCTATATTTTTATATATATTTTAAAATGTGGTGCTGGAGAAGATGGTAACAGAAGCTGGAGAGAAAAAGTTACTAATAAAGAAGTTTTAAATAGTAATGTTAAAAAAATATGGAAAAGAAAGATGTTTGGACTCTTAATACGACTTGACATATTTATACGCAACATCATAGAGGAAGAAGTAGACGGAAAGAAAGGTAGGGGAAAACCAAGGATAAATTATATGAGCCACATTTAAGAGAAGGTAGCTGTTATGTCATATAGGAAAGTAAAGGAGGCTGCTTTGGAAAGATGCAGATGGAAGGAGCGTCATCAGTTGCGACCAGAGGTCTGAAATGAATAAGTAATGATGATGATGATATTTTCAGGTTTATAATTCTATCGTCGGTGACAATCTCCACAGTGGTCTACTTTGTCGAAGACCTAATAACTCAGCCAAAATGTAAGTACTCTAAAAATACAATACGATGATACGGTACGATAGAAATTTAGCCTAACAAAAATCAAGACCGCCTCCATACGGTAGAGTGCCCAGAATGCTGGCTGCTTTGCCACGTCAGATAAGGCTGATCCGTTCGCCAAAATAGAAACCATTCCGATCCGTGTGATCTCAAACAATTCATTGTAATAGGTAATAAGTATTAAATGTATAATTATAAGTTATTAAGGAAAGTTAAGGTAGTTTATCAAATATATTATATAATATATAATATACATTTCAATAACTTATTTAATAAATGTCACGGTAAGTAGACATAGAATTAATTTAAATTTAATTATAATGCAGCACTTTTGTATTAAAATATTCTACCCAAAAAATATGAAATACCTACCAAATAACTAAGGTGGCTTGTTAAATTATAATCTACATCTACACTAATCTTATAAAGAAGAAAAATTTGTGTTTGTGCGTGTGTGTGTGTGTGTGTGTGTGTGTGTGTGTGTGAGCGCGCGCGTGTGTGTGAGTGTGTGTGTGTGTGTGTGTGTGTGTGTCTGTGTGTGTGTAGGTTTGTAATGAATAAACTCAAAAACTACTGTGCCGATTACAACATTTCTTTCACCATTGGAAAGCTACATTCACCCTGAGTAACATAGGTTATATTTATTGCTAGAAAAGATTAGGGATCCTTACTAAAACTTAATATTATAAACAACTAACTAATATAAAATACGAAACATAACTTTTATAAAATAGTACATGACGTTACTGACTGACATGCAACGCAGAGCCCAAACCGCTGGACCTGGAACTTGATATTTAGAGGGTGTGTTGTTTTAGTTTGTAACCGTGTACTAAGAAGTTTTTTCAAAATTCCACCCCTAAGGGGGTGAAAAGGGGTAAAAACGTTTGCATGAAAAATCATATTCCGTAAAGATAGAAACTTAAAACTTTGTATATACATTGACACACAAAAATTATAAAGAATGTCATCAATAGAAATTCTAATTATTTCAAGTGGGGTGTAATGGGTTAAAGTTTTGATGGGAAAATATGTTTGCATGGTGCGATTTGCATGAAAAAAACAGGGGCGTAAGGGGCTCCAACCTACAACTTCCGGACCCAAGCCAACCTCACCTGCATACGGTGCACCTTGCTAACTAACGAATGGGGCTCTGATGGCCGGCTGATTGCGGCATAGCGCAGCCTACACCGGCACAGCTAAATTCCCTGGCCGCAAACGGGCAGCAGCGTTGGCGGTGTGAGAAGATAAAAAAATGACGTTTCAAAGTGTACTATACAGTTCCTACTGAATAAATGAATTTTGACTTTGACTTTGACTTTGTTATGTCCTGCGATCCCCAACCCGCATGCCCAGCGTGGGGATTATGGGCATATCCCCCCAAAATGAAAGAAGCAAGAAAAAGATGGACCCTAGTTCCCGGCCGTCCCGCTATTCCTGTCCATATAGGTAGCGGCCATGGTAACGGCGGGACAGGGGGTGCTAACAATCACCGGGCTACCTCTGGCTACCTGCAAAACCTGACCCTGGCTACGTTTAACGCACGCACTCTGAGGCTCGACAAACATCTAGCGCAGTTGGAAGTGGAGCTGGTGAATATTAGGTTCTGGGGTGTTCTGGGGTTATGTGAAGTCCGTAGTGAGGAAGCCACCACCACTCGGGCCACCTCCTGTAATTTCGCGAGGGCGACGAAACATCCCAGGGTGGCGTAAGGTTCCTCGTCAATAAGTTTCTTTATAACAAAGTCAAAGAAATCTCCAGTGTGTCGACCAGAGTAGCAAAAAATGGGTAGTGAAAATTATTCAGGTTTACGCACTGACCTCAGCACATTTGGATGACGACGTAGAGGATATATACGAGGACATATCCAAAGCCTTGCACAACACCTCGAAAGCTCACTTCAATGTTGTTATGGGGGACTTTAACGGCAAAGTGGGAGTCCAAATTGGCGCCTAATCCAGAGTCGGACCGCATGGTTTTGGGTGTAGAAATCATAGGGGGCAAATGCTGGTCAACTTCCTACAGAAGGAGGGGCTCTTCTTGATGAATTCGTTCTTTGAGAAGAAGCCCCACAGGAAATGGACAAAACGAAGCCCCGACACTGTGACCAAAAACGAGATCGACTTCATCATGACGAATAAATGGCACATATTCAAAGACTCTCCGTGATCAACAGGTTCAATAGCGGATCTGATCACAAACTTGTCCGAGGCTCTCTGTTAATCAATTTCAAGCTTGAAAGAAACCGTCTGATGAAGTCCACGTCCCACCCAATCTACTCCAGATCATGGCGGGCACTCAGAAGTTTCAGAAGCTTCTTGGTGATAGATTCGTTGCTGCGGAACCCACCGATGACGTAGATGAGGTCCTACAAAACGTGGTTAGAACGCTAAGGGACGAGGGCATCAAATTCTGCGAAATGCAGCATAAGGGCAAGAAGTCCAAACTCTCGGATAAAACTCTTTGGCTCATGACAAAAAGACGGGATACCTCTCAGGCCACTTCGTCAGAGAGGTCAGACCTGAACAAGCGAATTGCGAAGATGATACGGCATGACCTTCGGAGCTCCAACACACGCCTCATTGAAGAGGCAATAGAGCGAAACCGAGGGTCCAAAAGCAGCTTGGCAGGAGCCACCTGACGAAGTTAACGACACACGATGGCCGAACCGTATTATCAAAGCCGGAGATATTATCAGAGATCGAGGACTTCTACGGCCGACTATACGCGGCAGATGCTCCTTGCCCCCAACGTAGCAGCCACGATTCTCGAGCCACCCTCACCCGCCACTATACCGACGACCTGCCAGAGTTCAGCCAAGACGAGGTCGTACTGGCCCTGAGACAGCTTAAAAATGGAAAAGCCCCCGATGAAGACGGTGTTACTTCGGAACTTCTGAAGGCAGGAGGAGCTCCTGTTGTGCAGGAGCTGCAGAACCTCTTCAACTCCGTCATTCACTGTAGGAGAACTCCAAAGGCGTGGAACGAGAGTTTGGTGGTTCTGTTTTTTAAGAAGGGAGATAGAACGCTTCTTAAAAATTACAGACCCATCTCGCTCTTGAGTCACATCTATAAGCTTTTCTCTCGGGCTATTACAAATCGTCTCGCCAGAAGACTCGACGAGTTCCAGCCACCGGAGTAGGCTGGGTTTCGAGGAGGATATGGCACCAAAAACCACATTCACACAGTGAGGCAAATTATACAGAAGTCCGAAGAGTACAATCAGCCCCTGTGTTCTGGATTTTATGGACTATGAGAAGGCCTTTGACTCTGTTGAAACCTGGGCTGTCCTGGAATCCTTGCCGCGATGTCAAGTGGACTATCGTTATATCGAAGTGATGAGATGTTTGTACGAAGCCGCCACTATGAGTGTCCGAGTACAGGACCAGCAGTCTAAACCCATCCAACTGCGCCGCTAAGTGAGACAGGGAGATGTCATATCTCCGAAACTGTTCACAAGCGTGTTGGAGGATATGTTTAAGACGCTGGACTGAAAAGGTATGGGCATAAACATAAACGGCGAGCATATCTCACACTTGCGATCTTGCGATGGACTTGCTTCGCTGATGAGATAGTCCTAATGGTGGAGTCGCTGGAGAAGCTATAACATCCTCGCGAAAGATAGGTCTCGGTATGAATTTGGACAAGACCAAAGTCATGGTCAGTGACCAAATTGATCCGAATATATTTGAAATCTCCCATAAGTCACCATCGGCGTGAAATAAGGTGTTTTAAGGAACTTTTAAATGCGTCGTGTGATCGTTTGATTTTTTTTATATATAAATTATTCACTACAATTACCCATAAAAAGGTAGATCCCTTAAATCTACCTCTTTATGGGTGTGCAATGGATGTAAAAGTTTGTACGGGAAAACTTTTGAAAGCTTGGTGGGATTTGCTTCAAACTTGACATAAATATTCGTAACATTACACGATATTTTATAAATACTATCCCTAAATGGGATGCAAAGGTTATTTAATATAAAAACTTTTTAAGGCGTAGTACAATTTGCAATACTTGGCATGAACTTGGCTTTGTAAACTTGGCTCCCGACGTTGGAAAAACATTTTTTTCCTTAAAGATTATGTATTTTGGTAACAATTTTTGTTTTAATAACAACTTTTAAAACAGTGTCCATGAAACGGGGGGGATGACTTTTGTTTAAAGACCTCTATTTTTTCATATTAGAGCTTTTTTTAATACACCTCTGAATGGGGGAAGATAAGAAAAAAACTTTCGCGGACGGAGTCGCGGGATGTCCGCTAGTATGATGAACGATGACGTAAACCAAACTTTTCATTTGTTTGCCAACCAAATTGGATTTTGTCATCCTTTTTCATTGGTCGTCGACTTCATTACGTGTATGTCAATGTCAATGTCCCGCGTATCATCCTATATTTAACAAACTATAAGTAACTAGCTGACCCAATAGACGTTGTCCTTGTAATAATCTTTGTTGTCCTTGTCTCAAAGAGGGTATCGAATTTAAAGAAACATTCAAAAAAGATATCGAAATAGAAAAAGCAATTAATGAGGGTGTCAAAGTGGAAAATGCTATCAAAGAAGATATTGATGTTGAAGAAGCAATCAAAGAGTATAACGTGAAAAAAGCAACCCTACCCCTACCCCTACCTTTACAGGATAAAAATCCTATGTCCATCTCCTGCTTTTAAGCTACCTCCCAACCAATTTTCAGCCAAATTGATTCAGCCGTTCTTGAGTTATGAATAGTGTAACAAATATGACTTTCTGTTATATATACAGGGTGTTGCTGTAATGGCGACATTAAATGAACACACGGGTAGTGCTACTTGCCAGTAATGTTGCCATTACAGCAACATCCTGTATACTAGCTGACCCGACAGATGTTGTCCTGTCTCAAAGAGGGAATTAAAGTTAAAAGAATGGTCAAAAAAGATATCGAAATGGAAAAATCAATCAAAAACGATTTTGAAGAGGATTAAGCAATCAATGAGGATATCAAAGTGGAAAATGCTATCAAAGAGAATATCGATGTTAAAGAAGCAATCAAAGAGGAAATCGAAGTTAAAAAGGCAATCGATGAGGATAAAACAACAACAACTACTACCCTACCCTACCCTACCTAAATACCTAAAAGTCTACAATACCCAACCCTACCCCTACCCCTACCCTTCCCTATCCCTACCCTTACCCTACACCTACCCCTACCCTACCCCTAACCCTACCTCTTTTTTTAGTATCCTATGTCCGTCTCCTGGTTCTAAGCTACCTACCCACCAATTTTCAGTCGAGTTCTAGATAGTATAACTTACACGACTTTCTTTTATATATTATAGACTAGCGGCCCGTCCTGGCTTCGTTAGTTCGTTTCTTAAGTTTTAGTAAGGATCCCTAATCTTTTCTAGCAATAAATATAGCCTATGTTACTCAGGGTGAATGAAGCTTTCCAATGGTGAAAAAAATTTTGAAATCAGCACAGTAGGTTTTGAATTTATTCATTACAAACATACACACACACAAAAATACAAATTTTTCCTCTTTATAATATTAGTGTAGATGTAGATTAGTGTAGAAGTGTAGATTTATATACATAGATATAGATGATCAAGACTGCGTATGTATTAACACCCACATATAACTCAATTATCTTTATTGTAATAACAATAATAGTAAATCGGTGAGGTCGTAGAGTTTTATTTACCTTTTCATATTTATTATCCAGTTACTTAAGGCGACTATAAGTGTCAAACCTCCCTCTCGCTTGCACTATTCAACATTTTTGAAGATATAAAATCACTGAATGTAGTTATGCAAAAAAGCAAACCTTCACGGCCTAGAAAATAACAATACAAAGGTTCAGCAAACAATAAATAATTGGGTATTGCATCATTTTACGAGATAAAAATTTGCATAAAAAGACAAAAAGCCATTGCTTTCATATAACGCGGAGACCGGTGTTTCAAGTCACGAGACTGAAATGGAGAAGATAACAAGGTTACAATATCACATTTTTACGTACGTAGAATCAAAGTCTAGACCGTACACATTATTCTAGTTTTTATTTCACATCGATCGATGCAATATTACCGAAGTTATAAGCGTCGGAAGTTTACGTGGGTTTTTTAAATCTCGTCAGTGATCGCGAGTAGCGCGTGACGTCATCGCTCGGCGCGGCGGGCGTCCGTAGTACACTTTCTCTGTCTAGGGTAGTACATTTCGCTGCTAAGTTGTTTGCTCTCGTGCGCTCTGGTTATTTTTATTAATTTAAAATAATGCTGATTGATTGAGTATATTGTGTAAATTATTGGTTATTATTCTAAATTATACTAAAATGGAAGAAGGATTTCAAAAAGACCAATGTAACAACCTTCCCATAGTTCACGGTCTGATGGTGGCAGAATGTTTTATAAAAAATAAAGAGATCATTAACCTTGGAATGGTTCAATAAACTGCGAGTCGCGTACCCTACATACGACATACCTACTACATGTATCGGGGAGCCCCCCTTAATTAATTTTAATTTAATTTAATTATTTATTTTTTAAGTAGGTACCTAAATATATAAAAAAAATATTCTGTGAATATTTCAAGGGTCTACCTGTTGCCGTTATTACCATCGAGCAAAAAAGTGGCAACAGAAATACATCATCGGTGAAAATTTCAACTGTCTAACTATCGCGGTTCTTGAGATACAGCCTGGTGACAGATAGACGGACATACAGACGGACAGCGAAGTCTTAGTACCTAATAGGGTTTCCTTTTTTACCCTTTGGGTACGGAACCCTAAAAAGCATTTTACTAGCATTAACAAAGTACCTACCTAGTCTACCTACTAGGTCCTTAGTTAGTGTTTCACATTGCAAGATTAAGTACCTACCTACTACTTAGTTAGTATTAGATGGTATTTGAATAATTACATCGACATGATCCTCAAAACCGTTTTTGGCCCTAACGGGGGCTGTTCACATCGCATTTATCAATTTTATTCTGATTTTTGGATCCTTAGGAACGAAAAAAACAACTTTTCGGGTTTTTTTGTGGCCGTATTTTTACACTGAGGCACGACACAGTATTTATTAGATGGACACAAGTTGTTTTTATTGTTTCTTATTTAAAATAAAGAAAGTAGTTCCGCACGCGACGGGCACATTCGGGTAAACGCTTTGAATCCCCGAGTCGCTCGCGTGGAGATAGGACACGTGACGTCATCAACGATATCGCGCTCCGTCCGCGGCTTAGACTAAAAATGTTAACTTTGCACTTTTATATCTCGGTCAGTTTTAGAGATAAAAAAATAATAAAAACACAGTTGTTCTCGTAATTTTTTGTAGAATTTTTTGACATATGGAACAAAAAATGGTTTTCTTCTTCATTATGATATTTTAATTATGAATATCAACGGGATATTTACCATGTTTTGTGAGTTTTGTTGTTTCCCGATATTTCGACGCAGTTGCACGCGCCATGATCACGGGAGGAACGGGAGGAATTGGGAAACAACAGAACCCATAAATCCTGGTAAATATCCCTTTGATATTCATAATTATTTTCACAACCATGATAGTTTCAAAAGTTATGATATTTTGGTTCAAGTCACGAGAATGAAATTATGATATTTTCATTTCCATAAAAATATAATAATTTCAGTCTCATGGCTTCGTTTGACACCGGTCTCCGCGTGACTTCAACTTGCAAATCAATAACAAGATATTTGATTTTCAAAGAAATCAATGCTATTCTATATAATATTTTTTCTCTTCAAATATAAATGGAATCAAACGGGAAGTACGAAAGAAGAACTCCCAAATGAAAAAATAATATGAAAAATCGGTTCGTAAATAACTAAATTATGATGTAACAAACGTTAAAAAGAAATACAACTGAATTAAGTATCTACTTTATTGAAATCGGTAACTTTCAGCTTAATCCGTTCACTAGTTTCGGCGCAAAAAAGAGACAAACAACAAACTTTTTATGTATTATTACGATCTTTTGACTTTATTATATTAGTATTTTAGGGTAAGGCGTGGCCAAAATGTAAACCAATAGAAATTATAAGCTTAGAAGTGCCCCCAGACCCATGACTTCGCTTACACCTTAGATTTGAGATTTAATCTTATATTTGTGAAATATAATCTCACATATAAAAACTAAGATACACATCACATACAACACACCCAAACCGTACAAGGAACCAATAAGCGTGCTCATATTCAATGCTTGTGCTCCTCTATCTTCGAAGCGTTCTTCATTCTTCGTCAGATTAAACCGAGTATCTTCCAAAATCCTTGCAACGAAACCCGCTTGCGCTAGTTCAAGTATAAGAGTATCTATATTCTTAGACGCTGGCCATCCAGGTCGCATTGCAAAGCACAGCGGAGATCTGGTAATCGGATCTTCCAGCATTGGAAGACCTCTACCCAATTCCAAAGCCAACATCTGAGCTGAAGCAAGCAAATACCTCTTCCCATCGGAAATCTCATCAACATTTTTTCGAATCTCTGGGAATTCCATGATTTTATATCTGTCGTGATAGATTGTGCCTTCGTAAATTAATGGAACGAAAAATAGTCCTCCATAGCCGTCGACTTCTTTGACTGCATCGTAGAAGTTTGTTAGCGCATTTTCTTGAACGTTCTTCTGCAACCCATCTACCAAATCTCCCTGGTACACGAAACGGACAATCATGCAGAACCAAATCCACTTCACGAACAGAGAGTTTAGCAGCCATGATTTAGATTCAAATTTCACTTCTTGGCCCAAAAACATTATGAATGACTGAAATATCACACTCAGTCTAAAATTAACCTTGTGATGCCCATAACGATGGACGATAGTTGTAATAAATGTGAATAATACAAATGATACGACGATAGCTTTTGAGGTGTCGGTTAAGAAAGGTTGGAGAATTTTCAGCCATTGCTCTCTCTGTCGTCTTGGTGGTCCGAACCAAGAAACGACTAGGTTTTCAAAGACAGGAGAGAACTGCAAAAACAATCTATTTACGGGTTCAATAATCGTTGCTGGAGAAATTATGTCAACGTTATTATTAAATAGGTGTGCAAAACAGCCAGTTGCAGATCCGTTGAGGAATACGTCACCAAATATTCCATGTCCTTTACACATTACTACATCAATACGAGTGTTCATTTTTTTCATCATCAAGTCAAATAACACACCATCGAGGCCAGTTATAGACTGGATGGTACCATTAATAATTGTAACATTGTTATATGGAATCAAATGTAAAAGACCTACCCTTATTGGACAGCCATGAAAATTGTAAAACTTTTTCGGAAACCACAACATGTTTTCTTTTTGCTTGATTTGAACTGGAGAGTGGTCCCCGCAGATTCCTTTCTTGTAAGGGTTGTATGTCGTCAGTTTTATATTATCTTCCTCGTCGTTACTTATTATTACTATGTCAGCAACATCATTATCCCAAGCTGTTTTTGTCATTACAGACATCTCGAAATCTGTAGTTCGTTCTGTTAAGACTAGTATAATACGGACAGGCACAACTATAACTGGCTTTAGTAATGCCAGGAATATAGAAAATTCTTTTACATTTGTAACAAAGAGGATAGTCTGATCAAATCCGCATAATTTATTCATATTATTAATGTCTTCGTTTCTGTTCTGAATAGGAGAAAGAACAACCGAACCACTAAATTTTTTTATAAAATCTGTAACTTTTTCGACATCACCGGTTAAAGGGAACCAAACTACTGTAGTGACAAAGTTGTGTTCAAAGGCTGTGCCTGATATGAAAAGAGCTTTTTGTATTATAGGAGACGTCATATAGCAGGATGAAAAGTTTTCTTGGTATATAAATAATGGTAATAACTTTACTAAATTATTTGGAAACATTGTATTTTTTATGTCTCACTTCAACCATGTCCAGATATGAACTGATATATTTCTTTCATGTATTTTTAAAATAATGGATTGCTGATAGTGAAAGTAAATAATAATATCTGATTTATTCATTACTAACAGACAACTTATTTATTTAATAAATTATGGGTTGCAGCTGAGTTATGAACGGCCAGACGATCATTAACTTGAGAAACGCCTGTTTGATTATTTGTTTACATATTTTTTACTCATAATGATGTTACAAAAATATCGATGACCTCTTAAAATACACGTATTTAAAAAGGTCACCTTGTAAAACTATACCTTTCGAATTTATATTTTATTTATCTATTAATTAAAAAACGCCGTTACTAGAAACCATTAGAAAATATTTAAATTCTTCCAAAATGCAAGATAGCTTTTCTAACTTCTGCTGACTTGCCTCTGGCTTTCTCCTCTACATCTTAAAAATATATGAACGCATTGTTACAGTAAAAGAAGCTGCAAACTGGTTCAGCCCAACGAAGAACTTCGAAGCACTGACGAAAGTAAACCAAGATGAACTGTCGTCGCTGAACGGAATCCGCTGTTTGTGCGCAGGATGTGCTATCATTATGCATTACTTCTACTACGTAGCTGGTCCATCAGCTATGAATGCGATTGATATAGGAAATGTGAGATAAAATCATAATAATATTGGGCCGCAGCTCCGCTCGCGTGGTACCGGGTTAAAATTAGCCGGTGTGTATAGGTGTAAAGCTTGGAATATACATAGGTCAATTAGGGTAATGGGTAAATTATGTTTTGAGTATACTGAGTAAAGAAAAAATATAAAAAACAGATCCTCTTCTGTTTCGAGATGTTTGGACATTTTATTTGACATTACATGACAGCCTTATACATAAAATCTTAGAGGGAAAAATCGAAGGAGAGAGAAGGCTAAGACCATGAATAAATTAATTATATAAATAAATAAAATAAATAAATAATAATATATGAGCCACATTAAGGAGAAAGTAGCAGTAAAGGAGGCTGCTTTGGAAAGAGACAGATGGCGGGAGCTGCTCAATTGCCACGACAAGAGTCCAGCTCTTAAATTAATGAGGTTGATGAAAAACGATGTATATTCCAAGCTTCATCCAAACCACCCGTTACAGAATACACCCAATTGGGTGGGAACACAAATACTTTTGCATTCTTTATTAATGTAATTATCGTTCCACATTGTGAGGAGGCTGACTAGGGTAGGAGAATGGTATAGGTGTTACTCCATCCAACCATGTCCCAGGCACAACAACGTACAAGCCAGTGAGTCATAGTTACCACTTGGTACTGTATAAATCATCTAAACTAAGATGAAAAGGCAAAACTATTTTTATGTTTCAGGATATAGAATCACCTTCTGGCAAAATCATCATCCAATTGGCGTTGGTGATCGACACATTCTTCGTCATGTCAGGATTGCTTACCATGAAAGGACTCATGACCAATAGTTCTAACCCTGTCAAAATGCTGTGGAAACGCTATCTTAGGTAATTTGATACATTCTCTTGTAATAAGCTGGATCTGGCAACGAATTCAGGCATTTCCAATTCTCGAATGTTGACAGTGAACACTTGGTAGTACTACATATCGTGAATATATTGAACAATATTGATTGCAAATCTATGGCTGCTCGTATTTATTGTTATCAGCCTATAGCAGTCCACTGCTAGACATAGGCCTCCCCTATTGAACCTGTCCTCAGTTCGACGCATCCAACTTCTACCAGAAGCTTTCAGCTTTTTGTTTTTATTAAAAAGTTGGAACACTAATGTAGTATGTGTCTTTGCCTTTTATATTCTTGATAGAATGTAAGCGTATACGGGTTTTCTCACGATATTTTCTTTCCTGTTTTGAACACGTAAAAATAAGTTCTTTCATTTTTAAATAGTAAAACATATTGTTTATTGTTTATTGTCGGCTTGCGCCAATTACTCTAATTATAAAAATTTGGTTGAGTTTAATATATAACAAATATAATTTCATGATAATCATCATTGAAGTGCTAAAATCTAAATGCCGCTATACGGTCACCTATCAATGTAATAACCGGGCGGAGTGTTGCTTAACCAAGATGATCTGCTAAATACACTGCGCAAGTGCACTTCATTCCAGCAAGACCATAATATTTAACCATCCATAACCTTGTTCTGACTATATCAAGGTTTATCTGGATCTACAATTTACTAATCTTATTTCAGACTGCTAGCTCCATTTGCAATGAGCTTACTATACATGTCTGCGGTGCTTCCGTACACGGTCTCAGGACCCCTCTGGCCAAAGCTGATGAAGGAACAGGCAGAGACCTGTGCTAAGAACTGGTGGCTGGGCCCTTTGATGCTCAATAATTATATAAGGAGTGAAGCTATTGTAAGTTTAACATATCAGCCAACAGCCAGATAGTATTGACCCCAATAGTATTCCCTGTGTTATTTTTAAGAACTAATAACAGGTATGCCATGAAGTATTTGTATATAATGAAAAAAGTCCGTTACGGTTACTTGGTTCTTTGCTGCTTGCGGCCTTATTTTGTCTAGAAAAAATGCCTTCTACTTTGACGGTATAAGGTTTAAAGTAACAAAAACCTCCTGCTGAACCCTTCTTAGACTAGATATTATTGTAGATATTCAATAGCTTTATCATAAAATATAGCTTCATCTTAATGAAAGGAATAAAAGATTTTGCTCCAAAAAATAGATAAATAAAATAAATAAATAAATAATGCGGGACGTAATCACACAGCATCATGTAGCCCAAAAGTAAGCAGAGCTTGTATTAACACACATTAACACATGACACATATATTTTTTTTTTTGTAAATTCATACATATCATACATAGAAAACACCTATACCCGAGACAAATATATACAGAACATGCAAACATTTGTCCCGCCGCCGCGGGAATCGAACCCGCAACCTTCTGCGTCTCATGCGGACCTTCGCCCACTGCGCCATAGAGGCCGTCTAAATAATTTTAAGACTTTTTACTATTATTATTAGAAATAAATGGTCTTGTTCAGAGCTGTTAACGAATACAGCACATGCCTTTTCTAAATTTATTTTTTCAGTATAATATTTTTTCTTTAAATTCTAATTATATTTCGAGGAGGTACGAAATTTTCGTATGTGCGAATTTAAGCGAATTTTTTTATATAAATGTGATGTATACGAATATAGAATTTTTCAGTATTTTCTGCGAAATAAACAATAAACTGAGTATTTTCCGCGAAATAAACAATAACAGTTGATGATTTTGATATGATTTGGTTTTGGCGCCACTCAAAGTGACGCAGATAATAATACTCGGTGCGTCGAAACATGGTAGCTGATCTAGAAACCTCTCTCAAGCACTATATTTCAAAATGGGACGCCTCTGCGCTAGTATGAATTGACCCATTCAGAGCAGAGCAGCAGCGCAGAGTCGAAGCGCATTGAAGCGTCAAATTCTTCACAATCAAAGCGACTTCGCACGAATGCACGCGTATTGGCGCAAATTCGCGCATTCCCACGATTTTACATTAGTGATAGACACGACGCGTTAGTTCGCCTTGTAGCTGCTTGAGAGCGCGCGAACGCGTACGCACCAATCAGAGTTGGTCGTGCTTAGACGCGCGAAATCTCTCGAATGCGCGTGAATTCGCGCGTCTGTTTATTATCCCAGAAGAAATATGTGCATTATTTTGTGGAGATAAGGGTGAATTTTCTATGTTAAGTTTCGGATTGATGCTTTGATGTGCTTCGGCTCTGCGGTAGTATGAATTGACTTAAGGCGATATTACACGGCTCAACCAAATTGAATCACTTTGGTTGAATCAAACAGAAATGAAAGGAATCCTATTGGTTAATATTTTTCCGTTTCTTCACTCCGCTGCCGCGCTCCGTGTCAATGGACAGGCAGCATAAAAGTGAATCGTACATTTCTTGTGTTTACATAATAATTTCTCGTTCAACCGCGTTGCAAGTGAACTCTATAACAATATTCAATGACATTGAATGTCTCACTTTTATGTTTACATGGATCAATCTGGTTGCTTCATCCAAATTGAAAGGCAAAACGGAACCGTGTAATAACAGCTTAGGAAATATTTGACTGATCGAGTAAAAGAATTTGCAGCTGATGGCTTGTATAATGACAGATACAAATATTGTGATGTGCAAGTTGACTGGCCTCATAGCTCAATTGATAGTAACTCTGCCTTCTAAGCTGCAGGTCGTGGGTTCCCACCCAGGACAAACATTTGTGATGAACGTGGATGTTTGTTCTGTGTCTGGGTGTTTTATAATTATCTATGTATGTCTATCAGTCTCTGTTACCCATGGTACAGGCTCTGCGTAGTTTGGGATCAGTTGACTGTGTGTGAGATGTCCCGTATATTTTTTATTGTTTTATTTTAGCTACCTATTGTAATTGTAGTCCAACCAACACGTAGACGCTAAACGGTTCATCAGCAAGTACAATGTCGTCGTAACAGACCGAAGAACAGCTCATATGGAGTCGAATGTTGAAATTTCAACCTTATTAGCGTTTGATAAATATTTATAAGAATATCTTGCGAATATGTACTTTTTTGTTATTCTATAGGTAGGTAGGTACTTAAAAAAGGCGAAATTGTTGCGAAACTTCCTTATCCTTAATAAATGCGAAATTCATGTTTTTATTTACGAAAATTCCGTACCTCTAATTATGTTTAATTTTCAGTGCCACACTGTCACTTGGTACCTTAGTTGTGACTACCAGCTCACCATATTTGGCACACTTCTCTTCTGTTTATGCCAGAAATTGAGTAAAAGCAATGCTGTTAATGTATTCTTTACAACGTTTCTGTTGTCAATGATCATTCCTGGTGTCATGACTTATATGAACCAACTTCCTGCGGTATTCCTATATGACATTGAGTAAGTATCAGATATATGTGTTTGAGTATTCGTTTTATTACTTTGAAGCGTCGGAAGACCAGTACCGAGATGGGTAGATGACATAGTACGCATCGCCGGGCGTTTGTGGATGCGACTAGCACAGCACAAGACCGTGGTTAATGGCACAAATTTTGGGAGGCCTATATCTAGCAGTGGACAAAGTCAGGCTGTGGATGATTAGTATGAGATCCATATTACATAGCCCAGAAAAATTACAAGCTAAAACGTCAGTGGTTATGACTGCAAAAAAACTGATAACCGATTCCTTTGATGCAATTTAAGGGAGGACCAAAATATCTTCGAATTAAATTCAACTTAGTAAGCTTTTATTAAATTACATCTATCTATTATCTATCTATCTATCTATCATCTATCTATTAAAGAATGATTAATTTTGCAGGGACGCAGGAGATGTAAAACTGAACAAAGTTTTCCTAACGACATACATGAAGGCTCACAGCCGAGCCAGCGCCTATATGATCGGTCTGGCGTTAGGTTACCTTATCCATTTGTATAAGCCTACAGAATACAGGAAGAAAATTCCTAAGGTAAATCCAATTAATAATGTTAGATGAGAACGTTAATTACTTTTGCCTTCACTTCAAAACTACTTAATCAGACTGAATTTTCCACATTGGAAATTCATTTGCTATTTAGCAGTAGTAGTAGTTTAGCAAGTACTTTATAAGCTATTTTTTATCCTGGTAAGCCTCCAGGTGGAGTGACAATCTGTTATCAGCTGCTGGAACGAGAGCAGGATGCGTTGATTTCAGGACAGGGCGCAATGGGGCTTATTCATTATGGGAAGTCTATGTCCCGCAGTGGACTGCTATAGGCTGATGATGTATACACACAAACAAAGCTAGTATTGAATGACACGGTTGCTATTTAACAGTAGTAGTAGCCTAGAACTATCGAGCTACATGGGTTGCTTGATAGTTGTAGGCTGGCCACCGATACCTGACCTCCCCGGTAACCTGTTACTAACCAAGCTGATAGATAGACGACGCTGCCTCATTGAAAGCTACCTCTGGTGCCTGTTATTTCACCCGACCCAAACCTTTCAAACTGTAATATAACGATGCTTTCGAAGCCTTCAATTTTTATTTATTTGATAAAATAATAAAAAATACGTGTACAATATTTTTTGTTGATCTATCTGACGGACTAATTAGTATTATTTTTTTTTTACCCAGTCATCATCCCTAAAAAAGACTTCAATTTAAGCGTTTTCTTTGTTCCAGATATGGTCAATTTTTGGCGGTATTCTCGGTATTGGTATCCTTGCATCAGACATGGCATTGGGAGGAACATTTATATCCAGAGAATACAATGCTTTTGAAGTTACTCTCTACTCTATGCTGGATAGAAGTATCTGGGCTTTAGGGATATGCTGTCTGATATGTGTTACTGAGTACGGGACATTTCGTAAGTATTCAATTTAGATCTTGATTAGTTTTAGGTCATATCATTAGTTTGATTTTGAGCGGTCTAGTTTCACCATTACCTACTGTAATTTTGATTAATTGTTATTTTATTTTAATTTAGTTATTTTAAAATTTAAATCTTCTTAACTTTGTTTTGTTTAAATATTAACCTACTTTATTTTTAATTCATTCATTCTTATTTTTGTTCACAGCAATTGTAGGTGAATTCTTCAGCAGTAAGCGTTTTACTACATTAAGTCGCTTGACCTACAACGGATATCTCTTCCATCCGGCACTTCTTTTCAAAACATTCTACTCCATAAGGACACCAGTTACATATAACTTTTTCCATCACGTAAGTTAATAAAACTGTCAAAACACCAACATTATTATTATTATTATGTTATCGAAGTCATCATCACCATCATAGTCATCATCATCATCATTAGTCAGCTCCATACGTATCGGCAATGCCTTTCCTGTAAGGCTGGCTAGGCTGATTTCTGAGATGATTATAGATCTTGAGCAAGCCTAATCCATACTCTATTCTTCTTCATTCTAACTAGGTACTAGTTGCAACATGACCAGTACATATCCGAGACGCTTGACGCTGTATAAAATAATCATATAGCTAGACACAGGCCAAAGTTTATATAGGAAGTCAATAGTTACATAGTTAGGTGGAGCCCTACAAGGTCGATATGGATACTTCTTTTGATTACACTTATGATTATCCTAAAATGTCCAACATCTGGATAAAGGCCCCGATCCTAGTTATCACGATCGTATGCAAAAGTTATATAGATATGTAAAAAGATAATAGATTAATAGTTAAAAAGGTTTTTTTTATTTAAAGGTGTTGGATGGTTTCGGCTACATCGCGGTCGCGGCTCTTGTGAGCTATTTTCTTTGGTTTATCGTGGAAGCTCCTATGGTGAACATAACCATTTCAATATTCAAAAACAGGTAAAGTGATTTTCTTTAAATACTTTTAAGCTATTGTAATGGTCAACAGGAGGGTAAAGCAACTCTCCCGGTAACCATCTGGATTGGTCTCTGACCGGGTTAATCTCGGCCTTTTCATCCGTTGGCTTACTACAACGCTATGTACTATAACGCAAAATATGATTTTAATATTTTTATTACTCTTACAATGTTGTTTAATTTTTTTAATATGTAATTATCAATAATAATTAATTTGAATGAACTAAATTTTTATTTCGTTTTACAGAAAAAACAAAACAACAATCACTGAAAGTACACAGAATGGTTTGATAAAACAAAAACATTCAACAATTTGTTCAAATAACATTGAACAGAATCGTGCACTTAAACAAGTAAATGGAAAACAAAATGGTGTATCAAACCTAATCAGCAATGGTAAACTAAATGGTTCAACAATATACTCAGAAAACTGTATAAATGGTCTCAATAAACCGATAAATGATATACCAAATGGTTCAATTATTTACGCTTCGAATGGTGCTCAAAATGGTTCAACAATTTACGCTGAGACTGGTACTTCACACGACAATGGTATACAAAATGGTTCAACTGTATATGCTGAGAATGGTACTTCACACGACAATGGAATACCAAATTGTACAATTAAACAAATGAATGGTATACCAAATGTTACGCATACTGGTTCTATCATACACGCTGTGAATAGCACACAAAATGGTGTACCAAATTACGCTGAAAATGGTACAACAAAGAATGTCGAGGACGTCCAACTAAATGGAGTAAACACCAAAAAGAATTTGTGAAATAATTAAGATAAGCTAATAATTCATAATAATGAATTAATAATTGATTGTAATTATTGTATATTAGTTTTAATCGTACATTTACTATTATATAATTATAGATTATGTAGAAATGGGTGTATTAATAAGCTTGATTCAAATATTTTTACATAAGAGTGAGCCGTATGTCAGCAGTCGAATTATTTTGTTGGTGAAGTACTATTACTGTAAAATAAAATAAATAAATAATCTCTTTATAGACAACGGCAATGCACTTTCCACGCAACCAAGCTACTTTTCGCTAAAAGTTTTAAACAAAAATCTGTCACTTCTTTATATTATGTACAAACTATTTTGTAATTCTGCGTGAATAAGCTTTTATTAAATTGTGATTTTTATTAAAGAAAAAATATTTTAACTATAAATTATTAATTTTTTACTTGACCTGCGCGGTGATCGGCTAACTATGTTGCAAACAGAAATGATCGACACCGATCCTGAAAAGGATCCGGAAGTGCTCAGATGCTCGAACACGAATACAAGCGAAGAAATATTCGTATCGTAGACGTAAAGTTTGGGCAAATGAGAAAGCCCAGATTTAAAATAACGCTTTGTTATTGGCCAAATGCTTTCGTTACGCTTGCGATACGTCAGGTTGAAATATTCGTGATCGCCCTACAGATCTAAATACCACTAAACGGTCACCAATCCATGTAGTGACCGGGTGAAGTATTGCTTAACTAGGGCGATCTGCTAAAATCACCAAAGTAAGCCACGAGTGTTTCTAAGTATGGGGGTGTACGGGGTTCCAACCTCCATCTTTGGAACCCAAGCCAACCTCACCTGCACGTGGTGCACCCTGCTAAACAACGAACGGGGCTCTGGCAGCCGGCTGATTGCGGCATAGCACAGTCTATATCGGCACAGCTAAATCCCCTGGCCACCGACGGGCAGCAGCGTCGGTGGTGAGAGAAGCTGTGCCCTGCGATCCCCAACCCGCATGCCCAGCGTGGGGATTATGGGTATATACCCTTTATTAGGGGAGGCCTATGTCCAGCAGTGGACTGATATAGGCTGGTGTGGTGTGTGTGTGGTGTGGTGTTTCTAAGTATAAGTTAAATAATGTCAAGTTCCTGATACCTACAACAACTATCTAGTCAGAAAAAATAAAAGATCAAATTTAACGAAACATAAAGTTAGCACATTTTCCACAAACTAATAGAGATGAAATAAGGCTCCTATAAAATTAGACATGAAGTTCACAAAACAGCGGCCACCGTTATCTGACGGTTGACTCGGGAACACAAAGAAAACATGGTATAAACTGGTCTAAATGACGATCTTCATAATACAGTACTTTTGATATGTGGTGCGCGTTTTATTCCCACCGCAGGATATTTGCTTAATCTGCAAGTACTTAGCTAGATATTGGTTTTTGTGTTTTGGTTCATCGGTATCCTTTGGTTTAGACAATGCTCTAGTCAGAACTCGTTTTTTTTCCTTATCATCATCATTATCATTAGCCTATAGCAGTATATTAGGCAACTGTCACACATAGGACTCCCCCAGTGAGCGCCATTGAGCCCTATCCTCAACTCGTCCAGCTTCTAGCAGCAGCTTTTCGCAGATCGTCACTCCACGTAGCCGAAGGGCGTACAATCCGTTTGCCGACCCGCGGTGTCTACTCAAGAAATTGTTTACTCCGACGGTTGTCGGTTTGCTAATTCTCTGAGCTATGTCGACAACTTTAGTTTTATATCAGATAGTCTCGTTGCGGATTCTATCCTTCAGCGAAACTCCAAGCATAGCTCGATCCATAGCTCGCTGAGTGACTTTGAACAGATGGACCCTGCCGAGTCCCTTGCCGAGGCCCTGTTCCAAGTGCATATATTAATAGATTTAGAAAATTAAAAAAATATTGCCTTTGCATCTATTATGTTTACATCTTACTTTTACAACAAGTGGACAAGACACAGGTGCACCGTGATTAACGCTATTATATTTTTCTATATTTCTAAAAACCACAACTTAACATCCACTTTCATAAGGCCCGCAATACGGGGCCACCCGTAACTTTAAAGAATACCCCATCGTGGCTGATTTACGACTATTGCTAGGAAATAACGGCTATTTACCAGTTTAAAAATAATAACCTACTGCCTATCTGTGTCGGTTTTGCTGCTGGAAGGATTTCCAGGTGGTTATAAAAGAGAAACCCAATAACCTACTGTCTATCTGTGTCGGTTTTGCTGCTGGAAGGATTTCCAGGTGGTTATAAAAGAAAAACCCAATAACCTATGTCGGTTTTGCAGCGGGAAGGATATCCGGGTTATGGAAGTAACCAGATATTATTATTATTAATATCAAATAATAATAGTTCTATAGAAAAAATGGGTTAGTTTTCGTTTCAACAGTCCTACCATTACCAAAAAGCTTGGGATGAAACTGTCTCCAACTCCTTCAAAAACAATATAATAGTTAATACTAAACTTTAAAAAAAAACAGACTTTAAAAAATATAAGCCAAGCCGAGTTTCTTGCCAATTCTTCTCTGTTTGGTTGCGTTACGAATTGGGGTAAATGTAAATTTAAAAAAATTTACGTTTCATAGTGTAATGTTTGTGCTTATTGAATAAACATATTTTGATTTTGATTTTGATTTTTGATTGAACTACAGGGATAAAAAAGTTTTAACAGTTCTATGACGTATGTAATAGTCCTTTAGAAATTTTGCATGCATTTGTATATTGCGCGACATTGCAATATTATGATGACATGGAGCTGATCTGATGATGCAGATGGTTTTAGAACTCTGTAATGAAATAACGCAACTCCATCGAGCTTGGACTCATTAGATTCGTCTAGACGAGTACTTTGTCTTTTAATGATTTCCAGAGTCTGATGATGCAGCTGGAAGAGGGACATAGGAACTCTGTAATCAAACGACGCAATAAAATCGAGTTTGGACTCGTTTGATTCGTCTTGACGAGTACTTTGTCTTTAGATAGTTTCCTTGATTTTAAATAAATAGAGATTTGTTTTATAGTTGTTTTGTGTTGTTCAACTCAACTCAACTCGCCTCGACTCGACTCGACTCGACTCGACTCTACTGTACTCTACTCTACTCTATTTTAATCCTAGTGTATGGCGTGTCCGTGATGCTAGCGTACACATAACCGTATTCACGTTTGTTAATATGCCAATAAATAGAGCATAAATAGAGCATAATTAGTGCAATAATAAAATAAATAGTTCCTCTTTGGTTTAAGAAATAATGACCATTCTTTGTGTGTACGCCAGCATAACGATCAAGCTCGCGTACACATAACCGTTCTCAAAAACGGCTTAGACTATAGGAACGAAACTTACACACAAAAATAGAGCATAAATAGTTCCCGAGCTATGCAAAATTTCATAATGATTGCTCTTATAGAAACGGAGATAATGAACAAGACTTTGAAAAACATTACGAGCTGGCGTGATGCTAGCGTACCCATTAAACAACGCAATAGTTCTTATAGAAAACGAGCTTTTCTTAATGAAAATTCTATATGGAAAAATAGTGCGTGAAATAGTTCCCCTGTCGGTAGTAATACTTTATGCAAATTCGTTGCGAAACAATACAAAAAATCCATGTGAAGTTCTAGGAACAAATGAATTGTGGTACAGTCGGACACAACCGGGGTTGCCAGGCGTTGCTCAATGAAATCGCCAAATTTTCTGTTGAAAATCGTCCAATATTTTTTTTTACTAATATAGCATAAAGTAACCCAAATATTCATCCCAAAAGTTAAATATTAGGCTTTTAACCGACTTCGAAAAGAAGGAGGTTCTCAATAAGTCAGAATCTTTTTTTATGTATGATCACCGATATCTCCGTCAATCGTGGACCGATTTCCAATTTTTTTTTTGGTTTGGTCCCTGCTGATTAGATTCTGATAGCGTTTTTCATGCCACGCAAACTGAGAAGCCGAGAGATTTGACAGTTCATGTGAAAAAAGTCAAACCTACCAAACAACCAAAAAAAAGGTGTCGGGACCCGGAGCGCGGGGCAAGGGAGAAGGAACGGATCAAAACAAGGGCGGAGAACATCGCCCTTCTCCCTGAATCACTCGGCATCTGTAGCCTATACCTTAGACTTCCACGCAGGGGCCACCGCCGCCGCGTAGAAGTAGTATAGTAGGTCACACGTACTGCGCGTGGCTACAGAAGGAAAGTGGCTACGAAAGAGGGAGTGGATCGCTAAGACTGGCTAGAGACCTGGTGGTTCCCGCCCGTGACCGAGCAGGTGGTCCTTGTGTATGGCATTTGTGAGCTGCTACCATCACTTTCGGTGCAAACTCTAGCTTTCCCCATCCATAAGTACTAGTAGTACACGTAGTTATTTTAAAAAATCTAATAATTCCACGCCGCCGGCGCCACGCCGCCGCCGACCAAATATGACCGGCGCGCCGCCGTCGACTATTTTGAACGCGGCGCACATATCTACCACATACTTACTCTATTTATTAGTAGCAATTGTAATTTTTTATAAAAATACTCCGAACCCAGCAACCGAAACAAACGCAAACTATGAAGAGATTACGTCATAGTTATCATAGAAAAGGATGGTAACAGCATTTACTGACGTAAATTTACAGGATAGACATTAATATTCGAGTTTTGCGTGGTTACGCCGTGGACACTATAGTGTCCAACGAACGCTCGACCGGCATGTTATTGTGGTGTGGCGTGATCTTTGCTTTTTTTTAATAAACCAGAATAATTTTTACTTTATAGCCATAACTAGGTAACTACTACTTACTTATTATAAATTCGACAGTAAGATTAAATTACTAGGAGTTCAATAATATACAATAAGATTCTTTTGATAGGAAGATACTGAAACAATATGAACAATCAATAAGTAAATGCACACAACTATGATGAAAAGGTATGGTCGAAACCAAAGTACGAAATAGGTAGGGTCGCAAGTTAAAAAGTACGGAAAACCGTACTTTTTAGTACGTTCCGGCAACACTGACTGGTTGTACTCCTCGCTCATAGATTAAGTATATATATAGATTTATAGCTTGCGTGGCCACCCGAGTCTTTCTCGTTTCAACTGCAGGGTTGCCAGATGATTAAAATTTCCATAGATTTGGGTAAAATATACTGACAATACGCCCTCCGGCCAGGTGGTAACGATCTGCGAAATGCTGCTGGTAGAAGCTGGATGCGTCGAGCTCAGGACAGGGACTCAGGCTCTCATTAGAGGAGGCCTAGTCCAGCAGTGGACTGCTATAGGCTGATGATGATAATGGGTAAAATATAAATCTAACAAGAAATTAATGTCATGCAGGTAAAGTATTAATCTATCAATTAATACTGCAGGTAATGTATTAATCTATAATTTTTTTCATTTACACGAATTTTTTTTCATTTATAATCTACCTTCACTAACAAGTTTTAATGACTTTTGATAATATGTTAGGGAAGGAAGGATGTTTAGCAAATTTGATTGAATGCACCTACCTATATTATTTTCAAATCAAATCAAATCAAATTATATTTATTTGCATAAAAGTATGGTAATTACAATGGAAAGGATCTTAAAGGCTATGTGGATCGCATACTTATACTTCATTACAGAAGCGTGCAAATATTAAATTGTTATATGTATATATATGTCATTAATTATCATTAATATCGGTATATATCTTTATATTCATAATTTTAATTAACAATAATTAAGTTGACAATCGAGATTACTTAATAAATATATGTCAAAATGAAAACTAACCATTCAAATGAAGAAATAAATATAGTAAATTATTATTTAGGTTTAATCAATTCGTTTGATCGTATAAAAGCATTTATCTACAAGCCATTTGTAAAGTCTTATTTAAAAAAGGCTAACTGTCAAATCTTTCATGTCTTCGGGGAGACTATTGAATATTTTAACGGACATGAATAAAGATATCTTTTGCATTGATTTTTTACAGAACGGCAAAAATATCCTATTATTTATTTGTGTCCTAAGTTGTCGTTCACGCATGTCTTTATGTTTCTTGTATACGCTTTCAAAATTCCTACATACAAAAAAGAATAGAATTATAGGAAATATATTTTTATTTCTCCAAAACTTCAACATTTAGAAAATTATGCTTTCGATTCTGCAATCATATTTTATAAATTCGCTACTTTTTTTATTAAACGCCAACTTTTTCCCCCAAGAGCTCGCAGTTTTTCGCGTATCTTCTAATAGCTTAGCAGTTCAATGCAAATTTTTTCCGCAGCCTTCGTGGTGTGTATGATGGTAATTTACCCTAAAAACAGTAATCAAAAATTAATTTCGGTATTTAAACATAACAAATGTAATCTGTAGAAAATACGTACATAAATTACGACGTACGTACGACGACCTCTGTGGCGCAGTGGGCGAAAGGTCCGCCTGGGACGCAGAAGGTTGCGGGTTCGATTCCCGCCGCGGGACAAATGTTTGCATGTTCTGCAGATTTTTGTCTCGGGTCTGGGTGTTTTCTATGTATGATATGTATGTATTTACAAAAAAAAAGTATATATGTAATTTATCAATCATGTGGTTCCCATAACACAAGCTCTGCTTACTTTGGGGCTACATGATGCTGTGTGATAGTCCAGCATTATTTATTTATTTATTTATTTATTTAAAAGGCTAGCAATCTTACTAATATAATAAAGGCGAAAGGTATTGAGTATTGTTTATTTCTCCATCACGCAAAATTTAGATACAAATACAATACAATACAATAAATTTATTGCTTTTACAAGGGCTTCATCGTTCTGGCTGGGAAATATAACAAGCTATTAATGCTGCTGCTGATGATAATGATGAAACATATGAATTGAGGCATGGAACATATTGGTCTTCTTCTTCTTCGTATGAAGTAGTGGCCAACTCTGATGTCGGAATTTTTAGGCCACCCGAAAGCCTCCGACATGGCTAACAACTGAAAAAGCCGGGAAGAACATCTTAACGTGCCTTCCAAAGGGCGGAAGCGCTCAGATCTAAACGCCATCCGGATCACCCATATAAGTAGTGTCCGGGCGGAGTGTTGCTTAACCAAGATGATCTGCGAAGATCACCGGAGTAAATTACATGGTGTTAAATTGCATTATGTTACAGGTTATAGGTAAAATATCTCACATAAACCCTGTCTAAGGGTAAATTTAGCAATATGGTTATATAGTAGGCAGACCGAGGCTTTGTAGGTAGTTAACTAGGTGTACCTATATAACAAATTGTCATTGCACATTATGTAGAGCTACACCAAGAATAACATTATAGGCTATTTTTTATCCAGGTACCATGCATGAGAAGCCGCGGGCAGAAGCTAGTATAAAATCTTAGTGAAAACTTTTTGAAAACTGGAGCTAACATTAAAGTGTTTCTTTCCTGTCAGCCAAAGTCCATTGTAAATAAATAAATAATGCGGGACGTAATCACACAACATCATGTAGCCCCAAACAGAACATGCAAACACTTGCCCCGCAGTGGGAATTGAACCCACAACTAGCTAATTAAATTTGCGGGTACTTCGGAGAAGGCAAGCAGTATCTTGGGTTTCACTTACCCGGTTTTGATAAAATATAGCTTAGGCTTTTTGATACTTACTTACTGTGGCAGATTTAAATAATTGGGGGCATATAGGTGTATTGTCAAAAAATGCTGTCAGTTGTGACTGACGAATCCCGAATCCGTTTTAAATCTGAATGATTCGTTGATTTAACGTAGCCTCTGGTTCTCTTGTCTGAAATAAAAAAAAAATAGTTTTAAACCAAGACAAAAATGAACGAATTCTACCATTTTAGGTATGATAATAATAATAATAACAATAACCTAACATTTAATAGCACAACATATAAAAAAATAATGAATTCTTTGGTTTTCGTGGTCTATTTTTCTATACATTCATTAAGACCTCGGTTAGTCAAGGTTGACCAAATACATCACATGGCTTTTTAACGATAAAACCAGTATCAAAATAGACTAAAGTTTTTTATACTTACTGTGGAAGATTCACGTAACTGGAGACATACAGGTGTATTTTCAGTTACCATCCATTGAATTACGTGGCCCTTTGGTTTTTTATCCTGAAATTAAAACGTCATCTTTAAACCGGGCTATGCAAATAATAATGAACCAAAGAAATTATATAATTTAAAGTTCTAATAACAAATGAAACGACTTTCCTTTATATGTAATGAACTTATGGGGTGGGGAAGGGCAGGGAGGGAGTGAGGACCCTAACTCTAAAAGGGGGAATCTCACAGTTTCCGAGAAAAAAATAATTAAGTTTTGAGGTTAACGAGAGAAAAAAAATTAAACAATATACGTCAAAACACACTATCGGGAGAGGGACCTATGACCTATGATCAGTTTAAAGACAGTTTCAAATCATAAATGGATGGAATAATGGATATTTGATTCGGGTATTTGACCTCGTCGGCCCTGAGTGTCGCTTCGTCCACTCGCGGGCTAGCTCCACTCAGGATCTTCCACGCGAATTTCTGGTTCCACATTTTTTATATCCAATCTACGCATAGGGACCACAAGACTACGTGGCATCGGGTAATCTGCGTCAGTTCTGTGATATATCTAGAACCTTTGCTACTCAAGTTGGGGTGTCCTAGAACCTACTGCTGCGGGAAGGATTTCCAGGTGGTTGTAAAAAATCTAATAACCGACTGTCTATTCAACGTATTACATTAACCTAGTATTGATTTATCTAGCTAGATCACATAGGCTATATAAAATGTCAAAAAATCTAAAATGGCGACTGTAAGAAGCCATTTTCTATTTACGATGAACAAAATCATATTAAAAACTCATTGATTTCCACAAATTAGGTGTCATTGGATTTGACTGAATTATTTAATTGACATGTAGAATTGAAAATTGGACTAACTTACCTAAGTGAAGTCCAATAGTAATTTTATGAATGTTGATCTGAAATATAAATTGATTTACAGTGTAGTATTCCTATCGCTACTCAATGGCATCGCGGTTTTATTCAGAGTATTTTTAAAACAAAAAAGATTACTAGGATAATAGTGTGTTCCGCACATGGCAACACCCCAAATGTCACTGATTTAGAGCTGAACCCGGATGGTCTACCTGCTCACAAGCACTAACCCATTATACTTGGGATCGGCTTACAGCTGATACTGGGTTGGGAGGGTGTTTATATTTCAGATCAACATTCATAAAATTACAATTGGACTTCACTTAGGTAAGTTAGTCCAATTTTCAATTTTATTTCATGTTGATCTGAAATATAAATTGATTTACAGTGTAGTTGTTCAGAGTCAAGAATGCATAATGGGTTTTTCCATCAGAGTTGGGTACTAACAAATTATTATATTTATTAATAACAAGGCGAAACATTAGTTTATTAATAAGTAATAAGGTTTTGAGCAATTTTAGCTAATTTCATCTTAATAAGGTAACCCAAACATAATACCTACAATGCTTGTAACAAAGTATGTTCAAGTTTAGAAAGTAGGTTATATTTGCATAAATATTAAATCCACCAAACTATTCAATTATTGAATAGTAACTATAATTTAATTAGTATTTATAATTATACCGGTGAGATCTACCTATTCATAAAATACCTAAGTAGTTAGGTACTTATTCATTTTATAAGTATGTAATAATATACAATGTCTTAGAGAAAGTAGGAATGTATCCTAATCACAGTTTGACCACTGTGAAGGTAGGTAATGTATACTTATTTATTGCTAATTGATTAAATCTTAAAGTTGTTCACCCAAATTAAAAATAACAAAGCTGAACAAAGTAATGTACAATGATTGTTGTCCTAAGTTATAAAACTTTGCCAAGGACCAACTCTCAGACTAGCCAGCTGTTTTCCATACATAGACACTGTGTTTCAATATTAACTGATGAGGTGATGAGGTAATTCATAATAATTCATAATTCATTTATATTATAGGTAGCTGAGTGTCAAGTATTATGTTCTGTAAACTTGTATAATATAAATTCAACTCTTAATAAGTGTGTTTTTTAACCACCTCTATGATTGATGATTCCACATCTCTTATGGGAGATGTGTTATGGATTTAGTCTTTAAGTATGCTGGCTGAGTATTTTAAGAATCTTAAAGAATTGGATACTGATATGTTATCAAGCTTAATAAAGGTAAGAGTTTGTACCCGCTGGGCAGTCGCCAAGGCTAGTGAGGTTGGTAAATTTGGCTAGATAATTCAATACAAGACATGGGTTCCTATCCTAATCTCAGTGTTATAGGGCTTAACAGGTTTAAGTCTAAACACTCCTCTTATGAACTGTTTAATTCTGTTATGTGTGTCTTCTTTCTCACCTATGAGAAGGCAGGGTATGATAATACCTTCTCCGCTGTGAGAAATTGAATGATGTATGTATCATGATATTCAGTGAACTTTTTAGCAAACCTCAGCGTCTGAATGCTTGCCGCAGGAGATGCTCTCAGGATAAGGTGACTAAACACAGGGCGAGATGTTATTTAGCTTTGTTGGTTTTTATTTTCATAATACATTCTGAAATAAGAGAACATGGTGAAAAGGCATAACAAGAGAGCTTTTTGATTATTCCAGTTGAGTGTCAGAACATTCTATGTTATATACATTAGGTATACTCTTTTCCATGAGACATAGCTGTCACTCTTGATGATTCTAGATGCAAATAGATTAATACTTGGAGGTCTAAGTAAATCCTGAACTAACAGGTACACCTCATTGTTAGTTCCCACTGTGTCAATAATTGTATTGAAAGATTTTAATTTTATGGGTATATAAAGCATCTTTCAGTTTTCACACCAAGAATGGCTATTATTATTTAAGTCTGGGAATTGAATCCTTTTAATATTACATGCAATGACCGTAGTGTTGTCAGTTCTAAGTAAGATGTTGCGGTGACTATTGGATTTTGTTCAGTATTTTAATCCGAATAGAGCAGCTAAATTATTATTTATTATGCAGTTCCTATTCCGAATGTGACCATAGGCCGCCAACACTCTCCCCCAGCCAACCAATATTGCATCTGAAAATATTAGTAGGTTTAATTATCTACCTATGATATTTATATGTCATCAATTATATGAGACCACCATATAAAATAAAATAAAAAAGATGTTAGGCAATTCCATTGTGGCTCCATAGTTTTATTGGTGATGTAATAAAGTCAAATATTTTTACTTTCCATTTATTAGTGTGTATCATAGAATAAGGTACAGCTGGGTAGACAGCAACTGAAGTACCAACTTATCAAGTAATTTAGCAAATTCTTTTAACTTACAATGTGTAAAAAATAAAAAAATTGATACTATTTGGCTTTGATGGAGTCATATTTTCTTGGTAAAGTTGATAAAAATTCCAAGGAACTTCCAATGTGTACTTTGTACTAAAATACTTTTTTCATAATTTACAATCAAGCTCAGACATTGAAATATATGGAGAGTTGCATCCCAGTTGGCTATGCATAATCATAATATATGAGGTCTATGCCTACATAAGTAATCAATAATTACTTATCATCAATATAGATTGTTGATAGAAAATCTTGATTCCGGAGTATGCTGACCACAGGTTTTAATAATTTTGTGAAAGCACTCTAGGTGCCATAAGTGCCAAGTACCATAGCTCATGGACCAGGTTGGTGAACTGATACAGATTATTATCAAAATCAAAGCTTATGTTTTTGGGCAATGGAAACTATAGAATAGGATCCTTTGAGAAGAATTTAGCAAATAAAATCTTATTATAAAATTTTACCACTGTTCTAATATCTTTTATCTAAAAATGCCACTAATTTATGGAGTTTAAGGTCAAGTATAAATCTAACCTTCCCATTAGGCTTTGATTTAAGAAATATCTTGGAGAAATCTAATGATCAATACAATGACTGCACAAACAGTGCAGCGATAAGTTCTAATAAGTTAGATATAGCCTGACACATATTACCAAGCTCTGTGTCAGGTATGTGGCTAAACTTTTTGGGCAGGTACTTCAAGGTATCGGATATGATTACCCAGTTTTGTGGCACAGAGTCAACAAGCCTAGAGCAATATTGACTGTTTCTACCTGGCCATTCATGCTGTGATCCACATTATGCAACTCTCTCGGAGCGCTTGTGGCTGTAGCATGAGTCGCTGGTGCGGCGGCGGCTGTGTGATATAAGTTCTTAATCCACCTCGTGATTCCACCTCGCTGGTGTACTGCCTGGTTTGTGTTTGAGGTAAACCGTATTGGTCTCTCATTGCTTTATGTTTAAATATAGTTTTGTATGCCATTGATGTAGTCAGCCTTTTTTATATGTGACAAAGGCTTTTCCAATTCTTGGCTTGTTTTTATTTTTGTGCTTAAATCAATGCCATAAAGATGTTTATTTGGTTTGACTTTTCCAATTGAGGAGATGAAGTTTTAGTCTAAAGTGGGGGTCAGAAGCCTTTCAAAAGCTCATGTCATTCAGAAAACATCTGTTAGTTTTGTTACGAGTTGCACTTTGTCAACATCATTGCATTTAATTTAAGTAGGTCATTATTTGCCTTCAGCCATCCCAAGCTGGAGTTGTACTGCTTCAAGATATTTTTCTTATTTATCAATAAATATATTATTTTAGGTGCCACCGTCAAAACCATTTTATACTTTAATGGAGAATGGGAGTATATAGCTAGAATTTGACAGTACTTTGGTATTTTGATATCCCCATAATACAATATCTGTCTTCTACTTATTCCATACATTTAGATTTATGGTTGCAAAACTTTGTTATTTGCTTAATGCGGTTTACATATTCCACCTAAAGAATTTTGGAAGGTAGCCACTATGTCTTGATTGTCTTCCTGAGATGTGTTTTCTCCCTTTTTTAGAGCCTTGTATTTCAGGTCGTTACCATTCCCACGGCGTCTAGCTTAGTTACTTCTTCCTCATCCACATCTGAAAATATCAACCGCATTCTAAGACAGGTTGAACTTTAGTTTATTTTAGTTACTAGAACATCTCGTATTCTATTTTGTAGGCTTATAATGAATACAGTATCTTGTATGCGTATTGTTGTATATCTCATGCTAAATCAAAGCTGTGGTATCTCGTACAATGTCTGATTTTCATGCTAAAAGGTGTTTGTATTTTTGGGTAACTCGTTCCGAATCAGAGCTGTGGTATCTCGTACCAAGTCTGATCTTCGTGCTAAAAGGTATCTCGTACCGGCACGGGCAGTGGATTTATTTGTGGAAGTATTCCTGGGTATCTCGTACGGAATTGGAGCTGTGGTATCTCGTACCAGATCTAATCTTCATGCCAAAATGTATCTCGTTCTGAATCAGAGCTGTGGTATCTCGTACCAAGTCTGATCTTCGTGCTAAAAGGTATCTCGTACCGGCACGGGCAGTGGATTTATTTGTAGAAGTATTTCTGGGTATCTCGTACCGAATTGGAGCTGTGGTATCTCGTACCAGGTCTAATCTTCATGCCAAAATGTATCTCGTTCCGAATCAGAGCTGTGGTATCTCGCACCATGTCTGATCTTCATGCTAAAAGGTATCTCATACCGGCACAGGCAGTGGATTTATTTCTGGAAGTATTTCTGAGTATCTCTTACCTAATCCAAGCTATGGTATCTCGTATCAAGTCTGATTTTGTTATTGATAAAATATTATAAAAATTATTGTTATTGATAAAATATTATAAAAATTAACTGTATTGATAAAAGGTGTGTGTAAGTTTTGGTATCTCGTTCCAAATCAGAGCTGTGGTATCTCGTATCAAGTCTGATCTTCGTGCTAAAAGGTATCTCGTACCGGCACGGGTAGTGGATTTGATGGGTACTGTACCTAATATGCAAGGAAGTTCGGAAAACACACGTGATAAGTACCTAATGTTATACTTGGCAATTTACCTGGAGCATCCAAAGGTGGGTCCGAAAAGGGTGAAACATCGAGCCGTAGACGTGATCTAAAGCGGCTTGTGCTTCAGCTTCGACTGCGAGGGTTCCTTTGAGCCGGTAAAGACCGGCCCCAATTCCAACGAAAACAATGTTATGAATTTCATACTTCCCATCACTTTTACACAATTTTAATCACTGGGCATTTCTTCCGACAACCTATTATCACTATTATTGTATAATATTAAAGGTTTCTAAGTATTTGCAACAACTTTGCAAAATTTCACACGATGCCGTACAGAGCGCGAAAGAAAAGTGACATTTGGGGTGTTGCCATGTGCGGAACACAATATTATCCGAATAATCTTTTTTGTTTTAAAGATACTCTGAATAAAACCGCGATGCCATTGAGTAGCGATAGGAATACTACACTGTAAATCAATTTATATTTCAGATCAACATGAAATAAAATTAGATCATATGAAGTGTAAAAAAATCCATTAAGGCTACTGAATTGAGATTGGTTAATAAAGTACGGCGTAAGAACTAAAAACTTCCTTGCTATGCAGTCGGAGTTTTTTTTTAAAATAAATACTTGTTTCCTTTACTTTACTTTACTTGATGTTAAAATTAGCTGGTTGTATCTTCAAGTACGTAGTCACACAGGTAAAACACTTTTGTAAACCACAAAACCCCTTGAAAATTTGATTTGAACCCGAAAACGTTTTTAGCAGATAATTTTAGTAGGCAACACTCCGTCCGGTCTCTACTTGGATGGGTGACCGTTTAGTAGCACTAAAATCTGAGCGAATCCGTGCTTCAGAAGGCACGTTAAGATCTTGGTCCCGGTGGAGCACGTTGGGATTCTCAAAGGATAGAGATGGTTGGCGAAATTAAGTGGAGAGTTTTACCCAGCGGTGGGACGATGCAGGTTGAATAAAAAAATCCATGTCGGAGGTCTACAGACGGCATAAAAACTCCGTCACCAGAGTTGGCCATTAGCGAACTACAAAGAAGGAAGGAACCCACGAAACAACAATACCAGCCTATATCAGTCCACTGCTGGACATAAGCTTCCCCAAATAATAAGAAGGATATGCTTATATAATCCCCACGCTAGGCATGTGGGATGGGGATCGCAGAGCACAGCTTCTCTCACCGCCGATGTTGCTGTCTGTCGGCGGTCAGGGAACTTAGCTGTACCGGTGCGCTGCGCTATGCCGCAATCAGACGCTGCCAGAGCCCCATTTGGTAGTTAACAGGGTGCACCACGGGCAGGTGAGTTTGGCTCGAGTTCCGAATGTGGCGGATGGAACCCCTCTACGCCCCAACGAAAAATACTACCTAATGCGTATTTCCGCTGGTAAAAAACTCCGGAGATTTTCTTAGATGTAAAAAGCACTCAGCCGATAGCAAATTCACTGCCTCTGAATATTTTTGAGGAATGTTTATTCATACGAGAGCTGCGAATGTGAGGGTTGGCTCCGACCAAATGCTCACTTAATGCTGCCAGCGCAGTAGTGATAGGGTTAAGGTATATCGATGAGACGATTTATCGACTTTAAAGTTTGCGTTTAAATAAGTAATAGTGAGTAAACGGTGTAAGGGGTTTCAGATTCAGATTCATTTATTGACCATTTAGTTATATAACATAGGCATGTCAAATTGATACATCCAATCATTAAAGGAGAATGCCGAGAACCCGTACCAATTGCGTCAAAACCAAACGTATCCCAAAAAAATTATTAAATTTTATAAATGACATTAATATTTTCTTTACTTTTACACACCGACGGGATTAATAATCAAGTAAAAAAATATTTTGTTGATTTGGTTTCCGCCGCACGCCACCATCAAGGGCGATACATATGATGAAGATACTATAACATTTTATCTTAAGATAAAATATACTATAATATATAATATAATCACTATGCATAACACACGTTTAAAATAATATATACATATTTTCATATTTTCGTATCGTAAGATGGAGAGCAATATGAGAATTTATCGTAACTTATCATCTTATGTTATTAAATATATCTTCTCTCTCACTCTGTTTATGGTTGAATGTAGTACACGTGCGGTCGCGACGAAAATATATTATCGTATAATCTTTGTCTGTGATAGCCTAATATATATTAATATAAATTCTTAAGATAACATGTTATAGTATCTTCACCGTCTGTATCGCCCTCTAGAATACAACATCCATTGATATAATTTTAACTATGGCAACAACCCTCATTTTTGAATTATTTCGACAGTAGAATCGACTAAAAACTTATTGAATTGGTTTTGACGCACTCACTTTAGTCTTGGTACCGAGCGCAATACATCAGACGGCATTGTCCTTTAGATACTTTTTAAATATTTTTAAAGATAATGAAGGTTATGGTACCTAACTTAAAATAATTACCTAACAATATTATAACATTTCAAAGTATGCTACTCTGCATGCAGATCAGAAAATGAAGAACTTAGATATTCAGTGACATGGTAAAATGGATGATTTTCAAAGAATGTTTTAATTTTTTTTTTTAATTCACTTATGGGAAGCTGGGTAACTTTTAAGGGTAATTTATTATAAATTGCAAGTTTTAAGCAAAAACCCTGGTTGTAAGTTTTCACAAGTCTCTGTCCGGAATAAACAGTTTTTCCTTATTCGGGGTTCCAACCTCCATCTTTAGAACCTAAGCCAATCTCACTGTCCGTGGTACACTCTGCTGTTAACAAACGGGGCTCTGGTGGCCAGCTGATTGCGGCATTAAGATTTTTCCTGTGATCCCAACCTAAATGGGGATTAATGAGGATATCCCCCTTCTTGTAGGGGAGGCCTATGTCCAGCAATGGACTGATTAAGCGTTGTTGTGTTGTTGAGTAAAGGTTTATCGTTATATAAGAATCACTCAAAAGCCCTCTCTCAAGATTTGTCTATAAACAGATTAGCTTCCGCCCGCAGTTTCATTTACATAGTACCCGGATGATAAAAGCATACTTTTTCAATAATTTATGTCTAAGTATTTAAGTGAAAAGTTTCACATCAGTAGTTTTGGCGTGAGAAAAAAACTAACATTTTCATATATTTAATGACAGAGAGATAAAGTTGAGTGATTTAAGAGTGAGTAAAAAACACGGGATCAATCATTACAAGTTACTTCAAAAACATTATGTTGTGTGAACAAAATATTTTTGAATTTAATAGGGACTAAACCCACACACCGTGTTCTTTGCTAGTTTTCAAAAAAATCCTGGCTCAATCACTTAGCTATTAAGTTACTACAATAAAATTAAAGGAATGTGTAACTTTTAAATATAGATCAAAATATTTTTTACAATCCTCTTTCTATTTTAAGAATTGAGAATTAGTTAGTACTCCGGTAAGCCACAAACTTAGCCTGTTTCAAGGACTATCGATAACTTCTTAAAAGTTGAGTCAATTTCGTTACGAAAAAAAAACCAACAATATCTGAATAGCTGTCACGTAGTGATGGGCTTATTAAAAAAGTTATCGATTTTAGACAATGAAGTTTACGATCTCTGTAGCATAGTGCATGAAGATCCGCCAGCGACGCAGAAGGTTGTAGCTTTTGTTCCCACCGCAAGACAAATGTATGCATGGACTGCAATTATTTGTTTTGGCTTTGGGAGTTGTCTGTATGCAAACTGTTAAAACCAGAACTAGAACTAGAGATATCAAACTATATGTGCTTGTTTAATGGGTTATTTTAAAATAGGTACTCTATTTATGAATTAAATAAAATACCAATGTGATCGTCGGCAAACCGTTTATCAATGTTACCAAGCTCGAAAAAAAATCAACAACAAGGCTGGGATTTTCTGGCATCGATATCGATGAGTAACATAATCGATAATATCCCAAGACTAGGGATCACCGGAGCGCGTAATCAGGTGACTGCGAGTCCGAATAACGAACGAGTAGGATTGTTCCTCTCCTGAGTTGGTGATCGAGGTGTGGCTATATTGTGTCTACTGTAGAACTACTAACTTCTGAAATATTGGCCTGTCAAAGTGATCCATTGATTGGATCCTATTGTATAAAGATTTGTTCGTTTTTTTTATCTAAAAGTATCATTATCAGCAGCAGTTCACTGCTGGAAAGAGGCCGCAATGTCCTCAGGTCGACTCATCCAGCTTCTACCAGCAGCCTTTCGCACACCGTCACTCCACCTGGCTGGAGGGCTAGTTACCTTTATAAATAACTTTATAATAAAATATAATGTCGATTATAGGTACATGTGTATACTGTAATGTAGCAGCGTGGGCAGCAGCGTCGGTGGTACGAGAAGCTATGATCCCTGCGATCCCCAACCTGCATGCCCAGCGTGGGAATTATGAACATATCGCCTTTCTTATTAGGGGAGGCCTGGCTGTCAAGAGAAGCCACTGGAGTGGAGACAAGCAGTTCAGAACATCATGAAGACAACGCATAGTAATCACGATCTTCAGCCATGAAGTTACCGACCGCAGAGAGATTAGGGGAAGCTTATGTCCAGCAGTGGACTGATAAAGGCTGGTGTTGTAGTAGTAAGTGTAACATCTAGCAGTAGCACCCTACCTGACTCCACGTTTTTCCGCCACGGTCGACCGCGCCCCCGACAGATGGCGCACCAATCGGACCGTCCCGTCTGCCTTTGAAGATTTCCACCAGACACCTAGTTAGATCGAGTAATAAGGTTACAGAATCAAGTTGTCTGTGAAAGTATTTTAACATTGAAAGTTAAAATGTGTATGTTTCCCTGATCGAGTATAGTTCCCCGATTTATGAAATTGTGTGGCAGATATGAGAGGTACGTGGATGGGCCATGTCAATAAGTGCGTCTGCCGGAGGGCTTCTACCTAGATGTCATTTTAAGTATGTAGGTTTGTAATATTAACAAAATGGCACGTGAGAATCTGGGTATGCTAGGGGTGTCTAACATTACTTATTTTTGACGTGTGCAATAAAACATTTTCCATGAAAAATATTCACGTGGAGTCAGGAACATTCATCACTGTGCAAACTGTACTGTCAGTTACCTTTTCACCTTTATTTCCTATACTATAAAGTCTACATCAACACCTTATATTTAACCTAGCATCGCTATCAACTCAATGAGAACTTTATGTTTTAGAGAACTAGACCTGAAATCGACTGAAATGTATTACCAGTATTGAGGTCAGTAGTTTGAAAGTCAAATGGGAGTGTGGAGAAATTCGGAAATTGCAGTACATTGTTAGCCAAACGAGAGAACCCTAGAACATATCTAGATGTTAGTCCTATTTGTACTTCCATATAAGTAATTACTAATATATCGGCTTCAGATCCAGATAGATAGATTCAGATATTCGGATCCAGAGTGGTTCTGATCCAGTATACTTAGGTAGATAGATAAGATCCACCCAAGTTATATAAGTCCGTAACTATACCAGTATACAATATATATGTATATACCACTATAATAGGTTAGGTTAATTAGAGTGAAATAAGAGATGAAAATATTTTTTTGAACGGAAAAGCTATTGGTGTACGGCTTAGATTCAAACCCCGGATCTCCACGTACACAGATACCTATACCTACATAGCTGAAATTCATCTTCAGGTTTTATTATTGCTTTAGATTTATCCAAAAAAACTTTTTACTTTTCCTTCTTTGCTAGTGGCCAATTCTAGCGTCAGAGTTTTTAGGCCGCCCGAAAGCTGCCAACATTTCGACTTATTGAGAACCATCTGAAGTCGGTTAAAAACTGCAGAAAGTGCAACGACCGTTTCCATCAAATGCATCCGTTATGAAATACTGAGCAACTATGTTCATTGATCCTGACAAATGGATGTAGCAACCACGGTGTATGCAGTGCAGTAACCATTTTTGGAGGCGCCAGAAAATAATCATACCTACTAGTGAAGCTAGGATTTAAATATTATAGCTAGATAAGTGACTCGAGCTGAGGACACGGCGATGTGATGATCTACGAGAGACTGCTAGTAGAATTTGCTTGATTAGCTACATTTTTGTTTTGTAATTTTTATTATTTTAGCCGTCCATATGTACTTTATCTTGTTTACTTTTTTTTTTCTTCTTACCTTTCCATTTAGCTCAAGTTTTTTGAACCCGTTTTACTATTCATTTAACACTATTATATTGTTACCACCATTAGGTTTCAAGCCAGATCAAAACATTATTTTTATTGCTTGCAATGTGTGCTTATATAAAATAAGAAGCTGGCGTCGCTCGCGCTGATGACAGACGTGGTAGCGCTTATTAGGATAAGCCTTTTTCCAGCAGTAAACTGCTATATGCTGATGATGATGATGATGTTTTGCGCTTCGTTTCAGTATCAATATGTTATTTATGTGCCTCAAGCAGGGGGGTCCTTAATAAACGCTCTGCGGGTATCGTTATTTGGCATAAGTAGTAACTAGGAATGTTGGTAAATATTGGTAATTTATATTTCTTAATAGATTGCGGTGTACTACCGTACTATACGTAGTACGGTACACAATATATTGACTAGTAATCAGAAATAGCAATCTATCTAAATATATCAAATAGTAAACTGACTGACTTGGTAATATATCAAGGTACAGCCCAAACCACTGGACCTGGAGACTTGAAATTTGACGCATAGATAGAACTTAAATTGTGTATTCATCCACTAAAAAGCATTTTGAGGAATTCCACCCCTATTATTAATTCGAATCATAATAGGGGATGAAAGTTTGTATGAAAATCCGTCAGTTTCTATTATAAGTCAGGATTTTAACATTTCGTATTTATTCTGAAGATTGAGGATTAAATTAATGTTTACATGTCTCAGCTTATTTGATGATTCCATCCCCGAAAGGATGAAAAAGGGGATGAAAATATTTGACACTGAAAGTTTGTATGAAAATCCGTCAAGATTTGAAGTTAAAATTTTAAAATTTTGTATTAAGGCCGAAGATTAATGTTATGTGTCTCAACTTATCTGATAATTACACTTCCAAATTCCATTAAAATGGGGATGAAAATATTTGTCAAATATTGGTACGTAAAAATGATGACCTCCACTGGGACCTTATTTATCATAGAGTTCGTCGACTACGTGATTCAAAAATATGCAGAAGCTCACGAACATAGACTTCACCATTACGTGAACGTTGAGGCCATCCAGCTCCTCGACAACACAGACATAGTGAGAAGACTCATAAGAACTAAGCCTTTTCAGCTAGTGTAGTGTAAATATTAGTAAAATTTATGCAATAGTGATTTATAAAGAACACAAGAACATCGTGCCGCCTTAAGAAAATAGAGACAGTAAGAAAGTGTTGATGGACACATTCTTAGAATTACTTCATTTTATAAAACTAGGTCAATGTTAAGTTACTTATTAGTCTATCATAAGGCTAGACTGTAATATTTTAGTGTACATTTTTAATAACAATACACAATGGTAAAAAAAATTGACAAAATCCACAATAACGCGAGCGAGCCCCGGGGCGGAAGCTAGTTTATAAACAAAATTTATAGATTGAAATTGTTCGACTTTTCGACTGTTCTTAAGAATTTCCCAATTTATTTATTTTTTCCTAAACATCAGTATTGAGGCGAAAAAAAACAAAAATTGTATTTTTGTCACTACTTGACGCTAAAATTGTTGTATTGTAAATACAATACAATTTATTTATATTATAATGATATACTCATTAAAAACTTTTGTTAGAAGAGTCCCCTCTTTTCTATAGTTAAAGGGAAAGAAATCGAACTAGATCCAAAAGTAGGTTATGAACATCCCGAAAACCTTTTATCCATAAACAAAAGCAACACTGAACAGATTGTTACTCGTAACAATTAATAAAAGCTACCAACAAGTTTCACAAACTTTCTTATTTCATTACTGGATAGGAGGCTAATCATACGGCACGACCCGATCTGACGTTTATTCTTAGCATGCAGGTAGCGATGGAATTTTGTGTAGGAAACTCTGCTTAGTTTGGGGACATGATGTTCTGTGATAATTTCCAGCATTATTAACCTACTTCAAAAAAAGGAGGTTCTCAATTTGGTTGTATGTATTTTTTATGTGTGTTAATCGGCCTAGGCGCACAACTCCGCTAGTTATAAACCGATTTGGAAAATTCTTTTGTCGTTGTAGGGTTACTTTATATACTTTCTATATATACTATATACTTTCCAAATGGTCCCATTTTGTTTTTATGATACTTGAATAAGGAACAAGCACATGGCCCGGCCCACCTGATGTTGAGTGGTAACCATTTCCTATGACAAAGCATTGCGTCATAGATCACGTTTTTTGGAACGTGTTCTACGATGCAACGCCCTACGTCCATCAACTTGAGGCATGATGATGATAAGCCTCTTGTGCCTGTAATTTCACCGGCACCCACACCCTTCAAACCGAAATACAGCACAGCAGCTTCACGGCAGAAATAGGCATGGTGGCAGTACTTCCCCGGAAGAACCCTCCACAAAGAACTCTACTACTACTAAAAAAATCCCATATAAATTTGAAGTAAAAATACCAACCCTTAGGTGAGGAAACAGGTAATGAAAATTTTATGGGCTCAAATTTTATTCATAATTATGTTTGTTACCTCATAACTCCGTCATTTATGAACCAATTTGGAAAATTCTTTTTTCGTTTTTGAGTTAGGTCTCATATAAATTTAAAAAATAGCCAATCCTAAGGGTGAGAATATAGGGAATGAAAATTTTATTGGCTGGAATTTTATTGTTATATAAGTGATCGTTTTAAACTCAGATTCACAAAAAAATCGGATAATTTTAAATTAATAAAAAAACGACTTCAAAAACAAAAACTAATAAGTAAAAAATAAACAAAAAACTATCCAAGTTTTTTGTTCAAAGAACTAACAATCAACCTTTTTGATGTTGACCTTTTTTGGGATGGAAAAATATTAGATCAAGGGAGGTTTAATTCATAATTTTAGACACCTACCTATTAGTAGATTGTAATACTCCCGAGCGCAGCGAGGGAGGATGACAAGACCGAGTTATAATGGGTGGTTTTGGCCCAAGTAAAACACTCTACTTTTCACTTCGATTGCGAGAAAATAAAACAATTCAAAATTAGTCAATTTTCAGAAATTTTATTAAAAATTAATCAACCTTCATAAAACATCACCAAGACGGTTCTATTTTCAAAAAAAAAGATTGACGGAGCACCAAGAAGTCGAGTTTTTATGTAAGAGAACGAATGCTTTGTACGGGCTGATGATTTTAGACAAAAATTAAAAAGAAAAAATAACAACAAAGTAAACATTTTGGTGCTAAAATAAAGAAGAGCTTTTTTTTTACTGTAGAACTGAAACGTTTTTTTTCGGGTTGAGAAATATATGTTTCATGCTGCTATTTTTAAAAATCTGTTATTTTTTGTTTCCGATAAATAAGCCTCACTCCTAGTTCCAAATGGTAGCGAAATGTTTCAGTATTCGGTCACTAATAACGTGCCGTACATTAAAAAGGGTATAAATAGGTAAGTAGCTAAGAAGAGTGATTTGGGAGACTTCCGCGAAAAACCTTAATTAAATCTGCAGGCTGATAAGGAAGGTGGCTTACCAAACAAATATAGGATTAGCTTCCGCACCCGAATTTGGTCACGTTTACCACAGAGTACATCGTGAAATTAAAATCAACATCACTGACCTTTAGCTGTCCATTGCTGGACAAAACTTTGTCTTCCAAATCGTGTTCGCCTTTCCAAAATCGAATCGAATTGCAATAATCTTAAAGCTCTCAGAATCAGCAAGTTGAAGTGGCAGTGAGCAGAGCATATAGCCCGTAGAACCAATACTTATTTGTATTAAATTGTGAACCTCCGCCGATGTCATATCTCCACTTTTGCTTACAAAATAACAATAAGTTAAGTAAAAACATTGTTTATTTAGCATTTACTTAGCTTGAGCTTAGCTATAACTTAGCATGGCTAGACGCTGCGTCTTCTATTTTCTACTACATTTAATTTAATCGAATAATGTTTAGGTTTTTTGTCACTGACATATGAAATAAAATGATAGTATTTATTTGCATTTATGCAATAGGTTCACAGTGATGGTTTTACAATAAAGTAAAAGTCACTATATTTGACTACATAGTCCTGCAAATGTTTAGTGAGTAGGCAATTACTCGTACACATTCTCGTAAAGTAGTATAAAATTCGAAATTGGGTTTATCAATATTAAGAAAACAAAGCAAATTAAGGAACACATTCATACAAAGCATGCTGTTGGGTGCGACGAGCTCAGAACAGGGTGCAATGGCGTTCATTAGGGAAGTCCTATGTCCAGATGATCACGATTACCCAAGTAATAAAGAAAGAATAAAAAACAGTGACGTATTTATTTTAAACCATTAACTATAATCATTCTAAGACAAAGTTGGTTTGATTATTGAACTAAAACCAAACCTAAATTAAAAACAGAAACCATGACGCCCACAGGCAGTCTGCAAAGTTTGGTCATCAAACTTCAAAACAAAAATTAACATAAGCTTTTAAGAAAAGACAGATTCCTCTTTGAGATCTTTCATTACAAGGCCCTTGCCTTTGTAGACACCCCCAAATTACCCCGACACATCCTAAAAACCGTAACCCGTTTACATAAGACTTAGTTTCGCGTAATAATCTGTGGTACTATCTTGGTTTTCTGTGGTGATGAAATGTTAGACTAACATACTATCATGTGTGGTTAGTAGATCCGAAATTGGGTTTATCAATATTAAGAAAACAAAGCAAATTAAGGAACACATTCATACAAAGCATGCTGTTGGGTGCGACGAGCTCAGAACAGGGTGCAATGGCGTTCATTAGGGAAGTCCTATGTCCAGATGATCACGATTACCCAAGTAATAAAGAAAGAATAAAAAACAGTGACGTATTTATTTTAAACCATTAACTATAATCATTCTAAGACAAAGTTGGTTTGATTATTGAACTAAAACCAAACCTAAATTAAAAACAGAAACCATGACGCCCACAGGCAGTCTGCAAAGTTTGGTCATCAAACTTCAAAACAAAAATTAACATAAGCTTTTAAGAAAAGACAGATTCCTCTTTGAGATCTTTCATTACAAGGCCCTTGCCTTTGTAGACACCCCCAAATTACCCCGACACATCCTAAAAACCGTAACCCGTTTACATAAGACTTAGTTTCGCGTAATAATCTGTGGTACTATCTTGGTTTTCTGTGGTGATGAAATGTTAGACTAACATACTATCATGTGTGGTTAGTAGATCCTTATTCCGGTGGGTTATGGTTAGTTTTCGATTGATTTTGTGTTGGAAATTTTGGTTAAGGGTACCTAGGATTTGGATTAGAGAGTTTCAAAGGTACTGATCACACTATCTAATATGTGGCGTGTTTCTGGTGACCCGTATTTAGAGCGTTTATGGTATAAATTTTGACTTTGGTGATTACAAATTGCGTTATTGGCACTAGTTTTCGCCCGCGGCTCCACTCACTTGGTTAAAATAAGTGGTCAAATCAAACTTGTATTGTAATTGCAAAATTTTATACGTGTGCCTGAATATGTTTGTTCCCACTCAACTCCGTAATGGCTGAACGCATTGGATGAAACTTAGAATATACATAGCTTGTGACTTAGACACATAGGCTACTTTTTATCCGGATACTATGTGAGCGAAACCGCGGGCGGAAGCTTGTAGTCAATTAACTATTCAAGTACTAATTAATCAACTTATACTAGTTAACAAACCTTTTTCCCGTTATGGATATTGTTAGATGATACTGATTGCGAAATCTTTTGTGGACACTATAATGGGGAGTAGTCAGAGCAGAGGAAAATCCCATGGTTATGCAACACTTGTGGGATGGGTGATCGTTTAGTGGCATTTAGTTCTGAGCGCTTCCGTGCTTCGGAAGGCACGTTAAGATGTTGGTCCTGGCTTTGTCAATTACCAAGCGATGTTAAGCCTTCGGGTGGCCTAATAACTCTGACACCAGGGTTGGAAGCTAGGTCATATCAAAAATGAAGAAAGTTAATGCCCACCTCTGTTTATAAGCAGTTAGAATTCCACGGACAGGTTGCAAGCCAGTAACAGATAGTATTTTCTGACACTGTTGCAAGCGCGTAGCCGATTTTATTAAAACACGTACCTAGTAACGTCCCTTTGAATTTTAGTTATAGATCATATAGCCGGTTCCCTACAATGTGGTGGAATCTGAGTAACACAATTTATCGCCAAATCTAGTTATAACCAGCTAAAAGTCATTTCGTCTCATTATTATCTCCATCTTCAAGAAAGAGACAGCACCTTTAAGTTTAGTTTAGTTTTAAGCACGTGGTAATGCAAAAATAAAAATATTTTTGGCAACGAAATATGATTTGAACCTACCACCTCCAGATCAGTGTGCTAAATGCCACTAGGCGACGCCAGTCACAAACTGTGGGCTTCTCCAATTCCAAATTAAAACAATTACTTCCTAATAATATCAATAGGACATTACGAGCCATACCATTGGGATGGCCTATTGTTGTACAATATTAATTGCACGACATATATGGCAACATTACATCTATATACAAGCCCTGTGCCATTTTGTTGTAATCTTTTGTGTTCGCTATACATACCAACAGCATAGTTGTTATCTAATGCTGAAAAAATCGGTGTCGGAAAAACTTTGTCAATAATAATTTATATAGAAATACAAAAGTCCATACCATAAGTATCTATGTGTATATGTGATTCAAAACTCTTTTAACTGTACATCTAAAGTGCGTGAGTGTGTTTAGTTTTATTTTAAAGTGAACTTTCTGAACTTTAAAAAGCACAATTTAAAACTAAATAAACAAAAAATCAAAATGAACATATCCTTAATGAAACTAACGATACGGCTTCTTATATTGATGATATTCTTTGTAATAATGTTCCTTATATCAGCCTTACTGTACAGTTCACGATACTGGCCCGACGTATACCGCTATATACACGCAAATATAACAATAAAACGTATACCAACACTATCAGAGCTGAACTTGACAATTCTGGAAGTAGGTTGGACCACGGAATTCTATACAACTGTTGAAGACTACGAAACTGCTACAGTAGAAGGCTTTGATTTTGATATAGATGAATTCACAAACATACATGGAGAATTCGAATCTCATCGACCTAAAAGAGATACTTTAGGTGAAGATAAAGATGGCATAAATACAAAAGCTGATATGGGATATAAAAGCCGTAAAATAAATGCGAAAATTGAGAAATTTGAGAACGATTATATAGAACTGCCGAAAAGTGTAGTAATAGACTATTTCTTTGTAGAAGATATTGATGGTGGTGTAGTCTGGAAGAAGATTGTTAAGGACCTGGTTGATGAGAGTAAGCTGGTGCCGAAGAATTTGGGGGAGATAGAGATGGTGAATCGGAAGAATGGAGCGAGGTTACAAAAATTGGTAAGTTTTTTAATTAAAGTTAGTAGGTATTAGAGCATAGATTTTAGTCAGAATTTCATTTGAAAGCTTGAAGAAGATGAACTGTGAAAAAAATTAATGCTTGAGTTACGATCACGATTAAAAATTAAGTTGAGACTTTAAAAATCGACAATCTAATTTTCACATATATTTTGAATTAAATTAATGGCTATTTTTCTAACTGATAAATTTAAAATTAATCCTCATTCTCTACGCCATAGAAATTTCGAAAGAAACGGATTTCACACCCGCAGCCACGTAACAAAGACTTGATATTCTAGTTTTGTAATAAAGATGTCTATCTGCTATTGTTAACAATCTTGTATAATTACTATTTCTAACCATATAGCTCGCCGCGACTTTACTCATGCATTTATTGATATCTATACTACTATTATAAAGAGGAACAATGTTTTATGTTATTTGTAAAGTATAAACTCAAAAATTACTTGATCGATTTTAAAACTTCTTTTTCCTAGAAAGTTTCATTATCAATGTTTGTGTTAAACATAGGCTGTATTATTCCCAAAAAAAATGAGTTCCTTTTACTATACTTGCAATAATGTAACCCACGATACTAAAAATTTGCTTTTAGAAGTCAACATTTGGCATGCCTGAAGTTTTCAGTTAACACTAACAGTCAGATAGCTTAAAAATAGGCAGGTTTCTGCTCTTAGTTTTTACTTCGTATAGACATATTTAGGGTTCCGCGTAAAATAACTATAATCAAGTAAGCAAGTTAGATAGTTCGTTATAGATAAATAGATATATAAATAAATATTGGCAACATAAGGTCCTATGTAAGGACTATTTAATTAAGGCACAAGACTTATTTACCATTTTCATCCATGGTGGAGTACAGGGCACATCACATAATAACAAATACTAAACTATCAAATGCTTCTTCAAAAGCACTCCCGAACTAAATGCCACTAAACGGTCACCCGTCCAAGTAGTGTCCGGACGCAAAGTAAGCCTCGTCTTCAATCTTCATTATAAAAGATAGACAAACAAACATATATTTCATAGACATAAAATAGCAAGATCAGAGATAAGATCAAGATTATATCTAGCTATCTACCAGGCAGTGAAAATAAGATGAAATAACAATAATAAAATATTAACTGATACTTAATCAACTTGTAACATATTTATAAAGTTTTATGATCTGATACAAATAGATTTACAAAACAAGATGTTATGGTTATCGTCCCAAGATGGGTTTACGAAACTAGATTACATTGCTGCCCCTTTTATTGCAAAATTACTCAAAATTACTCAAACATTCAACATAAAAATACGTACTAAAGAAACGCAATAATTACTAAACTTCCCTAAGGTCTGGTAATTTTATCGTCAACCTACTAATAATATTAAAAAGAAGAAAGTTTGTGAACTGTGAAATGTTTTTCCGTCGTTCACGCCAAAACAGCTAAGGCTTATTCAAAGTTGCCTGCCTGTGTTTGTTTATTTGAAAACATTATTGCACATCCTTCAATTAAATTACAAAATGTAGGCATTTTCTACCAGTCAATCAGAAACAGGTTCAGATAAGACATTGTGTAGTTCTATATTCGTGTTGCATAGTTATATACTTGCAACAACATTTTATTCGGGTACCAAGCGAGCCAGACGAAGCTCGGATTCATTACAGTTTATTATATTTCATCATCATATTAAATTCAGATAATGGCAACTGACTGGCATATTCAAGGCTTAATTTTTCAATCTTATGAAAAATCAATCCTGAAATTATGCCAGTTTTATTCGAATCTATTAAAAATAAATAAACTCTTCTCACAAAACTTTTTACGCGCAGCTTAATTTTTATTATCAGAATTTAAAGGCCTTGTTGTACAAAATGATTGCCTTACTTTTATTGCCATTGCTAAAAGTTATAAAGTTAAGAAAACTAAGAATAACGGCTGCGCAGACGTTTACGACCAATAATAATACTATAAACAATTATTTTTATGTCTATTTTCACGCCAGGAACCTATTAATGTCTGTACAAGGACGAGTAGTATTGATCCGAAATCTTCAGGTCTTTAGATAAGAAATATCATCATCAGCCTATAACAGTCCTCTGCTGGACATAGGCCTCCACTAATGAGCGCCATTGTGCCCTGTCCTCAGCTCGACAAGCAGCCTACCAGCCTTTCGCAGATAGTCTCTCCACCAGAGGGCTCATTTAAAAATCAATTGCACACCGAAATGGTCGGCACCGGACCTCTATTTGCAAACTTTGAAATTTCATCTGTTGAAATTCAATGAACATTAATTGACAAACTGAACCTGAAACTGAATTGAAACTGAAATTATAAAAACAGAACCAGTCAATTCAGTGGGAAACTGAGTTACTAACTTCACTTCACTTTTTTATTAAATGGCTTCTGGGACAGTTCTTCACAATTTCGCCAGTATCAAGTATAATAATTTTTCATAATAATATGAGGCAACGTAGTACGGTTTATAAATCCAGTGGTCCAGTCTTCGGTCAGGTCCTGTTTTCTGCTATAGCAAAGACGACTATAACAAATTACGATCGGCGCACAATTTTCTTCATCAGAGAATTCCCGTTAAATCTTCTTTTATTCCATTTCACTAAGACTTGTGTCTTATTACTAACTTATAACGGTTATAATACTATTAATAATAAACGACATACATTAGAAAAACACTAGAAAATCAAATTTAATTAAAATGACAACCGTCTTTCAAGAAAAAAAATACGTGTCCCTGAGTTACTAAGTGCGGCCTCTGTTTTAACAAACTGACAGTGTGTCAATTATTGACGTTGTTTGAATTATGACGGATAAAATGTCAAAGTTTGCACATAAAGGTCCTGTTCCGACCATTTCGGTGAGCACTAAAGTTACTAAATGAGGCATCTGACCGGAAAGCGTCCTACATTAAGTTTGCCGAGCCGCGGTCTCCACTCAAGAACTCGTTTAGGTACCCCAACGGTTATCGGTTCTAGGAAATATGGAGGGTTACAATGTAACTAGTTACTAGTTTTTTATAATTACGCCCGCGACTTCACTCTCGTGATAGGTACAAGGATATTTATTTTTTCTTACAAACCATGTCCGCAGAACACAGCAAAAAATGTTCGAGACATTTTCAAGAGATTTATCTTTCATAATCAATTGATTTTCATGTACAAATATTTCCTTCATTAGGTAAAATTTTTTAGTAATTTCTATGGTACTTTTTTCTCCAAAGAGACTCTATAATCAACTTTACTTCCTTGGACACTCACATAACTCTGTATTCAAGTACTAAGTAATTTTTACTCTGTGACCAGGATGCTTTAGTGCCTGGGACATATATAGTAACGCAAACTTTGACGTTAGGTATTTTCTTCGCACTCAAGCAACGGAAGTCAACTTGGCTTTTTCGATTACACTTTTTTTTAATAGATTAGTTAGTTCATTTAAATACCCTCGAGAGCAATGAATCCGGGTCACTCAAAGAATCCAAAAAATCTCGGAAAGTAAGAATGCTAGGTTAATGCAATAAATTGTATTTAATAGACAATTTAATACTCCTTAAATGAAAGTTAAAAAAATATGAGTCACCATACATTTTATTTACACAAAATTACATAAAGAAAAAAAACTGCTGATCTCTCCTTAAAACAAAAATAGGAAACATGAAATTTTTGAACTTTATGACGATTTTCTTGAATTTCAATACTTCGTATTACCTCCTCGTGCTTCCATTACTGCGTTTACGCGGTTTGGCATGCTGTACACCAAGTTCCTTATACGATTTTGGGGAATATTCTCCCATTCCTCTGTGAGAGCAATTTTGAGCTCAGGAAGCGTGATTGGGGGAGGGTTTCGTTGTTTTACGCATCTCCCTAGCTCGTCCCAAGCATGCTCGATCGGGTTGATATCCGGGCTGCGCGCTGGCCACTCCATACAAGTAATGTTCATCTCTTGAAGGTAGTCATTCACAATCCTACCTGTATGAGGTCGGGCATTGTCATGCATATATATAGCATCCTCACCCAAATTGACCATAAATGGACCAACGTGTTCGTTGAGGATTTCTTCCACATATCTTACGCTAGTTAAAGAGCCGTTTTCTATGATCACCAGCTCTGTGCGACTTTCAGAGGAAATTCCGGCCCACACAAGTACAGACCCACCACCGTAGGCTACTTTTTCTTCGATGCATGCTTGCTTGAATCTTTCCCCTGGTCTTCTATACACTCTGTGTCTTCCATCGTGCTTGTAGAGCATAAATTTTGATTCGTCGGAGAACATAACTTTCGACCAATCTTCAATACTCCAATTTACGTGGTTCTGGGCATATCTTAGTCTTGAAATACGATGGCCACGCTCCAGTTTAGGGCCGTTTGCAGGTCTAAGGGGTTTTAAGTTAGATTCAGCAAGCCGACGTCTTACTGTCCATGCACTTGGGTTACTTCCTCCGAGGCGTCGAAACTGATTTGTGAGTTCAGTTCCTGTGAGAAAGCGATTTCGAAGCATGGTGTTCACCAAGTATCGGTCTTCTCGTGCTGTGGTACACCTAGTTCTGCCCGTTCCTGGTCTGCGTAGGTTAGAACCAGTTTCTTCGTAACGTCGGAGAACTCTTTGTACTGTTGACAGCGACACACCGACAGTCCTGGCTGTATCGCGCTGACTCCGGCCGGTTTCCACCAATGTAAGTATTCTGGTGCATTCTTCAAGTGTAAGCGACATGATTTCAGCTTGAATAATGAATATTGAGCACTATCAACCTGGTTTATGTACCAACATAAATGACAGATTACAAACAAAAGCAAAAACAAATCCTGTAATTTCGTAGTTCCATCTTCGACAGTGTTCCCTTTTCAAATTTGATTTTTTTATGATATAACTTTACAATAACTAAGAAGTTTTAATACTTTCATTTAAGGAGTATTAAATTGTCTACTAAATACAATTTATTGCATTAACCTAGCATTCTTACTTTCCGAGATTTTTTGGATTCTTTGAGTGACCCGGATTCATTGCTCTCGAGTGTATTTTGGTATACAATAAAGAGTTATATATCTTTTTATCTAAAAATCAACTAGGTTTGAGAAAAGAGACTAAGTCAATATTTTCAGTGGTTTGAGATAGACCACTAGGAAAATTAAAAACAAGCTCAAACATCCTTATATCTCCAGGACTCACTAGTACAAGCCACGGCTTCCAAATCCTGCTTTTGACGTTGGCTTGGCACGCTGTTTTTTATCTGTACAGAAAAAAACAATTTCGTTTCAGCTTTTTGCTTAGTACGAGTATAAGAGCTGGTAGGCATTATCGACTTATCAGTCCACTGTTTTACATAGGCCTCTCCCAAAGCCATTGTACGCAGTCCACAGCTTGACACATCGCGATTATTTTTATCTGATTTCAAAAAAGGAGGAGGTTCTCGAGGAGATTATATTTTAATCATTATAACTATTGAATTGTGACATACGCTAATACTTAAAAAAATACTTTATTATTTATTTAATATTATACTAGCCAGTTACCTTACCTAGGCCTACCTTATTGATAGTTTAGTTATTAGTTTAGGTTTAGTGTAACATTTAAAAAACTTACATTGTGCCTAACCTAGTGATTCTTGGAAATAAATCTATCTATCTCTCTATCAACACCAGGCCATGGACTACACACCATGGTGGCACCTTTACCATCCTTTGAGCTAGGTCCACAGATATTTCGATTTCCGTGTAGGGTAGGTGAGCCGTACCCTGACTGTATGTATCACAGGAAAAATAGGCATACTTAATAGGTTACGTGTAAAACTGACTGAGCCGCTAATTCCTTAACGGCATTTTCCATCTCCGCGGTATACAGAATATCGTGATTGTTGTCGCAAAATCGTTTGGAGCAAGCGGTTATTTATTTATTGAAACAAAATGGGCTTACAGATAACTCCGCCCATGTGCTATACTAATTACAAATAAGTGACAAAATCAACTCAGCCCGTGGACTCAGTGCTCTACGGCTCAATTGAACCCGAAAGAAACGTTATTATAAAAACTACTAAAATAAAAAATACAATTGATAGAAAGACATAAACAATAAGAATTCAATAATGGTCCACCTAATGTTAAGTTTTTAGCTATAACAAAGTATTGCTTTGGCCACGGATGTTTGGAACTTGCCCAACAACCTGCGTCCATCAATTTGAGGCACGAAGGCATGAGGTTCTCGCACTACTAACTCAGCTACCCAAAAAACTCGGTTTCCAAAATTAGAGCTGAATTCGGACTCAATACTGTTTCCTGGAATTTTTTTGCTTATATTTGCTTGTGCTTTCCGTTGTACGGATTTCTAATAAAGAACCATTCAATATTACTTAGCTGGTGAAATGAATTTTCGTTTGTAGTTTATTTTAGTATTCCGAGAAAACATGGAAGGATGGAATACATGGAAGATTTTCAATATATTCATACGTACATAAAACGATTATTCAAAAGACAAAATATTTAGTACATATAAAAAATATCGTTATTTGGAAAAAAAATACAAAAACTGATAGCAAAAACGATGATAACCGCGGGAGTTTTCTTCTTCTTCTTCATATGAGCTAGTGGCCAACTCTGTTGTCAGAGTTTTTAGGCCGCCTGAAGATATGGCTTAGCGACTGATAAGCCGGGACCAACATCTTAACGTGCCTTCCGAAGCACGGAAGCGCTCAGATCTACATGCCACTAAACGGTCACCCATCCAAGTAGTGGCCAGGCGGAGTGTTGCTTAACCAAGATGATCTGGTAAGAACACCGCAGTAAGCCACGCCACGAGCGCTTCTAATAATTCAGCGGGCGTAATATTCAGCTAACCTGCTCTGACGAGTTTCACCAAACCCAAAAAAATCGACAGTAATTCGCCTTATCCGTTGCCTTACGGGAAAAAAAAACGGTCGATCACTTTCTGAGGATGCCTTATTAGGAATCAAGGAAAGAATTGGGAGTTTATCGGAATTAGTACTTAATATTTTGTTTTTGAATATTTTGTAATGGATTTCCAAATTCACGCCTTAGTAAAATATCTATCTGCATACATAAAGTTGTGCCTATTTCCCAGAGGGGTTGGGAGAAAGGAGGCAGAGTCCACGCACCTTCACACGATCTTAGCATCATACCTCTCGCTTTTTTCACTCTCATCACTTCTTCATACATATAACACGGAATCTACCCAACATAGAACTAAGGTGGTCAACATAGCTGTTAGAATTAGAAAGCTGAAGTGGCAGTGGGCTGGCCATATCTGCGGAAGAATCGATAAATGTTGAAGTAAACGTGTTTTTGAGTGGAGACCACGGCTTTTCAAACGTAGTGTAAGATGCCCTCGGGCCTGGTGGAGTGACGATCTGTGAAAGGCTTCTGGGAGAAGCTTGATGCGTCGAGCTCAGCACAGGATACAATGGCGCTCATTTGGGGAGGCCTATGTCTAGCAGTGAACTGCTATAGGCTGTTGTTGAAGATGATGATGATGATGATGATGATTTCGTCATACATCTTCATCAGTTTAAAGTACTCTTAACCCGGCCTTCTTCCAGCATATTTCTGTCGAGGTTCTTACCTGTATAAGCTTTTACAAAGAAGACGCATTTAAAAACCATCTAAAAGGGAATGTTTCAATTATTTTTGTAGAATAATATAATAATAATTTTGGTTTATTATTGTACTGAACCAAATACCTAACGCATTTGTATTAAAATACTATCTGAATTCATTCCACGCTAATTAATTATTCAGAAAACCTTTATATTTCTCAGAAAAATACTGATATTTGAACATAAAATTGGTGAGTATAATGAACCTTCCTTCTTCTCCTCCGAGGTGAATGCTTTGATATATCATCAAATCCTATAATATACCGTTACCAATGACGCTTCGTTTTCCTTTGAAAAACTGTCAAATTTACGACGCCTCGTTCTTAATTTTTGACAGTTTTTCAAGGGAAAACGAAGCGTTATCGGTAACGGTATATTATAGAAACCGGAAATAGTGAAGTCTTTTTACTATAATGACATAATCAAACTTCAAACTTCTTCAGTCTTCAAAATTCAAAAATTGTTTATTCAATTAGAAAGGAACACTTTGAATCGTCAACTTTTTTACTTTTAGTACAGCAATTAGTAACGCGACAAACAAAAAAGAATTGGCAAGAAACTCTGCTTGCTCATATATTTTTTTAAACTTAACAAAAACTGTTCGTAATTATTTACAATTGTTTTGATGGGGTTAGAGACAGTTTCATCCCAAGCTTTTTTGTCATCTAAACAAACAGAAATTTTACAAACAAAAATCCACTCCTGGATAGGCATAGATACCCCACTTTTTTAAAGAGCCTCACAATTAATAACTTGGAATTAGTTAGACTAGACGAAGTTAGTTAGACTAGACTAATGGGCTAGACTAGCGCAGGATTGTGGTGGATGGCACAAGTTGAGGGAGGCCTATACCCAGCAGTGGGTGAAGTCGGGCTGTGGATGATGATGATGATGAATAAGTTGTGTAATATTTTTGTTCCGCACCACGACCTGCAGGTACCGAGGTATGTGGCAGTTATGCTCCTTAGAACCTTACAATTAATATAAATACAATATACTACAACATACAATAAATTACAAAGCAGATTACAAGCAGAGCTTACCTTCGCCCACTGCGCCACAGAGTAATATAGTACTCAATGGGTTGCAAGCCCATCACCTCTTTATTGAAACACTTACCTAGCACCTTGGCTTTCGAATTTAAGTATAAATGGTTAATTTAATTAATTAGGTTCACACAAAAGCATCTAATTGGACGCCACGAAATACCTATTATAATGACGCCTATTGTCATGAGCTTAGGGCATAGCATAGTGTAATCTAGAAACAGAGTCCAATCTTTGCTGCACTTCTTTGCAGCAGTACCTTTCCTGTCTAGAAAAGCGAAAATGCAAAGTGCCATTTTCCAAATTTTGCTTCTTTTGTGTGTCTTTTGTGTACTGTTGTGGGTATACCAATAATAAAACTATTTAATTTATTTATACCTACTACGTTGGGAACAGCATAACGGAACTAAAATAAAGTTGGGCAGGACATCTGGCAAGGTAATTGATAATGACAGGTGGAGTAAGGCGATAAGTGAATGGCATCTAAAAACCGTGTACCTACAGACACGTCGGTGCAGCAGCTAGATGCGCGGACAATATTGCATCAATCGTGGGCCGAAACTGGATGAGACGAGTTTTAAGCCGTGGGGATTGTCACACACAAAGGAATGCCAATACCCGGCAGTGGGTGAAGTAGGACTGTGAATGATGATGAGGATAGGTACTGAGACTACTTCTCATACTTAATAAATATTAAATGAATAACATAGCAGAATATCTTAGTGGTGTAATTATGTCGTATCTTGGTCTCTGTATGATTCACTATCCGTGAGCAAGCTTTGACTGCTCTGAGCCTCTAATTGTCTATTTACAATTATTGTTTGCTGCCATTCCTCAAAGTCATTGAGACCACGAATTCTCAAGGTGAAATCATCAAGTTACTTATAACTTGAGATGAGATTACGCAATTTCAAAGCTTATAGACTTAGTTATAAAGTTACATTTGGTTCAAGCGTGGAGTTTTTTACTGCAATGATAGCTATCAACATCATCTGCATTTGTGTGCGAACACACGACGAGTACAAACGTTTTTAAAATGATTAAAAAGTGCTTATTTTTGCTGTATGCTTTATTCGTGGTTCAAATTAAAAGTGACTGTTCCGATGATTTTTTGAAGTGCTTTAGTGAGTTTGCTGAAAGTTTTTTTCAAAACATTACTGAGGTAGAACACGTTAATGCTTCAGCTGAAAGCATACCTAAAGATTACAAACAAGTTCAAGAGTTTGAAATAAAAAGTATAGCAGATGCACTGCAAAATGATTTTTTCAAACAATTCAAAACGCACGTTGCTTCTGATGTTGTGGTCACTGACAACCCGAAAACTAAAATCTACGTGAAAAGTTTCAGTTACGACTTTGGGGATACTTTTATTCCTGGTTTAGAAAACGTTAACTCTGGTAGAGATGAAACCACCGCCGAAGTTGAAGTGCAATCATTTTCACCATTTGGTCTTGAAACTGTGAACGGAGGTGAAGTTAACGATACAAATGAACAATTTACGACCAAAGAGACCTCAACAAAGCCTTCCGATACTCTTAAATTCAACCACAAAACTAATAATGATGAAGCACATAGGGAAAATAGTACAGACAAGAATAATTTGCATAAACTTGTCTCAAAATTAACCGGAAAAGCTTTAATAACAGAAAAATCTAACTTAAAAATAGACAATCGTAATAAAACATCTCATAAAAACAAACAAGAACATAAGTCATTGGCACCAACAACAGAAAGTTCAAACTCCAACGCTCTAAAAATAAAGGAAGTGGAATTAGACAAAGACATTACAGCTGATAGAAATATTGAAAAACATACAAAACAAGAACAGAAAAATCTATCAACAATAATGAATACCCACGATACGCAAGACGAAAGAGAAGAAAAAGAAAAAATAAACGATAAACCAACAATATCCAACAATGATAAAATATCAGACGCAAATAATGAAAAACAAATTTCCGAAGAGCAGCCTGTGAAAGCGAAGCCGAACAACGGTCAAACGTACTTTACAGGAAAACAATTTGAGAAAGATATTAGAGAAAACCTCATAGATGACGAGAATGATTACGACATAGACGATGCCACAGACTACCCACAAATAGATTACATTGATCTGTACAAAGACACAACGAATGAGGAAAATGTTTATGTGCCGACTGACAGCCCGAAAGTTAATATAAAGGACGAAATAATAGAAAATATCGAAGAATATAGTCTGGAGATAGAAACCGATTGGGAAAATGATACTTCTGTAAGTACTTTTGTACATTTCGCAGCTTATGGAGTGATCGTGGCATTGCTTATTTCGGTGTCCTACACCATCACACTAGCCTTTATCAGTCCACTGCTGGACATAGACCTCCCCTAACAAAATCGGATTTGCTCATAATCTTCACGCTGGGTTTGCGGGTTGGGGATCGCAGGGCACAACTTCTCGCACTACGTATGCTGCTGCTCGTCAGCGGTTAGAGGTGCCGGTGTTAAGCTGTGCTATGCCGCAATTAGGCGGCCGACAGAGCCTCTTTGTTAATTATTAGTTTGCTTGTATTTCGAAGATGGAGGTTGGAATTCCTTATAATTTGAGTGTTCGGTGTAGCAAAATTTCTTAGTTATGCAGAAGTCCATCCTTTCACTTGGATGGGTGGATAGTGGTACAGTGTCATTTAGATTTGCGTGCTTCAGGTTGGTCCATCTTTATAGCCGTCGTTTTTAGCTATAGTAGGTACATAAATATATGAAATGAAAAAGCTATTCACGATATCTACATTATCTTTATAACAATATTCGTCAAACATATTTGTAAAAACTTTTTTTATAATAATATATAACAAAATGAAATATCAACGATTTCTGGGTACCTTGATTCCATATAAATTGGCGTTAAACGCAAACGCGATCGAGCTGGTATAAAACTCACACTAGGCACCCTGAACGGAAAATAATTTAAGAATGCAAATTATAAATGTACTAGCTTCCGCACGCGGCTTTGCTCACGTGGTCCCGGAATAAAAAGTAGCTTATGTGTTAATCCAGGTCACAAACTATGTATCTTCCAAGTTTCATTTAAATCGGTTCCATAGTTTTTGCTTGAAAGAGTAACAAACATTCATCCATCGTTTATAAACTAGCTTCCGCTTGCGGCTTCGCTCTCTTGATACCGGGCTAAGAAGTAGCCAATGTGTTAATCCAGGTCACAAACTTAAACATATTACAAGTTTCATCCAAATCCGTTTGGTAGTTTTTGCGTTAGAAGGATAGTAGGATTAGTAGGATTTGCCGAGAATTAATACTCTATCTGCTATCGGCTGCTGGTAGAAGTTGGATTCCTCGAGATGATGACAAGGCGCAATGACGCTCATTGGAGGAGGCCTATGTCCAGCAGTGGACTTCTATAGGCTGATGATGATGATGATGAATACTCTATACTAATAATAGGTCACAATATACATTTATCTAATCTTTCAATCATTTTAATTTATAAACGATTTTTTCAATTAAGAAATTAAATTGGTCTAGATTGTTTCAAACTGAATCAATTCTAAAATAAACAAAACCAAGGCTTTAAATTAACAAGGGCCTTGTTATTTTAAAGCTGTTTCTCTCAACAACATTATTGAAACATAATTGTAAAACCATTTGCTTACTCGGGTAAACACTATTTGAGGGCGCGGTCTTATTTGTACGCATTGTGGCTTGTGACACACGGACTCAATGATCGTAAATAGTGAAAGAAAATAAGTTAGGAGACAACAACAACATCCACTAATTATATGTTTACTTAGTTAGTTAGGTGTATGATATTATTTATGTACCTACTCGTATGTACACTGCCGTCTTTTGTTTATCATGCTATACTGGCCATCCAAAGGTCTGGGAGAGAGCTTTCAGCAATAAGATTGTACCTTTTTTGAATTGTAAATTATCCCGAATACTTTTTATTTTTTCTGATGTACAATTAAGAGTTAATCTATTTATCTAACAATCTATATCAGCCCATTGCTGGGGATAAGTTATTTTCACTCATACACTTTTGCTTTTATATTATACTAGCTTTTGCACGCGGCTCCGCTCGCAATGTACCAGTATAAAAAGTAGCCTATGTATTGTAATCCAAGTCACAATCTTTGTTTATTCAAAGTTTCATACAAATCCGTTTAGCCTTCAGAGAGTTGCGGGAACACACATTTATAATATTAGGGTGAAGTAGGATCATGGTGATAGAAAAAGTAGATAGATGGTTAGAAACAATTATTTTCCTTAACACTACAACTATTTTTCCTATGAAAACAAAATTTTTGACGCAGCAATATTACCAGCTATGAAAACATCATAGCAATAAATTCGACGAACTAAAAACCAATATGTCACGACATTCGGACTGGGCAGCTCTCGAATCAATCATTCCGTATTTTTGTACCGGAAAAAGCGATTCGGGCGCGAAAAACAATTTTCTATTGAATACGTTGACGAATGATAGCCATGGCGCTTACAGCCAAAATAATATTCTTTTTGGTTTGAGCTTTTTAACCTTTGTGGCTGTGTGTCATAAATATAACAAAGGTCTAGATTTTTAATTTATTTATTTGATTTCGCGGCTGTGATATCATTGAGACCATGGTTCTCCATTATGATCACCATTTATATTTTTCGTCGCCCCTTGTCAATGTGGTGGGGCGTTTATAGTTTACCACTATGCGCGACTACTGATAGAAATATGAACATAACCTACTCATCCAACTTCCTACTATCCTATTCTTTCTTACTTCCTACTTGTCCTGTCCTAAATCAAACTATAATATTATAAATGCGAAGTTTGTGTGTGTGGTGTGTGTGTGTGAGTATGTTTGTTCACTCCATAACGGCTGAACGGATTTGGATGAAACTCAAAATAAATATAGTTTAAGACACGGTATCGTGTAAGCAAAGCCGTCGGTGGAAGCTAGTAATAGTAATGTATATATAGCAAGTAATATGTGAAAAACTGTTTGAATGGTTGTCACCACGTATCGCACGTAACGTAACTACTACACTTATTTAGATGAAATTTGGTATGTAGATAGTTTACTTTCGAGAATAACAGATAGGTTAATATAATTTTGAAAAATTGACCGGTTTAAAAGATACTACAAAGTAAATAATTAATCACTTATTTTTTATTTTTACAAATCTACATTACACCGCATTAGATTTCTGAGATTTGTATGAAAAAGAATCCCTGGTTTGCTCAAAACATGGTAAAAATTAAGCCTTTAAGTAAATAATATTAATAAAACACGTTTGACACATAAATTTCAATACGGGGGAATCCGCGAGGCGCAGCTTTTATGTTTTTAACATTGAAATCAAAAATATTAATCCTTTTCGTAATTTTTCCCTTTTATACTATCTTCACCGAACGCAAGTCAAATTGAATCACTAGCGAAGCGAATGATTCAAAAATTAAAACCCCGAGCGTCAGCGAGGGAATCAAAAGAGCACGAGATGAAAAATATTTTCACTCCAGTGCAACACGTAACTTTTCATCCCACCTCAGCAAGGAAATGACTAAAATATGCAAAAACAAACATTTACAATCGCAAGATACTTTTATTAGCTCCCTTAGCTAGTCGCCATGTGTTAAACATATCGTACTGTTTCAAATACTTCTTGCGTGATTGCATCTAACGTGACGACCCTCAGCAGGTGCGCAACTCTATTCAATATCCAAAAAGTGTAGTAGAGGTCGGTAAGTAAAACATTACATTCGGTAGGTACATGCCCACTTCTCGCAAGCTCACGCATTCTACGTGACATGACATGTTCTGGATCTTGCACATGGTCTACCTGATATTAAGTAGTAACCATTCCTTATAACAAAGTATTGCTTCGTAGATCAACAACTTGAAACATGAAGATAATGTCACCGGCACGCACACCCTTCTAACTGAAACAGCAATGCTGCTTCACGGCAGAAATAGGCATGGTAGTAGTACTTCCTCAGATGAGCTCTTCACAAAGAATTCTACTACTTCATTCATTTATTAGGAGGAAAATATGTCGAGGAAACGCGCGCATTATCACGTACTTAGATATTGGCCATGACTTTCCTATGTTCTAAGGTCGGCGAGGCTTTATGAGCCAGTAGTTATCTTCTACAATTGGAGGTTTTAGGCCGCCGAAGATCTTCTTCTTTTTCGTATGATCTAGTCTTTTTTAGGATGCCTGAAGGCCTCCGACCGCGACCAACATCTTGACGTGCCTTCCGAAGCACGGAATCTCTTAGATCAAAATGCCACTAAATGGTCACCCATTAAAGTAGTGACCGGGTGGAGAGTTGCCTAACCAAGATTATCAACACTTATGTACGCTACGAGTGCCATGTTATAAATAAATAAATTATGCTGGACATTCATGGACTTCACACAGTATCATGTAGGCTCAAACTAAACGGAGCTTCTATTATTTGAACCACGTGTCTGTTACACTTTTTTTTGTAAATACATAATTACCAAAAAAAAAAGACCAGGCCCGAGGCAAATATTTGTAAGTAATGTGAACATTTGTCTCGCAGCGGGAACCGATTTTGCTACCTTCTGCGTCTCAGGTGAGCCTTGGCCTGCTGCGCCACAGAGGTTTTAATAATATAGGAAAAATCTACACCAGAAATTTAGTATATTACCAAAATAATCCAAACTCTTTGATCTACACTCAGAAATTGGAATGAGCCCATGTACTTACACACAAGTAGCTAATAGCTACCTCTATACAAATAATAGCATAGTTCAAGTATCTATTTCATATTATGATTGCCAGTCTCGGATTTAGCAAAAACATTTCGGAATTTATGAACCAAAACATTCTGGGAACTCGTATTGTTTTGTTAATTTTTTTGCGAAATTGTTTTAAGAAATATTTTGGGAAACTGTATTTTTACGATCTTTGTCTGCCTTACAATATCTGGGCTGTATCTGTTTTACTTTGAACCAGTACGCAGAATTTATCTGCTGGAAATAGCTCTGAATAGATTTATATTAGCGATATCTTGGATTAAATACCAAGATGTCGATTTATATAAATATGTATATACGTTGGATGATATTATCATAATCAAGTCAATAGGTAATCTTCGCAAAGATGTGGCTGAACACAATGGTCAGGACAGGAAAACAGTGAATAGGTATTTGAAACGCAGTGGACATATTGTAGGTAATGCTAGGTCGGGCGGGGCCTTTTTGCCTATGAAACATATTTCATAATTATTTTATTGTTTGAAAGGTGGTCCCATATACATTCTATCCTGAGATATTGGCACTTTGTGATATAAAATTATGTTCATATATTTGTAAAGATACAGCACCACCAGTCTATATCGGTCCACTGCTGGACATAGGCCTCCCCTAATCAGAATCCCTTGTCCATAGTACCAACGCTGAGCATACGGGATGCGGATCGCAGGGCACTGCTTCTCGCAACGCCAATTTATATGTGCCTGTAATAGGCTGCGATATGCCGCAATCAGCCGGCCACCAAAGTCCTGTTTGATAATTGTCAGGGTGGACCACCTGCTGGTGAGGTTGGCTTGAGTTCCGAAAGTGGCTGTTAGAACCCCTTCCACCCTCTTTGTTACATATACGTAAGATAAAAGGAAAGTGTTCTAGAATCGTGGCAATTTCATTGGAAAACAAGATAGAGATACTGATAAAAACTATATAGGTACTTATTATACTTTACTTGCTAAGGAGAAATTAATCCAAAACGATTATCACAAACAAACAAACAAAAACAAACAAACATTAACAGTAGTTAATCCTCGTGGTATGAAGAAAAAATCTTTTCCTACATAATTACGCTGCCTCGAGAGAGAGCCATTATTACGGACGTGGATGAGTGAAATATTTGGATATGGTACTTTAAAATCATCATCATTAACAGCCCGTAAAAGTTCACTGCTGAATTATAAAATGTAGGTAGGTTGTGTGATACAACAATTTCACCATCAACCTATACCTATTGCTAGACATAGACTTCATCTAATAATAAGGGGCCATAAATCGTGTGAAAAACTTTTTTTTCAGGGACCACGTGAGCGAAGCCACGTGAAAAAAAAAGTAGCCTATATTCAGGTCATATTTTGTATGTGAACGGATTGAGTTGAGTGGGAACAGACATACAAATTTTCGCATTTTTAATATGTCCTAGGCATACTAGTACTACTACTACAGCATAATAGTACTTGATGTTACCATATGTCGATATCTATGCAAAACAGCGTATGTACCAGGCAATAATAATTATTAATAAATATTATTAATTAATTAATTATTATTATTATTGTACCCAGGGTAAACAATAATTATTATTGTATATTATTTGACGACCTCTGTGGCGCAGTGGGCGAAGGTCCGCCTGAGACACAGAAGGTTGCCGGTTCGATTCCCGCCGCGGGACAAATGTTTGCATGTTCTGCAGATATTTGTCTCGGGTTTAGGTATTTTCAATGGATGATATGTTTGTATTTAAAAAAAAAAAATATGTATATATGTATTATATCAATTATGTGGTTCCCATAATACAAGCTCTGCTTAGTTTGGGGCTACATGATGCTGTGCGATAGTCCAGCATTATTTATTTTTATAATTTGTTTTATCCAAATTCATTCGGTCTGAGTGGCTACTAACATGTCATCCATACTCACCAACTTTCAATTAAAGGAGAATGCATTGCGTCAAAACCAAACGTATCATATAAAATTGCCTTTATTTTATAAATAACATTAACATTTTCTTTAGTTTTACACACCGACTCGATGAATAATCACGTAAAAAATTATTTCGTTTATTTGTTTTCCGGCGCACGGCGCCATGACACTGCAACAACCCTCGCTTTTAATTATTTAGACGGTAGAATTGACTGAAAACATTGGAGATTTTTCACTTTGTATAGTCAAAGATGTTGGATCAGAAACTTTTTTGTGGTACTTAGATGTTGGATCAGAAACTTTTTTGTGGTACTTCTAAACTATCACCTATCTTTATGTATATGATATGCTCTCGCTAGAGTGTTCTGTAGGGTTGTGTACTTAGTATTCGCTGAATAATAGTTTAATATCTTTCGAAAAAATTAGGTTTCGTTTTGACGCAATCACTTTAGCATTGGTACCTAGCGCCATATATCAGACGGCATTGTCCTTTATTCATAAATTAAAAATTTAATTTTATTCTTCCTTATAGTGCTAAACCGTCACCGTCACTCACCAACTTTCGGATTTCTAAGATCTGTAGGACGTCTTAGACATTTTTTGTATGATGTCTTTTCTTTATTTAAGCCATCTCACTCTGTGGTCGGTAACGTAGATGTTTTTTGTATGATGTCATTTCTTTATTTCAACCATCTTACTCTGTGGTCGGTTACTTCGTGACTGAAGATGCGTGATCACTCTGCGTTATCTTGGTGATGGACTGGACTGCTTGTCTCCAGCGACTTTGAATTGACACTTGTTAGAATTTAATTTTGCCCTCTTTGATCCATGTTGATCCGCGTGATCTTTTTCCCTCAAATACTTCTTATAATATTTCTTGCGTCTGGCTATATGGCCAAAGTATTTACTGGCCATATAGCCAGACGTGGCGGCATTACTCATTTGAGTATACGATTTTGGCGTGAAGAAAAGACAATCAGTTCTCATCTCATATCGTTTATACAATTTTCGACTTTATAATATTAATAGGTAGGATGTTTAATGTAACTTTAATATAGAATTTGGATGTACCATGTCCACATTTCCCATTCTTGGTCCATCCTTGAGTGATGGATGGTGGTGTATCGCGTGCGAGTGGCCATCAACTCCTCAACTCTTCAACTATTCATTAAAGCCACGACACGACACGGTGTAGTCGAAGAGTTATTCATCTTCTTCTTCATAAGGAAGCCCGCTTTCTCTATTTGGGAGGGTTTGTTAAGATCAGGGTGCAGAACAAAAACATTGATAATCAGGTAAGCCATGATACTGGTAGGCTAATAGGTAAAAATGTTCTATAGTTTTTTTTTAAGTACCATAAATATGTTTAGTGTACATAACTTGGCTCGCTTAAGCCCTAGACTGGCTGGCTGACCCACCGAACAGATTACACCGGGAATTGAAAGGGTATACTATTAGCGAGTATAGTATAAACCAGTGCTGGAGTTGCTTCCATGCTTCTACAGCATACGCTGAATTAAAGCTAAAGGCGACCTTTTTCCCTATTTCTCTTATATTTAGGCAATCATTATCATTATATATAAGCAGCCCTCAATATCCCACTGTTGGGCAAAGGCCTACCCCACTCTCATCATCCCTCTCCTATGCAATAAAAAGACTTTATCTATCTATCTATGCTAAAACCTATAAAAGCTAAAACTAAAAAAAATGGATTGATAGACTTTGACTTCGCTATAATTTTCCTGTGAAATATAGATATACTTGTCCAATATGTGTAAATTTCAGGTTTTTCACTTCGCTAACTTCGGAGTTAAGGGGGGGGGGCGTGCTCATTTTTTGGACTTTTTTAATCCGAAATCAAAAACTATGCATGATATCAAAAAAAATAAAAACTGTTATATACTGTTCAAATCAAGCTTTTTCATTTAATACCCCACTCGACCTATCTTGATCTTAAATCAAAAACTGTGCATAAATCAAAAAAATAAAAACTGATTTATATTGTTCAAATCAAGCCTTTTCATTTGATACCCCTGTCGACCCTTCTTTTATTTTTCAACCCCTCCCCTCCCCCCACCCCCATTTTTGGAAGATTTCTCAAAAACTTTTATAGGTTGGGACTTCGCTATAATTTTCATGTAATATAAAGATATTCTTCTTTAACATATATTAGTTTCAAATTTCTCGCTTTGCAAACTTCGGAGATTAAGGGGTTTTCGATTATAAAATGAAAACCACGCATCGTATAAATAAATAAAACACTGGTGTAAATTAGCCTAATTGACCCCTTTTATATGATATGCCATTCGACTTATAGGCACCAGTTTGAAATTTTGACGTTTCTTATTTTGGATCTTTTGGGGATGAAAATGTTTTTTTTTTAACTGGCAATCTTGTTCAGTTAGTGCATTTTAAATCTATACCAATTCAAGTCGGAAGCATATGTAGTTCCTAATCAATTGGCTGTGGCAGACGGACGGACGGACGGACAAAGTGGCATCCTAAGGGTTCGTTTGGCCGGTTCGGTAACATCACCCTAAAAACTAATCGTTCGCGTACACTTCATACATTTATAAGGCCGACCTCCTCGCCACACTTTCAAAACTCTTTGCTTAGACGTGACAGGTTACGCAGCTAAATAATTTTTGCATGTCACTAATGAGTTAAGTAATAGTTCCTAAGAAGTGAAGTGACCTCAAAGGAACATCTCACTTTTACCGTACATATAACTAGTCTGTGCTCACTCTTGCCTCTTTTAATTTGTACAACAACAACCACAGAAGCCTATAGCAGTCTACTTGATACTTACGTGTTAGATAAGAACGCCCATAATCCCAACCACGCTAGGCATGCAGAACACAACTTCTTACACTGACAAAGCTGGTGCCCGTTGGCGGTTAGGGATTTCAGCGGTGCCGATGTTCCGCTGCGCCACAGATAACATAATACTAGGCTGCGCTATGCCAAAATCAGCCGGCAGCCAGGCATCGGCAGGTCCCGCCATCTTGACGCTCTCGTTTTTTTATAGGAGGGCGCACCACAGGCCAGTGGAGCTGGCTTGGAAAGAAACTACAACTTTAGTTGACATTCTTTAGCCCTCTAAATAAAGTTGTAGTTTCTAGTAGGGAGAAACAGTCAAAGAACATACAAACGAAAGTGCACGCGGGTCAGCTAGTTTTTATATAATTGAAGACTCAAATAAATGCTTTTCCTTTCTTTTTATCTTCTTTCTAGTAATAGTCTATTTAAATAGAACAAAATGAGTAATACTCGTAGTAGCTACAAAGAGGGTGGTAGGAGTTACCTCGAGACAGATATTGGAAGTCTATCGGTAGACTTTTACCCAGTAGTAGGACGAGAAGGGTTAAATAGAAAAAGTTATCCTAATAATATAAATAGACTAGCTGACCCGCTCGCAACTTCGTTTGCGTTTATACTCTTTATTTACGTATATCCTTTCATGTGAAATGTTTCCCTAGCCCGGTAATTTGACAAGGAACCCTAAATATGAATGGAATAAAAAGTACCTACATATTAATACATTACCTACCCCGTAATGTAGTAATATGTATGTACCTGTTCCCGTTCCTGCTCTCACTCCTTTTTTCGTTCCTGTTTCCGTTAGCAACCCGTCAACAAGTTAACAGCCGGTATAGGTATGATGAATTTTTATATGCCTAACTCTTGATTATGATTGGTTACCCATGCAAACTTTCATCACATACATCACACTCTTTAAGTTTCATTTTCGCTACAAAAAGCAGCAAGTCCATCTCCAAGGTCCCACCCATGGTTCAGCGCTGTAGGTGTTTATTTATTTTCGTTATAGGCTCTGTGAAAAAGTTCTTTAAGTAAAAAAAAAACTTGCTATCCCCGTGGTATTCAAATATCCAAGAACAAATGAATGACATTGAAATTTCGAATTCTAATCCGATTTATTCGCTGTTTATGTATTATTTTTTATTTGACATTCCAATTTTAAAGAGTATCGCATTGCACCAAGCTTTTAAGGCTCCCCCACACAGGTGTGTTATTATCGGCGATTATATCGCATGCGTTATTGCGATAATGCGTCCCAATTCCTTGCACATAATTGCATTATCGCAGCAGTATGTAACTTTTTAACCGTCGTAATACATAATGTACTAAAATTCTACAGATCTTACACTACACACAACTATCAAAGGCATTGAAAATGTAATTTAGAAATAAAGCACACGATAAAATTTGACTATAATGTACTGAAAAAGTGAAAGGAGCGCAGAGTGGATTTGCGCGTAAAGGCCCTTCATACAGCATACAGTTTTTGTCCGTCTGCCTCCTAAGATGGCTAAAGCTGTAATTTAATTCAATCTCGAGATATCATTTTTTCCGTTTCTTGAATAGCAAGCTCAAAAAAAGTAATTGGGAAATTCTCGATCCAGAAAATTGTTGAATTTTGTCAAATTTTGGAAAATCTCAAAAAGTTACCACCCGATTTTGGAAATTCAAATTGCACTTTGAAGCCCTCCAGCAGACAAATATTGACATAATTGTGACCGATCACTTTATTTACCTAAACATCTTTTTTAATGCATGTGACGAATTTACTTTCAATGTATGGAGTTTCAAAAATGTGACGAATTTACTTTGTGGCAAATGTACAACAACCCCTCTAATATCTGTGAAACTACAGGCAAATGTCAGAATTTCATGAATCGGGGCACTACACTCGATCAGAAAAACTTAAACATTTTCAATATTTGTGCATGCGATATTGCGAAATATTCTGTTATGTTGTCTGATATTATCGCCGACAATAACGTACCTATGCACCTGTGTCACAGAATACAGAAGGGACAGAAGCTTCACTCCGCGCAATCATTTAAATAAATAGCGACTTTAGCTGCTACGCAATAAAGTGCTATTCAGCTCGTACCGAACTCAGTGCCTAACATTTATATTAACCTACACCTTGCATCCCTTTCTATCGTATAGCTCTATTTCTACTGACGTGGCACGTGTAACGTTAGGGTTGTCTTGAGAATTATTCTGTGACGAATAATAAGAACCTGGCCGCCGACGGGCAGCAGCGTCGGCGGTGCGAGAAGCTGTACCCTGCGATCCCCAACCCGCATGCCCAGCGTGGCCAAAATTTTAGTAGGTAGGTACCTACCTAGATATTTGCAAGAGAAAAAAACAACATTTGGTTTGTAGGTAACCTAGTTATCTAGTTTTAGTTGTTAGTACGCCTACCTTTAGGTAACTTACCACATCGATTTGTCTACCTACACCTACCTACCCGACTGTTTTTAAGTAGGTAACCTACACTGCCTACTTAAAGTTAAATCAAATAAAAATGTACCTAGGTTGGGTTTCTAATCTTGCTCTCAGTCTACATAGTCAAAATCATAATACCTACTTACTACAGCACTATGTAGGTAGATACCTACCAATGGCACAAAAATTGTCTATGAAAAAATACCTACATTATAATATTACGTTTATTTATGTAGGTAGGTAACGCATTCAAATAGAACTTGTACCTAAGTACCTATCTACTTAAGTAAATATGGGAGACTTTGATATCTAAACAACGCATTATTTGGTAGAAAAACTTTCAGTTCTGTACCTACTATTGGTATTATTTACATTTTCTTATTATTATTCAGGCAACCAAATGCTATGCAGTATTTTTTTGCCTTCATTTGGCGTAAAATATAGGTACATTAACAAAAACAAAGTAAAATGCCGCGGCTGCTCAAAGACACTGTCGTTTCGGGCAGAACTCGGCAACCGACGTAACGAACCATGCTAGGAGGGCCGGCGATGCGTAGGTATATTTTTATACCTATTCTGCGGAGTGAAAGAGGCCTGCCTGTGTGTAGGAGCCTTTATATGAGAACAACGTTTTTTGAATAAATTTGGAATGAGTTTTCAAACACGACAGTGTCAAAATAAAATGGCATAACATGTGTCACTAAGGAGTATTGATATCAACTTCGATGCAAATCACCCCTAAAATAACTTTCTACCCCTTTTTAACCCCGTTATGCGATAAATTTCAATAATATACGAAACACGTCTTTCATAAATTTTGTTAAAGAATGTTTATGCAAAATTTGAAGTAGATTGGACCAAAGAATCACGTTGATCCATACAAACTTTGCCCACGTTTTTCACCCCTTTAGCGGTAGAATCTCGGAAAATCCTTTCTTATTGGATGCCTACGTCATACAAAGAACACGCCCTCTAAGTTTCAGGTCACTACGATCAGTGGTTTAGGCTGTGCGTTGATCCGTCAGTCATTCAGGCCAAAGGATTTTATATGTATAGATTACCCTCCATTAATGTATTTTTTTCAAAAACCTGGTATGCGGTCTTTTATTATTTAATATTTAAAGTGTTCTGACGAAGTTTCAAGAAAATCACACCACGCGTTAAGATTTTCCTATACAAACTTTACCACCCCATTGCAACCCCCTCGAGGCCTATTTTAAATTTTCAATGACACCAATCTTCATTGATTGTATGGAACAATACATGTCCCAGGTTTCAAGTTTCTAAGTTCAAGGAATACGATTTTTCATACAAACATTTTTACCCCTTTTCACCCTCTTAATGGTTGAATTTCCAAAAACCGTTTCTTAGTGAGCGCCTACAACCTACAATGAATACTTGTGCGAAAGTTCAGACCTCTAGGCCCTGTAGTTTCTGAGATTTCGTGATGAGTGTGTCAGTGAGTGAGTGAGGATAGTTCTCTTTTATATATATAGATGAAAACAACAGCTTGTGAAATAAATTTGAAGAATTATGTTTGTACAAACAGGTAAGAGGGAGAGAAATGAAAAGATAGAGATGAAATTTTGCACAGATTATAGTTCTTTAAAGGCCAACTTTTATCCGGGAACCACGCAAACGAAGCCTCAGGCGGAGCTAGAAATAAAACATTTTCCATTCATCACCTTTTAGGTGGTATCTAAAATAAGATAAGTTAAATAAGTAAATAATTTATGTATTTCCCTATACCTATATTATGTAAATCCCTATATATTAATGGAAAATTTGTCGTAGCGCTGTTTATTTCCTTACCTACTTTATTAATTAGCAACAGTACTTAAACCAAATTGGTGTATGTTTATGTATTGATTATTTGTAGGTTCATCAATTCACTGTCAATCAGCCTTCCCCTAACCCCCCAACCCCCGCACCCCAGATAGGGTATCGGGGTAAGCACAATTAATTATTTCCCCACTTTGTCTTGTGTAAATATTTATTCGGATAATTGTGGGAAGGCTGAAATTTACTCGGTTTATGTAATTGGGGTGTATTATTTTCATTCAGGGCGTACCATTTCATTTTATACAAAACATTTTCATTCATTGGAATTTAATTTTATTTGTTAATTATTAATTACGATGTTACACATCAAATTCCGCTTAATGTGAGTTTAATTAAAATCCCTATAATTAACAACTCATTAAATAAGATAAAAACAAAGGAATACCAAAACAACATGAAAGTTCTAAGCCGTCGTCCATATTTATTTTCCCACCGTCCGCCATCTTGTATCAGTATTTATAGCCATAAATAATATTTATTAGAGGCTATTATTTCAGCATAAACGCTCGTAAAATACAGGCGCGGCAATTGAGGAAGATTCAACTTTTAAGTACCTACTAAGTTATATCAACTTATTAAAATAAGGAACCGATGCGATGGGCATATTTCACCATCTCCAAATTACTTCTGTTGCTAGCAACAAAGGACTAAGTAAATTGTGTAATGCCTAGGTTGTTAATCTATATTTTTTGTTAATCTGTCTTTCTGCTCCTACATTTGCAGCCAATGTATGAAAATGATATCGTGTGTCGTGACGATAAACCGTTGGTAGTGTAAACGCATTTTTCATATGCCTATTTTATTTATTGAAAGTATCAATAACTGATAATTAACTGGTACTAATTATTTGTTGTTTGGGTGTATCTACAATGTTTCAAAATTTCATAAATATCTACCACAAGCTAGTCTTACAGCTTTGTCCTGAGTAGAATTCGAACCCGCGATCTGCAAATCAGAAAGAAGAGCTACTACCAACTGAGCTATAGGGCCAGTCAATATCTGCAGATGTTATGAAGATTTTTTATTTTATAATGCAACTTAAGTCGTATTTTTATATTTTTATATAAGAAATTCTAAGGTAGGTACCCACTCTCTCTCTTTCTCTCTCTCTCTCTCTCTCTTTCTATTATTGTAAAATGTAACGCCTTAGATCGTAAGCATCTGTAATGTTATTTTTTACGATAAATAAATGAAACTTGAACTTAAATGAAACTTGATACAAAAATATTTTCTGTTACTGGAATCGAACCCGCAACCTTTTGCGTCTCAGTCGGCTCACATATTGAGACAACGAGGTTGCCTAAGAACTAAATTTGACATAGATTTAAATAATACTTATTTATTTTTCCAGACCAACATCTGCCATGGCAACACCAGCGATGTCTCCAACATCTATCCTTGGATAGCGGCTATTTTCATCAAAAACGACACAGCCAACAACCAGTACCAATACGTTTGCGACGGAGCGCTTCTCGGCGAAAAACTTTTCATAACAGGTGACTTCATTAAAAGTATTTTCGAGTCGAAATTGGAGATTGAAAAGTTGAAGTGATTTCGAGATTGAAAAAATGATTTAGGCTTTCCCAGTTTATTGGGCGATTTGTAGAAACTTTGTTTTATTTTTTGTTAGCGTTCAAAGATTTTTGCTGCCTTTTTCCGATGATGAGAAAAAAGATTTTGTGTATCGCTGTAGGTATTTGCGTTTTTAATAGCTTAATAGACTTGGAGGTAGCTCGGGATATCTTTGGAAGTCTATGGGGAGACGTTTGCCTAGCTGAAGAATGAAAAGGGTAAAAAAAGAAAAATATAGAATAATTGTAACTGTATGGCAGAAAAAACACCAGGGCAGAATAAATGCTGTAGAAATGAGAGCTCTGAGAAGTATGTGTGTTGACTTTGAGAGATAGAGTGCGGAATAGTGTGTTAAGAGAAAAATGTGGAATGAATGAAGATATTGTGACAAAGATTGATAAAGGTATGCTGAGGTGGTTTGGGCATGCAGAAAGGATGGATGAAAGAAGATTCTCGAAAAAAGTATATGAGGCGAGTGTGAATAGGACAGTTGGAATGGGTCTTCCCCTCCATCGACGTACATTCTGCGATCAAATCGGAGACGCGCTGGAAAAAGGCCAGGTCAGGAGTACCCTAAACCGACGAGCATGTATGAAGAATGTGATGAGAGTGAATGAAGCAAAAGAGATCAGCCAGGATCACAGGAGCCAGGATCGTTAGCAAGTGGAGATCCGTGGACTCTGCCCTCTCCCTTCTGGGAAAAAGGCGTGACCTTATGTATGTATGTATGTAAAAGAATAACTTTACTGTCTAAGAATCATTTAGTTTATTGAAACCTAAACGTAGACATCTACCTAAAGTCGCATAAGTTCCTTAATTTAATTCAATAACAGTCGGAATTGTATCTCTGTTTGTTTATTGGTCTGTGGTACCCAAAGTAGGCTCTGCCTGCCTTGGTTGGGACCAGTTGACCGTGTGTGGGATGCCCCTGTAATTATTTATAACATTACAAAACAAATCCATTACATATGAAGATAAACTTAAGAAGTCAAGTTTTTGCTTTTAGATCAAAAGTAAAAGGTCAAGGTTTTGACGCTGAAATGTATAATAGAAACTACTTCCTCCTAAGTAATGTCAAGCGACCCGCGCCAATAACAAAAGCCTAAACTCTAAAACAAAAGGTAGCAATCGTCCCAAAGCTCGTTCTAAAAAACGGGAAGAAATTACAGTGACGTAACAAAAACACGGGTGTTTAGAGTCCCGTCTTGTAAGTCTGGGGACGTGTAGGTACATACTATTTCTGTTGTTTCTTTAGATAAAAAGCTCAGCCCAAATAGGATCCATATTGCTTGGTTGTTCAATGTTTTGAGTATAAGCAAATGAGTTATGAGAGTTAAGAAATTCTCCGTCTGGCTTTTTTATAATACTTGAAAATGGAACACACATGGCCTACCTGGTGGTCATATCCACAAATTTCAATCAATAGGTAGAAGTGATTGAGTATATAACAAAGTATTGCATTGTATCCCCGCATGTTTGGAACATGCCCTGCTTGCAAAGCTTTGCGTTAACTTGAGGCATGAAAGTGATAAGCCCTTATATGCCTTTGATGTCACCTGCACCCACAACCTTCAAACCGAAACACAGCAATGTTGCTTCACGGTAGGAATAGACATTGGGGTAGTACTTCCCCGGACGAGCCCTTACTAGTTCTACTAGCTAACTACCATCTAGCTACCATCATGATGGATGGCATCTCGTTCCGAAAGCTTCCGTGCTTCGGAAAGCACGTTAAGATATTGGTACCAGCTTTTTCAGTCATTAAGCCGTGTCAGAGTCCTTCAGGTGGCATAAACACTCAATTCAAACGGCAAGTTATCTCAATCTTGACCTGACCTTGAGATAGGTAGGTGTCGGAGGCGTTTGAGCGGTAACTCATTGTTATTTTATGTTCACCAGAAAATTAAAAAACAGTATACAGTAAAGTTTCGAATAAATAAAAGGTGCAATGGGCGGTCTTATCGCTAAAAGCGATCTCTTCCAGACAATCTTTGGATGGATAGGATAGTACGATAAACAAAAGACAAGACAATAAAGAGTACCCATTGCCCTAGTTCATGCGAAAACGTAGATGCTCTCTAGCTGAACAAAACCTTTTTTAAGAATTTTCCTAATATTGAGGTAAATTGCGTCCTTGGTTATGCCGAGACGGAGCCGAGGCTAATTTCATTACATCACCTCCGTTGCAATAACACTATTACTTATGGATATTAGGTTTTTCCCCGTAATGCGCACCGGGATTAAAATTGGAAGCATAATCAAGGGTAAACAAACAAGAATGTTATCAAATAATTGAAACTTGCGTCACAGATTATTTTTCTAGTCCACATACTGTGCCTACTATCGTTTGCATTTTGCATAGGTACTGGACTTCTATGGGCTGATGATGATGATGATGATGATGATTGATATACATTGATAAAATGTATACTGTTATGTAGTTCCCATAATACAAGCTTGGCTTAGTTTGGAGCTGGATGATGCTGGGTGAAAATTTCCAGTATTATTTATTTTAAACTTTCCCAGTAGTGTGACTATTAGGGTTAAAAAATAAAAGGAAAATATAAGCCTTATTTTGTGTTTCCAGCTGCGCGATGTGTTCACTTCTTCAACTCGACTGTGGATCCTGACAATGTGCTGGTATTCCTCGGCAAGAGATCCCTGCAGACCATGGCGGAGGGAGAGAAAACTCTTCGGGTAATGCGCAAATATAGAAACTAAATTCTGCCTGCGAAAAATGGTTTCAACTAGCAATGTATTACGTATTCCTCAAACTCGGGGAGAGTTAGAGGGGTCTGTCGGGCTCTCCACCGGTGACTAGCTATCTAGTACAAACACCGTGTTCATTCACTCACCGTAGTGCTAGTGCATCATCGAACCATTAATCACATGATGAAGGGCTCGACTCTGCGGTAGCACTTGACGGGGTCATGGGGTCCCGGTAGGATTCAACCACGGCCCCGTCGGAGATCGTTCTCCCTCGATTTCCCCTTAGTAGGGAAAGGGGATGTCCCGGATGTAACCGTCTTTGGAACCTAAGCCAACCTCACCTGCCCGTGGTGCTCCCTGCCGCAACAAACGGGGCTCTGGCGGCAGCCGAATACGGCTTAGCGCAACCTTACACTGGCATATCCCCCTTCTTATAGGGGAGGTCTATGCCTAGTATTGGACTGAATAGGCTGGTGTTGTTATTGTTATTGTTGGACGGTGCTGACTGAATTGGAATCATGATGCAGTCAGCGAAGTTGGTTGATATGCTGAATATGTTTCCTTGAGATAGCTGTGCTTTATGTTCCTAAACTCAAATTTATCTACTCATAAAACCAATTTTTTACATAGTTTTACAATAAATTATTCTTATTCATAATATTTTAGTTTGATATCAGATTTTAGTTCGCTGTGACCTTGTATAGTTTTTCCATTCTTCAGATATCAAAGGTCATTCTCCACACGAACTTCTCAATGGACAGTGGGAAGGTGAGCAATGACTTGGCGCTGCTGGTGTTGGAAGAACCCGTGACCTTCACCACTGGTATACGACCGGCATGCGTTGGACCTGGTGATGACTTGGGAAAGTCAGCGGTAAGACTTTCAAGGCATTTTATCTTATTACTATATACAAAAAAAAATGTATTTTTCTCCTCTATATGCGTTCCGAAACCATTGTTCAGATTGTGATGAAACTTTGGTAGGGTGTTGTGGGGACCTATGATTGCAGGTCTGCAAGGGTTCCTGGCCCAATGTTTGCATGTTTGTCCTCTATTCGTTCCGAAACCATTGATCAGATTGTGATAATATAGTTGCAGGCGAGTCAGCTACCCACCTAAAGATCTGGTAAATTTAGTAGATGCTTAAAAACACGTTGGTAACAGCGTTGGTAGTGTATCGTAGCTATTAGTGTATCATAGCTATATTGGATCTGTTCTCAGGTATGGTTTGGTGCTTTGGGGCAACTCAACTGAATTACAATCAGCTTTTGTTGCACAAAAGAAATGCATACGAACAATATTCAATATAGAACAGGTTGAATCGTGTAGAGCTATTTTTAAAGAGTACAAAATCTTGACACGTTTCTTATATATTTTTGAAGTAGCTGTATTTCTAAAGAAACACCATAGTGTTTCTTCATAGGTCATAACCTATTTGAAAATCAAAATAATACTAATAAACGGAAGATTACGCATAAACCCTTACCCAACATTCACACATTCCAAAACGAAGACTAAAGATAGTCTGGGTTTCATTATGACATTCTGTATACGAAATACGTGATTTAAATGTAGATTTGGAATAAGACAGCTAGTGATGCCTAAACCTAAATTAGAACTTTAATAACGGAACTGCGTTGTAAAATTTTTAATCACTTGCCTAAAGTAATACTAGAAAAGCAAGGTCACATTTTCATTTTCAATATAGCTTTAAAAGACTAGCTGACATTAAGCAGTTTTTATTCCATTTATGAGTTTTTTTACATGTAAATTTTGACCTATTTATTTTTCATAGATACTTTAATGAAATTTTTTTTTAATTTTAACAAATAGGTATATTTTTTTATTAATCAAATTTCAATTATTTGTACGTCATACAGACATAAATAATTGAATTAGTTATAAGACACAAGTATTAGTGAAATGGAATAAACAATAATTTAAAATAAAAAAAAAACCGACTTCAAAAACATTTATTGCAAAAACTGTAAAACTAAAACGTTAAAAATAACTGCTAAAACCTAACTGTTAAAAATAATTTTTTTGGTTCATCCACCTAGATTCTATAAATTTATCCCTTACGATCTATGCGTTTACCACATAGGTAGATCTAGATACCTACCTGTTAGTTTTGGAGTCGGAGTCAGTTTTGGAGTACGACATTATAGCAACTACACCCCTCCCACCTCGGACATGCCCTCCTGCGCCGCCCACGCAATAGTTTTCTACCTTGGCGTGCCTTGGCTGACACAGACTCCAAAAATTACAGGTAGGTATCTAGATCTACCTATGTGGTAAACGCATAGATCGTAACGGATATGTACACTTACCAAGTTCACAGCAAATAAATATATTTTATGTTTCTTTTATTTCTTTAGACAACTTCGTGGGATCCAACCGGTGCCTTGACGCCTGTGTTCTTTGTAAAGAACGGATGCAGTGCAGCGGAAGAAGATGGCACTTTCTGCGCTACTTACGGAAATGGTAAGTTATCAATGTGCGTGACCTGGTTGGCGAAGCGTGATCGGAGAGACGCGTGTGAAGAGACAAGGATTCGATTCCCACTGCAGAGCAACAATATAAACCTCAGTGCACTGCTGGACATGTACCTCCCCTAATAAGAAGGGTACTATGCTAAGATGGAGGTTGGAACCCTTTACGTTATCTTAACTTTTTTGTTCCGGGTCTAGGTTTTGTCGCACCATGATGTCGTTTCTGATACCTGACCTAACTTTAGTTTAGTAGCTTAGAAATAATTTTTAGTTTACTTTTCTTTTCTTTACGTTAGGAGTTTACTTTTCTTTACTTGAAGTGTATAAAATAAAGAAAAGTAAACTAAGTGAAAAGTAAAGAAATATAAGTAAAATATATTTCCTCTCCATCCTAAAGCGATAAGGCCCGTTGGTACCTGTTATTTTTTTTAAAGTTCTGTCTCTTGTTTCTAAAATTAAGGTATACAATAAAGAACTTTCGTTAATTCATTCATTCATCTATAATGAGTAGTAGAGCACTTTGAATCGTCAATTGATAAACATAGTTAATTGATACCCACTACTCAACAGGAAATTAAATGAAATTAACATTTCTTATGTAGGAAAGTACTCATACTTCCAGATACCAAGATATTAAGATATATAAGGTAAGAATCCCTTGTTATAATTTTTTTATAAAGACCATAACTTCCAGAGGTTGCGTTATGCCCGAGCTACGGTGGCATCTTCGCGACCAAACATGCTGGGAGATGGTACCTCCATGGTATTCGTACGGGCGATGTCACCAGAGGCATTTGTCACTCCAAGGAGGTTGCCTACACCCCGCTGGGAGATTATCAGGGCTGGATCATGGATAATATGGAACAATAAAGGAGTTTTTGTTTAATTTTTGTTTTAATCATCATCATAATCATCGAAAAGTGAAAACTGTTAATTGGCCTTCTGTATTGTTTAAAATGTGTGAGGAGTTTCAACCTCCCTAGCTAACGGGGCTCTGGCGGCGGGTTACTGTGGCATAGTGCAGCTTAACACCGGAACTAAATCCACTGGTTACCGATAGGGCAGCTGCACCTGCGTTGCGAAAAGCTATGTTCTGCGATTCCTAACCAAGCCAAGTCATCCCTTTTTTCCATTCGTCCCATTTGTTCAAAATAAACGACCTACAATTTTTTACCATTTTCGCATTTGTTCCAATTATCCCGTTTCGCAAATATTGCTATACCTACTCAAGAACATACTTGTGTAAAATATATACCTACCGGTGGCTTGAGTCCGAAAAATACCTTACTACAATGTTTGCGTTGACTAATTATTTTTGTATGCAAAAGGCAAAGTTTTACATACTTCCCGCTGCTCTATTTTCATTCAAAAGTAATAGTTATCGCAATCTTTGTAGTAAGGTATGTTTTTCGCACTCAGGCCACTGTTTATCCTACAATAGCCTATAGAATAAGGTTTGCCAATGACACTTAGTAGTTACTTTGTTTATTAACCGTCGGAATATGAATAATAGAGCTCAAGTGGAGTTGAGCACGAGGCGATATGTGGTGATGGTGGTACAAAAGGCTAACGGAATGGTGGCCGAGGACTGTGAAGAGAAGTGTCACTCTTCCAGTGTAAGACAGTACGATAGGTTAGCGACTTATTTAGCATCGTGAGCGTGGAGCGTGGACCGTGGCAAGTGGCAGGAGCAAAGGGAGGAATCAGCAGTGGGTGAGGCCGGGCTGCGGATAATGATGATGATGATTTAACCTTACTGCGATAATCTAGCTAGACCAGATAAACCAAACGTATTACCTACCTATGTTTTGCGAGCACGCCGTGGAGACATTACGGTTTCCCAAAACAAATCATTACTTCCTATCAGAAAGATAAGTACTAAGTCCTAGCTCGTAAATCAAGCTCCGAATGCAGATTCCAATGTGCGCTAATTAGAGCGGTATCATAATCTAGCTTATGCTCAAATTCGGTAGCTCTGCAGTACTATACAACTCAGAGGTACCTACCTATTCACCATCATTTTGAATATGCTCTTCTCAAAAGCAGGCATTCTGAATATGCTCTTCTCAAAAGCCGGCATTCTGAATAGGCTCTTCAAAATTTTGAGAATTCCGTGCTTCTTCAAATAGGGGCTTACTCTATTGTCGGAGTTTTTAAGGGCTTCCACTGAAAAAGCTGAAACCAACAACTTAATGTGTCTTCCGAAGTTGGAAAGCAAAGTCTAAGTCAGAAACTCTTTCTCTTTAATACGATCCTTGAATTTTATATTTCCCATGTTGGTTTAATTATTCAATAATTTAGGTATTGTTACATATATCTCCTTTTTTTATTTATTTGGGAAACAAACAGAAAATAAAACTTATAAACTAGAAGTATTATTAGGTCAATCACAATCCAACAAAGTTTCCACTATTAAGTAAAACATAAACGTGAAGAAAAGTGGACAGTTATGAAAAAAAAATACGATAAACCTAGGCACAATTTTGAGTATGACTCTGGCATAAAAAAGTGGCTAGAAGTTTAACGATGCCGTGTCTACATAGAGCAAAAGCGGTGAAGGTTGGGCTGTCCTTAAAGACCTTTCCAATAGGATCAGCAACTAGAATTAGTGGTAAAAGGCAGTTGTTAGTATACATCGAGTTACACTACCATAAGCGCATCGTAGATAATCAAATGCTTAAAATAATAATTAAATAAAAAATATATATATATACGGCACATCTCACACATGGTCAACTGATCCCAAACTAGGCAGTGCCTGAACTATGCATATATTGTTACTATCGATGGGTACCAGAGACTGATTAACATACATGGATACATATAAAACACCCAGACACAGAACAAACATTAATGTTCATAACACAAATGTTTGAATTGAACCCGCAACCTGCAGCTCAGAAGGCAGAGTTACTACCAACTAAGCTATGAGGTAGCTTGAATTATATCTTTCTTATCCTAAGTATTATAATTCTAGACTGGCGGAGATATGAAAAAACTTGTTTAGTACAAATTCACAGAAAATAGCAAAGTAGCTCAGGTAGACTATGACATAAGTGACACTGGTCAGCTAATGCAGTGCACGATAAGCCTCAACCCGAGATAACTATGACTAAACAGCTTGTTAGTGCAAACACAAGTACGGCTATTACCTACTTAACTACGTGTTACCTAGGAATTATTTATCTTACTTAGGTCTCCAAAGGTATGTAGGCACCTTGATTTTAATACAACCAGAAATAAATCTTTTTCTCCCTTGAGTAAGTGCTTTACCTACCAAACCTACCCCAAAATACTTGGCTTACTTGAAAAAAAAATATAAGCTAAGCATAGCTTCCTACCAATTCTTTTCTGTTCGATTGCGATACGAATTGATGTAAATTTCAATTATAACCAAATCATTGTTCCCTACCATGTTACCACAAAAGAAAAATGTAATGTAAAACATAGTGGGAACAATTATTTTAGTCTTCTTTCGACATGGTACGAAAGAAGACTAAAATAATTGTTCCCACTATATTTTCGTGATTAGGGGAGGCCTGTGTACAGCAGTGGACTGCTATAAGATGATTATGATGATTTTCGTAACTGGAGGACTTCGTAAAAAAGTAGTATTAACTAAAAAAAATAGCACCCCCAGTGGGGTGCCGGTAATTTAGTAGCAAGAAACATTTTAACCGAAGTTTTATGTTATACCTACCTAAGTAGAATGTATAAAAATACCTCCGTAGTTTAGGTACCCTATATCGTCGGGAACAGAGCGATAAATCTCAAGTGGAGTTGGGCGGGACTCTTGGCAAGACGCGGTGATGGCCGCTGGAGACCGAGTGGTGGTCGAGGTCAGTCCAAAGAACTCCCGGTCGTCAGCAGCCTGGGTCGACAACATTTCGAAAGACGCTGGGCGTTCCTTAATGAGAGAGACACAAGCCAGAGGAGGCTGACTGAAACTGGCGGAGGCATATGCCTATATATACCTATAGGTAAGTATTATATAGGTAGGTATGTTTGTTGGCAATAAATATTCCATGCTAGTGCGCGGTACAATTATGAAGAAAACAATTTAATCAACTATAGAAAACCAATTTGTATGTTAATCTTGTTCAAGGGCACATTGCGGAGGGGAAGCACGGGTAGAGTTGAACATTGTGACGTTTAGTGTGCAATCCTAACTAATATTAAAAATGCGAAAGTGAGATTGTTTGTTTGTTGGTTACGCGTTCACACCTTAATCACTCAAAAGGCCATCATAAAATTTCGCATTCACGTTGTTAAGAGTACATAAAATGATATAGGGTACCTTTCAACACTAAAAAGACGTAAAAATATATTCAATTTAACACGGTATATTAAATACATTAACTCACTGTAGTGTGAGTGTCGCTACTATCCTGTAAACTGCACCATAACTTTTATTATTAAAAACTTAGAAATTCCCATGTATATTTGAAAGTACCGTAGTAAGTATGAAAATTTATATCCAAAAGTTTGTCGTTAGTTATCGGTGCACTTAGGCCGCATTTTTCGCTATATTGGTGACTAGTGGGCCACCCCGGCTTTGCACGGGTAGTAATTAAAAATTTATAAATTTTGACTCAAACACACACACATACACCCTTTTTTTTGATAATATTGACTTCTCTTTCGTACCTCAGTGACGCCTACATCACTTATTATCAGGTCATTATGACATTGAAAATAATTATATAACAAATGACATCACTAATATAAATAGAATGAATAATGACATGAATAATATGGACAATGGAATTGATAATCTTATAACTGATATTAGTATTGATAATATTAATAATAGAACTGACACTGGTAATAAGAATTGTGGTAGTAGAGACTATAATAGGAACATAAGTATTTTCAATAAATCACTATTTTTGACTCCAATAACTCCCTTCGATACTATAAAGACTATTACCTCCTTAAAAAACACAAACAGTGTAGGATACGATGGAGTATCTACAAAAATCCTCAAAGAAACCGCTGTTATTGTGGCGCCTGTTTTGACTTATATAATAAATGTATGTATAGAAAATGGTGTTTTTCCGGAGAAATTAAAAATCTCAATAATTAAGCCTCTATTCAAAAAAGGTAATAGGGAAGATATTAATAACTATCGCCATGTAGCCTTAATACCAGTAATGTCAAAAGTTTTTGAGAAAGTAATTTACAGCAAAGTCAATGAATTCTTTGAAAAACAAATAATCTAACAAAACAGGACGTCAATATGGCTTTAGAAAAAATAAAACAATAAACATGGCTGTCTACGATTTCATGCCATAGAGTAACAACAGCCGTGGATAAAAGACATAAAGCCATCGGACTATATATGGACATGTCAAAAGCTTTTGACCACGTTAACCACAAAATTATTTTAGATAAAATAGAGGGATACGGCTTGCGGGGCAATGTTAAAGATCTCATAGAGTCTTATTTAAGTAACAGACAACAAGCTACTGAAATAACAAGAGTATGTCCATCCACAAAAACCTAGACTGCATATACTTCTGAGATGAGAACAGTAAGTTATGGAGTACCTCGAGGAAGTGTGCTTGGCCCTCTGCTTTTTATTATATTTATTAATGACGTACCCATAATTACTAATAACTATATTACTTTATTCGCTGATGATAGAACAATACTATTTACTAATGATCAACTTAATAATATGGAAATTGACATAAACAATTCGTTGACATTAATAATTAATTGGCTACAATATAATAACTTGCGCATTATTGCAAAAAAAGCCAAATCTAACTAAAACCTATCTTATGAACTTTAAACAAATTATCTCTACACTACCAGACTTGAACATAAAATATTTAGATCACAAGATACATTTTGTAGAAACCACAAGATTTTTAGGCCTACAGATAAATAGCAGATTGAACTGGAAAACGCATACAGAAACACTTTGCAATCGGCTCTACTAGTACTCGTATGCTCTTTATAAACTTGCGCAAATAGCTAACCCCACACACAACCTTACTTGCGGCGTATTACGGGCACAATGCAGCTTTATTAAGGTATGGAGTTATATTTAAGAGCAACTCAACAAATAAAACACAAGTGTTCAAAGCACAAAAGCGATGCGTTAGAGCAATGTTCGGTTTGAGACAGACCGACACGTGTAGGGATGTTTTCAAATAGTGGAATATTCTAACTCTACCTTCGCTGTATATATACGAATTTGTAAAAACCCGCCCATGTATACCCACCTGGCACTCGCCGTGAGGGTACACTGCACCTCCAATCATGCAAAACCGCCTTACTTAGAAAGAGTGTTTTTTGCATGGCTCCGATCATCTACAACAAAATCCCGTTGTCGATACGTTCCGAGAGTAGTTTGAACGCATTTAAAAACAAACTAAAGAAGCTATTGGAGGAAAATGTTTATTACAAAATTGACGAATTTCTGAATGATAAATTTTAATGTATTTCACTGTGACATCAAGTACCTACTTTTTTCTATTTGTGTGAATAATGTAATAATTTTGACATTATTATTAATCTTTATCTTTTATATTCTGACATGTAATTTTAATTTTGAACTAACTCTTTAATGTCATAAAACATTTCTATTTTTTCAATAGAAAGTTGTAAGCCTTACTTCACATGGCAGACTAGATATAGCATTTATGAGCATAGCATAGCATTTATGATATAAGACCAATGTACCTAATGTTACCTTGTAACGATCTTGTGGTGTTTGATAGAGGTAGCGTGAACGCTCAACGATACGTGGAGTATTACAACACCTTTTGCACCATTTATTGGCGAGCAATTCAGATTGATGCGCGACAATGCTTGTCGCCATACCACAAGATCTGTCGCTCAATACCTCGATGAGCTCGGGATCCAAGTTTTGCAATGGCCGGCACGCAGTCTTGATCTGAACCCGATTAAACACATTTGGGACAAACTAAAAAGTAGTATCCGTATCCGTATCCGTATGGATTGTCAAACCGGCTCTTAGAAGTCATTAGGGCCCGAGGAGGTAATACCCATTATTAAATTTAAAATTTACAAATGTTTTGGTAGATTTTTCAAAATTACACATTTTATTTTCATGAGAATTTTTCGCAAATACGATTTTTTGCCATATTTTTAATAATAGGATTTTTCAAGACTTATTTATTCTTAATGGTTGCTTTTAACTTAACTTTCATCAAATATGACGATTACTGTAAACTGAAAGAAATACAAGCTGGGCGGTTAATTGTGCATATAATATAATGTAGAAGTACGGAATTTACGCAAATAAAAAACATGAACTATGCATTTATTTTTTTAATGATTACGAAATTTAGCAACAGTTTCGTTTGTTTTAAAGTAACTTTAGTAATAAGAAATAAACTTAACTAGATATTTAATTCAAAGAAGAAAATACAATACTATTATATGGGCTAGATACCATATAATATTATTATAATTTTTATTTTTTACGTAAATAAGAAGCGATTATATGGAGGTCATAAGGAGAAGCCTGTGTCCAGCAGTGAACAGTGCTACATGGCTGATGATGATGATGTTATAAGAACTTTATCGTAAGTATATGGTTGCTAACCAACTATAATTCGTTATAAATTCTAAATGGGCATCCGAATTGAAGGTATTTTTGTTTTTATTTTATCATAAATCGAAAATTGCAAATGCAAACTTCATCAATTCAATATGAATATATAAAACTGTCTTAAAATGTACCTGCCAATTGCCAGTTTTTTTGTAGGAAAACGTGTTGGGTTCAAAATGAGATTATTGCTGAACCTTTGTATTGTTATTTTCTAGCCCGTGAAGGTTTGCTATTTTGCATAACTACATTCAGTGATTTTATATCTTCAAAAATGTTGAATAGTGCGAGCGAGAGGGAGGTTTGACCCTACTAGTCGTCTTAATAAAAAATCTCAAGTGCATTTTTGTTTAACATTTTAATAAAAACAAGTACTTACTTTTTTAACAGTTAATCAATCAATTTCGTAAGTATATTTTTATCATGTTATTAATGAAATCTTAATACTTTCTACCTGGAATGAATAATAATAATGATATTATAATAATCCTGAATGGTATCTCAACTGTCCTTTTGATGAGTCAAGGATTATCCTTGGTATTGTACTTCTTTGCCAGATTGTTTACCAGAATTTTTTTGCCTTTATTATGTGATTGCACAGACTTATTACAATTAATTTTTAATCATTTCATAGTCCTTCTGATACGTCTAAATTACGCAACAACATCATTAACGATTTGTTTTTTTCAATTTTATTTCGTGTGGTGGCATGACTGCAATGTTGACACTATTGAGAAATTCTGTTGTTAATTCGACTGCTCATTCAGGTTGATCTTTCATTGAGATAGATTGGCTATAGTAGATTTTGTACTTACTATACTTACTTTAGTAGAAGTTTGGCAACTATATCATCATTAATTTTTTCAACATCTTTGTTATGAGGCGCGAGTATTGCACTGTATTTAATTCCCTCATAATTTCCATTGGCTAAGCAGTTACCTAAAGCCCGCTATACTTACATGTTGGTCGAACTTAGGCCAATGCGACGGTAGCTCTTTTCAGCGAGCATGCGCGATGAAAAGAGCTACCGTCTAGACGTTCGGCAAGTCCATGCAAACTATTGCAAGCGGCCAATGTAGACGAGTTTTGTGGAGTTGCCATAAGAAAGCTGCCCACACGTTGTGCGATTGGCCAAGCGCAGGCGAGCGCCTTTGATTTGTGCAGAAAAACCGTCACAGCTCCGAAGTGAGACGACTGGTCGAGAGCGACTGCGAGTTGTGACAATACACGCCAAATGAACTCCATACACTCATTGATGGCAAGATTCATAGCAAGGCAAGGCAAATGTGCTATCTATACGTTGGTATTGGCCTTCGCTCGGCAACGCTCCATAAACATAAACATGGCCTAGTAATCCCATGTAAAGTACCTACCACGTGAGTTTCTAAAACCTCTGTTATATATATAATAGTGTCTTGCCGTGAAAAGTCCTTTTCATGTACGGTGGGACAAGAAAGTGGTTAACCAGTTTTGACAAAACTTCGTATGCAATCAAAATAACACTAACTTCTCTAATAATGAAAGAGATGCCTATTCATGACGTATCGTTTGTTATCTGAGATGCCTAACATCTTAAGTCTAACCCATAAAGATAGATATAATGCGATAGGCTAATGTTTTCAACAAATACAACCATTAGTATTTTTTGTTCATAAATGAAAACCTCTTTATAACTGAAAAAAAAAGTAAATATTACTGACAACTATGCTATAACTAAGATATGACCACAGACTACTAGGATGCTAACGCATCAGACAGGGCACTCCCATAGACAATTTTTTGTCACATCTATAGCTCACATATCATCTATGACAAGTAATTTTGTTTTAGTTTTGAGGTTATCTTTGGGCAAAGGCAAGGTATTGCATTATACTATAAAAAAAAATTATATTTGCAAGAAGGTTACATAGCACCTATCGGTTTTTATTTTATTCATTTCTAATGTTTATTTATAATTTCTGTAATGGTTAATAATATACACACATTAGTTTATAATTTATTTATTTATTTTCGATTTGGCTTTACATTTATTATATGACTTTAATTGCATGCTTGGTAATATTTTATTTTGTAATCGGTATATATCTGTGCCTATCAATATATATTTATTATATTAACCCAATTTAATACTGCTCATTTTAAGGTTAGCTATACAAATAAGTCTGCAACCTCATCTCTGTGCAGTTCACAGCCTAGAAAGTCAAACTAATACTTAGATTTTATTATAATTGTAATGGTTTTTATTACAAATGTTTGCTGTGGTTGTTTCTCCAAGTATTTGTTTGCTTCTAGAGTGATGTTTCCAAAAACCCTCACCAGAATCACCAGGCATCTCTGATGGATAAGCTAATTCATTTCGTTTTACACTTTGAAACTCTTTCTTTATTTTTTATTATAAGAAATCCAATTATGAATGGTGTCTTTTTCAAGGTTGGTTTCTTTTGTTGATATTTTTTCTTCTTTTCTTAATTCTTTTGACCTGGAACCAAACATAAAAAATATTATAGATATATTATATTTAGCACAAAATTATAGTGTGTTCACATAATAGTCAACATGGGGACGTTCAATAGGGATTGATGGACTAACTAACCCAAAATAACTTGTTATCATTGTAATATATATATATATATATATATATATATATTCGTAAATCATAATTTATTGTATATATATATATGTATGTATATATATATATATACAATAAATTATGATTTACGAATACATTCTTACCCATTGCTGTCAGTGTGGATTCACTGTGGGACGTTGACGCTGCTGGCAACTGGACATTTATTTCTGAAATAAAACATAGTAATAAAGTTAATTAACTAGTCATAAACATACTCATTATGTCATTTATGAGAAGTATCTAAATTACAGGCTAATAAAAGAGGTTAGGTTTAGTTTACTACCAAAATTGCTTACCAGTTTCAGTTTTGGAGTGTTTCTCTGATTTGCAGTTGGTAACCGTGATCCACATGTTGTCGCTCAGTGTAATTTTGTTCACGGTAGACATTCCCTGATAAAATATATTCAAAATTACAATACAATAGGTATGGCACATGCTAAATATCAATAATTATCCCTATAATCAGTCAACTCAAGCAAGTAGATATGAAACTGATGCATTTGATACCGCTGAGATAAATGTTTGCATGACCTGCAGGTATTTGGTTCAGGTATGGGTGTAGTGGTACCAAGGTATGATCGTTATTCCCGATAATACCAACGACACAGGAGAAAATCTTAGCCCCACACTATTTATAACATAATTATATGTTTAGACGTTCTAGATTTGGGCAAGAAAGTTTAAAGGTACATACCGGTTTTATCAGGGAATAATGCAGATGTTTCAGGAACACCACTAGACATCTCGGTAGCGGTAAATAACGTTGCATAAGCATCGGGGCGAAGACGAGCTCTATCGTGCGTTAATGCGAGAAACTTTTTCTCATGCTTGCGACACACAAATTGCCTGCGAGAATTATGGAAGGTCAGGCCTCGAAGTCTTGCACAAATTTATGATCTAGCCACTTTTGGAGTCCTATCTCACTTTTTGGAAACTTATGTAGGTAATCTGACGTCCTTTCGTCTACTGTACACAGCTCACAACACAGCACTTGTACATATTGCGAGATGAAAATACAGCTTCTGGAATTGGAGGATAAATGTTACTGAAATAAATATCAACGTAAACTTCACTCGAATTTTTCTCTTGAATCACACAGCACCGAAACGTCATGAATTGGTCATGAATGATATGTGAGCACACAGAATAAAAATAGACTAGATGCTCAGTTCACAGATCACCGACCGTGGATATGACATCTTTATGTAAACATAGATTACAATTATTGTTATTTCTCAATTTTGCTAAAAAGCCTCACAATTTATCAATAGCCGAATTATTTGCACTACATAGCGATGGCCTCAATATTAGTGAGATTTCTAGACGTTTAAATGTTGCCAGCCGTTCGGATTTTTTATCCAGAAAATGAATAACCAGAATGTCATTACTTACAAGACAATATTGTTCTTTGCATACAGTAAGAGTGACGCGTGCCTGGTTTGAAGCACACCCAGAATTAAGCACAGACTACTAGGATTCAATAAGGTCCAGCCAGTTCTTAACCCAATAGAACATTTTAGGTATTATAAGAACAAAGCTCTGGAACCGCACTGTTATGAGTTATGAGATATGGAAGGAAACGCGCGGATTTGATATCTGATCAAGGCTGGGTTCAATGAGAGACCGTTTCCAAGCTGTCATAGACGCAAGTGGTGGTTACACAAGATATGATGTCCTATTTTAGATTTCAGCTTTTTTATTGAAATGTGTTTATTTTTTTTACCTTTACAATACAATTTTACAGCAACCACTTAGTTCAGAAGTTCGCAATTTTTATAAGTTAATAAATAGCTATAATTTAATTGGTATTTTATTACGTATAAAGTTGTTGGAAAAACTTAAACTGATTCTATTCTCATAAGATTTATATTTACCCCTAGAACTAGAAGTGTGTTAGTTACATCTGCTAGCGGAACCCTCGTCAGCTGCAAGCTAGATTATACTTCTTTAGCTTAGAGTCACTTGAAAGTTTAACTTTCAAGTTTTATTTACGTCTAGAACAAAGAGTGTAAGAGATACGTCTGCTTGCGGAATCCTTGTCAGCCGCAGTACTAACAGTCCTCTTAGTTTACTTGTTTTGTCTTCTAGCCTAGTCATTTAAAAATTCAGGTTCTATTTACCTCTAGAACTAGGTGTGTGAGAGACGTGTCTTCTAGCGGAGCCCTCGCCAGCCACAGTACTAGCAGTGACCAGGTCTCGGAAGTGACGCCTGTGGTAAGGCCAGTCAGCTCTGTGGACGTGCGCGATGAACCAACCCGATGAGGCTGCGGGATGCTTGCATTGGAAGAGGCACGTACGTGTATTAATGGATAATACTATGTACTCAAGAATGTAGAAAGTTTTAAGCTAAAGTTTGCCATGAAAATCTTTGCCGCAGACTGGTTCATACACGAGGAGGCCAGGTCAAGGTCGGTAGATAGATAGCTCGCGCTCCACAACTGCTCCCACAGCACCGTAGAGCTAGTCTTGCCTTTGCGCGAGAATATGCTGACTATACTGTGGAGAAATGAAAGGACGTACTATTCCAGATGAGAGCAGAATAGCCTTATATGGTCCAGAAGGACGTCAACGTGTATACAGGCGCCAAAATAAACAGTTTGCTCGATGTGCAATAACTGAAACCGTGGGTTCTAGGCTCGTATTACAACCTAGTTCTACAACAATAAATTTATTTCATTTCATTTCAAAAAGGTGCTGCCTAGCTAGGTGACCGCGTTGACCACGCGACTTTTTCAAATACTTACAATTTTAAATTCGTGATATCTTTTTAATGGAATGTCCGAATTAGATGATTCAAAAAGTAATGTAAAGTTATTGAAACAGTCTTGAATATGAAGTAATTTATTTTGATAAAAATTAATACAGAGCCACAAATAAAGAGCATTTCAATTAAATTTTTAAAATAAAAGAACATTTATTGTGACATAACTAGCTAGACGTATGCTGTTGTGACATTTTAGCATTATTTTGATCTATCAACAATACTTTTCGCAGCGCACACGATTTAAGGAATTTTTTAGATATTTTTTTTACACCTCGAGTTACATTATTGAAATTTTATAAAGGACCCTAATTTTTTTGAAAATAAAATATAATCTATGGCACCCGGAGATAGTGTAGCTACCCAACTGTGAAAGATTTTTTTTATAGGTCCTTTAATTTCGGAGCCTATTCAATGCAATCAAACAAACAATCAAATCTTTCCTCTGTACAATATTAGTGTAGACAACTAACGTAAAACTCTATTTTTAAGGGGTTTGACCTGTAAGAGGTTTAACAGCATTTTATTTTATATCTTTTAAGTAATTGATTGATTGGAACATTGCTTTAAAGGCATAAATAGTAGATAAGGGAGCAAAATAATATTTTTACGGTAAGGGCGCTTTTTTTGAACCCGAAGCGAGGATTTCTTCAGTAAACTCCCGAGCATAGCGAGGGGTTCTTTAGTAGAATCCTGAGCATAGCGAGGGGTCCACAGCCAAAAATATATTTTGCGCCCGAATGATACACTCTATTTTTCATCATCCACTGTGAAAAAATAAAAGGCGCCTCATATTTTATTTGCAGGTAACCGATTATCCATCAAATTTCTTGTGTCAGTTCTAATTCTTTCAGGAGTTAATTCTATACTTTCACTGTCACTTGAAGAACTCATGTTTCAAACCATGAATTTCTAACAATCAGTGAATATTGACAAAAATGCGGTCTTTGGTTCGTGCCGGAATAACCCATTTTGCACGCACTTATCTAGGAACCCTTCACCTCTTTTCGAATAGATGGGATGAAAATAATATTTAAATTATAAGATTGGTTTTTCGAATTATTATTATTAATGACTCAATTTGTATTTTAATCATATTTTTTTGTTAGTTTATTTTATTTATTTTTATATCAATTGACATACTACAGTTGTAGGTTTGTTATTTATAAAAAAAGATAGTCTGATAGTCCTGATAGTCCTAGAATATATTTGGGACATACTATTAGAACTTTTGTACGTATAATCATGCAAATAAATAAATAAATGATTGATAAAATCCACATACTAGTCTATTTCATTGATGTGTCCGTTCACCCCGCACCTCCCCTACTGGTAGGTTGGCGTTGTTGACGTGCGTTGCATAACAACTCATTGAGAGCCATTATAATGATTGGGTTTACTCCTCATTGTGTATAGTAAGGCTGATAATCGTGGGAGAGAGATAGAGTATGTACAGTCACCGACATAAGGAGATTATCACTTGTTATTTTTTGTAGGTAGTAAGGTAATCAGTGCTGCTTCACAAGCTCTTGAGTTAAATAATTGCGTAGCTTTACAAGACATTATTTCAAAGAACAACTTTAAAAATTGAAAAGTTTATTAACAAATGTTTTAGACCTTCGGGAGTAGATTTACCCCTTTTCGGGATAAAATATGAAATCAAACTCACCTTGTATTAATGAAACTAGGTATTTAATTTCTAATAAAAATTATGATTGATTTGAAAATTAGGCTTGGCTAGTTCTTGTTTAATTCATGCTCCAAGCATGTTTAGATTTCGAAAATATATTTAATTTATTTTAATTAACCTACATCCTGCCATAATTTGAATGTACTTAACTAAAAGATTTACACACTTTCCGCATCACATTTTGTCAATCAATTTTTGTTGCTGACTGTTCTCACAAGGTACAATAATAGAAGCTATCCACTATGGAAGGTGAGCGTGAAATAGCTGATTGGAGCTCAGCCTAATGACCAATTTAGTAAACGACTCTACTCTACATATCCTTCAAAAGTCGTGGTAGAATAAGAGAGTAAATGAAATTTAATAGGTAACCCTACCCAATTACTAATAAAATTGATAGAAATTTTTCTTAAGCGCTAAAGCAAGTACCTAAGTAGGTATAGATCTAGAAAACATTAGACATGGCTACAGTAAGTTAATCCAAATTATGTAAGTTATACAGAGAAAAGTCATTCAATTCTTTACTATGAACATAGTAGGTGTGACAGACTAGCGACTTTTATCTTTATTGTGTATGTATTTTTTAAAAACCTTTATTTGTTCGATTTTTTATTATTTTTCATATTAAATGAATTTTATATAATAATGAAAAACAAAAATCCCAGCAGCTAAAAATTAATGAAATGAAAAGAAAAAAAGAGAATAGGGATAATGCCTGGGTAGAAAAATAATAATAAGAATTTTTCAGGCATCTAGCCTATTAGGAGTCGCGTTTTTCGTTTTTATAATAATATTTTTTTACGACTTTTTAGTTTTATTATCGACCATTTGTGTTAAAACAGTAATACAAACGTGACATTATATATATTTTTTGTAATTGGTCTTTTTACGATCTTTCATTTTATATACATATTGCTAGGGAACGGAAAAAAAACAAACCACCTAACCCCTTTTTTTTAATTTGCTGGCGCCATTTTGCTTATTTATATAGCCTATGTCATTACCACAATTCTGATGAATTCAAAGACACCTCATATTTCAAAATCAGTCCAGCGGTATGGGCTGTAGGGCGTGCCAAAGAAATGGACATACATAGTCACATAGCATACATAGATACCTACTCTCCACAGATATAGAAGAGAACTAGATGAAGTATTAAAATTCACTACATATTAAAATATCATGTTACTCTTTTTATTAACATCCAAATAACAGGGACAAGCTTACTTTATCTAGTGTTTAAAATGGAATTGTTTATGAATAAGGGGGTTATTCAAGGTTTTTTGAGCTAAAACCAGAAGTATTGTATTTACTATTTATCTAGCAAAAATATATAAAACTGAATAATATTATCAAGAGGAAAAAATTGTATTTTTGTAATGAATAAACTCAAAAACTACTGTGCCGATTTCAAAAATTCTTTCACCATTAGAAAGTTACATTCACCTTGAGTAACATAGGCTAAATTTATTGCTAGAAAAGATTAGGGACCCTTACTAGAACCCGCGCGAAGCCGGGACGGGCCGCTCGTATAAAATAAGTAAGTAAGATACATTTTCATATCTCTATTCTTCATCTAAAACATATCTATGTAGAATATATACGTCATCTGCCGAGATGGGCTTGGAACGCAGACATCTGCATACAAATGGTGACAGACACCATGCCTCATTTATTCAATGGTTATGGTTAGGCACGGGCTGGACGGGCGACTTTTACTAAATCAGGGAAATAATATTTACAAAGGGGCTAATCGATCTATCTCCTACTTGAAAATATATAGTTCCAAAATGCTATGATTTCGAAGCTTATAAGACTTGCCTTAAAAGTGTATCTATTGATTTATACAACAGCAACACCAGTCTATTTAGTGCAGTGCTGGACATAGGCATCCCTTATAAGAAGGGGCCATAATAATTGCCCATAATCCTCACTCTGGGCATGTGGGTTGGGGATCGTAGGGCACAGCTCCTCGCACCGCCGACGCTGCTTCGCATCGGCGGTCAGGAAATTTAGCTGTACCTAACTAGTACTAGGCTGCGCTATGACGCAATCAGCTGGCCGTCAGAATCCAGTTTATTATTAAACAGGGTGCACCATAGGCAGGAGATGTTGACTTGAGTTCGGTTTCTTGTTTGTGTGTGCTAAATAATAGTTATTGGTTATTCAAGAGTGCAAAGTTGCTTATTAACCGCGTGCTCAATTTTGATGACCGAGCAAGCGAAGGATTCTTAAATAAGAATCCTTAGCGAGGGAATCAAAAGAGCACGAGGTGAAATAGTACTGCAGACGCCAGCAAAAGAGGCATTGACGGACGATCGTGTAAATGTGGGCCGAGGCGAAGCCGAGCCACACATAGGTACGTGACGACACAATGCCTAGTTGTGACCAAGGCTTGTATAGTACTTTTCTCAAACAATGCGCGGAAATTAAAACAAAATAGTTCCTAGGCAGAACTTGAACATCCTTCAATAAAAAGTATTATATTTGCAAGCCAGTTCGAAATTTAAATAAATCCTTTGATTAGTTACCTCCTTGGTTGCCATGTTTCGGAGTACAAGATAGTTCCATTTTTAAATAACACGACAGCTAAGAATTTTCATACAACTTTTGCCGGCCGCTGCTCGCATGTATTGGGCCGGTACTGCAATTTCGATTCATCTCGAAGAAGGTTGTCAAATTAATGCTGTAATTTTCAAGCATGTTTGAGAAAAATCTTTACCTCAGCGAGGAAAAAAATTACAATCACAAAGGTTCTAAGTTTTTAGCAAATTGTATGATAAATTCGGCACCATGGAGGTACAAGTAAATAGGTTTAATGATGTTTTGAATTCACAAACTTAGTGCACACGATGTTCTAAATTCAATTTACTTTATCCTCTAGCGGATAAAAACGGCTTCTGCACTCAGCTACCGAAGAGCAAAAACACATTCCAAGATGGGGCGATGAAAAAAATGTATCTATCATATCTGTGGCTGTTTTATTACATTACAATATGGCTTAGTACACTGGACTTGTCAGTGATATCATCATTATTTACCTCGTTACACCCACTGTTGGATATAGTGTATTTTTCACACGAGTTATTTTATGTATGCTTTAAAAAAACACTAAAAGTATCACACTCCCGCGACAAAACGTCGCTCGCTCCTCAAAGCCCTTGACAAAGCAAAAGCAATCGAACACCATTATTCCGCATCGATAATATTATACAATGGAGGCACCAGTGCTCAATCACACATCATACAGGCCATACACGGCCACATACAAAGACAAAAAGTAATAGATTTTCTCATTTAAAGTCCTGGCAAGTCGTACGGCCAATACAAAGTCAACAGATAGAGAAACTTGATCATGCTCAATTAGTGTGAGTCATCAAGTAATTCTAACGAAGAAGATAAATACGTTTTCAATGCGTTTCCGTGAAAAATAAAACAATAAAGTGAGTTTAAGGAAAAATCTTTTCAAGCATATTCTGACTTATTCTAAGTACAGAATTGTATGGTTACCAAGTAGCTACGTGTTATGAACTTAGCAAAAAAAGTGTTTTCTATTCTAGAATTTTACAAAGTGAAATTGAACCAATTACGGTGAAATTTCGGCAATTTTCTCAAGACCAATCAAGCTATACCTACTACCGTGCATAAGATGACTTCGGAAGCGAGGTGATGTTAGGGATAATTACCGGAAAAATGATCAAGCTATTATTGTGAGGTAGATCACTTCAGAAACGAGGCGGATGCTATAGGTATCATCCGAAGAATAAGCTATACAGGTAGATGATCCTTACTGGTCATAAAATTGCAAAATGTGGTGGAGATTCTTAGTATTCTGCCTTCTAGTAACCCTAACCCTCTTCGTGGTACTGAGCTGCATCCACGGCAAGCCAGTCATACACCTCTTCTTCCATCGCTGCTGTGAAGAAAACATCGAAAATGATCAAGTAATTTTTGAAAATTTCGGAAACAATTATCTAAGGGAGAGGCTGGTGGGAGCAGAGATTATTGAAGACCAGAATGTGACGTCAGCATCTGAAGAGTTGGAGGTGTTAAATCTACATCCAAGGTTTAGGAATAGAACTGCTGAAGGAACTTAAGGTGTTTGGGGAAGAAAGTGTAGACGATCTTGTTGGTGCAAGGAGTGAATAGCCAATGAGACAGCTAAAGGATCTTTAAAGAGCTTAAAGAGATACCTTTAACAAGGGGCGGAAGCCCGTCTGCGAAGCAAGAAGTTGTGTCCTGCGATCCCCAACTCGCATGCCCAGCGTTGGGATTACGAGCATCCCCTTCTTACTAGGAGAGGCCAGCAGTGGACTGCTAAAGGTTGTTGTTTGTTGTCAGTGCAGTAGATAGGTGGAACCTCAAGTAAGCTACCCCTGGTTAAAGTGACAAATAATACTTAGGTACAAGGTGAGGACAGGGCGCAATAGCGCTCATTAGGGGAGGCCTATGTCCAGCTGTGGACTAGGATATGCTGATGATGGTATCTTTAAGTACAAATAAATAAAAGCTTGTAAAAACTACAAAATAAACTTACTTATTTTTATTTAATGGCGTAAATATTATTTTAATTTCATGACTAAAGCTAAAGAAACCAAATATTTTGCAATAAAATAAAATTAAAAGGTATTTCTAAAGATTGCAAACGCGATGTTTACCTGTTGTGTTTAAATGATTTTAACTAGCTTTTAGCCCGCGGCTCTGCGTGTGGAACCTCGACAATAACATTAATACTTGTTAATATAAATGCGAATGTTTGTGTGAGTGTGTGTGTGAGAGAGAGTATGTTTGTTCCCATTAAACTCCGTAACAGCTCAACAGATTTGGATAAAACTTGGATTATAGGTACATAGTTTGTGACCTGGATTACTAGCCTATTTTTATGCCGATATCACGTGAGCGAAACCGCAGGCTAGTAGCTATAGGCTGGATTCCTGAAGCGCTCATGACGTGGCTTAGGTACTTGGTGCTCATCGCAGATAATCTTTTTTAAGCAACACTCTGCACGGTCACTATTCGGATGGGTGACCGTTTAGTGGCATATGGTGGCCATGTCGGATGCCTTCGGGTGGCCTTAAAACTCCCTTATCAGTCACGATGGAAAATTCTATAACAGTAATAATGATGGCTAAGATTACCTACCGACCTAGATGGTACCTATACCTTCTTATTAAGTACAATGTATGAATTACTCGCGTTACTAGCTACTATCTATAAAATACGGGAGGTAGGTACTAGTTATAACAAATATTTCTTCAAATTAAGTACCTAGTACAGTACAGTGCGTAGGTAAATAAATAAAAACTAATTAAAACTAACACACAGCATCATGTAGCCCTAAACTAAGCAGCTCTAATTATGCAGATAATGCAAACATTCGTCTCGCAGCAGGAATCGAACCCGAAACCTTCTGCATCTCAGGCAGACCTTCGCCCACTGCGCCACAGATGCAATTGCTGATTTATTCCTGGGTCTGCGTGTTTTGGTACCATGGTTACAAAAGTTTGTGATATTAGAGAGAGAGAATTATAGTCTCACGGCTATATATAATACTCTAATAATTATCAGCTCGAAAATTCCTCACCTCGACTCAAACTACGAGAACACCATTTCAGGTGCTCTGGTAGTAGTATTAATCCACCAAACCGTTTTCGACTTCGGCTATTAGGTACTTTTTTCGAGTGACTGATATAATCTAGATCGAGATTGATCACCATAATACCATTTTAAATTTGATTCGAGATGATAAATTTTTGAGGTGATAACGTACTTGGCTCTGAATGTTCTAAGGCAAACAGCAATATTTTTTCAAAATTATTATCATTATTTGAAGGTGGTTTACTTTTGAGTTGGTCTCGCTACAAGTTCTTGCCATTTTTCATCTTTAAACGCATTTATCTTCTGCACACAATGGTCAGAAGATTTATCGCAAGTCTTTCAATGAGATGCTTAATAATATTACATCCTTTCATAATCACTTCACTTCACTTTCCTTCTTTAATCGATGGCAACTGGGATAGATTTCAACAATTTCACCAGTAGGTATAATTGTTCGTATATAATAATATGATACAACGTAGTACGTACGGTCAATAAGACCAGTGGCCCAGTCTTTCGCCAGGTCCTGTTTTCTACTATAGCAATGGCGATAGCAAAAAACGATCGGGAAACAATTTTCTTCATCAGCCCCACAATTCCAGCTCAAGGTCATTTTTATTCCATTTTACTTCACTTTTGTTTTATTGCTTTGGTATATCGGTTGCAATGCCAAAACTTATAGACAATATAAATCAGATAAGCACTAGAAAATAAATTAAAGTAAAAATGACACAACGGTCGTTATAAAGATGAAGATTCAGTTGTTCGGTAGTCAAAGATACCGAAAAATATTTCCATAATCAAAGACTTGTCAACGGTGTCAATTCACTCTACGTATATATTATAACTCGGGGAAAATTTCGAGGTGATAATGATAACGAAGAATATGAGGGTGTCCGCTGTCAGGTTTTTGTTAACTATTCAAAATCAACTAAAATAAACGGAGAAGGCCTTTTTTAAGCTTGGTAGGTATTTGGTAAACAAATTCTAAAATGCTTCGGCTACCCCGTAAGTACCTACCTATTCGAATTTAATCAATCCCCCTTCAATTAACAAGCGTTGTTCTAATTTAATTTCGTTGTTTTAAGTGTTGCCCAAACAAATAACTGGTTACGTTGAATTTCGTTATGAATCTCTATATAAAAAAATTGTCAATGACGGACAGATTTTCTAATCCTATTTACCGGTAGGCTGAATCCACACTACTTTCAGTAGCAAAATGATAAGCCTAGCGAGCTTACATAATCAGTAAAATATGTTTTTTTTAATTACAAAAGTATCCGGTATGGATGGACCCAACTTCACAAACATGTGACTAGAAGAGTGATAAATGAGTGTGAATGGATACACGAATTGAGGGAGAACGAAGAAAGGACACAAATACACGGACAATCCATCCTCGAATTTGTGAAGGAGTCACACTACGAGTTAAATTATGTTGAACAAGCAAACAAAGTCGCGCGCACAAAACGTTATTAAAAGATGGCATTATCTTTGGCTCGAGTTCTGAAATTAAGGCGCTTGTACAAAATGGAAAATTATTTCAAGAGACCGTTTTAAAAGGGTTAATTAAGGGAAGTAGTATCCAGCAAGCTGTAGATCTAAAGCTGATAAGTGTACCAACTCACTTATTTTTGGAAAATTCAAACTTTTATGTATCCCAAAAATTAAGAAATTTTGTCCCGGCGAAAATTTTGGGATATTGTAAAATGTTTGGCACGCCTTGTGTTTTGTATGTATTTTTCGTGGATTATGCAGAAAATTTAGGGTTCCTCCTCCATGTCACACCGAAATAGATGATAGTTATTAAAGAAAATAAATTACTATAACTTCCGCCTGCGCCTCTGGTCACGTGTAACCCTGGAAAAAGTATGTTATTCCTGGAGTCCTCAATTCAGTTCTAGACTAGAACTACACAGTAATGTGATTGCAATAAATATTGTTTATGTATTGAATACCTTCAGTAGGTACTTATGCATAATTTCAACCCAATAAATTCAGTATTTTTGGCATGAAGATTTTACAAACATCCTTACAGCGTAGAACTTCGATCACAAAAACATTGCACTATCCGCCCGAAAGCGGCTTGTCCGAAACTCCGCCAAAACGCATGGGAGAAGTAGTTTTCATACTTGGATTTTCTGTCTTATTTGCTTTGCTATAGAGGCGATATTTGTAGATGTATAAGTACCTACCACCTTATAGGTACTGAGACATCTCTTCAAAATGTTCATACCTATACAGGTCATCTACACGCTACATCTTCAGTCTACTCTGACATTGCGTAGGATTGACAATTAGGTAGGCGGCGTATTCACTATTATTTAATTATTAAATAAACAATCAAATATTTTTATCTGCATTTAATTAACCGAATACTTAAAAATAAATAGGTGACCTTTACTACGGGGCTCGGATACGAAGCTCCGCGACGCGCCGGTGTAGTTGTGCTATCAGCACTCCCAAGCATTACCTGATAAAAATTGGTTCCCCAACTTTTTTAAGTAGGTAGGTACCTACATGATGTTTTTTAATAAATAAATAAATAAATAATGCGGGACATAATCACACAGCATCATGTAGCCCCAAACTAAGCAGAGCTTGTATTATGGGAACCACATGATTGATATCATACAAATATATATTTTTTTCGTAAATACATACATATCATACATAGAAAATACCCAGACCCGAGACAAATATCTACAGAACATGCAAACATTTGTCCCGCAGCGGGAATCGAACCCGCAACCTTCTGCGTCTCAGGCGGACCTTCGCCCACTGCGCCACAGAGGCCGTCATTTTATTAGCACCCATTTCATCCCACTGCTGAGCAAAGGCCTCCGAAACTTTAAACTACACAGTAATAAATATATTATTATTCTTCGTAAAGGTGAAGAAAATGTATCCCAAATCGTTAAAATCGATAAAGTTATCTTTCTGTGGGTCTTTGGTCCCTTATTAAAGATATGTAGTAAGGCAAAGGCCTGACTAAAATGCGAGACCACGAGAAGGTTGCGGGTTCAACCGAAATATCAAAGTTCTGGGTGATTTCTATGTATAATATGTCAGTAATGTGGTTCCCATAATACAAGCTCTGCTTAAGGCTACATGCTGTGTGATAGTGTACAGCATTATTTTTTCTCGAAGTTTATCTGAATGATAGAATCCGCATCGAGACTAGGTCAGAGAATTAGTAAGCTGAAGTAGCAGTGGGCTGGCCATATCTGCCGAAGAACCGACAACCATTTGGGTATACGAGTTCTTGAGCGGAGACCGCGGCTCGGCAAACGTAGTGTAGGTAGGAAGCCAGCCAGGTGGGGTGTCTATTTACGAAAGGCTGCTGGTAGAAGCTGGATGCGTCGAGCTCAGGACAGGGCGCAATGGCGCTCATTAGGGGAGCCCTGTGTCCAGCTGTGGACTGATATAGGACTATAGGCTAATGATGATGATTTTATATAAAATTAAAAACTTCCTACTTAATTTGATACATACCGACTGTCAGTAAACCTAACTTGATAAGGACACCATAAAGGACCTACCTACATATCTAGTAAGGTACACTTGCATGAAACGGAAACGCGCTGCGTAGCATACTAATGCGGCCCTAATGTATTGACATTGAGTGCACGGTACTCTACCCACCTAAAATGATGTAGGTAGGTAAATAGTACACTACCTACCTAGTGTATAACACGTTGAGTGCTGAAAACACTTGCTCTAGTACATGAGCCCCCACTACGAGGCCAGCAGTCAACTTGTTAAGGCTCAGACATGGTGCTAGGGGTTCCAACGTCCATCTTCAGAACCTAAGCCAACCTCATCTACCCGTGGTTCTCCCTGCTTATAAACGGGGCTCTGGCGGCGGCTGATTGCGGCATAGCGTAGCCAAACACTACTAGTACACCGAAATTACGTGGCCGCCGACGTACAACAGCGTCAGCAGTGCGAGAAGCTGTGCCCTGCAATCCCAACCCGCATGCCCATGAGGATTATGGGCATAATCCCCCATAAAAAGGGAAGGTCTATGTCCAGCAATGGACTGAATAGGCTAGTGGTGGCTCTGACAATTTTTTTTTATTATTATCCGAAAAGCACGACTGTGTGACGATGTAGGGGTACAACTTGAAAGTAATGAATAAAACAGTTTATTTTTTAAATCACGTTTACTTCATTAAATATTTACAATACTTAACTTACTTAAGTGAACAAATAGGTATCAAAGGATATTCTTAGATAGTCATAAACGCAAACCACATTGATTAGGACGGGCGGGGATACGGCACTTATGTACTTTCATATGTTTGTAATACTTGAAGATTATTTAATTCAATTTACTCTAATTAATACAACAACAACAACTACAACAGCAACAGCAAGCACATGGCCCACCTGATGTTGATGGAATAATTAGGCACAGATTTCGGTTCGTATGTAAATATTTTTCAACATTCCTTGGCACCAGCTACCAGCTGTAATGATGTCTGACGGAAACTCCAAATTTGTCTTTTTTTTAATTGTGTAACGAAAACGCCTCGAAGTGATATTGATTTGGAGAGTGACTGTTTTTTGGCATTCAATGGCTTGAGTAAGAAAAACATACCTCACTACAAAGTCTGCGTTAACTATATTTTTATATGAAAATGGAGCAACGCGTCTAGCGGCAAGTTCGCAACACTCTAAAACTTTTTAGTAAGGTATGTTTTCTTACACAAGTCATCAAAATGCCAAAAAACAAAAAAAAGTTTGCGTTAACTATATTTTTCCGCTATTGGTGTAATTTTCATACAAAAATATAACTTTGTAGTTAAGATGTCGGCTCCGGCTTGTTCGGTCGATAAGCCATGTCAGAGCCCTTCGGGCGGCCTGGCTACGACACCAGAGTTGGCCACTACTAACAACCTACCAGCCAAACCCATCCTATAGCTTCCACTGGTTGACATAGGCCTCCTCTTATAAGAAGGGGAAGTATCAGTTGGCCATTAGCCAACTACGAATGTTGCTATGTCGTCCGTGGAAGTACCAGTTGGCCACTAGCTAACTACGATAGACAATGTCGTGTCCGTGCCCCGTCCTCGCCTTATCATGTCTTGTGTCTTAGAAATGGGATGTCAGTCTGTCAATCTCGTATAAGTCTGCCATTATCTCATCAACTTTTGTGCCGATTTTCTTGGCGATCTGAAACAAAAGTAGTTACTTATTAATAAGGTACTCATAAGCGCTACTTAAATTTAACCATTGCTTAGCTCTGTCATTGTTTATCGTTATTCATCTGTAAGAGATGGCAATAGTTTATCTATTGACAGATTTTTATACGTAAGGCCATTAATCTTTAAATAAAATATAAGTTTTGTGGCATTTATTAAAAATAACTTTGATAACACGCGTTACCAACCCCCAAAACCCAAATGTTCCACACGATTTTTATACCACACTTTTTTACCCCTTTCATCCCAAAAATGAAGCTACACTCCAAATTTCAGCTTTCTACCTTTAGTGGCAGTGCGTTGATTATAGAAAAGGCATCGGCTTTTAAATATACTTGTTTTAGATCTGATGCAAGCTTTTTCAACACAACGCACAAGGAAGTGACCTACGTTTAAGTTTGTTCTACATTCCACCAATAGGTATCCTAAATGATTCAGTAGCAAGATGCCCACTATAGCGCTTGGTGTAGAAGCGAAACAGAATCAAGCGAGATGAGTTTTCAGTTTCACAACCACCACAGGTAAATAGTAACAATAGATAGTAAGAAAACGATTTAAATAAAGTTACCCTTGTGTAGCTGACTGCAGACAGCTGGTTTGTATGTAATTTCACACACACAGACACACAAAAAGGAAGGTATACAAACAAAAGAATGACAGTGTAAGCTAACAAAACAGAAAATAGGAAACAATAAAATAATAATAATAATAATAAGGTGAACCTCTCCGCTGCATGGATAGACTACAAGAAGGCGTATGATTCAGTGCCTCATACATGGCTGGAGAGGATCTTAGAGTTGTATAAAATTGATGCAACATTGAGATCCTTCTTTGGTACATGCATGAGACAGTGGATCACAGTTCTTCGTCATCCAGGTAGCGGACGGGATCCCTCTGCTCCGCAAGATCTGATTCGCATAGAGCGGGGTATTTTCTAGGGCGACAGTCTGAGTCCCCTATGGTTCTGCCTGGCACTGAATCCTCTTAGTACTCTGCTAAAGGATTCAGGGCTAGGCTATCGACTTCGGAGAGAGGGTGATATCGTTTCTCACCTGCTGTACATGGATGACCTCAAACTTTTTGCGCCAAGAAAACCAGAACTTGCTGACTCTGTTGAATATCACACAGATATTCAGCAGTGCCATCAGCATGGAGTTCGGTGTCGAGAAGTGTGCGGTCATGCAAGTACAGCGGGGGAAAGTTGTAAATACTACAAACTTACAGCTTTCCGATACGATATCCCTCAGATCTCTTTCCGATATCGAAACCTACAAATATCTCGGTATGTCAGAAGCGTTAGGTATAGTAGACAGAGACATAAAACAGTCTATGAAGGAGCGATTCTTTTGCCGCCTTACTAAAGTACTCAATAGTCTTTTGTCGGGTGGTAACAAGGTTCGGGCCTTCAACGGCTGGGTTATGCCTCTGCTCATCTATACTTTTGGCATATTGAGATGGACTCAGACTGAACTTGACGCCCTTGACTGTAACGTTCGCCAACTTCTTACGACACACAGAATGCGACATCCACGCTCGTCGGTAATGAGGATGTACATCCCGCGGAAATGTGGGGGCCGCGGCTTTTTAAATGCCAAGACCCTCCATAACCACGAGGTGTGCAAGCTCAGAGAATACTTCCTCCATGCCGACAGTAAGACACATCGTGATGTCGTAGCAGTTGACAAGAACCTTACCCAGCTCTCACTGGCTAAGGAGAACTGGCACAAACCTACGGTGCTGAGTGCCCTCGACCGCAAGGTGGTATGGGAGAGTAAGGAGCTGCACGGACCGTTCTACAAAGCCCTTACAGGGCCTGATGTAGACCTATTCGCATCCGTGAACTGGCTACGTTTCGGTGACCTCTTTGGGCAAACCGAAGGTTTTGTCTGTGCGATTATGGATGAGGTAATAAAGACGAACAACTACCGAAAGTATATCATGAAGGATGGAACCGTTGACATTTGCAGAGCTTGTCATCGTCCCGGTGAATCCCTCAGACATATACTTTCGGGTTGTTCGCACCTCGCTAACACTGAATACTTGCACAGACATAACCAAGTAGCAAAGATCATCCACCAGCAGCTTGCTCTCCAATACGACCTTGTCGGTTCAGAGGTTTCGTACTATAAGTACGCACCGGTACCGGTTCTCGAAAATGGTCGTGCTACGCTCTACTGGGACCGCTCTATCATCACGGACAGGACTATTCTTGCGAATAAACCTGATATCGTCTTGGTAGACCGGTCGGAACGCCGGGCGATACTTGTTGACATCACCATCCCACATGACGCTAATCTCGTGAAGGCCGAAAAGGACAAGCTTAGCAAGTACCTTGACTTGGCACACGAGATTACCGCTATGTGGGATGTCGACTCAACAATTATCGTTCCGATAGTCGTTTCAGTGAACGGTCTGATAGCGAAGAGCCTTGACCAATACCTTAAGAGGCTCTCTCTAGGCAGCTGGATCAAGGGTCAGATACAGAAGGCGGCTCTCCTGGACTCGGCACGCATTGTGCGGAGGTTCCTCTCTCTGCAGCCCTAGCCACTGACCGTTTGAGCCTTGCCCCGCGGTCGGTGGTCTCCCGTTTTGATACATTTTTTACTATAATGTTTTTGATATTTATTTATGAACATAAGTAGTATTAAGTATAATAGTAAAAAATGTATTTTAGACGAGTTTACAATTAAATAAAGTGTCATAATAATAATAAATGCTTTATTGTGGACACAAAAAATAAAACATTACAAAACTAGGTACATATTTTAGTGAAATATTTTGGTCACACAATTGGTGGTCTTATCGCTAACAGCGATTTCTTCCAGACAACCATTCCTATGCCAAGGAAGCTAAAAACTAAGACTATAAAAACTATGTACTTAAACTAAAAATATTATAATTATGATACAAGCAAAGGTCGTATAAAATCAGCACACATCAGTGAAACTATGCGGCAAAAACACACATCACACATACCTACAATCATTTTAGCCCATCACTGTTGCGGCCAAACAGGCTCAGTCTCAGCGAAATGCTTAATTAGATAGCTAGAGAGAGATAGGAGAGAGAGAAGAAAGAGAGATATAACTTTTGAAACTATCATGGTTGTGAACATAATTATGAATATCAACGGGATATTTACCATGATTTGTGAGTTCTGTTGTTTCCCGATATTTCGACCGACAGGGATCAGGTTCAAATCCCTGGATCGAACTTCACAATCCACAGGTAATCTCAACAGAACGCCACTATATACCAAGACTGGTTCAAGAAGCGATTGAGATTACAAAACTCCGACACCAGAGTGAGTCACTAGCTCATACGAAGAAGAAGAAGAAGAACAGGAATTTCAATTGAGAAGATGGTTGTCAATTGTCTGTAGTCTGGAATCCTGTTGTTAGAATGTGTAGGAACCGAAAAAGTGATGTTTCAAAAGTGTGTCCTGATACAGTAAGTGTTGTGTGTCGTGATCGAGTTAGAAGTGACATTGAAACCAGTGGTAGTGGTGTCATTCGTAATAAAATACTAAGAAAGAGGGTAGATAGATTCGTCTGCCAGTAACTACCCACTCGCGCAGACTTCAGTTCCGCCCGTGATCATGCTGCTTTCAAGCTGAAGAAACAGTCGAGCACGTCATCTTACACTGCACTGCCACAAATGAAGCCAAAACAAAATCTGGATTACAAAAACTGCTTGATCAAGGCTCACAAACGCAAGCAGTATCGGGAATCATAGAGCAATGTTGCCACCAACCCAGAGTCCTCCGTTATTTTATGGAGTTGGGCTGGCTGGGGTCAGGTCAGCAGGGGGGCAATGCACAATACACCCCAATTCGGGACGTCGGTGCAGAACTTTTTCCCCCCAAATTAAAATTAGATGGTGCATGCAACTGCGTCGAAATATCGGGAAACAACAGAACTCACAAATCATGGTAAATATACCGTTGATATTCATAATTAAGAAAGAGATAGCGTGCACTCACGTCCATCCTGTCGGTGTCGGGCATGGTGGTGTAGAGCGCCACCAGGTCGCCGTCCAGCACGCCTCGCGCCGCGCCGCCGCCCAGCGCCTTGCGCGGACACTTGTACGTCCTACACGACAACATTATACTCTAATATCTGGCCAACATTTGGACCGAACACTGGCAATGTCCTTTTAACATCCACAAAGCAGTTAAATTCCTTATTTGCATGAAATATCTACTTACGGATCTATTTATGTCAGTGTTTGACTAAGGTCAAAGCTGCGTAAATTGCATGCAAATAAGGAACTTAACTGTTATGTGGATGTTTCAATTTCCTTTAGCATGTTATAAAATGCTCTCCGATGCTTTCCGACGCGCGCTAGTAAGTGTGAATCGTACATTATGTGCCGTCTATGTTGCTTTTCTATTGTTGATTTAATCGTACTAATTATCTATAGAATTTAGGTGAAGCGCCATTCACCACAATATTGCAAGGAATTTTTTTTTTCTTGATCAAATCAATTTGGTTGTACTAAGTCAGCGGGTCATCCAGTAGCTTATATTTGTACAAATACTGTTCAGTAATTAATGATTACCTGTGCGCTCTAGGGTTGAGTCCGGCGATATGGCAACAGTAGTTATTCATAACATTTTGCAACATCAAGAGTCTTCTGTACATCTTCTCCGACAGTGGGAGGATGTAGCCGAGTGCGCCGTCTAATGTCGCTGTCAAACAAATTATATAAAATGACAAACAAGTATTATAATATGATAATATGACAAACAAGTTCTATAATACTACATATATACTTTTTATTATAAATGCATAAATACATATTACACACAGAAAACACTCAGACCATAGACAAATATTTGCAGAATATACAAACATTTATCTCGTGGCGGGAATCGAGCCCGCACCTTCTGCGTCTCTGATAGACCTTTACCCACTGCGCTATACAGAGGTCGTCACAAGAATATAGACCTTGTTAACTTTATCTGCCTTTTTTTAAATCTAAGGCACAAGAGTCTTATAAGTTATAACCTACATGGCTCAAGTTGATGGGCGCAGTACGTTGCATCGTAGAGCACGTTGCAAACAATCGTGATCTACGATGCAATGCTTTGGTTACTACTTAGCATCAGGCACGCCTTATGCCAAGTAGTATGTCCTTGTTCCATATTCAGGTAACATAAAAAAACATATTTTTCTCAAACATGCTTGGCAATTGACGTTGACTTGTTCAACACCTCATTAGTGCAAGTAAAATGTTTGATGAATAATCGTTTCTTCCAAGTTTAATCCACGAGTGTTCTGTCCGTCTACTATTGCTATGTCTTTTTTTTTACTCTGTAGCTATGTGTGAAAACTTTTAATTGGCTGTCAAAACCTTTTCACTTATTTACTCATGTACCTAGCTGTAAGTTTTCCTTGAGAATAAAGTAAAATAAAATTAGAACATTATTTTGACAACCTTCGAGATAAATCGAAATTTCTATACCAGCCCAATACATGCGAGCAGCGGCTGGCAAAAGTTGTATGAAAATTAATATCCTATAGTGAAATAATGGATCGATTTTGACTGCAAAATGTCCGGAATAAGACCTAATAGAAGAGAATAATTACTGTAAATAAAAACGAATTAACAGCCAAATATTTGTTTTATTTACTACTAGCGATCCGCTCCGGCTTGCCACGGGTGCAATGCTATAGATACATATAATGTACAATAAAATATATGTACATAAAATACGCATACAATCCAAAACAAAAAAATGTGTTTATTTACGACATCACAATATAAACCTCCAATATTATCAGTGTTTCTCTGCTATATTATGCATATTATACGTTCCTCTCGAATTACTCTTTCATAAAAAAACCGCATCAAAATCCATTGCCTACTTTTAAAGATCTTAGCATACATAGGGACAGACAGCGGGAAGTGACTTTGTTTTTTATTAGGTAGTGATAGTTCTGCGAGAACAGCGCCGCGTCTATTGGAATTGAGTGGTGGCGCGGGCTTTACGCAGTGTTGCCGTTTTAGCATTTTTAATGCTAAATTTAGCATATTTTCGGGTCTGCTAGCTTGAAAAATTCGCATTTAGCATATTTCATAATTAACATTTTTTTGTACGTTACCTAAAAATTCAAAATTCCTAAGGAATTCAAAAGATTTTATAGAAACCAGAGACAATCTGTTTTCACGGCTTCTCATATTTATGAGAAAATTTTGCGCGAACAACGGGAAAAGATGACAGAGTTTAACTTATTTCAAATTTTGTACTTACAAAATTTACTCTTTGGGTATTAAGATTAATATGGTACTGAGCGCCATATATCAGCCGGCATTTTCCTTTACTAAAGCAACACATTAAATGCAAAATGTATATGTCAATGAAAAATAATTAACCTACGATGCAAATTAATCTTAATACCCAAAGAGCAGAGTCTTCTCTTGCGTTCTTTATATGCGAATATCTTTATATATCTTTCTTTCTTTCTTCGAATATGCATATATTATAACAGTAGACTACTTTAGTTTGCTATTCGGGAATAAAATATAGATTTTAGCATTTTATTTAGCATTTTTTTGGCATTTTCTGCAACAAGTTTTAGTATTTTCTCCAAATAAAAAACGGCAACACTGGCTTTACGTCGGATACTCACTGTAGACGGTGACGTGTCGGCGATGGCTGCTGTTTGTTGTCGATCGGGCCGCGATCCTGAACATAGCGTGCACTTGCTGACCTAGATGGTAGTCACTCTTCTTTATGAGCCGTTGACCTGGAGATAAGCAAAACAAATCTATATGGATGAATTCAGAGGCCCAAGTCATCGATATATTATATACTAGCACCATAGAGTCACAGTCTTCAAGGGAAAACTGTCAAAAATCGTCCAAGCGTATTTGATATAAATAAATGCTGGACGTAATCACACAGCATCATGTAGCCCCAAACTAAGCAGAGCATGTATTATGGGTACCACATGATTGATATACTACATATATCATTTGTTTTGTAAATACATACATATCATATATAGAAATCACCCAGACCCGAGACAAATCTCTGCAGAACATGCAAACATTTGTCCCGCGACGGGAATCGAACCCACAACCTTCAGAGTCTCAGGCGGACCTACGCCCACTGCGCCACAGAGGCCGTCAAATGCCAAATAAACTACAAATGCCAAAGGAGAATGCCGAGAACCCGTACCAATTGCGTCAAAACCAAACGTATGCCAAAAAAAATATTATATTTTATAAATGACATTAACATTTTCTTTAGTTTTACACACCGACGGAAAATAATAAAAGTAAAAAAATATTTTGTTGATTTGGTTTCCGCCGCACGCCGCCATTAGACTGCAAGAACCAATGATATTCACATTACTATGGCAACAAACATTGATGTAAAGTGTTACTATGGCAATAACCCTCATTTTTAATTATTTTGACAGTAGAATCGACAAAAAACTTATTGGAGATTTTTTTGACGCATCCATTTTAGTCTTGGTACGGTGCGCCATACATCAGACGGCATTCTCCTTTGCAATAATTTAGACCTTTGTCGTTTGACAAAGTATGCAATTGACAGCGTGCGCCGAGTTTTGGTGTAGACACTTTATTTCCACGTTTGAATTATCTCGATTGCCGAAGTACGAATATTTTGACATATCGTATCGTAAGCGTATCGTAATTTTGGCCATTGGGGATGCGTTATTTCGAATTTACGCTTTCATTGGCCATGTTGGTAGGCAGATTTTTGTAGAACTAAGTTAGCATTTAAGACCTTTTGTAACCAAAAATTTACTAAACAAAATTATTATGAATTATGAATTATTTATATTATTATGATTTATGAACGTATTTCAAGATACGTTCACCATACATGTCAAAATATTCGTGCTTCGGCATCGGACCATGTAACATGTTATAAAACATAAATAACATTATTTTATAACATATTTTGTTAGTATAGACGATGTATTATGTTGTAAAACAACTCCCCTAACTCTGTAACGGCTGAACGGATTTGGAAAAAAACATCAAGACTTTTTCCCTATTATGGATATCTTATCATTTTACTCAGTACGCGCATATATTGATGGATAGCATAAAGGGAGGGGTAGTCAGATCAAGTCCAAACATACAGGTCACATCACGTAAAAATAGCGCTGGAAGAAAGGGAAGCGGGGGCTGTTTGCACATGGGTACATTCGCGCATGAAAGTACTAAGTATAGTAAAGTAGGCCTACTGTTTTATTGTTGAACTAGCCTTTTGATCGCGGCTTCGTATCTTAGTTATAAGTAGGTATCTTCATTGTAAAATATATAAGATAGAATAATCATTAAATAGAATTTAAAACATGTTTGATTCAATATAGAATGTTTAATCTAATTACAAAAAAAATGTTGTTGTTTCTAAATGATCAACTGCATTATATCAGCCTCTCCATAAAACAATATACGTCATAAATATTTTTTCCACTATTCTATGTAAAACCATTTCGCAATTAAAAACTTTTGTGCGCGATGGTGCGGAGAGCAAAGCTTGACGGAACCAATAGGGCAACGTCAAGCATGTGGCGCAGGGCAACAAATAGACCGATAAATCGCTTAATGCGCAGCTTGAACGCAACCGTTCATTTTGGCATCAAACAAGGTTGTTGCACCTAATCAGGTTTATAATTATGTAGATGTCTGCAAACACTTCATGAGCGCGTTCCGTGCGGTACATGCTACATTGTCATCAGTTGTGTGAGTTCAATTGCTAGTTTTTAAAATAATATTCATAAATACATTCAAAGACCTCATAGATCAAATGCATTGTAAATCGGAAGCAATTACCACGCCAATTTGCCAACACAGCGTGAAAAATTACCTGGGCACTATATATATCAAATAAACTTTTGAACTGTAGGGCTTGCAGCCTGATTTAATATCTTGCTCACGAATAACAATACCTATGATTGCGCCACTGCAATGGCACTAATATAGTCGCAAAATGTGCATTCCAATATTATTTATTACAATATTGTAATAAATAATTGCACATTTATTATTTATTATTATTCCAAAATTTGGATAACCATTATTGTTCTCGCCTGATTTTATTATTTATACCAAATAGACCAATAGACTAGTACATTAACCTACTACTTTGATAAAAAATCGATTGATTGAAAGATACGTCCTGGAATTGAACGCTTAGTGATTGCTGACACATTAATATTGCAAAATTTTATGTAAAAGCAAACAGCTCGCAGCTAGCCGAAGGTTCTGCCGGTGCGATAGCAGCCACCGGCTGTTTCACAACACGCACTGCCTCGCAAGGGATCAATATTTTTTAGAAATTATATTTTCTGACGCCTCAACGACAGGGCATATAGGGCAGCCCGTAATGAACAAACAGCTAGTGTTGGTTCGAATGGTTAAGTACATAAATAATAGAGTACTTATAGCGCTTAGCTCATCTTTTTTTCTATTTCTATATCTGCATATATCTGCCGTGAAGCAGCTGAGCTGTGTTTCGGTTTGAAGGGTGTGGGTGTCGGTGAAATTACAGGCACAAGAGGCTTATCATCTTCATGCCTCAAGTTGATGGACGTAGGGCGTTGCATCGTAGAGCACGTTCCGGAAAAACGTGATCTTACGATGCAATGCTTTGTGTTAGGTAATGGTTCACTTAACATCAGGTGGGCCATGTACTTGTTTCATCTTCAAGTAGTATAAAAAATAAATAAATAATTAAAAATATTTCCATGATCCTTGCCAAAAGCAATTTAACAATTTTTACAACGGCCCGCTTTTTACGTGACGCGGCCTATAACAGTCGGTACATGCCTACTTTTTGAAAGCATTCGACGATTTGTATTTGGACAAAATTTTCAATATGCATAGTTTGTGACCTAGGATACCATAAAGGTTACTTTTTATAATGGCATCACGCGAGCATCAAAACGTGTCAAAACGGATCTTTGTCCCTCTGAAGTAGGGATGTTACGAATAGTTGCATTCGGATTCGCTTATGCGATTGATTCGCATCATTTTATACATTCGCATTTGCATCAAGCGATGCTAATGTTTTGCGAATGCGAATGTGTGTAGGTCGTGCCGTGTCTCGCCCGACGGCCGCGCGGTTTGTCGTTCGCAGCGCGCAGCGCAAAGACAGATATCACGTGGTTCATTCGACAAATAAAAGCTCTTCTTACTCGCTGATTGTAAGGTTTGTTTTGTTTTGTTAATCAATTACATACAACTAATCTAAAGTATTTCTGTTCTAATCATTACGTACAAATATTTTTTTGTATTTTGTATTTGTATTTATTCAAAACATTACAACTATTATTACAGGTCAGACCTAATACCATCAAAATAATCCTTATTTTCTTATAATTCTAATAATTTAAGTTCAAAATCAATTTGCAAAATAATAAATACACTTATGAGTTAATTCAATAAAACAAATATATAATTACAAATGTCTATTATCAAAAAAAAAAAAGTGACTAAGTAACTATTACTTTAATTAATTATCTAACTAATAAGTGAGTTTTTTCCATGACATCCAAAAAATAAGTGTAATAACAACACAATACGACGAACACTTTGAGAACTGTTCATTCCGAAGAATAAACATTCGCATTTGCATTCGCACATTCGCATTCCGAAAATTCGCATTTGCATATGAAAAATATGATATTAGTAACATGAAGTTAGGCTCAGGAAACTATTCAACCAATTTTTGTGCAATCCGACACATAGGAAATACGTCGCTACTTGCAGACAACTTCAGAAGGACATAGTTACGTTGTGAGTACGTTGGGGTGTAAGGGGTTCCAATCTCCATCTCCGGAACCCAAGCCAACCTCACCTGCACGTGGTGCACCCTACTAACTAACAAACGTGGCTCTGGCGGCCAGCTGATTGCGGCATAGCGCAGCCTAACACCGGTACAGCTAAATCCCCAAGCCGGAGACGAGCAGCAGCGTTGGCAATGCGAGAAGATGGCCAAACCGCATGTCCAGCGTGGGTATTATGGGCATATCCCCCTTCTTATAGGGGAGGCATATGTTCAGCAGTGGGCAGAAAGGCTGGTGTTGTTGTTGTTGAGTACTGTTGTGTTCGTACATACCTCCGTAGCTCTCTCTCGCTTGCGGCTGGTACATATACATAGCGAAATTCCCTTCCGCTTCGCTCACCAGGAAACCGAGATTGCTGTTGTCTACCACGAATTCTATGTCATATATCTGGAAAATATAACTTATTTTGTAAATCTAGGTCTGACGCCTCGGTCACATCAAATCCGCCATAGGCCGAGGTATGATCACACGTCAACGGCCCATGTCAGATAAATAAATAAAATGATATTATAATAAATAAATAAATAAATAGATAGTATGCAGGCGGGCGTTGGCAGCTGTGGCACAGTTTAGCAAATAATGCAGTTATGATAGATTTTTCCATATTTAGTTTCATAAATCATAAATTATCTATGGTTTTGAATCTAGGTAATACAAAACGATGGTTTTTGTTCCTATGTAACTTGTTCCGAAATAAACATTATTTATTGTAAATAAATAAATAATGCTGGATGGTATCACACAGCATCATATAGCCGCAAAGTAAGCAGAACTTGTGTTATGGGTATAACATCACTGATATACTACATAAATACATATTTTTTGTCAATATTATACATCTAGAATACCCCTAGACCAAAGTCAAATATTTGTACATCATAGAAACATTTGTCTCGGGGTAAGAACCGAACCCGCTACCTTCTGCGTTTCAGTCGGGCCCTTGCTTACTAAGCACCATAGGTCGTCCAAAATAAATGCCATTTATGAAATATTTATTTTAGTATTTCAATAATTTGGAAAACATTTTATTAATCAACTGTCTTTTCATTATATTTCAGTACATACCTGTGCATTCCTTAGATCTCTTGAAACAAGCGAAAGTGTGCGATGGGTATCCTGAAATTAAAATAATAAATATATAATTTACATACATTGGCTTTATTTTGACGTACACAGACTGCTACGCCACAAATACTTCATTGCCACGAATATTACTTCGCTGCGCCAAAAGCTTTGTTAACACGAGTGCTTAGCTATTATACCACAATTGCTTCGCTTCAACGCAATTACTTCGCTATGCTACATGCCCTTTGTTGGCTCGAGAGCTTCAAATCGAATGCTTCGCTACACTACAAACACTTCGCTCCAGACCTAAAGTCCAATTCTGACAACAAGTGTTTTGCTATTCGACAACACCGCAATGCTTCACATTACTCTACAAACAATTTGAAATACCCAAGAAGTATCATATTATCATCATCATCAAAAGCCTATAGCAGTCCACAGCTGGACATAGGCTTCCTCAAATGAGCGCTATCGCTCACTGCTCGACACATCTAGCTTCTACCAGCAGCCAAAAGCAGATCGTCACTACATCTGGCCGGAGGGCGTACTACATTTCGTTTGCCGAGCCGCCACCTCCACTTAAGAACTCGTTTACTCCAACAGTTATCGGTTCTTCGGCAGATATTGCCAGTCCACTGCCACTTCAGCATGATAATGATCGTTCTCATGTGATGTAATATAAGTATCTAATGGGGGTTGTAAGGGGTTGCAACATCCAGCTAACCTCACCTGCACGTGATTCACCTGCACTGTAACAAACGGGGCTCTGGCGGCGTCTGATTGGGGCATAACGTAGCCTAACAGCACAGCTAAATTCGGGCAGCAACGTGGGCTGCGGGAAGCTATTCCCTGCGATCCTCAACCCGCAAGCACAGCAGGGGGATTACGGGCATATCTCCCTTTAATAGGGGAGGCCTATGTCCAGTAGTGGGCTGATATAGACTGGTGTGGTGGTGGTGGAAGCTAGTCACTAACCTGGTACCGGAGCAATGACACGGATTTGTAGACGTCGCAGACACAGATGAGGTTCTTGATGGCCAGCATGCGGTGGACATAGATGCCGGTGTCTATGAACGCGATGCCCACCAGGTCGTTGTCTTTCAGTTGCCATATGTATATCTGGAAGTTATTAACGAATTACTATTTTTGAGATACATGCAGAATCTACAACACAAGTCCGGTAAGTTTATTTCATTTATTTAAATTAATTAGAACGGTCAGACCATACACAACTCGCACACAAAGGGTTCCGTACCGTTGTAAGGGAGCCCCACTTAAATATTAATTTTATACTGGTTTATTTGTTATTATAGCAGCAACAGAAATACGTATGTGAAAATTTCAACTGTTCAGCTATGTTCATGAGATGAGTTCATGAGATAACGCCTAATGACACACGCACACTCTTCAATCCGAAACAGCAATGCTGCAGCCAACCTCACCTCCCTGTGATGCACCCAGCTGTATAACAAACCGACTGACGGCCGGCTGATTACGGCATAGCGCAGCCTGATGGCTCAGCTACATTCCCATGCCGCGCGCTGACGAGCAGCAGCGTCGGCTGCGAGAAGCTGTGCCCCGCGATCCTCAACCCGCATACATATGGGCATATCCCATTTATTAACAGTGGTCTGATATGGGTGCAAAGGCGTAGTAAATAGAGGCATACCTTCTGTCCGACGGCCGATATAAGATATCCCAGGACCTGCGTAAGCGCAGTCACGGGACCCTTCTGTTCCTTTGCATAAAGCTCCTTGAATCTAAATAAAGAAATCTTATTAATTTATACAAAACTTAAATGTTTAAAATCTACCAAAAACGTTTGAGACTGTTTATGGTACCTGAAAATGGGACAATTACATGACCCAGCTGAAGTTAAGTGGTAACCATTACCTATCACAAAGCATTACAAAGTAGATAATGCTTTTTGGAAAGTGCCCTACGATGCAACGCCCTGCGTCCATGAAGATGATAAGCCTCATGTGCCTGTAATTTCACCGGCACCCACACCCTTCAAACCGAAACACAGCAATGCTGCTGCACGGCAGAAATAAATTAATTATAATCACCTATTCTTGGTAAGCGGCTGCCCAGGTTCTGGCACGACGTCAATTATGTCGTAGATTATAATCTGTCAAAGAAAACTTAGATGTAGATATCTTTATAGTCACCACAGCAAATACAAACATATCTAAGTAATCGATAAAATTCGTCCGCGGTTGTGCAATGGACGAACTTATCGCTAAGCGATCATAATCATAAATCATAAATTATTTATTTGCTGGAATAGTTCTTAATAATAAAGAAATAGCTCTGTATGTCAATATATTCGGGAGACAATATTGCACATATTCACACCCATGGAAAGTACAGCCTGATCATCCATGTACACAACATAGACAAAACTTATGCTTCGTTTACAGTAACCTACCAGATGTGCTAAAAATAGATTAGAGACAGTAATAGGTAACACAAGGCACCCAGACTTGAGTAGATTAGGTTCTAAATATTTCACAAAACCGAAGCAGAGCACATCGATGCCACCTATTCTTGCGGTCCCTACCCCTAGAGTATTTATCTAAAATGCGGAGCCAGAAGCTCGCGTGGGAGATCCTGAGTGGAGCTAGCTCGTGAGGACAAGTAGAGCGAAGGGGGGAGGTGGCGAGCGAAGCGAACCGGCGACGTCCGTAGCGGAGCGAAGGGCGAGTGGACGAAGCGACACTCAGGGGAGACCTCGCGAGAGTTCTGGCAAGAGCCCATACAGGAGTCAAATATCTTTATTTACATTTAAGTGATTTAGTTTAGTGATTTATAGTCTATGGACGTTGTAACTTGATACTTTCAAACGAGTGATGGCTGACAAAAAAATCGACCAATCAGAAGCCATATACAATGCAGTCCATCCAATAATATTTAAAAGTTCCTTTATGTCATAAAACATTATCCATCAACCACATTTTCAATTAAATTGTAAATAAGTTTTTTTATGCAGTGTTTTATTTTTGAATTCAGTGGGTAATCTATATATTTATTATAAATGCGATGTCTTCCAGGCAACCTTTGGATGGACTGAATTGTATAGGGGATAGCATTAAGCCTTAGATTCATTACGCAACATATTGAGGCGCAACATGTTATTCAACGTTGAGCGACGACCAACGTGGAACATTTGTTTAGCTACGTTGCATGATCAGTGGCCAACATGTCGCCTGAGGAGGTAGAGTTAATCTCAGCTGTGTTTACACTACTGACATTGTTGTTACGAGATCGACAATGTGGTTCACATAAGAAAATAATAGGGATGATGCCGGGGTAAAAAATAATAATATTAATTATTAGTCCGTCAGTTAGCAATATATATAATCAACAAAAAATATTGGACACGTATTTTTTTTGTTAACAAATCAATAAAAATTGACAAAGTTATAAAGCGTCAAGGTTCGGGACGTCACTTGTATGTAAAAAGTGTACTAAGCCGTGTCACGCGGAACTTCAAAATATCTAATAATATATATATACGTAACCCATGGTGTAAAAAAGTGCCCTAACCCGGGACGGACCGCTAGTAGTTTATCAAGTGTTTTATCTCTAACATTACTAGGTATCATTATGGTAGTCTTACTCTTCATGAGCGATTAAAAATGTACTAGCTTAAAGTCGTCCAATAGGCTAGATGCCTGAAAAAAAATATATTTAGTCTGTCATTTACATTATCAAAAAATATTGGACACGTATTTTTTCTTTTGTCAATTTAACTAAAATTTACAAAAATCTATTAAATCTTTGTCCGGTCCGTCCCGGGTTAGGGCACTTTTTTACACCATGGGTTACGTTACCTAAGTTTTAGTAAGGATCCCTAATCTTTTCTAGCAATAAATGTTTGTTATATGTATCTATGTTACTCAGGGTGTAGCTTTCCAATGGTGAAAGAATTTTTGAAATCGGCACGGTAGTTTTTGAGTATATTCATTACAAACATACACACACAAAATACATATTTTTAATATTAGTGTAGAAATAGTTCGCAATGTGAAGTAACTTACCCTCCCTCTTGACGTAATGTCTTCGCTGTAGTTGTAGTTTGTGCCTAATGCTATGTAACCTCTCCGTCCAGACCTAAACAAATTTATTTATAGATTAACATTACAAGTAGCCGCAACTCACAACTTAATATTAATTCTAACTAATATTATTAATGCGAAAGCGAAAGTTAGTTTGTTTGTGACGCTTTTAACTACTTCGATCAGCATGAAATTTCGCAAACAGGAAAAAACGCATAGAAAAATATCTTAACTATATTAAATTCCAAAAATTGTAGGACAATAATGGGGTGTTACAACCATCTTCGGAATTTAACCTAACCTCATCTGCCCGTGTTGCACCTGCTAACTAACAAAAGGGGCTCTGGTGACGACTAACTGCGGCATAATACAGACTACACCAGCTCTTATACATTCCCTGGCCGCAGACGGGCAGCATCGTCGGCTGCGAAAAGCTGTGCCCTGCGATCCCCAACCCAGCGTGATGAATATGGGCATATCCCCATTCTTATCCTAGGAGGCCTAAGTACAGCAGTGGACGGATATAGGCTGTTGTTGTTGTTGTTATAATACAAAAGTTACTCACGTAGTCCCCTCGTATGTCAAAGAGACGTTCTTCATGCAGGTGACATGTTCCCACTCGTCCAGTTCTATCTTGGTGTTGGGGATGATCTCCCAGGAGACAGGCGAGAACAGCATCACGGAGAAACGATCCTGCGTCGGATACGGGAATCTAAACACAGAGAGTACATCTGTCAAACATAACAAAACAATAAGCGTTGCTCAAAGCAAGGAGTTTTTACTATGGAGTGCGCGCTTTGATCAAAAGTCTGTGCCCGTAATCATAGACATACATACAAAACTGCACAAAACAACAATAAAGATGGACAAGTACTTAACAAGTTCGCTTCTCTCGCTCTGTTACGTCATCCGATAAATTTTGAGTTTAAAAAACTCAAAGGTTGAATCATAATCTTAGACATACATACAAAACTATGCACAACAACAATAAATATGGACATGTACCTAACATGTTCGCTTCATTCGCTCAGAAAAACTCAGTCTTAATCATAATCATAGACATACATACAAAACTGTACACAACAAAATAAATATAGAAAATTACTTAACATGTTCGCTTCGCTCTCACTGTTAAGGCGTCCGACGAATTTTGCGTTAAAAAAAACAAAGTTTTAATAATAATCTTAGACATACATACAAAACTGTACAAAACAACAATAAATATGGACAAGTACCGAACGTGTTCACTTCACTCGCTCTGAAAAACTCAGTCTTAATCATATTCATAAACATACATACAAAACTGTACAAATCAACAATAAATATGGACAAGTACTTAACATGTTCGCTTCTCTCGCTCTGTTACGTCGTTCGACTAATTTTGACTTTTAAAAACCCCAAAGTTTTAATCATACTCTTAGACATACTCACAAAACTGTACACAACAACAATAAATATGGACAAGTTCTTAAAATGTACATGGGGTGTAAGGAGTTCTAACCTCCAACTTCCGGACCCAAGCCAACCTTTCCTGCACGCGGTGCACCCTGCTAACTAACGAACGAGGCTCTGACGGCCAGCTCATAGCGGCACAGCTAAATTCCCTGACCGCCGAAGGGAAGCAGCGTCGGCGGTGCGAGAAGCTGTGTCCTGCGATCCCCAACCCGTATGCCCGGCGTGGGGATTATGGGCATAAACCCCACGCCGGGAACGAAATGGCCCCCAGTTCCCGGCCGCCCCTCTATTCCTGGCCATACAGATAGCGGCCATGGTAACGGCGGGGCAGGGGGTGCTAGCAATCTCCGGGTTACCTCTGGCTACCTACAAAACCTGACCCTGGCTACGTACAACGGATGCACGCTGAGGCTCGACGGACATCTAGCGCAGTTGGAAGTGGAGCTAGAGAACATTAGGTGGCATGTTCTGGGGTTATGTGAAGTCCGTAGTGAGGGACACCATAACCGGTTATGGTTTCCTCTCCACCACCACTCGGGAGACCTCCTGTACTTCCGCAAGGGCGACGAAACTCCCAGGGTGGCGTGGGGTTCCTCGTCAGTAAGGTTCTCTCTAACAACGTTGAAGAAATCTCCAATATGTCGACCAGAGTAGCGAAAAATGGGTAGTGAAAATTATTCAGGTTTACGCACCGACCTCTGCACATTTGGATGACGAAGTGGAGGATATGTACGAGGATATATCCAAAGCCTTGCACAACACCACGAAGGCTCACTTCAACGTTGTTATGGGGGACTTTAACGGCAAAGTGGGAGTCCGAATTGGCCACGAATCCAGAGTGGGAACGCATGGTTTTGAGTGTAAAAATCACAGGGGGCATATGCTGGTCTACTTTCTAGATATGGAGGGGCTCTTCTTGATGAACTCGTTCTTCGAGAAGGCGCCCCACAGGAACTGGACATGCCGTAGCCCCGACACTGTGACTAAAAATGAGATCGACTTCATCATGACGGATAAAAAGCACATATTTAGAGACGTTTTCGTAATCCAACAGGTTCAATACAGGCCGGGTTTCACGGTGTATACGGCACCATAGACCACATTCACATAGAGAGGCAGGATTATACAGAAGTCCGAAGAGTATAGTCAGCCACTGTGTCTGGCTTTTGTGGACTATGAGAAGGCCTTTGACTCTGTCAAAACCGGTTGTAATTGTAATAAACTGGGCTGTCCTGTGCCAAGAGGACTATCGTTATATCGAAGAGTTGAGATTTCCGTACGAAGCCGGCACTATGAGTGTCCGAGTCCTGTACTCGGACACTCATAGTGCCGGCTTCCGCAGTCCAGCACCAGCAGTCTAAACCCATCCAACTGCGCCGCGGAGTGAGACAGGGAGATTTCATATCTCCGAAACTATTCACAAGTGCGTTGGAGGATATGTTTAAGACGCTGGACTAGAAAGGTATGGGCATAAACATAACGGCGAGCACATCTCACACTTGCGATTCGCTGATGACATAATCCTAGTGGCGGAGTTGCTGGAAGAGCTGCAACAGCTGGACGGCCTAGCATCAGCCTCGTGAATGATAGGTCTTGGCATGAATTTGGACTAGACCAGTCATGGTCAATGACCAAATTGATCAAAATCCTTTCGTCGTTAATGAACACCTCAAATTGTTTCGGAGTACACGTACCTCAGTTTGATAGAAACAACTTCGAGAAGGAGGCCAAGAGGAGGATTCAGCTGGGTTGGGCAGCATTTGGAAAACTACGCGGTCTGGTTTTAATCTGCGTCCTACCCGTCATGACATACGGAGCCGAAACGTGGACAGTAAGGCTAATCCACCAGTTGAAAGTCGCTCAGCGAGCTATGGAACAAGCCCTGCTTGGAGTTTCTCTGAAGGATAGAATCCGCAACGAGACTATCCGACATATCTCAGAGAATTAGCAAGCTGAAGTGGCAGTGGGCTGCCCATATCTACCGAAGAACCGACAACAGTTGGGATAAACGAGCTCTTGAGTGGAGACCAGAGGCTCGCCAAACGTAGTTATAGACGCCCTCCGGCCAGGTGGAGTTACGATTTGCAAAAGGCTGCTGGTAGAAGCTTGATGCGTCGAGCTCAGAACAGGGCGCAGAATGGCGCTCATTAGGGGAGGCCTATGTCCAGCTGTGGACTGCTATAGGCTGATGATGATGATGATGATGACTTAACATGTTTGCTTCGCTCGCTCTGTTACGTAGTCCAACGAATTTTGAGTTTTAAAAAAACCCAAAGTTTTAATCATAATCTTAGACATACATACTAAACTGTACACAACAACAATAAAAATGGAGAAGTTCCTAACATGTTCGCTTTGCTCGCTCTGAACAACTCAGCCTTAATCATAATCATACATATACAATATTCATACAAAACTGTAAACAACAACAATAAAGATGGACAAGTATTAACATGTTCGCTTTGCTCGTTCTCTCACGTCATCCTTCGAATTTTAAGTTAAAAAAAACAAAAGTTTAAATCTTAATCATAGACATACATACATACAAATCAAAACTAACCCAACATGTGTTTCTACATTGTGTACTAACCACACAGACTTTCTGTGAATGTGTTAGACAAAAATAAAATCAAATTAATTTGAACTATTTGTTTTATAAAAGAAAATAATTAATCGTAAAAATCGGTCAAGGCAAGTGTCGCGGTAAGAGATCAGTACTGAACAGATGCAGGTCGGTTCCCTTGGAAAAGCGAGAACTGCTCATTTGACATTTGAGAGTAAATGTAATGAAATAGATGATTAAGCTTAAAACGCCAGCAAGAGAGCTTTCATTCCAGGGTCATAGCACGATTAATAATGCCCTGACTTAGTAAAACGATCCACATCCACATCCACATCAGCCTATATCAGTCCATTGCTGGACATAGGCCTCCCCTAATAAAGGGGGATATACCCATAATCCCCACGCTGGGCATGCGGGTTGAGGATCGCAGGGCACAGCTTCTCGCAAAATTAAGTAAAACGATGCTTTTGCCCAAATACAAAAATTGCTCAACAATTTAAGATTATCTTGACCATTCGAGACGCCGCTATTCTTTCAGAATCTGTGTACTGAAATATCAATGAAATCACCACTTATAAAGTCATATACGTAGAAGAAACGGGGTAGAAATAGTCGCCATTAAACTTCTACCCCGTTTCATAATACATTATTTTTATACGTAATGGCAACCAGGCGATGAAATTACTGAGACTAAAAAAGAATACAAACTAAATGAGGTGTTTCCATCAATATATTTTCAGATTGTCCACATTTCTGAGTTCTACAGAACTAGTGTGGTTTACACAGCACTCACCTATCGCCCTTATTCTCGGTCGACTTCTCCTTGTCCTCTCCATTGAACTTGTAGTATGATGTGGCGGGTGACTGCGTGGAGGCGAGCAGGCAATAGGTGCGCGACTCCATGTGGTACGTCACGTGGTGCGGAGACATACGGATGGGAACCTTGCGCACGGCCCACGGAGCGTCGTACGATAAGTGAGCAGGCAGCACGCAGATACGAAGCTCGGACTGGAAATATATATCCATGTTCAAGTAACAAATTAATTTTATAAGTTCGCCATTTGCTTTGGCCAATAGAATGTCATCCTTAAATGGGTTAAGATCCCACAGTGTTTGCAGACCCGCTTTTTCAATCAATATGTTCTGCCGACAATGACTTATGGTGCCGAGATATCAACGCTTACTCATATGAGGCTGTGTATAGAATGAGAGCACAGAGAGTCATGGAGAGTGCTATGCTCGGCATCGAACTTGTAGATCGAGTTCTTAATGTCGAGATTCTAAAACGTATAAAAGTCCAAGAGATTATAAATCACTTATGGAACTCAAGTGGGGATGGGCGGGATAATACTCTCAATGGCGAGTCGTGGTTACGACAGGTGGAGCAGGACATTGCCCGAATGGTGGCCGAGGTCACGTCGGAAGACCAGATGCGAGATGGGTTGTCGACAGAGTACGCGTCGGCCGTTCGTGGATGCGACTAGCACAAGACCGTGGTTGATGGCACAAACTTCGGGAGGCCTATATCCAGCAGTGGATAAAGTCAGGCTGTGAATGATGATGAACCCTTTGCTTCGAGAGAGGTGGGCGACCATCACCACGAAATGGACACCTGGCAGACGGCGACCTCGGGGTCGGCCAAGAAAACGTTGTTGGGATGATCTGGATGCATTGAGGTGGGAGACCGCCAAAGACAGGGACACGTGGAAGAGTTTGAAGAGCCCTTTTCCCAGCAGCGGGACGAAATGGGAGAGTTTAAAAACGTAGCTTTCACCTGCCGCTTCGCTCGCGTTTTACACACACTAATGCCACAATGTGAATCAGCATTACTGTCAGTGTGAGGATAGGTGGTGACATTACAGCATATCAGGCTTAACACCGCCATGCCTAACAAGCTAGACCTACGAACCATACTTAGTTATAAGTAATGGTTACCACTTCACATCAGGTGGACCATGTACAAGTTTCATCTACAGTACCATAAAAAAATATTGCCCTTATAGAAAATACCTATATCCAGCAGTGGACTGAATGGGCTGGTGTTGTGTTGTTGTTGTTATCAAGTAGGATTTACAGTAGACTCACCTTAGCATTGAAGTAGAGGAAACCATGTGCACAGTTGGTGTTATTGAAGGCTGCGAAGGCAGTCACGGGGGGTAGTTCACAGCGCAGGGGGTGTGCCCGTAGCTCCCCGCGACCTGAGACTATCAGGAAGTAGGGAGTCTCCCCGCAAATGAACATGCCGTTGTACCCGCCTATGTTACCTGCAATATAGATAAATATAATTTATTCACTGAATAGAAATAGTTACACGGTAGCTTATTTAAGTTTGAAACTTTGTGCCACTAGGTGGCAGTGGCAAAACGCTACGGTGTCTAGAACGCAAACGAAAACATAAACCAACGCTGTAACTATCCGATACATTTTTGAACTAACTGAACTGATTGAAACCTAGCATTACGACCAATTAAATCAAATCACATCAAAATACCTTTATTGAATAAAAACACAACACTTAGAATGGTATTTTTTTTTTAATTTTACCAATTTTTTACTCCACCAAACAGAGAAGAATGGGCAAGAAACTCTGCTTGGCTTATATTTTTTTAAAGTATTTTTTTACAATCTTTATTCTTAACTATTACATTGTTTTTGAGGGAATTGGAGACAGTTTGGTCAGGTTGTCATCTTAATAATAAAATATTTTATAATGAGACTAACAACATTTTTGAATTTATGTACAGATAAACAGCTAGTTTATCTTTATTTCTAGTGATTGTCGCTATTTGTTTGAACAAATTTATATATTTTCAGCCATACATTAAGTTTTCATATATTAGGTCCTTACCTATGAAATTGGCGTTTTTCTCTCTATTTCATTTTGCACATATTTTGTTTTATGCATAGAGTCATATTCCAAATTAATTTATTTTGTGAACGTAACATTGCAAAGAATGAAAATACTATTTTTGAGGAAGCTCACCTCCTAAAACTTAAACTTAAAGCCCCCTAAAGCTTAAATTCGTAGTATTTTTTTTATTTTAAATAAGACTGCACATACTTTTCACAATGTTGTCGAATCATACACACCAAATTGCGGGAGATTAGGATTAGTAGTTCCAGAAAAAAATACAAAAATGTATGTATGGAGAAATCAATTATCTCGAAATTCTCCATACAAAACACCAATTTCATAGGTATAGGCCAAGCACCTAATATGTATTGGCACGGAACTGTGATAAAATTTATTTCTAACTTAGTTCTAAGTTAGTTCTAAGTTAGTCTCTGGGGCTCGCACACAGTAAATCTCTACATACAATAAATTTCTAAATGTGATTGGTCATTTGCTTTTTTGAAATATCCACTCAGGTACTCACCGAAGTACCGTATCTGTCGCACGGGCCACATGTCGGGGTTGGTGGCGGGAGCGGTGGGCCGATACCCGAACGGGAACGGCAGCTGCACCCGCGAGAACCGCACGCGCAGTGTGCCGCCACGGTACTTGAATGCCTGACAACGTTTACAATACAGCTCATTACCATCATAAGATCATGATCATCATCAGCAACCGTTTAAAGTCTAACGCTGAACATAGGAATTTCCACGAAGAACGGTTTTGAGCAGTGGGCCCTCTCCATCCACCACCGGCAATCTTGACGATGTCGTCGGTCCATTTACCGTGTTAAACCAACACACTGTAATTAAAAAAAGTGCGTTTCGAGAAAACGGGCAAATTAGAATTTGAAACCCGATACATTTAGTGAATACAGTGTTCTTTAAATCGTATTTTCTTAGTGAAGGTAATAGCTAGAAGAATATAAACTTTACAGGGCATAGAACAGATAAAAAAAAACGATGCTTTGCACGATAGCCATCTGGTGTGAGGTCTCCCTACACTTGGCCTTCTAGATCGCGGTCGCCATTTGAGCACCTTTATTCACTAACGGTTATCGGTTCTACTGGCTATATAGCCTGCCCACTGGTACTCAACTGAGTATACCATAAAGTTAATTATTTATTATGCTACCCATCTTTATAATAATAAAAAAAACTTGAGAGGTGTCAAGGAGAGAGAGAGAGAGACACAGATATACAGAGAAACACGCGCACGCCGCAAGGCTTCATTGAAATACACTAACTGGGTCTCGCGGCGCGGCAGCTCAAGCCTATACGGCAAGGCTAACGAGCACTTAGCATAAATGGTTGAAATAAGCGCACAAGTCTTTATACCATGACGTCATCAGCCCAACCATTTGACAATTACAAAGTGTCGTTACAACTTTTGGTCTTAATTTTTTTCCGTCTAGCCCTCTTTAGCAACGCGCGATAAGGAACTTCGTTCCAATATTAATCAACGTAATGACGATTCGTTACATGTACGCCAAGGTAAAAACCTACTAAGCCATATTGCTATACCATTAGACTAGACAGGGTTCATGTGAGATACGTAAGGGAGCAGACCCTTGGAGTTGTGAAAATCATGTCGAAAATCAGACTTCTAAGTCAACACAATCAAAAGATAGAGCCGCAAATTTTGGACTCTCGCCAGGGAATCAAAACCGCATTGATCTAGAATCATAAGAAAGAAAAATATAGCAATTTTGGTCTTATGGCGCAGTTACAATAGATACCAATACTTGTAACAATACCCATACCTGTTACAGCACCCATACCTGTTACAGCACCCATAGCTGTTCCAATATTCGTATTATAACCATCAGAAAAAAATCCAAATCACACAGATCATACCTGGTACAGCATCAGGTCGGTGTGTGTCTGTATAGCGAGGTAGACCCGTCCTGCCTTATGGCCGAGCCCACACACCGCTATCTCCCGCACGTGGGCACCGTCCGTACCCTCCACCCCATCCTCCAGCTCCTCGACACTGCTGATTGTGGAGACCGACTCCAAGCTGTCACATAGCACCTGTCATGAGAAGTGTCAATAATAAAAATAATGATAAGGGATGATTCTCATTACATCGGGTCGTGCCCGGGGCGTACGCATGCAAATAGTACATTACTGCAGCGGCCGGCAAAAGAGGCATTGATGGACGAACGTGTAAATGTGGGCCGAAGCGAGGCACACATACGTGAGTCCATCAATGCCTAGTTGTGGCGCAGTGATGCCTAGTTGTGACGGCCTCTGTGGCGCATTGGGCGAATGTCCGCCTGGGACGCAGAAGGTTGTGGGTTCGATTCCCGCTGCGGGACAAATGTTTGTAGATGTTCTGTAGATATTTGTCTCGGGTCTGGGTGTTTTCTATGTATGTTATGTATGTATTTACAAAAAAAGTATATGTTTAGTATGTCAATCATGTGGTTCCCATAATACAAGCTCTGCTTAGTTTGGGGCTACATGATGCTGTGTGATTACGTCCCGCATTATTTATTTATTTATTTATTTAGTTGTCGTAGTGACCAAGCCTTGTATAGTACTATTCTCAAATAATGCGCAGAAATTAAAACTAAGTAGTTCCTAGGCAGAACTTATACATTTTCCAATAAACTGCTTTCTATTTGGAAGCCAGTTCGAAATTTAAATAAAAAATTTGATTAGTAACCTCCTTGGTTGCCATTTTTAATTAACACGACAGATATGAGTTAACATAGTAATTTATGTGGCCGCAAAACACGACAGATATGGAATTTCATGCAACTTTTGCCGGCCGCTGCTCGCATGTATTTGACCAGTACAGCAATTTCGAATTATCTCGAAGAAGGTTGTCAAAATAATGGTCAAATTTCCAGGCATGTTTGAGAAAATGTATGTAACGTTTCAAATCCGTGCCCCGTCCGGGCCACGTACACGGCACACCCCGGGCACTTCTAATCAAATCAGTGTAATGAGAATCATTCCTAAAACAAAGAATTCTCTTTTCTTCTTCGTATAAGTTAGTGGTTAACTCTATTGTCGGAGTTTACAGGCCGCCCGAAGGCCTTAGACATTGCTTAACGACTGAAAAAGCCGGGACCAACATCTTAATGTGCCTTCCGAAGCACGGAAGCAATAATACAAGGTGGAGAACAAGGATGGAGATGGTCAGTTGGACTGAGAAGATTACTACGACGAAGTTCTAAAACGAGTCGATGAGAAAGGGGTCTTCATAGAAACCACACAAAACATAGGAGGAAAAATAATTAGACACCTTATACGACATGACAGCTTCATTATAAATATCATCAAAGGAGTGACAGAAGGAAAGCGCTGAAGACTAAGGCCAAGAATAAGCTACATGAGCCAAATAAAAGAGAAGATCGCCGTCATGTCCTTTAAGGATGTGAAAGAGACAGCAATGGAAAGAGCTAAATGGAGGAAATTTCATCACTACGCCGACTAGAGCTAGGCACTTCAATTATAATAATAATCACACTAATATTATAAATGCGAAAGTTTGTGCGTGTTAATATGATTGTGGTCATACTGACACGCACAAACTTCCACTCAACTCCGTAACGGCTGAACGGATTTGGATGAAACTTGGAATATACATAGTGCGTGACCTAGATTAAAACATAGGCTACTTTTTATCCGGGTACCACGAAGGAAGCTAAAAGTATAAATAAAAAATAGTGGTCGCTACCCGTGCGCCGGAGCAAGCGTCTCGGATGAGCGCACATAGCCGCATCTCTGGCAAGGAGTACACCTGCAACATACAATATAATCATTCGTCAAAATTCACAACACTGTATGACACAAACAAAACGTATGCTAAGACTTACAGCCAATAGTTTACAGTAACAGTTAGATGCCTGAAAGATTCTATGTAGTCCGTCCGCGCGCGAAAATTTTAGTAATCATTCGTCATTGTATAAGTTTGGACGTGTTTCTGCCGCACACGAAAAACTCAACAGTAAAAATACGTTTTAGTTCTGATACCAACTAAAGCGCGCGGCATATCTTGGATGTGCCGCGCAATACTGCCGCGCAAACATTCGTCGGTTTAGTCCTAGCTAGAGCGCGTCCGAAATGTGTCCTTCGAACGCCGCATGTTGCTGCCACGCACTCGCCGCGCAATGTTTGGACACACCTTTAATTGCACAAAAAATGACATAGATATAGAGCGTTGAAGTTTCGCGTGACGACACAGCACACCTTTTACTTAGCCGTGACGTCACGAGCCTCACTCCCGAACTTTGGCGCTCTTTATCTCCGTCAATTTCTATTGATTTGATAAATAAAATAATACATGTCCAATATTTTTGTTGATCTAACGGACAGACTAATTAGAATTATACTACCCAGGTATCACACTTATTAGACATATACATAAAATGTATTGTATAAATTGAGACCAACAGTTACTAAGTTGTTGCCGTGATAAGAAGGTCTTTATTAAATAAATCTGTGTAGTTTATATCTAACTAAGCAGAATATTATTGCGTACATTCAGCAGTTAGATAACCTCCCGTTTAAAACTATACTAACTGAAGTTGAAGCCCCTTAATATTTTATTCCAGTTCCTAAGTCCCTCCAAGTAACCGATGAAATAAATAATTATGGGTGTAGGTGGTGGCAGACTCAGGAACAGCAGTACAATACCTCCATGTTTCCGTTACAGCGCAGCGCGAACAGCCAGTAGGTGGGCTTGGGCTCGGCCAGCTGGCGTCGCCACCAGCGCGACATGCGCCGCGGCACGCCGGGGTTCTTCGACTGCTCCGCCAGCATTATCTGCAGCAAACAACACTTTCAAGGTCTCAAGGTTAGCGGAAAGCCGGAGCCAGATACAGATTCAAAGAATTGAGTTTTTTTTAAAACATTGGAAAGCTTTGAAAACACATTTGAACACATAAGCTCCAATGATATTCAAAATCTAAAATAAATCATGATCATCATCATCATCATCGTCATCAGCCTGTAGCAGTCCACTGCTGGACATAGGCCTCCCCTAATGAGCGCATTTGCGCCCTGTTCTGAGATCGACGCATCCAGCTTCTACCAGCAGCCTTTCGCAAATCGTCACTCCACCTGGCCGGAGGGCGTCCTACACTACGTTTGCCGAGCTGCGGTCTCCACTCAAGAACTTGTTTACCCCAACAATTGTCGGTTCTTCGGCAGATATGGCCCACTGCCACTTCAGCTTGCTAATTTTCTGAGCTATGTCGTCAACTTTAGTTCTATGTCGGATAGTCTCGTTGCGGATTCTATCCTTCAGAGAAACTCCATGCATGGCTCGTCACATAGCTTGCTGAGCGACTTTAAACTGATGGACTAGCCGTACTGTGTGTCCACGTTTCGGCTCCGTATGTCATGACGGGTAGGACGCATTGATTTTTTAACTTTCGTTTTCTAACATTGCGGTATGGGTGACGAGAAAACTCCAACTTCCAAATGCTGCCCAACCCAGCTGAATCCTCCTCTCGAAGTTGTTTCTACCCAACTGCAATATCTGCCCGAGGTACGTGTACTCCGAAACAATTTCGAAAAGGTGTCCAATAACGACGACAGGATAAAATAAATATTTAGCACAAATTCCGCTTACTTTGTCTGACGAGTTTAACGAAAACCGAAGTGAAATTCAACAATATTTTGCCTTCTTAATAAGACATTATTGACTCGCTGTCCACCTTCAGCGCCAAACAGAACGTGTTGCTCGGCGAAGCAACATGTCTGCGGAGTTCTGCGGAGTGCCGAAGGCAAACAACGAGTCGATCATGATGATGAAATGATGATGATGAAGATGCCAAATGGGGCAGGCGGAACATTTTCGAATTTCTATTGGGTTTTTGTGAAACTCATCAGAGAACGTTAGCGGAATTTGCATTAAATATAATATAATAACTTGTAATGAAGTCTCGCCTGGGTCAATGAACTGCCAAAAATGCTTTACAAACAATATTTAAACAGTACGCTGGTAAACGACAGACAAGATGGACAACGGTTTTGTGGATGCAGTGTGCTTTAATAAGTACTTGTACTTATGTACTTATTTATTACATGTGCAAAATCTACGAAAATTTAGCTCTACCGCTCATCAATGCAACGCAAACATTTTAACAAATTTCAACTTTTAATGCTTTGATATCTAGGGCGATTTATCCAATGGACACGTTACTCGGCAAAACGCGCCCTATACCCCGCTGCCACTCAGGTAGCCTTTTAGCCTACTTGACCCAACTTCTATTGTCAGTACGTCTTTGGTTCTCAACGACAAACTATCATCGAAAAAATTAAAAAGTGCTCGGTTTTATTTTGTAAGAATTATAGTGACCGAACCGCTAATATTTCTTTTCACAAGTAACACAATTTTATTCCATAAAAGCAGCTATTTTTTCATAAAACGTAATAAATGTGATGAAAATTTTGCATTCACACCGCCATTTTCAAAAGTACTCAAATTTGAATGCAATGTAATTAAACTTGTGACCTACCGAATTATGTCGGATTATATCGTTCATTTTCCATTCACTCCACATTCACTCATTACAAAAATAACTAATAGGGCTTGACACTATCGATAAAAAATTATCGCTATTAATGAAAGAACGAACTCACACACATTCTGATTTCCAATTGATCCGCTAAGAAAGAAAGAGTGGGTCAAAGCAGCATGCAGATAAAAGGCGTGGATTCCAAGAAAACACAGCAGTATATGTGGCATACATTTTGAACCAGAGTGCTTTATTGCCAATTCAAAATATAAAAAACTGCGCAAAGATGCTATTCCTACCTTAAATGTGCCTGAATTTGTAAGTAGAGTTTGAAATGCCATACATACCCCCCCAGTTCAAGGGGGGACTCTCAAACAGAGTCATACTGATTAATAATTTTAAGGGGGTTATATCGGGTATAAAAGACGTCTACCGAAAACAAAAGGTGATGGTACAGCAACCCAAAACCCAGCCAAATACAAAATATGTTGTCTGAAAAAAATTATAACCGGAGAAAAAAATGTTTCAAGATTTTTATTTACACTGGGAGACAGCAATGTACGCGTAGCAATTCTCGTAGGTAAGTTCGCAAGTGCCTACTAACATACCTAGGTAATTTTAGTTGATAATTGGTAAGTAGGTAGGTACTTACCTAATTCCGCTGTAGCCTCGGTAGAACCTGAAATGGCTCATACTGAGCTCCTTCCCGTTCATGGCACAGCTGAGCTCTGAGCTCACCTGATTATTGACAGGTAAATCACTTCCTTGCACTAAACATTTATGGATACCTAAACACTGTCACTGTTCTATCGAATAACCTAACAAAAGTACTTACCTACTCTTAAAATAACTTTAATCGCACTCACTAAAACCCTTTATCAAGAAAACTTAGATCTTAACGTTAGTACCTATACCTACCTAACTACCTAGTAGTTAGTAAGTATTTAAGAAAATAATGCTAGAAAACAACAAAACCAAAACTCTTTCGCGAAAAGTAATGTATTTGTGTGCACTGCGTAAGTATCCTGTCCAGGACGAATATTGAACACAAACTAAAAAATTAAATCAAAACATTAGAAAAATTAGTCAAACAATTTAGAAAATAAACCCGTTAAAAAAAGCCGCAAAAGACACCGAGAATTTTACTAGATACGCCGGCAATGCTCCGTCATAATAATATATATAGCTATTTACCTTATAAGTGCTCTAATTACATGTTAATAAGGTTCAATTTTGTAGGTTCGGTTCCCGCCGCGGGACAAATGTTTGTATGAGCTTCAGATAAGCATGACTTAGACGTAGGTATGAGGTTGCAGGTTCGATTCCAGCCGCGAGACAAATGTTTGTGTGAGGTTCAGATAAGTATGACTTAGACGTAGGTATGAGGTTGCGGGTTGGATTCCCGCCGCGAGACAAATGTTTGTATGAGCTTCAGATAAGTATGACTATTGGGCTGGCTCGGCGTCCTACCTCCCCAGCTACCTACCTACTACTTAATTATAAGGTTCGTCACCGACATGACTTAGACGTAGGTATGTCTTAAAATAATCTTTTTACCAAGTAAGTATACGTAAATAATTGTAGTTACTACAATTTCGAAACGATTATAAGGTAAATAATATTCCTACATTTTCAGTTATTCATTCATATTTTATCGATATATTTCATCGACTGCATCAATCACTAGAGAAAATGTTCTACAATTGTGAAACAGTGACAACGCTATCTGCGGAACTGAAGCAGCAATAAAACACTCCTCCCGTACCCCGCAAAAAGTGGTCGACTGTGATTGCATTAACTTTTCGAGCATATCAGGTCCATTGGATAAATCGTCCTAGTTTGATATGCGTGTGAGAGTGAAAATATTTGTTCAAACTTGGAACACATAATCAAAGTCCCATGTCACATATAGCAATCAAATAAGAGTTCAAATATTTGAAGCTGTATTTGGCGTTTTCTAAAGGGAGTTGTGTTATTAAGTTTCTTATGTTTTAATGTTTTTTAAGTATACCTACCGATCAAATGCACTCTTTGACATTCGACGGGACTTTTACTGGCTAGCTGTCATTGCAGGGAGATATGGTATACTCACGCTCGCCATAGAGGCCGGGGTCTGATCTCCGCCGTACAACAGTTCATCCTCATCGTTCAACTCGTACACAGTGTCAGGTTTGAACCCTTCTGCCTTCACGTTCACGCCTTTCATTTTCTTGCCGTCGAATTTACCAGTGAATTCGCCTTTCACCTGCAAATTACATCAATTACAAGCTTATCAACAACAACAACAACAACCTACATCAGTCCACTTCTTGAGATAAGTCTCCCCTTAGAAGGGGCATATGCCCCTAACCATACCCCATAACCGAATAATTATTAGCTTATACCCATAACCATGCGGATAAGGGATCACAGAGCACAGCTTCTTGCAATGCGGCTGCCTGTCGGCGGTCAGAGAATTTAGCTGTGCCGGTGTTAGGCTGCACTATGCCACCGTCGGCCATCGCCACGCCAGAACCCCGTTTGTTAGTTAGCAGGGTAGGTTGGCTTGAATTCCGAAGATGAAGGTTGGAACCCCAAAATTACTAAGAAAATAGTTGATAAAATTGTTGTCATTATTGTCAATATGTAACCTGTACTATTACTATGAAAACTAAAAGTATTTACCTGAACATTTTCTGTTTCCTGTGACGCGAATAAACCACTTAGATCCTTGTAGGGAGTAGCGCGGAGCAAAGCCGGGTGCGTGGGCAAGGCTTGTCGCGTAGGAGCGAGGCGACCGGACTGAAAACATAATAGAAGTACATAACTTTATGTTCGCCTCTTTTAAAGGCTATTTTGTCCATGTAACCCAAAGTCCGCCAAACTTAAACGGAACTGGATCGGACATGTATCAGATTCAAAATTCTTTCTTGCGAAAATGGGTAAAAAATTAATGTTACAGATAATATAACCTGCCCTCCGGCCAGGTGGGGTGACGATCTGCGAAAGGCTGCTGGTAGAAGCTGGATGCGTCGAGCTCAGGACAGGGCGCAATGGCGCTCATTAGGGGAGGCCTATGTCCAGCAGTGGACTGCTATAGGCTGATGATGATGATGATGATGATGATAATATAAAGTTCCTCCTAAAGTGCAGCTAGAAGGGAACCATGGGCAGACCAGCATACGTGGCATAGTCTGAGGATCGGTGCCACATTCGAAGCGCGTCGCTGACTTCTCAATATCACCCCATTTACCAATGTTGAGCTTGCAGCTGCCTATCTGTTCGGAGTCGGTTAAGTGACTTCCAGGTGGGCCAAGGTAGTTTTATATAAATGAAAACACACTCACCATCCCGTCCTTCCCGCGGTGCTCCCTGAGCGCCAGCACTAGTGCCTTGCCACACGACGACACCACACACAGGTAGGGGTCGGCCACCGCCGCGTACGCAGCATTCCACTCCAACTGGATCGACTGCAGCTGGGTCCCGTCTGCAATCAACAGCATCATCAGCCTATTGCAGTCATAACTGCATACAGGCATCCCCTTATGAGCGCCATTGCGCACTGTCCTAAGCTCGACGCATCCAACTCCTACCAGCACCTTTGAACAGATTCCATGTAGCCGAAGGGTTTTCTACACTACATTTGCCGAAACGCGGTCTCCTTTCAAGAACTTGTTTACCAAAACGGTTGTCGGTTCTTATTTATTAGTCACAAAGACAACATTTCAATGAGTTTGATAGCACTTAGGGCATGAAACTACAGGTACAAGTACAAATCACGAAAAATATACAAAAATGTTAGTGCAAACATGCAAACATCATTTAACGCGACAAACTAATAGAGTCCCAAGCAAACATCGATCGCGGCGAAATGCGCCTAAGGTAAAATACTACACGAAGAATGAGATGCTACAAATTAATATTACAAATGTAAAATTCTATAGAAATTTTGTTAGTTCGAGGTGAAATGCAATTCGGTAAATCGCTACAAGTTTATGCTTTTGAGTTCAAAGACTAACAAATGTCTATAGAACTGGGTGCCTAGTGCGAGTTTTTTTACTAGCTCAGAGAGTCAGTGCCACGCGTTTTTCACTAGATGGCGCTACCTCGATTCCATATAAATTTGCGTAAACGCAAACGCGATCAAGCTGGTAAAAAAACTCGCACTAGGCACTCTATATACATTTTGTTGGTAGCCGGCGACTGGTTGCGCCGCCATGGTGTCCCGGTGAAATATAGGGCCAGATGGGCGGCCACAAATATTTCAACCTGACGTATCACAAAAGTAACGAAGAATTTTGGCCAATAAAAAAAGCGCATATTTTGAATATACGCTTTCTCATTGGCTAAAATGTTGTGTCTACGATATAAATACTTATTAGATAGTATTTGTGATCGATTCTCAGTTCTTAAATATGTGTAGGTTAGTCGTTCAGGACAGGGAGCAATGGCGATTATTAGGAGAGGCCGACGTCTAGCAGTATACTGCTATAGGCCGATGATGATGATGATTGAAGCCGTTGAACTGAGACTTAGAGTAGAACGATATCCATAAGGTGGAGTTATCGGCAGAATAAGTAATAAGATTAAGAAGTGGAGTTAGCGGCTCGGCAAACATAGTGTAGGATGCTCTCCAGCCAGCTGGATTGATGATCTGCTGTCGGCTGCTGGTAGAAGCTGGATGTCGAGCTGAGAACAGGGCGCAATAGCGCTCATCGGGGGAGGCCTACGAATCTGCAGCGCAGAAGGAGTTACAACAAACTTAGCTATGAGGCAGTATTAAAGTAAACTTACTTTTCAGCAGTCGAATGGAGACCAGAGTGACTTGGACCATGAACCTGTTGTTTCCGAGGTTGCCCGCGAACACCGTGGGCCCGCCCGATGAGAAACCAGAATTATCTACTTCGTTTATCTCTTCGCCTGTTTGTAAAATCTACAAAAAAATATGTTATTTCGTTATGGATTTAAAACTAGGCCAGTTTTAATACGTTTATTTTCACTGTGTTTAGTTTTATTACGATCATGCTACTTAAATTCGTGTTAATTGGGATGCTGCCCCTGTGCTGCTCACGTACGCATTTAGCCATAATAATTTTACTAGGCTTAAGTTCTCATTTAATCGAACTACTTAGTTGTACCTAATTATTTTAGAAATAAAGTTCTCAAACCAATCTGTAAAAATAAGATACACTAATTAAAGACCTAGCCTAGCCTAGCTAGAATTTTAGAATTATAATTATTTGATTTTTTAACAGTTAGTTAGTCAGTCAGTCAATCAATCAATTAGCCTCATAAGAGTTTATACATTGGACTTACTTATGAACATCTTTCAAAAGATAAACGATGTTTAGACTATTGCCATCTCTTACCGTTAGATAATGACAAACAGTGACAGGGCGAACTTTGAGCATTGATTAACTTTAAGTAGCGTTCATAAGTAAGGGGGTAAGAATATGTTATAACGTACCATAGTGGAATCCTCCTGCGACAGCAGCAGATAGGCGTGGCAGCTTTCCGCCTCGCGAGGCCCATCCCCGCCGTCGCCGTATACCGTCCACATGTCCACGCAACCTGCCAAATACAACATTTGACTATAACCCACTAGCAAATGATAATGGCTTTGACTTACATCTCCAGCATTGTGCGAGTGAAATGGACTACGTACGCTAGCGGGCGTGTGTGAAAAAACACGCACACGTTTTCATTTAGCAACAGTTCTTCTTCTTCTTCGTATGAGCTAGTGGCCAACTCTGGTGTCGGAGTTTTTAGGCCGCCAGAAGGCCTCCATTTACCAACAGTAATAATTAGCGACGGATGTGAGTAATTGTGCGACTGAAATTGATTTCGATAGCATAAACTTACCAGGTTAATTAAAAACTGTGACCAACTGCGGTGTAATACTCCGCTATAGTACAGTTAGTTAATACTGCCTCCCGCAGCGATCAGAGGGACCAGTTAATTATTGAGTCACTCAGGGAGTATGTGATTCAATTTGTTGATGAGTCAGTGAGTCAGCCATTGAGTCGTGAGTGAGTGAGTCAGTGAATGAGCCAGTAAGTAAATGAGTCAAAAAAAAATACCAGGTAAATCAAAAGCTGTGACCAACCGCGGTTTAATACTTTTATATAGTACTGCTCCATTCTGGCTCTCACGCTACGGGCCAATAGTCTGCAGCGATCAGAGGGACCACTCAATTATTGAGTCACTCAGGGATTCTATGATTCAAGCAGTGAATGCGCCATGAGGCCATGAGTGAGTCAATATGAGAGTCAGTGAGTGATTCAGTGAGTTAATGAGTCAGAAAATCTTATCAGGTAAAACAAAGGCTGTGACCAACTGGGGTGTAATACTCCTCTGCAGTACAGTTAGGGCTCCGTTCTTCCCCCGGGTACTGCACGCCATTAGCTCTATCCTGTGCATTCCGCAGCAATCACAGGGTCCACTCATTTAATGAGTCACTTAAAGAGTCTGATTCAATTTGTGAATCAGTCACTGAGTCAGCCATTGAGTCAGTCATTGAGTCGTGAGTAAGTGAGTCAGTGAATATGTGCCATGAGTGAGTCAATACGCGAGTCAGTGAGTGAGCCAATGAGTCAATGAGTCAAAAAAACTTACTAGGCAAATCAAAAGTTGTGACCAACTAGGGTGTAATATTCCTGTGCAGCACCGTCAGGGCTCCGTTCTTGCCCCAGCCACTGCAGGTCACTAGCTCTATCCTCTGCCTCCCGTAGCGATCAAATTGACTACTAAATTATTGAATCACTCAGGGAGTCTATGATTCAATGTGTGAATGAGTCAGTGAGTTAGTTATTGAATCAGTCATTCAGTCGGTGAGTGTGTGAGTCAGTGAATGCGCCATGAGTGAGTCAATGTGTGAGTCAGTGAGTCAAATAATCTTACCAGGTAAATCAAAAGCTGTGACCAACTGGGGTGTTATACTCCTCTGCAGTACCGTCAGGGCTCCGTTCTTGCCCCGGCCACTGCACGCCACTAGCTCTATCCTCTGCTCGCCGCCGGCAGAGGGCGGGCCTCCTAGTTGGGGCTCTCCCATCGATATGGAACCGATTGGGCACACGTTTAGGAGGGAGTCGCATACCTAAAAATTATGAGGTTTAATTATGAAGTGGAGTGACGATCTGCTGTCAGCTGCTGGTAGAAGCTGGATGTCGAGCTGAGGACGCAATGACGCTCATTGGGGGGGTGCCACCGTCTAGCAGTGGACTGCTATGGTGATGAATTATGAAATTCATTTTATAAGTTTATAAGCATTTTCATATCAAGTTCATTTTGTATCTTCATACACGTAGACTTCGTGCTTAGTATATTTTCTGTGAGTTTTACCCATAAAAGAGTAAAACCAACCTACCTACTACTAGTGAATATATTAGTCTCTGTATTTGGGTACGAGCCGATAGCAGCGCTGCGTTTTGCGTTTCGCGTGACGAAACTAAAATATAGATTTGTGAACGAATGATTTACTGAAGAAATGAACCGGCGAGGTTGCTCAGCGGTTCTGCTACAAATTCTTACGCATTGCCCTTCTGTGGGGTATTAGGTTTACTTTTCTGGTATTTACCCGTGTGTGAATTAAGTTTTTTTACATATACGAAACGGGGCAGAAATAGTCGCCATTAAACCTACACCCCGTTTCGTTTTACATTGTTTTTTAATACGTAACACCCATAGCTGGACATTAACTCGTTAATCCGTTAATCGTTAATTAACGAAGTTAACATTTTGATTAACGGATTAACTTTTAAGTTAACTTTTAAATATGTTAACGGACACGTTATCCATGTTCATCCGAAGACCAATTTGTTGTGAAGAAACAGTGAGGCTGTTTAGCATGTTCTGAAGCTCCTGCGGCGATTCCGCCATAAGCACTATGTCGTCCGCGAATCTCAAGTGCGAGATGTATTCGCCATTTATGTTAAGGCCCATTTATTTCCAGTCCAGCGTCTTAAATAAATCCTCCAATGCGTTGGTGAACAGTTTCGGGGAAATACCATCCCCCCGTCTCACCCCTCTGCGCAATTGGATCGGATTAGATTGCTGGATCCTGTACTTGGACGCTCATTGAGGCGTTACTATAAAGACATCTCAGCACTTTGATGTAGCGATAGTCTACTTGGCATCGCTGCAAGGAGTCTAGAATAGCCCAGGTTTCGATGGAGTCGAATGCTTTCTCGTAGTCCACAAATGCTAAACATAGAGGCCGATTGTATTCTTCAGTTTTCTGTATTATCTGCCGCAATGTGTGTGTGGTCTACCGTACCGTAACCGCTTCGAAATCGGGCCTGTTCCGGGGGCTGAAATTCGTCGAACCTCCTTGCAAGTCGGTTTGTGATAACTCGCGAGAACAATTTATAAACGTGGCTCAGGAGTGAAATTGGCGTATAGATTTTCAAAAGTTTTTTGTCACCTTTTTTTAAAGAAGAAAACAACTCTGCTCCTGTGCCACGCCTCCGGAGTTCTCCCGTGATGAATGACAGAATTGAAGAGTTTCTGTAGTTCCCTCAAAACTGGAACTCCTCCTGCTTTCAAAAGCTCAGATCTGATACCGTCATCACCGGGGGCTTTTCCATTTTTAAGTTATCTTAGAGCCATCTCTATTTCGTCTACGCTGACATCTGGCACTTCATCTGTGAAATGGCGCGTTAGTGTTGCTATGGAATCGTGGCTATGAGGTTCAGAGCGAGGCGCATGAGAATCGTATAATCGGTCACAGAAATCCTCGATCTCGGAGAGAATCTGCGGTTTTGACAAGACATTGCGATCATCGGAAGTTTTAAGCATTGTCAGGTGACTCCTCACAAGCTGTTGGCTGAACACTTTCAACCCACGATTCTGCTCTATCGCTTTTTCTATGCGGTGTGTATTGGAGCACTGAAGGTCGCGTCTTACCATCTTCCTAATCTGCTTGTTCAGAGCCAACATCTGAGATGAAGTAGTTTCGGTATCTTCCCGTCTTTTTGCCATTAGCCGCAAAGTTCGAGAGATCTGATTTCTTAGCCATACGACGTGTCATGCAAAATTTTGCGCCCTCATCCTTAACGATTCCAATGAAGTTTTGGAGTTCCTCGTTTACGTCTCCTATGGTTTCCACGAAAGTAAATCGATTTTCCAAAATTTTCTGGAAGTCTTCGGATACCGCACTGATTTGGAGCAGATTAGGTCGAAGTGTGGACTTTATCAAGCGGCGCCTTTCCAACTGGACATAAATATTCAGGATTCCTCGAACCAGTCTGTGGTCGCTTCCGGTATAGGACCGATTAACCACTAGACATCCCTAAATATGTGTCTTTTGTCCGTCATGATAAAGTCAATCTCGTTTTTTGACACAGCGTCAGGGCTACGCCACATCCCCTTTCTCTGAGGTTTCTTCTTAAAAAAGGAGTTCATTAAGAATAATCCCTCTTGCTCGAGAAAGTTGACGAGCATCTGCCCTCTGTGGTTTCTGCTACCGAATCCGTGCGGCCCTATTTTCGATTCACTGCAAGCCTATACTCCCACTTTAGCGTTGAAGACACCCATGACAACGTTGAAATGAGCCTTGGTGGTGTTATGAAGGGCTTTAGATATTTTATATCTTCATACATATCTTCTACCTCTTCATCCAAGTGTGTCGAAGTCAGTGCGTAGACCTAAACTACTTTCAGGCTATATCTGTCTGATAGTCTGATTATCAAGTACGCCACCTTGTTCGACACACTGGAGACCTCTTCAACACTATCAGCGATGACTTTATTAACGAGGAACCCTACGCCCCCCTGTGATGGTTGGTCTCCCTCACGGAAATACATAAGGTGACCTGACTCCAAAGTTATGGTGTCCTCCCCCTGTCTTCGGACCTCACACAACCCGAGTATGCGCCATTTTATGTTACTGAGTTCCGTCTCTAGTTGCGCCATGTGTTCGTCTAATCGTAGAGTTCGTCCGTTGTACGTTGCCATGGTCAATTGTTTTTGGTAGCCTATCACTCGGTGATTGTAAACCTCCCGCCCCGCCGTTACCATGGCCGCTACCTTGGCCAGGAATAGCGGGAGGACAAACACTAAAAAGATAATATTAACTGCATGAGGTATTTCCACCAATAGAATTTTCATTTTGTTCTGGTGCTGAGATAACCTGTTCAGACTATAATTAAGTCTTAGGCTCAATCGCGAAGACTAGCAATAAAGATGTATGGTAGGCGTAAAATTTTAACCAATGATTTCGTTACGCTTACGAGATTTAAAATGACACTCTGTCATTGGCCAAAATTTTTCGTTTCGCTTACCATACGGCGGGTTGAAATATTCGTGATCTTCTGAACATTACGTTTCTCTTAAGTAGGTGGTTAACTAAACCAGTTACTAACCTCAAAAACATAGCTAGTGAGCTGCGTAGACGTCCTAATATCGCTGCCATACACCTCCAACTCATCCTGATCGCTTATTTCAATGACATTGGACGCCACACAGTCGTTGATCGAGTCATACTCCATTCTCTGCTTTTTAGCGGCTGGGTCGTCGGATTTATCTTGAGTTGCATCCTTGCTTTTGTCTTGCTGAACTGGAACAGGTTAACAAATAAATAAAGGATCATCATCATCATCAACCTATAGCAGTCCACTGCTGGACGTAGGACTCTTCCACTGAGCCTCCGATCCTCTTTTCATCCATTGTCTGCCAGTTAGTCCTTCATAGAAATTGTATGGAAGAGTTATTTTAGAATTTGTGCAGAATCTTACGTTTATATAAGTTTAATTCATATTAACATTTGGTAATACATTTATATTACCAAATGTTAAACAAGTTAAACCTAACATTAAAATAAAGGATGAAGATTTAAATTTTGTGGATACTACTGTATTTTTAGGCATAACTTTGGATAAAAAGCTTAAATGGGGCGTCACATATGGATTTTTTAACAGACTCAGTTCTGCAGCATACGCAGTCAATCATCATCATCATTACCACAGATGAATTAATTTTTCCAAAATATTTTTGTTTTCTTCCCCAATGGGTCCAAAATAAGAAATGACAATATTTCTAACTAGGGCCAACAGGTCGAATGGCATATCATATGAAAGGGCTTAATTAACACAGTATAAAATAAATTCAGTTAAAAAAAATTTTTACTCCATAAACGGGGTTTATCGGGTATAATATATAAGGTATTGGTTTGAAACATTGCATAGTCGAAAATTCTTCGGTACTAATGGTTAACCATCTACTCCATAATCGGGGTGCAATCGAGTTTTCTATGGGTGCATACCAGTGATCTGAAATATGTTGATTCTCAACCTAATCGTTTCGGAACAGTTTTTGGAAATTCCATCCCAAAGATAAGGAATATGGGAAATCATAATCTTAAAACTCACAAACTTGAAACTTTGCATAAATCCAAACTATATTATAAACGCGAAAGGAACTCCGTCTGTGTGTGCCTAAAACACTGAATTTAATTAAATTTGGCATAAAGATAGATGACACATAAAGCTATTCCTACTGTAAGGCTCCATAAAGTTAGTCAACCTTTAAAACGGCAATGTGTTTGTCGACGCAAGCCTAATTTTAATTATAATTTTAATCATCTAATATATGTAATCAATTCATTAGTTTATAATTAATAACTAACTTATTTGAGTAATATTGTCCTGTGAGAACATTTAAATCTAGTTAAAATTAGTTAAGGCTTAAAGTTTATTTAGTGAAGATTAAGAATTAACTTAGAAAAATAAAATTACAATTTTGGTTTAAATAAATAAATAAATAATGCGGGACTTAATCACACAGCATCATGTAGCCCCAAACTAAGCAGAGCTAATAATGCATTATGGGAACCACATGATTGATATACTACACATATAATTTTTTTTTGTAAATATATACATATCATACATAGAAACACCCAGACACGAGACAAATATCTACAGAACATGCAAACATTTGTCCCGCAGCGGGAATCGAACCCGCAACCCTCTGCGTCTCAGGCGGACCTTCGCCTACTGCGCCACAGAGGCCGTCTCTGTGGCGCAGCAGTATTCGTTAAATTATCGTTGTTTGCAAAGGATCTTTTTGATGAAGACAGTGACGCCAGTTCCGCTGGCATTTAATTATGATGATGATGATGATGATAATAAACGTACTATGGTACTATTAGGTCAGTCACATGAGAATGATCTACAAGCATACTTATCTTACCATTTTCAATCGTCAAATCCACGGTTGCTTCCAAGGGTTTGTCGACGGAAAACACCATTCTGTTCTCCCTCTCTGTCACACGGAGGAGAAGAGAGTTACCCAGTCTTGAGCCGAGGAAGAGGAAATCCTCTTCTATCACACACATCTGCAAGAGAATAAAGATATATCAAATCTTTCAAGATTCAGAAGTTTTAGCGTCAATGAAAAAATATACTTTGGGGCTATATTATGTATTATTTTTTATTATTTAATTACTTAGATATATTTATTTGCAACCTTGCTTATAGTCCGTAGCGCCAATTGATAAAAGGTTTTTGGCTGAAAAACAGTGCTGAACATTCATACCATAGCATAGTATTATGTTATCTGTGCTAGGACGATTTAACCAATGGACCTGATATGCTCGAAAAGTTAATGCAATCACAGTTGACTACTTTTTGCGGGGTACGGGAGGACTGATTTATTGCTGCTTCAGTTCCGCAGATAGAGTTGTTACTGTTTCACATTTGTAGAAAATTTTCTGTAGTGATTGATGCAGTAAATGAAATGTATCGATAAAATATGAATGAAATACGGAAAATGTAGGAGTACGATTTACCTACTATTGGATTCGAAATTACACAGAACACACAGAATTAAGAATAGACAGAAGTTTCAATTAGTTTAAACAAATAGCGACTTTAGCTGCCACGCAATAGGGAGTTATTCAGCTCGCACCGCGTTCAGTACCTAACATTTATATTCACCAACCACCTTGCATCCCTTTCTATCGCGTAACTCTATATCTACTGACGCGGCGCATATGTCGTTAGGGTTGTCATGCTAATTATGCTGTACTTTTTTTTTCATTCTTATATTTGACAAAGGAGAATTATGCTGTACTTGTGACGAACAACAATAAATCTAAACATTTCACTGACCAGTTATGTAGGTACCTCCCTATCTCCTTGTCGGAAAAATGGTATTTTTTAAAGAATTTATTAAGAGAACTTTCCAGTACCTACCTAGGTAAATACGGGAGACATAAGATACAAAAATTGATATGTAGGTACCTGCGTACTAACTTACCACTTCCACATCTCTTCTATACATATATCTACCCTACCTACTGAACTGCACTGCTAACTGGCTGTTTTACCTACCCGACGACTGTTTTTAAGTAGATATCTACGTACCTACACTTAAAGCTAAGACAAATAAAAAAAGTATCTAGGGCTCTAATCCTGTTCTGAGTCTACATAATCCAAATCAAAATTAAATTCGCGTGCCATTGAGCGAGTCTTTCATAATAGAGGGGGTATGCCCATAATCCCCACGCTGGGCATGCGGGTTGGGGATCGCAGGACACAGATTCTCGCACCGCCGACGCTGCTGCCCGTCGGCGGCCAGGGAATTTAGCTGTGTCGATGAAGGCTGCGCTATGCCGTAATCAGCCGACCACCAGAGCCTCGTGCGTTAATTGGCAGGGTGCACCGCGTGCAGGTGAGGTTGGCCTGGGTCCCGAATTTGGTGGTTGGATGGAACCCCTTACACCCCCTTAACACCAAATATAAGTACTGCCTAGCTATGCAGGTACCAATGGCAGAAGTTATGTGTATACTCTAAATAAATACGTTGTTGTTGTCAAGGTACCGCATTTGAACAGACAGAACATGTACTTAAGTACCTACTTACCTAACCTACGTAAGTAAATACAGAAGATATTTATAATTAACCCAACATTTGGTAGAAAACCTTTCATATTCTATACCTACCTACTATTGGTAATAATAAGTTTTTTTTTTTACCTCTCGATGTCTTTAGAAAGTGAAAAAACGTGAGGCTCCAATACTTATTATTATTCGTGCGCTAGACAACAAAACTAAATGTGTTGGGATATTTCTTGATGTGGCAAAAGCCTTTGATACCGTTTCAATACCAATTCTGTTATCAAAGCTAGAGCAGATTGGTATCCGTGGCATTCCCCTTATGTTATTCAAAAGCTACCTAACCAACCGAACCCATGCAGTTAATGATATGTTAAGGGGCCTCCGGAGGACGAATTGCCCATACAAACGTAATACCAAAATGAAAACTCAATCTTGTATATTTCCGCAATATTGTTGTATTATTTGTATTCCAATAGTATTTATCTAGGTTCCTAGATAGTTTTTTTTACAAAATACTTATCTAAACTTAAATAAAAGACAATAGCATTTTGGACATTTTATGCCAAAACTTTTCTTCCTCTTTGTTTCGTATTAAAAACAACAATATCTTACGTGTCGTTTGTTTAGGAACATAGCATATTATTATCTAGTTACAGATCAAAGTTACCCGACTTTTTGAAACTACAACATATAGGATGCTAAATCTAAATAATGTACAGAGTCTGCGAAGTCAAATCAAGTAAAAAATAGACAGCAAGCAGAGCGAGCCGCGAATTTTTGAAGTACAACCACCAGAAGGGCTCAATTTGTAGCATCCTTGAGGTTACGACATCAAAACGATTGAGAAATATAGCCGGCGAGTGCGGCGAGCTGGACGCCTTCGCATCAGCCACGCGAAAGATAGGTCTCGGCATGAATTTGGATAAGACCAAAGACATGGTCAATAACTAAATTGATCCGAGACCTGTCGTCCTTAATGGACACCTTCTTGAAGTTATTTCACAGTTCACATACCTCGGGGGCAGATTTTGCGGTTAGGTAGAAAAAACTTTGAAAAGAAGGCCAAGAGCTGGATTGGACAGCATTAGGAAAACACACGATTCATTGTTTTTATTTAATTAAGGCATTTGATATAATATCACCAGCCTATCAAGCTCAATAGACCATGAAAGTGTGACGTCACGAGTCTTTTATGGTTGTGGTCATGCCCATAGTGCCCACAACGACGTTGTTGTGAAATAAATTATCTTATCTTATCTTATTATTATTTAAGCAACCAAATGCCATTACAATACTTTGTTGCCTTCATTTTGGCGAAAAATAAACTTATTGAATGCCGCGGCTTATTTGTGCACTTTTTTACATTTTGATTTGGCAATAAGGCGTACTGGTTCAAAATATATGCCACATAATACTGCTGTTTTATTGGAATCCACGCCTTTTCTCTGCGCGCTGCATTGACCTACTCTTTTTAGGGTGACGTTACCGAACCGGTCAAAGGAACCCTTATGGTGCCGCTTTGTTGTCGGTCCGTCCGTCCGTCTGTCACAGCTGATTATTTCAGGAACTACTTAGGCTACCGACTTGAAATTTGGTATAGATTTAAAATGCACTGACTGAATAAGATTGTCAGAAATAAAAAAATACATATTTATTTTCATCCCCAAAAGGTCAAAAATAAATGAAGTGAAAAGAATGGCATATCATATGAATGGAGCTTATTAGCCCAATTAAAAGCAGTTTTTTTATTTTTTTATACGATGCTTGATATTCATTTTATGATCAAAATTGTCCAAAAAATTACTAAAACCCCCCAGTAATCTCCGAAGTTTGCAAAGCCAGAAATCTGAAACTAATATATGTTAAAGAAGAATATCTATATTTTACATGAAAATTATAGCGAAGTCTCCTCCACCTAAAACAGTTTTTGAGAAATCTTTTAAAATGGGGGGGTTGAAAAATAAAAGGGGGGGGGGGGGGGGGTTAGATCGAGTGGGGTATCAAATGAAAAGGCTTGATGTGAACAATATAAATCCGTTACAAACTATAAAACGGTCAAATATGATGGTATCTGAAAGAACCTAATTTGCCTATTCTAAAGCCAGTTTTTATTTTTCTATAGGATGTACACATTTTAATTACGAAGAAACCTTACTACTTAGTATCGCACGCCATTGACGTCACCCGCGGTGGGCGAGTCAACTCGCACTTAACCGGTCTTGTTTCTTAGCGGATCAATCGGAAATCTGAAAGTGTACGAGACTGCTAGTGCGTTCTTTCATTCCTAGCGATATTTTTCATCATTGCTTGATACTATATCAAGCCCTATTAGTTATTTTTGTAATGAGTGAATGTGGAGTGAATGGGATATGAACTATATAATCCGACTTATTTCGGTAGGTCACAAGTTTACATTACATTACATTGCATTCAAATTTGAGTACTTTTTAAAATGGCGGTGTGAATGCAAAATTTTCATCACATTTATTACGTTTTATGAAAAAATAGCTGCTTTTATGAGATAAAATTGTACTCATTGGTGAAAACAAATAGTAGCGGATCGGTCACTATAATTTTTACAAAATAAAACTGAGCACGTTGTCATTTTTTCGATGAAAGTTTGTCGTTGAGAACCAAAGACGTACTGACAAGTGAAGTTGGGTCAAGTAGGCTAAAAGGCTACCTGAGTGGCAGCGGGGTATAGGGCGCGTTTTGCCGAGCAACGCGTCCATCGGTTAAATCGTCCTAGTATCTGTGCCTTAGCCAACCCTTTTACGGCACAAGGTTATGGGGGCTCGTCGATTTACATGTAATTAAATAAATCAAACATGTTTTTTTAGCTTAAATTTTGTGGCATAAGATTTATTTATTTTCCATTTTGTGCCTGTGTCGAAATAAATGTTTTCTTCTCTATTTTATTCTATATTATGTTGTGTGAAAATGACCAGTATTATTTATTTATTACCAGCATCCGTCCACGGCTTCGCTCGCGTGGTACCCGGATAAAAAGTAGCCTGAATGTTATTCCTGGTCTAGACTTAATAATATGTGCGATTTCAGCTCAATGACAACCTACTACCGCTGTTGCTTTCGCGACTCGGTCAGCTCCGCTCAGTTCGTTCTGATTGATTCGCAAGCTTATGGTGATTGTCCGAAAAGAAAGATTTATTTTATGTACGTATAATAAGTAACTTTCGCTCGCGGCTTCGCTCGCGCAATACCCGGATATATGTTATTTCAGTTCTAGAACTACATAATATGAACAAAAATTCCACCCTAATCACCTAGCGGTATGAAATATACTTGCTAACTTTTAGGACATTATTACATTTTAACTTTTCGCTAGATCGCTCACGTAGGATGCGTGACATTAGTAGGATCATCTAAGTAGTACTCACACAGGTGGTGAGCACGGATGCCGCGGCCCTGTCCAGGTGGAAGCTGCGCACGGAGCGCACGGAGTCGGAAATCAGTGTCAGCACGTACAGCTGGCCGCCGCGCAGTGACAGCGCCAGCCGGCCCTGCGCCAGCGGAGACACGCACGCCCCGTCCAGTGTTATACACACGCCCTCCTGGATCCCTACATACGAATATTCATCATCATCCACAGACCGACTTCACCCATTGCCGAGTATAGGCCTCCCTTTGTATGTGTCAATCCCCTCGGTTCAAAGCTCGTCTCATCAAGTTTCGGCCCACTATTGATACCACCACACCAGCCTATATCAGTCCACTGCTGGATATAGGCCTCCCCTAATAAAGGGGAAAATACCCATAATCCCCACGCTGGGCATGCGGGTTGCAGGTCACAGCTTCTCGCACCACCGACGGTGGCCAGGGGATTTAGATGTGTCGATGTAGGCTGTGCCATGCCGCAATCAGCTGGCCGCCAGAGTCCCGTTCCTTGCTAAGCAGGGTGCACCACGTGCAGATGAAGGTTAGCTTGGGTTCCAAAGATGGGGGTTGGAACCCCGTACACCCCACGATTGATACAATACACAATAACATAATTAACTTGAACATTTCACCAGCACTCACACTCTTCAATTCAAATCGAAACTGCACTGCTGCTTCACGGCAGAAATGGGCGTGGTGCTAGTACGCGACGAGCCCAAACAAAGAGCCTACTCAAAGAGTACTACTTCTATAAATAAGGTTTGTTCTCTTCTGTAGTTTTGACTTACTGAGTGGAAAGTTGGTCGTGAGAGTGGCGATACTGTTGAGTGACACTCCGTACGGCGGCACCGATTGGTTTAGGTATATCAGCGAGTTGACCGCCATTATCAGACATCCACCTGTAACATAGAGATGATAATTATGAGCTTCATAGCGCTGCATTTGAAACGTGTTCATGTGGTGCGAGTGCACGACTCAGCATAAATAAATAATGCTGGACATTATCACACAGCATCATGTACCCCCAAACTAAGCATACATACATACATAAGGTCACGCCTTTTTCCCAGATGTAGGCAGAGACCACGGATCTCCACTTGCTACGATCCTGGCATACGTCTTTTGCTTCATTAACTCCCATCACATTCTTCATACACGCTCGTCGGTTTAGGGTACTCCTGCCTTGGCCTTTTTCCAGCACGACTCCGATTTGATCGTAGAACGTACGTCGAGGTCTTCCCCTGCCAACTGTCTCATTCACACTCGCCTTTTACACTTTTTTCGTCAATCTTCTTTCATCCATCCTATCTACATGCCCAAACCACCTCAGCATACCTTTATCAATCTTTGTCACAATATCTTCATTCACTTCACGTTTTTCTCTTAACACACTATTCCGCACTCTATCTCTCAAAGTCAACCCACACACTTCTCAAAACTCTCATTTCTACAGCATTTATTCTACTCTGGTGTTTCTTCTGCCATACCCAGCTTTCACTACCGTACATCAATGTCGGCACCAACACTCCTCTATGTACAGCCAGACGTGAATTTTCAGACACTTTCCGGCTGCTTATGAAATCTTGCGACGCCCTATTCACTCGATTGAAATCATACAAATATTTGTCCAACATTTGTTTGGGCCCTGTCCTCAGATAGACGCATCCAGCTTCACCACTCCACTTAGCTGGAGGGCTTTCTACACTCCGTTTGCAAGAACTCGTTTACCCCAACGGTTGTCGGTTCTTCGGCAGATATGGCCAGCCCACTGCCACTACAGCTTGCTAATTCTCTGAGCTATGTCGACAACTTTAGTTTTATGTTGGATAGTCTCGTTGCGGATTATATCGTATGCGGTCTGTGCGCTATTAGTACTAGGAAGATTGGTATTATACGTGCGAATTTCTACGGTTGCGCATGAATCAAATTTGCACGAAAACGTGTCTAAAGTGAACGCGGCCTAACGCTTTGAGTGCTGCAAACATTCGACGCACCAGCGGCAGTTCGCACTCCTCGGGCATGGCGAGTAGCGTCATGTCCGAGGCCCGCAGTCAACACGTTACATGTTATATTACTCACCAAGAGGTTTCTCTATAGGCACCGCCTGCAGACAGTCGAAGGGCAGGCCAGCGATCTGCCAAATGACGGGATGGACGCGAGCGCTCATGTTCAGAGACACGCCAGCCATAGCGCATGTGTCGTTCCTAACTGCTGTGCGTCTGGGAAAACAGGGGCTCGATCACGAAGAAGTTTGCGTAGATTGAAAATAACGCTTTATCATTGGCCAGTATTTTTCTTACGATAATTCAGGTTGAAGGTCAGGTTCAGCGAATATTTAATATTCGCGATTGCCTTACCGACAGCGGTGTAAGGGTTCCAACCTTCATCTTCTGAACTTAAGCCAACCTCACCTGCCCGTGGTGCACCCTGCTATCTAACAAACGGCGCTCTGGCGGCCTAACACACCGCCATAGCAGTAGTGTCACAGCGCGGTGCGAGAAGCTGTGCCCTGCGATCCCCAAATCGCATACCCTCCGCAGGGTTTATGGGCATATGCCCCTTATAAGGAGAGGCCCTAGGGTCCAGCAATGGAATGATAAAGGCTGTTGTTGTTGTTGTTGTCGTTGTTGTTGTGTCTGTGCTATCGGAAAGAAACTTCCTTACCCAGCAAAAGTCCTCACAGGTTCGTACAGAAGCAGCAGTGTGGGCTCATAGTAGCCATGCAGGAACTGTATGTCCAGGATATTGTCTATCTTCTCGTCCAAGTCTTTGAGTATTATGACGTAGGAGGCCAGGGTCGGTGCCCTGGTTACTTGTTGCGCTGGCGCCTAGGGAAGGAGGAAGAATTTGAACTAGTTCCCTCGAATAATTAGAACGAAGATGTTTCCTAATGTTTACCTAATCTTTTATCACCATCAGCCTATAACATTTCACCATTTCACTGTTGGCATGGGCGTCCTGTCCTGAAGAGCCGTAGTCTCCATTCAAGAACTTGTTTACTCCAACGGTTGTCGATTCTTCATTTCAGCTTACTAATTTTCTGAGCAGATATTGCAGTTGGGTAGAAACAACTTCGAGAAGGAGGCCAAGAGGAGGATTCAGCTGGGTTGGGCAGGATTTGGAAAACTACGTCGAGTTTTCTCGTCACCCATACCACAATGTTTGAAAACGAAAGTTTTCAATCAGTGCGTCCTACCCGTCATGAGATACGGAGCCGAAACGTGGACACTCACAGTACGGCTGGTCCACCAGTTTAAAGTCGCTCAGCGAGCTATGGAACGAGCTATGCTCGGAGTTTCTCTGAAGGACAAAATCCGTAACGAGTTTATCCGGCATAGAACTAAAGTAGTCGACATAGCTCAGAGAATTAGCAAGCTAAAGTGGTAGTGGGCTGGCCATATCTGCCGAAGAACCGATAACCGTTGGGGTAAACGAGTTCTTGAGTGGAGACCTCGGCAAACGTAGTGTAGGACGCGCTCCGGCCAGGTGGAGTGACGATCTGCGAAAGGCTGCTGGTAGAAGCTGGATGAATCGAGCTCAGGATAGGGCGCAATGGCGCTCATTAGGGGAGGCCTATGTCCAGCAGTGGACTGATATAGGCTGATGATGATGATGATGATGATGAATTTTCTGAGATATATCAACAACTTCAGTTCTCACGTAATCTTTGTGTTTAAGAGAATTATTTATATCTTTACTACTAGTGCTACGACTAGTGCTAAGTAGCCAATTCTAGTGTCGGAGTTTGCAATGGCAAATTTTCTATCAGAGAAACATACTCAGCAGTCATATATACATAACTTGACCACACACTAGACTTTTCTCCTGTGTGCCTGTGGATATCAGGAACTATGAATATTCCATGGTACAAACACACAGACTCGAAACAAATAGGTATCAGCATAACGTACAATAATTTGTCCCTTACAGGGAATAGAGCCTGCATCTCTTGCGTCTCAGATATTTCTTTGCGCCAACGAGTTTTTATTTTGCTACTGTAAAATTCAAGAGCTAGAAGCCCGAATTGTACTTATTAAAATTAAACGTACAGTCCTTTTCACGAAAGAAGTCCTGCAGCCGCAGCGCAACTGTCATGTGAAAATTAAAATGGGATGGAAATAAAGTTCAAGTTTCAGCTCTCTATCTGTTCAATACCTATAGTTTTCATTTGAAGGGATAACAAAAACACTCCTTCCTACTCATATCATAATATTAGTGGGATGGCATTGGACCATCTAACAGAATTAAATAGAGTTGGGCAGGACTTAGATAGGCGAAGTGAATAGCGTCCAAGAACCGGTTCGATGAGAAGAGAACTCAAGAGTGGAGATTGGCACAAAGGACCCAGCAGTGCGGACAGCCCAACTTCATCTCTATATTTATATTTTCGGATAATGATGATGAAAATAGTTCGCGGATTGGCACAAAGTGGCCTTATACCCAGCAGTGGGTGAAGTCGGGCTGCGGATAATGGTGGATGAGATGGGAAGTGGGATGTGACAAGACAGGCGACTGCTAAAAATGGCATTTGAAATGGCTTTTGAAACGCTTCCGTGCTTGAATGGCTAAGTTAACATGTTGGTTCTGACTTCAGTCGGTAGTCATAAAGAGGCCTACATCATCTTCAGCCTGTATCTGTACACTATATCCGATTTTCGGCCCTTCGAACGGCTAGGTACCAGGCATAGACCTGTACCATAAATATTTAGTACCTACAAATTCAGCTAACCTAGCGTTAGGTTACCAGAATTTGTACGAAATATTTTGTCTAATAAAATATCTTGTAATTGATTTCCGCAAAGTCACGCCTGAGTCAATTAACTATCTGTCTATTCCTGCTTTCGAATTATAACTGGTATCCTTTATTTATATTCCGTCTGTTTATGTTGGCAAAGTACAATAAAGTTTTTCTCTCTTTTGCTCCAGCCTAAAATCCCCCCCTCCAGGGCATAGGAGTCTTCCTATTTTGAAGGTTTTGCCATTTTGCCATCGCTTGGCTGGAGTATTCACCTGTTTGTGTTCGTAAAAGGTTACAATCCAATCGCCAAGGTCACGGTACGGATGATGGAGGTGACATAGTTTCAAAGTAAGTAGATTTAGTGTTTGAAAACCCGTTAGTTTATTCAATGTGTGTGTGCAGCCCATCATGACTTTCGGTTCCAAGACATGGATGCTAACACATACTGCGTATCGACCGAATGAGAGTATCAGGGAGAGCTATGGACATGCTTGGTATTTAAGGATGGATTCCTTCAGATATCCGGAGATGTACTAAAGTCCAGAACGTGAGGAACCGCTTTATGGAATGGAGCTGGGCAGGCCACACGTAATGGTGGCCTCGGTGTGGATATGGATATATGGGAGCGTAGGGCGTCCAGCTGCAAGATGGACTGACGACATTGGCAAAGTCGCGGGTCGTATATGGGTTAGATTCTTAGATTGCGCAGGATCGGGGTGGCACAAGCTGAGGGAGGCCTATACCAGCTATGGATGAAATCAGGCTGCAAATGATGACGAAGTAGTAAGCCATTCTGCTTGTAAAAATCCAAAGCAGGACCTTACTCTATTTGAATGGGTTTTCCCACAGAATTACTTTGTCTCAATGGCACATCTTTTCCCATCGTTATTGATAATTGCAACAGGTCTCATGTCGTGCCAAGGTTAGGAAACTTAGAAAACCGTTTCACCATATTTGTAAAGGTCATCACTTGTATTATTGTTTCTAGCACTGTCCCACTAATAACAAAGCCCTCGAGTTTTCCAATCACCGGTCTAACGCCACTGCCTGCAACTGATATTCTGAAGGTGCCAAGCTTGAGCGCCATTGCTTGCGTCTACAACGAAGTAGTCTCACAGTCTCAGGCAGGGCTCCTCAGTCTGTCTTGCTAGTCTGCTCATTGTGTCCTACCAGCTGCACTTTATACAACCTCTGCAATGCCTTAGATGTGGCTGAATTCTGAGAGTAAGTTGGCGGCTGCGCACTAAAAACGCCTTAGATGAGGCTAAATTCTGAGAGCGTAAAATAGCATGGCAAAGGCATATACCTATAGTTACACCTTGAGTTAGTTAAAATATTTAATGTATCATTGACATGAAGAAGGACTCCACTCAGTGGGAGACTTTGCCCACAGTTCGTCTGGCATGCGGAAAACGTGTTCTGCTCAGTACCATTTAAATATTGCTGCCTTTTATGTTACATTGCCTACTTGTTAATTTATTTGTTTGGAACTTTAGAGGAACTTTTAATACGTGTTTTTTTTTGTTCAACCACGTTAGCGCAAAGGGCGAATATCCGGCTGCGGTTGCAGGTTTGATTCCCGCTGAAGGACATGTTTGCACTTTGGATGATCTGCAGATATTTGTTCCCTGTTTGGGTATTGTGGGATCATGGTGGTCATAGTTCCAGACCACGGCACAGGGAAAATCGAAGTGTCGGTTCAAGGCTTTCATGTGACTATTGGATGTTATGACGATCAGGGTGATTGGCTTACTCTGTTGCAAACAGAAATGATTGACACTGATCCTGTTTTAACAAACTGTGACAGTGTGTCAATTGACGTTCATTGAATTTCGACAGATGAAATGTGAAAGTTTGTAAAAACAGGATCGGTGTCAATCATTTCTGTTTGAAACAGAGTTAGCTGATCACCCCGCTGTTTCAGAAATCAAACCTGCACCTTTCAGTCACTCATAGACAATGATTACTACTACCTAATCACTTGAGAATATAACAGTTTTAATAATATTAGGATCTTTTAAATGTGTGTATGAATGAACCTACCTACCTCCCTGATTATATTATTTACTTCGTGGGTACTCTACCTATGTTTTGGTAGTAAATACAGGATGGGGCAAAATGGCAATGGCATGTAAGAACTCAATATCGTGGCGAATGGTTGTGGCTGCATAGACATTGTATAGAAAACAATTTTTAGAATTTTTGCAAAAAGTTACGAGTTGATTTGGTTAGTTACTTTAGAAAAAGTATTCCTGTTGAGAAATAGAGTCAAAAGAGATGAACTTGGCAGATTGTACATTTGTCTAAATATCCCGATTATGATTGTTCTTTTCTACAATATAAACTCGTGATAGCTGCCCGCTGCCCTCAATGAGGTAAAACTTTGCCCTATCCTGTTAATCCCCTTCAATTTCCATATCTCTACCTTTTCGACTTTATTTTATCCTGACATGCCTTAGGAATTCAGGGGTAGTCTTTATTCTCATAGTAATAAAATTCAAATTTAAACAAAAAACATTTATATTTACATTTTTCTTATTCTCTGCAAAGGGTTTGGCCTCCAATAGGTCACCTTCCTCCTGAAGGTCCTTCCGGAATGGGAGGACAGCCAGTTTCTTGCCGTACAGCAGCATCACAGCACAGCGGCACTCGGGGTCCACTCGGATCCAGGGTATGTGTGGGTGGACCGTCCAACCCCCCTATAAAGAGAGGACAACTTCGTTTAAGTGTATACTTGTATTTCACAATCTGATTGATGCATTCGGAACGCAAAGACGAGCAACATACAATAATTGATTTTAATTTATACAGATTTTTGGCCCAGGAACCCTTGCAAATGTCCCCAGAATACCCTACCAAAGTTTCATCACAACCTGACCAATGGTTTTGGAATATGCAAAAGCAAAAAGATAGATGATAATTATAGATAAATAGGAGATAGATTATTGTCAGGCTAATTTTTTATGCTATTTACAACTAGCTAAGTTTGGTAGACACAGTGAATGAAAACAGCCGAGGATCAGGCTCAGTGGAGTACCTTGGGATAGGCCTATGTCTATTGTCCAACAGTGTGGACAACTATAGGTTGATGATAATAATGGTGATCCCTATCGAGGGCTGCAGTTGCTCTGCCGTTGGCGGCATGCCGCTCGTGTGTCATGCCCTGACTTATTCTATGAATTCCAATGCAATGAAACGCATTCAAGAATAACCTAGATTATAAAATAACAATTGTTCCTAAAATATTTAAAATCAGTGCTAAAAAGTTACACAAATTAAAACATTTTGACACTAGTGTTATAGACACATCTGTAAAAGCTGCTCATCTATAAATAAATAAATAATTAGTCAAAATGTTGTATTAATACCTTCATATCATCCTCCTCAAAGTAATGCATACTCAGAGTGATCAGGTTATTGGTATGCAGGTCATACTGCAGAACAGACAACTTGGCTTCTCTGAAGGAAACCAGCAGCAAGTCCCGGCCAGCGCTCGGACACTTGACTGACGCAAGGGACATTATGTTGCCCCATAGTGTGTAGGAGGCCAGGCATTCTAGCTTCATTTTTGGCGGGATCGGCTGCCCAGCTGTGGACCAATCATACTTATAAAATGTTTTTGTTTTGGCCTTCAGGGGCTTAATAACACGGACAGAGTTGGCTACTAGCTCATACAAAGAAAAAGGGGGTTTGTTTGTTAGTTTGTTTATTCCCACTCAACTTCGTACTTAATGGCTGAAAGTATTTGAACGAGACTTGGATTATTAAACAAAGGCAATTTTTAGCTGGGTACCAAGCCAGCGAATCCTACGAGGAGAGAAATTCTGTACAATAGGATATTTTTAAAGAATCATCCATGAGTACCACCTCCAAGAACTAGGCTAAACCACATTAGGGAAACAGAAAATGCAGCAATATAATTGAAACTTACAAAATATTAACAAAGCACTATAATGTACCAGGACTATCAGACATGTAAACTGAACGATAATAAAAAGCTGTGAGGGCACTCACTTAAGCTGCTGAACCAGCTAAATACAAGAAACCCAAGAAAGCACACTTTGCTCCAGCATGTTGTACACAACTGGATAGGCTTCCAGAAACAGTAATTAGTGCTCCATCAGTGAACTCCTTCAGAAACAGACTGGACAATTATTAAAGTGCAATGAAAAATAACCCCCATATACACATAACAGCTTTAAGCTGCCTGTGTACAAACAAATAATAATAATAATAATATCTTACACACCATCAGAGATAATATAAGTTAAGTTAAGTTCAGATGAACGCGCGTCGCCGCGAGCTGCAGCGCGATTCAGCAGTTCAGATGGCGGCAGCTTGCGCGCGGCAGTCTAGCATGAACATTCAGTGAGAATGGATGTGGATGAGGCTATTTGCTTGTGGGTTTTATACGGCAAACTGCGACGTTGCGTCGTCGTCGAAAGCAAAGACGATACTGGGAGCATCTTATTTTGAGTGAAAACGATTAGTAGAAAAAAGAAAATATTGAGTAAATCAATAGATATCTCGTCCTCTATTTACGTGGCTCCATGCGTCCGTCCGCCTCAAACCACGCAGGCCCCTGCTTTTCCTGGGACAAGCTTACTGTATCGAGCGTTATAAAATGACATTTGGTTATGAATAAGCATTGAGATATAATATAAATAAGGGGGTAAGTTTCATCCAAATCCATTCAGTAGTTTTTGCGTGAAGGAGTAACAAACATCAATACATCCTCACAAAATTTCACGTGTAGAATTATTAGGATAGAGGTTTTTAAGTATACTGTTTGAAGAAGTATCGCAACAGACACGTACCGGCATTGACCTCCTTCGTGAGTGCTTCTGGCAGCAGCCGAAATACTTTGATGATGTTAGCACCAGCGGTGACGAGGCAGAGATCATCATTGTTGAAGAAACAGCAGCTCACAGCATGCTCTATTCCCGTGGCAGGGTGCGTTTGGCGGCAGATAGAGAACATTGCTTTTCTTTGCTTTGGAGGTTATAATAGTCTCGACAACTTTTGAATGATAAAGTGGAGGGATCTTGATAAATACTCGGACAGTTTTATCAGAGCATTTTGGCTTTATTTTTGTGATTAAATCGCGAATAAATTCATGTAGCACAACGCAGCGAACAAATTAAATCAACACAACAACACAGCACACTGCACAGACTATGCCAAAGAGTAAAAGAAGAGCACAGACTACTAGGATGAAGAAGAGCTACGCATCCAGTGTTGCCAGGGCCCTTGAGTCATAAGCGTTTCGTTTCCGGAAATGTTACATTTTTGCCACAAAAGTTACATTATCATTTTTTAACATTGGAAATGTTTATTTTCCTGGTCGAATAGTGTCCCGATTTAGGAAATTGTGAGTACCTGTAGTTCCTGTAGTTTCGCAGACAAAAGCAAAATTTTACAAATTTTCAAAAAAAAATCGCTAACTTTAATCGTGAATTTCCCAATGACTTTGTTTCATGTTCGCTATTCAAGAAACGGAAAAAAATGATATCTCGGGACTGTATAAAGCTACAGTTTGAGTTATTTTAAGAGGCGGACGGACAAAAACTAAAGGCGATAGAAGGGCAATTACGCGCGAGGCCAGTCTACGCTCCGTTCATTCTATCGTCAGTACGATAAAGTCCAGGCGCGGATCCAGCTCTCCAAAAAGGTTGTAGGCACAGCCACCCAAAAATCGGCCAAGTGCGAGTCGGAATATGAACTTGCTCATGATAGATTTATTGCAGTGGCTCTTAAGCTTTTTGTAGACCCATCATGGACTCCTTTTGAAGGCAGTTGTTAGAAACAAACCGGGCCTGTTATCCATTATGTAGTAGGTACCCATTGTCCTAAATAAAGAGTTGATTAATTTATATTACGTTTTTATACTGCTAATGAGAGGCTGAAGTTGAGGCATCTAGTTAGCAACGTTCAACCAAGTTAAATGCAGGCAAGCCGCGGAATTTTTAAGTAATTGTACTCCGCGGCTCGCTCTTCTCGCCGAAAAACGCTCGCTACAAATTGAGCCCTTCTGTTTATTGAAACAGAAGGGTTCAATTTGTAGCGTCCTCCCCTGAGGTGAGGGATGACATCAATACAACTGAGAAATAAAGTTGGCTGAGAATAGAGCCGCAAAATTTTTATCCGAATATTTAATACTATAAAATACAGAGCACTTAATCTGAAAAACTTATTTTACGCCGTCAAACCAAGACAAAAATGCAGACGGCGAGCGGAGCGAGCTACGAATTTTTTAATACACAGAAGGGCTCAATTTGTAGCGTCCTTAACGTTACGACATCAAAGCATCTGAGAAATGTGCGAGGCACAAATTTTTTGCTACTTTTTGAAACTACAACATACAATGAAACACAGCGTTTGCGACGTCAAATCCAGTAAAAAATGCAGACAGAGAGCGAAGCGAGCCATGATTCTTTTAAATAAACAGACGGGCTCAATTTGTAGCGTCTTTGGGGTTACGACATCAAAACGTACGAGAAATGTAGCCAGCGAGCGTAGGGAGCCGTAAATTTATTGCCTGACTATTTGAAATTACGACATACAGGTTTTTAATTCAATGCTCTGTGCATGAATGTTTTCAACGTCAAATTAAGTAAAATGTGCAGACGGCGAGCGGAGCAAGCCGTGAATTTTTGAAGTTCAACCAACAGAAGGGCTCAATTTGTAGCGTTCTTGTGGTTACGACATCAAAACGACTGAGAAATGTAGCTGGCGAGTGCGGCGAGCTGGACGGCCTAGCATCCGCCTCGCGAAAGATAGGTCTCGGCATGAATTTGGATAAAACCAAAGACATGGTCAATAACTAAATTGATCCGAGACCTTTCGTCCTTAATGGACACCTTCTAGAAGTTATTTCACAGTACACATACCTCAGGGGCAGATTTTGTGGTTACATAGAAATAACTTTGAAAAGAAGGCCAAGAGCTGGATTGGACAGCATTAGGAAAACACACGATTCATTGTTGTTTTTTATTTAATTAAGGCATTTGATATACTATCACCAGCCTGTCTAGTTCAATAGACCATGAAAGTGTGTCGTCATTCCCATTCTCATCGTAGCACAGGTGGGCTACTGGGTGGCGGTGGAAGATGAAATGATGGAAAAAAATGCTAGCAAGTATATAATATACGAATAAGTATACGAATACTAGTATACTTGCTATCTCACAAATATATCTTACGTATACTTACTATCCGTAGGTATAATAGACAAGATACACTCGGCAGTTCTGTGGCGCAAAATTTAATTATTTTGCTTGTTAACATTGTGTATTAAAAAGTAACTATTACATAATGAGCCGTATAATAAATAGTATGTAATTTTTGTGTGAAGTTTCTTAGGTGTCCAATCAAGAATTTAGAATAACCCAACATCCTGGGTTGGGCACGGCCGGCCCACTTGGCCTCCCCTCGATATACGCCTATGTCGGTAGGAGGCAAATTGATATCAGCAAAATGGCGGAAAATAAGGGAATCTGTTAACGTTTTATATTGCGATGGTGCGTTGTATTCAGAGCCATAGCTCTGAGTGTGCTGAGTGAAATTATTTTTAGACACGCAATTGCAATTGCAATTCAAATATTCTATTCAAAACTTGTAATTTTTCAAAAGATACGTAAATTGCCATAAATTTAAGGATTTGTTACATGTTACGTGAGGGGGTCAAAAGATACGTGAAATGTATGAAATGTAACCTTCTGGCAACGCACCAGCGTTACAAAGTATATTTTAGTACTAGACATAAAAATCTGTGGACGTGAGCACACAGATTTAAAGGTTTAGTATGGACGTGAGTGACCAGAGATTTTTTTTTTGTTTCTTAGCGCAATTTGGGTTGGCTAGTCTTTTGGCAGGCAGGTCTTTTGACCATACTACCAATTCATCCGTGTTTTTATTTCTTCCAAGTATTCCGTTTTATTTTGAGAGAGTTTTTCTTCCTCTATTCCATTTCTTCCGTCTTTTAGTCCTGTCCAGTCGTCAGTCTTTGGTCAAGTCATGTTCTGTTAAAACTATGGCGGCTCTAACAAAACAACCAGTAAAAAAATCCTTCATCTGAGAAGTCCAGTTTATAACTTTTATTTCATTTCACTACACTTATGTCTTCTTACTAACGTAGGTTGGTTAAACTGCCATAATCTTTACGCAACATAAATGAGAAAAACAATAGAAAATAAAATAAAACAAAAATAACACTGTGTTGTTCTAGATGAAAAAAAGACGTGTGGCACTCGGGGACTGCCGCGGTAAAGCTATTGCATAGCATTTTGTATCAACTTATGCAATTATAATTATTCTTTTATTTATTATAATTATATTTTATTTATGCAGTATTTCTTTTTCTTTGATATTAATTCAAGTTACACTTTTTGAGCGTGGTGACCGATAAGAAAACATTTTTTTTTTCTTTTATTAAATAAAAATACGTCTAGTTACACGCACACAAACACCGTGTCGAAGACTGCCGAAAAGAAACGACGTTAGACTGGTTAGACAATGCACGGCCTTCAAGCCACACCTCCGCTCCGTGCCCGTTGGAGTGGGGAGCGTGAGGTTTTTTTTCGTTACGGAATTTCTGGATTCGGTCCCCGCGCTCAAGGCCCTCGATAGAAGCTATGCATTATCCCTAGACAGAGAAAGCTATAGACGACGAGATAATTCATCTCATTCTTTCAAGAAAGAGAACTACTTATGCGTGCTTCATGCAAATAAGGGAGACCGCACTATAGATTTGCTGTCCCTTATCGCGTGCCGGTTTTTTCGTTGTTTAGCGCAACATTGCGCTAAACAAATTTTGGCAGCTAGCAGCAGTTTCGGAAGATTTTGTGAAAAACTTGCTTGAAACTAAATTATTACCTGGAAAAATTATGTTTCATCTATTGTAAATCAATAATAACAAATGAATGTTATGGATTTCTCTATCAAAATGGATCGGTGTAGTGTATTTTGGTGCAAAAGTGGCAGTGAACAAAACATTCCGGATTTGTCTTTTCATTCGTAAGTATCGTACTTTTGACGAGGTATTTATTCAAAAATGGATTGTTAACTAGACTTCCACAATAAATAACAACATTTAGAGCAGAAATCTGTAAGAAAATAAGCCAAAAAGTGAAATTCAATTTTGTTTTGTTTTGTTTGGTGTTGCCGGCATTTGAAATGAATTTTGCCCACTGCACATTAATTTTTGGCTCAACTTTCATTTATTTGTAGTGAGCTAGGCAGCTGGAACTTTTGTCACAGATAGGTCTATATCTAGGAAGCTTAAATCTAAAATGGCGTAGTGCGGAACCAAATAGTTTTTGAGATATGATTATTTGAAAATTCAAATTTTTTACTTAATTTCGTCAAACTTGATGACACTGCGGGCAATTATTTTTTCATCACTGAATATCAAAAATATGATCTTCTTCTTATTATTTATGGCCTCTGTGGTATTTTTTGGTAATTCGACATTGACAATGATATTTCTCGTTGTTAATGTAATACATTGAATAGACAGTCGGTTATTAGATTTTTTACAACCACCTGGAAATCCTTCCCGCAGCAGTAGGTTCTAGGACACCCCAACTTGAGTAGCAAAGGCTCTAGATATATCACAGAACTGACGCAGATCACCCCGATGCCACGTAGTCTTGTGGTCCCTATGCGTAGATTGGATATAAAAAATGTGGAACCAGAAATTCGCGTGGAAGATCCTGAGTGGACCTAGCCCGCGAGGACGAGTGGACGAAGCGACACTCAGGGCCGACGAGGTCAAATACCCGAATCAAATATCCATTTTTATGATTTGAAACTGTTTTTAAACTGATCGTAGGTCATAGGTCCCTCTCCCGGAAGTGTGTTTTGACGTATATTGTTTAATTTTTTTTGTCTCGTTAACCTCAAAACTTAATTATTTTTTTCTCAGAAACTGTGAGATTCCCCCTTTTAGAGGGAGAGTCCTCACTCCCTCCCTGCCCTTCCCCACCCCATAAGTTCATTACATATACAGGAAAGTCGTTTCATTTTTTATTAGAACTTTAAATTATATAATTTCTTTGGTTCATTATTATTTGCATAGCCCGGTTTAAAGATGACGTTTTAATTTCAGGATAAAAAACCAAAGGGCCACGTAATTCAATGGATGGTAACTGAAAATACACCTGTATGTCTCCAGTTATGTGAATCTTCGTAAGTATAAAAAACTTAAGTCTATTTTGATACTGATTTTATCGTTTAAAAGCCATGTGCTATATTTGGTCAACCTTGACTAACCGAGGTCTTAATGAATGTATAGGAAAATAGACCACGAAAACCAAAGAATTCATTATTTTTTTATATGTTGTGCTATTAAATGTTAAGTTATTGTTATTATTATTATCATACTTACAATGGTAGAATTCGTTCATTTTTGTCTTGGTTTAAAACTTTTTTTTTTTATTTCAGACTAGAGAACCAGAGGCTACGTTAAATCAACGGATCATTCAGATTTAAAACGGATTCGGGATTCGTCAGTCACAACTGACAGCATTTTTTGACAATTCACCTATATGCCCCCAATTATTTAAATCTGCCACAATAAGTAAGTATCAAAAAGCCTAAGCTATATTTTATCAAAACCGGGTAAGTGAAACCCAAGATACTGCTTGCCTTCTCCGAAGTACCCGCAAATTTAATTAGCTAGTTGTGGCTTCTATTCACACTGCGGGGCAAGTGTTTGCATGTTCTGTTTGGGGCTACATGATGTTGTGTGATTACGTCCCGCATTATTTATTTATTTACAATGGACTTTGGCTGACAGGAAAGAAACACTTTAATGTTAGCTCCAGTTTTCAAAAAGTTTTCACTAAGATTTTATACTAGCTTCTGCCCGCGGCTTCGCACGCATGGTACCTGGATAAAAAATAGCCTATAATGTTATTCTTGGTGTAGCTCTACATAATGTGCAATGACAATTTGTTATATAGGTACACCTAGTTAACTACCTACAAAGCCTCGGTCTGCCTACTATATAACCATATTGCTAAATTGACCCTTAGACAGGGTTTATGTGAGATACCTTACCTAGAACCTGTAACACAATGCAATTTAACACCATGTAATTTACTCCAGTGATCTTCGCAGTTCATCTTGGTTAAGCAACACTCTGCCCGGACACTACTTATATGGGTGATCTGGATGGCATTTAGATCTGAGCGCTTTCGCCCTTCGGAAGGTACGTTAAGATGTTCTTCCCGGCTTTTTCAGTTGTTAGCCATGTCGGAGGCCTTGGGGTGGCCTAAAAATTCCGACATCAGAGTTGGCCACTACTTCATACGAAGAAGAAGAAGACCAATATGTTCCATGCCTCAATTCATATGTTTCATCATCATCATCATCAGCAGCATTAATAGCTTGTTATATTTCCCAGCCAGAACGATGAAGACCTTGTAAAAGCAATAAATTTATTGTATTGTATTGTATTTGTATCTAAATTTTGCGCGAGGGAGAAATAAACAATACTCAATACCTTTCGCCTTTATTATATTAGTAAGATTGCTAGCCTTTTATGTACGTATTTTCTACAGATTACATTTGTTATGTTTAAATACCAGAATTAATTTTTGATTACTGTTTTTAGGGTAAATCACCATCATACACACCACGAAGGCTGCGGAAAAAAATTGCGTTGGACTGCTAAGCTATTAGAAGATACGCGCAAAACTGCGAGCTCTTGGGGAAAAAAGTTGGCGTTTTATAAAAAAGTAGGGAATTTAGAAAATATTATTGCAGAATCGAAAGCATATTTTCTAAATGTTGAAGTTTTGGAGAAATAAAAATATATTTCCTATAATTCTATTCTTTTTAGTATGTAGGAATTTTGAAAGCGTATACAAGAAACATAAAGACATGCGTGAATGACAACTTAGGACACAAACAAATAATATGATATTTTTGCCGTTCTGTAAAAAATCAATGCAAAATATATCTTTATTCATGTCCGTTAAAATATTCAATAGTCTCCCCGAAGACATGAAAGATTTGACACTTAGCCTTTTTAAAATAAGACTTTACAAATGGCTTGTAGATAAATGCTTTTATACGATTAAATTGAATGTATTAAAACTAAATAATAATTTACTATTTTTATTTCTTCATTTGAATGGTTAGTTTTAATTTTGACATATATTTATTAAGTAATCTCGATTGTCAACTTAATTATTGTTAATTAAAATTAACCGATATTAATGATAATTAATGACATATATACATATAACAATTTAATATTTGCACGCTTCTGTAATGAAGTATAAGTATGCGATCCACATAGCCTTTAAGATTTTCCTTTGTAATTACCATACTTTTATGCAAATAAATATAATTTGATTTGATTTGATTTAAAAATTATATAGGTAGGTGCATTCAATCAAATTTGCTAAACATCCTTCCTTCCCTAACATATCAAAAGTCATTAAAACTTGTTAGTGAAGGTAGATTATAAATGAAAAAAAATTTCGTGTAAATGAAAAAATTGATAGATTAATACTTTACCTGCATGACATTAATTTCTTGTTGATTGATTATTAGATTATAATTGATTTATAATTTACCCATTATCATCATCAGCCTATAGCAGTCCATTGCTGGACATAGGCCTCCCCTAATGAGCGCCTGAGTCCCTGTCCTGAGCTCGATGCATCCAGCTTCTACCAGCAGCATTTCGCAGATCGTTACCACCTGGCCGGAGGGCGTATTATCAGTATATTTTACCCAAATCTATGGAAATTTTAATTGTGTGGCAACCCTGCAGTTGAAATGAGAAAGACTAGGGTGGCCACGCAAACTATAAATCTATATATATACTTAATCTATGGCATTATCTTAAAAATTCCTGCCTCAGGTGACCACAGATCCGAAAACTGTCAGGGGCTAAATTATTGCCAACCATTACCAGACTACTTCCGTTTTCGGAGCTTTTGTCAGAAAAAAGTGTGGAGTGGCGATTGGATACGCCACAACGCCATTTCTTTAGTCCTATTTCTTTGATTCATTCGGAATTTTATCGAAAATTTTAATTGCCTATAAAACTATTATATGCGGTTAATGTCAGTCTAGTTTGTGTTCTACATAATTTATTTTTATATATTTGTCGGACGCTATATTTATTCATCGTAGGTACTTGCTTGTTGAAATACTCCTTTGTTTAAAAATACAAACACGCTTGCATCAAGTATATAAATGCTAGTCATTGTTAAAATTTTTAACTGTCAGAAGTAAGGTCCTGCACGAGTCTGTCATTTTTAAACTTGAATACATAAAAAATAGCTCGAATACATCTTTTTTGCATAATTAAATACCCGTTCTATATAAACGCATCTACCCCAAATCAGTATTCCGTAACGTAAGATTGAGTTGAAATGGCCATAGTAGGCTTTTAAGGCTGCGTCTCTGGAGACAACTTGAGAAATTCGCCGTAATGGAAATACAAAGATTTTATTCTAGAGCAAACATTATCTACATGTTGCTTCCAAGAACAGAGGCTATCTATATAGATGCCCAAGAACATAATGTAAGCTATATCGTCAATTTTTTGTTCATTAAGTGATACATTAAGGTTAAGATTAGTATTTTTGTTAATAGTTCTAAATTGTATAATATTCGTTTTTTCAATATTTCTTTCAAATTATTATTCATGAGTCAAGTTATAGCAGAGTTTAATGCATCATTTACTTTTTGTTCATAATCAAGCTTTTATACACCTTCAATTATAATCGATGTGTCATTTGCAAACAATATTTTTAGTAATACTTCAGACGAAGACTTCAGTCGGAATAATTAAGCCATAAGTTTGGGTTCTTTCCATAATTATTATGGTCTAATAATTTACTCTTTGTTTTTCATTTTATCTGTTGGCAACACTGCAAACATGTCTGACTTGTGATTGTGAATGTGAATTCGTAGTGAAACAATAAAACTGTTTTATAACGATATGATATCATTTTTCTCGAAACTCTCATTGAATAACGCACCAAAGTCTCCCATAGAAGTCGCTCAGCCAGCTTATATGGACAAAAGTGCAACACTCCAAGAGCTCGGGTACAAAGATGAGAACGACCTGAGAGAGACGATCTACGGTTTGTTGTCCACTTTTGGTGCTCTGTTACATTGATTGGAAGTAACAGGTCATTTTTATGTTCTAACGTGTGTTGTGTTGTGTTTTAGACTATTTACGGACAATCCGGGACCCGGAAAAGCCGAGTACACTTGAGGACTTAAAAGTGGTGTATGAGGAAGGTATTTTTGTAAAGGAACCTACGGCTGACAAGGTCCCAGTAGTTCGAGTGGAATATAATCCTACTGTACCTCATTGCTCGCTGGCGACTCTTATTGGACTATGCATAAGGATCAAAATCCAGCGCTCAATACATCATCCTGTGAAACTTGATATTTACATCAAAAAGGGCGCACACACAACTGAAGATGAAAGTAAGTGATATTCTTGCATTCTTTGTTGTTATCTTTCTAAAAACATGTATAATACATTCTAAAAACATATATAATACATTCTAAAAACATATATAATACATTCTAAAAACATATATAATACATCTTCACGACTTTTTCCCCATTAAGGATATCTTCAGATATTGCTTAGTACGCAAATCTATTGAGGATATCCTAAAGGGGGTAGTCAGAGGCAAGTCCAAATATTATGTTCAATACATTCCCACTTTTTGCAAGCAGTTAGCATTCCACGTGACAGGTTGCTAGCCCACGGCCACTTTAAAATATATGGTTGGATTAAGACCACTAAACTACTACTATATAAAAAGAAAAATCATATGTTTGTTCTCTATACATTCCAAAACCATTGCCCAAATTGTGATGAAACTTTGATGGGGTGTTCTGGGACCGCAAGATATTACAAGTTGAAACAAAAACGAAGTTGCGGGCAGGTCTGCTAGTAATATTATAATTTATAAAGTAAAACACAAGGTCATTCTTGGTTGATTCAAGTCCATTGTTTTAATAACACAGCTCAGTCATATCATTTACATACACATCATGGTCATTGTAGGTATGTTACTAGTTATAAATTAAACTTACCTAAATTTTATCTTTATTTTGATTTTCCTTTCCCAGTCATAGGTCAGTTTGTACGTTATATTATATATAGTCATGGTGACCTTGAAATGAATGTCAAATAAATATCAGAGTTAACATCAACATAATTAAATAAACTAGATTCCCCCCGCAGTTTTGCTTATGTGGTATCTGGATAAATAAGGAGTTTTGCTTAACTAAGATCTGCTAAGAACAACAACCTATGCCATGCAATGAGCAGCTCCAACTTAAGTACTCTTTGTAGGAAGTTGGAAAATATAGCAAATATTCTTTTATAAAAAAAAACATCTGTAGAATAACATCTGGTACTTTGCATACTAATAAGATGACTGTGCCAGATGACTTATTTCGATCCAATATAGGTGCATATACCTACTGCATGTATTAACCTTCACAATTTTGTAGTTGATCTCAACAAAGCTTTAGTTGTTAACCAAGTCTGAAAGAGATTGCTTGCAAGGGATAACACCAGACATTGTAACTTTTATTTTACCAACGTCAAAAAAGGATGGTATTTATGATTTTGTCTACAGCTGAAATTATGGTTTACAATAAAGAATTTTTATTCATTCATTAATTCAAATAGAAGCTGGATGCGTCCATCTGAAGACATGGCGTTCATTAGGGAAGGTCTGTGTCCAGCAGTGAACTGATATAGATGGGCTAATGATTTAAAGTATGGAATTTTTGTTTTACAATGTAGATGCGAATTTATGTAAAATTTTTAATAAAAATGCGATGGATATGAAATGCATCAATTTTCAGTATTTTCTGCGAAACAAACAATAACTTGAGTATTTTCCGCGAATTAAACAATAACTGTTGATGATTTATGCAATGGATATGAATACAGAATTTCTCTGTATTTTCTGCGAAATAAACTAACTTGAGTATTTTTCGTAAAATAAACAATAACTGTTGATGATTTATGCGATGGGTATGAATACAGAAATTTTCAGTATTTTCTGCGAAATAAACAATAACTTTAGTATTTTGCGCAAAATAAACAATAACTGATGATTTATGCGATGGATATGAATACAGAAATTTTCAGTATTTTCCGCAAAATAAACAATAACTGTTATTGATTTTGATATGATTTGGTTTTGGCGCCACTCAAAGTAAAGCAAATATTACCCGGCGCCGGCGCGTCGTGGTCATTATGGTCGACACTGTCCCACTGCGCGCCAATATGGAAACCTCTCCCTCGCACTTCTTTTTAAAATGGCCTTACGAAAAATTTTACTGATCGGGTAAACGAATTTGCAGATGATGGCCTGTATAATATATTGTTGTGCAAGTACCTATTGTACAAGTAGCGGCACGAAAGTCTAGCGCTGACTGTTAGTGCGCAGAAGTCAAAAGTATCATATGGAGGCTAGAGGTGTGAGAGAGCCAGAGACCCATGTGTAGACGTTTCGTTCATAAGGAGTCGAATGTTGAAATTTCAACCATGTTAGCGTTTAATAAATATTATCAATATCGTGTTTCTTCCGAAAATATACTTTATTTGGTTTTTACTAGTAATAGGTACTTTAAAAAATGCGAAATTTCTTTATAATTAAATAAATACTAAATTTATGTTTTTTATTCGCGAAAATTCCATACCTAAAAGTACTAATGATGATGATTTGTTAAAGTTTAAGTTAAATGTAAATGTAAAACTAGGTATTTCAAGGTTTGACTGCGGACTTTATAAACAGGTGGAATTGAAGATTAATAATTCTTCTTTGATTTATGCATCACAACCTTCCGCTCGCGGCTTCTCTCGCGTCTTACCCAGATAAAAAGTATGTAGATTCCAAGTTTCATCCAAATCTGTTAAACCGTTATGGAGTTGAGAACATACTAACAAACAAACTACACACAAACTTTCGCATCTATATATTTTATAATACAGTTACTGACTGACATGCAACGCTCTGCCTTAGCCGCTGGACCTAAAAACTTGACATTTGGAGGGAGTGTGTGTTTTAGTTTGTAACCGTGTACTAAGAAGGGATTTTTCGAAATTCAACTTCTAAGGGGGAAAGGGGGTAAAAACGTTTGTATGAAAAATCATATTATGTAAAGATAGAAACTTGGTATATATAGTTACAATTACGATGAGCCTGTTATGTCCCACTGCTGGGCAAAGGCGTCCCCACGATTCCTCTAGGCATCTCAATCCTGAGCTACTTATATATAGTATTCCATCAAAATTATAAAGATTGTCATCAATAGAAATTTCAATTTCCCCTCAAAGGGGATGCAATGGGAGGATAAAGTTTGTATGGGAAAATATTATTGCGTGGTGTGATTTACTTGAAACGTCGTCAGAATACTTTAAATATACAATAATAAATAACCACATACTAGGCTTTAAAATAAATAAATAATAAATAAAAATAAAATAAAATAATTTATTCAAAATTTCTTAAATTGGTAACATAAAAATATTAAAGGGTACAGAAATCTTAATTAAACATAGGTATAATAAATGAAAACCTTAAACGGGGCGAAATGGGGTATTAAAGTTTGTGGGGGAGAATTTTTATGAATAGTTAGAATCTCTTAAAAGTGAGAACACTTGCTTTTCCATAAAAAGCCCAAAAGTCAGTCCAGGGCGAAAAACGGGATGAAAATCATATTTCTTAAAATTCGAGACTTGGCATAAATATTTTGCAATGCAAGTACCTTATAATTATTACGATGATATGAAACTACTCCTTCAAGAGGGTGCCATAATTTGTTAAAGTGTGTGTAGGAACTTTATAATATTTTCTATTTACTAAAAATGGCTAAGGATCTTTTAACCGGTGTGCAATGGTGTTATACAGTTTGTACAGGTAAACGCATGTCGTGGTTTGCTCGAAACTTAGGTCAATTATTCTTCTTATACTATCCCCAAACGGTTCGCAATGGCCTAACTCTATACGCGTCGGAGATTGGTTTGAAATTGTGTATAAATATTGATCACTACAAATGGTTAATGTAATGACCTATCTCTTAAACGGGATAAAATGGGGAGTAAGGGAACTTTTAAACGCATTGTGTGGTTGCGGTTTGAAACTTTTTATTTTTTTACTACAACTGTTTAGGGATCTACGTCATTAAGGGGGTACAATGGGGTGTAACGATTTTTATGGGAAATCATTTAAACGCTTGGTAGGATTTGCTTGAAACTTGGCACAAGATATATTCTTCTGTACATTTCGTATAATTCTAATATGATATTTTATAAATACTATAATTGCCATAGATTGTAGTTATTTGATACAATGAATTGAATCAGGCGAGACTTTGCGGAAATCCATTAGAAGATATTTTTCGGATGTCAGTTTTGGAAAATTTAGCCGTTATTGCGTATTTTTTCAACTCAAACCGACGTTGATGACGCACCACAAAGGGGCGGGGCGCCCGGCTGAATGCACCGTTAATCAAATAGTTAACTTCGTTAATCGTTAATCCGCTACAAAAAAGTTAGCTTCGTTAAACGTTAAAGCGTTACATTTCGGAAGAATAAACGCAAGTTAACGTTAATCGTTAATCCGTTAATATGTGTAAAATTACATTTTTGTCTTCCATGATATTGTTTAATTACTACCTACAATGCACATTAATCAAAATTCCGTTAATCCGTTAAAAATTTAAATTTATTTAAAAATTTAATCCGTTAACCAAAATTTTAACTTCGTTAATTAACGATTAACGGATTAATTAGTTAATGCCCAGCTATGACTATATAACGTGGGGATGTCGCGCGGTTAGCTCATTTTCTGCTTGGCACTCGGCGAAGCCACACGTCTGCGAATTTTTGCGGAGTGCCGAAGGCGGACATCGAGTCTATCGTTTCCTGATGATGCCTTATGGGAAAGGCGAAACATTGTCGAATTTCTGTTGAGTTTTTATGAAACTCGTCAGAGAGAGAGTTGGCGGAATTTGTACTAAATATTTATATCGTTTAAATATCTTGTTATTTGATACTATAACTTTTTAAGGCGTCGTGCGATTTGCTTAGAACTTGGCATGATTAGCTTTGTGAACTTGGCTCCCGTCGTTTTTTATCCTTATAGATTTTTGTATGTATGCAAACATGACTGTATAAAACACTTTTAAAATTGAGTCTCGACAAACCGGGGAATGAGTTTTCTTCGAAGTCCTCTATTTTGTGGAAAAATGTATATTGGAGCTTTTTGATGATTTCTTTAATAAATCTCTGAACGGGGGAAACCTTCCAAGGGACAGTGGTATGTTAAGAATAAATCCCTTTCGCGGACAAAGTCGCGGGGCGTCCACTAGTTAATTATAAAAGTGTTATTAATTCGAAAACTACGATCATATCTCACACACAATAAGATATAGGTCTTTATGAATCTCTGATTTCTGCTCATTGAGGTTACGCTAGTAATTATAATTCAATGTTTCTGCTCTGTTTTTCTTATGACCTACAAACTCATTACAATACACACATTCTGACCACTATATTATGTTTACAAATGGTTTATGTTAAGCAAATTATCATTATGACACAAATGACATTCTTATCCAAGTTGCCAATACATTGATATTTGCACAGTGACCTTATGTACATTAATGTTATAATTATAACTGAATCACAACACGGCAAGCTATCATTCAAGTCTTCAGTGATAAAATAACTTTGACTATTTATCAGCATGCTCCTTCCCAATACTGGATAAAACTTCTAGTGCAATGACACTCACATCACACCCTAACCTATTTTTATGTATGCTGGATGTGGATCCATAATACGACACTTCCTACCATAATATTATAAATGCGAATGTTTGTGAGTATGGATGTATGGATGGAAGAATGGATAAAATATGTTTGTTACTCTTTCACGCAAAAACTACTGGACGGATTTAGATGAAACTTGGAATATACATAGTTTGTGACCTGGATTACACACATACGACTACTTTTAATCCCGGTACCACGCGAGCGAAACCGCGGGCGAAAGCTAGTAATAAATTAATAAATAAATAATTCAGGACACCATAACAGCATCATATGGCCTAAAACTAAGCAAAGCTATTATAAGGGAATCACATGACTAAAATACTACTTAAATACTTTTTGTTATAAATACATACATACTTTGACAAAGAAAAGATCCAGACCAGAGACAAATATTTTCAGAGCAAAAACATTTGTTTCGCGGGAATTGAACCCGCAAACTGCGTCTAACGTGGACCTTCACCACAGCGCCACAGAGGTCGTTGAGATATGTTCTATTGTGTCTGGAAACCCGGTATCCTTCTTTTCTTCTGATGTATAATAACATAACTTCTAAACTATGAACTTTATGAAAAAAAGTAATAGAACATAAAATACTTATATAATTACGTATAATCCAATTCCAAACATTTTAGCCCTTAAGGCCTTACTTTCTGAATCCAGTAAAATAAATTTTCATTTATATTTGAAAGTGTCCGAACTCCTAAACTCTGAACTTTACGAAAAAAAGAAATAGAACATTAAATACTTATATCAATACGTAGAATCCAATTCCAACCATTTTAGCTCTTATGGCGTTACTTCATTCGTCGATCTAACCTCGTTGGTATACACTCTGTGCATGAGGTTGGCATGAGGTTCCCCTCCCTAACTGTCGGAGCGTATACCAACCAGGTTGGATCGACGAATGAAGTTACGCCATAAGAGACAAAATGCTTGAAATTGGATTGTACGTAATTATATAAGTATTTTATGTTCTATTACTTTTTTTTGTAAAGTTCATAGTTTAGGAGTTAGGACACTTTCAAATATAAATGAAAATATATTTTTCTGGATTCAGAAAATTAGGTTTTAAGCGCTAAAATGGTTGGAATCGGATTCTACGTATTGATATAAGTATATGTTCTATTACTTTTTTTCGTAAAGTTCATAGTTTAGGAGTTAGGGCACTTTGAAATATGTATGAAAATTTCGTTTTCTGGATTCAGAAAGGCCTTAAGAGCAAAAATGGTAGGAATTGGATTCTACGTATTGATATAAGTATTTTATGTTCTATTACTTTTTTCGTAAAGTTCATAGTTTAGAAGTAAGGAAGGACACTTTATAAACGAAAATTATTTTTTCTGGATTCAGATAATTAGGTTTTAAGGGCTAAAATGGTTGGAATTGGTTTATACGTAATGATTTAATGATATACCATTTTAGCTCTTTAAACCTAATTGTCTGAATCCAGAAAAATAAATTTTCGTTTATTTTTAAAGTGTCCTAACTCCTTAACTATGAACTTTACAAAAAAAAAGCAATAGAACATTAAATACTTAAATAATTACGTACAATCCAATTCCAACCATTTTGTCTCTTATGGCGTTACTTCATTCGTCGATCCAACCTCGTTAGTATACACTTTGTGCATGAGGTTGCCATGAGGTTCCCCTCCCTAACTGTCCTACAAAATATCGGTGGAAAAGTCGGTCGTGGGCGGAGACGCTAAGGGAGGCCTATGTCCAGCAGTGGATATAGGCTGGTGTGTGTGTTTGTGTGTGTGTGTGTGTGTGTGTGTGTGTGTGTGTGTGTGTGTGTGTGTGTGTGTGTGCGTGTGTGGATGCTTTGCGTGCTGGATAACACACCTGCGCAGCACTCGCTGGACCAGCACCTCGAACATGGCGCGTAGTGTCATGTCCGAGACCCGCAGTCGACGTGTTAGTCAGTGTGTGTCTCCGCCCGGTCTCTAATTGGATAGGTGACTCCTTTTACTAGCATTTTGTCCTTAGAAGGAACATGCTTTGGAAGGCACGCCATTACAATCTTGGTCTCGGCTTTCTTAGCCGTCAAGCCATGTTGGAAGCCTTCAGGCGGCCTTAATACTCTAAAACCAATTAAGTCATAAAAAGGTGGAAGGATCATCACCTTCATTGTTTTATAGCCAGAATATAAAAATGACAAATAAACTTTTAAGACTAATGCTCTTTGTTGTTGCTATCGAGAAATATCTTATCAAAGCCCTTGTTTGTGTCCACTTTGCTATCTCTATCCTATGTATATACTTTTACACCTACACTCTACACTAATATTATAAAGAGGAAAGATTTGATTGTTTGTTTGTTTGTTTGCATTGAATAGGCACCGAAACTATTGGACCGATTTAAAAAAAATATGTCACCGTCTTCAAGCGACACTATCCCCGGGTGACATAGGCTATAATATATATTTTTCCATTTCTTAGTGTGCATTTATAAATTCACCCTAATAAGATTACGATCTAGCCTTATTTTAGCCATTAGCCTACAGGCTTATGAGTAATTTTACATTGACCTACATTTATACCGAGTTAATACTAAGAATGTGTCCATTAACACTTTTCTTACTGTCTCTATTTAAGGCGAAGTCACTTTGTTCATGTGTTCTTCATAAGTAGCACTAGCACAATCACTACATTACACTATCGTTATCACTACACTAACTCAAAAGGTTTAGTCCTTTTGAGTCTTCTAACAATGTCCGTGTTGTCTATATTACTTTTTTTTTAAATATAATATATAATATATGTGTATATATGTGTGTGTGTATATATATATATACTATATTTAAAAAAAAATAGGGATCCTTACTAAAACTCCATGTGACCTAAGGTGTAAAAAAATAACCTTAAAAATTACAGCATTAGTTTCTAGCTATTATAGTTATGTCACAATAAGTTCTGTTAGTTTAGTTCTTTTACTTTAAAAATGTAATTGAAGTTCCGGCGCCAGAAAATTCTCTTTATTTGGCCCTTGGGCCCTTGGTATTAATCCTTACTTAATAAATTACTTAATATTCAAGACTGCTTCAATAACTTCATATAACTTTTTGAATTATTCAATTCGGACATTCCATTCGAAAGATAATCACGAGTTTAAAAATACAAGTATTAGAAAAAAGTGGTCGCCGCTTCCCCGCTCGGCTAGCTATATACATACACCATAATATGCGATGTAGGTAGGCGTCACCTTTGGTACTAGGGGAAGTCAATATCAAGAATTATTTTTTGTTAAATAGGTACCCGTGCGAAGCCGGGCGGGCCATTAGTAATTCATAAGAGTAGTCATGTAATTCCTAAACTGCATAACTAGGTACTGCAAAACTTATTATTTATTAATTTTCGTCGATCTCCCACAGCACAGCACGGCAATTCCCTTCTTCCACTCTTTGCATTACTACTCAATACAAAGCCAAAAATTTGTGCTTTCATCGGAATACAGGAAATTGACAATTCTAAATACTACAACATTGTACTACTACTCTACAACATGCTTACTTTGCAACAACAACATTGTATTTGACCTTTTTAACATTTGGATACATAATAGAATTACTCGTCAGTGTCGAAACCCTAACGGTGGCCATACACGGCATACACGATCAAGTCTATCGTCTAATCGGCATGAAACTGCCGCCGATAGGAGCAAGTAGAACTGACCGTGGGTAGGCGTGGATTGCCACGATAGTTATTCGTGTGTGGTGTATATGGTCGAACTGCAGATTGGATCAAGCCTGCAGCGTCATGCCGATTGGACGATAGGCCGCATGGTGTATGACCATGGCTACCATTCGGCTACGTACGCACTGACATGTGGCATGTGGCTTGCTTAGTGTCTAGAGCCTAGCAAGTCACCTGGTGTGTAGCTTCCTAGGGATTCCGCGCAAACCGTCCTTGCCTCCTACTTACAGTAGGAACTACTACGTAGTAAGTAGTCGCACAGAATCATCATAATGATGATTCAGTGCGACCTCGGTGAATCCTAGCACGTAACCTGATGTAAGTCACTAGGCTCTAGGCGCAAAGCAATCCACCTGTCAGAGGGCACGTAGCCTAAAGCATTAGCGGCGTCGGGGTCGGTCAAAAATGCGTTGGCGGGGTAAATTCGATGCCTACAAAAGATGGTGAAGGGAGATAGCTTGGGAGAAAGATGCTTGGTGACATGCTACACCTACAACACCATGATTACCTCCAAATTTATGGCCTTACTTAACGAAGTCTGTCAAAAGATAAACAATGTTTATACTTTTGCCATCTCTTAAAGTTGGGTAATGACTAATAGTGACAGGGCTAACTTGTTTTTAACTTTTTTAACGGCTAATGCATAACTTTGAGTAGCGTTTATAAGTATGACGGTTCATGTCTCTAGGACATACGCTTGGCTAGGCGTTGATTGTCAGTCAATCAGTCACTCGGCTTCATGACATAAATATATTTAGGTTTTATGAGACCTACGTCCAGAAAAGGTCTGCCATGTGCAGATGATGATGATAATGATATTAAGTAATTCTCAATTGTGATGTTTTGCTTGTTTCAGTTAACAAACAGATCAACGACAAAGAACGCATTGCGGCAGCAATGGAGAACCCCAATCTAAGCAACCTCGTTGAAAACTGCATCGCTGACGAAGAGTAAACCACACGATTTACATCAAAATGGCACCCGAGGTAGCCTTTACCAATATCACTGACAAAAACGAATTCACGAAGTTCACAAAATCACTCGCGTACAAAAGCGTTCAAGTTATAGTCGAGTCTAGGAAAGGGATCAAAATAGAACCAAATACAAAATCTGTATCAACAGACACTGATTGGTTCAACTTACAAATACCAGATTCTTCCGAAATAAACCAAGCCACCAAGAACGCTCTGCCTTCTGATAGAGTGCTTGAGACTATTCGATCACAATTACATGTTGAGATTTCCGTACAAACTGAGGATGGTGATGAAATGGTTCTAGAATTATGGACATTAGGACTCGATGAGACGCAGTTCGATACATCTTTAAAAGCTATGAATACGGTTTACTTTCGCATGGGGATTTTGCTAAAGTCACTCATAACAATAACTCGAATTACTCCCGCGTATCATTTATCAAGGAAACAAAGAACGGAATCTTTTACTATTTTCTATAGAGTGTACAATGGGGAACCAAAGCTAACAGCTTTGGGGGAATCCGTGAAAAAGATACAAGCAGGCATGCTGAAAACACCGTTAGGTGGTATTTGCTTCACAGTCGCCTACAGAACAAACTTTTCAATATCCCCGAACAGGTCGGTGAAAAATAAGACGTTGCTTTTAAAAAGCGATCATTTCGAACTGAGTCCAAAACATGTTATATTTGAATCAAAAAAGAAGAAAGAACTTAAAGAAAAAGATACTAAAAACATCAAACCGGTCGATCTCAACAAACCACTGCGTCTAGCAGCGTTTGTGGATGATCTCTTATTGCAAAAGACTTTCGAAGATTTCTTTTCGAAATTCCCTGTTCCGAAATGTCGTAACCTACCCGTAACGGCCAAATCAAATCCCGCTATAACTAAAAGTACGCAAGAACTTGATGTTACGCCTATATCTAAAAGTCCGACGTCATTAGAATTACCGCCGAAGAAATTCGCAGGGTTTCGGCATGAACTGGAACCGCCACTCAAACTACTGCATTTCCCTTTTGCTGATAATCACCCTATACGTGAATTGGCGGAATTCTACAAGGACTTTTTCAATGCTCCTCACTTAAAACTAGCCGAGGACTTGGTACAGTCCGAAAGGGCGGGCTTGAAAGAAGATTTGGATATGGCAAACGAAGATTTGTCGAGAGATCTGGAACATTACGAGAACTCTGTTCTAGAATTTGATGAGCTACTAGCTGAGATGTGCAGGTCTGCAGAATGGAGCGGGAACTAGGGATCAATGGTGAAGGGTGAAGACTGAATATGATGAATGGTATTTGTATAGTGATTGGATTGGAAAAGGGATTTATACTTTGAATCAGTACTTTATGAATATAATCAAAATAATATTGTTGTGGTTGAATTTTATAATAAATAATTAGTTTGACCAGGAGTTAGTTGTAAATTATGTTGATATTTCTATAAATACAAGACATTATTGCATGAAATCTTTTTACAGCCCTATTTTAGGTGAGATTTCTCAGCCAATTTATGATGCTAATTCCATTAAAGATTTGATTCTTATTTTATAATTAGTAAAGTACAGAACCACCGATATCTTATATGGACAGACAGGAATAATGAGCTTGGCATTTAAGAATATTTTCCATATTGTGGCTGAGTGTCTCACAAGACTTATGTAAATAGTATATTCCTCTTCATAAGGTTTAGGTAGGTAGCGACTAAAGCTACGAGTTCACTCATGTGCACCAACAAACGGATGGTAATACAGCTGCGTAGCCACATAACAGATTATATACATATCCATTACTACAATTTAGCATAACCAGAGCCTTGATCACTTACTAGCGAGACACTAGAGCAAACATTTTCGTAACGCTTATGATACGCCAGGTTGAAAGAATAGTGATCCTACTGTACTATTGTTTAGTTTAACCAGTTTTAGGTATTTGACAGAAAATTTCACCTATTAACTGTCACTAATCATCTTAATCAATGATTAGCTTAGCTCTAACCATCCGATTTATATTGTTGCACATGTGCCTTAGTTAGTAGGTACGTACATATTATGTATGTTTTTCCTATTTTTAATTTCTTGTATTCCTTTATCAATGTACAAAATACCTTTTAGTGTTTATGTAGGGTACAACATTGCATTGTAAAATTGATTGGTAAATTAATTGTTCGATTAATCAATCGTTTACATAACTTTACCAAAAGATGATACCTATAATCATTAAATGTTGCTCATTATAGTTTGAATAACTTTAGTGTTTTAGTTTAGAAATACATTTATTATGACTGTATCGGTGTTTTATTTTTATAATAACTTCCTTAGTATTCACAGCACATAAATTAATTAATGCCAATGTGCACCATAATAACAGTATTTACACAGAATAAGAAAGGAGAATTTATCAGAAAAATTTACGCTTTGAGTACTGAAACCCCAAAATGTTATCCTGCACGTCCTCCTCTTGAGTGTGAATATGTCAATGCTACCAAGTTTGCGTTAACTACCTATATTTTTACCGACTTCAAAAAAAAGGAGGTTATCAATTCGATACGTATGTATGTAAAATTACTGGAATTGCAAAGTATTTACTTATGTGAATCTATTAGGGCTTCCAAACAAATATACAAAATTTGAGAGGTGTATGTATGTATGTTTTACTCATGAAACTAACGTGTCTTAACGCCGAAAATGTCTTAGTCGAAACGCCGTCGGTGCCTTCACCGATGTAACAGTGCGTGAAAAATCCCGTTTTTCAATATGAATGTATGTATGTTTGTCCACGCATAACTCCGAAACTACTTATCCGGTTTTGACTATTTTTTTATTAGCTTACAGTTACTTCAACTAAGGGAACAGTGCAAGTTTCATCGAAATCGGTTCAGCAGTTTTCAAGATATGGAAGCAGTTTTCAAGGCGCGGTGTCAAATGGAAAATCTCTCAAAACCTTGGTCAAATTCTAGTGCATGCAGTGCATTTAAGAATAAACAAGACCGGTAAAGTGCGAGTTAACCGCCCACTGCGGGTGACGTCAATTACGTCCAATTCATACATTCAGAGTATCTTATTCTCGTGGATATCATAAGTAGTATAGTAGTGAGTTCTAGTGAGGGAAATATATCTGTACCTCAGAGGTATATAACATCATGAACCTTTACTTAAATTATACAGGAGACCAAAAAATGTGCGGAGTGAAACTTTGATTATAATAATTAGATGGTTGTAGTACATAGTGATATTAGAATAAATTAAACGGTATTTTTCATTATTTTTAAAGCTCAATATTATGAATCACACACTGTTGCAATAAAGTTTTCAGATGTCATATTTTATGTGACTTGAGGTCATTTACCATTGTAAATTGTTTATCTTAAGCATACTAAAAAAGTATCAAGATCATAATGTTATATACCTCTTTCCCAAATATAGGATAATTGTGAATAATAGGTGCATATTAATATATCAAGTACCTATGTATTATATCGTTGTTTCATTGTATTTATAAGTAACAGTGAGCTATATAAAAAATTGAGAGGGTGTAACACATATCAAATACTTAGGTACCTACCTAAAGTAATAAAATATTTGACGGCCTCTGTGGCGCAGTGGGCGAAGGTCCGCCTGAGACGCAGAGGGTTGCGGGTTCGATTCCCGCTGCGGGACAAATATTTGCATGTTCTGTAGATATTTGTCTCGGGTCTGGGTGTTTCTATGTATGATATGTATATATTTACAGAAAAAAAATTATATGTGTAGTATATTAATCATGTGGTTCCCATCATACAAGCTCTGCTTAGTTTGGGGCTACATGATGCTGTGTGATTAAGTCCCGCATTATTTATTTATTTTATTTATTCATTCATAAAAATTAATGAAAGTTCTATTAGGTAGGTTCTAGGCGTAGTGAACTACTAACATGCTTCAGGCAAATCAGGGTCATCCGTTCGTCCGTCAAGTTCGAGGGAAAAAGAGCGCGTGGCAGATATCCTGACCAAATAAAGGCTGCAGTTGATATTCCCTTGAACGAGTGCACCGGAAAAGGAGCGGTGCGAGAGGAATGGCGTAGGATTGTGAGGATAATGCCCCGACATAACGACCACGACCGCTCTGTCAAGAGTATTACGACTAAGAAGAAGTCCACTGCTGAACATGCCTCACTTAAACGTGGGAGGTTTTGCTATAATCACCATGCATGGTGATGCAGGCAGATTGGTGATCGCAGTGAAAGTGTTAAAAATACACAGAAGGAAGCTTTCCTTTTTCCACAGGCAGGTTCCTTAAGCTCCATTCGCACCGGGATGGCAGCAGTGGCCAGCGAGCACTTTCTATGTTAAACTATTATTTTATATTGGTGGAGCTGGTAAAACTTTACTACTTACAACAGAGAGAGCTCAAAGAGCAATTCTCAAAGTGGCCACTTGCCGTCCCTTCATGTTTCCAACTAGTCTTTTATATGAATCTTGTGCAGTTTTAACAGTTAGGCAGCTATTCATAATGAGTATAGTACTAAAACAGCACGTAACCCTTCCTTACAGCACTGTGCTTACTAATAAAAGACGGAAAGATATAGTTTGCCCCAAACAATCAGGGTCATTCTCGTTTACATCCAAATTGTATATGTTCCTTGGTCCGCTCCTGTATAATAGACTGAATGCTTTAGCTAATATATATCCCCTTAATTACTACAACTCCAAAATAATCCTTAAGGATGTACTGCAAAAAATGTCCTACGATGATACAGAGAAATTATTAACTGTGCTAAAATAAGTTATAACTATAACGTATAATCTGTTTAGTTTTATTTTAAGTTAAGTTTAAGTTATATAAGATTTCTCAAATACTACCTACGTCATTAGAAACTGTTATTTTGATTTAATTTTAATTCACTGTAATGTACATACCTATTAAATATTTAGTCGTACCTTAGTAATAAAATGCAGTAGCTTATTATTTTGTTTGATATTAATTTATTTTAATCACATATTTTATTTCCTATGTTCTATTTGTTAGCTCTCTTCGCCTGAAACACAGGATTACCTAGTTCAGGCTCTTGTTTTTATTATACCTATGTTTAATTAAGATTTCTGTACCTTTTAATGTTTTTATGTTACCTACCATTTTAAGAAATTTTGAATAAATTATTTTATTTTATTTTTTATTTTATTTTTTAATAATTTAAATGTAGTCTACATACAACTACATACAGGGTTATAGGTTAAGTCGACCTAGATCCTGGAGGGGGTTGTAGCTTCCATAATTCCTGACTGATTTGACTATGGAACACCCTACCCCAAACTTAACCGTATTCATGTTATAAGTTTTTTTAAAAAACATACCGATATTTTTGTCTAATGGTCTATTATGTTGGGTTTTTGGCATATAATTTATTTGTGTTTGCGATTTTCGTGTAGTAGATGAGTTGCTTTCTTATCCCTAACACTAAATTTGCAGTTAACTGAACCAATTGAGTTGCAGTAGACGATTGATTGTTATAAATTGAAATAAATTCGTAGAAAATATTTCTTTCTCTCACAAATATTTTAAAATTTGTCTATGACAGTCATGCTGCAGATGTGCTTAAAAATATCTATGTTTCATTAGCTATCCAACAAGTAACATGCTAGGGTATTATCAGAATTCTTAGAAAAAAACTTTGATAAAAGAGTCTCAAGTAGTAGTATAAAATAATGGTACTTAAGTCAGAAAACAATAAAACAATCCAAATAGGTAAGTACAAAATGACGTTTATAAAGAACAAGAACTAACTAACAAAAATATCGGCATGTTTTTTAAAAAAACTTAAAATTCCAATACCGTTATATGTTCCACAGTCAAAACAGTCAGGAATTATGGAAGCTACAACCCCCTCCAGGATCTAGGTCGACTTAACCTATAACCCTGTACATGTATAAAACCAAGTTCGTTCTCAACGAAAAGGGAGAGCTGGTAGCTAGGGGCCGGAGCAGCCCTAAGGCTCACTGGACTAGGGATAGGATAAGGGTCCTGTCTCTTCTGCATGGGCTGCTGGTACTGCTAGTTGGGGTATTTCGGCTGCTGGCCCTCGACTGCTGGTAGTGTGGGGGGTAAGTCTGAGGTAATTGTTGATAGCCAGGTTAGGGGAGCTGCTGGAAGCCAGGCTGTTATGGCATTGGAGGAATACTTGAAATAAGTCAAGTTTTAAAATCACAATGTTTAATTCCTTATGACTGCAAAAGAAATCGGGAATATTTTTAAACTAAATTACACTTAAAAATACCTTACAACCAAGAAATAAAGATTGATGTCGTAAGGTTCCATAGTAGGTACTTTTCCACTTGAAAATAGTTTTAAGCACCCGCAGTGCGCAGGCGCGGACACAGGATTTCGTTTCGGGGGGGGCAATTTTTGTGTTTGGCAATACTCTTAATAATTTTTTATCGGCGAGCGGAGCGAGCCGCGAAATTTTTTTTCTCAGAAAATGTGTTATTTTGCCTAGGTATACTAATCACAAACAAAACACGAAAAGAAAACTGCGATTTTTTACATATTCATAGGAAATCGTTAACGCAAGGGACAGTTATGAAGTCGGCGAGCGAAGCGAGCCGCGAAATTTTTACACTAAAACCTCTGCATCTTGGTCATTTTTTATACTATTAGAAAAACAAAAACATACTATATATTGATTTTTATAGCTACAAATCTGCATAATTAACAAAAAACGTGAATGATCCTCATAACGGAAACCGGATAACGTTCCATTACTGGTTTTTTGTATGGACACAGTCAGTGCCGTAAATAGCATTTTACGCGCCCGGTGCGAGCTTCTATAATTGTTAAGCCTGGATACCAGACATAATAGAAAATCTATCTCGCGTTTCAGCATATATGAAGTTACAGTTGACTTCTCAGTGCTTAGTTGCTTTATTTAGTATAGAAATAAAATCGGCGAGCGCAGGGATCCCAAAAATTTTTGGTGCACAAAGGAAAAAAGACAAAGAAAACGGTGGAATTTTTTGTAACACCTAGTTGTCTAGGCCTAGGCCCAACTGACATAAAAAAGGAAGTCGGCGAGCGGAGCGAGCCGCAATTTTTTTTAATCATTCTAACTAGCGCTGTTGTGTTCTAATTCATCATTGTTGCAAACTCATTCATCATTCACAACCAAAAGGCGGTAATAAAATCGGCGAGCAGAGCGAGCCGCGAAATTTTTCTATCAAAGGTGAGCATACAAGATATGAAAAAGAAAACTACGATTTATAACTGAATTTCAACCAACCTATATGTATTAGGTTATAATTATCAACGAAGACTTGGTCCTGATCTGCCCCCCTATTTAGTAAAATTGACAGCTCAGTGTACAACTGAAATGAGTGGGCAACTGAAAAAATAATTTATTCGGTATTCACTACAGTCGATATGTATGGGTGCCTTTCAGAAAATCACCGCACGTCTCTATTGTTTTATCGATAATATTTTTGAGTTTTGACAATAGTTTGACGGCATGAATGTCATTTTGTTGTGAGATTTCAATAAAAGGAAAGTGATTATATTGAGAAAAGTGATTTATAAAAAATAAGACTTAATAATACTTACTATAAATAAGCTTACACTAGGTACTGCTTATCACATCTAGCTAAGTAGGTATATAGTACACATAAAGAAACACCTAACAGGCAGATAGAAACATAGCATTGCTTTACCCAACACAATCATATTCTCCTGTGTATCAAATCCTTCCCTTCTCGTGGGTATTCGAAACTACTAGTCCACCCACCACAACACCCATACCCGGAACAAAAAAAATGGCAGATAATGGAAACATTGTCTTGCAGAGGAAATCGATCCCGCAACCTCTACCTCTTGCGTCTCAGCTGGCTTTTCATCCCTTGCCTCAAAGAAGATGTCTCTTCCATATTTTCATTATTAAAAACCAAAATTGGAATGCAATTTAGAGTTGGCTAGGTCACTGGTCCTCATTGAATGTCATAATACTAAAATACCTAGGTAACTCACTGCTGGACTTAGGCCTTTTCCATTAAGCGCGACTGAGCCCGATCTTTGAATCTCTACATCCACTAATAATTATTATTTTATTACCAGTTTAACACGTATTTTGTTTTTATAGTTCTTCAAAATGGGAGTTGGGCTACCCCGTTGCTTTGGGCCTACGATCTAGAGTGGAGTCGGTTCAAGGTTGAAGAGTTTCAAATGGCTGCGCTGCGCTGGAGAGTATCGCGTCTGCAATCGAAAGAATACTCGCGGGACAAGAAAACGACCCTATGCGTCGAGACGAGGGCAACTAGTCTCTCGACTACATACATCCAACCAAACAAAGTTTCACATTTAATAACTAGAACACCAATCGAGATTATTTTGATAGCTATAGCTAAGCACCGCGCTTAGCTACATGAATATTGGTGGACTACCTTCAGTCCTCAGAATTATCTACCTGAGTGTACGCTTAATAAGTAAGGAGCAATAAAACATTGTTTTTTCAAGACAAAGTGTTTCAATTATTATTTCGTTAGCCTAGCAAAGTAATTGCTCAATAAACTAACAGCCGTCTTCTGCAGCACAAAATAATATGGTCTTGATATCTACAACATTTTCCCACAATTCAATGCTGTAAGACAATGCTGTGGAAGTAGCTGAAATAAACTAGTTAACAGATCTGATTCTACGTCAGAAAAAGGCTTATTACACCACGTGGTGTTCAGTCTGTCTTAGTAAGACTGCCTTTCTAGATTTAGTATGGCCGACTTAGTGGCTTACTCTTATTACACTACGCTAAGTGCGATAACAGTCTTACTAAGACAGACTGAACACCGCGTGGTCTAATAAGCCTAGTTAAAAGATCCTAGCTACTGCCTAAGCTGTAGAACCAAGTACGTTTGGTAACCCATCTATGTGAGCGCTCCATTTACTTTAAAACAAATAAATAAGATATTTAATAATCGTTTATTTCAGGCACATATAAATATGATTACAAAAGCCCATAGCTATTCGCCATAGCTTCTGCTTCGGTGCCGCTTCTCTATAGCTGGCTGAAATCACTGGGCTGAAATTCAGATCCATGAGTACCTACATCCATGTGCTTTGCCAGAATCTGAAGAGTAGGACTTGAAACCAATATATCTACTGCTCTCCAGCCTCTGAAGTGACATTGGGACCGACCCCTTACACCGACCTCGGTCGTCTCATCAAAACGGGAGAGGCAGATCTTGATAGTCGGCTGGTATCGCGGCGGTACTGCGCTTGTTGCGGGCCGAATCTCTGTCGAAGTGTCGACGTCTCTTCTCCATAAGGATAAAGTTTCCCTATCGACCTCATTCCTGACATTGACCTTCCATTTTTCCAAACTCTTGCGTTGGAACTCGACGCAAGGCGCCGGAAGCGATGGCTGAGGTTAGCGAGACACTAGCGCTTCTTCTGCTGGCGAGGACGTGAAGCAGGAAAAGGCGTACCTAGGTTTACTAAGGTTGTACTTACCTGAAAATATAGTAATATCCTAAATATATATATTTTTTTCTTTTATTTAGTTTTACCCATAGATAAAAGTATACTGTTAGGTTAACCTTAAGGTTATTGGTAATTAAATTTAACCTACTACGAGGTTTTTGAATGAGCTATTTTGCATGCATTTGAAAATCGGATGAGAATGCAAAATTATTTGACATAAAGCCATGAAATCTTGATGACGAGGGTCTGAAGATGGAGCTGCAAGAATGCAACTGGAACTCCCTGATGAAAAGTGCTAAGAAAAGTATTGTAGAAGCCGGATTTGTTTGCTTTGTTGTCTTGAGTACGTAATTTCTAGGCCTACCTAGTATAGAACGTGGTTCTATAGTCTTGTACCATATGAGGGTGTAAGCGGTTCCAACCTCCATCTTTGGAATCCAAGCCAATCTCACCTGCCCGTGTTGCACCCTGCTGTATAACAAACTAATGAGGCTCTGGCGGCCGGCTGTATGCGGCATAGCGCAAACCGGTACAGGTAAATTCCCTGACCGCCAACGGGCAGCAATGTCGGGTACGAGAACGTGTGCCCTGCGATCCCCAACCCGCATGCCCAGCGTAGGATTATTATGGGTATTATCTCCCAGTGAACTGTACTCCCAATGGCTGGTGTGATGTGGTGCGGTTTGGTGGTTCTATATCTACTCAAACCTTACCTCAAACCACGAGAAATTTAACTCGTACTTGAATAAAAATGTAAACAAAGAAATGCCAAACGTAAATTTGACAGCTTCGGTGGGCAACCGAAGTGAGTGTGTAACTGAAAAAATAATTTATTCGGTATTCCGTACGAGATTGTGAGATAATGCATCAAAGGTGGCTTTCAGCAAGCCACTGAACGTCTCTAGTATTCTATCGACGTTATACGACTGATTAAAATATAGCCATTTTACCACCAACTGAATGGGAATAAAGAGTATCTTAAATTATTAGCGTACCTTCGCCATAGATAAATTACGCACCTTCACGTTTTGAGTAAGTAGGTAGGCTAAAAGGAGTTAGGTTTCAGTGCGAAAACTAAAATAGGTACGACAATTTATCTAGCTAGATAGAATACCTACCTAAAGGGCTCGTGTAGCTATTGTTCTGAATCTATCTTTGTTTTAGTTTATAAAAGGAAGCAAGATTAATATAGATACTGGATTAGACTCTATGTATTTTCTATTTACAAATTAAGTTCATTGAAAATTACAAGTTTACACATTTTTATCCCTTTATTATCTCAATGTGAACCCTGTGTATGACATAAGGTTGACCCCAACTTAAAAAGCAGACACTGATCATTACGTGGGCTGGGCACGACCGCAACAGCCCTTTTCAAGAAAGCCTACCTACGGCAGCCAGTTGTTTCATCAGTAGTTGGAGATAGCTCACATAGCTAGGCAAATAAATCAAAAATCTTAATGATTTTATGATCAATAATGTAAACATGGAATCAAAAAGAATCAATGCCACTACATTTTATTAAAAATTAGACAAAAAGTTTATTTATATATTGTACCTACTACAAAAATACAAATAATGTAAATACAGAACAAATTCTAATAGACTACCTCACATAACAATTGGTCGAATAATAGTGCCGATCACTTCCCAATCATCAAACACTGCTATAAACTAGTTCCTTTCGCAATGCATTTCACCAAGGAGATCGACTACCAATTTGATCTCCACTTTGGATACTGAATACCAAATGATAAGATATCGATAGAAATATTCGATGTACACCGATGACGTCATCCCAGTGTGCAACTGCAGATAACATTCTAGCCACCTAGCCCCAAAGAGGTTGGATTTTTTTTACTAAATCTATGCCTAGCCCGGTTCATAACATTGAGCTGGGCAACTGATATAATAGGTAGCAGTATTATTTAATTTTCCTACCGATCCGTAGGTAAATGTTCAATATTCATATTTCATTACCAGTCACACAATGTAGGTCTTAGTAAAGCGGTACATTACTGTTTCTAGCTTTATAAGAACAAATTGTGTTGAGATAATAAAACAAATTATGTTAATTAGGTATAATATTATTTTATCTCACGGTTAGGTACAGTGCCCATAACCCTCAGCCACCAAACACTGTTACAAACTAGTGTCTCTCGCAGGACTTTATACCAAGAAGGTCGGTTACCAATTTGATCTCCACTTTGGTTACGGAATACCAAATAAATATAATTTCGATAGAAACTGTCACAACAAACAGGCATTCGTTGTACACTGTGACGTCACCCAGACGCCCCAGTTTATAACGCAATTGATGCACACCGATGACGTCATCCTAGTTGGCAACTGTAGTTAGCGAATACCAAATCAATCATTTGACGTACATTTGTTGCACACCTAGCCTCGGTGGTCATCATTTCGGTGGACAACTGACTTAGTGAATAGCCCCTCTGGTCATTTCTGCACCCCACCAGAAAAGACAACTAGATTTATATCAAACTAATAATAAATTAATACTACCATTCATGACCCAAAACTTGGTCCTGGTCTGGTAATTTTTGCGCCCCCCAGAAAAGAAAACTACGATTTATAACTGGATATTAACGAAATAATTAATGAATACTACCATGCATGGTCTGCGCCCTGAGCACCGGTGGCACCGCCTTATTTTCGGCACTGGACACAGTATAATTAATAGCTAATTAGTTAACACATGACAATGTATTGATTGTTCCAAATTAACCTAGGTACATAATAAGTACCTTGTGTATTACTAACAATTTAAATTTTTTTTAAAGTTCATAATATCTAGTGTATATTGCCGGAGTTGAGGGGGGGGCAATTGCCCCTATTGCCCCCCCCCCTGTATCCGCGCCTGGCAGTGCGACGCACGCGCTGACTGGCGAATTGAGAGCGGTCGCGCGCGTCTGGGGTAGGTATACAACAGTAACTCCAACCAAACAACATTAAGTCAAAAAATGTTTGGAGGTATACAGATTTATGAGCAATTGAGGCCCTATACCCAAATTGTAGCCGTGGATTTAATGTCTTATACGATTGGTTATTTCTTATTACACGCATCGTAGAACTTAATGCTTTATACCATTACGTAGAACTAATTCATACGATTTCGATGATGCAAAAAACAGAATTTCCCAAAATTTGGAGTTACTATTCTATGCCTCTGAGGTACAGTTATATTATGTTGTTATTGTATCTTTAATTTTCTAGGTTATTAACTGACATTTGTATGCCTGTATGGCGAAACATGTATAAGACCATGTTATTTTTTTTGTAACCTATGTTTCGAACAAATAAATAATTTGTATTTGTATTTTGTATTCGTAAAAAAAAACTTTTTCGTGCAGTACAAATTAGGTCCTTTGACCCCAGTCGACCTAGCCAACCCCATTTTATTTTTCTTCCCCCCCATTTTAAATCTAGCTATTTAAACCGGCAAATCGGCAACTTAATTTTTAACAATATTAAGCACGTAATTTTTTTTTTCTTCTTTCTTTCTTGGATTTTTGTATTCTTGTAAATGTACTTATAGTAATAGAAATTGCATAAAAAGGGACCAGAGTGCACTAAGGTTACCATATATAGGATATATAAGGTTAATATCGGACCGTGACTCGCTCGATAGCCCTTGACACCGCACACAAAGAAATTGAGCCATAAAATTTCTAGGTACCCTCATTTTTGTTATAACTTCTTATTACACGATAATTATAATTGCATATTTACAGCATCAAGTTGTAGCCAATACATTAGGTCACGTAGGGATGTCATAATAATTATGCTTGTTTAACCTTAAAATCGGAAGAAATTTAGTACGTAGGTACATGTTCTTTTTTTTGTATAATGGTTTACTAGTGAGGAATACTTAGCAGTTCGTAACACAGGTACGACATAGCACGGCTGCTAAAGTAACACGTCATTATATGTATAGTAAGTATGGCCAACATTTTTTGTGAATGATTTGTTGCTTTTATTGTATTATGTTGTTTTTGGTTCATCATCATCATCATCCGCAGCCCGACTTCACCCACTGCTGAGTATAGGCCTCCCTTTGCTCCTGCCACTTGCCACGGTTTTTGGTTAATTAATAAATATTACAAATAAATAAATAAATATTTTGGAAGATATAGATATCTTTCTATAATATATAAAAAATCAGGTTTATCACTTCGCAAACTTCCGAGTTTCCCTGGGGGCGTCACCGTCTCGGTAACCTAAAAAGTAATTTAAAAAATTAAATCGATTTCATAAATAATTTAACTCAATATTAATAAATTATATTTTTTTATTGTACATGGCATTATCCAACCAAAACGATCTAATCAAATTAGGGCCTACAGTGTTATGTGAGACAGTGAGATCTGTGCCAGCATAGTTTCCGAATCTAAAATCGAATGCGTTTCTGATAATGTTTATTTTTATTAAATGTAGGTACTAACGTGCAACCTACCTAGGTACCTGTGCACATTTGTACTATATTAGTTTTTGTACTACATTTTTTCTCTTTTTGTATTTTTTTTTTATTTTTATTGATATTTCGGATTTTTTTCTTTTTTATTCGACAGGTAAAACCTTTCATTTTCAAAGGCTGGCACAGACATCATGACATCATGGTACGCTCTAATTTGATTCTTAACTACTGTAAATTTCGTTTTTGTTGGTTTAATTTTCATATACAATATAAAAACATTATTTCTTAATTTTGAGTTAATTTCAGGCCTATGTCCAGCAGTGGACTGATATAGGCTGGAGTGGTGGTGGTGTGGTGTGGTGAGTTAATTTATTTTTGAAGTCAATTTAATTTTATTAAATTTCTTTTTTATTTTGTAATTTTTCGTTTGAATTAAAAACTGGAATAACTATTATAATAATAAGGAATAATAGGTAGGCACTTAGGGTAGATATGTCGGTAGGTAGGTACCTATGCAAATCATTATCTTAAAAATCTGTATGTGTGGAGTAGTAAGCACCAGGTAACCTAAGTACTACCTAATTATATTCCGAGAGAAAATCCCAGTTGTAGGTATACATATACCTAAGGCCAGCTTAACCGCCACCACCACACCTGCCTATATCAGTCCACTGCTTGACATAGGCCTCCCCTAATAAAGAAGGATATGCCCATAATCACCACGCTGAGCATGCGGGTTGGGGATCGAAGAGCACACATTTTCGCACTGCCGACGCTGCTACCTACCTACCGTCTGCATTCTGGGGATTTAGCTGTGCTGCTGTTAGGCTGCGCTATGCCAATCCCATTTTTCTTACATGAACTAGAATTTGACGAAGGTTTTGAGAGATATTCCCTTTGACACCGCGCCTGTAGCGCCTGGCCGTTTCTTAATGATACGTATTTAGTCAATATCTTGAAAACTGCTGAACCGATTTTCATGAAACTTCCATTGTTGAAGTAAATGTAAGCGAATAAAAAAATAATGGTCAAAATCGAATAAGTCGTTTCGGAGATATGCGTGGACAAACATACATACATACATACACCTCTCAAATTTTGTATATTTGTTTGGAAGCCCTAATATATTTACAATGTAAATATTTTGCAATTCAGTCAGGTGTTTATTAATTTTTATTCTCTAATAATAGTCTAATTAATAATAGTCTCTGTGCAAAATTTCAAGTCAATTGATGAAGATTTTTTTCATCCCCCATACAAACTTTGCCGCCCCTTTAGCCCCTTTAGGGGTTGAATTTCGAAAAATCCTGAAATATGTGTTTCTTTATATTTTATTAGAGAGTCTGTTTGTAACTTTGTATAATTCCAAGTTGATAGGTAAAGATTTTTTCGTCCTCCATACAAACTTTGCCACTCCCGGCCTTAGATGTTGAATTGCGAAAAATGCTGAAAAAGGTGTTTATTTGTTTTTATTATGTACCTACAGAATCTGTGCTTTCAAGTTAAAAGGTGAATATTTTTTGTACCCCATTCAAAGTTTGCCACCCCCCTAAACCTACGAGATAAATGCTGAAATAGATGTAGATTTATTTTAATTGGTCTCTGAAAAATCGAAAATAATAGCGCGGTGTCATAGAGAAATCAAAAAATAATTTAAAAAAATTCATTACAGGCAGTGGATTTCATGCACAGACCTCAAAAAAAATTATAGGTCCCTAATTTGTTTCATAACTACTGTTGATTTCTTTTTTATTGGCTAATTTCATGTACAATATAAAAATATTATTTCTTAATTTTGAATTAATTTCTTATTTAATTCATTTTTTTATAAACAATAACTTAATCTAATTAACGTTACTCTGTTTTGGAAGAGCGAGGTCTCCTAACTAATACAAGTATTTCATAAATAAAAACTGTAGGCTTCCAACGCATTCATACACTCTATGAAGTTACTGAATAAGTTATTTATATAAGTATTTGTGTTGGTTTGCAGAGGAAAGTACTAAAAGGTACTTTCCATCAAAAAATTAAAAAGCTGAGGAATTCTTCATGTCTTCATGTCTCCATCTTGACTAGTCTTGAACAAAGAAGCTTTATCAGGAAGAGCAGTTAATAAATTATATTGGCGAACTTTATCTCAAGATGAAAACGCAACGATAGCGCGATCTAGCAATGGCTTTCTTTTAGCACTGCCATCTCGTAAGTCATAGAGAAATTAATACTACTTCACTTTTTTACTAAATGGCTTCTGGGATAGTTTTCCACAATTTAGCTGTATCAAGTATAATAATTGTTCATAATAATATGAGGCAACGTAGTACGGTTTAAGATGAGTCGGGAAAACCCTACAAAGACGTGGTCAAACGTCTCCAACGTCACTTGAATGGTTTTGTACTAAAATTGATTACCAATGTAACTGAAATGACATTAGTGACGTTTGGATATGACGTAAGTAGCGTCAGAGCTGCCTACCTACCAAAGAGGTTTCATTGAATAGGGATGTACCACCACATAATTTTATCGATAAATTAGCTACCTACAAAAAATCTAGGGTTCCTTTTTCACAGGCAGAACCAGATTATTTATGATGATGGTAAAATAAAACAAAGTCAAATTGTAATCAATAACTCTTTATTCAATAATCCTCGAATCACTTTGAATCGGCGGTAAAGCAAGAATTGTGGTATTTTTATTACTGAATTTACATCGTTTCAAACAAACACGACCAAATGCGAAAACAAATGGCAACAAACAAAGTTTGGTCGTTGTCTTCCAGTGATCCTTGAACATAATTAATTTCAGCTTACTAAAATTGTATTATTAACAAGTGAGTTCCCAGGCTTCATTTTTTATGAATATCTCGAAACTTAGGACATGGTGTGCAATTTTCCCAGAACGGCCGCATTCTTCACCCACGTATTCATAAACATCAATTTTGTCTGCTGCAATATATGAATCTAATGCCATTTCGTCCATATTTTATCTTCATCTTTTATTATATTATTGTATTGATCTCAAATGCGTTTGCAAGGATCAACTCGCTCCTCTTCAATAATTCTGTAATATTTCCAATTTTATGTTAATACAGTTAATAAAATAAATAATATTATAAGAATGCTGGACTCTCATCATAATTTATAGCATTTTGTAGCCCCTAACTAAAAAGAGCTGGTATTATGGGAACCACATCTTATTTAGTTACTGCTTATATCTTTTTATTTTTGGAAATACATACCTACACATTATACATAGAAAACCTCCAGATCTGAGACAAATATTTGTTGAAAATACAAACATTTGTCTCGGAGCGGGAATCCCGTCAGCTTCTGTACCACAGAGGGCGTCAAATAAAAAAAATATACGGGACATCTCACATTCGGTTGACCGGAGACTGATAAGAAACATACATATTTATAACACCCCAACACAGAACAAACATCATGGTTCACCACACAGATGTTTGTCTTCCTTTTTCAAAGTCGGTTAAGAATTAAATACTTTGTAGCCTACAATAAAACTAACTAAAGTAACTTAACTACAATAAAAATACGAAATGTAATTTATTTGTTTCTTACGCTTCTCCAGTGACCAACTCTGGTGTCGGAGTTTCTAGGCCGCCCGAAGGCCTCCAACATGGCTTAACGACTGAAAAGCCGGGACCAACATCTTAACGTGCCTTCCGAAGCACGGAAACGCTCAAATCTAAATGTCACTAAACGGTCACCCATCCAAGTAATGATCGGGTGGTGTATTGCTTAACCAAGAAGACCTGCTAAGAACACCGAAGTAAACCACGCCACGAGCGCTTCTACGATTTCACGCCTCAACCAAGCACTCTACAGTAAATCAGGAAATTTCTACTACGCCTATATAGTGCCTAAAAACTCCAACACCAGAGTTGGTCACTAGCTCATAAGAAGAAGAAGAAGAAGAAGAAGATGTGTCAGGAATACCAAAAAAGGACAGAGTAGATAAGCACCTTTCATTAAAAAAAAACTGATTCCGAAGTAGAGAAAAATAACTTAACGGACATACGCTAGTTATTTTTAGCATAGGTGGTGAATAGAATCGAAAGTCGATAGAAAAATACCAAACACAAAGATTTTTAAATCTAAACTCTATTTATTTACAATAAGTTGCGATTTTCTATGTATGATATGTATGTATTTACAAAAAAAAAAGTATATATGTAATATATCAATCATGTGGTTCCCTTAACACAAGCTCTGCTTAGTTTGGGGCTATATGATGCTGTGTAATGTGTCCAGCATTATTTATTTATTTATTTATTTATTTCTCTATTAAGCTTGTTCTGTTTTATGGTTATAACTATGGCGGCTATAACAAAACAATCAGCAAAAAATTCCTTCATCTGAGAAGTCCAGCTTATAACTTTTATTTCATTTCACTACACTTGTATCTTCTTACTAACGTAGGTGGGTTAAACCGCCATAAACTTAACGCAACATAAATCAGAAAAACAATAGAAAATAAAATAAAACAAAAATAACACTGTTATTCTAGATGAAAAAATTTCCCGCCCTACGAAAAAGATCCGAATTGAAGGTATTCTTCTTCTTTTTTAATTATGGCTTCTGTGATGCGTCCACAACTTTGTCAATGTCAACGTCACTTCGCTTCACTTCTTTATTAAACGGCTTCTGGGATAGTTATCCACAATTTAGCCAGTATCAAGTATAATAATTGTTCATAATAATATGAGGCAACGTAGTACGGTTTATAAGTCCAGTCGTCCAGTCTTCAGTCAGGTCCTGTTTTCTGCTATAGCCATGGCGACTATAACAAAAAACGATCAGCGCACAATTTTCTTCATCAGAGAATTCCCGTTCAATCTTCTTTTATTCCATTTCACTAACACTTGTGTCTTTTATCTAATTTTTTTATTTATCGGTTATAATACCATGAATATTAAACGACATACATTAGAAAAACACTAGAAAATAAAATTTAATAAAATTGACAACCGTCGTTCAAGTTGAAAAAAATGGTGTCCAATGTCAACGTCGACAAGATTTGAATTGATCAATCCGGGTCGTCTACAGTTCTCTTTGCGCGTGTGTGTACGTGTGCGGAACTGCAGGTAAGGGCCTCGGGCATTTTCCCCATCGCCCTGGCGTCTACTCACGGGGACTACAATCCCCGGGTCACTTGGTTTTGTCCTATGAGGCCTTCCCCGGTTTTCTAGGTGGCTCCTCAGGACACTTCGTTGGTTGGCAGCTGTGGCTACCTTAAACGGTGGTACTCCTTTCTAGTGTTACCATCCATCCTGTCGTTGGTCTTCGTCGGCCTCACGTATACGTGGGTTCGGCGATGCAACCAGCAGCAGTTCACGGGGCAATGGTCGCCAAGGACCACGAATTGAAGGTTCTATTAGTCCGAAATATGTCAAAATAATCCGTTTTGTAATTTCATTAAGTATGTCCAAAAACAACCTCAAAAACGACACCATTTTTTTCATCTTGAACGACGTCTGTGTCATTTTTATTAAATTTTAATTTCTAGTGTTTTTCTGATGTATATCGATTTTTATTAATGGTATTTTAATAGTGTTGTCGGCAGTCAAAAAGAGGTGCTAATTCTAGCAAGCACTTTTTATCCTTAAAATTAGTTATCACTAGTTAAATGTCATTTCGTATTCCAATGACCTAGCTAAAGCTAAACCTAACCTTAAATTTTAACGAGTGAGGTCATAGGCCGATTTATAATAGTCACTTCACCTCACTTCTTTATTAAATGGCTTCTGCGATAGGTATCCACAATTTCGTTAGTATCAAGTTCAATAATTGTTCATAATAATATGAGGCAACGTAGTACGGTTTATAAGTTCAGTCGTCTAGTCTTCGGTCAGGTCCTGGGGCCCGACCGCGCTATTTTCAAAAAACAACGGTGCTTTTCTAATGACGCTACGAGTCAGTAACGACTATGTTCCATGTTTTCGAAATTTGGTACCGCGCTAATGTATTAACGCCAATGTAGCATCAACCAAAACCGAGTTGTTGCGTGAACGATCATCGTTATGGATTTTATTTTAGTCTGTGTAAAAACAAGTGTCGATTGGCTTTTCTAGGCGAAAGCAACTCTAGTTCTGACCTACGTAGTATTGTATCCTCATTGGTTTCCGACAGTTGACAATTGTTGACATTTTGACAATGTCATGGCATCGAATGTCAACAGAAAATTTGTTATTTTACATAATTTGGAATCCACCACCGATAAAATGATTACATTTACAAAGTGTTCTTAATGCGTATTGCAATCTATAAGATAATAAATAACACATGGAACGAAATGGTGGCCAAAAAATGCACGACGAGCAAGAGTCAGACCGTACGCTTGTAATGGTCAGTGTAGCCGGAGAACGACAGATGAGGATAGCAGAGGTCCGGGAAAATGGCGTGGAAAGCTTGCTGTTGCTGATGCTGATGCAGATGCTAGATAGATTAGCCAATATCCCTGCAGTGCGGCCACACACTGAAGTGATGTCACACCGTGCACCCTCTTTTGGGGCTTATGGATACTTCGATCGCTTTGATCAAACCGATTTGTTCTCATAATAAATACAATTTTAATAATAACTTTTTAAGAGATTTATTTTATTTTATTCTACACCCAGTAGTCACATAGTTTGTATATAGGTAACAAATAAGTATTTTTTTTGTAGTACCTACCTAGGTTGGTACATTAATCACCCAGATCCCACACAGATGTTTTTTCCTTTATTAATTTATTGGATAATTAAATACGGCGGATTAATTTTATAGTTTAATTAGTTAATTTAAATACTTGTAATTGTTTCTGGTGTACAATAAAGAGTTATCTATCTATCTACTAGTTTGCGCCCGGAGCTTCACTTACGTGGCACCCCAATAAAAAGTATCTAGCTTATTATGTTACTCCGGGTTAAGAAGTACTTGATTAATGACGTCAAGGAGGAACGAACATTTTCACATGCTTACATTAACATTCCACTTTGCCGCTAATATTAGTAGAATTAACTGTAGGATAGGATAGTAGGAAGCTCATGCAAGCATTTGCCCCTCAGTTGAAATGAAATCTGTATATTTTGACTGAGATATAGATGTACCGTACCTACTTAGGTAGGTACATTAAGTGCCCGTTTTTTTAAATATAGTTTGGTTACTAGTGCGCATGCTGCGTACTAATCGGAAAACAGCGCGCATTTGTTATTTTTGCAGCAGGAACAGGGGCCTATTGCATTTTGAGTGTTTGAGTGTGTTGATTCTATGATTTTTGCGATCGTCCAAAAGGCATCCGTTTCATCGTTTAAATAAATTTGAGTACGTGATATGCATTTTGCACTATTATTTCAAGAAAATATATCACAAAATTCTTCGCAATACTCATAATTATCTCATACGATTACGATGCAGTTCAGAAAAAGTACCTCCGGAGCAACTTTATCAAAGACGCTTGTTTGAGTGTTCTTACGATCACGCTGGCCTCAACTTTCTGTCAAATAATTTAGCGCGGTACGAAACCATGTAAATGTTGTGATACGATAAAGGTTTAACTGGGTTTCCGCTAAAATGTTCCAGCCGCGAAAAGCTACGTTTCAAGCTTCTGTCAAAAATTTAGCGCGTTACGAAAAATGGAAAAAGCTGTGGTTCGATCACTATTTAACAGTTAAACCTTGGCGGTTTAACTGTTATAATTTAGCGCGGTCGGGCCCCTGTTTTCTGCTATAGCCATGGCGACTATAACAAAAGACGATCGGCGCACAATCCATTTCACTAATACTTGTGTCTTATATATAACCATAGAGAAGCACCGAGTTTGCGACTTCAAAATAAGGTGGAAATGTAGCTGGCAAACGTAGCAAGCTACGCAATTTTTTAAGACTGCAATAAACAGGAGCCCTTAATGTAAGACGCCGAATCAGCAATGTAAGCACCTAATCAAAATAAGCTTGGAATGTAGATGGCGAGCGGAGCAAGCCGCAATAATCATGAAAACTAATCCTGGATCATATAGACGGAATTAGGTAGGACAGGTTCCAACAAGGATGTATGCAAAACCGACGAGTGGAGCGAGCTGCATTTTTTTTTGTAGTAGTTAAAATTTAATATTCTATCCTATGACAAATGAGGTACCGTTACAAGCGTTTTGATTGTCCGCTGGTTATAGGCTAGTTAATTAGCACATAATGTATAATATTTTCTTGTTTCATATATTTAGAGCGTGGTTTTTCAGTAGTTGGTTTTAATTTTTGAACTTACTTTTTATTTCGATATGTGTGTGACCAATGAATTTTAACATTAAATGTTTATGTTTAAAAAAAATCACTAATTATTATCGATACGAGTAAATATCGATTCTTTTAAATTACCTAGGTAACATAAAAGTATCGATATTTACTCGTATATGAAAAGTATCGCATGACGATTTGAGTACTTATGTACATAACACAGCAAGACTTTGGTGAAATCGGATCATCCTTAATCCGTCGCTTAAAAACGCGCCTCCGTCCGTTCTACTCTACCCAAAATCAATCGCGCGATCGAGTCACGATCGAGTTGCGCGAGCAAGTAGCGCGAGCGAATCGCCAATCTGCAATCTGCTCGCGCGTTTGACATGCGTAACCAATCAAGCTTGCTGAATTAATTTCACGTGGATGTGACGTCGTGCTTGCTAGCGCGCGTGAATCGCGCCAATGCTGACTCGTGCTACTCGAGATCCAGCTCACGCTCGAAGAGCCTAATTTGCAGCGTTGCCAGAACGTACTAAAAGGAACACGGTTTTAAGTACCTTTTTTCAGCCAGCCGTACCTTTTCCGTACCTTGGCTTTGACCGTACCTTTTCGTTATATTATTGTGATCGATTACATTCAACGGTTATACAGCTAAATTTAACTATAGTAGTTAAGCATACATTCTCAGTACTAATCTTTTAACTAAATACTTCATCATCATCAGCCTATAGCAGTCCACTGCTGGACATAGGCCTCCCCTAATGAGCGCCATTGCGCCCTGTCCTGAGCTCGACGCATCCAGCTTCTACCAGCAGCCTTTCGCAGATCGTCACCCCACCTGGCCGGAGGGCGTCCTACACTACGTTTGCCGAGCCGCGGTCTGCACTCAAGAACTCGTTTACCCCAACGGTTATCGGTTCTCCGGCAGATATGGCCAGCCCACTGCCACTTCAGCTTGCTAATTCTCATACTAAATACTTACAAAAAATTAAATATTTATATCAGATTAGGTACGGTAAAAGTGATTTTATGTTCGTTTATTTCGAATCGAAGTTAGTTTAGCATCTATCAAGAACAATACAAATGCGGTAAAGAAATATAATGATAAGAATATCATAAAATGTGTAAAAAAAATGTATTAAAATCAAGCATTTAGGCATAACATTTTGGAAAACCGTACCTTTTTGAAGACAAAACCGTACCTTATCCTAAATTCATACTGGCAACGCTGCTAATTTGTTACTATCTTAAACCGCGCGCCGAGCCAAACGCGCGTCGCCGCGCGTTCATCTGAATATCCTTTCCAGATAGGCGATTTACGGGCGACTACACTCGCGTGTAAATCGCCTTTATCTGGAAAGGCTCTAAAAATGGAACAACGCCCCTAGCGGGAAATTTTTTAAAATTTGAAATCTCCAAAGCCACTGAAGGGCTTGATTACTAGGTATAGTAGATTTTATGGGTAGCTATAAGAAGGTTCAACAGATTTTATTAAAATAAAACTATCAGATACTTAGAACATAGGTTTATTAGAATTTCCTAAAGGATTTCTTCGAGCCTTTGCCCTTTGAAACCTTCAGCACGTTGAATCTGACTGTCTTGGAGAGGGGTCTGCATTCTCCGATGGTAACGATGTCTCCAAGCTCAACGTCCCTGGAAAAGAAGACAATATTTTGTAAAATTGATTTAATACGATGAAAATAAGGTATGTTTTGGAATGAATCAGACTTTGGGTTAAAAACACGTTCTTCGTCAATTGGTGTTCGGAAGACCGTCGTGTGAGTTTCATCATGAAAGTTGATATTTTTATAAATAAAACAAAGTAAAGATAGATAGATAGATTCCCGCCGCTATTATTTATTTATTTAATATTTTATTTACACTTGCGCTCTTTGTAGATTCGCGATGCTTAGACGGGAGGGGGTTAAGTACCTACTGATGTATATATTGCGAAGGTAAGTTTAACTGAACCAACAGTAGGTACTTACGTTGGCTATGGCGGTTACAGCAAAGTAGGTATTTAGGCCCCTCCATTTCATTTATTCGATAAAGTAAAAGGGCGCATATCATGGAGACACCACAATGTGCGAAGCTAACAATCCTAAGTTTTTGATTGAAATGAGCTTATGTGAAATGTTTATTCCTCCTTCAAGCTAAACCTAACCAGATTGAGCTGATGCACATAGATAGAGGTATGTTTATGCATTATCCTGATGTAGTTCTAGACCTGCAGGGGTATTTTGAAAAATGCGAAAAGTTTTCATTTAGTCAGTTTTTGAAATTATTATTTATATTTCTACTAGCTGGCCCCGCGGCTTCGCCCGCGTGGAAATTGATGTGTCAAAACGTGTTTCATTATTTCCATAAAGGTTTATTTTAGCCACGTTTTGCGCGGAATAAAAAGTACCGACATATTATTACTGCATTACCTAGCCGTACCCGTTCCGTTCACGTTCCCACTCTCACTTCCTTTTTCGTTCCCGTTCCCGCTCCTGTTCGCGTTGATCACTAATTCAACAGGCGGTTTAGTGTGATGAATTTTAATAGACTTACCTAACTTGAGAAATGATTGGGTCCCCATACAAACTTTCATCCCCTATCATACCCTGTTCAAGTTTTATTTTCGCTACAAAAAGTAGCAAGTTGTACTTTTAAGGGTCCTGGTCTGCAAAGTTCATTAAAATTGATTACCTTTACCCGTCTTAGGGGTTGAATAGCAAAAAATCCTGCGACACATGTTAATTTATTTTGAATAACGTCTCTGTGCAAAATTTTAAGTCGATTGGTGAAGATTTTTTTTGTTCCCCATACAAACTTTGCCACCCCAGTTTACCACCAGATGTTGATTTTTCAAAATTTTATTAGCTTATGTGTTATTCTGGAACCCAGTTAGGGTTCCAGAATAACAACAAATCAACATATCAAATTTCATCGAATTTGTTCAGTGGTTACGGAGATACATGGTACTAACAAACCAGTTTCCCAGACAAACTTTGCCACCCGTCTCTGTGCAAAATTTCAACTTCATTGGTCAAGATTTTTTTTTCCCAATACAAACTTTGCCACCCCCGTTTACCACTTTAGAGATCAATTTTTCAAAATTTGATTGAGTCTATGTTATAATCTAGAACCTAAACTATCTACACACCAAATTTCATACATATTTGTTTAGTGGTTACGGAGATACGTGGTAACAAACATTCACACAGACTTTCACATTTATAATATTATTATGATTGAGATAATAGCAGCTGATGGTGATTCTGAAGATCGTTATTCTGGCTCAATTGTTACTGCCGGATTAGACTGTGAAACATTTCCCCACTGGAATTACATAAAGGCTACTTATTATCCTGGTACCACGCCAGGGACGCGGGCGGAAGCTACTACATAACTACTAACAGTCAACAATAAAAATCCTCACCTGAAGCAAGGTGACAGATGCACAGACATGTTTCGATGCCTCTTCTCGAAGCGATTGTATTTAGGCAGGTAATGCAGGTAGTCCCGCCGGATCACGATGGTCCGCTGCATCTTCATCTTCTGCACCACTCCGGTGAGGATGCGGCCTCGAATGGACACGTTGCCAGTGAACGGGCACTTCTTGTCGATGTATGTGCCTTCAATCGCCTGGAATTTTTGAAGAGTGTTAAATAGTGTGTCGCTCAGTGAAATATCATTACTTATTGTGTTTATTGATTCCTTTAGGTTAGGTACGGGGTATTTTATGGTCCATGATAAATACTACACTATGACTATGCTGTAACAGGGTTTTATGTTGACATTGCTACTGAGAACAGAATTTAAACGTGATAGTGACTAAATACGGCCTCTGTGGCGCAGTGGGCGAAGGTCCGCCTGAGACGCAGAGGGTTGCGGGTTCGATTCCCGCTGCGGGACAAATGTTTGCATGTTCTGTAGATATTTGTCTCGGGTCTGGGTGTATGTATAATATGTATATATTTACAAAAAAAAAAATGTGTAGTATATCAATCATGTGGTTCCCATAATACAAGCTCTGCTTAGTTTGGGGCTACATGATGCTGTGTGATTAAGTCCCGCATTATTTATTAATTTTTTTTTTTTTTTTTTTCAATAAATCTCAGATTGAGGTTGGATAGATGAGCCTTTGAGATGATTTTTGAATACGCGTCTATGACTTTGAATTGGATATTGTAAATTTGCATTAGATTGGTCAGAGATAAGTAGCGATGTGCTTGTGGTAAATTAACAGAGAATGCAAAGTGGACATGAAAATTGAGTTTCCTTTTGACTATCCCCTACTACAAGGTATAAAGGCTATCTCAGATCGGCGGACGATAGGGCATCGAATTTCGAGTTTACCGATTTAAATTAGGACGTATCTAATGGTAACAAGATATAGATTCCAAAGCTCAGAGACTGACAACAGCTCAAAGGAGATGCCTTTAGCTGCCTTTTTATGGATAAATGTCAGAATATGTGTTTCAGAACTTCAAGGTGTTATGGAAGTTATTGACTAAGCAATAGAAATACAAATGTTTAAGGAGGGGAAAAAGTAGTGTTACTCTTTTAGTACCTTACTCTCCTAAGTTCCTAGTAGCGAATGTTATCTAATTTGGACTGTCCAGTCAGAAAATGGGTTAGATAAACACTTGTCTTCATCATTTAGTAAGTCAGAAGACCGTCGTGGGGTTTCATCATTTGAACAGTCACAAACTATTTTTGAATGAATCTATTCATAACTGTTTATATTCATACGTTCTCCAGTTAGTAAGAAAGCATTTTGCTAAGCTATGGTTAACAATTTTACAGCATCAGGTTAGTATTGTGATAACTTAGCTTATCACTTTTACTTCAATAATACTCAAAGCATTTTGAGTATACAAAATAATCTACAGACAATCTTCCGCACTATCTATAGAACAAAATATAAATAAAATATTGTCTACTTTTTGTTGTGCAGAGTGAAAATACTTGAAAGTATTTATCAAAACAAACAAGAACTGATACACTATTTTGTGAAACGAAGTAACTCATTTCATTATGAAAGAGTTCCTAAAGCGGTAATTTTCATACTGTTACATCAGTGAAGGCAGTCTTCATCAGGGAGATCAAACGCAACACTCTCCCTCCATGTCCCGTCTAGCACTGATAAGTAAGGTAGACTCCCATTCCCGCAATTGGACTCCTGTTAGTTCTTTGTGCATGTGTAATGATGTAACAGTACATGAAAATTCCAGTTTTTGTTTATTTTGATAAAACATACTACTAACACAGATAGTAGCTGCTGTACCCTCTCCCCACCTTACCCATATTAGTGATACCAAGCTGACGCAACCTGTAGCAAAGCCCAATTCACACCATATGAAGACCAAGCCTGATTTACATAGCCAGATTCAATATGACCATACAAACCTAGCAAAAATATATGAAGCTCTGGTGAAAATTAATGATGTTCATGAAAAGATTGACAATTGATAAAGGGTTTGAATGTTGAAGCTTTGGTTGTAGTAGTTAAAGTCAATGATGAAAGGAAAACATCAGTAAGATGACCCAGTAGCTTGAGTGTCATAAACACATCTTACTAGAAAGTTTGAATGTATGGTTAAAATTTAGTATTCGGAAGCAGTCGGGCGAGGGGAACGAGGGAAGGGGGGGGTACCCCCTACCACCACTGTCATGACAAGGTAACGCACCATTCTTGAGAAAAACATTTTCATAGTATAGATTATCATAGTGTATAGATCACAAAAAAAATAATTGTGGCAAAAACCACGAGATATTCTCATAGAATTAGAATTCGTAGAATTCTATTGGGGCAGATTTGGTTGTCAATAACACATTTTTACATTTTATCTGATTTGAGGTTAGAAACATCTTTGTAGTGAGGTATGTTTTTCACTCAAGCCATAGTAGATTTTAAATTGACTACTACTTGTAAAAACAATTAAGTTTTTAAGATAGCTAATATTATAAGATAGGGAGACCTTTGCCCAGCAATGGGACAACATAGGTTAATTAAAAAAGATAGCCAAGAGAAGAATGGAAGGAAGGAGTTTGCAATGAGGTTGAAAAAGATGAAACATGAGATGAACAGGTGGTTTATTTTTTCATTCATGAATGATATGTAAATATTGATTATGGCCTTGATAATTTCATGATGATGAATAATAAAGTTACTGTGGTGATGAAATACATGAATGTTATTAATGATATCCCATAACCTTTAACCAAGCTCTCAGAGAAATGACACCAAGCCAGCACCGTAGCCGCACCACTGATAAAACTGAAAACAGACCTCACGAGGTGTCTTGAAACCTAGACCGACATTCTTGGAATGCCTCATATCCTTCCGCTTCAGCCCTCCCTTCTTGTTGAGGAAGACTGTCGCCTGCTTCTGAAACGCTTTCTCCGTCTACAGAAAAATGAACACAGTTAGTTGTTATTGGTAGTAAGTTTACCTCACGAGGAGTCTTGAAGCCCAAACCCAGGTCTTTGTGGTACCTCAATGGCTTGCGACTACGCTTTATACCAATTCCTTTCTTACGGTTCAGGAAAATGGTTGGTTGCTTTTGGAAAGAACGTTCCGTCTGCAAGAGTCAGGTAAAATTAAACTAACTACTACACATCATAAAGTAAATTAATTGCAAGAATTGAAAGTAGTACACCGGTAGAAGTTGTACTTTTTATATTGCCAGCTGGTCAATAAACTTAACCTCATTGCATTTATAAATCAGTCCTATAATACAGGAATAGCACAGTAACATATATATATATATATAAGAAAAAGTAATAGTAAAAGTTATTTTCTAGCTAACACATCGAGTTTTAGACTATGTACTTAAGAAAAACAGTAAAATAAAGTAAATTTCCTATTCGGCAATCCTAGAGGTAGACGGCACTATACGCCAAAAACTAACCTATCGCGGACTTCATGTTTAGGATCCCTGCGGTCCAAAATAGGGACGTTATATCTCTTTTGAACTATTTTACGTATGTCTAATCAGTAAAAACAAATAGCTAAAACACTTTTCACAGTAACAAATACGAAGAACCGCGTTGTAGACGGACAACCACGTGCACCAACTTTGAGATCACATTTCTACTAGTTTCTCTCACAGAATCTAATTTGTATTTATGTGATAGATTACTGGACAATACTTTAGAGTTAATTTGATAAGAAACAGGAGGTTTTTTTCAATAATTCTTGAAAAAGTTCAGCACATACCTGGTCCGCCATCTTGCTCGACACCGAAAAGAAATACTTTGTGACAGTGTTGCCGGCAGTCAAACAGAAAAAGATCCGATCCCAAGGTCTAAATAGTCCGAAATGAGACAAAAAAAACCGTTTTGTAATTTCAGGTAGCTATCTATATATAACCCCCAAAAATTCTAATTTCTCTTTCCCGCGTCATCATCAGACACTAATCGCCTTATTAAAACAATAAAAACATATGACATACAAACTTTATCCCGTAGGTTTGCTTGCAATACTTTTTTCTGGATGAAAGGTCAGGCTTATGACCATTTCTTTACCCCAGACAACAACACCAACGGCAACACCAACAACAACATCAGAATATTCTGTCCACTGCTGGATATAGGCCTCCCCTAAAAGAAGGGGGATATGCCCATATTTTTTGTTGTGGTAATTCTATAATAATGTATTGACAATTTATTTTACCTAATCTAAATTTCTGACCTAGTATTATATAAGTAAATGTGCATGCATGATGTGGTCACCCATAATTAAGGGAACACTGAACTTTAAGATAAAGTACTATTATTTTGTTTATGTATTTGTGTGTCTCTTGTTGGCGACCCAAATAATAAATAATAAATAATAATAATAATCCCCACGCTGGACATGCACGTTGGGGATCGCTTCTCGCACCGCAGAAGCTGCTGCAAATCAGATTCAGAGGTCAGGGAATTTAGCTGTGCCGTGTCGATGTTGTAGGCTGTGCTATGCAGGCGCGGATACAGAATTTTATTTAGGGGGGGGGGGCAATTTTTGTGTTTGGCAGCGACCTTACCTATTTTTCATCGGCAAGAGGAGCGAGCTAGATTTTTTTTCAGAAAATATGTTATTAAGCCTAGGTATAATAATAATTATTATTATCATTACATAATAAGGAATAAGGACGTTGCCAAACACAACATGAAAAAGAAAACTGCGATTTTTTTATATATTCATAGGAAATTATAAACGCAAAAGTCAGTAATGAAGTCGGCGAGCGAAGCGAGCCTAAAAATTTCGATTTTACACTAAAACCTCTGTATCTTGGTCATTTTTTATACTATTATAAAAACAAAAGAATCTCTAGTCTTCTTAGTGCATAGTTACTTTACTTATCACAGAAATAAAATCGGCGAGCGCAGCGAGCCGCAAAATTTTTGGTGCACAAAAGATAAAAGATAAAGAAAACGGTGGTATTTTTTTGAAATACCTAGGTAACTATGACAACAGACATAAAAAAGGAAGCCGCAATTTTTTTTATCATTCTAACTAGCGCTGTTGTGTTCTTATTCGTCATTGTTGCAAACTTTAAGGGATGGATTTAAACATTTTTGTGCGTAGTTATGTTCCATTCACAACCAAAAGGTGGTAACGAAATCGGCGAGCAGAGCGAGCCATGAAATTTTTCTATCAAAGGTGAGCATACAATATAGGTATGAAAAAGAAAACTACGATTTATATCTGCGGGGTGATCGGCTAACTCTGTTGCGAACAGAAATGATTGAAACCGATCCTGTTTTTACAAACTTTGACATTTAATCCGTCGAAATCAATGAACGTCAATTGACAAACTGTCACAGTTTGTTAAAACAGGATCGGTGTCAATCATTTTTGTTTGCAACAGAGATAGCCAATCACCTCGCTGAATTTCAACCAACCTATAAGTATAAGGTTATAATTATCAACGAAGACTTGGTCCAGAGGCCTCATTTACCATCTCAGTTGCACACCGAAATGATAAGCACAGGTCCTCTTTTTACAAACTTTGACAATAAATCAAAGAACATCAATTGACACACTGTCAACGTTTGTAAAAAAAAAGGACCGGTACTTCTCATTTCAGTGTGCAACTGAGTAAATGAGGCCTCTGGTCTGGTCATTTCTGCACCCCACTAGAATTAAATTTTCAAACGAATAATTAATTAATACTAACATTCATGACCCAAAACTTGGTCCTGGTCTGATAATTTCTGTGCCCAAACAAAAAGAAAGATCTATTTCCGGATATGAACCTAATAATAAAAACTTGGTTCTTGTCTCATCATTTCTGCGCCCCCTGAAAAGAAAACTTTGTTTTATAACTGGATATCAACCTAATTATTAAAACTTTGTTTGGTCTGGTAATTTTTGCACCGCCCAGAAAAGAAAACTACGATTTATAACTGGATATCAACGAAATAATTCGACACAGTATAATTAATAGCTAGTTATTAAGGAAACATACTTGTATTGTTATCTGAATAAAGGCTTTTATTATTATGACACTTTATTTAATTGTAAACTCGTCTAAAATACATTTTTTACTATTATACTTAATACTACTTATGTACATAAATAAATATCCAAAACATTATAGTAAAAAATGTATCAAAACGGGAGACCATCGACCGCGGGGCAGGGCTCAAACGGTCGGTGGCTAGGGCTGCAGAGAGAGGAACCTCCGCACAATGCGTGCCGAGTCCAGGAGAGCCGCCTTCTGTATCTGACCCTTGATCCAGCTGCCTAGCGAGAGCCTCTTAAGATATTGGTCAAGGCTCTTCGCTATCAGACCGTTCACTGAAACGACTATCGGAACGATAATTGTTGAGTCGACATCCCACATAGCGGTAATCTCGTGTGCCAAGTCAAGGTACTTGCTAAGCTTGTCCTTCTCGGCCTTCACGAGATTAGCGTCATGCGGGATGGTGATGTCAACAAGTATCGCCCGGCGTTCCGACCGGTCTACCAAGACGATATCAGGTTTATTCGCAAGAATAGTCCTGTCCGTGATGATAGAGCGGTCCCAGTAGAGCTTAGTACGACCATTTTCGAGAACCGGTACGGGTGCGTACTTATAGTACGGAACCTCTGAACCGACAAGGTCGTATTGGAGAGCAAGCTGCTGATGGATGATCTTTGCTACTTGGTTATGTCTGTGCAAGTATTCAGTGTTAGCGAGGTGCGAACAACCCGAAAGTATATGTCTGAGGGATTCACCGGGACGATGACAAGCTCTGCAAATGTCAATGGTTCCATCCTTCATGATATACTTTCGTCAGTTGTTCGTCTTTATTACCTCATCCATAATCGCACAGACAAAACCTTCAGTTTCCCCAAAGAGGTCACCGAAGCGTAGCCAGTTCACGGATGCGAGTAGGTCTACATCAGGCCCTGTAAGGGCTTTATAGAACCGTCCGTGCAGCTCCTTACTCTCCCATACCACCTTGCGGTCGAGGGCACTCAGCACCGTAGGTTTGTGCCAGTTCTCCTTAGCCAGTGAGAGCGGGGTAAGGTTCTTATCAACTGCCACGACATCACGATGCATCTCAATGTCGGCATGGAGGAAGTATTCTCTGAGCTTGCACACCTCGTGGTTATGGAGGGTCTTGGCATTTAAAAAGCCGCGGCCCCCACATTTCCGCGGGATGTACATCCTCATTACCGACGAGCGTGGATGTCGCATTCTGTGTGTCGTAAGAAGTTGACGAACCTTACAGTCAAGGGCGTCAAGTTCAGTCTGAGTCCATCTCAATATGCCAAAAGTATAGATGAGCAGAGGCATAACCCAGCCGTTGAAGGCTCGAACCTTGTTACCACCCGACAAAAGACTATTGAGTACTTTAGTAAGGCGGCAAAAGAATCGCTCCTTCACCGACTGTTTTATGTCTCTGTCTACTATACCTAACGCTTCTGACATACCGAGATATTTGTAGGTTTCGATATCGGAAAGAGATCTGAGGGATATCGTATCGGAAAGCTGTAAGTTTGTAGTATTTACAACTTTCCCCCGCCGTACTTGCATGACCGCACACTTCTCGACACCGAACTCCATGCTGATGGCACTGCTGAATATCTGTGTGATATTCAACAGAGTCAGCAGTTCTGGTTTTCTTGGCGCAAAAAGTTTATTATTATTATTATTATTATTATTTAGTTAACACATGGCAATGTATTGATCGTTTCAAATTAACCTAGTTACATAATAAGTACCTTGTGAATGACTAACAATTTAAAAGTTTTAAAAAGTTCATAATGTCTAGTGTATTTTGCCGGAGTATCTGTATCCGCGCCTGGTGCTATGCCGCAATGAGCCAGCCACCAGAGCCCCAATTTTAAGTTAGCAGAGTGCACCACGTGCAGGAAAGGTTGGCTTGGGTTCCCAAAATGGGGGTTGGAACCCGTACACCCCATACCTTATAGTAGGTTAATTGAATTTTATCTTCTTAAAATACAAAAATATGCATTACTAAGCTAAAAATATCCGAAAAAGTCTAATAGATGTCATGCTCCGAAAAACAAATCCGCTGAGGCCCGAAAAAGTCCGAAAACGGACTAAAAAGTGCTGCCTTGCTTAGTGCCATGCTTTAGAACCTACAAAAATGCTGCCATGTTTAAATATAGAACTTGGGTACATCTAGCGCAATGTAAGTTCATCATCACCCTAAAGCAGTGCCCCTAGTACAAGTACCACAATTCGAATTTCGATTCGGGATACTGCATTATAAATCGCACCCTTTAATTTGATTGACTATTTATTAATTTACTAGCATTTACGACCTAAGTCTGGGAGTGCTATGAGTTTGTATTCTCCTGATTTTAGCTATTTAGTTATTACTATAAACTTAGCGGTACCGCGACGCGAATTACTCAATCGAATTGGATGGCTCAACGATGGTATTATTTTTGCTTTTTAAATGTTTGCTTTTTGAGCTGGGAGCTTTTTAAACTTTTATTTTCCGATTTTACAGAGTATACAGTCAGCATCAAAAGTAGATGATGACTTACAGAATGTCAATACTGCTGATAGAATTTTGCGTCAGAATTAGATAGCACTAAAATGTTCCATAAATAGGTGATTGAAAAATATACCAAAATTAAGCTGATGACGCTAACCACCACATGTACCTGATGACTTTAAGCTTCAAAAGTAACTGATGTAAAATACTTTTATAAATAAATGAATCATATTACTTTGCAATATATCATAGCAAAGAAATAAAAAATGTAGTAAGTGTAGTAAAAATGTGCAGTGGACTGCTATTGGCTGATGATGATGATGATGATGATAGCAAAAACAACTGATCTAGACATGCGGGAGCGTGTCAAGTCCTCCAATGCCGAGGAGCAACAGTTTCGGAGAAATTACGGCTCACCCCTTTTTGCAACTGGATTTGATTGGTGCTCTGGTACTGGAGACAAACGGACATAGTGGCGTTACTAAACAAACACTTCAATATACAGGTCTCGACTGAATCAAACGTTTTCTCGTAGTCCACAAACGCTAGGCACAGTGGCCAATTGTACTCCTCGGTCTTTTGTATAATCTGCCGAAGCGTATGTATATGGTCTACGGTTCTAAAGCCTTTTCGGAGACCATCTTGTTCGGGAGGATGAAAGTCGTCAAGAGTAGTGACGGTTGGTCACTACTCTCGAAAACAGCTTATAAACGTGGCTCAGCACCGAAATGGGCCTATAGTTCTTCAGAAGGGTGTTATCACCCTTCTTAAAAATCGACAACACAACACTTTTGTTCCACGCTTCTGGCGTTTTATCCTCAAGGATGATGGAATCGAACAGCTTCTGAAGGACTTTAAGTACCGGTGTTCCACCCGGTTTCAGAAGTTCTGATGTGATTCCTCCCCTGGTGCCTTGTTTTTGAGCTGATTGAGTGCCGTCAGGATCTCGTAAAGGCTGGCGTCCGGGATGTCCTCCGTGTAATATCTGTAACTTTTTAAAACTTTTAAATTGTTAGTAATTCACAAGGTACTTATTATGTACCTAGGTTGATTTGAAGCGGTCAATACATTGTCATGTGTTAACTAACTAGCTATTAATTATACTGTGTCGAATGGCAGTATTTATTAATTATTTCGTTTATTTCCAGTTATAAATCGTAGTTTTCTTTTCGGTGCTGGCTTTTCTGGGCGGTGCAAAAATGACCAGACCAGAACAAAGTTTTAATAATTAGGTTGATATCCAGTTATAATACGTAGTTTTGTTTTCAGGGAGGGCGCAGAAATGGCCAGACAAGAACCAAGTTTTGATTATTAAGTTCATATCCGGAAATAGATCTTTCTTTTTGTTTGGGCACAGAAATTATCAGACCAGGACCAAGTTTTGGGTCATAAATGTTAGTATTAATTAATTATTCGTTTGAAAATTAAATTCTAGTGGGGTTTAGAAATGACCAGACCAGAGGCCTCATTTACTAACTCAGTTGCACACCGAAATGGTAAGTATCGGTCCTCTTTTTACAAACTTTGACAGTGTGTCAATTGATGTTCTTTGATTTATTGCCAAAGTTTGTAAAAAGAGGACCTATGTTTATCATTTCGGTGTGAAACTGAGATGGTAAATGAGGCCTCTGGACCAAGTCTTCGTTGACAATGATAACCTTATACTTATAGGTTGGTTGAAATACAGATATAAATCGTAGTTTTGTTTTTCATAAATATATTGTATGCTCACCTTTGATAGAAACATTTCACGGCTCGCTCTGCTCGCTGATTTCGTTATCTCCTTTTGGTTGTGAATGGTACATAACTACGCACAAAAATCCACCCATCCTATAAAGTTTGCAACAATGACAAATAAGAACACAACAGCGCTAGTTAGAATGATAAAAAAAATTAATCAATATATAATATGTTTTTGTTTTTATAATAGTATAAAAAATTACCAAGATGCACAGTTTTAGTGTAAAAAGTTCGCAGCTGGCTTCGCTCGCGAATTTCATAGCTAAGTTTTTGATTTACAATTTCCTATGAATATATAAAAAAATCGAAGTTATTTTTTCACGTTTTGTTTTTAATCATAATAATTATGACACTTTATTATTAAAACATTATTAATCTACTATACATACAAAAATAATATAAAAAAAAGACGTGTGGCACTCGGGGACTGCCGCGGTAAAGCTATTGCATAGCATTTTGTATCAAATTATGCAATTATAATTATTTATTTATTTTATTTATGCAGTATTTCTTTTTCTTTGATATTAATTCAAGTTACACTTTTTGAGCGTGGTGACCGATAAGAAAACAATTTTTTTTCTTTTATTAAATAAAGATACGTCTAGTTGCACGCACACAAACACCGTGTCGAAGACTGCGGAAAAGAAACGACGTTAGACAATGCACGGCCTTCAAGCCACACCTCCGTGCCCGTCGGAGTGGGGAGCGTGAGGTTATTTTTTCGTTACGGAATTTCTGGATTCGGTCCCCGCGCTCAAGGCCCTCGATAGAAGCTATGCAATAGCTTAAAAATATAGTAATTGCAAATCTGACATCTATGGGGCTAATCTCAACAGGTCCCATGGTTTCGATAGATTCACACTCTCTACTCACCACATCCATCCAATCTCCCTCCGTGTGCTGGATGGGCACAGACCAGATGCTGCACCAGTAATTAATAAAAAATAATTATTATTATTATTATACCCAGGCATAATAACACATTTTCTGAAAACAATTTCGCGGCTCGCTCCACTCGCCGATGAAAAATAGGTAAGATCTTTGCCAAACATTTGCCCCACTAAACGAAATCATGTATCCGCGCTTGAAACGGGCCCTTGCATTACTGGTCTAGTAGGACTTTGCGATGAGGTGTATTAAGTCTCTTATCTTCTCAAGCTCTCTCAAATACTTCGGTTTAGATGAAACGATATGGCCGCTGTCGGTCTTCAGTTTCATCAACTGGCTTAGCCTAATAGACAGATCTTTTGCGAACACTTTAGAGCCTCGATTGCGTTCTATTGCGTCATTAATACGATTTGTATTAAAGAGCCGCAAATTGTGTCGCATGGACTTAGAGATTTATTTATTTATTGTTAGAAACACCAACGACAATTCACATTACAGAACAGTAAAATCTTTATCAAATATTATTGGACAGTGTGACATTGCCATGACAGGCGTTTACAAAATATTTTTACGTAAGTTTAAAAAGTACTCAAGTCTTTAGATATGTATTAACTAGCATAGAACTTAGCAAGAAATTGGGCTTTTAATAACTACATGAGATCAAGGCACCTTAATACTATTCAGCTGAGACTAGCTCAGAGATTTTTTAAATTTTCTTCTTAAAACTAAAGAGGGAATCATGGAAAATATCAATATCTGTAATATTTTTGTTATTATATATGATTTCAATATACGGTTATGGGGAGAAAATTTACCAATGTTTGTTCTAAATTTAAGTATTTCTCAAGGGGTAGCGAGGCAAATTTCTAGGCACAGTCAAATGTATATTATCAATTATTTCTGAATTTATTAGTGTGTTATGAAGAAACTTGTACAAAGTTATTAGATCATTTATATTTCTTCTACTTTCTAAACGAACCAGTTTAAAATATTGAAGACGTTGATTATAGGATGCCCTTTAAAGACATTTTCTATCTGTATAAGCTAAAAATTTTGTAAATTTCTTTTGTAAGCGTTCTATTCTGTCATTATGAACTTTGTAATGTAATGAGGGTTCCAAACAGGTGTATTATAATCTAATACACTACGTATTAGTATGTTATATAAAACCATAATTCTACTAAGCATGCCGTATTTTGATCTGTCAACTGAAGAATGCAGTCTCATTTCGTTTCGCTCCACCAAGAGTGCGAGTGTATGCTCAGAGAGTTTTTGGGTTCTTTTTTTGCGATGAGTCTCATAGAACTCTGACCCAACTGTTTGGACTATTTCCACCTGTCCGTTTTTCAGCTCGTCCACTGTCTCGCATTCGGCCAGGCATTGGAAGTGATTTTGGAGTTCTAACTGAAAGCTCTCAGGATTTTGTATCAGGTCAGGACTGATCTGGAAGACGAAGTGTAGGGAGACCCCCAGGTAATCGGTGGATGGAGAGTGCTCAAGATCGTACTTCGTGGAATTCCTTGGGGGAGACCTATGTTGAGCAGTGAACTTCTATAGGTTGTTGATGATGATGATGATGAATAATATGAGGCAACTAATTGTTGTCTTCGCGACTGTACATGCGCTGAAGTTTGAAGGTCGGCCAGCACGTTTCACTCGGGAAACAAAGTACCTACCTACTAAATTATATAAGTGTCTAAACACACTATAACTGAAATTACGCGACGTAAGTTCGGCATAATCGTAATTAAATTTACGCCTGCAATGCTATTTGTATTACAGATGATACAAAAAGCTGAAATTGTGTTGTGATATGGCTTACAACCGAACTTGTCAAAATCAGCTGGAGAACTTACATACGTATCTAGCGTAGCGTTTAATTTATCTATGCTTACGTGGCATTATTTTCGGCGTATTGTGTTTAGACGCTAAGTTAGAAAAAAAATCAGGAAATTCGGAGCAGAAAACCATGTTTTTCATGTTGAGCGACACGGTGTTGTGCCATATTTGTTATAGTTTTATTTATTATGGTACCACAAACTAAACCTACCATCTATAGTTTTTAACCCAAACAAATATATTTTTGAAATTACAACACCGCCAATGCTAATTGTCTTCTTTTTCTTCTTTTTTATTTATTGCCTCTGTGGTATAGCGTCCACAACTTTGTTAATGTCGACGTCGACAAGATTTGACAATAAAAAGGCGATGGAGGTTGACTGTGATAAAAAAAGGTTCGTGTTTCCAGAGGGAGACTCAACCAAATTTGGGCAACAACAAGATGACTTTGTGTGGCTGACAAGAAAATTTTAGAACAGCACATCTACAATAAAATAAAAGACACACGCATAAAAGCATACATTTTATACAGACAGTTTATATACAGCACACGTTGGGGTTACCTAATTTGCGATGCCTGAAAAGGGTAAATAAGTCGTGTACTTTTAAAACTAGTCCTAAGACCTAATGTTACCTACACTTATTTGTGCAAAGTTACCTACACTTATTTGTGCAAATAAATATCTAGTATCTTGTATCTCTAAAAGGTAGATAAATGCTAATTGTCAGTCTTCTCCTCTGTCAGATCTGACCAGACTCGTAGACTGTCACTGTTCCTCTCCTATTAACTATATACTTTGTAAATTTGTACATTCTAATAACATTAAATTGTAAATATTCTTATGCTTTATATCTTTATCATATGTGTTTTCCTACTAACATGTAATGTATATTTCATAAAAATGTTGTGTTGTGTTATTGTGTTGTCCTTTGTTTTTTTTTTTAGAATAATCAATTTGGTTCTATGTTTTGGTCGATTCTCCCAATAAAACACCGACCATATTATTAGTATAACGGTCTCCGTAAAGGTTTATGACACTAGCATGATACAGACACTGGCAGAATTGTGACATAATGACACAAAAGCCATAAACCAAGAAGTGAAGTGAAGTGAAGACTGTCACTGTCAGTTATCTGATCTGAATGGATTCTAAAAAAAATGTATCAAAACGGCAAATTGTAAATATTTGTCGATTTTTTTGCGATTTTGCTAAAAATTCAGATTTTTGCATTTAGTTCTTAGCTATAGTTATTTGTTTTCGTTTGTTTTAATCAAGTGATGTGATTTCTGGTATTTATTACGGTTTTAATCGAATGGATCACAAATGGGATGAGAGCAGTCGTCCGTTTTGTCTTCGGCAGAAATTCTTTATTTTTGATTGATTCGTAATGGAAGAAGTCCGCCAACTGGTGCAGGAAGAGGGAAGAGAAGCCAGAAACCTTATTGCTTTCCACGTGGCAGTCGATAACCCAGGTTAACCCACTACTTTTTTCTGATGATAAGTGCCGTGGGCGGAGAAAAAACAACTCCGTTCTATAAAGAAAACATTAGCTATTATAGTCGAAATTATTAATTTTAATTAATTATACAATTTAACGCTACCTACTACTTTACCTGGTTTTCAAAGAAGCATCCCTTTTCACCCATTATTCTGGTTGGTGTATGGTTGTCCTCTGTGCATTCTGAAACCATTGATTAGATTGTGATATACATGCAAACAAAGTTTGGGGTGGTTCAGCTAGTTCTGTATCAAAATAGCTATCATTTTAATAGGTTGTACATCATTTGGAAGGACTTTCCTTTGTGTAGTGAGCATAAGGGGCGGGAGGGGGCAGGGACAAGGGGTGAGGACCCAGCCCTTAAAAAGGGGAGTGGAGTTAAAGTTTAGAATATCGTCGCACAATTTGGAGGGTTGGGGGGAGGAGAGGTGATTATAAAAAAAGACCTAATATTTCAATTTCAATTTTAATAGCCTTTTTATTCTGGAACTCTTTTGCTAGCTAAGTTTTTGTTGTTTTTGTTCCTGAGTTACAGTTTATCTAGGATTTAGTTCATCTTTTGCGTTGTCAACCTCTATTTCTTTTGCCATTTCTTGGGTGCCATTCAGGCAGGATTTTACTCCACTTATCCTGGTGGCTTCGTAACATGTGACCCGCCCATCTCCATTTCATTTGATCTATCTTGGTGAGGATGTTGGTCACTCCTGTTTTAGCTCTTATGGATGTGTTCTTTACTCTGTCTAGTTTCTTGATTCCCAACTCCTCTCCATAGCTCTCTGACAATGTTCCAACATATTCCTGTGATAAATAAATAAATAAATAATAATAATAATCTTTTTCAGTGACCAATATAAAACCTAATAACCTACTGTCTATTCCGGGAAAACAACGATAAATATTATTGTCATTGTCAGATTACCAAAAAAATACCATTATTTATCTGAGGAAAGTTGTGCCTATTTTTTATCTTACCATTCCTTTTCGGTCTTCAATGAAATTCTAAATATCCAAAAGAGCCAATGTAGTGATAAAATATACTCTACTGTGCTCTACTACTTTTGCATTCATTTTGATCAAAAGTTTAATTTATTCAATATTAATTTCACGTCCTGCCTTCACGGGCAATTGGTTTTATTTCAATGGAGTAAATCACATCAGGGTTATTGTATTCAATACTGTTACAATACCTACTGATTTATGTTCAACGAAGTTAATTTAGCAACTTGCATCCTTATCATACGTATAATAATATTATAAATTTTAAAGTTTGTGAGCATGGATGGATGGCTGTTTGTTACTCTTTCATGCAAAAACTACTGAACAGATTTAGATGAAACTTGAAATAGACATAGCTTGTGACCTAGATTAACACAGGCTACTTTTCATCCGGGTACCAATCGGGCGAAGCTGCACCATTTTGTAAAATGATGTCTCATTAGAAATGTGAAAAGTTATCTATTTTATATGAAACATTTTGCGGTTATTTCATGTGTTTGAAAGTTGTGTGATCGCGATCGACCTGCGATTTGCAAATTACACAAATGTACACAAAGATTCAGAACAGTCAACTATCATTCGACAGTCATTCAAACTTAGCCTTATGCTAGCCTTCTTCTAAGGGAAACGATCCGGCAATGAAATAGGCAAAATGGAGTAATAGTTATTTGTTATACAGGAGTGCAAAGTGGCTTTTTAACTGCATGCTCAATTTTGATGACCAAGCAAGCAAACGGTTCTAAAACACAAAACTTTTCATCCCACCTCAGTGAGGAAATGCCTAAATGCAAAAAAAAAGCTTAACATTAGTTTAACATTAACCCCCTTACTTAAACAAACGCTATTTAAAGTTAACCAATGCTCAAAGTTAGCCCTGTCACTGTCTGTCATTATCCAACGGTATGAGATAGCAATAACCTAAGCATTGTTTATCTTTCGAAAGATGTTCATAAGTAAGGCTATTAAAGTTTAAAACAAAAGTACACCAAGAAGGTTCTGAGTCTGAGTTTTTAACAAATTAAAAAAGGTTGTATGATAAATTCGGCATCATGGAGGAGATAGAAGTAAATAAGTTTTATGATGTTTTGAATTCACAAACCATAGATATAGAAGAGGACTAGGTGAAGTCTTAAAATTCATGATGCTCTGAACATCAACTCATACGCCTGATTTCTTCTTTCTTATGTCCCTAAATCATTTGCTAGAAAGGGCTGCATACTTTATCTCAATGCGATTGCTGCGACTTCGTACCAGGGCATTTCTATGAAACTGCATAGCATTATATTCGAGGACCCTGATACGATTTTTTTTAACTTATTTGAAGTTGCATTGAGAGAAGTATGCATCCCTTTCTAACTGATGATATAAGACATAGTTGTTAGTTGAATAATAAATAAAATAAATATAAAATATAAATATAAATTATAAGAAAGTAGAGATTAGTTGTATGAGTTGATGTTCAGAGCATGAACGAATTTTAAGAGTTCTTCCATGCTTTAGTCATACTTCTTTGTCAAACTCGTGCACACGATGTTCTAAATTGAATTTACCTTATCCTCTAGCAGATAAAAAGGGCTTTTGCAGTCAGACATGGAAGAGGAAAAATACGAGATGAAATATAGTTCTTGCATACAGAATTTTCCAGACAGTTGTTTTGGCTATCTAGTGGCAGGGAGGAATCGCGAGCGGGACATGTCGAAAAATGAGGTGTCAGATGAGTGAAGTTGTTTGCTCTGGAATCTGGAACCGCTTTACTCTTACTACTCTATAGGTACTCATACATTTTTTACTGTCATCACATGAATATAAGGAGACATTTAACAGAGTTTTCACTGTATAATGTGGTAGTATCACATGTGGATTCCGTTAGGCCATAACAATAAGTAGAGTATCTACTTTTATTTTTCAAATTGATACTTCTTTGTCTGAAATGTAGTGATTACTATGTAGGTGAAGACGTTTTAGAAGAAAGAGTAAAGTTTATTCATATAGTTTATTTCCACAAAACGGCACATAAGTATACTTCAACACAAAGTAATAAGCTTGTTGCGCCCACGCGGACACCGCAGGCTCCATGGCTTGCCCGCGCGTCCAAGGCGACAGCACGCCTTTGTTTGCGATTAGCAAATCTTGGTGCAGCAAGTGTAGATAGTGATGCAAGGGCAGCCGCAGCCACCGCAGCAACCTCCGCAAGTTTGATTTTTTATCGTGCTGCATTCTTACAGTGAATGTTGGTTTAACTTAATAAAAACTAATTTTATAATAATTAGCTATTTATTTTATAACTTAATTTTCCTTGATTTGTTTTTCAACGCTTTTCCTAAAATTATTCGAATTATTCAAAATATCTGGATAGTAAAGTTCACTACTATCCGAATTATACGGGTACCCAAATTCAACGGATAATGCAAGCCCTAGTAATTCGAGCAGATTTCGTACGGAATTCGCTTGGAATCTGCTGAACTCTGCGATGTAACTTTTCAACTTGCTCACTCCGCTCAGCTCACTCTTGCATTTTGTATAAGTACTTGTATCAACTTTATCGTTGCGAATTATATGAAGGCCGTAATGGTTCCGCTCCGCTCCCAAGTGAAAGGATGGCATAATACATTATCATTCTTCTGCCATTGTCCTACGCCGGGTGGGATCGGCACAACATGTTTTCAACTGAAAAGTCAAAATAATAAAAATCTTTATTATAGCCTTTCGGCTATAATAAAGATTTTTATTATTTATTTTTAATAATTGCGCGTTGTTTTCTGGATAAAAGTAGAGTACTATGTTATACTATGTCTCAAACTAATATTCCAAGTGTCAAAAAAATCCATTCAGCCATTTTAGGGAGTTGAGTAGGATTAAGCATACAAACAAACTATTATAGCATTTATAATAATGTGTGTGTGATGTGATGTGATTCCTATGACACGTTAATATTTTTAAATCTACAGCAATTTGACACCAATCATAGAAGTAGAGTTGATCATCAATAAATTCTATTTTCTTCTTTCTGACGTTCTTACCCCGCCGCGGGACAAATGTTTGTATGATCTGCAAATATTTTTTCAGGTCTGGGTGTTTTCTTTGCTTATTATATGATTGGATTTACAAAAAAATTATTGATGTAGTATAGCAGGCACTTATGTACTTTCCATAATACAAGCTCTGCTTGGTTTTAGGTGATGGTAAGCGATAATGTTCAGCATTATATTTATAACTGAAACTGTAATTGGTTAACTATAACAGTGCTTAAAACATTTTGCTTGGTAAACACAAACAAATGTCCAACTGTCTGAGATGGGTTCTTAGAATGCAGTGAATCAATACTCCGTTACTATATTTAGCTGTGCTCGTGAAGCGCATCTTGCATGCATCAGGCCTTTGTAATAAACTGATTTTGTTGGCAGTACCTACTTTCTCTCTGTCTGATAGGACCCTTAATTTTAACCATTTCTCGAAGTTATGTGTACGCGTGACCGCTCACTGTCTGATAGGACCCTTAATTTTAACCATTTCTCAAAGTTATGTGTACTGCTTGTCAATACCCAACGGTAAGGGCCTTTTTTTTGTCCCACCTACACTAACACTATGGAATAAACGGCTTGATACAAACACCAGGGTATGTTCATTGCATAGTGGAGGGGTCACTGAGAAAAGATTTCTTGAAATTAAGCCTCCGAAAGCTAATCCTTACTGCCCCAGCGGGAAAATCCCTTGGCGTGGACGAAGCCGCGCCCGCCCGCCCCCTCTAGTTGGTATTATATGACATTAGTGCCTAAGCATTTGTGGAGAATTTTGTATTTTTTACTTTTTATCGATCTTGCGAAATATAATTTGTAGACCTCATTTTTAAATGTTGCTAGTGACTTAGCATGTCTCACAGGAACAGGCAAATCGTTACATAGTCGGACAGCAGACACAGTGAAAGATATGCTGAAGAATCTAGTTTTATGGGTTTTTAGTTGAAGAGCGCAGATTACAGGAATTCGACTGGTGTAGAAATTCAAAACTATCTTTAAGATAGGGTGGGGAGGTTGAGAAAAACAAAATTTTATATAAAAGGGTAAGGATATGAGCATCACGGCGAAGTCGGATTGGGAGCCACTTGAGCTTAATGCTAAACTCGGAAACATGATCATATTTTTGCGCAAGCCAAATATGAATCGTATACAAAGATTATCAAAAAATATCTAATTACTCTAAAAATAAATAAATCAAATAACTTGAAAAAAAATTAAACCGACTTAAAAAAAACACATTGCTGCTCTAAAAAGCGAAAAATAAACAGAATTAAATATTTAATTCAAATCAGAAAATAGGTAGGTACCTACTTATCGGTTTGAAGTCTGTGCTATGCCATTTAGATAGGTGATAGGCTACATGATTCCGCTGCCACCACATGACATCACCCAACGCGTGCGTGAATGCGTGAGCGTGGAGGAGGCGGGCGGCCTCTACCTACGTTGGTACTGCACCGACTTGAAACAGATGAGTAGGTACCTATTTTGTTCTTTGAATTAAATATCTAAGTTTATTTTTCGCTTTAGTTAGCGAATTTAGAGCAGTAATAAGAGCACGTTTATTTAGAGCAGTAATAAGGGTTTTTTTGAAGTTTGTTTAATTTTTAAAAAAAGATACTATTCACTTTCATGCAGGTACAGTCAGCATCAAAAGTAGATGATGAGTTTCAGAATTTCAATACAGCTGATAGAAATTTGCGTCAGAATTAGATAGCACTAAAGTGTTCCATAAATAGGTGATTGAAAAATATACCACAATTAAGCTGATGACACTAACCACCACATGTACCTGATGACTTTAAGGTTCAAAAGTATCTGATGTAAAATAGTTTTATAAATATATGAATTAGGTTACTTTGCAATATTTTGGCAATAAAGATATAGGTTCAAAAATAACTGACTGTCTATCATAGCAAAAATAGCTGATTATCTATTTTAACTGGCCTTTTAGCTCAGTTGATAGTAATTCTTAATTATTTTTATTTTTATTTTTATTTTTATTTTTATTTTTATTTTTATTTTTATTTTTATTTTTATTTTTATTTTTATTTTTATTTTTATTTTTATTTTTATTTTTATTTTTATTTTTATTTTTATTTTTATTTTTATTTTTATTTTTATTTTTATTTTTATTTTTATTTTTATTTTTATTTTTATTTTTATTTTTATTTTTATTTTTATTTTTATTTTTATTTTTATTTTTATTTTTATTTTTATTTTATTTTTATTTTTATTTTTTTATTTTTATGAGACTAGTTAAAATAGATAATCAGTTATTTTTGCTATGATAGATAATCAGATATTTTTGAACCTGTCTTTATTTCCAAAATATTGTAAAGTAATATAATTCATTCTAATTACAAATCCTAATAATCTTAACCCTATCCTATCACATCACACTATCACATCACATCACATCACACTTTATTATTATTATTATTTAATATTATAAATGCGAAAGTCTGTGTATCAAATTTTGAAAAACAGCCTCAAAAGTGGTAAACGGGGATGGCAAAGTTTGTATGGGGAACAAAAAAATTCTTTACCAATCTACTTGAAATTTTGCACAGAGATTTTCTATTGAAATTGAATGAATACGTGTTTCAGGATTTTTCGCAATTCAACCCTTAAGACTTTTAACGGAAGTGGCAAAAATTTGTACGGGGTACAAAAGTCTGTGTGAATGTTGGTTACCACGTATCTCCGTAACCACTAAACAAATTTTCATGAAATTTGGCACGTTGATAGTTTCGGTGCCAAAATAACACATAAGCTAATAAAAATTTGAAAAAACAACCCCAAAAGTGGTGAACGGGGGTGGCAAAGTTTGTATGGGGAACAAATATTATCTTTACTAATCAAATTGAAATTTTGCACAGAGACTATCTACTAAAAATAAATGAATACGCGTTTCAGGATTTTTCGAAATTCAATCCCTAAGACGATTAACGGGAGTGGCAAAGTTTGTACGGGGAACAAAAGTTTGTGTGAATGTTATTTATTTATTTATTTATTTAATAGGAACGCCAACAGCTTAAATATCAATACATTGTAGAGTTACACTGACAAAGTGATGTGTTTGTTAGTTTAGCTTAGTGAATAATACAAAGGCTTATCTAATTTTGATTTTTTTTCTCTAAAGTTGTACACGGGGTGGCAAAATTTGTATGGGGAACATAAAAAAAAATTACCAATCGACTTGAAATATTGCACAGAATCTCTCCTCTAGAAATAAATGACCTGTTTCAGGATTTTCCGCACTTCAAGTTACGCACTTAAGGCGGTTAAAGGTAATCAATTTTTATTAATGAACTTTCATTAAAATGTATTCCTAAAAAGTACATTAAGAAAATAAAACTTGAACAGGGTATGATTGGAGATGAAAGTTTGTATGGAGAACCAATCATTTCTCAAGTTAGGTAAAATTATTAAAATTTATCATACTTAACCGGCAGTTGAATTGGTGATCAAACCTGGAACCTTGGAACGGGAACGAAAAAGGGAGTAAGAGTGGGAAAGAGAACGGAACGTGTACGGGTATGCTAGGTAATGCATTAATAATATGTTAGTACTTTTTATTCCGCGCAAAACGTGGTAAAAATAAACCTTTATGTAAATAATGAAACACATTTTGACACATATATTTCCACGCGGGCGAAGCCGCGGGGTGCAGCTAGTATATTTATAGAACTATTTTACATCAGATACTTTTGAACCTTAAAGTCATCAGGTACATATGGTGGTTAGTGTCATCAGCTTATTGTTGGCATATTTTACAATCACCTATTTATGGAACACTTTAGTGCTATCTAATTCTGACGCAAATTTCTATCAGTTGTATTGACATTCTGAAACTCATCATCTACTTTTGATGCTGACTGTACTAAGTAGTATTGTTCTGTTGTCAGTAGGCAGGGTGCCTCGTAAGCCGCCTCGTACTGGCGCGCCGCCCCCGCGTCGCCCCGCACCCCGCACCCCCGCCCGTCTCCGCTCCGCTTCAGCCGGTCGCGACAAACACTCAGAATACCGCGCGAGGTACTGGGCACTACTGTTCGGAGATCTGCAGCGTGCTGTGAGTATTATATTTTAGTTCACACCCTGGTGGCCTATCACATCCTTAGTAACAGAGTGGTTCACAACTAGAACTTGTTACCTAAAGACGTTGTATTGGCTACTTCTGTAAACAACATAAAAAATAAGCTCAACATCTGGCTACGACTAAATCAATCAGTGATAAAAAAAGTTACGCTTCATTTTTAACACTTCCTGAAATGAAAAGGCTCGTCCGAGGAAGTACCTACAATTTATTTTTGAAAATTATTCTTTCTTATTACTGGCGTGTATCAGACATGCTGTGTTACTGCTTGAAGGGTTTGGGATGAACTTGATGAACGTAGAAACGTAGAACTTAGCATGACAGTAGTGGGGCACATACGTCTGGATACTAAACGCTACTCGATCTGCTAGATACTTACTTTTACAGAGACGACGCTATCCTTCAGAATCGATACTGAAACATCATTTTGATCATCAATTAAAAGCTCAATTTCATTAGCGTTTGAATATTCGGGCGTTAGGTCTTTCTTAAATCGATCTCAACTTATGTAGGTACTTACGTTTTATTGTTACCGACCTGTTAAATCTATGTTACTGTGGGGTAAACGAGCTCTTGAGTAGAGATAGGTGAGGTGACGATCTGTGAAAGGTAGGAGCTGGATGCGTCGAGCGCGTCGTGGACTGCTGATGATGATGATGAAGAATTAAATTGAAATAGGATCTGATAGTGATTCAAGTATTAGTTTTTTTAATATATTTTAATACAAATCTCCGCTCAGATATAGATTGGTCTCCGAGATTGGATCTTGAGTAGGTGCCTGAGTCATATCCTTGTGTATATGCATGAAGAATAAAATAATTTCTCTCAGTTGTAAGCCTATAAATAAATTTCTCAATAGTCGTTGGTAAGTCAATTGAACCCTGCTTAAGTATTATGAATCGCAGCACGAAATGGACGTTGAGAGCGCTCGTCTATCACAATGTAGATAGATAGAATATTGTTTATCGCACAAAGTTCAAGGTACATAGGCGAGCTTATTGCTAAGAAAGATTCTCTACCACCTAACCTTTGTGTATTGTGAAGTTAAACTCCTCCCTCTTACTTCCTCTTGAACTTAAACTTTTTACTCTTGATTCCGTGGACGAATAATGGACACCACGCGACCCACGTCGTGTATGGCAAATAATAATAATTTGTGTTTTAATTATAGTTTTATTAATATGTATGTTAGTCTATAAGGTATATATTTATATGGGCCGTAGGATAAGTAAAACACCATCTGTATTTATTATATTGTAGCCTGAAATAAAGTTTATATTATTATTATTAAACTTAATATGTGGTGGCAATAAATGCGTGGGGGTATTTGAAAATACTTACCTCAATGTAGGTTTAGTTCAAGGACTCGGTCATACAGCTATTAAACAATCAAATCAATAATTGTATATTCGATTGGTTAGTAAATAATTAGAAAATACCAACAATTAAGTAGTTATGTATGGGGGTTGTTTTCAATGTAAAATTATTGATTTTATCCAGTTGAGCGTTTGAAGGTCAGTCGTTGAGTTATGTCGGAGATCACTAAACAGTACCTAAGTTCCCTTATATTTAACCTCGTCTGCAGAATAAAGAAAATTTCTTCGACGCTAACAGAGGGGTATTATAATAAAAGTGTAACGTAAACTCATTAACGTAACGACTATCTTTAACGGTTAACGTAAAGAATACTAAGGACTCAAATAAACATCCAAGTCCTTAGTAGTCCTTACCTTAGCTATGATTAAGAAAATCTGCTCAGCCGTTTGAAGAGCATTAGTTCTTTTGAAGTTGATGAAGGGATGTGAGCAAGATCCAGATGTCTGATTGATTGTTTCGAAATTTGATGTCCTGTTACTTCTATGATATTGTTAGAACATGGTATCCTTTGACCTGCAGCATCCCATGGAATCTGCAGGATACCGGGGTTCGAAATTATCTCCATAATTAAGCCTCTTGATAATTGATAATTATCCGATAATGATTATTTGATAATTATCCGATAATTATTTGATAATTATCCGATAATTATCAAATAATTATCGCCACAATCAAGAAATGACGTGAAGTGACGTGAATTTTGACGTGATTAGGGAAATCCTCACGAGTCCTCACGCAAGCGCGCAAATACACGTTCGAATAAAGTTCACTTTTATGAGTGCAGTTCTGTGATATTATCATACAATTATTATCAATAGTTATTATCATGATAAATATCAATCATATTTAAGCTTTCGAACCCTGCAGGATACCAAACTATGCACCTACTAACAGCAGAAGTATCGAGTTTGAGCTCATTGGAATGGTCTCTATGAATACTTAGTTTATTGATTATAGATTTTGTCTCGGAAGTTACTTTCATTCTTAATTTATACTTGTACTTTAACTTACAGATCGGTGAAATATACAATACTGTAGAGTTCCACGAGAATCCAAATGAGTGCCAAGAAGTTATTTTAGTTTTAGAGAACTATACCCGCGATTTCAAAGCGCTGTGCGAGTGGTTCAGACTGAAATGGGAGTACGAGAGTACTCCGCCCCCACAGAGGCCACAGAGCTTGGCCTGGGAGATCCGAAAGACTGACTTCGTAAGGCCAGAATCACGCCGCACATATTCCGTTAAAAGCTCGCCATCCGTATCAGGCAAAAACAGTCCTTGCCTATCCGGACACAACACCCCAAGTGGAAAGAACAGTCCAAATCCAACAGGTAAAGCTAGTCCGGGAAGCGGAAAGATCAGCCCAAGAATGTCCGGGCATGTAACTAGTCCAAAAGCCAGCGTTGAGTTCTTTAGCAACAAAATAACGTCTAAAACCGCGACTAAACCGGAGCCAAAAATTGGTAAAGAGAACAGACTTTCGGATATCAAAGAAAGAGACCTTAAAAATGCATCAGATGAAGCTGAAAAGCAAGACGAAGCTAAAGAGATTAAGACAGATGATATAGGTATTGTTAAAGATGAAAAGAAACATCTCGAACCGACTGTTGAGATCGGAAAAGCTAAAGAGATTTCGAACGTTTATCCGAAACAAGTAATTGTCAAATCGCCAAAAGGATCCCACGGTACTGAAGATAAAAAAGGTTGGACTAATGGAGAATTGTCAAGCCAAGCTTTGACTACGATTGATAAGCTGAATGCTATGGAATCTGAATTCCTGGCCAAAAATTTATCTGAAAACGCAGCAAAAAATGACAACCTATTGAATAGAGATCGTGAAAATGATAAAAGTGACAAAAATTATAAAAGTAGCAAAACTCTTGAAGGTTCTAGTGAAATATCAATAGCGATTGAGTCTGTTGATCAGGAAAGTATTTCTGCTAAGTCTCCATCGAAATCAGAAGATAATTTCGCTGACGTTTCTAACGAGAGCTCAAAATGTGACGAATTGGTGTTGGAAATAAACAATGATGTAACTAAAATTAAACATCTTGCTAAATCAGAATGTGTAGAAGTAAAACAAAACAATTCTAATACCTCTGATTTTAAAAACAGTGAATGCTTAAAATATGATGACTCAATGGTTAAAATCATTAATGATTGCCCTGCAAATGAAAGTGAACCGGAAGATCATATTAATGTCAATGTCCAAAAAGACACCAAGTCTAAAAATATGCCTAAAGGCGACGTGAAAGAGAAGGGCAAAGTCAAAACTGAAGTGAAAATTAATGAGAAAGAAAACTTTCACACACAAGTTGCAAAAAAAGAACCAAAAAATACGAAAAAGTCTGAAGAAAATAAGAACGTGAAAAAAGAAGAAATGAAAGCTCCGGAGATTAAACTTCAGATAGAGCAAACTACTAAATTAGAAGAGCCAAAAAAACTTGAAACAAAACCAATATTTCAACTAAAAGCGGCAGCCAAACCTGAGTACTCCCAGACAGCTGAAGAAATTTATATAAAAAGGGAAGAGATAAATAAACTTGAAACCAGACCAATATTTGAACTGAAACCGGCAACTCGACCCACCTTCAATCAGGCAACAGTAGACTACACCAAAAAAGAAGATATTAAAAAACCCGAACCAAAACAGACTGTTGAAGCTAAACCGGCAGCTAGACCAGCTTACTCTCAAGCAGCAGCTAAACCCAAACTAGTCACAGCCAGAACTGAAGTCAAAACTCCGACAAAAACACTTTCCAGGAGTAAGACCGTGGTTGATATTAAACCAAATCCAGCGCCACGCACGTTTGTGAATCGAAATAAAAATAAATGTAGCTACCCTTTCAACTTGACCACTGGTAGATCCAGTCTTTTCGATGGAGGAACCAACAAAACTGCAAACACTAAAAAGCCACCAATGAATAAACCACAAATGGCATCCGGAGACAACAGAAACCAAACAAAAATCGAACCAAAACGTCCACCAAGACCTATGACATTGAAAATTAACGAAAAAGGTGACAAACAAGAAAAACTTAACGCAGTCTTTGAAAAGAACAAGTCATTTGAGTACAGCAGTTCAGAAACTGTTGTCACTCAGATCGATATGTCCAGAATCGAATCTAGCGAGAGCCTGAAAACAATCGTTCCCGAAAACGAACACGACATGTCGAATTCAATAGAAGTCCTCAACATAGATGGCAATAAGAACGACAATGAGGGATGGCTCACTGTCAAATCAAGGCGCTTAAGCCGCGAATCTAAGAAGTCGAAATCTCACTGGGCAAATCGATTCAACCAGCCATCTGCTACAACAAGCCTTCCAACTTTAAACATGATCGAATCACCCAAATCGGAAACTAACCCTATAACCTCTTCTCACCTGGATCGGGCCAAATCTGAGCAACCACAGAACAAGCCAGAGGCTAAATTAGAGCCAAAGCCAGACCCAAAACCGGAGCCTAAAACTGAATCTAAAGCAGATTCTAAACCAGAGAAAGTGGTTAAAGTGGCGGTAGACTCAAAACCAGAAAAAGCTAAAGACATGTCAATGATACGTCAGAAATCGGACGTCACAGGACTAAAGACGAGATCATCCCGAACAAAAGCTCTGAAGAAAGATAAGAAGGTAAAAGATTCCGAAGAAAAACTAACCAAGAACCGACTGCACTCGTCACTCGAGAGCCTTACAATGGGCCTTGCTAGATCCCAAGAAAGCACCGACGACGCTTTCGACTTCGATAAATGGAGGGCGGAATTCAAATCCACCTTCAAGTATCTAGAGGACTATGATCAAATCGAAGATACAGAAATCCTCAAGACAGCTGATCCTTCAGAGATGTCAGAAATTGCAGAAATGACGTCGCAGATTGAAGAGAATGAGAGGAAAATCAGTTTGGCATTGGATTTTCAGACTGAAGTTGATCAGAGAAAATTGTGCGAGGAGGAAGATCTGTTGAACAGGCAGATAATGGAGCTGCAACAGGTTTCTGATATCGATATGGACACGGAGACTGATGATACTGAGGTGAGTTGATACTTATATCCATTTCTGACCTTGTTGGCACAATATAGCCGGCTGAGACGCGATTGTGGGTTCCATTTCCGCTACAGGACAAAGGTTTGCGTGATCTGCAGATAATTGTTTCCGTGTCTGGGTGTTGTAATAATAATGCATGGCCGACTCTGACGGCCCGCTGATTACGGCATAGCGCAGCCTAACATCAGCACAGCTAAATTCCATGACCGTAGACAGCAGTCATGGATTTTAGGCAGCAGTGTCCGCTGCGAGAAGCTGTACCCTGCGATCCCCAACCCGCATGCCTAGGGGCATATCTTCAGCCGTGGACTTATAGGCGCTGGTGGTAGTTACATAATCGTCAGCCAACAGCAGATCACTGCTGGATATAGGCCTCAGCTCGATATGCAGCAGCCTTTGATCGAAACGCTTGAGAAAAAAAAGGCAACCCCCTTTTTTGGATGTAACACTCGTCATATTCATATTTGTATATTTGTTAGTTACAAGGGTGCTCCACGGCTGGTTAGGTTAGCTTGGGTTCCAAAGATGGAAGTTGGAACCCCTTACACCCCTGTGTGTGTGTGACAGAGTAATGTGTTTACAATGCCATGAAATGTTTCTTTTTTTCTTTTCTAACTCCACAGACGGACGCCGAAATTCTCTGCGAGGATTCTGCTTTGGAATCCTCCTGCCAGTCCACCGATACCCTCAGCTCCCTGTCGGCAAGGTTGGAAGACCAGTATGAGACTGCTTTGGCCGGCATGTCCTGGGCGGAGAGAGTGGATACCTTGGGTGCTCTGGAAGCCTTGGTGGCTAGGGACCCAGGTATGTATTGCCAGTGTTTTATATACATTCAGGACCTAAAAATGTTGCTACCACAAATATGCGTTGCCATGCCAACACATAACCATAAAACTAACAAAGAAAAAAACGATTTAGATAATCAAATTCTACGTTGAGTACTTTGGTATATATTGCACTTATAACCCTAACTATAAGTCACTACGATTACATTTTACAAAATACGACAAGCGAATGCCCGCTGCACGCCCGCGTGGAGCTTTATATAGGATTGGACAAGTAGAGGGAGGGGAGTTTCCTAACTATACTTACTCTACGAATCCGGTTTAGTACCCAGATAAACGCCTATGTGCTATTTCTGGTCCAGAACTAAATCTCTTGCCTACTTGTTAAACTGTAAAATGAATATTGTGAAAGGTTGGTAATCACTCACACAATTATAAAAACAAAAAATCCGACTGCTTCTCTTTTCAGTTCATTAATTTTTAGCAGTCGGGTTTTTTGTTTTTATAATTATTAGAGTGATTACCAACCTTTCACAATATTCATTTACAGTTTAACAAGTAGACACGAGATTTACCATAATTCTGATGAACTCAACGACACCTCGTACGTCAAAATCCATCCACGGTTTGAGCTGTAGGGCGTGCCAAAGTGCCTCACGAAAAACATTACCCTCTTGGCGCAGTCGGGTAAAAATTAGAATAATGGAGATGACGATGATGATGATTAACGAACTTATTAATGACCAGGTCGTGCTCAACAACTGCACGCTAAGCTATCTCAAGGCATGAAGCGTAGAGGCAGCTTACAGGACGCGTTGCGTCGTCTCCAAGCCAAGCAAGCCAGGGCGGAGAAGCAACGAACACATTTCCACACGGAACGGGCCAAGAAAATACATCAGCTATTAGCCAGAGTGGAGGAAGTCAAGGTTAGTTATAGGTCTTGACACGTATTTATATAGGCGGGGAAATTTTTTATCTCATTGAGGGCAGCTACCTTTTCTTTTGTAGACGGTCTTGTCAATTGCATTTTTGGATTCTTCAAAACAAATGTACAGTCAGCCTATAAATTGACTTATGTGCAAAAAACAAGTTGGCCTCAATCAACTCTATTTTCAAACAGGAACACTGAACATTTGTCCCAAAGTAACTTACTATATCAAAACGTAAGATATTGCATAAATTAATACAATATTTTCCATACTTATCCTATGAAACGTCATTCGCCATAACATCCGCTAATGTAACAAAGCGCTTGTGGCGTTAGTTCGATGTTCTAAGGAGATCACCTTGGTGAAGCAACACCTCGGATCACTACGTTTAGTGTGATTTAGATCTGAGCACTTCCGTGGTTCGGAAGGCACGTTAAGATTTTTTTGGAAGGTTTTGACTTTTTCAGTCTTTATGCCATGTCAGAGGCCTTCGGACGGCCTACAAACTCCGACACCAGAGTTGGCTAACTCATACGAAAAAGGAAGAAGCAAGGAAGTTATGTAACATCCAACTGTAACATTCCTTCACCTCACGTTTTTTTCAGATTGCGAAGAATCAACTGATTGATGAGAAGAGAATAAGGATGGAGAGGCGTCTTCAGAAGGCGGCAGAAAACCGCGACCAACACTTGAAGGTAAATTATATTATAATACATTGTATACATATATAACTAACAAAAACTTGCTAGCCAAGCGCAGAGGTTCCCAAACTCCGGTTTCTCCTCGTAGACCACTTTCGAAATTTTACTGGTTTCAGTGGACTCCTTGCTGCTACATTTCTACCATATTCCCAAAAATCTTCAAAAATGTGAAGATTTCGCATCGGCTAGTTTAGTTGGGCGAAAAATAACAGAATATTCGTTAATCTTGAAAGTTTATTTGGGTTTTCTCAGCAAATAAAATCACTAAAGTTCCGAGGTGCAGAATAACAGTTGCGGATTACAAAATTGTCTCCAAAAATTACGTTCGTAAAAATTCTCATTCTCTACTGTCAGTCCTAGCAGGGTTCACTTCACTTCTTTATTAAATGGCTTCTGGGATAGTTATCCACAATTTCGCCAGTATCAAGTATAATAATTGTTCATAATAATATGAGGCAACGTAGTACGGTTTATAAGTCCAGTCGTCCAGTCTTCGGTCAGTTCCTGTTTTCTGCTATAGCCATGGCGACTATAACAAAAGACGATCGCTAACCTATTGCCACCACCGAGTGACACTGACACCACTCATCACCTGTCAAAATACCTAGGAATCTTGATTGATTGTGTATTGTGCATAAAAGGCCACACGCTGTAAAGGTTATTTCTATGGAAATTTCCGTGCTGACTAGGGCAAGGGTTGGAAACCCCAAGTTCGGAGTGATAAAAAAAAGAAGAATAGTATATTTTCTTGTGATGTAAAAATGAATTTATTAAAATAATACGATTACAGATTTAATAACATTTTACATTGATAGGTAAAGTCAAGCCAACATTTTTGTTATGAACTATCGAAACTAAATATATTTTCGTGGACACCCACTTACAACTTGAGAACCCGCATTTTTCACGGCAACGTAGACCCCTGCCGGGTCAGGGCCAGGGGAGACTCCCGTGGCCACTGGGGTTCCAATGGACCCCTTTGGGAATCACTGGCCCACTGGGATGATAACCGGCTTCTGAATTCGAATCCGGGCTCATGCTGGCTTATTTTATGAAAGTGGGCATTATGCCGAGAAGCTGTAGCACAGATAGATACATTTATCCTCTTAGTAAACTTTAACGAAGTTCACAAAAAAATTGACCTAACTTTGGTAAAATCTAATTTAATGTTTTCACTAGCATACTACACACAAACTTCCGTATTTATAATATTAGTGTGATTGTTTCAGGATATAGTCCGAAAAGCGCACGACGAAGAAGAGAAACTGCGCGAGATCGCGTTCATAAAACAGCTTGAGGCCGAGAATCGAAGGCACGAGTTCCTCGAGCAATGCCGCTCACACACTACTAGACTGAGGGAAATGCGGCGGGAGCGGCTCGACAAGTTGGTAAGAATTTGTTCCAATTTCGTATAAAAATCGGTGGCCATTTTCATTTTTCGACGAATATAGATAATAGATGGCATTAAAGAATGCCTATTAGAAACAACTCATAACTGGCGGAATAGCTGGTTAAGGGTTCGATTCACGTTGGGGGACAAATGTTTGCTTGTTAGGTATCTTTAAGTTAAAGGCTTGGTCAAATAGAATTCGATATAGTGCCTGATATCGAGTTGTGTTGTACTTTGTACTGGCAAACTGTTAGACCCAGCTAGAACACAATATGAAATGGTTATATTTGTTAAGAATGTTGGTAGACAGTCGCTTTCCGAAATGAGTCGACGCAGACACCATGTTGGCTTTGTATACTTTTGTACAGCGGAGTTACTTCAAAAGGTTATACATATTTCACTTACCTTGGTCAGCAGTTGCAGCGCAGATGGCGCTGACAGAAGCAGGGATATTTTTACTCGTTATATCGTAAGCAAAGCGAAAATTTTGGCCAATGACAAAGCATTATTTTGAATCTAATCTTTCTCATCGGCCAGAATTCTACCTCTTCAATACCGAATCTCCATATAGTCCATTTGTTGGAGCATTTTTTACAGTAATTTTTGTTGATTGGCCTTTAAGGAGCAAAAGGCCGCGCGCGAAGCCGCTGTGGGGGCCCGTAAGAAAGCTTTAGAGGCCGCCAGGAAACAGCACGTCGAGAGTCTGCTGGAGAAAAGGAAAGAACGAGATGCCAGGGTCGAGGGCATGAAGGAACAGAAAAAGCAGGAGCGAGACGATGCCGCCAGGGAAAAGGTAGGCGCGTCACGTCACGTCACAGCACGGCACGTCACGTCACGTTACAGAGCAAAACTTTTAGAGCATGCTTTTTTTTCGTATGAGCTAGTGGCCAATTCTGGTGTCAATGTTTTTATGCCGCCCGAAGGCCTTACCGACTGAAAAAAAACCACATCTTAACGCACCTTCTGAATCACGGAAGCTCACAGATCTAAATGCCACGAAATGATAACCGGGCGTTAGTTGAGATGGGAAGACATTCAAATGTCCCGATATTTTGGTAATTTATCTATCAGTCGACAAATTAGCATTTTAGATTTTTGATAATAATGTACCTTATCTCGACAGGCGGAAGGAGTAAAGTCCCGTCTCTCAGCGCTCGCGGCCGCGGCCGAGTTAGAAGCGGTCGCTCTGCGATCACGCATCAGAGATAAGCAGGACGCGAGCCAACAAAGATTGGAATCTCATTTACAAGCCATCAGGGAGAAGGCGACGGGGCCGAGGCAACCGGTCAGTATTTTGAACCTTATGCGTATAGCAATAGATTCTATACTAGCAAAGATTTTTTTAGTAAGGGAAGACGTTGGTGAGATTTTGTATGGATGTTTTACTTTATTAACTTTTTATTCAAAAGTCAAAACTAAGTGCAAATTCTGCTAATCTTCTCTGACAAGTTTCACAAAAACCCAACAGAAATTCGACAATGTTTGGCCTTGTCGAATTTAGAATGGTCGCCGGTAGCCTGTGCTACTATTAGGCCTTCCCTAATAACTAGGGGGATATGCCCATATTCCCCACACTGGACTTACGGGTTTGGGGTTGCAAGGCACAGTTTCTCGCATTGATACAAAATTGTTTATTTGTAGACAACATCGGAAAGCCAAGAACCAGATAAGAACGAAGAAGAAGACGAAGAAAAGGTGATGCTAGAGCGAGAGAAGAAAGAGCGAGAGAGACAAAAGAACACCAGGAAGAAAGCTAGGAAGCTACGGCAGAAGCTTCTAGTGGTGTGAGTATTTAGTAGATAGATTGACATACGTTAGATGGCACTTGCACAAGTAATATCGACCCTAAGGCTGCCTGTCCATTGACGCGGAGCGGTGCGAGCGAGTATTGCGGAGCGAGGTTGCGGAGCGGAGAAATGGAAAAATATTAACCAATAGGATTGCATAAAATCTCCGCTCAGCTCCAGTGGACAGGGATTTGCGAATTAGTTTAAAAATTCATACATTTTTGGAAGCGGCGGAGCGAGGCCGCGGAGCGGGGCAGTGAAGGGAGGCGGAGGGGAAACCGACTGGCCTTAGTCCGCAAGTCCGCTCAATACTCGCTCACTCCGCTCTGCTGTCTCGCTCCGCTTCCATGGACGGACACAGTCCGCAAGTCCGCTCCTCAATACTCGCTCGCTCCCCTCCGCTGTCTCTCGCTCCGCGTCAATGGACAAACACAGTCCGCAAGTCCGCACTGCAATACTAGCTCGCTCCGCTCCGCTGCCTCGCTCCGCGTCAAGGGACAGACACAGTCCGCAAGTCCGCTCCTCAATACTCGCTCGCTTCGCTCCGCTGCCTCGCTCCGCGTCAATGGACAGACACAGTGCGCAAGTCCGCTCCGCAATACTGGCTCGCTCCGCTCCGCGGTCTTGCTCCGCGTCAATGGACAGACACAGTCTAGATATATGCATTATTTCACTATCCACTTTGCCGTCGGGAGTTACACTTGAGTGCGGACTCTAGCATTTATTCCTAAGATTATCTAAGTTAAGTACAAAGTATGGTTTCAATTATTCGTGCAGAGACAATAGCTCCTGAAACTAGAAACACACTATCAGACGCGTATTTATTTTTATTTAATTTATTCGTAACAATAAATCACTTCATCACTATTTTTACATAGTATAAAACAAAGTCGCTTGCCGTTGTCTATACCTATTATATCTTTAAGAAGACGCAACGGATTTTCATGGGGGTTTTATAATAGATAGTGATTCAAGAGAAAGGTTTTAATGTATAACTTGCACCCGTGCGAAGCCGGGGCGGTACGCTAGTTACATAATAAAAAACAACCACCACCTAGCCAGCCTATATCAAGCTACAGCTGGATAGGCCTCCCCTAATAAAAGGGGATATACCCATAATCTCTACGCTGGGTATGTGGGTTGGGGATCGCAGGGCACAGCTCACCGCCGACGCTTTTGCTTGTCGGGCAGGGGATGTAGCTGTACTGATGGTAGGCTGCGCTATGCCGGGGGTATAAGGGGTTGCAACATCCATCTTCGGTTCCCAAGCCAATCTCACCTGCACATGGTGCGCCCTGCTAAATCACGAACGGTGCTCTGGAAGCCGGCTGATTGCGACATAGCGCAGCTTACATCGGCACAGCTAAATCCCCGCCGACAGGAAGCAGCCTCGGTGGTGCGATCCACAACCCGCATGCCCAGCGTGGGGATTATGGGCATATCCGCTTTTATTAGGGGAGGTCTATGTCCAGCAGTGGACTGATACAGGCTGGTTTGGTGCGGTGCGGATGCCGCAATCAGCCGCCACCAGAGCCCCCTTTGGTAGTTAGCAGGTGCACCACGGGCAGTAGAGTTTTGCTTGGATTCTGAACGTGGGGGTTAATACACCCTGAGGATTTATGGATGTTTGTAAATCTTTCACGCCAGAACGGCTGGACGGATTTTGATGAAACTTGGAATACACATAGATTGTAGCCTCGATTAATACATAGGCTTTTTGTACCCTGCGAGCGAAGGTGCGTGCGGATGCTAGTAAAATTTATGTAAAAGTTTTTTATTACAGGACCAGGGACACGATGGCATTCGACGAAGCTCCAGTCCATCACATATCCGTCCCTCTCTCGGCCAAAATGCATCGCCTTATCACTCAAATAGCAGCGCTGATGAGGACTCAGCTGCCTGACGCCGACTGCAGCTGTCAGCGGCAAGACGGTACATACATTGATACATATATACATACGTACACACAAATATATTTAATGTTCCATTTTAAATCCGCGAGTAGACTCAAATTCAGATTCATTTATTGACCATTTAGTTTTTCATATTTAACATAGACATTCATGATGTATCGCCACATGTATTAGCGAAAATATAATCTAATTTGGTATCAATTTATAGACGAATCGCATCCCCACGCAGAGAATAACAATTTGGATGAGAAACCAACAAAGAAGAAGAAGAAGAAAATGAGGTAACTCATAATAATTTATTTGAGAATAACTTTAAATTAAATTTACCTATAAGTTATAATAGTTAGTTTTATTTAACATTTATTTTTGTTACGGCGGGGTAGGCATCGGAAATGTTGGCGTGAAGCGATGCCTTACGTATTGGAGGCAGCAAGCGATCGTAAGCCGTGATAGGAAATGGGGGAGACCTTTGCCCAGCTGTGGGACAGCATAGATTAATTAGGATACAAATTCAAAATTCAAATTTATTTATTGGAACAAAAGAACGATATTTATACTAAAACACTGGTGAAAACGTTGACGTCTGCAATAGTTAATAACTGTGTAGCAGAGTCAGCGCACTCCTCCTAGTTAGGATTAGATCAAAGTTCCAGACTAGATACCTATTACAAAAATATAAATACAAAACAAAAAAACTAAAAGATGTAATTAATAATACTGCATGAATTTGTGTATAGGAGGGTGTGTGTGTGTGTAGAATGTATGTTTGTAAGTAGGTGGGTTATCCTGTTCCCCCCAGTCTAATTACTTAAATATTAAGTAATGATTACCACTTATTATAATTCCAATTTAGAAAATTCCGTATGCGATATATAGTACATCAAACGATAACAGCAAAAGGGTGTCGAATAGGGCTTGGAAAAATAAAAGCATGTGCAATCTCGCTTCCATTTTATGTGTACTTTTTATGGGTGATCAAAAGCTATCAATCAGAAATATCAAATGACGAATAATTTATCCTTCTACCGCTTAATCTAAAATCTGAAATTGTTTCTCTTTAAGTATTTACAAATAAACTTTAACCTTTGGATTACTAAAATAATAACTTACTATGATAATAATAAGTTATTGATGATAAGACATCAGGTAAGCCATGCGCTTATTCCATCTTCAGATATAATTAAAATCGATGTAATATTCCAGGGATCGGCAGCTGAGTGCGTGCGAGTCAGTGAGTAGTTCTGTGAGCGACATGAGTCGCGGCGACAAGGCCTCACCGGCTGCCATCGACGTGTCGGCCATCGAGAAACTACTCAACGAACTGCATAGGATCTGCACCGCCGCTGAGAACTACAACACCATTGTAAGTAACTTTCAATTGTGTTCTAAACTTTCCAGCCAGAGGCCTAAGTGTAAAAACCATTCCATACTACTGTATCCATTATGAAACGAGCTATGCTTGGAGTTTCGTTGAAGGACCGACGAATCCGCAACGAGAATATCCGACATAGAACTAAAGTTGTCGACATAGCTCGGAGTATTAGCAAGCTGTGTGGCTGTGGGCTGGCCATTTCTGCCGAAGAACTGTAACTCTTGGGGTAAGGCTCCCCGCAGACGACCGACTTTTTGTAGGACAGAAAATCGGACAGTTAGGGAGGAGCACGTTATGGACAGAGCGTATACCACCCAGGTTGGATTGACGGAGAAAAGTAAGGCCTTATGAGCTAAAATGGTAAACGAAAAAGTTATAGAACATAAAATACCCGCTCTAATACGTAGATTCTAATTGCATCCATTTTAGCTCTTAAGAGCCTTACTTTCTGAATCCAGAAAACGAAATTTTCATACATATTTCAAAGTGCCCTAACTCCAGAACTATGAACTTTACAAAAACAAGTTATAGAACAAAAAATACTTATATCAATAGGTAGAATCCAATTATTCATTTTAGCGCTTAAGGCTCTACTTTCTCCGTCAATCCAACCTGGTTGGTTGACGGAGGTTGGTTACCTGGTTACGCTCTGTCCATGACGTGCTCCTCCCTAACTGTCCTACAAAAAATCGGTGGAAAGTCAGTCGTCTGCGGGGAGCCTTAACGAGTTCTTGAGTGGAGGTGGCGGCTCGACAAACGTAGTGTAGGACACCCTCTGGCTAGCTGGAGTGACGATCTGCTGGTAGATACTGGATGCGAGGCCGCCGTCCAGCAGTGGACTGCTATAGACTGATGATGATGATGTTGTATCCTATTGTAAATATATAACACATCTCGCATACCGTCAACTGATCCCAATATAGGCAGAGTCTGTACTATGGGTAACAGAGACTGATAAACATAGATACTTATAAAACACCCAGACACAGAACAAACATCCATGTTCATCACAAATGTTTGTTCCGCGACCTGCAGCTCGAAAAGCAGTGTTCCTACTGACTGAGTTATGGGCGGAGTAAGGAGTGTAAACGCCTCAAACCTCGCATATTTAGAATCCAAACCAACCTCACCTGCCCGTGGTGCACTCTGCTGTATAACAAACGGGGCTCTGGCGACAGCTGATTGCTTGACAGATACATGCTTTGGCCGCTGACGGGCAGTATCGTTGGCGTTGCGAAAAGCTGAGCCCTGAGATCCCCAATCTGCATGCGCAGCGTGGGGATCATGGCCATATCCCCCTTCTTACAGGAGAGGCCTATGTCCAGCAATGGACTGAATAGGCTAGTGGTGTTGGTGTTGTTGAGCTATGAGGTCAGTCAAGTTAAGGTTCCACATTATATTAGAAGGAAGTTAATTTCATTTTCCTTACAGATGCGATCAGAAAAGACGATATTTACGAAACTACACGCGATCAAAACTCTTGGTTATATCCTGTATTTCGCGGTCGAGAGAGAGGATATAGCGCCGCTACTCAACACCAGGTAATATTTCCTACAACACCTTATTAAAAGGCCAGCGGCGGAGAACGAATTGCCTATACAAACGTAATACTAACATTATATTTAAATCAATCATATTTAAACTATAATGTATTATTTGTATTCGATTAGTACTTATCCAGGTTCCTGGATAGTTTAATTTTTCAATATACTTACTAAAATGAAATAAAATCTACACTTCTACATGTTCTCCACACTTCTACAAGGATTTTTTTTTATTTTTGTGTGTGTGTGTATGTTTGTAATGAACAAACTCAGAAACTACTGTGCAAATTTCAAAAATCTTTCACCATTAGAAAGCTACATTCACCTTGAGTAATATAGGCTATATTTATTGCTAGAAAAGATTAGGGATCCTTACTAAAACTTTTACGTAACCCAAGGTTAAAAAAAAGTCCACCCGTGTAAAGCCAGGACGGGCCGCTAGTTTGTTAAGAAACACAGCTTGTATTGTCTATAGTTACAGAATAACAAAACTATGTGAAGTATACAAAAAGTTTTCAGTCGTCATTGTGGTATAACGGAAAACAACCAAATTCATATGAAATTTTGAGCGGCTAGTTTTGCTATAGCGCACGCACGGCTATCAGCTAAGCAGATTAGCGATATCCGGGAGCGATTTTTTTGCACTTATCTCGAATTGAAGTTGCGAAGGTCGCCGGATTCTTATCAGTGATCGGAATAGGTAGAGCTAATTAACCTAAAGTTCCTAATTTTAACACAGACAAAAAAATAGATTTATTTTGAACTATTCGATTTATTTTTTAGGGGTGAAAGACTGGACACCATTTATATAATATCTGGAAGAATAATGAACTTGTTTTATTTTTTTGTGATTTGAAGATGTCTCAAAACCGAGGTCAATAATGATCCCAAAAAATTTTGTTTCAAGGAAGTCTCCACTCTTGGATCGGTTCCACGACCCTGAGACAAATTAACTCTACGTATTCCGTTAACTGGCTATCATACAATATGACATATTGCATATTTTTCTATACACATGATGCTCCAACCAAACCAATGGGACAAAAGGCCGAAGCTCGAATATTTTGACACGTCGTATTATAAGCGGCTGCCGTAGACCACGCGGTATTCATAAGCCTTTTTGGCTGACGATGATTGTACGGTTCCACCATACATTTTGGTAATTTGCGCGCGTTGTGATTTACGTTGTATCGCACGCGCTGCTTCTTTTACGTAAACTAATAATTTAGAGCATTTTAACATTCAGTACTTTACCTACTCCGGCGAGAGACAAGATTTGCCACCTAACCTTGTAATTAACACGTAACTTATAATACACTAACTTGTGAATCTGGTGTTTTACGTGCTCAATATTCACTAACTGGCTAAACTGTGAACTATAATGAAAAGTTGGTGCCGTGTAAGTGGTAAACTATCGACCTACACAGCATCTCCGTGTAAAGTCAGAGTGAGGAAATAAACAACTCTTAGCCCTTACAATGATAATGATGACTGTTGAATTTGGTATTATATTAACAATATTGTCGCAGGTTGCTAAGCACGTGTGTCGGCATTCTATACAAGATATGCGAGTGCTGCCCGCTGGCTGCTTCGCTGTGGCTCACTCAGCCGCTCGCTGTTCACAGCGTGCTGCTGCTACAGAAGCAAATGGTGAGTCCTGCCTTCTTCGTAGTTTGTATAGTATACTAAAATGTTTCTTTATAACAATAATGAAAGTACAATGTGTGGTTTTATCGCGTTTCCAAATAATCTTTGGATGGACTGGATTTAGAAGACTAGATGAACAGACTACAGAAAATATAATGTTGTCTGTTCTGTCTAGAATTATTTTTTGTATTGTTGGTGTTTTTACGTACACTGAATTTTTTTTCGTTCCGCTATGCTGTGGGAATTCTTTCGAGGAAATAACTACATCAGTCCACTGCTGGACATTGATAGGCCTCCCCTGAGATAGGTAGGAGAAGTGCCCATAATCCCTAAGCTGGACTGTGTATAAAAAAAAAATTGACACACGGTAAACTGGTCCAAAACCAGGCAGAGCCTGTACCACGTACCAGAGACTGATACACATAAAATCTTCATCAAATAAAAATCAATGTATATATGTTCCCTATGCGTTCTGAAACCATTGATCAGATTGTCGCAGGCGAAGTTGCGGGTGGGTCAGCTAGTAGGTGCGCCGAAAACTCAACAAACATGCATATGTTATACGCAATGTTCTGTTCGAGAATAGTATAACAGCGACATCTATGAATTTAACATCGTACTAATTGGGAAAGCGACATCTATGAATTTAACATCGAATTAATTGGGAAAGCAGTGTGCTATCATCCGCCTGCGGATGGCCCGCGGCGACATAGTTGTTTTAAATGTTTGATAGATGGCGTTACTAGTCTTCTTTATCCAAGTTTTTTTAACTGAAAAATAGCTTTTTTATTTTCCGGCCAATCCAATGATTAAAAATTCTTATAAATAGAACAATTTAAAGATAAATTGTAACAGTACAGTTATTTCAGAAAATTGACTCTGCGTCTAAGAAAAATACCCCAATAACGTAGGTAAGGATATAAAAAATATACTTGGCATTATTGTAGCAAAAACAGCAATAAAACGCTGAATTTGCTTTTACTACTGTTCCCCAAATAACAAACCCTTGCGTAGGTAAGACACACAGAGTAGTAATAGGTGCGGCTAAGACAGTCAGTAACATAGTGTTCATACCTGATTGAATCATGCATGTAGAGGAATAGTAGTGATGATGATGATTGATGATTCTTTAATTCAAGTCAGTGTTCCGCCCACATGTTTGTTTGTCCTCATTCCTGATGACATTGCTAGCTGAAGAGTTTAAAGGCTCAGTTTGATATGTAATTTTACCGTGAAGAAGCTCACATCTCATATTTGATATTTTCGGATCCCTATGTTTAATCCGCTTTTATATCCTCTTATTGTTTCAATGTTTCGCCTTTTTTAGGGTTAGGGTTAGGGTTAGGGTTAGGGTTCCGTAACAAGGGTACCCATCGGGACCCTATTATTCTATTATTACTGTAACTCTCGGCTGCCAACTAAAATCGAGCTTTGGGGTATACTGAAAACCAGCCCTGCGTAGATCGTGCCCCGCACAGATTAGTGCTGAGAATACTACCTTTTGCCTAAAGCACATGAAATAAATAAATAAATGTGTTTGGTTGTGTTTGTGTGTTATGTGTTGGCAATTCATATTATACTGTATTTGTCCGTCCGTCAGTCTGTGACACAGCATTCATGAGATACAGCCCGCCAAAAGGTAAAAACTATTTAAGAAATAGTTGATAGACGATTGAAAAAGTAGGTAGGCAAATAGTGTTATTATCGCGTTCGATGGAATCCTTCTTGTGCGAGTTCGACTCGCTCTTGATCGGTTTTCTTAATTTTTTATGTGATCATGTAGTAGGATAATATATGTTATTTTGTTTTTTTCTAATGACCAAGATCAATGGCTTGATAATCTACCTACGTATCTATTACTGCTCTAAGATTTTTTCTATTTGCGAAAGGGGTAAGGCCCATTTTCCGGCCAGTTTGCTTTGACGTCCCATCAGTTGTCGTCAACCTTTGGATTGAAGTTTTGCAATTGCGTATGCCAAATTAGGTTTACGATTAAAGTTTTATATTGGTAGGTTTCTGCTTGGTTGCTTTGGAGTTTGAAAACCGAGAGGATATAAGAGTTTTCTATATAGAGTTGTGAAGTGAAGAAATAGGGAAGGGAGGTCTTTGCCCTGCAGTGGGATCAGAGAGGCTCATAAGATAAAATATTTTTTTTTATATATATCTAATCTGTTTTTAGAGTCAATAATATCTGGAGCTACTGAAACAAACGAACATATTATGACATTTACAACAATATGGTACGGCAACGAAATGTATATAATATGTGCGAAAATCTTTTGAGTACTACACCATATAGGCCATAAGGGGTAGTCAGAAACATGTCCAAACATTCGTTCATTCATTCATTTGTACGTTCAGTACATGCTCACTTTTTGTAAGATAGCTGTCCACGTGACAGGTTGCAAACGTATCGTCACTTTGATTATTGGATATGGTTCCAAGCTAGCAAGCCTAGCTCATGCTAGGGTATGCCGGTTTCTTTACGATGTTTTTCTTCACCATTTTTTCTAAATCACCCCTGAATGAAGGCGAACAATACCATAAAAAAAGCTCGAGCCGTTTTCGAGTTTTAGCGAGACACACGAACCACCACACCACCACTCATATAAGTCCACTGCTGGACATAGGCCTCCCCTGATAAAGAAGAAGAGTAAAAGATGGGCAATGGAACCCCATACATCGCCACACGAACGGCAATTGATTTTTATTTATAAAGAAAATAGCTCCTGTTCTTCTTCTTTTTTTTTGTAAAGCCTCTGGTGAAACTTGAAAGCTCCTAAAACGTAGATACGGTACATAATATCTCGCGAGTAAATGTGTGTGAATTATGTAATACAGTGGATAGGGCGTGTGGAGTTACGTGCTGGGACTCGGCAGCGACAAATGCGCCCTCCAGTAGGGCTGTCATGGACCAACATACACGTAATATTAATGAAAATGATGTAAGGGGTTCCCATCCTCATCTTCGGAACCCAAGCCAACATCACCTGTACGTGGTGCACCCATATAATTACTATATTACCAGAAAATTACCTGAGGGTTTTCAAAAATGAAACAACTTTTGGATTGATAACCAAAATGCAACCGCACATGCGCATCTGTGATGACTGATGAACTAGTGAAGTTCCATTTTATATCGACTTTCATTTATCGATGTTTTTACTCTACCTGCTAATCCTACCCAGTTATATTTTTTAATGTCCTACGGATTTTTGGCTAGTGATTAGGCGATGTGATCATAAAATACTTTTTTGATCGATATACTTTAATTCAGCCTAGAAGAACCTAAACATACTTATTACATAAGTAACAAAAACAAAAAAGTAGGTACCTAAGTACCTAATGTGTAAGTATACAAAAATTTTACTGCGTACTTTTACCAAAAAGTAAATTATTAAGTATATAGGTAACAAAAGGATTATAGCCATGTGCGGAGAAGAAATGCGAGGCGTAGAACGTGAAAAGACAGGCTGTGCCAAAGAAATATAAAAGATTCAGATATAGAATCACCGTATCTTTATATGAACATTATGTTTTTTTGTTGGGCTGTAGTATAACAAACAACATACTTTTTTGCGAGAAAGATGCGCTGCATGAACAAGAGGCAGTCCAGTGTTAAATCTAGATTTTGAACATTCTGTTTTGTTCTTTTAGTATAGAAAATAGAAATAGAATAGTAGTAAAATTGCAAAACTTACTGGCACATCTATGGTTGGAAATGATGTACTGAATCTGTTCCTTTTAGTTCCAATTTCGTAGAACTTTTTTTCAAAATGTCTGCTTGTCAAATTGAAGAATATTTTGTTGGCTTCCATTTCGGCCTATTTATAGCATTTATCCATTTTATTTTCATTATTTTGTCTTTAGGAAATCTAAAATATAGAATAATTATATAATATATGTAGTTTTTCGTAAGATGCAAATTAACAGATTTACTGAATTAAAATGAGATGGGTGAGTTAATGTTTTCTCGATCACAAGCTGGAACAACTGAATGGCAAACTCGCAAGGCCTTTCTATATGTCCTACACGTCATTTGGGATTTTGTTAAAGAAACGTACGTTAAGCCCTTTAAATGATTGACTAACTGGAGCCGTACAGTAGGAACAGCAAGTTTGTCTTTATTTCTAATGTTAGTGTAGTAGTGTTAACATTATGATTGTCGCCAATTTTTTTGAACAGATTTATTTGGACAAACATTAAGTTTTCATATATGTATTGGCATGGAACTGTCAGAATATTAATATCTTTAAGCTTAGTTGTAAGTGATGAAGTGAATATGGGCATATCCCCCTTTAATATTTTTAAGCTTAGTTGTAAGTGATGAAGTGAACATGGGCATATCCCCCTTTATCATGCTTATTTCCAGCAGTGGACTGATATAGGCTGGTATGGTGTGGTGTGGACGTAATTCTTCTTCTTCTTCTTCGTATGAGCTAGTGACCAACTCTGGTGTCGGAGTTTTTAGGCCGCTCGAAGGCCTAATATCAATTGTTATTATAAATTCGAATGTTGTGTGTGTGTGTGTGTGTGTGTGTGTGTGTGTGTGTGTGTGTGTGTGTGTGTGTGTGTGTGTGTGTGTGCGTGTGTGCGCGTGTGTGTGTGTGTGTGTGTGTGTGTGTGTGTGTGTGTGTGTGTGTGTGTGTGTGACCCTGACTGCCACGCGAGCGAAGCCGCGGGTGGAACCTAATTTATCATAAAATAATACATTCAAATGGTCTCTTCATCAGCCCTCCGACTAAATAGAGTGACGATTTGTGAAACGCTGCTGGATGCGTCGAGCTAAAGAATCAATTATCACGGAAATGTAAAGAAATTTTCTTGGAAAAAATACAATTTGTTCTGAGTAAACAAAATTAAAATTATGGGTGTACTTTATAGAGCATCTCACTATTCCTAACCATAAACATGCACTCACTGCGGTTTTGAAATTATACTTCCTCTAAAATAATAATTCCTCCTTAAAATAATGTAATTTTCACGCGACAGCCCTATAAAATACCGTCGGTAGCGCGGTAAGTGGGTAGCCGCCCTAAAAGCGACGTTAATGCATCTCAGTGCCCTGTTCACAGGGGGCAGTGCACTCGCATGTGATTAACTGGAATAATAAAATTTGATTTGTATTTCATATTGCATTGATCTTCTGGACCTGTATTGAGTTTTTATGAAAAATTGTGGCGGTAGTGAAATAAAAATTATTACACATATTCGCTTTTATTTACGTAATCTGTCTCTAACAAACTTGGATTGATTTAGTTCAAGTAGAACTTTATAGTTTAAATACTGATAATAAAAAATGTTATTATTACTTTTATGGCAACAGAAATAGAGTCTGTGTCAGTTTCTGTATGACACAGTTATACCTATAATTAACGTTACTTCCGCAGTTTCAAGTATAATATTATACATTTTCGAAACCTTTAGCTACAGTTCAGATTTCGCTACCGTGTAATAAAACCAACAAAAATCCGCATCGTAAGCTTTTATTGTGCGTTGTAAAAATAAAAATACCTCTAATTAGAACTTAACCGACTGTTTCAGACAAATTCTGAGGCCGATTTTGTACGGAAAAAATCAATATGTATTTTTGTTGTATTTTTATCGGCGCGGATGTGGTCTCATACCGACACGGGTTCGAGGTAGTAAATTAGGTTTTTTAGGTGACCGGTACATTTTGCAAGTAATTTGCATTTTTTTGTGGCTGTAGATGAGTTCCTATAAGTTATTTTCAAGATAAAATCGTCTCGATCTACATTTATTTATAGGTCCATCTAATGAAGGAGTATATTTTACCATCATCATTTTCATCAGCCTATAGCAGTCCATTGCCGACATAAGCCTCCGACAATAAGCGTCATAGCGCCCTCCGGCTAGATGCGAGTGACGTTCTGCGGAAGGACGTCACTAGCATCTAGCCGGATGCCGACTAGGAGGACAAGGCACAATGGCGCTGTCTTATGGTACTTTATAAATAAGAATCCTGAATGGCTTTGACACTCAGAATTTTTAAAAGTAGGTTCTAATAATATCTGTTTTTTTTTGGTTAGTAATTTTTTCACGGACTACGTACTTCTTTATATCTTTATAGCATATTAATGTATATAAGGATGGTCTATAGAAAATAACATCAATTTGAGATTAACTGTCCATGTCAGAAGAATCCGCACTTAAAACAAAAAATAATTAAAAACCCCACATTATTGTTGTGCCGTAAAAATAAAATTTGGTATTTTAACTCCAAGTTCCGCAAAGCGTAATGCGTTTTAATTTGCAGTAAGCTTGACCTGACTGCTCTGGTTTATAAGATCATTAAACTTAACGAATCTTTTGTTCCTATCTCTTTGATGTCAAAGACATCAAGATTACGATTAATCATATCGAATCTATAGCAGAAAATTCAAAGTACCGTTATTTTCATCCATTTTATGCATTATATTTAATTATTTACTACGTATACCTACATCATTTGCTTTGGTATTTAAAGTAGGCAGCTTAAAAGCAAGTAAATGTAGCATGTTGGTTGCTGTAATGTCAAGTAGGAACATAATTAAATAAGATAATTGTTCCTCAATATCAACCGAATTTTTCACCCAACTTTATAGCCCCCAGCACACATTACTTGCAATTAAAATATCGTTTATTGTATCGCGATCGCGCGGTCTTGTTAATCGGCCTTATCTCTGACGCCATCGTTGAATTGTTTTATTCTTATTCGTGTGTATTTTTACTTATTTTCTCATTTTGCTTGTTCTTATCTCGGTAAATCTAGTTGTTTATGAGGTTGCGGTCACTTGAAGGTATTTTTTTGTATATATTTTGCAACACATTTCTTTGCTGGGATTTTTAACAAGCTCGTCAGGTTTGTGTGGTTTTGTGATCAATAGGCTGACGCATTAGCTATGGAGATCTGATCTCATCGTGGTTTCTGTTTTCTAAATGTTTCTCTTATCTTCTGACGATAAGTCGTTTGAAATAATGGTTATCAAATAATGTTCAGGGTTCCTTTCATTCTATGGCCGTTACATTATGATATTATATAGCCGTTAGGAGAGCGTGATAAATATCTCCAAATAGTACTCGTATATTGTATTATCAAAATTTGAGTTAGCTGGCATTCAAATATGCCTTCCCCTACTCTACCGTATTAGTAAAAACCCTAAAACATTGCTATATATGAACCAATTCGGGTTCGTCGGTTTCATTACCAACTCAACCTTTCGTTAACTTAATATTTGACACCACACCAAAACCGGAACCACCCTTATTAGATTTTTGACAGTTCATAAAAGTTGACAACAAAGTACTATCATATAATGTTTGGTATTTCAAATAATTTTCCAGTCTAGTTTACGTCTTTAGTTTCTATGAACTGACTCCAGCTGCAGACGAATACAACTTATATGACTAGTATTCCAGTATCATGAAGATCTCCAGGGGTATATTCAAACGTTAGAAACGCTTTCAACTAGAATCCATCAGTGACAATTGAGGTGGAATGATATTATTGTGTCGGATTACCTTGTTGTGACGCGCCTTTGTATTTTTGGTTGTTCACAATATATTTAGAACCTTTACATCAAGAAGTACAACAAAAACTGATTCGACTCAGAGACTTTTAAACATACCCCAGCTGACCCTAAGTAACGTCACTGGTATACCAGTAGCTTGCCCGTTGCAACGCACTTCTTCCCTAATGGCGCGTCCCGGTTACAATGACGTAGCGGCGTCCGCACGTAATGTTCATACGGCGTATTTTCTAAGCCTTTATTATTATAATAATACTTAAACTAATAGTCTTCTGCTTCTTCGTATATTATATGCTTATGCCTAGCAGTGGTCTGAAATGATGGCGATGATGATGATGTACCTACATATAATCTGTATTTTTGAATCCTGCAAAAAAATTAAACAAAGAATGTCCCTGACAAAGCGACTTGTAATAAATTCCGGGTGCCAAGACAGTGGCATTATTATATTAGCATTATTTATTTAATGGCCAACTCTGGTGTCGGAGGCCACCCGAAGGCCGCCGACTTACAAGACTTAGCGACTGAAAAAGCTGGAACCTACAATAACCTTGCCTTCCGGAGCATGGATGCGCTCAGATGAAATACCACTTAACGGTCGCTCATCCATGTAGTGATCGATAGGAGTGTTGTTTAACAAAGATGATCCGCTAAGAACATGGAAGTAAGCCACGCCATGAGCGCCTCTGACTGATACCTATGTACCCCTACTATTACACCCCTTAACTCTATTTAGATATCTTTTGGTAGCCGTCTTGGATTAGTGGGATGTAGCCCGACTTGCGACTCACTGGTCACGTTTCGATTCTTGGCCTAGCACCTATGGCCTTTTCGTTTCTTATGACGACTGGGCCAGCCCTGAGACTGGATCTGGAGTCTGGAGTCTGGATCTCAATCCAGAAGGTTCTATTAAAATAAATAAATATAAATAAATAATCCTGGACGTTATCACACAGCATCATGTAGCCCCAAGCTAAGCAGAGCTTGTATTATGGGAACCACATGATTGATATTCTACATAGATACATTTTTTTTTTTTGTAAATACATACATAACATACATAGAAAACACCCAGACCCGAGACAAATATCTGCATAACATGCAAGCATTTGTCCCGCAGCGGGAATCGAACCCGCAACCTTCTGCGTCACAGGCGGACCTTCGCCCACTGCGCCACAGAGGTCGTCATATTCATATTCATTTATTGCATACAAGTACATTGTTTGGTTGCTTTAAAAAGTTTGTAATGTACCCTGTCAGGGCGCAGCAAATTTGTTCGCTAGTCATCTATTACAATAATACTAAAATCACATATAATAAAATATATGAAATAGAGTTTATTGAGACCAACTTGTTTTATTTTACAAATGTTATTTTCAAGGTTGTGTACATTTTTAAAAAATCCAAAAATGCAATTGATTTTTTCTTCAAAATAAACGTAAATAGTTTCCTTACAAAATCTTTTAACTACAAAATAAAAGCTGCCCTCAATGCGGTAAAATTTTGCCCCACCCTGTATAATCAGTCTTATTGCGTGGGCAGAGGGCCTCGCAAAATCTAAATTGTCCACATAAAATTTAGGTCTTGCCCCGCCACTGCACATGACTGATGGACTACTTACATAATTTTTCTAAATAACATACTCGATACACATAGAAAACACCCAGACCCGAGACAAATATTTGCAGAACACACAAACCTTTGTTTCGCGGCGGGAATTGAACCCTTTTTTGCAAACTGTGCCACAGAGTGATTATAATAATAATATTCTTGTCATTTATTTCAGATTACTTTACCACTACCTAATTTACTAATAAGTCCCTATCCACAGGAGAAAGATATGCTGAACGATCCCAAAGAAGACGAGCTGACCAAGAACCTGGCGGGCGTTGTGTCAGTTGCCCTGAACAACATATTTCAAGAACAAAAGACACTGCCGGTAAACCATCTCATCGTGAAGCGGACTCGGGGGCATAATATAGTCAGGTTAGTCTAGCTTTTTAATAGTGGTAGAGTTCTTTGTGGAGGGCTCGTCCGGGGAAGTACTGCCACCATGTCTATTTCTGCCGTGAAGCAGCATTGATGTGTTTCGGTTTGAAGGGCCGGTGAAATTACAGGCACACGAGGCTTTTCATCTTCATGCCTCAAGTTGATAGACGCAGGCATCTTAGAGCACGTTCCAAAAAAACGTGATCTACGATGGCATGCTTTGTGATAAGTAATGGTTACCACTTAACATAAGGTGGGCCATGTGCTTGTTCCATCTTCATGTACAAAAAAAAGTTTCTAAGCATTTAGCTTATCTAATTGTTGGGTCAGTCGAGCTTCAAAGTTATCAATAAGTGAATAAGGAAGTAGCCTTCCTTCACAATTTCGTCAATATCCCGTATATTGTTTTATAATAGTTGCCAACCCGCATTCCCAGCGTGGGGATTATTTAGAGTGGGCATATTCCCTTTATTAGGGGAGGCCTACGCCCAAAAGTGGACACACATATAGGCTGGTGTGGTGATGGTTTAGTGTTCATAATCATATTGACGGCCTCTGTGGCGCAGTGGGCGAAGGTCCGCCTGAGACGCAGAAGGTTGCGGGTTCGATTCCCGCTGCGGGACAAATGTTTGCATATTCTGTAGATATTTGTCTCGGGTCTGGGTGTTTTCTATGTATGATATGTATGTATTTACAAAAAAAAATTATATGTGTAGTATATCAATCATGTGGTTCCCATAATACAAGCTCTGCTTAGTTTGGGGCTACATGATGCTGTGTGATTACGTCCCGCATTATTTATTATTATTATTTATTATATGAGGCATTGTTGTACAGTGTATAAATTCAGTCGCCCAGTCGTCCAGTCTTCAGTCAGATCCTGTTCTGCTATAGCAATGACGACTGACAAAAAACTAATTGAATACAATTTTCTTCATCAGAGTATTATTATATTAGTCCAAATCCACTTTTATTTCATTTCGCTACATTAGTGCTATAATCGTAACGTATATTGGTGGAAATGATATTGCTTTGGACACCTTGTTTTTAAATGTCAACTCAGACATAGGCGAAGCTGTAGAAGCTAAATAGGTAACCTAAACTATGATGAATATTCTCATAGTAACGTCTCCCTACTGAGTGCTTTATTTAGTTAGGCACGAGGTAATCTAATTTGTATAATGCTTTTGAGACGCCCCTGGGGGAGGTTGGGCGAAAGTGGGGCGGTAAGTTTCTTGATATTTCTTACGTAAAAATATTTTAGGATAATGGTTTTTGTTTTTTGGTGGTTAATTAATTAATTAATATAAAGCATAAAGAATTTAAGTCTTTTTTTTTATTGTAATACAGTTTTAGTTATTTAGTTTGGATAATAATGAGACAAGCAAAGATGAATTATGAAGTTTAGTAATAAATTACAGGTTCTTATAAAAAACCTTATTTGAAAAATGCATTCTGAATAAAAAGTTTTATGAAAATAAATTATTTTTGCATACGCATTGATAGCAAACTAATTCAAGTCAGCTCTTATTTGCGAACAAGTGTTCACTATTTTGTTTGCACAAAACAATTAAAATAATCAATTGGACATCTATATGCTTATTCAATCAGGTGGCGCCCCCAGTCTGTCAAAACTAAAACAATGCTCACTTGTCACGTCTATTGAAGTAGAAGCTTACCCAACTGCACGACTGCAAGAGGGGTGTTGGTTTATCACAGAAGATATTCCAAGTACTTAAACTAGAGCGTTTCACATGTGAAATTTTTTTCTTTAAGCTACCAATTCATTTAGTTAGGCGTAAAACAGACGTAGGTAAGAAAAGAATGTAAAAAATTACATTCATCGGCTCCAGTAAGATTTTTTGTGCGTATTAAGTTTCAATTATTATTTTTAGTTGAAAAGTCTATCGACTAGACGCGTCTGCGCCACAGTGCCTTGGTTCTTAGTGATATTATTTTAATAATAATATTTCTGTTACCGCAAATCGTATTCAAAAAGCTATCGATTATAACATTAATAAGTAAATAATAAATAATCCTGAACATAAATCTTTCATCATAATTATATAGCCTCAAAGAAAGCAGAGCTTGTGTTATGGGATGTAATGGAATACCATAATTAACTGATATACCATTTAAACTATTTTTGTAAATAAATACCTACAAATTATACATAGAAAACACCTAGACCCGAGTCAAATATTTGCAGATCATACAAACATATGCCTCTCGGCGGAAATCGAACGCGCAACTTTCTGCTTCTCAGGCATTATGATTTGAATGAATTAATAGATGGATGCGTCGACCTGAGCACAGAGTGCAATTATGGAAGGATATGTCCAGCTGTGGACTGCTATAAGCTGATGATGATGAAGTAAAGAATTACGTAAATAAGTAGGCGCTTAAACTTAGAGTTCGACCAATAATGACTTGAAACTCGGCGTGACAAAGCTCACTTTCTATTAAAACTAACTTAGAGTGACATGGGGTAAAGTGGGGTCGTGTTTACTTTCGTTTTTAATTAAACGCTATGAACGCATGGTAAGTTGGCATTGTCCGGATCTGTGCGACGGGCCGTGAGGACTGTATTGACAGTTTTTTCTGCTGTCATTATTGCGAAGTCAATGAGCAGGATTTCGTGATTGGAATGGATGGTGCGATGCTTATTGCTGTTGATTTGAAGACAGATTATTTGTTTCGTAAATATGCGGTAAGCGAGGGTTATTGCGATAATGGTTTGTTAATTTCGCACATAATAACCACGTCTTAGGGGCCGTTCCAGTATTACGTAAGCAGATTTATTAAAATAATTAACCCCTCTCCCCCCTCTCAGCAAAAGTAAGCAAAGCTCTTACCCCTCCCATGCTTACGTTAAACATTGGTACCTAGAAGAATTTTTCTTTTAATGCATTCTGGTTTGCAGGTCTAGTCTGGGTTGCCAATGTGTAAAAAATAAATAACTACTGCTGACGTAATCTACATCTAGACCCCCTTACCTCCCATGTCATAAAAAATAAGCAAAGCAAAGACCCCCCCGCCCCACTATAGTGTTTATGTAATACTTGAATGGCCCCTTTACAGTAGCTGAAAGAATGTAGACATTAAACAAATGTCAACTATTGCATATGCCTGCACATTGCTTGCCTAATACCGGGATAAAAAAAACAAATCAAATAATAAGAAAATATATTATATACACTTTCGAACTCGTTTGTGTCGAATAATTTAGGAGTAAGTTGCAACTAGACGCTGTATAAATTATCAGAAATAGATTTATAAATCAAAGCAGTTTCCAGTATAGCATAATCACAGAAAGTTATATCACTTTGCATAAAGTCCACAATTGGCACTGTTCTTTTATAAAATCTATTGAGCCCTCTTTTCAATTCCGAAAAAAGCGTTTCCACTCTAGTGATTGTCACAACATACCGTCATACAATCGCCTATACAAGTGACACAAAGGGCTTGTGCGATGTCGTAGCATTGTGCCCATATGGGCCGGACTTGTCCGTTCTCCCTTTTGGGAGAGAAAGGACAGTGACGCACTTGTTCTCGTCTCCCCTGTGATAGAGAAAGTTGAGCTGCTGGTAATCAATTAAAGTTTTTTTTGTGTATTTAAAGTTTTGAATTAACCTGATACCCCAAAATAAAGAATTTTGCAATAGTGCTGATATTTTTATGATAATACTTGAAGATGAAAAAAAGCTCTCAACCCACCTAATGTTAAGGCGAAGCTATTACCTAATAAAAAATATTGCTTCGTACGCATGTTTGGTGCGTGCATTTTGGTAAATAAAGATTTTGTATTATTGTACATACAGTCTTCAAACTGAAACTGCTTCACGGCAGAAATAGACATGGTGTTGGCACTTCCCCGGACGAACCCTTCACAAAGAGGTATTCTACTACCAAAATTCTTCTTTAATTCAATGACCGTGAGCTGATTACATGTGATTATTGATAATCGGATGTTGAATGTGATTAGATGAAAGGGTGCGTATGGACTAAGTGAGGAAGATTTGTTTCATTGAGCGTAGTTCGGTAATGAGTGTTGACAATTACAATTGTATTAGTCACCCTATGTATTTATTTAGAGTTAGTTATACTCTGTTTGGTTTGTTGGGGTGTAAGCCAACCTCCATCTTTGGAACCCAAGCCAACCTCACCTACCCGAGGTGTCTGCTGTATAATAAACGGGACTCTGGCGGCTGACTGATTGCAGCATAGCATAGCCTAACAATGGCTTAACTTCATTCCCTGGCCGCCGACGAGTAACAGCATCGGTTGCAAGAAGCTGTGCCCGGCGATCCCCAACTTGCATGGTATTATGGACGTGGGTATTATGGACATCTTCTTATTATTATGGAACGCCTGTGTCTTGCAATGAACTGATTTAGGCTGGGATTGTTTTTGTTGTTGTTATTGTTAAATGTTCAGATGTGAAATGCTTGTTGTTTCACACAAAACTGCTTAAAGGATTAAGCTGAAATTAAGCACATAATTTCTAGACCTTAAGACATGGGTCGCGGGTGGAAGCTGGTAATGGATATATTTGCATCACAACACCGGAACCACTGTCAAATCCTATATCTACACCTTCTATATCTACACGAATATTAGTTCGTGCTATGATAATAGTTATCAAATATACTTGAGTTCTTGTAAAAAAACTGGTTCGACAATTTTTAGTTCAGTCGCATGGCATCCAGGGTTAGAATGTAGAATGTTGTACGACACCCTCATCACTTCTAGCCCTTTTAAATCATGCTCTAAAACTGAGCAATCCAGGCACTCAAATTGTACTCTGCTACTTTCACTCGATTATAATCGCTCTGTATCAAATTAAGCACTTCTCGATTCACCCTTCTCTCGATACCATTACCCTCTCGATATCGAGTGTATGATTGGATTTTATGGGGTCTAATGATTGAAACATGTCCCAGGCACTACAGAATCATACTAATATTGTTCCCTTATAGTTGCAATAAAATACCTAGATTGCAATGTTAGTTACGTTTGATCTTTGAAATCGTTCTTCAGCTGGGTGATCTGCTGTTGACACCGATCCTGTTTTTACAAACTTTGACATTTCATCCGTTGAAATTCAATAAACGTCAATTGATAAACTGTCACAGTTTCTTGAAACAGTTTCGGTGTCAATCATTTTTGTTTGGAACAGAGTTAGCCAATCACCCGGGTGATCCTGATATTTAAAAAAATATTGACATGAAATTCTGTACTAAGCAGTTCTAGACCAGGGCCTCTAGCCAACCGGTATTTGCTACGAAGCACTTCTATTCCGTCGTCTTAATTCGGGAGCGACACATCCAAATAATCAATAATTATTGAGCTGTATATTGTACGTGGAGACCGCGGCTCGGCAAACGTAGTGTAGGACGCCCTCCGGCCAGGTGGGGTGACGATCTGCGAAAGGCTGCTGGTAGAAGCTGGATGCGTCGAGCTCAGGACAGGGCGCAATGGCGCTCATTAGGGGAGGCCTATGTCCAGCAGTGGACTGCTATAGGCTGATGATGATGATGATGATATTGTACGCGGCTAAATAATTATTGTGCTGTACAATATTTGGATGTGCCGCTGCCGAACGATGACGACGGACGAAATAGAATCACTTCGTAGCAAATACAGTTTGGCTAGAGGCCCAGGGGCTGCAGTCTCGACATAGTTAGCGATCGCTACCTACCGAAATTAGGTAGCAGCCCGGAAACAGATTTTCATACAAAGAATTCTGCGCGCGTCGAGGCGAGCGGTGACAATCATTGACACTTTCGATTTTTGTCGTAAACATACCGACAAACAATGTCAACTCAACCAATTTTGCGAATTTCATTGCGGCTAAATATGACAGCCCGATAAAGTTAACGATAACTATCGGTAATTTCTAACCTAAAAACTAAACATTGAAATTTGATTGTACATTATTGCAAAAAGAGTTTCATGTTTATGTACTGTATTTAATATTTAAAAAAAAAATTAAATAAAATTAATAAAATATTAAATACATTTAATCCGTCGATTAGTTTGATTATATGTTTATCAAATTTCTTCAAATATGGCTTTATAAATCCAATTTTATCTATTTCGGGTCCTATGTTACCCAATTCAAGTGCATTTATTTTTATCTAGGTACCTAATTTTAAGATAATATAACTAATAACACTTTAATTTTACCTATAATATTACCTACTTCATAACTTGGGTGAAATAAATGCGTATTTATGTTATCTTATCTAAATAGTAGAAACATTGAATAAAACTATTTAATAACTCGTATTTACAGGTAAATATTTTTCCCTAACTTTAGGGAAGATGTTTTTTGTGAGCTTTCACTTAGTGATATATCGGTAGTTAACGAAAAAGTCGAGACTGCTGCCCCAGAAATGAGATATAGGCTACTTTTATTCGGGCTACACGTGAGCGAAGAAACAGGTAGATCCTTAATAAGAACCATTTCGTTATTCTTAAGAAAGAAGAAATTTGTTGTAAGATTTGTTTTTAATATTTTTGGATGATTTCAATGTTTCCCTGATCTGGGTGGTACTGGTATTCCTGATAACCAAGACTGAATACTCAACTTGCCTGCTATTTGCTCTTTATTAACTAATGGGTGTACCCGCGACTTCGTACGCACAGAAGTTTTTTCTCGCTGCTCTACTTCAGGCGCTGAGTTTTAGGAAATTCTTTCTCTAGCCGCGGTCACGAAGTCAGCTGGAGCTGGGCGGCGGCGGCGACGGCGCAAGGAATGGCGCGTTTCAATGCATAGATTTGCGTTGGCGCGCCGCTCCCCGCGCCGCCGCCGCTGTCTTCGTGACCGCGGCCTCAGTGCACACCTACTGTACACTATGCAATACCTTTAAAAATTCCGAGTTTCTAGGACTTACGGTGTCAGTCATTCCGTCAGTGAGTCAGTCAGTCCGTCCGTTAGTCAGTCATTCATTCCGTCAGTAAGTCCGTCCCTTAGTAAATCAGTCCGTCAGTTAGTTAGTCACTCAGCCGTTACAGTTTATCTATTTGAATAATAAATAAGGGAAGCATAACGTTAACTTACCGACTTCATAATGCAAACATTTGTCGTTTGATCCCGCCCGAGCGTTGTAATTAGACGGCATGTCGTCCAATATCGTCCATGCTCCCCGCCTTGTGATCTAAATTAATTAATGACTATGACTTTTCTGATTGATTAATAAACCAGCTCACCAGCTACCAGGGATGTCATTTAGTTATTTATTGTCATTTAGGCTTTTTATCTGGATACTACGCCAGCGAAACCGCGGACGAAACTAGTATGATAATAATATAGTAAGTGGTGTTTTCAAACATTATTTATAACTGCGCACTGCTAAAATTTGGAATCAGCTTTTTAGGGTGACGTTACCGAACCGGTCAAACGAACCCTTATGGTGCCGCTTTGTCCGTCCGTCCGTCCGTCTGTCACAGCTGATTATTTCAGGAACTACATAAGCTACCGACTTGAAATTTGTTATAGATTTAAAATTCACTGATTGAATAAGATTGCCAGTAAAAGTAAAAGGGGTTTGAAAAATAACAGGGGAGGGGAGAGGTAACTAGGTCGAGTGGGGTATCAAATGAAAAGGCTTGATTCTAACAATATAAATCCGTTTTTATATTTTTGATATCTTGCATAGTTTTTGATTTAGGATGAAAAAAGCTCAAAAAATTACCATACCCTTAACTCCGAAGTTTGCGAAGTGAGAAACCTGAAATTTATAAATATTATAGAAGTATATCTACATTTTACATGAAAATTATAGCAAAGTCTCCAGCTAATATGGTTTTTTAGAAACCTCAATAAATGTAATGACAGCTGTGGTCAAGGTATAAAGCAAGTTAGTGTTATCTGAACTAGGGCCGTTAAGATAACATTTGCCCATTCTAAAGTCAGTTTTTATTTTTCTATAGGACGTACACATTTTAATTACGAAGGAACCTTACTAATTAGTACCGCACCCCATTGACGTCACCCACGGTAGGCGAGTCAACTCGCACTTAACCGGTCTTGTTTATATTAGTGTGATTAAATATATTATGAGATATTTTAAAGGTTATAAACGTGCTTAAACTTCGTAGTTATCATTACTTCCGCGAAAGTCGATCAATTGACTCGTTATTTGAAGTGAGCGTAGTCTTGTAATTAGACAGCATGCGACGGTCCGCCCACCGATTCTGAAATTAAAAAGTCGCGTAATTTGAAAATGGAAGCGGCCAGTGCCCCGTTGTGTTTGCGCGTGGTCATAGTTATAGCGACTAGCGATTTTAAAATAATAAAAATTATCTGCAGGTATATTTGATTCGGTGTCTCTTGTTCTTGGTAACCGCGGGACACCAGACGATGGGTCTCGTGTTCTTGCCGATTCTGGTCTGTATGGTCGCGTTACGAATGGTGAAAATTAAAAAAAAAACATTTTCGATTAGGTTGATTCAACTTCTTTTTCCTTTCATTGAAACATTGTCATGAGAAAGATTAGGTTCTCACGCAATCCGTGGAAATCCTTGGGGGAGACCTATGTTCTGCATTGTACGTCTATGGGTTGTTGGTGATGATAATTTTTACCGACTAACATCCTCATCGTCCAGTGACAAAGCTATCTGTTCTGCAGATATTTGTCTCGGGTCTGGGTGTTTTCTATGTATGATATGTATGTATTTACAAAAAAAAATGTATCTATCTATGTAGTATATCAATCATGTGGTTCCCATAATACAAGCTCTGCTTAGTTTGGGGCTACATGATGCTGTGTGATAACGTCCAGGATTATTTATTTATTATTATTATTTATCTTCTAATTAGCGTCATTATGCCCTGTCTTCAGCTTGACGCAAAAACAAAATCAGGTGTTATCAGTATTTTCACTGGTGTTTTTTTTATTTAACCCTTCTTGTCCCACTGTTTGGCAAAGGTCTCCCCATAGACTTACAAACATCTCTGTCCCGAGCTACCTCCCACCACTCGCTTTTGAAGGCATCGTGCTCGTCCAGCCAACGATTGAGGTATACGTACGGTAAATCATTCCACTTGCACTCCCACCCCGCCCTATTCCCATAATTCGGTGGGGACAATTTTAATTTATTAAAAAACATCAGGGGTCGATTTGATATTCAAAGTCAATATTTATTTTTTATTATGGCCGATGTTGTTATACATCTGGCCGGACTTCGTTGTTTTTATTCGAATTACGTTTATCGAATTGTGTTTGATTTTATCTATTTTTACCATTTTTTATAACGTAAGGTGTAAAACACTTATTAGAAGATTACGTACTGAAGGGCACTTTCATTAAATAATACAAAAATTACATTTAATATATATGTCGGAGATGAGGTATATCCAACGTGTAAGCACATATCGAGGAATGCAGCGATCTCCCATTTGTAGTGCTTTCCTTTTCATTCCCAAAATCCATCGCGATCCCATCATATTAAACCTTTTTTATTTTCGTGTTCGATGGACGACGTCCATCTTCCCTTCCCGCGCCCCACCCTCCCTTCTTCTTCTTTTTCCATGGCGTTTCTAAGGATCGTCACCCAAACGTCCCATCAGACAGTCCATCTACGATTTGTCAAGCATTTCAACGACCACAGCACTACAAATGGCATTTCACTCAAGATCATATACCACCAGATATGATCTCCAGACACTTCTCGACATATATATATATATTTTTTTCGGCTTTTACTGATTTTCTTTTATTTGAAGCCTACCTTTGCATGAAGATGAGCAAAACAAAAATAAAAACAAATTGGTCAAGCCGTTTTCACTTAGACACACGCACAGCCTGATCTAGCTAGTACAGTTAGCATCAAAAGTAGATGATGAGTTTCAGAATTTCAATACAGCTGATAGAAATTTGCGTCAGAATTAGATAGCACTAAAGTGTTCCATAAATAGGTGATTAAAAATATGCCAACAATAAGCTGATGACACTAACCACCACATGTACCTGATGACTTTAAGGTTCAAAAGCATCTGATGTAAAATAGTTCTATAAATATATGAATTATGTTACTTTGCAATATTTTGGCAATAAAGATACAAGTTCAAAAGTAACTGACTATCTATCATAGCAAAAATAACTGATTATCTATTTGAACTGGCCTTTTAGCTCAGTTGATAGTAATTCTTAATTATTTTTATTTTTATTTTTATTTTTATTTTTTTTATTTTTTTTATTTTTATTTTTATTTTTATTTTTATTTTTATTTTTATTTTTATTTTTATTTTTATTTTTATTTTTATTTTTATTTTTATTTTTATTTTTATTTTTATTTTTATTTTTATTTTTATTTTTATTTTTATTTTTATTTTTATTTTTATTTTTATTTTTATTTTTATTTTTATTTTTATTTTTATTTTTATTTTTATTTTTATTTTTATTTTTATTTTTATTTTTATTTTTATTTTTATTTTTATTTTTATTTTTATTTTTATTTTTATTTTTATTTTTATTTTTATTTTTACATCACATCACATCACATTACATCACACTAATATTATAAATCACATCCATCACATCACGCTTTATTATTATATTATTATAAATGTGAAAGTCTGTGTGAATGTTTTTTAGTTAGTGAATAATACAAAGGCTTATCTAATTTTGATTTTTTTTTCTTAAGTTGTAAACGGGGGGTGGCAAAGTTTGTATGGGGAACAAAAAAATTTTTACCAATCGACTTGAAATATTGCACAGAATCTCTCCTCTAGAAATAAATGACCTGTTTCAGAATTTTCCGCACTTCAACCCCAAAGGCGGCTAAAGGTAATCAATTTTTATTTATGAACTTTCATTAAAATTGATTCCTAAAAATTACATTAAGAAAATAAAACTTGAACAGGGTATGATTGGGGATGAAAGTTTGTATGGGGAACCGATCATTTCTCAAGTTAAGTAAGTTTATTAAAATTTATCATACTTAACCGGCAGTTGAATTGGTGATCGACATGAACAGGAGTGGGAACGGGAACGAAAAAGGGAGTAAGAGTGGGAACGAGAACGGAACGTGTACGGGTATGCTAGGAGATGCATTAATAATATGTTAGTACTTTTTATTCCGCGCAAAACGTGGTAAAAATAAACCTTTATGTAAATTATGAAACACATTTTGACACATACATTTTCACGCGGGCGAAGCCGCGGGGTGCAGCTAGTATATTTATAGAACTATTTTACATCAGATGCTTTTGAACCTTAAAGTCATCAGGTACATGTGGTGGTTAGTGTCATCAGCTTATTGTTGGCATATTTTTCAATCACCTATTTATGGAACACTTTAGTGCTATCTAATTCTGACGCAAATTTCTATCAATGTATTGATATTCTGAAACTCATCATCTACTTTTGATGTTGACTGTACTATGAATGTGCAAAAGTTTTTCTCCATTAATCTTCCGATAATGCTAACTACGCAAATATATTGATAATACCATATTTTCACGTTCATATATTTAATTTTACATGTTTACTTTTTGCAAGCAGTTATCATTCCACGTTGCAAGCCCGTCGCAGCTTTTTTTTTAACACTAACCTAGCACATGTATTTAGAATTTACTGAGTAGAAATACAAATATAAAGCATTTTTCTTCAATATTTCCTAAAACCTTTGTTCCTGTCTATTTGGAATACAATATCTTCGTCTGACTTCACTTATACCCCACACACAAAACACACCTATGTTAGTCCTCACACTCCTCACACAGAGTTACTCAACATTATTTTATGATAATACCTCTTTGTCCCCTAAAAAGGGGTGACAGGGTGACACAGGGGGGTCCTATTCAATTTGTGTAGAGATGATGCTCGCTCAATTTAACTACAGGTGACGCTAGAATTCACGGCTTATGCTGCGAATCCATGATGATTTTAAGTTTAGTGATTGTTTCCTTCTATTTCAAGAATAATCAAGAATAATTTGACGTAGTTGGACCACGTGTTACACATGACCTCGTTTTTGTGCAATGAAGTGTTTAAATAAATAAAAAAAAATAAGGTGCCTAAAAAAAAAACATTTACTATCTTGTAAACAGTTATGTTATGTAACTTGCTAGTTACCTACATATTTAAAAAAAGTAACGTAGGGTGTAATATGCGTGTACCGGGACGTATGTAAATAAGCACATACCCTTCTAGAGTCTGTCATGACAGCTAGAAGTTTTTTTTTTTGCGCGTCCGCTATAAAACATTCTAATAAAATACAACTGTGTGAGTTCCCCAAAAAACCTTTTAATTATTATAAATATTACATATAGGATCTTCTTCTATTCCTCGGTTCTACCTTAAATCTTAAAACAAAACTTTATAATAAATAAAATTACTTATTTTACCTTCTAGTCTTACCCTAATAATGTATTATAGGTTCATAGACATTAATTACATTCAAATAGCATAAAGGTAGCAATACTTATCGTGTTTTCAAAGTTAACTATGAAATGACTTTCGATAATGAAAGGCCGTTATACTTGTTTACTTTTCTAGACAAAATATGGTATCTCCATTAACTCCTACTGAAATTTCATCCGACAGGTCTTTTGTGAGAAAGCCCTTTACACCAGCAGCTTTCTCTATTGTCCACCGTGATTCTGTATCCCTTTGAGCATGACACGGCGTCATGTCATTGTCATGTCTGTCCGTATGTCACTCCAGTTCATTATTTAGCGTTTTGGATGTTTTGATCGTAGCGTTTCGCAGTTGTACTGTTTTGTTACTGCATTTCAATAGAAATTTCGATATATTTTGCCTCTTATTTGGCACACTAAAGTTTTCTATTTAGTTTAATAATAAACTGGACTCTATATAAAAATGTATTTACACTAAGAAATGTATTTATGTAGTATATCAGTCATGTGGTTCCCATAATACAAGCTCTGCTTAGTTTGAGACTACATAATGCTGTGGTTACAATTGACTACATGATATTTTGATAGTGCCCAGTATTATTTGTTTAAATATTTATGTAGCGTTTCAGAATTCGGGCGATCGACTCTCACACGATGTCTCCACATCTGTAGGTACTCGTATTCAAGCATTTATCAAATTAACATTCCCCAAAAACTCAACATCGGCTCCACCATACCATAATCGAATCAGACAAATTATAAAATTGCCCGCAATTTCTTGCCACGTGCCTGTGACAGTATGATCAACCTCTCGCACGCTTACGTTGAAATCCATAAGGACTTAAATCATTGACATACCAAATAAAAACCGGCTAAGTGCAAGTTGGACTCGCGCACCGATGGTTCAATACAACTTGTAGGTAAGAAATTATTTTAGTGTAATGTTACAAATTTCAGTTTTTGTATTTTTTCTACTCTTTTTCTCTCCAACGGGAAGTACACTATAAGTGTTGATGTCTTGCAAGTTTCTAAATAAGCTGCATAAATGGCCGTATCTTTTGATTGCGTTGCCTTAGAAGTTTTATTTTTTCACAGCTCTAAGGTATAATTGCAGACGTAAGTAGGTATTTGATATTAATTTCAACTTGAACATTCACACGTTCCTGAAAAAAAAGTCTTCATAAAAAGAGTGACAGATAGACAGACGGACAACAAAGTGATCCTATAAGGTTCCTTTTTTCCTTTTGTGTTACGGAACCCTAAAAATATAGCAAATCGACCTTTTGTGCCATTCCATAAGTATAGATGAGACACGTGTCTAATGCGTATCTGTGACGTAGTTTTATACCTTTGGAAGTTTATTATTACAGAGTATTTGTAACGGTACCAGTACCATTTTCTGTGCCATAGTAGCGCCTGCTATTATATATTTTAAAAATAAAACATTTAGTTTTCATAAAAAAACACCTCTTTAATATTTCACAAAACTCTGAAAAAAGTAAAGAGACTTATTATGATACCATAATCAAATGAGATAAATTATAAAATTTCCGACTATTTCTTGGCAGAATGATCAACTTCTTGCACGCTTACGTTGAAATCTTTAAAGGCTCTTTTACGCCATAGCAACATCGTGATAAAGTGTGGCATGCTATAAATTGTGGCATGTGGCTCCTTGTTGCGTGTTGCAATCGCCAACATCATGCGGCCGATGTAGGCAGTCGGTTTTACGCCGAGGCAACATCGTGCCTAGATCATTTTCAAAGCATCGTGCTATATTTGAAGTGTTTTTGGGGATAGACTCCGTAGAATATGGCTGATAAAGCAACTTTAGCAGCAGCTTATCTATTACGTCATAATCTTCAATGAAGTCTAAATATTTTTAATTACTCCACTCAATTTTCATAACAAAAAGCATATTTACACTTCCAAAATCTCCAAGAAATTTATTAAAACATTCATTTGGAGCATAGCTTTGTACGGGTGCGAGACGTGGACAATGACTCAGAGAGACAAGAAGATTTTGGAAGCATTCGAAATGTGGTGCTGAAGAAGAATGGAAAGAATAAGCTGGGTAGAAAAGTAACAAATAAAGAAGATTTAAGTACAGTCGCCGAAGATAGACTTATGTTAAAATATAGAAAACAGAAGAGGAAAGATGTTTGGACACCTTATACGACATGACAACGTTATAGAGGGAAAAGAAGAAGGAAAGAGAGGAAAGGGAAGACCAAGGATAAATTATATGAGCCACATATAATTTATATAGAAAGTAGATGTCATGTCGTATAGGGAAGTAAAGGAGGCTGGAGGCTTCGGAGAGAGGCAGATGGAAGGAGCTGCATCAGTTGCGCCGTTAAGAGCACAGCTCTTAAATAAATGATGATGATGACTCCACTCCATGACCGATAATTTTTACTTCAACTCAATTTCTTGGTATGATTTCGCCAAAATCTTTACTTTCCAAAACAAATACAAACAAATCATTTTTTGATAAGTAACTGTCGCACCAAAAATGTCGCATGGAATCCATCGTGTTCGGATACAAGCTGCGACAGTCTGCCACACGATTCGTGCCACAATGTACGAATTTTTAATTATTGTAGTATGCGATCTTGTGGCATGCCGTAATGTTGCACAGTGTTGCCCCGGCATAAAACGGCTTTAAGGACTTGAATCATTGACATACCAAAAGTTATAGCAAAATCGGCCGTATGTGTTATTCCATAAGCATGGATGAGACACGTGTCTAATGAGTATCTGTGACGTAGTTTTATACCTTTGGGAGTGTGAAATACTCGGGAGAATATTTATAACGATTGTATTTTCTGTGCCAATGTAGCGCGTGCTATTTTAAAAATATAATATGTTTTTCTGTTACCACTACTGTTTACTATGTTCTATGATAAAGTCAAAACTCAGTGAAAAAAGTGAAGTGATTAATTACCATATATAGAACTCAAAAGTGTTTGTGACTCTAGCAGATGAACTTTCGGCACAGAATACAGAGAGGAGAGAATGCTTTAGGTAACACTTAGGGATAGGAAACTGTTGGTGCAGTCAGCCACTAGGGCCTAGGGACTGCACCAATATCTACTACTAGGAGACTGCTGGTGCGGCCAAAGTCCGACTACACAGTCACACACTATCAGTTTCCTATTAGTAGATATAGATAATAGAACGAGAAGCTTAGACAGTTTCGTGGCCTAAGCATAGATTTTGGACGGATTTTCATTGTACAAACAGTAAAAAAATCTGTTATTGAGTTCATTGCTAGAAATCATCAAGAATACTTATTTTAAAAATAGTCTCTCCATTCGCCCGTGAAGTAATAAAAATCACTTGCCCTAATACCTCATGCACTTAGGGGAGGTGCGGCGCAAATGGACCACTAATAATTAATGACGTTATATTTTTTTCAAGTGTGTTTTGATTCGATTTCACAGAGCTGCTAACGCATATGGCGCATGCGTAGGTGACGGCAAATGTTTTATATTTGTGTAGTGACGAAGTAATCAAGTAGAAATGATTTTGATTAGTTGTTATTAGTACAATATGTGCAAAAAAGATCTCTTTTTGGCCGGTTGCAATGTGATGACTTATTTTTTAGCAGATTCACAAGTTCTTTTAAATATTTTAACTGGTTAAAAGTTTCAGTATATATTTTACCATTAATTTTAAGTTAAGACAACGTCCAGCAGCAAGATGGGTGGATGTTTTTGCATTTATCGTGGGTCGAAACTGGATGAGACGAGCTTTGAACCGTGGGGTTTGGCACATACAAAGGGACGCCTATACCCAGCAGTGGGTGAAGGAAGATGATGATGATGATGATAATGAAGACTGCAATACTAACAACTAAATCACACGATATACAGTGCATAGCATTAAATATAATAAATATTTGTCTAAAAGCTTTGCCCACATTCTCACGCCATCTACCTATAATTAAATAATTCTATAAAAACAAAATTACCGTTGGTCGCGTGCCTTAAATGCGGTTTCTATGTATCCGCGAGGGAACGGGTTCGATATTCCGTGTCCCTTGTGACGTCTGTCTGTCATTTGAAATGATATAGTTAGTTTGGGGTGGGGTCGATGTCAGATGTTACAGTTTTTGCGGTTGTCACTATTTGGTATGTTGTTAGAGTTCTCGGTACAGTCCCTGGGGTTAATCTAAGTTAGTTCATTGATTTATTTGCAGTCGTCTATCTCTGTAAATAAATTCAAAATGAAAACCTAATCTCTCTAATAAAGCTTATTATTAAATTTCTGATAATGTAGATGACAAAAAGGCTTCGCATTAAACTGTCTCCAACTCCCTCAAAAACAATGTAATAGATAAAAATAATAGTGATAAATTCATTAAAACAATATACCTTAAGCAGAGTTTCTTGCCAATTCTTCTCTGTTTCGTCACTTTACGAATTAGGGTGTCTTAAAATATTGACGATATAAATGTGTTTCCTGTGGTTCCACTAGTTAAATTAATTTTGACTTCGTCTTTGTGACTTCTAGTCCCTTTGAAGTTGGCTGCAAGTAGCGACATAGTTTCTATATTTGGGTTGGATTGAACTAGGATTGGTCGAATCGTTTGATAAGTCTAACTTCTGAGGAACATAGATCCGTTGTGACTATTATATTCCTAAGTTACATTACCTAACAGCAAAATTGAATCTGATAAGATAATGTAGATATTCCAATGTAGAAGTTATGCGATTCGGCTCGGAGCCCCAAAACAGGCTGAGCTTGTATTATGGGAGCTACATATAGTACAATAATACATAAAAATCATGCATAGAAAATACCCAGGCCCGAGACAAATATCGCAGTGGGAATCGAATCCGCAACCTTCTGCGTCTTAAGCAAGCCTTTGTTCACTGCGCCACAGAGGTTGTCATCAGCTTAATTCACAATATTTCAATTTATGTTCTATTAAATTTCTCCGAACATAATATATACGGTAACATCTTTACGACCGATTAATGAACTCGACTGTTTAAATTGCTTGGTGCCCTGCAAAGCTGACCATTAATTCCATTAATTCAATACAAATTCTAATAAATATAAATCAAAACAAAACAAGCCCTTCAAATAATGGTCCCATTACAAGCAGCCACGCCTCCACGTCTCTATCGGACGTCACGCTGTGTCCTGCTGTGCTGTTGTGCCACCGAGCTACTCTCCCACCTCTCAATCCAGTGATTGTGTTGGAATCAGCGGGATGCGGTCAAGCTGGGCTTCGAGATTGCTTAATCGATAGAGCTTATTAGCCGCAGCTGGAGTCGAGTTACTGTCCAGCGTATAAGCTTAGTTTTAAATTAAATTCTTAGAAAATTTTGCTGATTTCAATTTATATGAGAAAGACATTTTCAGTTCCTACTCATTCTTGTTCAATTTATTTTTAAGTCTTTCTTCATTGCTTACAAAAAAGTTTCAAACACAACCGTCGTATCAGCAAAAAATGCTAGCACATTTTCCACTTCCCGTCTCCTTATCGTCCTCCCAAAATGGGGTCTCGGAGATTTGACGTTAAGTGTCGTGCGAATAGCCAGGTGCACCTCACGCGTCCCGGGTTCGAGTCGTGGGACGGGTCACATGGTGCCAATTGGGGTGAAATATGTTGTGATTCAGTCTCGGATTGTAGAGTTTAATCAGCTGTTGTTGATTTTAATTAAAGAAATGCAGATTCAAGTTGGCTAAACCGAAAATTATATAAGATTTATCAATTTCATTATAGAAATTGGCTTATCAAACTAATTTAAATAAAAGAAGCTTTTTTAAAGCAAACATCAGTTTTAAATGTTACGTAGGTATTTATTTAATTCAAATATGCTAGGCAAACGGTCATAAAAATCATAATAGTTTTGATAAATAGGGTAATAATAATAACATTTCAGAAGTCAAATAATATCTTACCTTTGTAATTAATCATTTAAGCCACTATTAATCATTTATTGTGTTCACATTCACACAGATTCGTTAACTTAGGAGTAATATTGAGCTCATGGGTTGGTACCCTATATGCGCTCCAATATAGGATTTGAGCATCCATTTACAATCTATCTACAGATACAAATACAAAAGTCAAATCATAATAGTATCCTAAAAGTATCTAAGTAAAATGTCGAAGAGAAGGAATGTTTGTAAAAATCACATGTGTTTGTTGTTTGTGCATCTTTTTTTAAATTTATTGAATCGGACTAAAACAAACGCGCCTTTTCATTATTTGTTTGTACCGTAACTCGAGTACTGCAACTCGATATGTTCTTTAACCGAATAATCGAATCGGACATCCATAAAACAATTCAATGCATCACATAGTACTATTATCGCTTCTATCGCTAAGTAGTCGCGACATCACCCTATACTTACACCCTGTAGGGTGTGAGAGTGAGATGGTTGTATGGGTGAAGTTCAAGTGTGAGGGAGATGGGAGAGGTGCTTGAAGTCTAGTGGCGTTTCAGCGACAGATTGGCGCGCACATGTCGCGTTGCGATGTTCTTTTTGCAAACTTTGTTTAGAGGCGAGACAGACCTCCATCGATATAAATGTTTATTATTCCGTTCTATCTACATGAGATGTATATTGTTCAAAAAACAATGGTAAAGCTTTCAAAGCTGCGCTAATTTTAAAATTGTAGACGTGTTCTAAGTTTTTCTTAAAGCCTTACAAGATGGGAAAAATAAAAAAATAAGGTTTACTTTTATCGACAGTTACATGGTCAGTTAGTTACAGTCTTACTTGCTAGTAAGAACCTTTTTTTTAAGGGAATTTTTAACTGAATCGAGTCGGGATCGGGCTATGAATTTTCGACAGGTTTTCTTTTGTAAATCTTTCAAAACTTTTATGAAAAAATAATCAGATGCCTAGATAACTTTAAACACATATCATATCATCTGTCTTTATTTAACACGTTGACTGCTGTCTTCAGACAGATTGCCCACGGTGCAGAACATAGATAGTTGTGTTTTCGGCACTCAAAGCGTTAATAATATAATTACCAATATTAAGATGCATAATGTATCGACAAACTAGCGTATTTGACCCCATCACTACTCTTATTTTCGGGTAGTGCGCACGAAAGGGGAGCCGCGGGCGAGTAGCGTAGCACTTGTTTGTGCGATTTAATTTCATTTATCAACGCATTACTTACTCAGAGAATTACTTACCGGGATTACCCCGGCTCACCCCGCCTGTATCTGTCACAGCACACGCGATCAGCTTGAACACTCCATATTATGATCAATTTACTTATTTAATTATTTCTTGACTACCTAACATAAATTACGTGTACAAAACACATATTTGAAAATATAATCATGCAAATCTTCTAAATTCAACCCACATCGTTTCAGTTACCTTCCGTGCGTTTCGGAGTCTTTTCTATCTATGATGTTTAGGTTCCTTTTGGTTTGGTCATTTCAAACTGTAATAGCTACAATTTTTTGAGCTGTGCCTCTATGTAAATATCAATTTTGGAGTTCCGCAACGCAAAAAAGCTAAATATATTAGCCGTGTGCTTTGAAGCCATGCCAGGGACGTAATCCAATTTTTAATGTTTTTGGGTAATGTACTCGTAACTTTGTTAGTGCCTTGTTGCTTTGAGAGATTGTGTGCTTTGATTTCGACTTATTTTAGACGAAATGTAAGAACCACTCAGTTTATATTAAAATTCCTATATCATTTTGCATGTAACTAGCAATAACTCCAAAAAACACTTCATCGTCTCAGCACGGAATCTAGGTATACTCTGTGCACAGTCTCCTTAGTGAGCGTTCATGTCTCGGCACCGTAAGTCATAGTTTTTGGAATCTGGTTTGACCGTAAAACGATGCCGAAACACATACTCACATTAATATTCTCTACAAGCTTCCGCCTGCTCGTTAGCGTGGTAAAACTTAACATATTCATCTTATTCCTGGTCTAGAACTGCAAAATTTCAGCATAATCCGTAGTTAGCGTAATCATCATGATCATGATCATCATCACTGATGGATATAGGCCTCACCTAACTCGTTTACCCCAACGGTTGTCGGTTCTTCGGCAGATATGGCCACTTCAGCTTGCTAATTCTCTGAGCTATGTCGACAACTTTAGTTCTATGTCGGATAGTCTCGTTGCGGATTCTATCCCTCAGAGAAACTCCAAGCATGGCTCGTTCCATAGCTCGCTGAGCGACTTTAAACTGTTGGACTAGCCGTACTGTGAGTTAGCGTAAAAGAGAATCAAATTCACATGTTTTTTAACCCTTTTATAAGACATTCAGACCCAAATAGTCTCGCATTAGAAATCAAACCAGTCAACAGGGGGCCCGTCGCGTCTATACTGATTTATATATTTATGTAAGTACTGGGTTTTGATTTTTCAATATTGTTACCTACCTACTATTTTAACAAAGAATTATTGCAAAAAATCTCCTGTTAAAAACATTACGAGCCCCTAACAAATTAAAATGCGCACAACTTAATCCATTCAGCAAGAAGGAGCGCGGGCGCAATGAATTTGTTTAAACATTTAAACTACATTTGAATTTTATTTGCGTTTATTAAAACGTTATAAATTTGATGTTTCAATGTGCTGTCACGCCTCGGGACTAACAGACGGACGGAGCGCTTTGTGGCTTAGATTTTACGATTCGGACACCTGTTTGTGCATTTGCTTTAGATTATAAATGTAAATTGGAATAGAGCTTGTTAATTGATTTGCATTTCGTTCAGTGTCAGATGGCGTAGGCATTTGTATTTGTACCCTTGTAAAATTGCGATTGACATACGGAGCTGAAACGTAAGTCATTCCATCAGTTTAAAGTTGCTCAGCGAGCTACGGAACTAGCTATGCTCGGAATTTCTCTTAAGGATAGAATCCGCAACGAGGCTATCTAATCAGAAAAAGAACTAAAGTTGTCGACAGCTCAGAGAATCAGCAAGCTGAAGTGTCAGAGGGGCCATATCTGCCGAAGAACTGATAACCGTTGGGATAAATAAGTTCTTGAGTGGAGATCGCGCCTCGGAAAACGTAGTGCCCCCATTCGGCCAGGTGGATCGTCGATCTGCTGGCAGCTGCTGTTAGAAGGTGGGTGTGTCGAGCTGAGGACAGGACGCAATGGTGCTCATTAGGGGGGGCCTATGTGCAGACGTGGACTGCTATAAGCTGATGATGATAATGATGATAATGACGACTTAGATTAAAAACTGTTAAAAATATGGGTAACGTAAACTTTGTAATAAGGTACGAAATGTCATTCTTAGATCTTGGGTCCCTCAACCAGGGTGTAGCAATCTTAAATGGTACTTCGAAAACTGTCACCTATCAACAAAAACAACAACAACAACAGCCTATATTATCAGTCCGCTGCTGAACATAGCAAGAAAGCCTTTAATCACCATGCTGGGCATGCGGGTTGGGGATCGCAGGGCACAACTTCTGGCATCGCTAAAGCTGCTGCCCGTCGGCGGTCACGGAATTTAGCTGAACCAATGTTAGGCTGCGATATGCCGCAATCAGCCGACCGTCAGAGTCCCGTTTGTTAGTTAGCAGGGTGGATCACGAGAAGGTGAGGCTGGCCTGGGTTCTGAAAATAGAAATAGAACCCCTTACACCCTGTCACTCATCAAAATGATAAAACTACTTTCCTGATTCCTGAAGACCATTGTACTATCTCTAAAAATTATTTATCTTCGTTTAGAACACCGATTTTTGATTTAAAAATACATTCATAATTTATTAATAACACAAAGTATGTCATTAACAAGCTTCCATTAACGCTGAAGAATTATGAATTGCATTCGTCTCACCGCAACTAAAATAGCAACCACTTAAACTACATTAGGAAAAAAAAACATCGAACATCAAAACATCCAAATTGAAGTTCACAGTTGAACTTCCTTTCATTTCCCGCTTACAGCCAATTAAAATAAATCCACATTTGAAATTAACATACCTCACACACTTTTAGGCCGTATCCAATTTACCCTGACCTCGTCGAAAATCTTTCGTCTCTAATTAACTCTGGTAAAAATATGTTTGTCTCTTACGTGAGGAGATCAGTATAAATTGGACGTTTTACAATCAAACACAGATGAAGTAATAGTTACTACCGTATACAAGTTTCGCTTTGGCGACATCAAAACGGAGAAGTATTAAGTTAAGAAGAGATATCAACTAAAACTTAACTTTATTGACTGTGTCTGAAAGCTCAATTCTTATCTCACTGAACGGATCATATTTTTTCCAGTTTTTCAGGTTTTGGTTCAAGCTACAATGAGTCTTATCACTTGGTAAAAAAGCTCGTTTTGCTATAAAAGCTAATAAAGTGACAAGAAGTTGACTTGCGTCGTTCACGCATGCGTATATTGTAAAAGGCGCCGAAACGCGTACGCAGTTTATCTAACTGAAATTAAGAACAAAAATATTTTAAACGAGCCATAAATTTCTCCTGAGGCGGGAGTGCTTTCAGTTGCGGTGTTGCCAGATGTTAGGGATAATGTTGCTACAACAGGCAACGTTCTGCCGAAACAGGTAACATCTTATAATTTTCGTTGCGATTTTTAGATTTTATTGACGTTTGCCTTAAGGTAGGCGAAATAGATAGGATAAAAAACATTTTCAATCAACTTTTTTGTAGTTTGTTTGACTGGAGGGATCGTGGGGAGGTCTTTTCCCAGCTGTGGGATATAACAGGGCTCATAGTATCAGGCAATTTTAATCTTAATCGTAGTTTGTGTAAATTTCTTCAGTCAAAAAAAAACATTCAGGTCAGAGTGATCAGAAACTGTTATTTGAAACTTTGTTTTTTTAATAATGATAAAAATATTAAGGCGATTGTTATTTTTTAGGCCGTGAAGGTTTGCTATTTTGCGTAACTACATTCAGTGATTTTATATCTTCAAAAAAGTTGAATAGTGCGAGCGAGAGGAAGGTTTGACCTGTATAGTCGCCTTAAATAGGAAATTCTGTAATTATTCGCCACCAACTCCTAGATACTACATTATAAAAAGTCCCTAGACTCGGGTGGCTCCTTAAACCTGGCAACCCAAAATTTTATAGATGCGCAGGCGCCTCGTGCGCTCGAGTTCCATTAGCGCGTTTGGATTTAGAACTTGCCGTGATTGGACGACAGCCCCCATGAATCATTGGCGCCTACTAGACATACTATACAGGGTGTGGAATGTTAGAAGATTGCTTCTTTAGGGTTATTTTAAAAGGTTCGTGTTTTTCTGAAGGTTATTGATATGGCTTTTGGGAAGTATTTTTATGAGCTGTTCAAGAATATCTTGGAATAAGTTAGTTGTGCTTTAAAGGGAATTGTTAACTTATGATTATGGAACATTTCTAAGAACTCTTAACACTTTGACTGCGGGCCTCACGTGAACACAAGTGCACTAATCAAGTGTGTTGTCAGCACTTAAAACGTGATACACATTATACTCTCGGCTAGACAATTGATAATCGAAAATTACTTAATTCTAGGTTCTGTGAGTGGCTTCGGTACCCAGAGTCGGTTTGTGTGGTACCCAGATACGAAGCAAGCAGTATCCTATTCCTAGTCTACATATGCAAAATTTTACAATTTGCAGAATTTCAGATCAATCTGTGCAGTAGCCTACTATATCCTTTCTACAAATATTATAAAAGCGAAAGTTTGTGAGTTTGGATGTATAAACGGATGTTTTACTCTTTCACGCAACAATTACTGAACGGATTTTCATGAAACTTGGAATTTACATAGATTGTGACGTGGATTAACACTTAGGCTACTTTTTTATATATGTACCACGCGAGCGAAGGCGCGGGCGGAAGGTAGTTATTATAAACGTGAATGTTTGTGAAGATGTATGGATCCTCTCCAAGACCTATGATAACTTTCTGCCTCGCACCAGTTAGTACGAGGGCTTCGAGTTCGTCCCGCCAACGTTTTCTTGGCCTACCGCGGCCACGCCTTCCATCCGGCTGCCAGGATGTTATGGCATTCACCCATTTGTCCGGACTCCGGAGGCATCCGGCTAACATGGACCGCCCAGTCCCATTTGAGCCGGGCTGCTTTCCTATATATTTATTAACCGAGTTAAAAAAAAGAAGGTCGTCAATTCGTCGGAATATTTTTTATGTATGTTCGCCGATTACTCGATGGCAGGGCCGATTTGGAAAATTATTATTTGTTAAAAGGCTCTACTTTACAGATAATCCCATTTGATCAAGATCTGATGACATGGGATTCTGGAGAAATCTAGAGAACTTGTCAATCTTTATTACACATCTTTGTTACACTTATAGATATTTGGATATTTAAAATCGGTTTTAGGATTTTTGTAAAAAAAATATTTATTTTATTTAAACAAACAAACGAACACCATGTTTATATCAGTTCATCGGTTCTAAGGATGATGTAAATAAGTACATATTTTGCAAATTGCATGGCTGGTGAGCTGTGGCATATTGATTTATTGAATAAAATCGCATACCATAAGTACTACATCATTTTCTATTCTATTTCGGAAGAATCAGATTTTTATTTCATTTATTTGTTTGTTTCACACACAAAAACTGGATAGTATAGAATGATGACAGTTTTTAGTCAAAAAGACCTTTAGTCTAGTACCTACAGCGTCCATTGAATACGTTAGGCGATTTTGGAGATTTTTCGCCCTTGGTGAGATCTCGTTGCTCGACCCCTGCACCTGTCCCGTAATCTCACGTGAGATTTATGAAAATGTGTATATTTTAAATAAATAAGTTAATATGTGCTTGACTGCGCTTGAATTATTTGAATAAACAGTTTGCGAATATTATTATTTATGATTTAGCCAATGAGTGGAAAACATTTTTACTTAATTTAACTCAGTTTTCTCGAATTATATCCAAACCTTCGCCTTCGCATGGCCGAGATCCAAACCTTCGGTTTGCGTCGTTATTTCTCCGACTCATTTAATAAGTGGCTGATTTGCAGCGTTCATTCAACGCGAGTCAGCTGCTAACAGTTATTTGCCAATGGGTTTGATTCTTCATCGTATGAGCTAGTGGCTAACTTTGATTTCGGAATTTATAAGCTACCCGAAAGTCTCCGACTTAACGACTGAAAATCCGCTCCGGGACCAACATCTTAACGTGCCATCCGAAGTTCCGAAACACGGATGCGCTCAGATCTAAATGCCACTAAAAAGTCAGTTATCCGAGTAGAGACCGGCTAGGTGGCAGTTGGCAACAGACTATTCGCTTGGGTCAGCAACCTTAATACATGGAGGAATTAATAAATGATTGTAAACTGTGGTCGTCCATAGCGCTACATAGCTACATGATAATCGACACATAACTATAATGACCTTTGAAACCTTGACGCGCCGGAATATTTAAGATTATGTTATCTTAACCCTTCGCTCCGTGTGGAGGTCTGAAATTATCGAATCATTTACATAAACCAACTTAAAGCGACATTGTACTCGAGTCTATCGCTTCCAAGCATAGAGCTCCAAATCCAACTTAAAAGATGCCAAGAGAAATTGCACAAAATACGTTACGCCTGAATGGCCAATCGGAAGACGGTATACGGTATTCCAATTTTGAATTCCTTACGTTCCAATGTCGCCATCTTTTTATTTTCCGTTCCAGAAAGAGTTTTTATTGTTGTAATTAATTGTTTGAGCTGAATTTTATGTTGTTGAATTATTTAAATTGATCCATTTTGTGGTTCGCCGCCTACCGAAAACTGAATTTATTATTCTCTTTATTGAAACGAGTTTGTTTTCTAGTCTTTTTAAGCTAAACAAACATCAATAGTAGTTATTGAGCTTGTTATAAGTATTATGTATTGAAACCGTTGAAAAAACAAAGTCAATTTTCTACACCAAAACACGTTCTAGAAATAATATCATCTAGCTTACATAACAAAATTAGTAGTAGAGTTCTTTGTGCAGGGCTCATCCGGGAAGTAATATAACCATGCATATTTCTGCTGTGCAGCAGCATTGCTGTGTTTCGGTTTGAAGGGCACATGCTGTTTATTACCTTCATGCCTCTAATTGATGACACGTTCCAAACATACATGACCTACGAAGCAATACTTTGTAATAAGCAATGGTAATACCTTAACATCAGGGTGCCTAGTGCGAGTTTTTTTACCAGTTCAATCGCGTTTGCGTTTACGCAAATTTGTATGGAAAGGAGTCAGTACCACGTGTTTTTCACTAGATGGCGCTACCTCGATTCCATATAAATTTGGGTAAACGCAAACGCGATCGAGCTGGTAAAAGACTCGCACTGGGCACCCAGGTGGGCTATGTGCTAGTCCCATATTCGGGTATCATATTTGTAAATCCTTAGTTATTTTTAGTATAATAAAACAATAGTATCCTATTAAAATTATATATTTTCGCTACATGAGCTTACTTTAACATCTTCATGAGTTATCATTTAAAATACTCCAAAGGCTCATCTACTCTGTATTTATACCGTTCAAAATGCTGGATAGTGAGCAAAAATGACGACCATACGAGCATAGCTTGAAAGTGTTTGAAAATAAAACTGTGGCGTATGTACGGCGCTGTGCTGGATGGTGAATGTTGGAGGATCAATATATACATATTTTAGATATAACCACGAAGATTTCAATATGTTATATATCCAGGAGCTGGATGTTGTAAAGTTTATTAAAGTAGGCCGCCTTCGATGGGCTGGCCTTGTTGAACGTATGTCGGATGGCAGAACACCAAAGCTAAGGAGCAAACCCGATGGCCTCGTGGCAGACCCAAACTTTGGTGGCTAGAGGGCAAGCAAGATTCAAAAGTGATTGGAGCGAAAGGCTGGAGAGAAAAATCCAAGATAGACCCGGCTGGAAAAAAATATTTGCCCGGGCCAAGGCCCACCCGAGGCTGTAGCGCCTTAGATGATGATGATGTATTTATACCGCTAAGACAACATTATTATCTACTGTTCTATCTCGTTACGTACCCAATTTTCTTGTCCAACAATGCTTACAGAAAAGATTAAATCTACGACAGCTTAAATCCGCTAATACAAACGAAGCAACCCTCTTGAGATTCGATCGGAACACTGGTTCTCAAACTTAGTTTATCTTAAAATAGCACCAAACTGAGAAACTCCTCCTTTTTTAAAGTTTGTAAATAATGACAAAATTGACATTCCCATTTACTTTGCAACTAGGTATAATTAGGGGTGTACGGGGTTCCAACCCCTATCTTCTGAACCCAAGCCAACCCCACCTGCACGTGGTGCACCCTGCTAAACAACGAACAGGGCTCTGGCGGCCGGCTGATTGCGGCATAGCACAGCCTACATCGGCACAACTAAATCCCCTGGCCACCGACGGGCAGCAGCGTCGGTGGTGCGAGAAACTGTGCCCTGCGATCCCCAACCCGCATGCCCAGCGTGGGGATTATGGGCATATCCCCCTTTATAAGGGGAGGCCTATGTCCAGCAGTGGACTGATATAGGCTGGAGTGGTGGTAGGTATAATTATCATTTGAAAAGTCAAATTGTTTATATTAGCTTCTTAAACACAGGATATGTTCGGCTTCAAACCTGTAAAAAACCTCAAGGTTCCTCACTAAACTTTTTAGTGCAAATATTTGTTTTTATTTATAGGTTTTGAAGGATTTTAATTTTTAATGCTGGAGGAATCGAAGCCGCAACCTTCTTCGTCTCAGGCGGACCTTCGCCCACTGTGCCAAAGGTCGTCAAATCCATTATATTTGTGTCATATCTACAATTTATAGCACTCTTTTTGAGAACCTCGGCCCTACCTCGGTACAGTCTGCAAATATTTACACGAGATATAATTGGATACTCGGTATGAAGATGCGCGCGCAGGCATGTTTTAATTTGCGTTTTTTAAACCAATTTTCCCTCTATTTGTCTTTACGGAGGAAAATGCAGTTGAAGCATGATTTTTGAGGGTTAATTAATATCGGCACTTGATTTTCCGCTCTGCTAAATGATTGATGGATGTAATTCCATTATAAAAATCATATTTTTCATACTAAAACTACTGCACGGATTGAGCTGTAATTTTGTAGTTCTAGACCTGGAATAACATATAGGCTACTTTTTATCCGAGTAACACGCCAGCGAAGCCACGGGAGGAACCTTGTCATAAATACTTAAAGTATTGTGGAATTACCTTTTTAAAATTTGACAATCATAAAGTTGGTGATGACTTATGACTGCGTGATTTGGTTTTGCAATTTGGAGTTGAACAACTCGGAGGACTGGCTAAACATAGTTCCATAAAAACGTCTCAACTGTAAAGAAATGAAGCAAAATCTAAATTCTACGTCAACTTAGCAACTTAAGTCAATGGTCATCTTTGATATACAAATTAAAATGTATTCTTTACATTGGGGTTTGTATAAATATTACATATGTATCAATTTGAACGATCTGAACGAAAAGTTGTTTCAAAGGTGGTATTTTTAAATACTGAACATTATCACGTTGACTGAGGTTTATGTGTGAAAACCGATGCTTTGTAAAATGCACAAGAAGCAGATTGCGCCCTGGAGCAAGTGTGTTGTAGTACTCGTAGTGTTAAAGATAGAAAGAGGTGATCGTCTCCATCCATCCATCTTTAAAATCTCATGATTCTAAGCATAGCAATCAAGCAAAGTTACGTTGACTTCAGACTAGACATACGTACAGGGTCACTTCAAACATCAACTTATTTAAAATTCTGTTTTCATTTCCACTTTTCCACTTCACCGCACTTAATATCAACCTTCATTATGCAGTCAAACAGGGCTGGTTAAGTGGCGGTGCGCAAATCCGAATGAAAAGCAAACAGTTGTGTTGACTTTGCCTGACCGGACGCGTGGTCGCCATTTACCTTGAGGGATAGCTTGGCTATCTGTCTACTCTCCTCTAAGTTTATGTCGTTTATAGGTGCTGGCTTCGTAGGGGGGAAGTGGGGGCAGGGGGGTGAGGGAGTTGGGTTTTACGTTCAAAAGTTTCCGAATCTATTCCGTCAATTTTTGTTCGATTGTATTTCTATACAGAGTGCTAGGATTTCAAAAGCTCTGTAAGAATTTAGATTCTGAAGAACGCTACGTCACGATGGTGCGTCGCAACGAGGGTGTGTCGTGTTGTGACGCATTATCATGTCGTAACGTTCTTCAGATCTCTCTTTCTCTTCCTCTTGAGATCCTACAAATCCACCACTATGGAAATTGAATTAAACAAAATGTCGACTTGTTAACTTTTCGAGTATTTTATAATACCTCTGCCGACTGCCAGATTATATTTGATACTCAGTTATCGGTATCCGAGCTTTAGAATTTATATCTTGTCTCCATTAGATACGTACGAATTTACGTTGGTAAATTTAACACCCCTGCCCTGCCGTCCGCCAATTTGGGATGTCCTGTCATGTAAACCATTTCGAACACATGACGATGGCAGAAAGGCGCTACTGAAATTCTACAGTAATACCGCATTGGCATGTGACTAATTCCTTTTCAGTCATTCCATTCCATCTAAGCTGGCCATTCGCCGACGAGGTTGTGTTCCTAACAACCATTTTTGTTGCAGCCTAATCTGCCTCTCCGGAATCTTCTCTTACCCGGAGCGTTGCAACGAGTCCCGCAAGTACATACAGACCCTGATCAATATCTGTGGGGATTTACTACTGCCGCAGCCGACTGACGTAAGTTATCTATTAAGGGCCCTGATTCTCAGTATTACAGATGAATGTCACATCAAACATTATGTCGCGGAAACTGTCAAATTCCGTATGGAACAAAACTGTATATTTTTTACAGTTTTCGCGTAATTCATAAATTAATCTCTATTCTTGACAATTTGGAAGCCTTTAAATTAGAGTGCTTCCAAGATTCGAAAGGTTAGTATACTGGTTCCAGCTTTTCAGTCGTTAAGTCATGTCTAAAAACTCTGACTGATATAATGATGAATGAAGGAAGGTCGGTAATTCTGACGTATGTTATCCTTGGAAACTATATAAATATTTTAATTTTATCTCACAAAAATCGAATTCATAAAGTGAGGGTAAATTTACGGGACATCTCACACACAGTCAACTGATCCCAAAGTAGAAAGTCTGCTATCTACCAGATATTGATAAACATACATAGATATTTATACAGAACGAACACACATGTTTGTTTGGGAATCCAAGCCGCGATCTGTAGCTCAGCAGATCTAAGACTGAGTTACGAGGTCGGTAAGTGGATGCCTACAGATCTATGCAAAATACCCAGTCAGGTGACTGACTGTGTAATATTATCAATGCACAGCCCAAACCGCTGGACCTTGAAGTTTTGCACATGTATACCTTATATAGTGTAAGCATCCACTAAAGAAGGATGTTTAGAAATTCAACCCCAAAAGGGGAGGATGAATTTGTGTGAAAGTCCGTTCGTCGAAGTTAGGAAGATTGAAAATTGATTTATACGTGTCTGACCATTTTTGACGATTCCGCCCCCCAGGGACAAAAAGGGGGAATAAAGTTGTGTATGGAACGTCCTATAGTTTAAAACTTCTAACTTCCAAAACTTTTATTCAATTAGAACCTTCAACTTTTTTTTATTTAGACCAATCCGTAACGCGACCAAACAGAGAACAATTGGCAAGAAACTCTGCTGGCTTTTATGTGTTTTTGAAGTCTAAGTTACAATTACTGTTCTTAATTATTGCATAGTTTTTAGGTAGTAGGAGACAGTTTCATCCCAAGCTTATTTTATTATCTAAATAATTAGAAAGTTTATAGTAAGGTTTATTACAGAGAATACGTTTAACAACGAGTAAAAAGCGCTTTTCTGGCCCAGGGTACAGAGCGTGCGGTGGCCCAGCAGTATCTACGCTCGGTTCTCGGGCCCGGTATCTTCGCTATGCGCGACGAATTCTGCGCGCTGTTTGCGGAGGGCGCGGAGATTGCGCACAACGACGTATTCGTGAATGCTGCCCGCATCGCGCATGTGCTGAGGGCGCTGGCGGAGATCGACTACCGGATCGTGCAGGTAAGTCACTACTCTATCTCTCTCTCTCTATCTCTATCTTTATAGCTATCCCTCTATTATCTCTGTACCAACCTATATATCAATCTCAATATCTATATATCAATCTCCATATTTATCCCTGTGCCTCATCATCATCAGCTTATAGCAGACCACTGCTGAACATATGCCTCGTAGCCTCGAGGCTGTAAAAACTTTAATTTGTGCAATTAATTAATAGTTTAAGTTAGTTACTTTTTTCAATGTTTTGGTAAATTATTTAAAGAGAAAAAAAATTACATGCTTTTAGTGTAATGTTTATTTATCTGTAATCTTGTAACTAATATTTACTATGTTTTAAAAATAATCTGTATGCGAAATGTATTAGTTTTTTTTAAATTGTCATTCTTTTGAACCTTATTAAAAAAATCATGAAAATGTATGATGTTTCCGTCTAGTATTTCCTAATGGGGACATTCATTTGTAGATTTTGAGTTTCCGAGGAAAGCTTGCCATGCCCTCTAAATAAAACAAAAATAAAAGTTTGGTTAAAAAACAATAGTTTTTTTATAAAAAAAATAACCTACTAACCTTGATAAATTGAAAAGAAACTTAAATAATTTTTTTTCTCCGAAATGGTTAACTTTTGCATCACAACAATTTGGTCTAACTGAACAGAAATAACCTGCCCTACAACCTCCTAGCAGAAATAGGTCGAATAACCAATAACCCTGTATAGAGTGCGTGAATATATTAACACCGACCTTCGAATCACACTTTGTGATACTCTTTTTCTAGCTAAGCTTAGTTATGTCGATAATGTATTTAGGGAATGCCTCTTAGTTCGCTCAAAAAATCTTATTCAGAGTGTACAAAACGCTTGCGTCCGTTTCTGTTTTCCTATTCCTCACAATCTCACTTTACTATTGCTTTTTTGTGAACTTATTGTGACTCAAATTAATGGCCAACCCGGATTCGAACCGATAACCTCTGGATCGTAACACAGGGAACATACCACCAGGCATTGATATATATTGTTACTATCGTAACTAGATGCGTAGGAGTGTGGCCCATAATTTCCGAAAATCATTTTTTCTTGGTCGCAATTATTACGTTCCCATATTTTCCCAGTGGTATTTTTTCGCAATATTTTATTTCCTATGTGCATGTTTTCATCATATAGTTTTTTTCAATTTCCCATATTTTCTCTTCTTTTTACATCCCAATGGTGAAAATAACCAGAAGCTTTTTTTCTGAAAATTAATTTTCCTTTTGCACATATTTGTACAGTATTGATAAACATCTATATTTGAAATTTTTTAAACCTATTTTTGAAAAAAAGATTCTAGTCGCCACTATAGTATGACAAACTAGTGACTTTTAAAATCATTAAACAAAATAAACTCTAATATGAACACTGCTAAACAACGAACGGGGCTCTGGCGGCCGGCTATTTGCGGCATAGCACAGCCTACATCGGCACAGCTAAATCCCCTGGCCACTGACGGGAAGCAGCGTCGGTGGTGCGAGAAGCTGTGCCCTGCGATCCCCAACCCGCATGCCCAGCGTGGGGATTTTGGGTATATCCCCCTTTATTAGGGGAGGCCTATGTCCAGCAGTGGACTGATATAGGCTGATGTGAATGTGGATATGGATGAACACGAGGTCCTTGGTAAGTTGCTGTCCAAAGGTTACCTAATGTTACCTACACTAATTTATGCAAATAATATCTTGTATCTTGTATCCAGTCCATGGGTAACCTCGGAGAAACTTTAGCATCCTGTACTATTTCATTAGGTACTTAAACTTGAATGTCTATTCCAACCTCAACACAGGCAGAATGATCAAAACATTAAAGCCCCAACCCCCACACATCATCATCATCCTCATCATCATTATCATCATCATCAGCCTATAGCAGTCCACTGCTGGACGTAGAAATTATGAACGAGAAATAAACATTACTATTATAAAAGAATAAGAAAAAAAAGTAACAAAATTAATCAACACCATTTAAATATGGTAACAAGAAAATATTATCCTAGATATTTAAAAGAATGGAAAGAAGAGGAAGAGAAAAATAAAAAACTACTAAAAATAAGTGAATGGGAAAAAATGCCACCGGGAAAATATGGGAACAGAATAATTGCGACCAAGAAAAAATTATTTTCGGAAATTATGGGCCACACTCATGCGTAGTACCGACCTAAATGCGTGTAGGCTCAGGTCTTGGCCATGGCCAAGATCCTCTCCTTTCTTCATACAGTGGCCATCTTGACATCGACCGAGTGACACTTCCGCGAAATAGGCAAATAATGTGATGAAAAAGTGCATTTCTTGATCTCAATTGCGTAAAGATTCACGCGGAATTACTTTTTTCATGAATACATATTGATTTTTTGCTTAAATCACAGCAAATATTAAAGAAAATTTAGATAAATAGTTCATGCCATGTAATGTTGCCGGCAAAAAAATGTGTAGTTTTCCCGATTATTGTGGAAGATTTTGATAAAGCATAAAATCTTTGTTAAGCTCTTAATTTCTTAAATTAATTTACAATACTTAAAGGAGCATATTTAAGATCATTTCAAATATATCACTCACTTCTATTGATAAATTCCATCATTCATGAAATTAAATGATTAACTCATAGAAATAAGAAGACCGGAAGACATTTGACGTTACATGCGGTGGTTGAGTGATATTACGATCGCTATTACATGTTGGCATAAACTAAAACACTTATTTTACTTCCTCAGACAAAGTTTACTATTTCGATCTACTAATATGATTAGTGATAATATCACAAAGTTAGGGGAGGCCTATGTCCAGCAGTGGACTGCTATAGGCTGATGATGATGATGATGATGATGATGATGATGACGAACAGTTATTTTCTTAAACAATTCACTTTTCAACTATATGGTGGTAATAAATGGTGACTGGAGAACAATATGTACTCTATGAAAACGTAAAGTAGGCTAAAAAAAAAACTAGACAGGTACTTTTTTAGTGACTAACAGTCACATGTTAGTTTAAACTTCAGGGAAAATCTATAATCCTATCCTTCTTCCTACTAATATTATAGATGTGAAAATTTGTGAGTAGGTATGGATGTATGGATGTTTGTTACTCTTTCACGCAAAAATTACAGAGCGCATATAAAAAATTAATAATACATAAAAAAAATTGAAATATACATAGTTGTTTATGGCCTTGATCGAACACATAGGCGACTTTTCATCCGGGTACCTCGCGAGTTAAGCCGCGGGTGGAAGCTAGTATTCCATAAATTTCGACTCAGTGGGATTATCATCATCTGGTGGCATGAGCATCAATCGTGGGCCGAAACTGGATGAGACGAACTTTGAACCGTGGGGATTGGCACATACAAAGGGAGGCCTATGCCCAGCAGTGGGTGAAGTCGGGCTGTGGATGATGATGATGATGAAGATGGGATTAGAACCCGTGGCCTTCCCGTAAATACTCGGAAACTACCAACTGCGCTACGTTGTACGTTGTTGTGGTTGGTACGGGGTTTATTAAATTACTTATTTCCAATAATCAATGGGTACAAAAATCACATTCATTTTCGGGAAAAAATCTAGATCAGGCATCATCGAGCTTTTTATTTCAAGCATTGTGGCTATCTCTATAAAATCAACTGCCATTCTCGAAGCAGGCCAGTTTAAATAAAAGAGATATAAATGTTTCCTTCAAACTTATTGTTTTTTTGTATTGTACTTATTGTTCAAACTTTTAATTATTGGTGGAGGAATGTGGTATATCTTACTTTGAATGTGGGTAGGATGGTTATTTCGGCAGTTGGTTGTCGGCCATTAAACGTTTACAAGCAAATTGCGGTGTTTCTTTGCAAATATCCACAACATATAGACCAAAATGACAATTAGTTTCAAAGCTACGTCTTCGCCATCAATAAGTGGTTACTATATTTTGACACTTGTTAAGGAGGTTTGCATCTCTTGTTATTTAAGTCAGTGCCACCAGGCCACATCAGTGTATCATGTATTTGCACATTCGCACAGAATGACCCTAGACTGAGTGTTCCAAACAACAAATAAATAGAATAGAAACGCTATTCTCTCCCCGTACTGCGTGTTTGTTCTGGCTCCTTAATTAGTGGGAGTATCGTTGCGGTGTTTGCGCAGAGCACACGAGGCGAATACATGCGGTGATGGTTGTCTGTACAGTAGGACAACTGTTCTGTTAATATTATAAAGGAGAAAGTTTGTGGAAATAACATGTTTATTTGTTTCGTCTTCACGCCAAAACGAATGCACAAAATTTTGCACTTACATAAGTACACCTAAGTCACATGAATATTAAAAATACGAAAGTTTGTGTATGTGTGTGAGTATGTTTGTTCCCACTCAACTCTGTTACGGCTGAACGGATTGGGATGAAACTTCGAATATACACAGTTTGTGACTTATCCAAGTCACATATAGGTTATCTATATATTTATTATTATCAGAGTACCTACTTTCTGCGAAGCCGCAAGCTGGTGTTATTGGGTCCTTAATATGAAATTGGCGTTTTGTATCGAGAATTTCAAGAAAATTGATTCCTCAATACATACATTTTTGTATTTTTTCTGGAACTACAGATACTATTCTCCTAAAATTTTGTGTGGATAGCATGATGAAAAGTATGTTAATTTAAAATTAATTTTGTATATGACTGTGAAAAAAAACAATACCGGTAAGTGCGATGCGATGGTCATTTTTTTGATGGGAAATTTTGATCATAAAATGAAAACCAGGCATCGTATAAAAAAATAAAAAACTGCTTCAAACTGGACTAATTGACCCCTTTCATATGATATACCACTCGATCTATTGGCACCAGTTTGAATTTTTGACGTTTCTTATTTTGGATCCTTTGGGGATGAAAATATTTTTTCATCGTCGGTAGCTTATGTAGTTCCTGAAATAATCAGCTGTGACAGACGGACAGACGGACGGACAAAGCGGCACCATAAGGGTTCGTTAGACCGGTTCGGTAACGTCACCCTAAAAATGTAGGTATGCAAAATAAAATAGAGTGAAAAAACACCAATTTCATATGTATCTAAACCTTGACTGTGCCTTCCAAGGGGGTGTACGGGGTTCCAACCCCCATCTTCGGATCCCAAGCCAACCTCACCTGCGCGTGGTGCATCCTGCTAAACAACGAACGGGGCTCTGGCGGCCGGCTGATGTCGGCATAGCACAGCCTACATCGGCACAGCTAAATCCCCTGGCCACAGACGGGCAGCAGCGTTGGTGGTGCGAGAAGCTGTGCCCTGCGATCCCCAACCCGCATGCCCAGCGTGGGGATTATGGGTATATCCCCCTTTATTAGGGGAGGCCTATGTCCAGCAGTGGACTGATATAGGCTGGTGTGGTGTGGTGCCTTCCAAAAGGAAACTTTCAGATCTTTTAAATGCCACTAAACAGTCAACCTTGTTTTTCCATTGACCTACGACCCTAACGGCTTCAAAAAGAGAGTTAATAGGCATCTTCTAGGAAAGCTCGTCCCATCGTCGACCTTATCCTTGCCTATGCAAGCCTCGAGGTGAAAAGCTGGCCCATATTCAATAAATTAAAAAAAAAAAAGACGTGTGGCACTCGGGGACTGCCGCGGTACAGCTATTGCATAGCATTTGGTATCAACTTATGCAATTATAATTATTTATTTATTTTATTTATGCAGTATTTCTTTTTCTTTGATATTAATTCAAGTTACACTTTTTGAGCGTGGTGACCGATAAGAAAACAATTTTTTTTCTTTTATTAAATAAACGAGCTTCGTAGAGTCGTACAATACGTCTAGTTGCACGCACACAAACACCGTGTCGAAGACTGCCGAAAAGAAACGACGTTAGACAATGCACGGCCTTCAAGCCACACCTCCGTGCCCGTCGGAGTAGGGAGCGTGAGGTTTTTTTTCGTTACGGAATTTCTGGATTCTGTCCCCGCGCTCAAGGCCCTCGATAGAAGCTATGCAATAGCTTAAAAAAACAACCAAATGGAGACCGAACACCTGAGCCACGCCACGTTACAGAACCAATAGATAATTACAATTCTCCAGAGATCGCGCTCAGTTTCAAGTGAAGCACGTGCCGCCATAATTTCCACTGTGCCAACATGGAGGGATGTCTGTTGCCTGACTGTGGGGTTACCACTTAAGAGCGTGTTCTCAACTGAACGGCACTATCGTCTATCGGACCGATTTACACAACAATAACTTATTGAAGAGTCCACACTATCAGTCCGCTGCTGGACATAGGCCTACCCAAAACAATAGGTTTTGTCCATTATCTCCACGCTGGGCATGGGGGTTGGGGATCGCGAGAAGCTCTCGCACCGCGCTTCGCCTACTTTCGCATTTATAATATTAGTAGGTATGTGAACAGACTCTAACAGTGGGGTTGCCACTCAAGTGTTTGGATTGAGCATTATTTAGCAATGTTTATGTTCTTGGGGGTGGATTGTTACGTTTTGGTGCGTGGGTTTGTCACTTATTCTTCAGTTTTAGGTTTGGGGATGGTGAATCATCTTGGAACTAGGTACTATTTTACCATACTACAACAAGTATAGCCGATCAATACACTGTTGGACGCCTCCTGTTAGCGATATGTCCATAATGCCCACGCTGGGAATGCGGGTTGAGGATCACAGGGCACGGCTTCTCATAGCCGACGCTGCTGCCCGTCGGCGGCCAGGGAATTCAGTTGTGCCAATGTTAAGTTGCGCAGTGCATCAGCTAATTGTACTAAACAAAGTATGAAAAAACAAATTGTCCAATTTGTTTAAAATTAGGCAACGTTTGTTTGACCTGGGTCAATCCAGGATTTTGTACCTCTTAGCCGTGTTAGCTTAGACACTGAAAGGATTGAAGCAACAACTTAACGTGCCTTCCGAAGTAGGTTCTCGTAGCTCGCTCCTACTTAACTTACTTAATTAGACCATATATAAATGAAAGTCGTGTTAGTTACACTATTTATAACTCAAGAACGGCAGAAGCGATTTGGCTGAAAATTGGTGGGGAGGTAGCTTAAAACCTGGAGACCGACATAGGATTACCGTTTTTATCCCGTTAATATTTATTTTTAAAAATTATAATCTTTAGGGGTAGGGGTTAAGGATAGGGTAGGGTAGGGTAGGGTAGGGTAGGGTGTGGTAGGGTAGTTGTTGTTGTTGTTGTTTTATCATCATTAATTGCTTTTTCAACTTCGATACCCTCATTGAGACAGGACAACGTCTCTCGGGTCAGCTAGTATAAAGTATTCCTGGTATAGAACAACACGTGTGCAATATTTCAGTTCAAGAGTTCAGGAGGAACAAATACACATTTCTTTCAGAAAATGTTGCCATTATGATTGTAATACATTATGGTTGCATAAAAAAAACGAACAGGTAAACTAAAAACTCTCAACTTTGTTTAGTCGAATAAAAAACAAAATAGAATCTTTTTCAAATCAAAAATAAGTCGGCAAGCTCCGCAGTTGGCATAGCTTGTGCAAACAGGCGGTACAGCCGGTAATATATTTGCAGTGCTGCGCAAATACTGGCCAGTGCGGGGATGCGCGGGACGTGCGTTTGACGTTTTTGATGAGACACTGTCGATTGTTGTCATGTTATTCATTTATTTAAACAATGATTCACAGTTTAGCAGTGTCTAATTATAGGCTAGTTAAACATATTTTGTATATAAACCAATTTAAATCCACATTTTACAGTAAACAGCTCGTAATATGCGTTAAGACGAGATAGCTGAGTGAGTTACTAATCACAAAAAATAAAAAGCAAAAAAGTCAGGAGGTAAACAAAAATGCATCAATGTTTTTGTTTATCGTTTCTGTTGGCAGATTAATCTTAATTGGTCAAATCACATTTAGTTCTGGTCACAATACAATTGAATATATTCAGTTGCAAATACAAGATGGCCGCTGCCTCAAAATAGCGGATGGCATATTTTTTTTAATTTCTTTGCCCAAAATGAGCAGGCTAAAGTCTTCTGACCATACCGCCAAGTCCTTCTTAATATTTTGAAAAATGTTTAACAGGGATTTTAGCCCCTACATAATAATACGCTGTAAAAAAAAACTTTTCAGTACGAACATTACAGTACACTTTGAATCGTCAATGTTTTTATTTTACACATTTATATGGCTTTTATGAAATGTTTTATCGATAGCGATACACGGTACGTTAGCCCTGCTCTACTCGACAGCAGATGAATTGGCGTCATGGCTAGATGCTAATTCGAATTGATTGGCTTCTCGATTCATGGTAGCGCCTATTTTCTATCGAATCTAAAACTCTACTCATTAGGGCTATACTTAACCTAGATACCATGGCGGCCGCAACCAGTCGCCGCTACCAACAAAATGTGTAATATTCAGTGAGAGTTACTCACCTGATGACACCACCATGCATTTTGTTCGTAACGGCGCTATGGTGTCCCGGTGAAATATAGCCCTTCTCTCTTCTATAACATTTTGTTTAATTTATTAAGTTATTTTTTTACGTATCGTGTGTATTTGTTTTTTTTTTATCAACCTGCATCACATTGCTGCGATAAGATTTCCCCCTAATCCCGCCAGCTATCTCTATCCCTCGAGGTATCCCACCATCCTCTCTCGAAGGCTTCCAGTTGGTCCCTCCAACGCTTGTTTGGCCGACCATGACCTGGCCTTTCATGGGGCTGCCAGTATATTATGACATTCCCCTTTAATATATTAATGTCAAGTAAGTACCTACAGCTTTAAATAGCTTATTAAAGAGTACTTGGTTTAATAATCCACTTTATGTCTCTGGTGCTTCTTCTAACTACAGGCAAAATTCATTCATGGTGCGAGCGAGCAGAATTGTTAACAATTTCAGTAAGTTGTTGGATATTGATCCCTTATACAGCAGCATTCCCGAGGCAAGGCGGTCCGTATCCCTTAACTTCTTTTTCTAATGAATTGTACATAATTTTTTTTACAATTTTGTCCATTCATATTACATGGTTTTCTTTCCTGTTTTATTACAGCGTAGGAAGCAGCGTAATTTTAAGTTTTTTTCTTTTGTGTTCACATTTTAATCACTATTATGTAGCTACCAGGAAGACCTGTTTTTGGTTTTCCGTTACTAATCATTTATATTAAGGAAATTATCTTTAGCTGTTGGTTTTCCAATAAATCAATATATTATAAAACACCTAAAAAAATTACATTACTAGTTTCTCTTCCTGGCTATAATATTCCATATGGTGATGGGGTCAGCCTTCCTACAGTTTTTATTCCATTTCACTATCTGTCCAAGTGGTCTTAGGTCTCCCTTTAGATCTTATACCGGGGACGGACAATTCCCGCTACAAAAAATATATTTTGTCATATAATAAAGTTCATGTAATTTTTTTGTACAAAAAATAATCATAACATTTGCATTGGTAATCCGAACTCTCAAAACAAACCCTCTAACCAAATGTAACAGGAACCACCAACTATACATTACATCCCTTTAAAATAGCATCTGTGGTCTCATCTCGCTAATAAACGGCTAATTCTGTTTGTTATCTATTAGCGGGTCCAGCGGGCCGTGGCTCTCGCGGGCCGTGGGTCCCGTGGGTAAACTGCACGAAGATGCAGACATCAAAGATTTTCGACTCTTGGGAGTATGGCCTGTAGTTTTATAGGGGTTGTTTTGGCGTACTAATTTTACAAACTGTAAATATAATAATAATTCTGGACACCAGCGCACAGCATCAAACTAATCTTTGCTTGGTTTAAGGGGGCCATGTTTTAATTTAGCTGAATCTGATTTTAACTCTTTTGTAAATTATGCTTGAAGATGGAACAAGCGTCTGGGCACACGAGCGCGACATGAGCGCATTTACAGTTTATGTCATTTGTATAAAGTACATATTCGCGATCAGCGCGCGTTGAAATCATGCCATATGAATGGGCTCTCCATCAACCTGACTTATAAAGTTGATAAGCCCCATGTGCAATAGGTACTATAAAGTATAGCAGCTGTAACTCAGGGCAATCCAAGCACAGATGCTAAAGTACTACCTAGTACAAATTGAATAGGTGAGTATTTTAACCTGCATTTATGATGAATGACAATTTATCTATTATTATAATTTAATAACCCATATTAGTATTATGTTACTGTGTGGCTACGTATTGAACTTGATTTCATAAATAAATCTTATAATCCAGATGCATGTAGTTCGAGCCTAAATCTGAATTTCAAACCAAACCGATAAAAGAATATCGAGTGTATCGTAGGTATAAACTGTACAAAAGGGAGGTCCCCCGGCTCGACTCCGGTCCGTAATCGATACGGGACTGCTAATGGATTAGTTGTTGGGGTGTTTGCGCTGTATTTTGGTACGCGCTTTGTGGTGGTTAGAAATAGATGTTGACGAGAGCTACCTGCTAAAAATGCTTTTCAAACATATCTGATTGAAAACGATCTTATCCTACAGATATTATATGGGCGTTTGTTAAAAAACTGAAATGGGAATTGGGAGTTGTTTATACCTTAAGCTGAATTTTTAAACCAGGATTAATATATAGGCTACTTTTATCCGGGTGAAATTCTGATTTATTCTCGAACTATATGCATCTGGATACCGGTATTAATGGTATAAAACAATTACAAGGACGTAACCTGTGTCGTGTGATATTGCATAGTTAGGTCATCTGTGTTGTTTAGTTAACCAGTCCAGAAAATAAAAAAAATAAAAATTTATGAAACTTCATTTGCCGTAACATTGAGTTCACGCATTCAATAGGCTAGATGCCTGAAAAATTCTAATTAGTCCGTCATTTACATTATCAAAAAATATTGGACACGTATTTTTTCTTTTGTCAATTTAAACTAAAAATGACAAAGATATAGTGCGTTGAAGTTCCGCGTGACGTCACGGGTAAGTACACTTTTTACATACAAGTGACGTCACGAGCCCCCACCTCCGAACTTTGACGCTCTATAACTTTGTCGATTTCCATTAATTTTTAACCGACTTCAAAAAGGAGGAGGTTCTCAATTCGTCAGAACCTATTTTTTTTATATATTTTCACCGATAACTCCGTCAATTGTGGACCGATTTAAAAAAACTTTTTTTGTTTAATAGAGGATACTTCACAGGTGGTCCCATATTAATTTTATTTCTGAGGGATTGGTACTTTTCCCGGAAAACTCAAAAAACCTCATCCTCACTTGTAATTTTTCGCCCTATGATCACCAATATCTCCGTCAATCGTGAAACGATTTTCAAAATTCTTTAAGGCAAGAAGTAAGAAGTGATTTATTTGAAGTCGGTTTATTTTTTTAAAAGTCCTATTGTAAAAATAAAAAAATACGTGTCCAATATTTTTTGACAATCTAATTGACGGACTAATTAGAATTATTATTTTTCTACCCAGACATCAACCCTATTCGACGCAATGTAGTAATCGGTGGTATCATAATTCCGCCAACACTTAATGAGAGATCAATTTGAAATATAAGAACAGAGTATTTTCCGTGCACGTGTGGCACGAATTGCATACATAGACTCAATATTAAGGCGAATGGCGTTTTATAGAAATTTTATACAACTTTATTTTTAATTTTTGCGAAATTGTACGATTTGATTTGATTAGTTACTTTTGCAAAAGTGTTCCTCTTGGGAAATAGTCGATTGAGACCGACTTGTTTTTATTGACAAATGTCCCTTTCTTGGCTGACTCGAAACGTAAAATATAAAGTTTAGAACCCGCAACCTCCGGATCGGAAGTCACCACACATCCCACTACGCCACTAAGGCTCTTCTTTTATCACATAACATCACACCACACCAGCTTATATCAGTCCACTGCTGAACATAGGCCTCCCATAATGAAAGGGGATATGCCCATAATCCCCACGCTGGGTATGCGGGTCACAGTTTCTCTGCTTAGCTAAATATTGTATTATTTTGGCTTTAAAACTGTATTTATATATATTTTCTAAATTATTTTTGATAAAGTTAGGTAATTAGTTTTTGTATAAGCACCACCGCTCATTCTTTTAATAATATTCTTTCCATTCTTAAGTTGTCTCGAAGAAATCGCTTTAAGTGCCGATTGTACCTACTTACTATTTTATTGTGATTTTTTTTTATTGGTGTTGTGTGCAGTTAAAGAGTTCATCTACGTATCTATAACAGTTTGTCGCATCTCCTACGCTGCTGCGCGTCGACGGTCAGGGAATTTAGCTGTGCCAGTGTTAGGCTGCTATGCCGCAACGCAATCAGCCGGCTGCCAGAGCCCCGTTTGTTAGTTACCAGGGTGCAACCCCCTACGCTCCTGCTGAACATTTGTTTTTAATATACCCAAAGTAAAAATTGCAATTCGAAATAACATATCATTGCCTCTAGAAAAAAATAAAAACTATAAGGTACTTCCAAACAGAAATCTCTTCTGACCAGCAAAGTAGTTAACCTCGTAAAAGCTGAGGAGCTACAAAACCAGTGTACCACAACCCGGGGGTAGTTAATAGGGGATGACCGGACGTACAAATCTAGCAGGAATCCGTGCGCCGAATAATGTGACGAGTCACGAGAACTGGAGATTGCGTTACCTTTGGGCTACTGTGAAACTGGCGATTAGCTATCGTTATGAGGTCAAAAATTACGAAATAATCTATATCTTCTATTTCGTATCTTTGGTTTCGTCTGGTTATTTTCTATTTATGTATTGAGAAAAAATAGGGTTTAAGTATGTATAAGTATCAGTCATGTGGTTCCCATAATATAAGCTCTGCCTAATTTAGGTTGATGTTCCGTGAGCATTATTTATTATTCAGTTCATCTTCTTAATTCATTCTTTATTATTATTATTTTATATGTTTATACGAATCTTAGTCCTGGCTGAAATGAATAAATAGATTGATGGATTTAGATAATCTACACTTATGGATTATATATACTCCCACTATAGACTCACATCAACATATTAACAATAGACAGGTAATACAAATCATAAAAGTATTATAGGCGGTAGCGATCCAAAAATAATAGAAATACCTACATTACAGTGTTACACACGTTTATACGTTTTACCTTCCGCCCGCGGCTGCGCTCGCGTGGTACCCAGATAAAAGTAGCCAACTTCTTATTCCTGGGCCCAAGTTGTTCAGGAATAGAGATTATAGTCACATCAGACGTAAGTCACAAGAACTCATAGTTCCATACAGAGACTTCATTTAGTAACTCAGTTGCCCACTTAAATTATTAGCACTGATTCTGTTGTAACAAAGTTTAGCAGTTTGTTAATTGACGCTGTTTCAATTTCTACTGATGAAATGTCGCCAATAAAGGTCCCGTGCGGAACATTACGGTGTACAACTGAAATACCAATACTGAACTGTCATCTCGAGAAATATGTCTTGTGTGAAATTGATATCTATTCCTGAGAGTCAGGGCCCCAGGTCTAGAAATAATTTGCGAAATTTCAGCTCAATCGGTTCAGTAGTTATAGCATTAACCTGCACAAGGTATGACATAAACGCCACAGACGTTGGAGTTTTCACATCTTTTCAAATTTTCAACTTTAAGTTGTTAAATAGAATAGGATTCTTACCATGAAATGACTGTTTAGCTAGAGTTGTTATCGTGTGGCAGTTTCGCAGTAGCACTATGGCGGGGTCAAGTGAGTTACCGACTTACGGCGATGTGCCGCGGTCACGCATACCGATCACGAGATGTTACCGCAAACAACATTTCAACTTGAGATTTGCTTTTCTATTTGTCGACTTACAGGGTGGGATAAAACTAAAATACTGGACGTTCTCTTTAAATTTGGTGCTGAAATTCGTAGACTGAAAACGTGGCGTGAACGTTAATGTCCTCCCACAATAAATGTCTAAAGATAAATAATAATGCTGAAATTGCCGGACACTATCACACATCATCATGTAGCCCCAAACTAAGCCCCCAACTAATGTGTGGCTTACGTTGCAATTGTTATAGGTGATAGCTAGCACTTAACACGTCAGGTGCTGTCTGTCTTCAAGTATCTATAAAAATAATTCAATTGCCAGCCTCACAAAAACTCTAAAATAGTCGACCGATTTGTTTTTGTGCGCCAATAATACTGGAGTGGCTTAGGAAAAAAGAAAATTAGGAAAAACCCATAGGAATAATAATAGTAATTTGGTATGTGTATTGCCATTTCGGATCACACATCCATTTTATATAGTACGCAGTTCACTGGGGCATCATCATCAGCTCATAAGGCCATAACAGTCCATTGTCATCATCATAATTATCATCATCCACAGTCTGATTTCGCCCACAGCTGGGTATAGGCCTCCCTTAACTTGACCACGATCCTGTGCTAGTCTAAACCACGTAACGTTGACAATGTCGTCTGCCAATCTTGCAGCCGGACGCCCTACGCTCCTAAAGCCATCCCTAGGTCGCGACCCTTGTGACTATCTTACTCCACCGGTCATCAACTCGACATTGTGTCCTGTCCTCACCGGGTCATCTATTCATAAATAAAATCATGATGTTTGTCAACAGGAAGCGTTCGGCGAAGACGGCTGGCCGCTCGAGTTCAGAGCGGCGGTCGCGCGGCTGTTATCCCAACACGCGCCCAGCGACAAGGAGGCGCCTAGGAAAGAGCCATTGTGTGAGTAAGGCATAGCAGACGTAGCTCTGAGTTTCAGCATCTGACAAATAGCTGGTTATAATCTTGGGACCTTTTGCATTATTTAATATCTCCAGCCTAAGTTCAGATTTTGACGTTGACTGCGGGCCTGCGAAGCAGCAGCTCGCCACCTAGAGAAAGTGTGTTTTAATTAACATTTTCTTAGTTTTTTTCAGAATATTGACTCATTGTTGTTGTTACTATTTTTCTGAAAATAAAATGGTTCATTCTTTTATATCTTTTAAGGAAATCAATATCTACTTAATCTTAATTCTTAACCTATAGCAGTCATTCTGCCCATCCCCAGATTTCTGTTGCGGGTTGATAGTGAAATAAAATAAAATCCTTATTGACCTATAAAATCTTCTGGAATAGGATACATGTTCTAGAAACCTTGTATTTTGGCTAAGAGATCCTTATTTTCAGGTCCCGGCGTCATCAGGTTAGATGCAAAGGTGTCCATGACCTTCGTTCTTGACCTCATCGAGCTGATTGGCTACGTGACCGTGAACAATCCGTCGCTTAGAGTGAGTGTTGCCCTATTCAATACTCAATGTGTCTTATTCCAAAATGGAGTGTAAAGATAATTTACATTTAAATCTAGTATTTTGTATAACGAATGTCGATATTTAAACCTAGACTATATTTAGTCCTCGGTTTGGAATAATATGTTTATTGTTTCCTTGCTTTAAGTAAGCAGGCACACTGGTGTAAGGTAAGTTCTTAAGGGCCCCGATGGGCACTAAATAGTTTGAAAGAGGATTCTCTAACTACTTGACTTTCAATTAATATGATAGTGTTATTTGCTTCCGGCCGCGGGTTCACTCTCCTGGTACCAGGATAATATTCCTGGTCTAGAACTACATACCTTGTGCAATATTTTAGCTAATTCTGTGCAGTAGTTTTGGCGTGAACAAAAAAAAAAACATTTTTCATTTTTTCATTCTTCTCAGTATTTTACAATACTTATAGGAATACATACCTGAATTATATTATAACGCTAGTTTTCATTGCACTCAGAAGGGATTTCCAGGAATTCAGTTCATTAGGGGGTGCATCGAATATTAACATGTATGTCGACAAAGTTGCGGAACTCCCACTAGTGTACTAGTTACATTATGCAAATGACCTATAGCCAAGTAATAGACAAATGCTCGATAGTTTTTCCCATGCGGGCGGCACCTGCGAACACGTGTAGTAACGTCTTTTAATTTGTTTTCTCTAGAGGGTGTTTTTATGGTCTTTAATTATCTATGTTGAATGAGCTTTTTAAATGTGTCGTGAATTTTAAATAGTTTAGTCTGTAAACAAATTATGAGCTAATTCTGTATTACAATTATAATTGACATATCTAAGAGCATTGTAAAATGTCTACATGGATAAATAAATGAAAATATATATTGTTAATATTGTGCTTTGTTAATTTTTAATGTGAATTCAGAATTTCTAGTTTGTGGGTATGTAATGAGCAGGAGGCAGGTCTTCTGGGTTTTGTATGCATATCATACTTTTAAAAACACAAACATACCCAATCACCAAACATAAATTATACTCTAGTAGAATGGGTTAAGGTTTAATTCGATTCTACATAAGTTCCGCGCGAATTGAATTCCATCCGATTTAATCCCATTCTGATCGTGCCCAGATTATACAATAAAAACCTTTATTTCTCATATTAACTGAATATGATTTAATTTTAATAAGCCTTAAGTCACTTGTGCTATCAGCTTAAGTAAAGTAATAATTTTGTCTTGTAACTTTCTTGCCCATTCACTTCAATTGCCTTAAATATTCACAAAGTCCGCTACTTCCCACGGCCACAGGTGTCTTCCGGGCGTCACCCAAGGTACAGCGCTCGGGCGCTCACTGTTCATTATGTTCACGACAGGGGCCAGTGACCATTAACGTGAAATTGTGTATGTCGTCAGTTTTAATAATTTATTTGATGACTTTTTAAGGTGTAGCCGTAGATGGGTGTAAAGTGGATTGGGTTGTTAGGTTACATGATTATGACTGGAACTATTGAGGTGGGCTTATTTGATTCTCTTGAAAGTTTGAACGAATCTAATTGGATTCCTGTTGTGTTTATCTTCTATGATGTGGTCCAACTTCATGTAGTATAAGTAAGTGGACTAATAATTTGAATGTATGGTATGTATGTTATTGGGATACTTAATTTATGTGGATTTAAGATAATTAAGGAAATGAAGTGTATGTGATTTGGATATGTAATTGAAAGGGGATTCCTTTTAGAAATAACTACAACTTCATATAAATTTTCGGGTCTCTTCCAAAAATTTTATAACAATCGAGTTTCCTTTTACGTGATAAGTTATCTCAGTCAATCTGACCAGGGTGACCCAGAACCGATTAAGTATTTCCGCGGTACTTTCCTATGATTTAGTGCATTCTTAAGAATCTTCTGATCATGGCTTCACACAATTTTTATTTATGTACCTACTAAAATCATCAATATTTTCAGCTGTTTTAGCGTCGAATAAAAAGTAATCAACATTGTTAATCATATCACATCATACTAATATTAGAAATGTGTGTGTTTGTGAGTATGTTTGTTCCCACTCAACTCAGTTACGGCTGAACTGATTTGAATGAAACTTGGAATATACAGTTTATGAAATGAATTAACACATATACTTTTTATCCGGCTACCACGCAAAATAAGCCGCAGGCGGGAGATAGTTATATCTCTATAGTTATAATATTAAAACAAGTTATTATTATTAATAAATATGAAACAACTGAATAACAATGTGAACTAAATGAATAATACTAAATCTTATCTCATCTATGTTTTCATTTACCCAGGACACAATCTGCGACAACTGGAGTGTTATAAAGATGTTGTGCAATCTGCCGGCGAACTGGATAGTCTGCCGTCCGCAAATGCATAAGTTGCTACCGACGCTGCTAGTGCTGGCACAGCGACACGCCACCGCTGAGGTCATAGCTACAGAGATCAACTTGGAGGTAGGTAACGGAGGCACAGTAAAGGTAGCTCAAGAGAAAGGACTAGTTCAAGATGAAATCTATGACAATACGGGAGAGAAACTTATACTGCAGATCTTAGCTTATGAAATCAACTGAGAGGTAGGTAACAAAAACACAATAGAGGTAAGCATAAAAGAAAGGAGTAGTTGAAGATGCAGTCTAAGAAGATGGAGAAGAGAAAATGATACTGTAAATCATAGCTCATAGCATCATCGTCTCTCTCGACGACTCTAGGCGTTGCAAATGCAGCTGTATTGTGGACTGGTCGCGGAGCCTTAGCCGGAACCTCTCGTTTACAAAATTGCCCAGATGTTTTTAGGTCCAATCTCGATAGGTAAATAGAAATTGTCGGATCCACGGCACGGCACGCAGAGTGATCTCCGATTCTATTTCGGCAGGGCAGCGGTACCTATTTACCTATTAATTTAAACTAATATAAGGCTTTGTCCTTTCATAGAAAGTAAAATAAATAGAACCTTAGAACTAATTTGATTCTAATTTACAACTGGAACAGGCTAGTACCAACTGGAAGACGCGAACAGACTTCTGTCTGTTAGCAGTGTAAATGTTATAAAAATATCAAAAGCCCGCTACAACAATTATTACGTGGGCATAGCCACAAGCGGAAGGTAATATCTAAATTAAACGTAGCCTTAATAAAAAAAGGTAACGCTTAGTACGATAAGTAGCTTTAAAAAGTCACAATAGTACCGGAGACTAGTTCTACATCCAAACATACAAAACTCACCAACGTCCTCTATACTTTACAATTAATAAATTAGACATCAAAGTACATAACTGATTCAAAATAATATTATCAAAACCATTTTAAGACATTTATTTTAAAAAATTATAAATATTATTGTAACAAAAATTGGTACAAATCTATATTGCTAAAGCTATTCTATGTTTATGTGATTTTTAAATGTCAAAGTCTATCAAATACTTTGTAGTACATACTTTGTACTATGTAGTACATACGTACTACATGCACGAATCGCAAATATTTGTCTGTGGTGTGTTTTCTATGTATAATTGTGTATGTATTTAAAAAATAATAATAATAATGTGGTTTTCTATAACAAAAGCTCTGTTTATTATGGGGCTAGAATTAGATAATGCTGTGTGAACTGTCCCAGCATTTTTTTATTAGCAAATTAGATGACCTTCGTTTATAGCATTTAGCAGCAGAACAAATTAGATTTTGCTTTATTTATAGCGTTTTCACCGAGCACCGGTGTACAACTCTCGTGATTACAAGTTTTAACAATAAAACTGGCAGAGGCACCTGAGGTCGCTCCATCAAATATTCAACAGTACAAATTGCCCCTTCGCTAACTTCACCGATATGGAGTTGGTTGGGGTAGTTTTGTTGATGTAAGTCGAGATGGCCTAGTGCAGGTATCGGCAACCTTTTGAGGCGGAGGAGCCAAAACCTACAATTTAGAAAATATTTTAATCTTTAAAGAGCCACTTAGGGTCACTACATATCTGACTGAAGATGCGCTGTGCAACGTCAAGTGGACCCCAGAACAAACAAATTAGATGATAAAACATCCTACCTTACACACATACGATGCGTTAGTACGTTAGTGCGTATTGAACTGGAGAGCCACTACTTCGAAAGAGCCTCATGTGGCTCGCGAGCCGCAGGTTGCCGACCCCTGGCCTAGTGGGATATATCCCGATTTTGGGTACATCGGGATATCCACTAGACCAGGGGACATACATATTAGACATAGAAAACACCCAGACCCGAGACCAATACCAGTGATTTGTCCCGCGACGAGTATCGTGCCCACAACCTTCTGGGTCTCAAAAAGCCACTGCGCCGAGGTTGTCAGTCAGTCAAGATCATTTTTATTTCATCATTACCACCATCATCCTATAGCAGTCCACTGCTGGACATAGGCCTTCCTTAATGCACGCCATTGCGCCCTGTCCTCAGGTCAACGTATCCTGTAATTTTAATTTTAATTATGGTTTTTCCTAACAGATTTTACACGATTACATGGAGAGTGAATCTGCGCAGAACGTGAAGCTAATAAAACTATTGAAGTTGGAGATAACAGGGGCCTTGGAGAACAAGAAGACGAAGGAATGAGTGAGAATAAGGTAAAGGCACCCTATGTAAAAAATGATCATAATATATAATTCCCATAAATGAACCGGGGTCTTGGCAAGATATCTTTTTAGCACTTAATATGTTGATCTTTTGTATGCTGCAAAAATGACAAAGAAATTATACATAACGCAAGTTTGTGCCAAAGGTAAGTTCGCGGGTTTGATTCTGATAAGGTCAGTTTTGGTAATGAAATCTTGGAATTAACTACACTTGATTGATGATCATAATGATGAATTCCTGGTCGATTTCGGCTACAGCGACTATTTTCATTATGGACAAGCATGTCTCTTAAATATGTAAAATAAAATTTGGTCAGGGTTTCGTCGATCTTCCCTTTGGTGTGCTCTTTGATGACTAATGTACTTACCCTATCTTGAGACCTCAAATGTAATAACCATCGAGATATTATAATACTACTACTATAGTCACAGACTTCAAGTAAAAACTGTCAAAAATCGTCCAAGCGTATTCGACATAAATAAACTTATAAATGCCAATTTTGCACTAATCTAGACCTTATGTCGCTTGAAAAGTGTCAATTGCACAATCAATTGCGTGTCAAGTGCGCTGTCAATTACGCCGACTTCAAAGTGCACCGAGTTTTGGTACAGACTTTTTTGTTCGTTTGTGGCTTTAGAGTTTATAATATCTCAATGTTAATAACCATAAAAGTAACAATAACCATTTCCATAAAGGGAATGATGGAATATATATAAAGAGGACTGGAATAACTGATGATCTCGAAAGAGCCATATTGAGTGTTGTGGACTGAGATCGAATGAGTAAATAATATGTAAAGCTTAGAAATTGCCAAGTGTTAACAACAAATGTAATCAAAAAAAGAAGTAATTAATTCATTTTCATGTAGAAAATGCTAAATTAAATAGTACTTATAAAAATTAAAAAAATAATACTTATTATTTATAAAATTGTATCAAACTACTTGTATCCTGATGTTACTTGGAAGTAAAGTTTCACTTTATTATTGCATTGAAACTTATGTCTGTTCATTTATTTCTTGAATTCTAAAAATAAGGCCCTTTTTTCACAATCTTCAATTAACGTCAAAATTAGCTATTTGCTGGTTAAAGATATAATTATCTGAGCGAAATTGTCTATTTAATCGGCAATTATTTTACTTTGACGTTACTTGAGGAGGGTGAAAGAGGCCCTTAATAAAAAAATATTGAAAAAAAGTAGATATCTATCATTGAGATATCATATCTAGTAAATACACTTATTGAAATTAAATGTATTGTAAACCTAACTTTTTTTCTATGTTTAGATTAGATACAGAGTAATGCTTCTGTAAATGATATTTGGAAATCGAGATTCCATTAGAAATTTTATTTTTCTAGTTTTAGTATTTTTTTGTCTAGATGTTAAACTTAACTCTAACAGGGTAAATAACTTTTGGAACTAGTTTTTCAATGATTATTCTCATTAATTTTATAAATCACACTTAATTTAGCAATATTCGATTTTACGAATTAAAGAAAGACAAAATAATCTATTTTTTAGAAATTTACCAAAATTATGTCGAGATTTCCAAATATCAAGCTCGTTTTTTTATCTTTAAATAAAGTGATTTCTAAGAAAAATTTAACTGTAGAAAATAAATTTTTAAGTCTATTGCCTGCTTAAATCATAACCTATATTATCGCCATATTTAAAGGTTTAAATGCTCACTCCCTATCTTGTGTTGGAGTACAATGTTTTATTATAATCATAGTTTTGTGTCAAGTATTAACGTACTTTAAAAGCCACTTCCGAACGTAATATTTTTTTAATGTATTTTATTGTTGCTATTCAATAAAAAAATCTTATACCCACGCCAAGGTAAAAACACGCTACGTTCAATTATTTGTTAACTAAAAGTATACAACGTCATGCAATCTTTTTAAACTTAAATCGGGCCTATAAAATATCATCTATATGGGAATAACATCCAAAATCTCGAGACATAGAATAGTAATATTTTGATTCACCGAGTTTATCATCAGTTTATTATCATCTTCATCGATTTGATGAAGTCCTGGAGATGTCTCTACCTGTTGGAGGAGTTATTTCATACAATCTCGCTGTTTTTATAAACATAAAATAAATAGATTTGGCTCTGGAATGTTTTCGGCACCATGACAATTAATAAAAAATATAAAATCATCTATTTATTGACTGACTGACATTCAAAACATAACCTATACTGGTGAATAGTAGAAATACAAAGGGCATGTTCGTTTCATAATGACCTCTCTTCATAAAGGAGTGTTGTTGTGGTAACTCATTCAACTCATCACTGTTGCATTTTATTATTTTAATTTGCCTATAATTTTCCCTCTTCATTCGGCCCTATAAATGGCTCTTTTCATTTACTCTACATTTTCAATCAATTATGAATTAAAGAAGTGATAGAAGTGTGCCTTGTCGTACACTATCTTGTAAATTTACGGTGGTATATTATAAACCTACTTATAACTTACTTACATTAGGAAAGCTGTGATAAAGCTGTCGTTAGGGAAAAATAACCTTAAAAAATAAGATTTTTACTAAAATTATCAAGTTTCACACGCGACACTTGATCGAAAGCTTCTTCAAAGAGTCAAGGTTGACAACTAATTGGTTAATTTAATGTTCCTCTTGTTGCTATAAGTGAAGGTCTGACAATTAAAAACAAAAAGTCTTTAATCGATTTAAGTTTAAAGCAGCCAACTAAATCCAAAATGTCAGTGCTTCTTCTAAAGTAACAAGAGGCAGTAGTGATAGTATTCAACTATTACTAAATCTGTGATGGTTTTTTTTAAATTACTGCTTGAAACTTAATATATTTTTATGTTCTTTTATTAATTAGTTAAAATGTATGCAGTATTTAGTCGTCTAATGTATTTCATCTGTGATTTCTTTTATTTAGCGTTATTACTTGGCGTTACTTTTTGTGTAAGTGGCAAAAATAAACTTTGTATAACAATATTTGTATTTTATTAATCATCTTTATCACTTTTATTCACGTCCCTTTTTCTACTGCTTAATATAGGCCTGCCGAAGGTTCCTATTTGTTAAGAATAATTATAATATATTCATATATCAAAATAAAGTAAATAAATTGCATAATAAATTAAATGATTTGCTTAATTTCTTTTATGAAAAAAAAAAATTAAGTGCAACTGATTTCACTATAGAAATTGTCTTTTGAAGTTCCTACCTACCCCGCTAAGTGTTTAGGGGTGACTAAAACGCAGTAATGTTTTATCTTCAAGGGTGAAAGAACAAGCATAGAGTCACTTGCCCGCAAAATTTTAAAGAATAGCTCAAAATCACCCCTTCGAAATCAAAATCCTATGGAAATATGTCGATAAAACCCTCAATCGGAAGCGGGTTTCCAAACCACCGCCTCCAGCGATTATTCAGCGTTTTTCTGCAAATTCACAAAGCCGTTATTGTAACCACTCGTGTGTGCCTAATGCCGTAATGTGGCAAAATTTACAATGAATGGTAGAATGCATTGAAATGTTCAGATTTTCAGTCGTCTAATAAAAATAATGGTTGTAGTATTTTAGGTTTTGGTTGTTCGTACCATGGTTCTGGGTGCACAGGTTGCGGGTTCGATTCCCGCTGCTTTGTCTTGGATCTGAGAGGATTTCTCTACAATATATAATAATATATTGTATTAGGTACCCTGTTGTCTGAAATAAATTGTTACTTTGATTCACGGGATGTTGAAACAATATTCTGAACTGTACCTATGGATGAAATGAGATTAAACGAATTAGATGCACGAGTTAAATTTTAATACTGATTTTAACAAATCTAAAAAGAGCATGCAGAGAATATCTCTATCTAGTCTAAAATAAGGCATCTAAGCATTATTGGTCCTTCGAGCCGTAATATAGTATTAACATGGTAGGTCGTGACTACCAAAAGTAATACATGCACGGCTCCGGTAGGTACCTACTGTATATTATGTATGTAGGTATACTACAGCTACAGCTGTATACTCTTCAGTAGGACTACCGTATGGTAATAGCGGTACGTCAATCCAACTCTAATGGAGGAATACTGATGGTGTAGAGAGGACGGTTAACACACCTTTCCTAAAATAAAATAAAGCTGGTAGCTACATAGCTTCATCTTACATCTCTTCTTATAATCAATAGTAGGTAAATAAGGATTAATTATTTGCAATATATTTGAATGATGTTACAGGATGCAAGCTATGACTGATTGCTTTAACATTGGCATTTGTTTTATTAGTAGGATTGCGTTTGAAATATCGAAATGCGGACACGATCGAAAGCTCTACAGGCTCTACAGTACAGTTCGCTCGACAGTATTCTAATCTATTTTAATTTCCCTTTTGTTGGATTGTTTTTGTAATTTTTTTTTAAATATAACTTACATTATTAATTGAATTTGAGTTCCGTTCTAATTAATTAATGAATTAATCATTAATATATATACACCTAAACTAAAGCTCTGTTAAGTATAGCATTTCACTAATAAGTCAACACAACATTAAAAAAGAACGTATTACTCAATACCCAATAAGATATCTGCATAACCACTGCCATCTAGATAGATTGATGTAGGTACTCGACGATTTTTTACGTGATTTTGACTTCAAAATCGTGTTCCTATTTCATTATTTTAGCACTATTATTTACTAGCATATGTAATTTTGCTCAAAACATAAATATAAGTTCACGGGCGTGTCCATAGCATTCGTTGTTCGATCGCGGGCGATGGTGTTGGCGGCGGCGTGATGCGCTCTTGTACAACATGGACGGGCTTGTGCAACAGCGAACTATTCATTTAAATATGCTTGGATTGCTGACTGAAGTCTGTGTACCTAAGCATGTGGTGTAAGCAAAACTTCAAACTTAGTTCATGTACTATAAATAGACAGGGACCTTCTTTACCATAAGCACTAGTGGTTAACCGCGGTGGTGGCTAGCCGCATATTAATTATGATTGTACGCACTTATTAACCGCCACAAAATGCCAATTAAAGGTTAACCGCGGAGATAGCGCCCCCGCACCGTGGTTAAACACTAGTGCCTAAGACCTAGTGACCTAGCATAACTATTAGTTTAATATTTTTTCATGTTTTCTTGATTTTTTTGTATTTAGGTATACATATAATATACCTAATGGTTAAAAAGAAATACAAAAGAAATCTTTTACACAATATTTCAATGATGAAATCACTAAACTAGTGCCTGTTAATACAGGTCCTTTCCATTTCATCCAAACCCATTGTTTTTGGAAAAGGATACTTTCATAAATTAGTTTCCAACCATAGCATTTTAAAAATAATTTTTAAAAATATTTTCCCACTCACATCCATGCCATGTTGAGGTAGAGTCAGCACGAGAATCTTCTGATAATTTAAAGGCCTAAGTAGGTAGTTAGGTAAGGTACGAATACTAAAAACGTAAAAGTAAATGTTTGCGTCAACGTCTAGTGTGTAGGTGTGGCGATCTTCACGTATTATATTTGTTCCCGATATCTTTAATTTTGCATTGCACGTGCTGTTGCTCGTGCAATGCCACATTTGCGATCCATCATTCAGTATGTGGTGCAGACAATGGCGACGCCTGTCTCTTATAATTATTTTTCTGTTTTTGGTAACAATGATTTTATAGATATAAATATATATAAATTCTTACATATGAAATTGGCGTTTTTCACTCTATTTTATTTTGTAAATAATTTTTTTTAATTCATCAGCCATAGACAAAATTAATATAAACTCTGAACGTAACATTATTGCATATATTTAAAACTCAATATATAACATTTTTGGGAAAGTTCATCCCCAAAAAATAAAACTTAAAAATAGTATATTTCATGTGTTGTCGCTTTCAATATTTAAATTCGTTGTTTTTTTTTTGTGTTAGTTTAATGAATTAAATCAGGCGTGACTTTGCGAATATCCATTACAAGATATTTATAAGATAAAATATTTAGTAAATATATAAAACCTAGTCTTGCTTATGTTGACTGTACTAAAACATTTCGTGTATAAGAAAAGGAATAGGTTTATTTTTTTAATTTAATAAAACCTTCCGGATGAGACTACGGGAATCTATTTTGGATGTGATGGGACCCATTAATACGAAACTCGAGGTAGTATAGCACTAGCAAGTACTACCAACTAATGTTAATACTACCTCATTGGGCCTAATTACCTAATTGGGCTAATAATAACACCATGACTTTTTCAAGTAGGTACCTACCTACCTACTTAGACAAAGTCACGGATATCGCGATAATTATTTTGTGAGCCTGGCCCATACTAATACAGAAATTATTTTCTTGGCACTGAAGCTGTATAAAAGTACCTATTACACAGGTAAACCTAAATGTTGCCATGCCCTTCCTGGGCTCATGTTGATACATACATTAGAATATAAGAACTTTTGTACCTACACATGAACGCAATAAATAACTTTGACATAGACTTTGATAAATGACCAAAACACCAATACGGTGAAAACTATACTTTCCTGCTAGTTAAAATAAAAGTGGCTTAAAATATTTATATTCCTGCTTCAATGCTGTTGAAACCCGACCATAGGTGCGCACTAAAAGCTTTCAGCCCGACTGACGTAAACATATTTATATTATTATTGTTTAACTTTTATTTTTAGTGAACGCTGAATGATATGCGTGATGTTTTTGAGTTTAGCGTGTACTTGAACCTCTGCCCAAACATGAAATTATTACAAGCTTTGCCCGTGGCATCTTGCAAAGGATATAGGCCCCTCAGTTTCCCGGGGATGTTATCAGAGGACGTGGACGACACTGTTGTCTGTCGGAACAATTGCGGGAGCAAATATCAAAATACTGTCTTTTCTTTACCGTTTGAAGTCGCTCAGCGATCTATGGAACGAGAATTTCTCACAAGGATAGAATCGCAACAAGACTATCCGACATAGAAATTAAGTTGTCGACTTCTTCAGAATCCAAGCCAACCTCGTTGGAGGCCTTTGAAGGCACACAGGCAACACAGGGTCACTGCACCTTGGCCTCCAACGGGCAGCAGCGTTGGCCGTGCGAGAAGTTGTGCTCTACGTGATTTTGGGCCTATGCCTCTATAAGAGGAGGCTTAAATCCAGCTACTGACTGATATGACCTGGTATGGTGTGGTTTCCTTGTACCATCAATTGCTGACTAAGGCAGAAGCATCTACCTATTTTACTTCACGCTGCCACCAATCCGTTTGTAAATCTTACTGATTATGGATTCCAAAATTGGAGTGGGTTATTCCTGCAGCAAACTTTTAGAGGCTATAAAATAAATTATCATAAAAATTGAATTTTTAAAATCTAGTTTTACTAGGTACGAAATTGTAGTGCAAACTGGCCTGAGTTATTTTTCATTGAAAATTTCGTTTTTTTAAACATAATTCTGTCGGGTCTACTAAATCCCACACAGTAGGCAAAGGTCCAGGTGGGGAAAGTAAGAAGCAGAAGGTTGAGTTCGATTCCAGCCGCGAGTCAAATACAAATAGGTATTTATTTAATTTGCAAATATTAATTTCGGATTTGGGTGCTTTCTATGATAATAGAAATCTATATATATAGATATGAAAAAAAGATCCTATTCTATTAGGTATATCAGTCATGTGGTTCCAATAATACAAGCTTTGCTTAGTTTCGGGCTATATGATGCTGTATGCTAGGGTCCAGCATTATTTATTTAAGACGATAGTCCTGCAGCAGGTGCGTCGTTATGTTTTCAGCACTTAAAGCATTAAGTATTTATTTGATTTATTATGTACCTCATCACGTAACACCTTGTTTTTACCGATGTCTAAAACTAGAACTTATATCTTTATCAGGCTATAAATAGCCTAAGCAATTAAAATCAAAACTTTTACCCTCTTTTATTATAAACAAACAAACACACGCGTCGTTAATTTTCTATCTGCTTCGCTATCTGGTACAAAGTGTACTGACAGTGTTATCTCTGGCTATTGGTGGCACGCGTTCAAAATAAAGATGTTTATTTTGGTCTCGAATTGCATTATAAAAGTATCTACTAGCCAACTTGAAGTTGGTAGTGTAATACCCTAGGTAGGTATAGGTTAATTTATCTACACAGTATTTTTTTGTAGAGATAGGTGTACGTGCTTATTTCTGTAACTCCTACTTAGATAATTGATAAAACTATATATAAGACTTAAGATCGCTTCCAAGCGATATTGTACCTACTATTAAGACACTGTCTGTTGATTTTAAAATAAAGGTGTACGACGAAGCATTTTCAGGCATTAATTAATTAATTCATTATAATATTATCTGGTTGGTGATCTAACATGAAAATATTCTGATGACCACAATGCATCTCGTCTCGATGCAAACACATAAATTTTCTTAGATATTAATTTTCTTATAATACGCTAAACTTTTAATTTCTTATAAACTCAGATAATCAACTCATACATGTTTTTGAGTTATTCTTAAACATATTGGGCTAAGTATAATTATGTATGTTACTCAAAACCATACCATTTTATTACTAACTATCCAATCACTCGCTGGAAACAGAAAACCAAATAACCAGACCCCTCATCTCAACCAAACTACTAGCAGACCTTGGTCTATGCACCCTGGTCGTGGTATCTACCCTACGATCTACAGATCGACACGCCATGTGTTAGATAGATAGGTATCTATAGTAATTAGATGATACTAATAAAATCATTGTAGGCAGGGTGGCAATCTCTTCATCTTTTAATGTAGGTAGAGTCAGGAGGTGAATGATTAACAATATGTTATTTTAAAATCCATCATCATCACCAGACAATAGCAGTCCCCCAAAGAGTGCTATTCTGTGTCACGTTCTGTCCTCAGCTCGACGCATCCAGCTTCTACCCAGCAACCTTTCGCAGATCAGTTATGGTCTTTCACTTCATTTTAATCAACTAGCTAGGCAGACAGTGACATTTTATTGTTTCTATCTGTCTATTTGATTTGCCATTGAGACACGAGAAGATATTGCATTGTTTGGAAATTACCTAGGTACTTAAATTCTTCGCATCTTTCGAAATGTTGCCGAGTGGATCAGTAGATTATTGCGTTCCTGTATTGAGAGAAAGGTCGTCAATTTTTTATACGTTATATATAGGTACATAGAAGGTACGTATAGATAAAATCACGGCTCTTTCTCAGAGGAGTAAGAATAAGAATAAAAATAAGAATAAGAAATTTTTTATTTGCAACTACACATAAATATATATAAAAGAACAATTTAGGAACAGATTTTTTTTTAGTAGGCAGAGGCCACGGATCTCCACATGCTACGACCGTAATTTTTGATGTATTAGGTTTATTTCATAATACAAAAATCATTGTGCTCATAGGAGCAAATGATACAGTCGGGTAAATTCGATTACTGTATGTTGTTCAACAAAACAACAATAACACCAGCCTATTCAGTGCACTGCTAGAAATAGGCCTTCCCTATAAGAAGGGGGTAATTCCCACGTTGGATTTTCATTAGGTAAATGGTTTATAACAACTACGTTCTAAGGTAGGTACCGAGCTAGCACTCTATAGTGTGGTTACTAGACTAGACACCCTGAGCCATAGCATTATGTAGAAGGCAGACCGTGGCTTTCATAAGATTTAGGTAGGTGATCGTACTCTTAAATTCAAATATTGACAATACTTAGTTAAATTTTATTTTATTTATAAACTAGCGGCCCGTCCCGGATTTTTCACACCTTGGGTTACGTTACGTCCGTACTTAAGTTTTAGTAAGGATCCCTAATCTTTTCTAGCAATAAATATAGCCTTTGTTACTCAGGGTGAATGTAGCTTTCCAATGGTGAAAATTTTTGAAATCGGCACAATAGTTTTTGAGTTTATTCATTACAAACATACACACACACATAAAATTACAAATTTTTCCTCTTTATAATATTATCTTGACATTTATATGTAAGATTGACAATTTAATTAATAACTGCAGGACTATATCTAATATTAAATTGTACGTACTGACCAATTGTATGATGTATCAAATCCGTATATGAACTGCTTCCACACAATGTACCTATTTGTTTAATGGAAATAAAACAAAAACGCGGTCGGGTAATGTAATGAAATTATTATTAAAGTATCCGCAATGTCTTTAACAGTAATAAATCCTTTCTTACAGATAGTGATGAAAAGAACAGTAATTATAGAAAATTGCTTAGCAGAATTACACAAAAGTTATTTTAGAAGCTATAATTCAATGATGGCTTTAAAACAAAGGTATGAACCATCAAATTGTCTAGTATAGTCGATCAGCACGCGTCCAGCCACGTCCACCCCTCTGCAATTAGCTGATGGACCCTCAGTACGTGGGGTAGCTTCTACGAGGTATCAAATACAGGAGAGGGTTTTCGGTGCGAACGCAAGCAGTATGAACTCAGGATCATTCACGCCTGCTGAATGTTTAAAATATAATAAACTAGCTGACCCGGCGAACTTCGTACCGCCTTAGCGTAGCAATTTTCTTAATATTTTTTTCCGTAAGAACCTTCTCCTAATAATAACAAATACAACAAAAAAAATATTAGTGAAATCGGTCCAGCCATTCACGCGTGATGCCGTGACCAAGGAAAACGGGTTTCATTTTTATATATATAGATTATATTAGCTGTAGAGAACTTTTCAGGTTGCACGCTCCAATTGGAGAATCTAAACTCACTTATCAAAATCGTTTGTACTTGATAGAAGCACGAATACCTAGTCGTGCCTCATTCATAGACAAAAGTGGAGCGATGGTGTGGCGTTGGTTTATAAGATTATATACGATTCAAATCTGTGTTCCCAACAGTCTACGGAAATCATTTTGAGAGTTTTAGGTATTAGGATTATTTTATTATTGTAGACATGTTTACAGCATACACATGTTCATTTCAAATTGATAAAAGTAAGACTTTTCCTGTTTGGAATGTTTTGCCATCTAATTGGGAACCCTTTTGGCCACATATTAGTTCCTTTGCTGAACTCTCTGCATAGTAAGTTTTTACTCCCTCGATGAAATGGTTTTATGGAGTTGGCAGACAGTGGCTTTGTACGGTAGTTATGTGTTATTATACTGGTCATTATTACTGTTTTAAAAGTTGACTGTGTTATGCTAAAATACAGGATAACTTATCGTCTAATACTTAGGTACTGTATTACTGGATACCTACCTACGCTTTCGTAGGTAGGTATCAATAAGAACAAACAGACTTACAAATTAATACATTTCGTATGATATAATTTTAACTCAAATCAGAGCTTGTATTATAGGAACAACATGACTGATATGATATACGTAGGTACTACTTACTTGTTTTGTAAATATATATAAACTTATTCTACTATACTTACATAGAAAACACCCAGACCTGAAACAAATATTTGCAGAACATACAAACATTTTTCTTGCGGCAGGAATCGTTTCTGCAAACTTCTGCGTCTCAGACGGGCCGTCGCGTCGCTCACTGTGCCACAGAGGTCATCAAAAGTATACTGAGTGACCAATTCTCCAAAATTGCCTAGGGGCGTGACTAGAACTTAACTCTGCGTAAGCGTCATGGTCGAAAATATTGGATACAATCTTGATGCAAAAAACTTTAAAATTCATCGGCTCTTTATTTTGAAAAAAAATATCACTGATTTCGTCAAACCTACTTAACAGATTTACATCGAGCGCCAAGAAAAATAATCAATAACTCTTTACTTATGTGGGTTTCAAATTATTAGATGGATCATATCCTTGCAAAAGCCTCTGTACATCTGCCAGAGTCCAGTGTGTCTGCCAGCCCACTGCAGCGCACAGACGTATGCGACCTTTTGCGTTGAGTTCAAGCGTCCAGCTAAAGAACACTACAAAGTTGTAGGCTTTCACAACGGTTTTGGTCAGAAGATTACAAGAGACGACTTTCGAAAAAAAATTTAAATAGCGTTCGCCCTTGTGACAACTATATAAACAGCAAAGTCGGTCATTTATTTTACATTCAAGACTTTATATTGTTGGTCATGGGACCCTTATTACGGGCCTATTGCACCATCTTTATGTAACGTCAAAGTAAGCTATTTGCGATTTAAAAGTGACAAATATCTGAGTGAACATGTCGGCATTTATCTTTGACGTTATTTCAGGATGATCAACGATTAGCATAGCTTGACATTAGTTTATACTATAAACTTTACAGCGAAATTATTGTTTGGTGCAAACTGGTACCGGAGTTGGTTAGTTACTCTATCTAAAGAGTAGCATCAACTGAGCAAACAAGTGTCATGTGTCATCCGCAGAGAAAATAAACAGAGAACCTAATGGATGTGACACAGTGGGCGGCAAAATGGCGAATAGTGTAGTTAGGTTGGGGAACCTAACACTTTCGATAGACTAGCTGAGGTTATAATAATATTTGCAGTCTGCTGTTCAAGAACACCATGGCACAATGGCACATCACCCCACAACACACCCCCACACTTTGACATAAAAAAGTACTGCTTCGTGTGTTAGCATTTGTATTTGTCACTTTCTAAGCAGTCTCAGAAAAGTATTTAATTCCTTTTTTTCATAATCCAGTTGTGGCCTAATCTAGTGTCGGAGTAATTAGCCGCCCAGAGGTCTCCCATATTAGTGGTCCACTAATTAAAGTAATCCCAAAACAAAAAGGCGATTCTATATTGACTGTAAGTTTTGCAATCTTTTCCACCCGCATGTCCCTGCCTGTGCCTACCCCTAGCATAACCAGGGTACCACCTGGCGTGACGTCATCGGACAGTCGGCCCCAATTATATGAAGATTAACTTCCTAACTACAAGGTGTGGTCGTTGAATCACGATTTAAAGGTAATTGTGGGTAATGTCGGGGTGGGAGGGTAGAGATATTGATTTTCTTGGTCTTGCTGGCACAGTTCGGCTGGTACACTTATCCCTACCAAGCTATATCTACCGGTAGGGATAGGTGCACAGTAAATTTCTTATCCCTACCGAGCTATTTCTACTGGTAGGGTTGCGTGCACAATTTAGTAGATTTATTGAAGTGTGGTGCGGGTTCTGTTCTGATCAAGACAAATAGTTTGCATTGCTTCTCTTAGAATGTTGTCACATATAGGTAGGGACGCGGTAGGTATATAAATCAGATTCGGTGGTAGTATCTAGCTCTAGACAAGACAGGGGATTAGAGTTTTTACATTCTTAGAAACTTTTTTCTGCGGCGGGAATCCAACCTGCAACTTTCTGCTTCTAGGTGGGCCTTCACCCAAAGCGCAACAGAAGTCGTCAGCTAGTTTGACGATGCATTATTATAGATAAACTACTTATACATTAGAATTTTACCATCTTTTATCCTACTCATGCAAGCTTATGAAGACATTTTAATACAACATTTTATTAAAAAAATCTCGAATCCTGTGAGATAAACCTTTTGGTATATAGAAAAGGTAAAAAAAATCTACCTATTACTAAATACCTGTGTATTTTAGATTTGTTCAAGCATTAAAGCACATCTGCCTTAACGTATCTCTCGAATCAGAGCTTTTAAAGCAGAAAATGTTATGTCATTTAGAAACCTACTAAAAACTCATAACTTTTTTCCCACTGGACATTACTTTGGCAAGAACACATTAATGCAAACAAACTTTGACCAGCACACCTCCATTAATACATATGCAAAACCAGGGTTCTGCGAAGCCAAGGATTTGATGCGTGCCCACGCTCCCCCAGAATGGGGCAGTAAGGGCACTAATATGATACTGATTCCGTTGTAAAATGAACTTTATGCGATAATTTTATAGAAATTTGTAATAATATAGGTAAGTACCTTTGCGCATCTAGTCAAGAAGAATATACAGCGTCTGGTGGTAAATTTTTACTCGGTGTTGGGTGCCTGGGACATTATTAGATGGCTTCAGCACCTATACCATCCTCAGCAACAGGAAAGACATGCTCAATACGTCTGAAGCTGACTAAGCCACGGGTGTCCTCGTGATGTTACCTTCACTGTTTTAACTGATAAGTACATAAAGTACATAATTTCCAGATCTCAAGTCTGTGTACATCCCATTAACCCCTTGTGAGATTGATATGTAGTAAGTTTTAGAAACTACAAGTAGGTATATGTCACAATGTACCTACCTATTTTTGTCCGACTGAAATTTTCTGCAAGTAGCTTGTACTAGGAGTGGTCGAATCTTTTTTAGGTCGAACCTAACTTCTGAGAGAAAAAAATCCGTTGTGAGTACTGTACCAGCTAACCCACGAAACTTTCTAAATCTCTAACTAAAAGAACAAAGGAACATAAATGAAATCAATTATTATAGTAGGTAAAATAAACCAGAAAAAACGGCCAAGTGCGAGTTGGATTCACGCACGACGGTTTCCGGACCTTTATAGAGCCCCACTCTTCGCCCACTCCCGGATATTACGCAACTACGACTTTTTCCTTCTTCCAACGCGTTGGTTACCCCTTACTTTGCCCATCATAATGAGTTGGAGCAGTTGGTCTTTCATTTCTTAATACATGACCAAGATACGCTACTTTTCTGCGCTTGATGGTCTGCAACAATTCCCGAGTTTTTCCGACACGTTGGAGAACCTTCACATTCGAAAACCTTTTACGTCCAGCTAATGCGTAACATCCTACTGTAGCACCACATCTCAAATGCTTCGAGAGTCTTTTGAGTTTCAGCTTTTAAAGTCCAGGCCTCGCTACCGTATAACAGGACCGGCCAGACGTAACAATGGCGCATCCTCACTCTGAGCTTCGTACATAGTTTACGGCTACACAGTTTACGGTGTAAATTAATACTGTCCAGAATTATTTATTTATCTATAAATCCAAAATAAAAAAAAATAAGACTTTTTTGAATTCAACAAAGAACTTACATCAAAGACTAATGGCCTTACTTATGAACATCTTTCAAAAGATAAACGATGCTTAAACTATTGCCATCTCTATCCGTTGGACAATGACAAACAGTGACAGGGCTAACTTTGAGTATTGATTAACTTTAAGTAGCGTTCATAAGTAAGGGGGTATAACTATATGCTATAAGTTATCATGGCCGTAAGACAGAAAAGCCAATAGTTGACATCCATTTTTTTCCTACGTTTTTAGGTATAGACTAGCTGACCCGCCCGCAACTTCGTTTGACGTTTTAAACGCTTTTTAAAGTACGTGTTTTAATGTAAAATGTTTCTCGAATATGGTTATTTTAGCCTTACTATACACGAAATAAAAAGTAGGTGCCAACCTACATTACCTAAATTACCAGGCCGGCTACTCGGGCGCGTTCCCGTTCCCACTCACACTTCCGTTGCCTTTTCCGTCACACAGCAAACAGCCAGTTAAAATGTACAGAAAGAAATAGAAATAGAAATATAAAACCACACTGCTAAAATTCAGTACACTTTAAGGGCCCTAGATCGCGAGATGCTACTCGACCCGCTACTGCGAGGCCCGCAGTCAATGTGTGTCTAGTTCTAGTGTATAGTGCTGAAAACACACTTGTTCTAGGGTGCGAGCTGTTTTCAAGTGTTTTAACTGTGAGCACTGTGCACTTAGTGAGCAGGCATTTGTGCCAAAAACAATATTTGGACTTGCCTCTGACTAAATTGTTATGGTTGGTTACGTTCTTAGGTGCTGATAACTGTGAGCAGGTATGTGTGACAAGCATAATGGTTAGAATTGCTTCTGACTAACCCCGACTAACTTGGTATGGTTGCGTACCTGTGCCAAAAAATTGAAAGTAAAGATACTTCTCTCAAGCAGAAACACTAATAATCGCATTGATAGCGCGATCTATTTCATCTAATCTAATCTGAACTACGACGTCAACGAAACCCTAACAAATGGGAGTTCATGTTTATCCAAATTTTTGTTTATGGCGTATTTCAAACACATTCTAGAAAAAAAATGAAACTATTTTGAAAATAACAAACAAAACTCATTCATATGACACCTTACTCAATATATTTACATAAGTTGAAGTTTTTTTAACCCTTTTGGGACTCGCTTAAATTGATTACCGCCTGTCTGATATAACTCATAAACTTCCCAGCAAAAAATTCAAATACAACCTATCAACCTACCAAATTGTATACAGATTGGATCAACGGTTTGAGAGTTATGCTCGAACAAATAAACATACGAACTTACAACAAATACCAAAGTAATCTGATCCACAGAATAGTCTGAACTACGATGTTAACGAAACTCCAAACAAATGGGACTTCATGTTGTACAATACTGTTGTTGTAATGTTGATATCAATACTCCTTAGTGCTTTTGATTAAAATACTAACGGCCTTACTTATACAGCTACGTAAATTTAACCAATGCTTAAAGTTAGCCCTGTCACTGTTTGTCATTATGCAATGGTAAGAGATGGCAATTGCTTAACTGTTGATAGATTTTTATAAGTAACGCCACTATTTTTTTATATTTGACATTCCAATTTTAATGAGTTCGGATTGAGTTTTCAAAAATGCGTCAAAATAAAATTTTATTTAAACACTAACGAGTATAGTATTTGCATCAACTTCAATGCAAATCACCCCTAAAATAACTTTCTACCCTTTTTTAACCCCGTTAGGCGATGAGTTTCAATAAAATATGACGTAAATATGACACGTCTTCCATCAATTCTTTTAGAATATTTATGCAAAATTTGAAGTAGATTGGACCAAGGAATCACGTTATTCCATAAAAACTTTTCCCCCGTTTTTGACCCCTTTAGGAGTAGAATTTCGGAAAATCCTTTCTTATCGGATGCTTACGTCATACATAGAACACACCCTCCAAGTTTCAGGCCTCTACAATAAGCGGTTTAGGCTGTGCGTTCCGTCAGTCATTCAGGGCAAAAGATTTTATAAGTATAGAAATAATAACATACCTATCATAGTCATAAATGAAGTTGCTGTAAAGGGGCTTTGTCAATAATTAAAGGAAAAAAAGGGTAAGTAGGTGCATATAAAAAAGTAAAAACACTAGATTACAAAATAATTTGCCATATTAGATAGGTACTAATTTTCTCAACAGCCCAATAGTCAATATTTCCTTTTAATAATAATAATTTTACCAATGAAAAGTTCACTACTGCATGAAGGGCTCTTTTGATTCAAACAATGTAGGTATTTGATTATTTTCTCAAAAGACACTTGACGCGGTTATTAAACATAATAATAGTTTTTCTTATGGCAGTGGATCGCGGATACGGAGAGACGGCAGGCGTCACGGCAGACCACGGAGAAGATGGCGTGACGAACTAGACTTCTTCCAAAAAGACTGGGAAACTACGGCACAGGATCAAAGTGGGTGGAAAAATTGGGGGAGGCCTTTGCTCTACAATGAGATGATTCAGGCTGACAGTTACAGTAACAGTAACCTAATAATAATTCAACGTGCCACATTTACTCACAGTGGTTCATACTCACCGACAGGAGCATCTTCCATCCATCCACAAACAGATTAAAATCAGGGCTGGTTTCAAGAAGTGCGTTGAGTGCAGGAAGTGTGGGATTGGCGAATTAAAACGTGCATTAAATAATATTCAAAACTGTACACCTAGGTACGTACCTATTTGCCAATTTTCTTAGTGAGACCTCCGAACGTAAATGCTATTGTTATTTCTGTGGGGTAGATGCTCGGGGTACCCTCTGCAGGGGGAGTAAAAGCATATTTATGTTAGTTCCTGATTGACGATGATGGGCTCCCCTTGGTTTGGCTCGGGCTTCCTACAGCGAACAGTGTGAATCTCTCGATTGTTTCAAAATTGCATAACCTACTCAATGCCGCTGTATCTACCTAGTGACTGTTTGGTATTTATTTACTTATTTCATTTCGAGTCGAGTTGCAAACAAATGGCGTGGAAACCAACCCACATATTTTTACTTAACACAGCAAGCATTATAGTGATAGGTAATTATTGTAATGCCAATGGTCAAACAAATGTTTGTCAACTGGTAATCTCTTCGTGTTTTTTGACGGTCGCCTCATGCCCTCATGCTGCATAGGAAAGTAGGATCTACCTAGGTAAGCAGGTACACAAAATTAACTGATAAAAAAATCATTTTTTTAAGACAAAACACTATTTTTCCCTATCTACTCCTTTGTAAATAGCAGCGTAACATTTAAAAAAATCGCTACCTACATTTCACCATAATTCCAGACATAAATTAGTTACGGAAAAGCAACTACGCTTAAATTTTTATTTTATTATTTTATTACTTTTTAGGCAATATACATCACTAAAATGAAATCATTCGTATTAGGAGAGCCGCACCGACACGGCACTCTGCCAGAATCCGTTGGGGACACTCTTGAGAACACTTTTACATCTCACAATAAAGAGGGCAAAAAGAATAGTCGTCTCTACCATTCGATACACTTTGAATGGTAGAGTCGGATCAAAAGTTTAAATGTAATGCCTTAATATTTTAAGGGCTATTTATTTAAATATCTACTTATATATTTCAGGCAGGTGAATACTGTTTGCTACACAAGGAAAATAAATAAAATTTTATTTAAAAATTAAACAATGAATTTTTGAATGTGTCATTAGGTATTACAATACTCAGGTTAGGTATCTAACTACGTCCAAAAAATCTGTTTCCAAACCACGGACACTACTTAGATCATCTGCAATCTGTAATAGACGCATAGGCTGATGATGATGTTGATGTCCTAAGTTATCGTAATAAGTCGTAGTAAACGTAGTTTTATTTATTAATTCTAAGGACAACCAACAAAGGTTAAAACCACACATACATTTTGTGTGATAACAGACAAAAGGATAAAAATCTCAGTGCACCCATACAATATTCGCATCATAATGCAACAAGACAACAAAGTTCTATACCAAGGCTAGTTAGAAAACACACAATGGCAATTAATTAATAGGCATTCTAATAACTTAAATATAAATCTAAAAATGTAGTAGAAAAAACTGAAGTAATGGTAGGAAATATATAGCATGAAAAGTAGATTTATGCGCACTGCTAAAAGGTTGGTATTAGCTGCCAGCGTCTGTTTTTCCTAGGCTTCAAAAAAAGAGCTAGTAGCCATTTTCTGGGAAAGCTCGCCCCATCGTCGACTTCATTTTTGCCATCTCAAGTTATCGAATAGGCTTTCTTCTGATGGTAAGCGAAGATGCAGTGTACGGGATCATGGTTCCCTAGAAGATTGAAGTTTCTAATTTGTCCAAACTCTTAAACAATAGCTATACCTACTAACTAGGATGTACTACAGTCTAAACGTGGATGATGTCATGTAGCCAATTACGGAATAGTTCAAGTATCGCTCGACCCCAAATATTGAATATTCATATAAATAAGAGCCATTAATATCCTTGTGACAGACAGACGGACAGCGTGATAAATTACTGTTTTATGAACTAGTTTTAATGAGTATTGGGACGAAATGAACATTAGTATTGAATTAATGTTATTGAAAAAGTACTTATTTATATCTTTATATAGCTATGTCATCAAGATATTATGTAATCGAGCTACGTACACTAATTTGAAGTTTTACTAAGAGAACAAAAGAGAAAGTAACTAAGTAGGTTATACTATAAGGATAAAGGGAGTGTCTGGTTTTTTTATCGTACCTGATTATGAAACAAACACATGGCCAAACTGATGTTATGTGGTTACCTACCTACCATTACCTATCCATACCCAAAGCATTGCGTCGTAGGTTACGCATGGCCTTACGATGCATTGCCCTGCGTACAACTTGACGCATGAAGGTGATGAGCCTCATGTACCTGTAATTTCACCGGCACCCGCACCCTATAAACCGAAACAGTAATATTGCTTCACGGCAGCAATAGGCATAGTGGTAGTGCTTCACTCCTAAGTACTTAGTTACTAGGTTAATAAACAGTTTGGTTTAAAAGTCACTAGGTAATGGCATATTAAAAAGTACCTATGCCTACCGGTAATTTTTCCAAAACACATTTCGCTAAGAAAGTTCCGTGCCAAACTATACTGGATTGCCTCACTTGCCACTGTGAGTACCTGTACAAGAGCCGACCTCAATATCGCTTCGGATGCCGCTATAGCAGTTACAACCAATTTAAGTTTACGAGTGAATAGGTGTCTTCTGAGGGCTTACCACAGGTTTTGATAGTTTTCGAAAACTTTATAAGTTTCGGTATCTTTCCATACATTTTCGTAGTTCATGCACGTTTCCCTAGAGGCGCTGTACTGAAAATGTATGGAAAGATACCTACCGAAACTTATAAAGTTTTCGTAAACTATAAAAACCTGTGGTAAGCACTCTGGACCTTTGTGCTCCATCTAACCACAACGTTACTTTCCATCAGGTGAGTTCGTGGTCAACATGCAATGTAAAAAAAACTTTCTGTCTGAAACTTTTACCAAGGTTTGATAGAACATTGACTCGGAAGAAGAAGACCGCAGCGGTCAGATGGCGCGACTAATGTGTCTTTACGCGTGAGTGGCGCCCCCATCATCACACACACGCGTTCCCGCCAATTCATAATGGCGGTCGTGATTGGGAATGCTAATCTCAGATTCAGGACTTTGAGTGTACCTAAATAAAACTGGAATTACAAGAGTATTTAGAAGCATAAATATATTTTATCAATCATTCTAATAAAATATTTTGTATATGCTTTTTCTGGATTACCTACCTATTTTTAACTGCCTTCATTCTGTTTTTGTTAATTTAAAAAACTTTACATAACGATCATTATTTTGCTTGCCTTTTGTAACTTGGCTAAACAAAAATAGGACTGCTATAGACTGATGATGATAAAGTACCTACTTAAGTATAATTTTTTTTTTCGTATTGTTTTCGCGCCGGATGAATAGGCCCGTGTTGGGTGCCATAAATTGATTTTAATTGAAAAAGGAATGGAAAGAATATTTGGTTCAATAAGTTAGTAGGTAACAAAATCAACATTGTATTGTAATATCAATATCAACACATGATAGGTAGGTAGGTACATAAACAATAACTTGTAGGAATTGAGTTAAAAAACTAAGGGCTAAATACTCAGCGATGCCTTAAAATCTTTAAAAGTATCATTGATTAAAAGTTCTTTTGATCTTTTAATATTTGTTCAAAGGGTTAAAAGTTAACCCGCAATCATCTAATTGCACCATAATCCGGTACAAAACAACGCAACTCGTTGCTAGATTGGTCTTTTATACCCCGCGGGGCGGCGGGTTAACCCTTTTAATGTAATGAGCTGCAATTGGACACCAAAATGAGTTCTGAACAAGCATTATAAGTTTGGATGTGCAAGGGAGAGATACCTTATAGCCTAGTAGGTAATTAGTTAATTACCTATTCCAATGTAGATATACCTAAGTATAGTTTGATTCAACTTTGATTCTAAAACAAAACTATTAAAAACTCAAGTTTTTATTCAATGCCTATGGATATTATTTAGAATTTGCTTTGTACATTTCGTTGATGTGATGATGTATGATCTATGATGGGGGTAATCAGAGGCAAGTCCAATCCATACAATCAACCTTGTTCGGTTGATAAAGAAAACGTCAAAATCATAAGAAATTCTTTACATATTGCAGACGCCAAGTAGATATAGCTACCCATTACCTATCTATCTAAATAAATGGAAATTATAATTAATACTTAGTCGAAGAAGTATTTTTATTTCACTCCCATTCAAACATTTGCTTCATATTCCTATTTCACAAAAACGAAAACTAGAAAATGAACACAAGCAATCATTCTAGCCATCTTCATTTCGTAGATGGCAAACAATACACCGTGAAGGACGACATTCAACAACACACCTCAAGCATACAAGTTACGATGTTCAGCCCAAGGAGTTTTATAGGGGAGTGCGCGCTTTGAACAAAAATCTATGTCTGATTTTTCTCAGTAAAATGCTCATAAATCTCAGCTCAGTAATATTTATTTATTTAAGAATGGAAGTCATAATTAATCAATAGAAATTTATCAGTATTCTGTCATATGATAGTTTTCATAACCTATTTACCACATAAATGCACCAATTATAGTCGTATACAGTTGCCAGTATTAGTAAATAGATTTAAAAAAGTACTTAAGTAGATAAAACGCAAATAATGATAAATCTTTTAAATCCTAATAGCATTTTCTAGTATCCCAGATAATATTAGGAACATATTTTTGTTCAAAGCGTGCAATCCCTTGTACGTTAGTACGTAGGTACTAGTAGTAATTGCATGGTTCAGCCACAATGACACAGTTGAATGGTCCATTGTCTGTGACAACGGAAGCATTGTCTATGACAGGATGAGAGTTGACAGATTGGGATTGGAACTGGTGTTTTGATTTGAGTGTGGGAAATATTTGATTAGTTGATGCGAATGTGCCCCACGTTGGGCGCCAGTTCTACCGTGAAACGTCCTACTACTACTAATTTATAAATGTGAAAGTTTGTAAGGATGTATTGATGGATGTGTATTAATGTCACTCAAAAACTACTGATTGGATTTGGCTGAAACTTGGAGTATACATAGACCTGGATTAACGCATAGGCTACTTTTTATCTTGGTACCACGCGACAGAAGCCGCGGGCGATAGCTAGTTTTCTATTGTTAAAGTTTGAAAATAATTAAAATGTGCGTTTATATGTAAGTACTTAGTACCTACTGCTATACTATGGGTATACTATACTATACTATGGGTTTGATAGCCATCGCGAACTTAATACACGATGCTATCGATATAACATAGTATTATTGAGTAAGGTAAATACAAAAAAAACTAATAGACGTTTGGAGATAAAGTAGGTACTCATTCTAAAGACGCTATAGCGATGATTTATTTCTTTACTAAAGTTACGCCAAAGCCGACTAACTAGCTCATATCTATAGGTATCTTTATGCCATGTTTTGCCTTCGGGCGACCTAAAATATTCACAGTATTCCTCATATACACCAGATGTAAATATAGTGCTTTTAAACCCTTAACATTTTTAACCTTCACTAATTTATTACAGTAATTAAATAATAATAATAAATAAATAAAGCTGGACGTTATTACATAACATCTTGTAGCCCCAAACTAAGCAGTTTGTATTAAGGGAACCACATGACTGATAAACTACATAAATATACATGTTTTTTTTTGTAAATACATAGGTACATGTCATACATAGAGTGTTATTAGGATTATTGATCTTCTTCTTCTTCGAGCTAAAGGCCAACTCTGGTGCCGGAATTTTTAGTTTAGACGACCTGAAGGTCTCCTACATGGCTTAACGAGGCTGAACAGCCGGGACCAAAATCTTAACGTGCCTTCGGAAGCACGAAAGCGCAAAGATCTAAATGTCACTAAACGGTGACCCATCCAAGTAGTGACCGGGCGGAATGCTATTTAACCAAGATGATCTGCTGACAGCACCAAAGTAAGCCACGCCACAAGCACATAGTATTATTAATAATTCTTACTTTTTAAACAACAAAAAAACATTCCGACGAGTTGGGAACCGCCTCCTTTTTTGAGGTCGGTTAAAAATATGGTTAAGCAAGTCAGTTATTTGAATAAAAGCTAACTAGTATAATGTAGCGTGCACTATGTAACTGATTGGCTGGTATCATCTAATGAGCGTGTGCGCATGCCTCTAATTATCACGTGCTGCAACAGTTGCGCGCAATGACGCGTGCTGCCATCTGCCGCGTGCACGCGAACTTGTTGGTTTAGCTTTAGGGCTGATTAGGCGGAGTGATATCAATCACCCAGCCTATCAGTACCTTTTTTGTATTTTTTTTGTGTTAACCCCTTGAGTTTATTAATTTATGTATTAAAAAAAATCACAGAGCTCTCAAAATTAATAACTTCTTACACTCTTAAACATTTCTTATAGCCAATAATGGATTTTCTTTTTTTTTCTATTCTACTATTTTGATTTTATTGTAAGTATTCTCTTGTTAAATCAAAATTTTATATATTTTGTGTTGGATAGCTTTTTTTCAATTTTTGTTGGTTTTACCGTTTGGATTAATAAAATACATAAAAGAAAATCTGACAAAATATATTTCTTCATATTTGCTCAAGCCCCGGCTTAGTTTGAGGTTCGTTCTAAAACAAAGACCTTAATAGTGCGTGTTTCAAGAAATTACAAGTTTTAACCTTCCACTCACCACATGTAGGTGCTAGGTACCTACCTACTTAGATAAGATTTAGAACTGTCACAAGCAAACAAGGTGTTTTCGCCTCTTTAAACCGCAATTATGTTAAGTGTGAAAAGCTTTCAGGTCAGGAGGTCGAGTTTATTATCTGTGGAGTAATTACCGGGGTGTGACAGTCGGACGCGACCGCCGCACCGGTGCATTAGGTTTTCCCATTACTGACCCATTGTTTATGTCTAAAGTACAACAAATGAGTCACTAAAGGCTCTGGAGCGCTCTGAACTGAAATAAAATTCTAAATACTTACAAGGAATTTGTTCGCCAAAATTGGGAACACCAACCGCGTACTAGCATAGTGTTTCCTATTCATTAAATTATTGAATAAATCCACTTGAATTGTCAACTTTTTTATTTACACCAATTCATAACGCGACCAAACATAATAATTAGCAAGAAACTCTGCTTACCTTATATTTTTAACGCATTTCTTACAATTGCTAGTCCTTTACTATTAGATCAGATTACTATAGAGGTAATAACAGATTTTTTCTATATTTTATGGGATAGAGGTACTTTTATAGATACGTATGGGATAAAGGTATTTAACCTACACAGTTAGAGTACAAGGTTACCTAATAAATATATATATTATACGGAATTTAATATTTAAACTGGCCATATCGTCCACCGACTGATGATAAAGAAGTCTATGTATAAAATTGTCTATATATATTTATTGATGGATGTCGACAAATCGACGATGCTGCAGCGCAGCGCTTTTTTAATCCTCTTAATGGAAGGAGGGTGGAGCAGGAATACCAAAAACTGTAGAGCCCTATAAAATCACTGGTTAACCTATTTCTAAATTACCACAGGTTCATAAGTAAGTAGATGCCTACTTAAAATTAAATATTATTTTGTGTCAAGTTGTAAAAAGTTACAGATTACAGATCTTTGGATTAACCACCTCGGTTTATTATGTTATTAATGTAATTTTAAGCCAAACTGTACTAATTCCAGGCTTTTAATAGGTACTTTTATTTTTTTAGGTTTTCTATCACGTAAACACCACACTAGCCTTTATAGACATAGTCAGGCATTTATTTATTATATCAGACCACTGCTGGACATAGGCCTCCCCTAATAAAGGGGGATGTGCCCAAAATTCCCACTCTGGAAGGTTTACTTACCTACCCCAAAATGGATTCGAGTAAACCGTACTATGAATGTAGGTATCCTCAGTATAATATTTTCTCCTCCAGCCTATAACATTCCGCTGCAGGACAGGTTGTAAATGGCAGAAACACAAAATTAAAATTTGATCTTGAAATTAAGCTAAGCATTAGTTAATACAGATGTTTGTAGAGTTAGAACGACGAAGTATATCTATATAGACCTCGCAAGCGCGACGACATATAGTCTGATAGTGATAGTCATATTATATATATAGAAAACACCAAGGCCCGACAGATATTTGCAGAAAATACAAATATTTCAGAAGTCGTCAATTATATGACCTTCAAGGAGAGTTGCAACATATAACTGTAATTTTAAATACTTATGTAAGTAGGTATCTCCATCTCTTTCCCTGTTCTTCTCGAACGTTACCTTTCCTCCTGTTTTTGTTTCGGAGCCCTACCGGAAAAGTTTACATAAAGATATTTCCGTCACGAATTTTGTTTTCTGTAAAACTAGATGATTTAAATATAATCAAAACGAAGGTTTTTGAAATGTGAAGAGCTGCTTACTGGACGGATGGAGCTGAAATTTTGCATAAAACCTTTTGCATGAGGCCTTTTTCTGCCGTGACGCAGCATTGATGTGTTTCGGTTTGAAGGTTGATGCCGGTGACATTACATGCACATGAGGGTAACCTTCATGCCCCAAGTTGATAACGCAGGGCATTGCATAGTAGGGCACGTTTCAAACGTGCGTGACCTACGAAGGCATACTTGGTTATGAGTAATGGTTATCACTTAACAATAAGTGGGCCACGTGGTGGTCCATCTTTGGGTATCTATCATAAAAAAGTAGTTATCACAAATCATCATCATTATCATCATCAGCCTGTTGCAGTCCACTGCTGGACATAGGCCTCCCCTAATGAGTGCCATTGCGCCCTGTTCTGAGATCGACGCATCCAGCTTCTACCAGCAGCCTTTCGCAAATCGTCACTCCACCTGGCCTCCACTCAAGAACTCGTTTACCCCAACGGTTGTCGGTTCTTCGGCAGATATGGCCAGCCCACAGCCACTTCAGCTTGCTAATTCTCTGAGCTATGTCGACAACTTTAGTTCTATGTCGGATAGTCTCGTTGCGGATTCTATCCTTCAGAGAAACTCCAAGCATGGCTCGTTCCATAGCTCGCTGAGCGACTTTAAACTGGTGGACTAGCCGTACTGTGGGTGTGCACGTTTCGGCTCCGTATGTCATGACGGGTAGGACGCACTAATTAAAAACTTTCGTTTCAAACATTGTGGTATGCCTGACGAGAAAACTCGACGTAGTTTTCCAAGTGCTGCCCAACCCAGCTGAATCCTCCTCTTGGCCTCTTTCTCGAAGTTGTTTCTACCCAACTGCAATATCTGCCTGAGGTATGTGTACTCCGTAACAATTTCGAGAAGGTGTCCATTAACGACGACAGGTCTCGTATCAACTTGGTCATTAACCATGACTTTGGTCTTATCCAAATTCATGCCAAGACCTATCTTTCGCGAGCCTGCTGCTAGGCCGTCCAGCATCTGTTGTAGTTCTTCCAGCGACTGCGCCATTAGGACTATATCATCAGCGAATCGCAACTGTGATATGTGCTTGCCGTTTATGTTTATGCCCATACCCTTCCAGTCCAGTGTCTTAAACATATCCTCCAACGGGCTTGTGAACAGTTTCGGAGATATGACATCTCCCTGTCTCACACCTAACATAAATAGGTTGGACCAACAACAATTTTCTTTATAATAGACTATGATAAGCCACTTTATATTATTACAACGATTGTTATTATCGTAAGCGTACGGTAAAGTTTTGGACAAAGACAAAGCGGTATTTCTTATTTACGCTTTCTAATTGAAAGGTCAAATTCGTGATTCGCCCTCTAGTCGAGTCAATAGCCGTGTTGGTCAAGAAAAGAGCCCTCATTTGGTCCTGTATATTTTGTAAAAAAAGGTAGGTATTAATAAATTAATTTAAGTTAGTAAATTAGATACACAAGAGAAAAGCCTCAACCTGTTTATTAACATCAAAAAATTGCGTCCTAGACTCCGCGTTCCAAGAACCCCGGATAAAGACTTGGTTAAATGTTAATCCAGGGTAACTAGGTACCTCACTAGGTACATCTACTATATTATACACACACAAACACACAACACCATACGACTATTCTGTAATTCATTATTGCACACAGAAATAATAAATACAAAAAGTATGGCAAAAAAATGTACAAAAGCGAGCTTATGACGTGTATGAGTTTTCTTCGAGCAGGCCTTTAATTAAACTTATAACGGGGATATGCCTAAAACCCATGGTACACACCTACTTAATAAAATCTACATAATTACGTCTAAATCCGTTCTCGGTGATGAGTGGGAAGTACTTAGAATACTGCAATCACCAACTACCGCCATCACCACGTTTGGCGGAAAAATCTCCCAAACAATGACTAGGCTATTTTCTGTCTTTCGAAGAAGAAGAAGCAGTATGTAAGCAGTATGTAAATTATAGAGTTTTGAACGCTAGCCAATTCTCCACTAAAGTCAACAAAGTGCTCGAGAATGCAAAATAAGGCAATATCGAGCCTCTCCGGGCAGGATATGAGCGGCATTTGAATGTTATTGCATCCGCGTCCCACCCACCCACGGTCCCGGCTCGAGTCGAGCTGCAAACACTTCACGTCCTATTCAATCTAATTCTGTTTAAAACAATTGAAATTGATGAATGCGTTGCTAGGATTAATAGTTTTTGGTCAGCACGTGTTCGTTCCTTCTCTGTATGAGCTAGTGACGGAGTTTTTATTCCGCCTGAAGGACTCCTTCATGGCATAACGGCTGAGCCGGGACCAACATTTTAACGTGCCTTCCGAAGCAGCAGTAAGCGCTCAGCGGGGTGATCGGCTAACTCTGTTGCAAACAGAAATGATTGACACCGACCCTGTTTTAACAAACTGTGACAGTTTGTCAATTGACGTTCATTGAATTTCGACGGATGAAATGTCAAAGTTTGTAATAACATGATCGGCGTCAGTCATTTCTGTTTGCAACAGAGTTAGACAATCACCCCGCAGATCTAAATGCTACTAAACAATCACCCGCCCAACTAGTGACCGGGCGGAGTGTTGCTTAACCAAGATGATCTGGTAAGACCAAAGTAAACAACGCCACGCGCACTTCATGAGATACGAGTAGGTAATTACTGTTCTCACGAGTCGATTTCTGTTGAATGACAGTCGTTTACCGTTATGTTGATTGAAATAATAGAAATTTATTTCGAAGGTTTAAAAAAAACGGATTATTAGTAATTGGTTAAACAAGAGTTATATCACTTTTTAACCGCGTGCTCAATTTTTCGAGCAAGCGAACGATTCTAAAATTGAATCACGAGAGTAGCGAGTGATTTAACAAATTAGAATCCTGTGCGTCAGCGAGGGAATCAAAAGAGCACGAGCTGAAAAATCTTTGCACTCTAGTACAACACGTAACTTTTCATCCCACCTCAGCGAGGAAATGACTAAATGAAAAAAAAAAAATACTTTTACAATCACAAAAGTTCTGAGTCTGAGTTTTTAACAAATTAAAAAAGATTGTATTACAAATTCGGCACCATAGAGGTAGAAGAAAATAAGTTTAATGATGTTTTAATTAACAAACTTAGTGCACACGATGTTCCAAAATCATTTTGCTTTATCCTCTAGCGGATAAAAACGACTTTTGAACTCAGATATCGCAGAGCAAAAATACTCTTTCCAAGATGGGGGGATGGAAAGAAATTTATTTAGGCGGTTGAAATTATTTTCAATTTGGCATATCGATGCAATACCCTCTGATTAAAATTTACCGCATATTGTACATTCATTATTATTGTGTTATTAACCGACTTCAGAAAAGGAGACAGTTTTCAGTTTAACTGTAATACTTATATACCTATGTTTTTATATTTTTATGTAGGGTGTAACAGTATTGATATGTACCTATAGATATATCAATGAGTTGGGGTGTGTATAAATAAAGAGTTTTCTGTACATTTTATTTGTTTTTATGATGCTGAAGATAGAACTATCACATGGCCCCCTGATGTTAAGTGGTAACCATTACAAAGTATATAATCATATAATGTGTCTGTCATTTATCTCAATGAGTAAACCGCTAGGAGATACCCGTTTATCCATCGATATAATTATATTATCAACGACTCTATCATTCAGTCAAATTCGATGAAGAATAAATATAAACAAACCACCCATACTTAACCTCAAAAGTACTTTTTTATTATTTGTGTTATAAATATGTGCACTTCATTAATATCTTACTTATATAGTAAAAGTTTCATTTATGACATTAGTTAACTGAAATATTACGTAAAAACGAAATAATTGCAAAAAAGTTGAATATGGCTGGAGTATAGATTGATATGATTGTTTTCGTGAACGTTAGTATACTTGAAAGATGCTGCCAATTAGACCGATATAAACAAACGGAATCTGCGGTTACAAACTAGCTATCCATATAGTATTTTGATTATTTAATTATTAATTTTACACAGAAATATGTTATGTTTCAGAAATAAATTTACAATGCTATGTACAAAGGCAATGAATGAATTTTCTTCCTTTGGTTATACAGAGAAGTTACAATAAGAAGGATAGATACCATGTGTACACATAATATATATCTAACTTACACCTACATAATATTTACATATAATAAATAAAAAGGGGTTTAGTTTCCTATTCAAGAATGTTGCGCATAAACTTTTGAGTGACAAGTGCTTAGATGAGACCTTAACTACAATTTATCAAGTTTTTAAAGTAGCTGTTTTTGGTGTGTCGAAATAAATAAATACAAACGGTTCAAGACGGCGAGACTGTGATCTTTTACAAGTTGATGAAGATGATAGTCTACCATAGAAGGATGCCGACTAAACAGCGTCAAAGCAACAGCACCGGGGCAGCCGCCAAAGTCCCGACACTCGGCTAAAACCAGGAGTTCTACTTGAGTTATTTGAGCAGCACTTCAACTAACTCTAACACTTGAAGCTAGGGATGGGCTCTTGAATCAATAAATAACAAATATATTATACTAGTTTGCGGCCGCGGATTTGCTCGCGAGGTACCCGGATAAGAAGGTCATAAACTATGTATATTCCCCCACACACACATACTTTCACGTTTATAATATTATAAGTAATGTGAAAGTGAAAGTTTTCTTTATTAAAGAAATTTTACGCATATTAAAGTACACTTTGAATCGTCATTTTTTTTAATTTACACCAATTCGTAACGCGACCAAACAGAGAAGAATTGGCAAGAAACTCTGCTAGGCTTATATTTTTTAAATGTCAATTTTACAAACTATTGGAATAAAAATAATCTATATATATAAAAGAGAACTATCCTCACTCACTCACTGACACACTCATCACGAAATCTCAGAAACTAAAGGGTCTAGAGGTTTGAAATTTGGTACAGGTAGTCTTTAAAGAGTGTGAGCGCTCACTAAGAAACGGTTTTTGGAAATTCAACCCCTAAGAGGGTGAAAAGGGGTAAAAATGTTTGTATGAAAAATCGTATTCCTCGAACTTAGAAACTTGAAACCTGGGATATGTATTATTCCATACAATCAATGAAGATTGGTGTTATTCAAAATTTAAAATAGTCCTCGAGGGGGTTGCAATGGGGTGGTAAAGTTTGTATGAGAAAATCTTAACGCGTGGTGTGATTTTCTTGAAACTTCGTCAGAACAATTTAAATATTAAATAATAAATGAGTGCATACCAGGTTTTTGAAAAAAAAATACCTTAATGGAGGGAAATCTATACATATAAAATCTTTTGTCCTAAATGACTGATGGATCAACATACAGCCTAAACCGCTGATCGTAGAAACCTGAAACTTGGAGGGTATAAGGAAGGATTTTCCGGAATTCCACCCCCCAAGGGGATGAAAAACGGTGGCAAAGTTTGTATGGAACAAAGTGATTCCTTGGTCCAATCTACTTCAAATTTTGCATAAACATTCTTTAACAGAATCGATGGAAAACGTGTTTCGTATTTTATTGAAACTCATCTCCTAACGGGGTTAAAAAGGGGTAGAAAGTTTTTTTAGGGGTGATTTGCATCGAAGTTGATATCAATACTCCTTAGTGAAACATGTTATGCCATTTTATTTTGACACTGTCGTGTTTGAAAACTCATTCCAAATTTATTCAAAAAACGTTGTTCTCACATAAAGGCTCCTTTACTCAGGTGCGTGGGCATAGGTACGTTGAAAAATATTGAAAATGTTATGTTTTTCTGATAGAGTATAGTGCCCCGATTCATGAAATTCTGACATTTCACAGATATGAGAGGGGTTATTGTACATTTGCCACAAAGTAAATTCGTCACATTATTGAAAGAAAATTCGTCACATGCATTAAAAAAAGATGTGTAGGTGAATGTGATGGGTCACAATTATGTCAATATTTGCGTCTGCCGGAGGGCTTCAAAGTACAAGGCTTGAATTTCCAAAATCGGGTGGTAACTTTTTGAGATTTTCCAAAATTTTAAAAAAATTTGGATCGAGAATTTCCCAATTACTTTTTTTGGGCTCGCTATTCAAGAAACGGAAAAATTGATATCTCGAGATTGAATTAAGCTACAGCTTGAGCCATCTTAGGAGGCAGACGGACAAAAACTGTAGGCAGTAGAAGGGCCTGTACGCGCAAAGCCACTCTGCGCTCCGTTCACTTTTTCGTCAGTACATTATAGTCAAATTTTATCGTGTGCTTTATTTCTAAATTACATTTATAATGCCTTTGATAGTTGCGCGTAGTGTGAGATATGTAGAACTTTAGTACATTATGTATTAGGACGGCTAAAAAGTTACATATTGCTGCGATAACGCAATTATGTGCAAGGAATTGGGACGCATTATCGCAATAACGCATGCGATATTATCGCCGATATTAACACACCTGTGTGGGGGAGCCTTAAAAACTTGGTGCAATGCGATACTCTTTAAAATAGGAATGTCAAATAAAAAATCTAAATCGGATTAGAAGTCGAAATTTCAATTTCATTCATTTGTTCTTGGATACTTGAAGACCACGGGGATAGCAAATATTTTTTTTACATAATGCCTTGAGATTTTTCACAGAGACTATAACGAAAATAAATAAACACCTAAAGTTCTGAACCATCGGTGGGACCTTGGAGGACTTGCTTTTTGTAGCGAAAATTAAACTTAAAGAGGGTGATTTATGTCATGAAATTTTGCATGGGTAACCAATCATAATCAAGAGTTAAGCATATAAAAATTCATTATACCTATACCGGCTGTTAACTTGGCGACGGGTTGCCAACGGAAACAGGAACCTACATACCTATTACTACATTACGGGGTAGGTAATGTAGTAATATGGAGGTACTTTTTATTCCATTCATATTTAGGGTTCCGGGTCAAATAACCGGGCTTGGGAAACATTTCACACGAAAGGATATAAGTAAAATAAAGAGTATAAACGCAAACGAAGTTGCGAGCGGGTCAGCTAGTACCACAATATAGCGGAACTATGCTTGATCGAGAAATCATTTTGCTATTACGTTTGTATGGACAATTCGTACTCCGGAGGCCCCTTAACTATTACATTGGTTTTGAGGGAGTTGGAGACAGTTTCAGCCCAAGCTTTTTTGTCATCTAAATAATCAGAAACTTTATAATAAGCTTTATTACAGAGGTTACGTTTAACAACAGAGGTTACGTTAAAAAACACCCGCCGGGTCAAATATTAGCAAATCTTACAAACATTACTCGCGGCGGGAAACGAACCCGCACCCTTCTGCGTCTCAGGCGGGCCTTCGCCCACTATGCCACAGAGGTCGTCATAACATGACAGAACACCCCACAGTGTTAACGATTAACCAGCACAAGGAATCGAACCCGTTCAAGCTACGTAAGTATCCACCTATGTCCCCGATGCCATGAAAGTTTATTTCAAAAAGCCAGTGTCAGACTTCCAAGACAGGTTTTCCCATCCCTAAATGCGCTTATCAGACGGCGGAACTCTAAAAAAAGATGGCGCCGTCGCCGCTTTGATCTGCCAGACATGGGAATGCGCAGGAGTGGATCGCCCTCTATCTTTATCATTGTTTTGATGTCTCTGGATTGATTTAGGAATATTTCTCGCGCTTATGTATGCTTGAGTTTAGGAGAACCTTCACTTTCGTACTACTTCCTCTCCCGAAAATTATTTTTATGGTGTGGAAGTTCATAGAGGGTTTACCGCTATTTTTGAAAGCATGATAATAAATGTGGAGACGGCTACGTGGGAGCGAGCTAGGAGCGCTGGCACTTCAAGTTTTTAAAACTTTCCTAAAAAAGCTTATTCATAAAACAACGTTATTCCATATTCACTTACGTATCGGCAGTATTACCTATATCAATTCATATCGGTAACTATATCATTAGGTAAGAATAACAAGATTTAGAACTCTTTGATTTAATGACTTCAAGAAGGGGATCTCAACACTGGTATAGATTGTCTATTGAAGGTTTTTCAGGCAACAATTTTTAAGTGATAGTGTAGGCAATGGAAATAAGTTCTGTGGTTTTTAAGTACACATGTTTCTTCTCTATTTGACATGAACTAATGCATTGTTATGTAAGATCTTAAAAATGCTTACAAATCAATTTGACTCTGTAATGGAAAAGCGATGACAGATCCACTTTCGATCATTCATAGACAATTTTATTTTTAAATGGCACGCGTCGAAATATTTACATTCCGACATAATTTTAAAATTGGAATTTTATTTTCGTTGCGCTTGCGATGGTGTGCCGACCAATGGGAGCGAGAGACGCCCACTGAGGTAAGGCGTGGTGGCTAGGTTTATTTTCAACTGAAGCAACATCAAAATTACCAATATTGCAATATTGAAACTTGAATTGGGGAAAATAATACTCATGGGTTGATTTCAGAGAAATGAAATTTTTGCAGTGCAGGAACCTTATTTTTAACAAATAAAGTCTATCTATCTCTCTTTAGCTTTTAAATGTTATTGGCATCGTACAGTCCCATTCAAAATCTATACCATTTTGGAATCTTCGTTAGTTGCGTCATTTAAAAAAAAAATGCCATACTGAAACATTTATTTTCATCATTGATGAGTAAAAGTGGACTGAACGAAGAAAATATTAAGATTTATGTAAAAACTACAGGCATTCAGAGATTTTTATGGCTTTTGCAGAGCAGTGCTACTTTAGTTGCAGGTACAAAAGAAATTCAGAAATATTTGAAAAATTGTGGTCATGGTAGTTAAAAATAGCTTAGGGCATTCGATTTTTCAAGGACTTTTTTATAAAGTCAAAAATAATTGAGTATAATTTTTATTAGTTCATGTTTCAGTAGTTTCATGAGCAGGTCCACCCGCTGGTACCCGCTTATCGTTGAATTTTGGGACATGTTGTAATATACAGGGTGGGGCAAAATTTTACCTCCCTGAGGGCAACCACAATTTCGTTTGCAGTTAGAATGTTTTGTTCCTAGAAAACCATAGGTATATTTTGATTAAAAAATAATTGCATTTTCGGACTTTTGAAAAAATCTACAGTAAACTGACAGTTGTCACCAAAAACAAGTTCGTCTCAATCGACTTTATTTTCCAACACGAACACTTTTTCCAAAGTAACTTACTAAATCAAATCGTAACATTTCGCAAAAAATTATAAAAGCTTTCCATACCATTTGTATGAAACGTCATTCGCCATAACATTGAGTTCATGCATTCAATTCAACGTAAAGTGGTAATCGGTGGTATCATCATTCTGCCAACAAATTTATGAAAGATCAATTTGAAACAAAAACAGAGTATTACCCGATGATATTGTAGCGAATAGCGCTTTATAGAAATTATGTGGTAAAATCCGGAAATGCAATGATTTTTCCATTTCAAATAAACTTATAATTTATTGTAAAATTATTAACTCTATTTCAATATTTTAATCCGTATGTTAATTTTAGCACTAAGAATGAGGTAAAATTTTGCCTGCCCTCAATGAGGTAAAATTTTGCCTCAGCCTATAACAACCTTGAGTTTTTTATTTTCCCTTAAGATGTTTTGCATATGGCCCACCCGATGTTAAGTGGTAACCATTACTTATAGCAAAGTATTGCACCAGAGATCACCTATGTTTGGGACGTGCCTTATATATTCAACTTAAGGCATGTCGGTGCGTGGTGGTAGTTGGTATGCACCCGGATGAGCCCTTCACAAAGAGCTTTACTACTGACTCTACAATTGGTACGCTTTATTTATTCTACTGTTCATTTTATATGATAGTAGCTTTAATTAGACAAAGCACCTGTAGGTATTTGAGTGATTTTCAGAATACTCTTTCCGACACACACCCACATAACCCCAGGTTATGTAATGTCCTATGGAGCAGGAATAAGTTATTATTTTTTAAAAACCTATGCCCTTCAATCGTGAATGTATGCATGCTTATTATGTTCCTCGAAGAATCGACGAAAAATTACGATATATTTTTTAAGACTTTGCCTGTGATTTTGACCGGTTTTTGCTAGACGGTCGGAAGCCCATAATTCAGTTTATGGATCCCAAATTGGCCCGATCTGATTGGCTCATTGACCCATTATGTTATATAATGTAATGACCGTTGAAGTCACTGATCGGAGGCCTAAAAGGACAGACGAATCACATCTTGTGTGGGAGAACTTATTGCGTACTTAAAATGAAAATAAATATTCTAATTTTAGAATTAGGTACGCATTTATAATATTTTTAGATTGGTAGTGCAGCATGACAAATTGTTTCAAAAATTTCCCTAAAAATTTTTTTGGCAATTTGAAAAGTAAGAAGGTAATTATAATTTAATGTAGATTGAAGTTAGTTTTGTCATATTTTCCATAGAGATTCTATCTTTCAAGATCTATATTGAAGGGAATTTTTGAAACATTTTGTCAAGTTACTTAATGTTCGAGCTTAGGTACTAAAATGTCATATTATATAGAACTGTTTTTTGTAATTTTCTATAAATAATTGCGGACATCACCACATGACATTATATAGCCCCAATCTAAGCAAATCTGTATTTGGTAATAAAGGTAAGTACCACGTGACATAATATCTAGTATCTACTTTTATGCATGTTTTTTTTTGTAAATACATACATATACATATATGCGTAGAAAACACTCGAGCCATATATTTGCAAATCATAAAAAAATTGGTCTCTCTGCGGGAATCAAACCCATTCAATGAAAAATTGATAAATAAGACGATGATGAAGTCAAACCTGAATTTGAACTTCGTTCTAGCTGCCTGCTTAACTACTTACGAACTTGGACTATTTAATATCTTCAAATAAATAAAGTACCTATCTAGGTATGTATCTAATGGTTAATTGTGTCCGTTTATAGAACTTTTCCATCTTACAATAGATTAAATTAAAACAAAATGGTGTTTAAAACATTCTATTGTTTCAGAAACCACGTAGGCTTCGTTATCAGCTGTCAAATCTGACATTTCGAAAGGAGCCATTGTTCGCGCGTCGGCCAATCGCGGCGCTTACTTTGAATTCAGAATGGTTTCTTTTTCTTTCCGAAATGCTATTGTTTTTGGCCTATCTTTTTATTTCATTCGCTTTTGTATTTTATGCAAAAAATATTATTTGGTAGGTAGATAAGTTCAAAATAATCAGATAAAATCTGCGAAATCTGCTGGTGGAAGCTGGATGCGTTGAGCTTATGGCAGGGCGCAATTATTGCGCTCTTTACGGGAGGCATATGTCCAGCTGTGGGCTGATATAGGCTGATGATGATGATGGTGAGATAAGTTCAGGTCAGTACATTTATTTAGACCCACACAATTTAATTATCATAATTTATTGAGGAATATCTGAACGATCAGCTAACCTTTCTATTGAAGTCGTAAAAAATTGCTGCTATTTTGAATGACTTTGAAAGGGGCAGTTTCTTTATTTTGACCGTAATTTTAGCCCTTCGTTGAAATTGGTCTAATTTTAGTCGTCTTGATCGAAATCGGTCTAATTTTGAGTCAGCATTGTGTCGACTAAAAGCTTTTTCTGCCGACTCACCCCGGAGGAAACGGGAGGCAATTTTAAAGTGTACAGTCAGCAATCAATATTAAGTAGGTACATGAGAGAAGCGCTTGTAGCGTGGCATATTATAGTGTAACTAGCAGATGTTTATTTGATGATCATCGTTGATTAAGCAACACTCCGCCCGGTCACTACTTGCACGGGTGATCGTTTAGTGACACTTAGATCTGAGCATTTCCATAATTCACGTTAAGATTCGGTCCTGACTTTATCAGTTGCTAAGCCATATCGGACTCAGGTAGTTCTACGTATAAGACCGAATTTTGAATTTAATTTTAAGTATTCTAGCAAATAAGCATTTGAATCTTGAATCTAGAAGTTGTTTAAGTTGCACGCTGAGTCTGACTGTACTTTGTCCTCCCTTGATGTTGCCGACAATATTTTGACAGGCAATTTTTAGGGTTCCACGCGTCAACTTAAAAGCTTTTTTCAGTCGGAAAATATTAGCTTCTGTAATAGTCACACATGCAGCTCCAATTTTTTATCGGATATCTTTTGATCATGAGGAACTACCTAATAAAATATAATTGGTAGCATTTTGATAAAAGCTTGTACAATCATTCTAATTTGACTTGATTTTAAAGAGATCTGATTGTTGGTTAATTGTTTTATATAAGCAATAAAAAAATTGTTTCTAAATTCTATATATATAAAAGAGAAGGCCTTTTTCTGGAATCAACGCACAGCTGAAACTACTGAAGATACAAAGTTGAAATTTGAAATGTAGCTTTCTTTTATAGCATAACCACCGCATAAGAAGGGGTTTTTGGAAATTCCAACCCTAAGGGGGTTAATGGGGGGTCGCAAGGTTTGTATGGAGGACGAAAAAAATCTTCACCTATTAACTTAAAATTTTGCACATAGACTCTCTAATAAAAATAAAGAAACAAATATTTTAGAATTTTTCGAAATTCAACCTCTAAAGGGGTTTACGGGGGTCGCAAAGTTTGTATGGGGGACGAAAAAAATCTTCACCTATTAACTTGAAATTTTGCACATAGACTCTCTAATAAAAATAAAGAGTTATATATTTCAGGATGTTTCGCATATCAACCCCTAGGGGGACCAAAGGGGGTGACAAAGTTTGTATAGGGGACAAAAACAATATTCACCTATTGACTTGAAATCTTGCACAGAGACTAATAAAAATAAATAAACACCTATTTCAGCATTTTTCGCGAATCAATGTTTGCCAACCACATGTTGTTTGTCAGAGGTAGGTAGGTATATAGGTTATAACATAAATAGTTTGACACTCACAAATATAGATTTCTAAAATTAGTTTTCTATGATATAATGAGCTAATTTATATTTATAAAATTCAAAAGAGTTTTTAAGATTTTTTACAACTGAGGGTAGTTTGTTTCTAATCTTTGGAAGTACTAACCAACTTGCTCGAGTATTGCGATTGCGCTTTGTCACTTGCATTGCTGATTTAAATGGAGATGCTATATTAGTATGGAGAGAGGTTTTTACTAATTTTCGCACGAGTATACAAGAGTTGTAAATATATAATTGTTTGATATTCATGATTTTTATTTTTTCATATTAGATTTAGACCGTTACATCGCTTACTCGTTTTTTATTTGTACTTTATTGCACATTTATTTATTTAAACTTTATTGCACAATAATGTAATAATAGGTAGGCTTAATGCTAGGAGCATTTTCTACAAGCTAAGCCTGTGGTTTGTTATAAGAGAAAAATCTCTTTAAATACAAATCAATACATCTACATTTATAAAACTGGGTAAATTATGTAGGAATTGAAAATCTAGCCCTTGATTGAAATTTCTAATTGTAAAACTATGGGAAAACCAAGTTTTCGCATGTCAAGTGATCTGTGAATAATGAAGAGTTCATGAGAACTTCATTATAAACCATATTGTCCGCACCCTACTCATTTCACTGTGAGACGCGCAAACATTGCTCTACTTCCATTAAAAATGGCGATTTATAAGCGATCATGGTGTATCTTACTTACTTCTTGGTCTAAGTAGATAATCCTTATTATCCACTCATTGGCTTGGTCACAATTTTTTTAATTCCCTTTATCGATTGCACGTCACACACCTCTTTCTTGCTTATTCAGTACTGACGAAATTTATTAGACGGGGCGCAAAACTTTTGAACCCTATGTTTTAACATAACACAACCAGCATGTGAATTTATGTGTTTATATTGATTTTGAAAAAAAAGTTCATTATACTTTTTGTATTTATTTACCGAGATATCTGCGAATTGTCAGTAGTAGAGCATACTGCACCCCACCTCTAAGTTCCGTATCGTCACCGTGTCGGATGGTCCGGAACACGGAGGCGTGTGAACCGCGCCCGTGACGAAACGTCACGTGCCGTGTGAGCTCAGCTGATGATGTGAATGTGTCGATCTTGCATTATATAAAATTAAATATCCAATGGGTGTAAGGCCGCGGTCACGAAGTCAACGGGAGCGGGGCGACGGCGGGCGGCGGCGGCGCAAGGAATGGCGCGTTTCAATGCATAGATTTGCGTTGGCACGCCGCTCCCCGCGCCGCTGTCTTCGTGACCACGGCCTAAAGGGTTGCTTCTTTGGAATCCAAGTCAAACAAACGGTGCGCTAGCAGTCCGCTGACAGCGGTATAGCGCAGCCTAACACTAGCACAGCTAATGCCCCTGACCGCCCACGGACAGCGTTGACCCTGTGATCCCCCACCCGCGAGAGATTAGGGATAAGGGTATACCCCTCTTCTTATTAGGGCAGGCCTACGTTCAGCAGTGGATTGTTATAGTTCATATAGGGTGATGATGCTGTTGTGACCAGTAGTAGAAAATACTTAACGAACATTTTGCACAGAAAGAAATAAAGTTATATAATAGAGTCTATATATGTACCTAAAGTTCTCGGCATCGTATAAGACCAACGACATGGTTAATAACCAAATTGATCCAAGATCTGTCATCGTTAATGGATGGACATCTTCTTCAAGTTGTTTCGGAGTACACGTACGTCGGGCAGATTTTGTAGTTAGGTAGAAACCACTTCGAGAAGGAGGCCAAGAAGAGGATTCTTCTGGGTTGAGCAGCATCAAAACTAAACAAATCAAAACACGAAATTTATAAAAACGATTTAAATAAAAAACATTTTATCATTCTTATGTGTCCCTATAAAGGTGACAAACGGATTTTTTCCCAACGGATTTTTTTTCCATCCTTCAATAGGTATAGTTAATGCCGTTTCCTCCAGTGTGCCCTACCCGTTTAATGTAATCATTAGAATTTAAGTTTGAAAACTTTCTTCCTATTTTTAATACCATTATTTTCATAAATGTTACAGCCAACATGAAACTGCAAGTTATATTTGTATTAGTGTAGTACTAGAGACGGACCTGGCTTGGATCGGGAGCGGCCTTTAAGGAAATCGACCGTAGGGGCGCCCCCTTACTCACTGGTACACGGCAGTGCAATGTATACTTATATTGTATTACGGTATGACGTAACATATGAAGAATGAGGAAAGATAAAGCATTAGCCTTGTTAAAGATTTTTTAGGTTTTACATTTTACACTGCATTACATGGCTGAGTTCCAACTAGGTTTCCTTGCGTTTGAAAAGGCAAGATGCTTGAATTTTTAACTGACTTCGAAACAATAGTTTCGAATCTGAGTATTTTTTAGTATGTTCAATGATTTTATTGACAATAGTGAACGGATTTTTAAAATTATGAAAAAAATCCAACATATTGTTTTTATAGTTTACTCGGATCATTACATCTAAGTATATCTAGGTATTCATACAACAAACTTAGGTTACGTTTTTGAAACATTTGGTTTAAATATCAATTCGGATAACTTTCATTTTTAATTTTTAATGTCTTCAAGTTTACTGCTATAACTGTAAATTAGAATCACGGCACGCCACCATGTACAACGTGCTTTTAGTAATTTTATATTTCAATCTTCTGTGACCGTTTCGTAGCATCTGTGGTATAGCATTTAGATCTTTTAGCGCTTCCGTGCTTCGGGCGCGCGGGCGGATGGCACTTTTTAGGAATTCAGCTATGTCGGTGGCTTTCAGGTAACCCTCCGACACCAGGGTTGACCCATACAAAAAGATTCCATTCCAGGATAATCTTTCTGCCAACGGTTGTCCGATCACCACTTTCAACTCTATTTCGAGATATGTAATGGATGAATGAACCCGCCCAGCTACGAGTATCTTGCCATATATCTCTAGAACAAAAGATAGGTTAGTTTTAAAGATAAATAAATAATTTGCTTTAAATTTTTCCTTTAGGTAAAGGTATGTAAAGGTGTACCTACCTACTTTTTTAACCGTGCGTTCCTAAAACACTCGAACAAAACGCTTTTTTTAAATTACAAAATTAATCAATTAATTATATATTTTGTAATTTTTATTAATTTCTTCTGTAATTACAATCATTTTTATCAGTAAAAATGTTATTTTTATTAGCTATGGTATGGTATTTTATTTATTTATTTAAATTTTGTTTCTGTTATTCCATAACTCAAGCTGCGCCCATTAATCTAATCAACACAAAACAAGGTAATGTGCGTACATCGCTCTGCGCGAGCGCACGTGCCGCCGCGTGCCTATGGCCGCGTGCCGCCAAATTGATACTATTGTTTCGAACGCCCATACTAACGGTTATGGGTTTTGGAAAATTTGTGGAGTTTATTTCGATTCTTGAGTAGAGTGAAGTGAATAGATAGAGTGAAGTGCTTTCGGCACGTTAAGATTTTTCATTTGTCAAGCCATGTCGGAGGCTTTCGGGCTGCCTAAATACTACGACACCAGATATGGACACTAACTCATACGAAGAAGAAGAAGAGTGAAGTATAGGCTGACCTCTTAGCTCAGCTGGTAGTAACCCTGACTTCGGAGCTGCAGGTCGCGGGTTTATCAGTCTGTTTATCAGTCTCCGGTAAATAATACAAGCTCTGATTAGTGTGGGCCCAGTTGACCATCCGTGAGATATATTTACACACACACACACACACACACACACACACACACACACACACAGTGATACCGATTCTGAAAGATATACACTAAACGTACCGTTTACGTAAAGGAGCCGTCCCTTCATTATCACCATCATCAGATGAAGATAATACAAACGGTGGGCTATACCTTTTTTTTCGATAAATGGTGTTATTCAGAGTCCCTGCTATTATTTGATATTACCATCACATCATATGATGTGATGGTAATATATCTTAGTATATACTAAGATATATATATATATATATCTTATGTTTAGTATATATCTTAGTATATACTAAGATATATTAAGTAGTGGGTATTACAATACTTATTAGTAGTGGTGGTATGGAAAAAAGTAGGTAGTTAAAGAATATTTGGAAATAGATTAGTAGGAAAACAATAAGGGTCTTATTGGGAATATTCTGATATATTTTTTGTAGGTATAAAATAAATCTCCATAAAACTTTAGCAAAGGAAAATAATCTCTATTGTTTTTTTTTGTTTTTTCACTCTAATAAGTCCTATTGTATTTTAACAGACACCGAAAATTGAATAAGTATTTGTTGACTTAATAAATTGCTTAAACATTATATTATCGGCACGTGTCGATCGCCATGTTGCATCGAAATTGGCGGGAAGCGTCCTTTATCAAGATGGCGGATTTTCGCGGTTATTTTTTTGGCGCGATGATAAATCGCTCCGCTAATACTTCCGCTTCCGGTGCTAATGGAGGGGATAGGAGCATGGAGATTGATGTTTTTTATACTTTTACAAAAGATCAGATTTTTTCGCTCGTTTTTTTGAGTCTTTATCATAAATGTTATTTTCCTTCCCCCATTTTTTCCTAGTTTTTTGCAAAATGTAGGTAGTTGTTTTAATTTTCTACCAGCCAAATCTAGCTTGCATTTATTCTACCATAGTTTTTAGGTAGTTAGATATCCGTAGGTCTATTGAAAATACCTGCCTACTTAATAAACTAAATACAATACAAAATAAATATATGTACATACATCCCTAAAATTTCAGTAGGAACTTAATTTTACACATAAAAAATACATAGTGTCAACTATGTATTTTATTTTACCAGACTCAGAAGTCAGGAATCTCCCAAATCAATTACATTGATTACAAGTACAAACGTTACCACTATTATTGATACCAATACCACGGGGTCCATACCAATACCATGAGCCATACGTCATCGCCTGTTGTATGCTCATAGCTTACCGCCGTATGTTATAGGATTGTGAAAATTAGGTGCATTCATGCAATACAGTGCCATTAAATGTATGTGCTTTAAAATTTTTGTTTGCCGTTGCTTTGTTGTATAATGTTGTCTGTCTGAAATAAAGAATTTATTATTATAATTGCTTTCTTGCTTTATTGCTTTCGTGAAACTAAATGCCAACGTAATACCAGTAGTAATTCCAACGTTATACCAGTAGTAATTCCATGCTAAATTAACAGGCATGAAAAGAGGCATAGGGACAAGTAGATCATGTTCTAGCTACTGAATTCATATATTATGTCTTACTCGTAAAGAATATTCTACGAAAATGGAATCTATCGAATGATTAAACAGAACTAAAATAGTAAAAGATACGTGGAGATAATACAATAGGTTTGTATCATCAGTCTAATAGCATTCCACTGGTGGACATAGGCCTCCACTAATGAGCGCCATTGTGCCATGTCCTCAACTCGACGCATCCAGCTTCTATCCAGCAATTCTCAGATCTTCACTCCAGCTGGCTGAAGGGCGTCACACTCCGAGATATATGTATGATGAATGTTCATCAAACATAGCACACTTGTATAACACCATCCAATACCAAGAATAGATCAATGGATTATAACCTCATGCATGTTTCATGGATTGCATTGGAGTTGCGACAGTACCTACTGTGGGGTACTTGCGGTGCATTAGGGTAATTGGTTGTAAGCAAATATTGGCCGGGGGTGGATTAGGGCTAAATTTTTAAAACATAAATCTTAAGGAGTAAATATAAATAATTTAAGTAACGTGGTCGGAACCTGACTCAAAATAGTGCAGGATCGAGGTGAGTGGCATAATTAAAAGAAGGCCTATGCCCAACAGTGTGTCGAAAACGGCTGGTATTGATGATGATGATAATGAAAAAAGTGACGTAGCTATTCACAAGCACAGATGAATATAATTGTTCCTGACTTTATCAGTCCTTCCTTCCTTATCAGTCAGATTGATGAGGCCTTCGGGTGGCCATGAAAGTCCGATAGAGCTGTACCTACACTAGCTCTTACTTTTTGTTCATATGAAGAAAAAAAATGACTAGAAATTGGCCGATTTTGAGTGCTTAATAACACAACACAACCCACCAGTTTGATGACAAAGTGTTCAGCACCACCACATTGTCATCAAATTTTGTTCTATTTTTTAATCATTTTGCGATGGCTAATTAGAAAAATACTCCACTCCCCTCAATGAACAAACATCACGTTTTACTTGAGACTTTGACAGAGGCAATCTAATCAAACATTTTTTAATAAGTGCAAAATAGAGCCTCAGAAGATTTAGAAATATAGTTACCTACCTATAAAACTTTAAATACCCTTGAATATATGTTACATATTAAAAAATGTGCCACAATTTAAAAACTTTACAAAACATTCATATGTAAGTCACCTTGAATTACATTATTGGCGGTCACCGAAAGTTTTGCAAGTCTATTTTTAGATTAAGTATGTAGTTAAAGGTCTTGATGTAACACAGAAAATTATTTTAGAAGATATAAAACCACCGTATGCTCAAACTCAGTAGACAAGAAAATAATTAAATTCAATAGCTTAGCCTTTCATCAGCTTATAAGCTTGTCAACATAATTGATGTCCATAACCAATAATAGGATTATTCCTATTAGATATTAGGTTTTTACATTTCCAATTCGTCTGTACTGGGGGTGGTCGCGCATCAAATATATCGTGTTATTAATGCACCAACACATACGGCTTAGCTATAGCCGTAGTTGTACGGCCACCCTTATCCGTAGCATCAATGTTTTCTTTGGGTTTTACATTAATTTCATAGATGGGTGATGGTCGGTGGTTTCAATGGAAGTTAAATGTTAAGTGTAATTTCATTCTTTACTATGTGATTTTTATAAAATTGTCTACCTAATTTTATGGACAGGGTTTTAAAACTGCCATTTCTTGTGTATTCTGTAGCTATAATTTTTTAAAACGCAGTGCTATTCAAATGTACCATAGTTATTATTAACAAGATTATTAGGGACCAAACTCGCTTGGAACTAATGGGTGAGTATAAAAATTTTTTTTTTGTTAAAATTTTTTATTTTCCTTTTAAAACAATCACTTAATATTTATTACGAATCGGGAAATAGACGCCGTAATGAAATGCACAATAAAAAGGAAGCGGCCAAAGATTCACCCTTGCGGCACACCCCAATGCATTAACGCAAGTTTTAATCAAAAAATCGTGGGTGTGAAATCCAAACAAATAGGGGAGTCGCGCTTTCCCATAACGATAATGAAAAAACACAGAAATAATACTAAAAACATAGTTTTGGACGTAAGGTGCGCGTGCGACTGATTCAAACGCCGATCAAAAATCAGGAAATTGTGTGTCAATAATTACACTGATTTGAGGAAAGTGATTTGACGGACGATACGTGATGACTTTCGTTGATTACATTTGATTAGTGAAGGGTGTTTTATGGGAAATGTAAACGCAAATAGTAGGTGTGCTTTTTGCTGACTCTGTTATTTTAATTAAAATACATCGCAGTGGATGACTTTGTAAGTTTTTTTACGTGTGTAAAATAAGTTCTATGTAGGTACAATGAGTACTTACGTGAAATTCTTCGTGTTTATTTTATAAATATACATAAATCACTATGACCAGCTAATGTAGCGATATCTGTTCCAGTACGTTCCAGACCTAAGTATTATGAATATGTTAGTGATGCTGGTGCAGCACGGGCAAAAATTACAGGGCACAGTTTCTCGCATTGCTAACTCTGCTGCCCATCAGCAGACTCCAGGGTATTTAGGTGTTGGTGTTGGTGACACAGCGCTTTGCCGCAGTCAGCCGGCCGCTTGAGTCCAGTTTGAGTTATGCTAGGGTGCACCGCAGGCTGGAAGTTAGAACCCCGTACACCCCTTACAAGCCATGGCTGTACTCATGAATTGGTACTAATAAATGGGAATCTGTTGGTGAAATAAGCATAAATCTCTTAAACATTCAGATGAAGCGGCAGATCATAGTTATTAGGCAGCAGAAACAGTGGCATATAATGAAGTGTAATTGAATAAAGCGCGCACAATGCGTGCAATGGCCCGCGTTAAGTCTGAACTAAGCGCACATATGCCGAGACTTGAGCAAAGGATGAGGGCTAGTTGATACTTTAGTTTAAGTAATAGTTTATAAGACAATAATTATTTAAATTACCTGCTTGGGTTATCCCAAGTTATAAATGGTTTACTAAAAACTAAACTGAAATAAGTACCGAACTTACTAGTTTCAATAATAGTAATGTAGGTAATTATACCTACATAAATAATTATCAGAAAGTTCAATGAGAATCTAAACGAATCCAAATGAATCTATTAGTATATTTACTTTATGTACTTACTTAATGCAACTTAATATAAATACATCTATTAAACTAGATCCTATGATCTGAAATAATATATTTTTTTATGTCTTCATTATTATCAGTTAAATAATTTTTAAACAGTTTTACCATTTGCTGAATTAAAAGCCAGTGCATCTGTAAAATCTGTTATTTAATTATGAGTAAAGTTTTTTGTAGAATTAAAACATAATCGATAATGCCTTAGAAATATTTAACGGAAAATAATATTTACAAGTATCAAGATCGTAACTAACGACGTTACACCCCACGCGAATCCTGCGCAATTTGGGGTGAGTTGACTGACAACTAAAAGAAAATATTTTCAATGAATCATGAATATATTAATTATTAAATGGAATATTCATTTCATTAGAATATTATTTAATTTTTGAAATATGTCCGATATTATGCAAGGTATTGTATTGTGATGGTTCAATAAAAGGGTTAGTGATGAAAAGGTTTTTGAGCTAAAAATACTTGATAAAATTAATGTAGCAAGTGGGTACATTATTGGTAAAGTATTTCGATTTTCTAAAATTCACAACTTGAATGAGAGTCACAAGACAGATGAGGCTGGCAAAAGCTAAGGGAGGCCTACACCCAGCAGTGGGGTGACTCCGGGTTGAGATGATGATGATGATGAACCAAATTTTAAGATATCACAAAAAATATTTCAGAATACAGTTAAGTACTTTCTCTTCTTTGAAATTTAATATGAGCTTCTTCTTCGTAGATACCTAGTGGCGAACTCTGGTGTCAGAGTTTTTAGGCCGCCAGAAGGGTTCCGACATGGCTTATCGACTAAAAAAGCCGGGTCCTACCATTCGGAGAAAGCGCTCATAACTAAATGCCACTAAACAATATGAGCTATTAAAAAAATCATAGAAATTGAATTAAGGAACCCTGTCCTACCAACCTCTGGTAAAAATATGCTCGTCAGCTGACATGTGTACGTAACGTACCTAATGCTATAAAAAGCAACGAAATTGATATAAATGATCGTGATCAGTCTCGAACAGGAGAATCATCGGCGGAGTATTTTTTATCGGGTAACAAGGGGTTGCGTGTGTTGAACGACGGTAATGATTAGACCCGCGAGAAGTAAAAAATTGCAATAACAATGCGACAGCAATCACAACAAAACTATCTCCAACTCCTTCAAAAACAATATAATGGTTAAGAATAATAAAAATTGTAACAAAAAATAAGCCAAGCAGAGTTTCTTGCAAATTCTTCTTTATTTGGTCGCGTGAGGGGTATCGTAATGTAAGGAGTTCCAATCCCCGTCTATGGAAGCCAACCTCACCTGCAAGTGGTGCACCCTAATAACTAACAGACGGGGTCCTGGCAGCCGGCTGATTGTGGCATAGCGCAGCCTAACACCAACAACTAAATCCCCTGGCTACAATCGGCAGCAGAGTCGGTGGTGCGAGAAGTAGTGCCCTGCGATCCCCAACCCGCATGTCCAGCGTGGGGATTATGGGCATATCCCCCTTTATAAGAGGGGGTCTAAGTGCACCAGTGGACTGATATAGGCTGGTGTGTGTGTTCGTGTAACAAATTGTGTATGTTATGTATATAAGTAGTTTAACTGAATATATCTGTCATGTGGTTCTAATAATACCTATCTACATTATTTTTTTCTTGAGGACTTTAGTTTTACGAAGTAAAATCCTCGACCAGAATAAATCAAATTATCTACTAATAATAAAAGCAGACGGGTCGAGACGACATTCTTGGCCGGCGTCACTTATCAGGGAATAAATCGTGGGCACCTTTATGTCCTTACGCTGGTACCTCCAGATTAGCTGTTTAGCTCTTTATGTGTTTTATCGCAGGGAAGAGGCATAAATAAGTATGCGAAATGACAATTATTTTGTTTAGTGACCCTGTCTTTACTATTGTTATAGTAAGTGTTTCTTTTTTCAGTTATTTCTCATTACTTAGGTACCTACTTATTTATCATAATTTTAATTATGTTAATTTAAGAGTCTAGCTTTTGTCGATGTAGTGATGCAATTATATTTATTTTACTCTTTCTATTGCGGTTTGTCTCACATCCTTAAACGATATGACGGCGATCTCTTTTTCTGGCTCATGTAGTTTATTCTTGGTCTTCCTTTTCCATGCTTTCCTTCGATGATGTTTTTAATGAAGCTGTAATTTTCCTCTTCTGTTTTCTATGGTTTTCATTAAAACAAAGGGTTTTAATGAAAACTATAGAAAACAGAATCATCTTCGAAAAAGAAAACCCTTTTCTCACCTATTCGTTTTAAAACTTCCTCGCCAATAATCTTCTCAGTCCAACTGATCTTTTCCATTCCCCTCCCGCAACATATTTCAAAAGCTTGCAATTTATCGTACTACTTACTTATATGACATACCTACCTAATTTATTATTATTGTAAATGTTGGTTAGAAGATTTGCCAATTCACGTTTGTTATTCGGAGCTGTTATTTTGCAAATCGTGGAGTTCAAGTCAATAAAAAATTCCACGAAGAAAAGTCTTGAGCCCGTTCCATTCACCGATTTCCTGCAATCTTGTCGATGTCGGTCCATGTGGTGGAGGGGTCTCTCTACACATCATCTTTCGGATCGTAGTCGCCATTTCTCAACGCCACCTTTATTCCTAAACGGTTATCGGTTCTACGGGCTATATTAGCCCGAACACTGCCACTCCTACTTGCTAATTCTGCGCTGTTGCCTATCACACAGGATATTTCAATATCCTAGTTTAGGTATCAGTTGTGTCACTAATTAAGAACTACAGAACTACCTTAGGCCTATGTTATTTAAAATCTGTTTTTTGTAATTTTTAAGGTGCAGATAAACTATTTACTAAACTTTACTAAACTAATTCTGAAAGCTACGTCTCTACGTCTACGCTTTCTGTTAGCCTGATTCTCGTACGAATTAGTAAGCAAATATCGGCTCAAAGTGTAAAAGCTCTGCCTGGATTGTAAACGTAATGATAGTAAACAATTTATATATGGATACCGTAACTTAAAATAGTTTACCTTTGCTTTACTGCTAAATAAATATTTTTTCTTTATTATTATTTTTTTCATCGTACTAGGAATTTTAATCGTTACCAATAAAAACTACAAATTGGATCCATTTTTTTTGCACGGCGGGACTCTTTATGACTTCTAGGTATTGGTTCATAGACTGGATATTCAATCATGAATTAATACTTAATTGCATGAAACTATAAAAAAACACAATTATATTTAAAAAGGGGGCAAGGGGTGGCCTTATCGCTGAAAGTGATTTCTTCCAGGCAACCGTAGTCTAAAAACAAGTTACCTTAGTAAAGAAAAACATGTATTTTTCCTATTTTAGATTCAATGGAGAAAAGTGGCAGTGTGAGTTACAAATTCCTCACACTTGTCCTATTTGCTTACTATTATCTGGCTATTTTATCATAATCCTATGAATAAAGTAATGTCAATACTAGTCCTTATCACACTATCAACATGTGCAAACATGAATAAAAGCATACATTTACATTATCTGCTACCTAATCCGCCATATGCCACTTGAGTCTTAATATCCATATGCTAATTTATGGAATTCTAGAAACTAATCTTGAAAATGGAACTAGAGCTTAAATTCCTACTTCAACAACACCTATGCTTCTATTAGTCCACTGCTGGACACCAGAGCTGGCCACTAGCTCATCAATAGATAGTATCAGGTGGGCATGGTTGGGACTTTGGGACTCGCAGGGCACAGCTTCTCGCACCGTCGACGTTTCTGCCCGTCATCGATCAGGGAATATAGCTATAGGCTGCGCTGAACCGCAATCAGCCGGCCGTCAGTCAGCAAGTTGCACTACGGACAGGTTAGGTTGGCTTCAATTCCGAATATGGAGGTTAGAACCGCTTACATCTCCAAGATTATGTCGAGGTACGGAATTTTCAAGTTGACGACTTGGAATAAAAGTGTTAATGTAACATCCACGCACCGTTAACCATCATCCGAATTAAGTTGATATTACATTTAACAGGTCTAATTGCTTCCGAACATCATTACTATGCGCACCATTGATATATACTGTTAATAATGAGCACTGCTGCTAAAATTTGGAGTCAGATTCACTAACGTCTGTAAAGGCTTCAAAAAGAGATTTAATAGACATCACCTAAGAAAGCTTGCCCCATCGGCTGCCTCATTCTTGCCCCCAGTAGCTTTGAGGTCAAAAGCTGGCCCACAACGAATCACCTCCGCTCTGTTGGAGGTCTTTATTTCACTTGAATAATTGTTTTCTGCGCACATGACATCATTATTTGAGCATAATTTCAGTTGCTTTTTAGAACTATATCTACGTTTAATAATAACTTACAGCAAAATTCCTACCAACTCCATAATCTCAAACAAGAATTTCAACTATTTAACCAACAAAACTATAAACATCTTCAAACAGACCGTAATCTTCAATCTTATGTAAAAGAAAATAGAGTATAATATTCAATGGTTTTGAGGATAGAAGATTGGTTATAAAATATAGAGTTGATAAAAGCAAGTACACACTGTCAATGATCAATGATAAGGGCCGGTGCACACCGCCGATAAAATGGCTGGAACGTTTTGTAAACACAGCTTTATCTTTACGATTCGAGTGTTTTAGTCCTGTTCTGTCTTCCAGGGGTGGAGGCGGGGACGAGAAAAACTCGTGAAAAGTTAATATTACCACGAAAGTGTTAATCATATAACGAAACGAAACCTACCTTACAACAAAAACACAAAAAATATTTCATGTCATTGCTTTTTTTTTACTATAAAATTTTCTTTACTAACACCATACTGAATAAATTACCAATATAGTTTTTTTCTATTATTTTCTCTGTAATTATCTAAAAGTAAAAATCATACCAAAATGTTAAAGTTAAATAAAGATTTTTGTTGTATTGTATTGCATTTAAGTGAACAAACTCTACGTGTTGGTATCTAAGCGTCTTTTTACATATTATATGGCATAGCAAAGCCTACATCGGCACAGCTAAATTCACTGGCCACCGACGGGCAGCAGCGTCGGTGGTGCGAGAAGCTGTGCCCTGCGATCCCCAACCCGCATGCCCAGCGTGGGGATTACGGGCATATCCCCCTTTATTAGGGGAGGCCTATGTCCAGCAGTGGACTGAAATAGGCTGGTGTGGTGGTGGTGGTGGTGGTGGAACAAACTCTACGTGTTGGTATTTAGGCGTCTTTTTACCCCATTCCTAACTACATCTCTGGATTTTCTGGACCTAATATACGTCGTTGCTTGTGCATAAGCTCCGACTTTTATTGGCGTAGATATGCCTTAAAATATGTTGTAATAGGACTTGTGGATACGAGATCAAACGTTAATTACCTGTAATATAAGGTCGCTGCTCATAATTGCTCATGTTAAGGAATATTAGAACACAATTTACATTTACAAAGCAGAGTAAATATAATAATATGTAGCTAAACCTAAACATGTTTGTCAATCGGTTCATATAAGTTACCGACATAAGTTATTTCATGTTATGTAGTAGCTTTTTCATTTCATAATTGTATTGTATTTTTTTATCTTTCTTTTCTCTTTTGTAGGTGTAGTAGGTTTTTAATATAAGGTCACTGCAATTCCCTCATAGCATTGTTTTAAGGACTTAGATTTTCTTGAAAAACATATCTCTACACCAACAAAAATATTAATAGAATTTTATTACTCGCTATTTTAATTTTCATTTTAAGTAGGTCCTTCATGTTGAGGACCTCTCTGGCGCAGTGGACGAAGGCCCACCTGAGACGCAAAAGATGGCGAGAGGAGGGTGGTAGAAATATTTGTTTTATCTGCAAATATTTGTCTCCGGCCTAGGTGCTTTATAAATAACTTTAACTATTTACCACATTTATATCAAGTTTTGGCAACAAAAGTAAATATATATATATACATAAAATTAGTACATAAGTCATGTGTTTCAATAATAAAAGCTCTGCTTAGTTTGGGGCTTCATCATTCTGAGTATCCAGCATTATGTGCTATTAACTTTAGAAAACAAGACAAAATCAAACATTATCACGAATAAAATAATCTAAAACATTATTTCGTTGGTAAACCTATTAAGGGTACACAAGAAGGAGATAGAACCAGGAGTACCTATTACAGAAAAGTCCGCCCGAAAAAGCCGCCACCGTGCAGAGCGCAGCAGCAATTTTGATATGCATTATTTTGTACTTACTAATAAAGTTAAAAATAATTACTTATGACAATGATAAAAAATAACATAAAATATGAAGTTATAAGCATGGTAGAACCAAGGTATGAGCATGATATTGTGATTCTGCCACCGAAAAGGCAAAAAGTAATCCCCCAATAACATTAAAAAGCAGTCCCATACATTAGCCATAAGCCCCTTAGCGGTACGTGAAGAAACTTGAACTACAGTCCCTTACTCGAAACGTATAGGTAGGTAGTAGGTAGGTACTAAAATTTCACTCACGCACGAAGAACCGCGCTGAGATTGTGACACAATGGAAGTGTACGCACTGGGGCGTTATGATGTAGCGTTTTTAATCCTCTACTAAAAAGAGGGAGATACAAAATCAATACACAAATCTTACAAATTAGTTATCATGAAAAGTGTTTCTTTGTGAGAATAAATATTATATAACCATAAATCTTCGCCGTTTTGTGATAATGTAGACGAGCTATTAGTAAAAAATATTTTTAAAGTAAAGGTTATACCACCACGTACCTATTTAGGAAAACTGTAATTACTTAACATACTAAGATTTTTTTTTTTCAAATTCAATCTTTATACTTGAAGATTACAGCGTTATCTTGCTAAAGCATTCAGACTGAACTGAAAAAAAGTAACTTTGTGTAAGTAAATATTGACCAGAGAGATAGATAGATAGATGCCCAAGATACAGAGCACTCGCCCGATGGTCGAACAACATCGTGGACGTAGCTGAGAATCTGTGGATGAGGCTTACAGGAGACCGGAAAAAGTGACGAGATAAAGTGGAGCCCTATACGCAACAGTAGGTGTTAACAGGCTAAATTAGGATAAAGATGAAGTAAATAAGTAATTAAAAACGCGGCCTTTCCAAAGCCAGGGCGTAATAAAGCTGCATCCTCACTAACCGGATTACGCGCGCCGCCGCCCTGATATGTTCAGAGTGGCGGCCGCGCGGTATACATTGTTGATGACCGGACGGCGACAAACCTTTCATGCATTCTACAAAGACGTGTTTGATAACACATTTTGAAAGTTTTGTACGTCCAAGATCAACAATGCCAGGTTTATTTTTTGTATTTTATTAGCTGAATACTGTATATATTACTAGCTTTCACTCGCGTGGTACCCGGATAAAAAGTATGTATGTATTAATATGTCATAAACTATGTATATTTTAAGTTTCAGCCAAATCAATTCAGCCGTTACGGCGTGAAGCGACACACAAACTTTCGCATTTATAATATTATTAGTATGAAGTGTGATAGTGTACTAAAAAAAATGCGAGCTATAAGCAACCAAAAAGTGAAGATAGTAATTTAAGTGAATGCCTTAAATTGTTTAATGATTAATCTCTACTTACTAGTAGAGTATACATTGGCCGTGGAAGTGCAGGAAAAAAATTTCGGCCCCCGTGTCGAAAGAAACGATTAGAAAAGTTGCACAAGAAGTGATGAACGTTGGATAGCACATAGACAGATAGGTATAAATTTATTGCACACCATACAAAGAATGACAACTTAAATAAATGCATTAAATAATGGCAATGGGCAACCTTATCGCTTAAAGCGATCCCTTCCAGTAGGATCCTTTTGACTTACAACCAAAACTGTGAGAACCAACCAAATCCAAAAGTCAATCACTCTTCATCTAATACTTAATCATCTAATTAATTCATGTAATCTAAATACCGACATAGAAAAAACTCCCCTTATGAAGACATTTTTTTTTCTACTGTAAATAATTATTTAGAAAACCAACATTTAACGCAATAGAAACAGTAACTTAAACGCATACATGAAAAGAAATTAAAAGAATGTTCTAATTATGTGCTAAAATGTAACAAAGCTTTCAAAATGTGTACTTAAATTGCAAAAAAAATCTAAGCAAAAGGAGCATCCAACGCGAAATGGTCAACAACACGTTTTCAATAAACAAACAAGTTTTTGTTGCAACTCGACACCGAGAGGATTTCGGTAATCGCATCAACGGCCGAGCGTTAAATCCGCGCCGTGTGTAGGGAGCGTAATGCGGATTTCTGTGTTTGAATGTAACTAAGGTACCTCCATATAAAAAAAAAGACGCGTGGCACTCGGGGACTGTCGCGGTAAAGCTATTGCATGGCATTTTGTATCAACTTATGCAATTATAATTATTTATTTATTTTATTTATGCAGTATTTCTTTTTCTTTGATATTAATTCAAGTTACACTTTTTGAGCGTGGTGATCGTCTCGATTCGTGCGAGCTTCGTAGAGTCGTACAATACGTCTAGTTGCACGCACACAAACACCGTGTCGAAGACTGCCGAAAAGAAACGACGTTAGACAATGCACGGCCTTCAAGCCACACCTCCGTGCCCGTCGGAGTGGGGAGCGTGAGGTTTTTTTTCGTTACGGAATTTCTGGATTCGGTCCCCGCGCTCAAGGCCCTCGATAGAAGCTATGCAATAGCTTAAAATATGAAGATTTCATAAAAAATAGGAATACGAGTAATTATTCCTCTTTCGAACTCGAAGCCTTCAAGAGGTTGGTATACTAAAAAAACTTATAAAATTAAATATATTTGGATTTAGGTTACGATAAGGTTATGTTTAGTAATAACGGGGAGTAAACTATCTAAAAAAAAATTAAAGCTTAAGTAGGTATCTTATTATGTGCAAAAGTAATAACAATAACCCACCTAGCCGTTTTCGGCTTCGGTAACTGGCTTTTATTTTACTTTTTGTCTAAGCAAAGCCAAGTCAGATACGCGGATATTTTTGGTCCGCGCAATACACAGATGTTATCTCTCCTCCACACTCCCTTTGACCCAGTGGAACGGAGCACCGCTTCCATCAGAAGAAAGTAAGGATGCAGTATCTGAACGACGATAACAAAACCCCTATCTTCGTTCTTAAGGCCTTCCACAATGCCTAGCTGCCTCGACACCAACAGTGGACTGCAATTGTAGCCGAGGCCCTATACATTATGCGGGGATACAGTACCTACTAGGTTGGTAGTTACTGTTTCGATTGAGTAGGAAAGTATGACTTTCTTGATATTAAAAAAAATAGTAACATGTCAACAATTTCTAACAAAAATTCAGATTATGAAATTTTCTTATTTCGTGCGTTGCAAAAAACGGTTTAAAATGTTCTACGGATAGCGAAGTTTTTACAATTTATCGGTAAAATCTCATTCGAAAATCGATAATAACTGTCAGATAATGGCGCCAATCGAAGTGTTAAACGCGCCCTATATTTTGACAAAAGAGGTTTTGCTATAATCCTCTTACTTTTTTTCTCAGATGACAAAGGTATTCTGTCATTCTGCCGACGGCGTTGCTCCTTTGTCGGTTGGAGTATATTATTTGTGTAAAAAAAAGCTTTTTGTGAGTGAAAGATGAAGTATTTTTCGCTTTTACCGACTGAGTAGAAAAAATAGATATAAACGAATTAGAGATAACATACCTACCCTTATACAACAAAGAGCTGCTCGCGGTAAAGGAAAAATTAGCCTAATTATGCTACTTCTGGTCTAGGACTACGTTATATAAGTTAAATGGTATACACAATTTTATATTAATTTAATTTAATGTAATATAATACATTTTTTATTCTATTGCCAAGCTGTTTATTATTACTTAGGTTATTAAATGCCACTCTCTCTCTCTCTCTCTCTCTCTCTCTCTCTCTCTTTACAATTTAGCATACCAATACAGGTCAAACATGTTTACATAAAATGTTTCAAAACTTATTTCATATTTCATTGTACCTACATTTCATCTTATTCATCATCATCATCATCAGCCTATAGCAGTCCACTGCTGGACATAGGCCTCCCCTAATGAGCGCCATTGCGCCCTGTTCAGAGCTCGACGCATCCAGCTTCTACCAGCATATTATTTCATCTTATTATATAAGTGTTTTCGGCAAGTAAATTATTTATTTAAATATATCTTTATATCCTCCAGTATTAGATTTCTCCAGGACTGAATAAGAAGTTAGTTCTTGTAATTAAAAAGCCTAAATGTCATGTCATACCTTGTTCATCACGTTTTATTTTAATGTGGCCAGAACTGTAGCAGTTAATTAACATTATTCATAGACTGGCCAAGAACGAGCTTGTTTTGAGACATGGGTTCTTCATTATTTTTGGGACTATATTTTTGTAATAAGATTCTTAAATAACCTTAACCGTCCTACAGCTGGACCAAAATCGGAGTAGATTTTGGTCCAGCTGCCTTTCAACTCTTCCGTCTACATTAATTTTAGTGTTACGTAGATTTGCCACTTAGTTTTTCACTGCTCTTATAATTTATGATTCCCTTTTTAAATTATTTTTAACAAAAATACCGATTTTTGTTAAAATTAATATATACGGTTTTTATACCGTATATATAGGGAAAAATTTTACCTCATTGAGGGCAGCTGCTTTTTTTTATATTTAAAAAGTTTTGTTCTGACAAAACTATAAGTTTATTTTGAAGAAAAAAAAAATGCCATCATCAGATTTTAGAAAAAAATTACCGTCAGCACAGAACATCAAATTTGTCAAAAAAAAAACAAGTTGGTCTCAATCGAATCTATTTCCCTACAGAAAAACTTCTCCCAAAGTAACTTACTAAATCAAATCGTAAGATTTCGCGAAAACGCTAAAACAAAAAAAATCCATTCATTTTGTATGAACCAATTCCAGAAAATACTCTGTTCTTATTTTAAATTGGCCTGTCGTAATGTTTTGCAGAATGATAATAGCCCCGTTTACCACTAAGCGTCGAATTGCATGTATGAACTCAATGTTATGGCGAATGCTGTTTCATAGAAATTGCATGGAAAATATTTTTTGTAATTTTCGTGAAAACTTACGATTTGATTTCGTAAGTTACTTTGGGAAAAGTGTTCCTGTTGGGAAATAGAGTCAATTGAGACCCACTTGTTTTTTTGACAAATGCCATTTTCTAGGCTGACAATATTTTTTCAAAAAATCTGAAAATGCCATTATTTTTTACTTTAAAATAAACCTATAGTTTGTAACTACAAAAGAAAAGTTTTCTGCCCTCAATGAGGTAAAATTAGTCCCACCCTGTATATGTATAATAATAATAATGCTGGAAACTATCACACAGCATCATATAGCAACGTATACAAACGTATTTATACAAAATATTTAAAAAATTATAACTAATTATTATAAATTAATTATTGATATTTTTACTTGTGCGTAAATATACGTTATGTAAGGAATTATGACTCAATGAACGTCGAACGTAAAAGAGTAATTGATAATAAGATTTTAAGCTTCAACAAAATAATTCAAGATACCGAACCCTAAAATCAAAACGTCTCTCTCAGCTAGCTCTAATTGAGTTAGTGCCTACTCCGGCAATTAACAGATTGTACTCTTGTATGAACATGTATGGTAGTTACTCTGTTTTTGTATGATCTTCGGCGTTCCCATACACCGACTGTCACGACTTATACAAAAGTAATTTGTACTTTTTAAGGTTGAGTTTCACTCCATTTAGACCTCCGACTAGATGGAAAGATGAATTGTGAAAGGCTGCTGGAAGATGAATGCGTCGAGCGGAGCACAGAACGCAATGACGCTCATTAGGGGAGGCCTTTTCCCAGCAGTGGGCGGATATAGACCAATCATGATGAAGGTTGAGTGGTGGACACGAGACGGTCATTGTAACAGGGGACATCCTTCAGCGAGATGGGTCGACGAAATCAGAAAGGCCAGTGGCATAACTAAAGGGAGACCTATGTCCAGCGTTGGGTGAAAAATGGTTAATAATGATGATGCACGTTTATAGCTCAAGGTACTTAACGATTAATAATTGAAATAAGCCAGCTTCAACGAAACCCATTCCTAAATATGCTATTTTTTAAATCTCAATGGTACCAATCGGGACGACAAAACATTGCAAACGAAAAAAGAATTTACTTAATAAATAAATAAAATAATAAATATTAGGGACACGGTCAACAGATCCCACACTAGATCGAGCCTGTAATATGGGTACCAGAGACTGATATACATACATAGATACATAGAAAGCACCCAGAAACAGAACAAATATTCATAATAAAGTCAAATCTGTTCATAAATACCTGTGAATTGACGGCAAAAAAACAAAAAAATACAACCGAATTTCTCCTTTTTACAGAAGACAGTAGAAAATAATTTTACAAGATAAAAATCTTTATAAATCATATATGTACTTACTAGCTGAAACACCCTTGCTCGCATAATACCCGGATAAAAGGTATCCTTTAAGTTAATCCTTGTCTAGAAATGCATATGTACAAAAAACCCAGTTAAATCCATTCATTAGATTTGGCATGAAAGAGGAACAAATATTTCACATGTTCACATTTTATAAACTTTTGCTATCATAATGTTTTTAGGAAGTCTGTAATTTTTTTTTCAATATCAAAATTCCAGTTTACTTTAACCCAAATAATTAATAGTATTCTTCTTTATCAGTAGTTTTAGGGCCCTTCTACATGTGACATTTCGTTTCCAGAACGACACGCGGTGCCAGACGCCACGTGTGCGGCTGCCCTATTTTTTGCGGACATTCCATTGTGTTGACAGGGCTAATTAGCTTGTCTGCTAAATATTTGGAGCAAAAACTATTAATGACCAATAGAGATTTATTATATGAAATGCTTTAAGGTGCCTTACCTTACCTTACTTTTTAATAAACCGGCTGTAATAAGAGGTGCGGGTTCGATTATGTGTTTGTGGATACCTGGAATAAATTATAGCTGGACCACTTTTGGACCTAGTACCACGTGAGCGAAGCTACGGGTGGAAGGCTAGCTAATTGTATAAAATCAATAGCCAACCCTCAATAGACGAAATGAATTTGCCGCAATCAATACTGAAACGTCACGCGTCCGGTCAGCGGCTTCCGCTTCCGGTTCCGGATGGCGCGCTTCCGGTTGTCTTGCCCGGGGGAAATTAATATATTTGTATTGGCTTCTTGTGCTGAGAAAGCAATCTGAATTGTAAATAGTCTGGGGGAGTACCTATTGTTTTCATTAAGATGATGGTCCCGGCTTTGTCAGTCGGTAAGCCATGTCGGAGGCCTTCGGGCGGACTAAAAACTCCAACACTAGAGTGACCACTACCAGACTACGAAAAATAAGAGTAAGATTTTTTCTTGTTATTTGCAAAAGTTAGCCAAGTTTATCTAATACTATCAAAAACCCTGCCTATTCAGTCCACTGCTGGACATGGGCCTCCCCTATGTGAAGGGTTATGCCCATAATCCCCACGCTGAGGATTCGGGTTGGGGATCGCAGGGCACAGTTTCTCGCAGTATACTATCAAAATTTTATATTCCTAAAAGTGACAAAAATTCTTTCCAATTTCCACTCATGAATCAATATAGTACTTAAGGACCTTTTTTTGTACTTTTATCTGGAAATTGAATTCTGACTAAACCTCTTTGTGCCATAGATGTAATACCGTGGTGTAAGACTTTATAGTATACCACTCTCCATAGATAGTTTGAAAACTACTTGTAGTTAAGTAGATACTTTCTTACAAAATTATAAAAAAAAACATTTCATAATAGAGCATCTTAACACGTTGTCTGCTGGCCTTGGACATACCTAACGCTGCGCTGGACATCTTAACACGTTGTCTGGAGCCGGTGCAGTAAGTACTGAACATGGAGGATGTGTTATTCGGTACTCAAAGCGTAGAATAAGTACTTCCTTCCTCACCTCTTAAAACATCGACACTTAAAATCATCTAAAAATAAACTATTTTCAACCTTTCTTGGGACATCTGCTCATAGACCAGGCTCTTATCTATAGAGAGGTATTATCTATGAAGTCTATCTTTGATGTAACGTTAATGAGGTTCGGTGCGAACATTTGGCGCCAGGTTTTTTTTTGGTTCTGCCTATTTTTTTACACGCCTCACACGTTGCTACCTAATTAGGAGAAAGTATCCATTTGACGCGTGATTTGAAGTAAAAATGACTTTTATAATTAATTTGTTAAGTATTTTTCCCTTTGCCCAGCAGTGCAAAGGCGGATTCATTAAAAAACAGTTAACTTTTTCAAAATTCAAATTCAATTTCTTTATTTATTTAGAACCTTTAATTTTTTTTATTTTACTAATAATATAACACTATTTTTTTACAAAAATTCGTAAGGTGACTGAAGAAATTGGCAATCAACTCTGTATGCATACAGATTTCAGATATACAATATAAGCCATGGCTTATATTTTTTTAACGTCATTGAGTTATGTCGTACATATACATATACATATACATGATGATACAGAGAAATCATTGACCGTAATAAAGTAAAATAACATGTATTATTTTTAGCAATAATTTAGATTAATGTAAGTTAAGTTATACTAAGATTTTTTATAATTTATATTAGTTGTACCTTCAGGAGGAGGTGATTATTTTTAATTTAATTTTAGCTATTTACGCCTGAAACACAGGATTACCTAGTTCAGGCTTACTACTCACTACTCTCACAACTCTTACCTGATGTTTAAACTTTCTTGAATAATTTTTATTTATTATTTATAAATGCTACTCTTAACTATTACATTGTTTTTGAGAGTTGAAAAAAGTTTCATATTAAAAATATTTGAAATTATAGAATTATTTAGTTAATTTTAGAATTTTGCATTATTTAAATTTATTTTAGAATTTTACATATATTTAGCACGTTTTTATGTACCGAGATTATGGTAGGTTCTGTATTGATACTAATATTTTCTGCCTGTTGAGATAATTTATAAGACTCAGCTTAGAGATAGGGAATAAATTGGTCTATTTATTTATTTAATCACAGTCAACCTATAAGAACCTACCTACGCCACTGCTCCCTCCCTATTTTCAGCTTGACGCGTCCAGCTTCAAACAGCAGGTCTTTCGCAAATTCCTATAGTTTTTATTCGCCACACACAATTTGGGATTGTTGATTTTTTTCACTGAGTCATTATAATTCGTCAAATCAAATAAAGCTCGAAAAAAAATCTAATAAAACTCCTCTTATATATTTTTTTAATACATATACTTATATTTTTTTTTATTGAGTTTTTTTTGATTGAGATAATACTCTATACTATAGAGTCACACTAGAGTATAATATATCGATGGAAAACAGCCATAATTTTGACAAGGTAGTGGGTCAGCCAAGTTCAAACCAAATATAAAACGAAAACCATGTAATGACTAAACAGAATACAGACGCAAAACAAGTTTTTCATCGTACAGGATCGTTACAATCAAACAACACTGAAGCTAAATGGCGCTCAGATAGGTACAAACGTACAGCCTGCTGCCTGCTACATCAAACACGAACCCACCGCGATTAATCACAAACAAACCACCTAGAACACCAAACATTAACATACAGAGATTAAGAAAAAAGTCAAAAAGAACTGACGGATCAAAATCATAAATCATGCTCATTATATCCGAACCGGATTATTTTTTTACAGAATAAAATGCTCAAAAAAGCATCAAAAGGCTATAGGGGAGCGCCATTTTGTAAGGGTATCGGCGATTAGGGCGGGAAAATAGACGGGCCCGGGCCAATGAGCGCGCTCGTTTCCCTAAGGCGGTGAGGGAGTCAGCCAATGGGGGGAAGGTCGCTCTGCTCATGCGCTTTCGAGTCGATCCATAGAATATAGATATAGTACGGCAGTGTGGGCTTGTCCACTGCCACGAGACGACGTATATGTCAAACGATAGAATAAATTACACAAAAAAAATATGACGAAGTGCCCCAGGACTTAGTGGAATTTAAATTGTGCCTCGTGTCGTACTGTGCTGGTATTAACTTAAGTGATTTATCATTATCAAACAAAAAAGAAAAATACCTAGGCCATTCGAAAAAATTGTCTCTACTAAATTCTTTTATTGAAAATATTCCGGAAGTCGTCGTCTTGGTGGTCAGTAATCATCGGTGAAGGGATGGTGATGGCCAGCGGCGGTGGTGGCGGACTGGTGCAGTCGCCACCTGACATGATGCACCATCACATCATGGACACCTCATCACATGTAGAGATGATGCCCAGTAAGTACACAAACCCTTTGTTCATAGAAGTACCTAGTTGAGCTTATGAAGGGCTTGTCCTAGTAGTATCTACCTACTGCCTACCAATGTGTCTATCTCTGCCGCGAAATGCTTTGTTTCGGATTGAACTTGCACCCGCGACTTTGCTCGAGCAGTTATAACCCTGATTTCTTATAATATTATATATGTCTATGTTATCCCTCGTTTACCTAGAATTACTAACATAAATAACAACAATTTTGCTCAAACCAGTATTTTTTGCTTGAAGTGGCATCAAACAACTTCAAATTTCACATTTTATCTTTAGGTTTACCTTTATTATATTGATCTTCTTCTTCTTCGTATGAGCTAGTGGTCATCTCTGGTGTCTGGTAGGCGGCTCGAAGCCTCCGACCGACACCAGAATAATATTGGCTAGATCTGAAGTAGCTTTTGCACTTCTGAATAAAAAATTTGAATTTTAAAGTTGAACTGATGCCTATTTCTGACACCAAGCAGCGTCAGTTTCTGCCGTTTGCTAATAATGTGCTGTATCTTATCTTCTTTTGTGTAACAACACCGTCAACAACATAACAACACCTGCCCATTAAGTCCACTGCTGGACATAGGCCTCCGATATAAGAAAGGGAAAATGCCCTTGAGGGCGTGCAGATTCGGAGTTTTTCTTCATATTTCACAAATTCTTTAAAATATTTGTTACACTTAAGAGGAAATGAGACAACACCGTTAAAGCATACCTTTAGTAATGATTTTTTTATCTGTAAAATATTACCAAATTGACCAAATTTATATAATGTTTATTTAAACATTTAACAAATAAAGAGCAATTGACCCCAGATTGAAATTTTGATAACATTTTCTTAATATTTTAATCTCTTTTTCTTAAAAGACCGTTTATTATTGTTGTATAGCAGAATACCTATTTTAACATCTGCCAATATCGACAGTCCGAGTGCCCCTATGCCTACCTTCCACCACGGAACAGCTGACTTGCAACTGATGTTTTTATCAAACGGAAATTTTAATTGACAGCATAATTCCTGATAACTTGTAAGGAATAATTTTTTTAATGATATTTTTTCAATTCTTCTTCTAATGGCGCTCTAGGGCGCCTACGTTCAGCAGTGGACTGCTAATAGGCTAATGCTGATGATGATGATTTATATACCCACCTGTATCTAATAAACGCATCAAAATAATTTACTAATGACACAATTAAATTAAAATATCAAACTTGTGCAATAAATAACTTTTAAATTATAGTTTCGTTATGTAAATACGAAAACAGAAGGTTTTATTTTGTATTTATTAGCCAATTTGTTTAAATTTATTCATCCAAAACTATTAAATACATAATATGCATGTAAATTAAAGTTTTTTTGCATTTTGACTTGGTGTTTTATACATAATTATCATTTTTAACGAATTATCACCCTAATTTGGATCTAGAAACTTATAAAAATGAAAAATTGAATGGAAAGCTACATTTAAATAAAGTACTACATGGAAGATAATGTGAACTCGTTTTTTTTTAAATAACAGTTGAAAAATAAATCTCTTAAAGGGTCAAGCTCGCCTCTGTACCTACATATTTGCCATACGGTTTGTTTGCATTATTACTGTGTAGGTACAATAAAGAATTACAAGAATTACAGAATATTTTTTAATTGAAATAGGTGTGTATAATTAATATATTTCAAGCTTATTTAATACCTTATTTTCTTAGCTTATTGAAATAAAAGAACATGCACAATTAAGAATACATTTCCAAAAAAGATATTAGGTATTATCCCTTAATATGTTGGCTAATCCCGACTTACCTCTTTATGGAGAAGCTAATCCAGTGGCAATAGTGGATAGATATTTATATTCGATATTTTGATTCGAATATGGAAAGCTAAAAAGGGTTTGATGTATAGTATTATGTAAATGCAAAAGATTGTGCACGTAGGAACTTCTATAGAAGTTCCTACGTGCACAATCTTTTGCATTGCATATTAATACTGTACTGTAATAGGAACTTTTATTACATTGGGTAGACTTTCGTTTGACCACGAACTCATCTGTTAAATAACGTTGTAGTCTAAGATGGAGCACGAAGGCACTATTACACTACTACTAGAAGACACTATTCACTCTAGACTTAAAGAGTCCCGGATTATAGTTCTGACACTGGTAGAGAGTTCCAATCCTTGGCAATTCGCATAGTAAAAGTACAAGAAAACAGTTTAATATATTTTTTTAAAGATAACCTTAGCATAAATTTGTTAGATTAAATAAAATGGTAGAGTTAATAAAAATAAATAATGCTGGACACTATAACACATCATCATATGGCCCCAAAGAGCTTGTATAGAAATGTGTTATGAAAACCACATGAATTAATACTACTTTTATACTTTTTTGTAAATACTTATATACACCCAGACACGATGTAATATTTGAAGATTATACAAACATTTATCTTGCGGTAGGAATCAAACCAGTAACCTTCTGCGTCTAAGGTGGACCTTCGCTCACTGCGCCTTATGAGGTCGTCCTAACACAAGGATAGCCGAGGGCAGAAGCAAGTCATACATAAAACAAACATTTAACTATACCTAGAGTAGGTATAAATGTTTGTTTTATGCAAGTCATACATAAAACAAACATTTAACTATACCTACTCTGCCATACGTTATGGGAGTCGTCGGGTACTTAGTAATAGATTCCTAAGCAGGGGTTTGAAGCATACTAAGTATTTGATAATCTGTGTATATGGGGGTTGTCCTTAGAGTAGTAAATTGCAAGTCATAGACAGCCTTTTTCTCATGCAATGTTCTACATCACACAGATACGATACTATTGGAAGAGTGGAGTAAAGATTTTATGTTATTGACTAGAATTAGAGATGAGATGTTCACCGGCCTGCCACTACCTGCCCGATGATGGTCGGAGGATATTGTGAAGGCAGTAGGAGACCAATGCTCTCCTACTGCCACAGTCTGGAAGAACAAGAGACAAGATCGCCAGGAGTGGCGTGATAGAGAAAACACTGGTGTTACTGGCTGAATAGGTAGAGAGAGATTAGAATTGGTGGCATTTCTGAAAACTTTTCACTTAGACTTTTAACTTTTTCGTTAAATATAAAGTAACTATTATTTTTACGAAATGAGTTTCAATTCGTTCCTGTTCAAAAATAATGCATTTATCCCTCAACTATAGTTCGGAATGGATGGATAGATAGATATTTATTTAACGACCTCTGTGGCACAGTGGGCAAAGGCCCGCCTGAGACGTAGAAGGTGGCGGGTTTGATTTCGCGAGATAAATGTTAGTATCTCTGTATTTACAAAAAAAAGTAGTATACTCGTCATATCGGTCTTGTAGTTCCCATAATACAAGCTCTGCTTAGTTTGGGGCTATACGTTGCTGTGTGATAATTACATATATGTCTAATGTCCCGTTCATACATGACTAAGCCTAGGCTGGTCGTCGTTACTCCGAGGTCTGGCAGACCGAGGGCATTATTTCTGCTAATGCAAGCGGCACATTAGAGGGTTAAAAGATTTATCGTCTAGGGTTGTGATTTAGGGAAACTATGCGTTTTTCTCTATTTGATGAAGAAAAGTTTAGGGTGATTTTTCATTTACCTAATGCCCCACAATTGGTTTGATTCTTTCATTTTAATATAACACTGTAGAAATAAAATACCCATTGTTAGTTGTACAATGGTACGTAATTATTTATAGAATAATAACAAAAAAATAGCAATGGAAGGGGAATAGAGCGCACGATAAGCTGAAAATAAATAAATAATTACAAAATATTCTTTGAAATAAGTACTTAAACATTTATATTTAAAAGATTCATATCATACCTACTACAAACACCCAAATATGAAAGCAAAAGGAATCATTAGATAATTTTATAATAGGTAGCCTGAGGTAAAAAAAGTCCCAGTCTCAGTTCTATGCCAGCCTTTATGACTCTATAAATCTATCTTTGACAAAGCAATGTATCTACTGGAGAACTAAATCAAAGATTGGGCTGATCATGGTCCTTAAAAACTGATCTTAGTGTGATTGATTACAAAATATAAATGCAAAAATTTGTGTGTTCCCTCCCACTCAACTCCGTAACTAATTTGGACAGAACCTAGAATATATATAGTTTATGACTAGAATTGACACATTCAAAGGCTATTTTTTATGCGTTTACCATGAGAGTTAAGCCGCGGGCAAAATCTAGGACTTTATAAATGCAAAAATTTGTGTTTGTATGTTTGTTCCCACTCAACTCCGTAACGGCTGTACGTTGATTTGAATATAATTTGGAATATAAATAGTTTATAACTTGGATTAGCATAGGCTGCTTTTGATCCCTGTAACACATGAACGGAGCCGCCGGAGTTGCTAGTTCTAGCATAAATTGCAAAGTTGCAAACACTTAAGTACATCCATATCCTTCCATTATCCTAAGAGATACCTGGTGTACTTAACCCTGGTACGTCTACTTAGCACGCAATCGCGGCTGATCGTAAAACTCTGCCCATGCTAAAAGGTAAACAGAGCTTTTGCTCAAATGCAAGAAAAACAGTAAATGTAGGTAAATTTATTAGTTGTTAAAATCTCTAAAATAACAATTTTGTATGGAATTTGCTGTGAAATTGTTATAGTAAGATTTTAACTTTGTAGACATGGTTTAATTTTAAATATTTATTTACTAGCTAACTTGAAATTTGTTGTCCTGTCCAAATTATTTATTTATTTCACACACAAAACTGGAAAGTACAGGTGCTATGCTAGGCTAAATGCAGCTTATTAGTAGCTTAGAGAGTAAGAATACATTATACTACTATTATTTTATATCTAGAGTTAACATACGAAGGTTTTATATTTCGTACACAGCAGTAGGTATATACAATTACAAGATCTTTACTAAATATATTATAATTATACCTACATATTACAAAATTTTAAACCTATTACTAAAATGAAATAGCCTAACAAAACCACACGGAGAGTGCCCAGAATGCTGGCTTTGCCACGTTGGATAGCAAGGCTGGTTGGCCCAAATTATGTCACTTGGGATTTTCTACTTTTTGTGATATTATTTTGTTGTAATTTAAATGTCTCTTTATTATAAAAATGCTAGAAGCCAGCATTCCCATCACGCGTGGTCTTAAATAAGCGTTCTGCCAAGTTTTTGAAAGCTAAGTTAAAGTTAACATACACTCGAGAGCAATGAATCCGGGTCACTCAAAGAATCCAAAAAATCTCGGAAAGTAAGAATGCTAGGTTAATGCAATAAATTGTATTTAATAGACAATTTAATACTCCTTAAATGAAAGTATTAAAACTTCTTAGTTATTGTAAAGTTATATCATAAAAAAATCAAATTTGAAAAGGGAACACTGTCGAAGATGGAACTACGAAATTACAGGATTTGTTTTTGCTTTTGTTTGTAATCTGTCATTTATGTTGGTACATAAACCAGGTTGATAGTGCTCAATATTCATTATTCAAGCTGAAATCATGTCGCTTACACTTGAAGAATGCACCAGAATACTTACATTGGTGGAAACCGGCCGGAGTCAGCGCGATACAGCCAGGACTGTCGGTGTGTCGCTGTCAACAGTACAAAGAGTTCTCCGACGTTACGAAGAAATTGGTTCTAACCTACGCAGACCAAGAACGGGCAGAACTAGGTGTACCACAGCACGAGAAGACCGATATTTGGTGAACACCATGCTTCGAAATCGCTTTCTCACAGGAACTGAACTCACAAATCAGTTTCGACGCCTCGGAGGAAGTAACCCAAGTGCATGGACAGTAAGACGTCGGCTTGCTGAATCTAACTTAAAACCAAACGGCCCTAAACTGGAGCGTGGCCATCGTATTTCAAGACTAAGATATGCCCAGAACCACGTAAATTGGAGTATTGAAGATTGGTCGAAAGTTATGTTCTCCGACGAATCAAAATTTATGCTCTACAAGCACGATGGAAGACACAGAGTGTATAGAAGACCAGGGGAAAGATTCAAGCAAGCATGCATCGAAGAAAAAGTAGCCTACGGTGGTGGGTCTGTACTTGTGTGGGCCGGAATTTCCTCTGAAAGTCGCACAGAGCTGGTGATCATAGAAAACGGCTCTTTAACTAGCGTAAGATATGTGGAAGAAATCCTCAACGAACACGTTGGTCCATTTATGGTCAATTTGGGTGAGGATGCTATATTTATGCATGACAATGCCCGACCTCATACAGGTAGGATTGTGAATGACTACCTTCAAGAGATGAACATTACTTGTATGGAGTGGCCAGCGCGCAGCCCGGATATCAACCCGATCGAGCATGCTTGGGACGAGCTAGGGAGATGCGTAAAACAACGAAACCCTCCCCCAATCACGCTTCCTGAGCTCAAAATTGCTCTCACAGAGGAATGGGAGAATATTCCCCAAAATCGTATAAGGAACTTGGTGTACAGCATGCCAAACCGCGTAAACGCAGTAATGGAAGCACGAGGAGGTAATACGAAGTATTGAAATTCAAGAAAATCGTCATAAAGTTCAAAAAGTTCATGTTTCCTATTTTTGTTTTAAGGAGAGATCAGCAGTTTTTTTTCTTTATGTAATTTTGTGTAAATAAAATGTATGGTGACTCATATTTTTTTAACTTTCATTTAAGGAGTATTAAATTGTCTATTAAATACAATTTATTGCATTAACCTAGCATTCTTACTTTCCGAGATTTTTTGGATTCTTTGAGTGACCCGGATTCATTGCTCTCGAGTGTACTAATTCATTCCATTCAACAAAACAAAGCAATTTCAGATATAATTATTATACAATTTTTCAGTTTTTCCAATAAAAATCTTTCCTTTACAAACTTTATTCTGTCAATGACAGCCTTCATTTCACGATTTAAATAAATAAACTTTTTGAGGTTTTTACTGGTACCTGAAGATAGAAAAAGCACATGGCTCACCTTATGTTAAGTGGTAACGATTACCTGTCGCAAAGCATTGCATCGTAGGTCACTCAAGTTTGGAACGCGCCCTACGATGCCATTGCCTTGCGTCCATCAACTTGAGCCATGCACCTTCATGGCTCAAGTTGATGGACGATAAGCCTCTCGTGCCTGAAAACTTGTAGTTATATAGGCACATCTAAAACTGAACTAAGTATAGTATACTATACTCTTCTATCTACTCGTTCTCTTACTCTACTTGTCTCTCTTAACTATTCGTTCTAGAACTGAACTTAGTATAGTGTACATATACTACGAATAGATAAGAGATGTGACTTATGTATGAATGTACCTAAGTAGTACACAATTTGTGGGATATTTTTTTAAATCGACCTTGTCTGTTCATCTGCTGGGCAATGGTTTTACCTAATTAAAATTAAGTTATCACAATCACTCCACACTAATATTAAACATGCGAAAGTTTGTGTGTGTGTGTATGTTTTTTCCCACTCAACTAAGTGTCGGCGTAAGCGGGCCACACGCGACAGCCACAAAAGGTGGCCACTGGCATATTTCCTGTAGTTGCATATATTATATATGGACTTGCCGCACACGGTTGACGCTTGAATCCGCTACTCGGCGCGGCTTCTAGCTTCAAGGCGCACGGCGCTTGTGGCTGTCACGTGTGGCCCGTTTGCGTCGATACTTACTGATATAGTTTATTTTAATTTTAATAATGATATTAATCATTGTACTATTATTATTGAATATATGTGCTTTCTTTCTTTTCTTCCTTTCTTTCTTTCTTACATAGTTTGCGACCTTTAAGTCCTGGAACATATAGTAGGTTAACGGATACTTTATATCCGGGTACCGCGTGAGCGAAGCCGCGGGCGCTAATTTGGTTTCAGAACTTTATTCTTATAGGAATTATAATAACTACTTAAAGAAGAACTTAAAATAACAAAAGTATTAGGGCTAAATGCTAATGTACGCGAACGTGCTGCCTAAATAAACATAATTTTTGTTACCTAATTCTAAAAAGACAACAAAATGAAAAATACCCATTAAAACTCTCCGACCAAGGCACGTAAGTAAATAGAAAAATGACAAATTAAACTAAACAATAAAATAAAAATAATTTCTTCATATTTTCCTAAACAGCGTCCTATTTTGTACTTTTTTATGGCAGGTCCGGTAACTGTCAAAATTACGACATCAAATCGTACGCACGTCGCACACGCACCACAGTGCTAATTTTGTTCACGTGTCCAATTTGAATTTGACAATAATTATCGCATTTTGTTAACCAATAATGTCAATATGTTTGGCCGGTTGCGTAATCTAGTTAATTTAGGCTAGGTCAATAAACTTCTTAATAGTGAATACAATACATAAATACTACAGAGCATTGTATATGAGAGTCCTATTCGGAAAAGATCGAGATAATCTTTTGATAGTGATGCCGTCGTAATATCTCCTCGAATGATAATTTGTGAAACCGCATCTTATCAGCTTTAGCCCATTCTGCCAATAAGTTCGTCAATATCTAAGTTGATTTTTTAGGGTTCCTACCTCAAAAGGAACCTTTATAGGTCCGTTTGTATGTCTGTCAAGACAACACGTGAACTTATAAAGTTAAAATAACATCAAATACTAAGTCTGTAATATATTGGAGATGTGAAAATTTCAAACTTCTTAGTCAACGCAATCAAAAGTTACTGCCATCTTGTGCAATGAATTTATACTGCCCGAAAAAACAAAAAGAATAAAACTAGACTATCGGAAGCCTGTTAGACTGTATCTTTCAGATTCCCAGACTATTAAAAAAGCTTTCGATCTATATTAATCTTTACCAAAAGCAATAACAATAATAGTATTTTCAACATCATCCGTAAACAATGGCCGGAGCGCGTGTCTGTCCGTATGATCACGGTATTACATCTAAGTTTTACAACGGGAAGGGCCGGGGTATCGTGTAGGTGTCGGAATCTAATACAATTAGCTATGCGCTAAATGTAATAAATAATTGTATTATTAGATACGAGCCACGATATACTTGCCTTTAGATTATAGGAACAATGCACGGTTTTTATAAATTAAATATAATATTTAATTTAGAAAATTGACGGGTAAACATGGAAAATTATCTATGGATGAAAAAGTTGGTGTGAGTTTACAAGTTACAAGTTTATAACATGATTTTTAACTTGTATTTTAAGTTTAAATACTTATATCATACGAGTTTCCGCGCACGGCTTCGCTCGCAGGGTACCAGGATAAAAAGTAGCCTGTACTAGCAAAAAAGCACCCTTGGGAGGTGGAAATATCTAAAACGCTTAGATACGTATTGAGTTTAAATATATTATATTAAAAAATTGTAGATTTGAAGCCGACGGACTTTCAAATAAACTTTCATCCCTATTTTGCCTCCTAAAGGGTGGAGTTTCTAAAACTCTCTCCTAGAGGACATTATATTTTTTAAGGTACCTTTGTTGCAAAATTTGAAGTCTCTAGGTTTGCTGTGCGTTGATCACTTCGTCAGTCAGTTTATATATTTAGATTTTTCATGAGAGTAATACCAAAATAATTAGTGAAATATTAACCAACTGACATAATTATCCTATTGTGAGTACCTGCCTATTAAATTCTTGATTGTGAATTAATACATTACTGCAGTGGTCAGTAAAAGAGGCATTATTGTACGAATGTGTTAATGTGGGCCGAGGCGAAGCCGTGCACACATACGTAAGTCCATCAATGCCTGTGGCCTATACTTTTCTCAAATAAAGCGCGGTAATTAAAACTAAGTAGTTCCTGAAGGCAGAACTTGTATATTTTTCAATACACAGCTTTCTATTTGCAAGCCAGTTCAAAATTTAAATAAAACCTTTTGATTGCCATGTTTCAAGGTAAAAGATAGTTTAGTGTATGACAAATGCGGCACCATGTAGGTAGAAGTAAATAGGTTTGATGATGTTTTCATAAACTCAGAATTCATAAACTTAGTGCACACGATGTTCTGAATTCAATTTACTTTATCCTCTAGCGGATAAAACGGCTTTTGCACTCAGATATCAAAATAAGAGCAAACATACTCATTCCGAGATGGAGAGATGACAGCTAATTTACTACTAAGTATGCTCAGCATATTTGTCGTGTACTTTAAATATGTTTCAGGGCTCAAAACTATCTTTTACCCTGAAACATTTTTAAAGTACACGACAAATATGCTAAGCTTACTTAGTAGTAAATTAATTTTCATCTCTCTATCTCGGAAAGAGTATGTTTGCTCTTATATATGGTAAAAGATAGTTTTACACTGAAACATTTTTAGGCTCCTTCTCTCCTCCTTCACATTACAAACATTTTTAAAGTACACGACAAATATGCTGAGCTTACTTAGTAGTAAATTAGTTTTCATCTCTCCATCTCGGAAAGAGTATGTTTGCTCTTGTTTTGATATCTGAGTGCAAAAGCAGTTTTATCCGCTAGAGGATAAAGTAAATTGAATTCAGAACATCGGTGTGCACGGTGTAAAGTTTATGAATTCTGAGTTTTCATCAAACCTATTTACTTCTACCTACATGGAGCCGCATCTGTCATACAACCTTTTTTAATTTGTTAGAAACGCAGACTTAGAACCTTTGTGATTGTAAATGTTTTTTTTTTTGCATTTAGTCATTTCCTCGTTGAGGTGGGATGAAAAGTTACGTCTTGCACTCGAGTGCAAAGATTTTTCTCCTCGTGCTCTTTTAATTCCACTAACGGCTAGGATTCAAAATTTTGAATTTTGAATCCAGAGTTAGAGTGTGTCACTAGCTCATACATAAATAAGTTGAATAATAAATTACTAATTTTCAGTTTAGTATTTTTGGTGAGAAGGAGGAGAGAAGGAGCCTATGTAGTTCTTCTTCCACATTTTTTTCAAATCTTTTCAACTCTATTATATTTGGTTTTTGTATTTTCGATAAAGATGATTTATATACTGTCAAGTGGTATCATTTCCTCATTGATCGGGAAACTATAGTGCCCAGTACATGGTTAGATGAGGCTAGCCTATACTATCTTCTCAGATTAGTAAACAATCTAAAATCTTTAGAAATATCCTTGGGTACTTACCCTGTTATCTCTAAAATATACTATCCTGGTGATACCCACGGCTACCGTCTTCGCACCCCCATAAAGTAGGCATGGTGGTCCAAGACCATAAACGTGTGTACCCCCGCGAAGGTTTTACCATCCATCGAATAAACATTTCTAAATCTTTTTTACCTGGGTGCCTAGTGCGAGTTTTTTTACCAAGTCGATCACGTTTGCGTTTACACAAATTTGTATGGAAAGGAGTCAGTACCACGCGTTTCTCACTAGATGGCGCTACTTCAATTTCATATAAATTTGCGTAAACGTAAACGCGATCGAGCTGGTAAAAAACTCGCACTAGGCCCCCTGATCCCTGGTTGCAACGTATAGTTATTGTCAGATCTAGGTTTCATTCCGTTGTTAACAGAATCAACACTACATTAGATTTTTATAAAATCTCTCGTTTAAACCACCGAATTTGTGACCAACTAAGTACCGATTAAATTGAAAACAAATTAAGTACCTTCCTACTTTTATCATTATCCTACATGTGCCAGCCATATTTGAAAATATATTTAATTACTAGCTCCTTTACTAGCGTGGTGCCTGGATAAAAAGCTCAATTCCGATCAATGTAACTTCAAGAATTTTCTATAAAGAGTGATTTCAACGTAGTTTCCAAGTAGAAGAACCAACATAATAGTCTCCGAATTTGCTTACGGGACATGATTGTTTTGGTCCAGTATGACTAGAATTTAAATTATAAAAGGAAACTATCTATCCGTTTTCCAAAGTTTGTCTTTATATTATGACAATTAGAAAGAAATAAGAAACTAAAAGAATGTTTTAGTGACAGATAACATGCGATTTCTCTATATCGAAATGTAAGTGTTAGAAAACTATTTCAATCCATTATAATTGCATGTTCAATAAGCAAGTGCATGTCTAACTGTCTTTGTTAAAAAGTTATACGTTTAATTGATTGTAACAGTAATAACTACATTCTTAACACAACTACTTATACCACTTGGAGATAATGGCTCACTACATGAAAGTGCTAAAACTATCACCTATTAACATCCCTCACGTGCCCTACAATTCAACGCCATGCGTCCATCATCTTAAGACATGAAGGTTAAAGTCTCATATGCCTGTATGACACCGGCATCTACACCCTTCAAGCCGACAGCAATGCTGCTTCACGGGAGACAGGCATGATGGTAATACCTCCTTGTACGAGCCCTTCACAAAAGCTCTATTAGGTTCTTCTGTTGCTTGAGTGTTTACTCATTATGAATTAGGTATGTGCTGTTCATATGGTGCCTATCAGTGCAAAAACTAGCAACTGATTACAAAAAACTACTTTATAAGAATTTATTTTATTGAGCACTTTCAATGGTGTTCTAACCTCCATCTTTGGAACCAAGCCAACCTCACTGCCCATGGTGCACCCTACTGTATTAACAAACGGAGCTCTTGCGGCCCGCTGACTGCGGCATATTGCATCCTAACACCGGCTAAGTCCCCCGGCCGCCGGTGGACAGCAGCGTCGTGCTTGAAGCTGCGATCCCCAACACGCATGCCCAGCGTGGGGATTGTGGGCAGGGGATGCCTGTCTAGTAGTGGACTGAATAGTCTGTTGTTGTTGTTGAGCATTGAGAGAGAACGATACGATAGGTATGGATGTACATTCATTGAATGAATTCTTTGTTTCATACAGCAACATAAAATCATTTGCTTTACCGGCGATTCAAAGTGATCTTACATAGGACCTTATTGATTATTTAATACTGATATCGTGAAGTGTTTTCTCCGATGATAACCACTGAAGGATATAAAGAGGCCTATGCCTTGTCGGAGCCGCTAACCAATTGTATCTATTATTATGTGCATAAATTGGAAACTTAAAGAAAATGGCGACAGGACATTCGAAAACCATTTAAATGTTAAACCTCACCTGTCGATTGCAAAGTTCAAAGTAGTTGTGCCACAGAGCAAGAACTTATTTTTTGTCTCAGCATAGAGACAGCTTTTCCAGTAAAAACTTCCTGTTATTATTAGATTGTATTTTGAATTCTATTCGGTTCTTTTTCTGATGCACTTGAACATGCCATTTAATGATTTTATCATCGTCATCATCATCAGCCATTTTTGACCCACTGCCGGGCATAGGCATTAGTTTGATTTGAATCCATTTTTTTTATACTACTTGAAGATGGAACAAGCCCATGGCCCACCTGATGTTAAGTGGTAACCACGTTTTTCCGGAACGCACTCTACGATGCAACGCCCTACGTCCATCAACTTAAGGCATGAAGATGATAAGCCTCTTGTGCCTGTAATTTCACCGGCAACCATACCCTTCAAACCGAAACACAGCTCAGCTGCTTCACGGCAGAAATAGGCATGCTGGCAGTACCTCCCCTGACGAGCCCTTTACAAAGAACTCTACTACCTTCAATATAATACCATTTGAATCGACTCGCCTCGATCCTGTGCTTGTCATAGCCACCCACGGTCTTTCTGACTTCGTTGATAACCGGCTCTTCGGCCATCTCTCGGTCAGCGCTCTGATTTGATAATGACATTAAAATAATAAAATTTTATGTAATTCAAAGCATGGTGGATTGGCGGTGTCCTAGATGACGAATGATTTTTGTTTATTTAGAGCTTAAATTGAAATATCAAAAACTTATTAATAATGTGTACAAATTGTGTAATGAAATTAAGAAAAACAGGAAATATTATAAAGAATTTTCTATTTCCTTCTTTGAACGTTTGACACATGTTTTTTTTCAATGTTTATTGGTTTTAACAAATAATATAAAAAAACCACTTCTAACAAATTGATTCTTAGGAGTGGTATTTTTTTCTCTATAATCATTGGTAATGTATAGGAGGTATTTAGACCTCATATACAAAAAAGCGTTTTCCAAATCGGTTCATAAATGGCAGTATGAGATAAGAACCGAAAAAATACAACTGTATTGAGATCCTTATCCTAGTTTTGAAGTCGGTTAACAATATTAAAATAGATTTTGCTACATAAAATCAAAGTTTTTTTAAGATATTGATCTCTCAACCACACGTCATCCATAGTCATTTCTACATATATCTAGAAAAGCCCTTTTCATGCTCTGTGACTATCTCTTTATTTTGTGTAAAATAGCGAGGTATTTTAGCCCCCCTGTCAATTCCGTTATCAGCGTATTTACATTGCAACATGTGGTATTTGTTACTATGTTTTGTTGATAACATTAGCATATATCTCGCGGTTTACTACCGTTCATAGATAAGATACCTGGACATATGTTGCAGCTTAGAATACGAATAGGTGCTTACTTTAAAGGTATTAGATAGTACTTTACTCACAAAATACATCATTATCGTTTGTTTAACAATCCACGCTACTTTGGTCGTGCATTGAGAAGAAGTAATGTGGTTTTTATTAGCGCTGCGGAATAAAATTTGTGTCAATATCAGCCTGTAGCAGTCCACTGCTGGACAAAGGCCTCCCTAATCACGGTCATTGCGCCCTGTCCTCAGCTAGACGCATCCAACTCCTCTCAGCAGCTTCTTTCGCAGATGTCACTCCATCTGACGGTGGGCCGTCCTAAATACTAATTATTACCTACCCTATTTAATTCTTTATTGCACTTTCCAAAAACTTAATGTACAAATCGTGGACTTAATGCTAGAAAGCATGTCCTAACTAATATTATAAATGCGAAAGTATTTTTAAGTGATTATGAGTTTATTTGTTTGTTATGTTTTCACGCCCTATGTAGCCACTCAACTGATTATAATGAAGTTTCGCATCCACGTTGCCAGGTTATTTCATACAGAAAAAAACCCGTGAGAGTGAAAGTGTAATGCGAGTTAAGCTAGTAAAGTTCATAAATTATTAAAACAACATCAACTGCAATCAGACTTATCTAGCATACATTCCATAAATATTTCCCATGTCATATCTGTTCTTTCATGCAAATTATCTGTGTAGGATTACTGAGTAAAATCACTATTAAGTATAGTTTTCATAAAATCCTCACGTTACTGGTAAAGGACAGCTTGTTTGAAGTTCTCGTGGCGTGGTTTCCAAACAGATTATGGATAACGATATGAGTGCTCAATACACAAATTTCGATAGATCGATAGTCACCAAATAAGAAACACTGGACCCGGTAACCACTCGGACGGGTGACCGCGTAGTGGCATTTATATTTGAGTGTTTCTGTTCTTTCAAAAGTATACTCGGCTTTGATAATCAGTAGTTTAAACCATGTAGGAGGCTACGGACGGCCTTTAACTGCAACTCCAAAGTTGACTCATACGAAGAAGGAAGGAATAACATAAAGACTACTTTGAATCCGGCTAGCACACGAACGAGACCGCGGGCGGGAGTTAGTTTATAATATTAGTATATATAATAACATATTCAAAAGGCTGCTGGTAGAAGCTGGGTGCGTTGAGCTGAGGACAGGGCGCAATGGCGCTCATTAGGGGTGGCCTATGAGCAGTGGACTGCTATAGGCTGATGATCGGGCAAAGCATCCAAGATGTGGTTGAAAAAAGTGAAATTAAAACGCCTAAGTGGATTCTTATATTTTTTTACGTTTTTCCTTCTCGTTATTAAACATTTCGGTGTCATGAAGTTCATGGGTTGATAACCAAGTGAATGTCATATAATAAGGTAATTAATACCTATTAGAACCTTGTTGCAAAAATTTAAAATTATGATCATGATGATGATGAAAAGTAATATGATAAAGATCCACGGGTGCTAGCTAGTTACGTAACTAGCCCCCGTGGAGTTACTTATCATATTACTTATACTGATAGGCCTGTGCCCAAGCATAAAGCATCTCTCTGATCCCGCCGCTATCTCGAGATCTTGACTTCCGAATGTACCGGAGGCGCTAAAGATTTTTATTTGGATTAAATTACGGCGGGAATTTAGATTGGGAATATATTAATTTGAATGAGGTTTAATTAGTCGCATTGTTGTGTAGGTAGTGTGGTTACAATTGATGTTTCCCTATTCTAGTCTTGAAATAAAACGTTGGGAAGGTAAGGATAAAAGAATTTCCTAAAAATACCTGTGTTTATCACAGACCGTCTTAGCACAGGAGATGGATGATTTTTTTGCAGTGGGACATCGAAGGCTGATAATAAAAACCTGTCTATTTAAATTTTGTTACATTTTGTTCCTCAGACATTTTTTGAACAAAAATTTTTTTTGCAGAAACGTTTTTTTATAAATAAACAATAAACAACCTCATAATTTTATTTGAAACCTAAGTAGTTTCCTAAATTATTCGGGAAACTCCTTGAGCTATCAAATTCTCTAAGTATTAAATGCAATCAAAAAGCTGTTTTTTTATTCACACTATAAGATTGCTTAGTGTGAATTTTCAAATAGTAGGTACTCTGATACATCATCATAAGCCTATTGCAGTCCACTGCTGGACATAGGTATATACTGATAAGGCACAGGCACAAGGCCAAAAGAATAATCTATGTGGGTGTTGCAATGTGACAAAAAGGTGCAACATAACAGTGCATAATTTTACTCGAAGAGCAAACACTGATTATCAGTATGGGAGTAATATTGACATGTATTAGATCCATTCCATAAAATATAAGATAGTAGGTCAAGGCCTTTCCAAAATAACATATAAGTAAATTTTGGTAACTATAAACTATGACGGCCTATGTGGCGCTGTGGGCGAAGGTCCGCCTGAGACGCAGAAGGTTCAATTCCCACTGCTGGACAAATGTTTGCATGTTCTGTAGATATTTGTTTCGGGTCTGGGTGTTTTCTATGTATGATATATATGTATTTACAAAAATATATATATGTAGTATATCAATCATGTGGTTCCCATAATACAAGCTCTGCTTAGTTTGGGGCTACATGATGCTGTGTGATTACGTCCTGCATGATGTATTTATTTATATATGGTATTTAACAAACATATATCTTAGTTACTACACAGCATTATTTATATATTTATTTTTATGACTGCCCAGTATTCTACCTACTAGCTTGTAAATTCATGATAGAAAAACTTAAAATTATCAAGTTAATCCTTTAGGCTACAAAATCCGGACACCCAAAGAAATGGAAAGCACACTGATTTCAAACCGGTCGTGGCATACTGACACTGGCTTCTTATCTAACGCGTAAATTCTGTCAATTACTAAGGGCCAGGGGTTTTTGCCTCCAAACGTTAAAAAAAAAGCAAAGAAAAAAGTCCCGCTCCGCCACTGGCGCCGGCCACAGATAGCGAACAAGTATAGGACAATTCTTTTGTTTTTTTTCTCGAGGACATTATACGTCTTTTATGGAGGAGGCATTGATAAGAGGATTATTCGGGATTTGTCGATATGTGAACCCGTTTTTGTAATATTGAGTTTAAGCCTGGAGCCTGGTTGCTTACAAAGGTTTAAAAAAATATTATATATTAATAAGTTTGGGTTAGATTATAATTTTTATTTCTCATACGTACTTGTTTCCACCGCCGTCTTCACTCGCGTGATACTTAGATATAAATAGCTTATATCTTATTTCTGGCCTAGAATTACATAAGTATGTGCCAAATTTCAGCGTAATCGGGTCAGTAAATTTAGCGTACTTATCAAACATTTACTTATACTTACATAAAATGAGAGTTATTTATACATATAATGAGTTTTATTTATTAAATCATGTAAGTACAGACTTTTGACAGCTGAAGAAATATTTAATAAAATTATCTTCAAAATAAGTAAAATTTATTTAATATTTTGAAGTTAATATTATATTGTTTGCAATCAAAATAATATTATCTGGATTCAAGTTATGGTATTCCAAAGAGATAAAATTTATAGCAAGTGATTACCTGGGTAGGTGGTACAAACCTAAGTAAAGATAAAGATAAAGATAATGATCATTTATTTGCATGAACATAGGTATTACACGGTAATGGTGTTATAATTAAACTAGATCTGTATGCTCTACCATGAAATAGTGCGCGAATGTTATTTACAAGTAAGGTAGTCAGCTTGTTGAAGACATATAAATAGTCTACCATGTATTTTATGTGCATTAAATAAGCTTTATGAAAGCTACACAAAAACGCATACTTAACTCTCAAACTCTCCACCCACAAAATAAAAGGTAAAAGATGACACGCAAAACGAAACCACAAAACTCAAAATATTTTCCAAACTCCGTCTTCCAAACGTCCATCATAATTTGCCAAACAACGCCCATTTGACAGCTGTCATATTAGTTAGACATCTGTATTCCCGCAATTTTTTTTCTGACTTCTATTTTGGTCAGTGACAATGCATTTTTAGCATTCTTTTGTTAAAAAAAATGTTGGGGATGGGATGGTGACGAATGACCAAAGTATTTGGTTATCTTTGTATGGGGTTCGATAAGAATGGTGCTTTGGTTTTTTGTTAGATGTCAGGTGAGATTATTAGCGTGGCAACCTTATTTATTAATTAGTTACCTATACGTTTTGCTAATGTTCTCTCGATTAACACGCTAGCGTCGTTAGTAAAGAGGTATATGAGTACTTACGAACTTATTGAGTACCTACCTAACTAGGTATTTATGTATTTTCTTACTAAAAGTACTTATTAGCTATATTTTTATTTGGTGCTAACTTATTAGCTATATTTTTGGTGGTAATCAAATAAAAATATAGCTAATAAGTACTTATAGTAAGAAAGTACATATATACGGTATTTAGGTACTATTTAGGTAGGTACTCAAAAAGTTCGTAAGTACTTATAAACATCTTTACTAACGACGCTAGCGTGTTAATCGCGAAGAAACCTGAAGATTTTATCACAAAAATGTTATTTTAAATCACATTTTATTAAGAAAATTATACAACCGAACTGGGAACCTCCTCCTTTTTTTAAAGTTGGTTAAAAATTAATGTAAAATCTAGATAGGCATTTCTGACATTACCTACTTATCACCATTTTTGATCCACTTTACATTGTAAAATCATTTTGTAATATTATGCGTCATAATTTGATGTTGATCAAGCAAAACCTTATCCTATTTTAACAGTAATTTGACACTTGTCAAAAAAACTTCACTGTCAGATTTAAAAACAAAGAAAAAAGAGGCGCCGGACCTTTGTCGCCACGAGATGTCGCGTCAGTGATATCCGGTACAGAAAGAAAAAAGGTTTTTGGGTCATCGACCATGGTCACTTGATTTACAACTGATCGCTTCTGGCTTTTTCTGGGGTACTTTACGTGAACGAAACCAATTTAACTACCTACAAACAATGTATGTGTACCTACCTTCTATAGCTTTTTCGGGATATTTTTAGCTTTAATACTCTACCCGAAAGACCAAACTAACCAAATAATTTACAAGTATAATACCTATTTTCAAAAACTAATAACCTATTGCAAATTATCACATTTCTTTGCAAAAAGACGTAATCACCACAGCGATTTGAACTGGATTTCGCGGCGCGGCAACCCAAGCCTATACGGCGAGGCTAACAAGCACTTAGCATAGCCGGTTGAAATAAGCGCACAAGTCTTTATACAATGCCGTCATCAGCCCAACCATTTGATTATTACAAAGTGTCGTTACAACTTTTGGTCTTAATTTTTTCCATCTAGCCCCCTTTCGCAACGCGCGATAAGGAACTTCGTTCCAAAAATATCTGTATTATAATGTACACATTAGACGCGGTGGTAATCGAGCCCTCGGTGTCCAAGGTGAACTTATGCCCACTAGACCATAGACATCGTAAAAATGTACAATTTCACTGTAGTTATGTGACGGAATAGGTAATTATTTTACTAATTTACGTACCAACAAACCAGCTCACTATACTTAGTATAAAACTCAACCAGACACAGTTGTAAGACTTCTGTTCAGTCAGTCATCATAATCATCATCACACGACGTCGTATAAATGTATTTAATAACGTCATACGTCAGCTTAGGGCTAATCTGGGTTACGAAGGCAGAGGCACATCAGGAGGTTACTAATATTATAAACTAGCTTCTGCCTGCGGCTTCGCACGCAAGGTACCCGTATAAAAAGAAAGCTATGAGCTAATCCAGGCCACAATCTTTGTATATTCCAAGTTTCATCCAAATCCGTTCAGCCGTTGTGACGTGAAAGAATAACAAACATCCATACATCCTCACAAACTTTCACGTTTATAGTATTATTTATGTAGGAATTAGAATGCGAAAGTGAGTATAATTGTTGATTTGTTGTTTTTTTTTTGTAACGCTTTCAAGCCTTATCTAGTAAACCGATCATCATGAAATTTCGCATTTACATTGTCAAGAGTGCTTAAGGACATAGGGTTCCTTTAGACTAGACTAGACTATTCTTTGTCCAGAATAACGTACTGTTCCCAATGGAAACAAATATTTTTTTAGACTGATTTGCAATTAACGAAAAATAAAGCTGCGAATAAAGCTGCGGGCAAAAAAAAAATATAACGTCGGTATGTGAGCTCAGTGTATCCCACCCTGAACTAAAAAATAACTCCAATAAAAATACAAGTTTTGACAGATCCCTCGCTACCGTCCGGGAGTTTTATGACAATGTCAATGGTCTGACAAAAAAGTTGTAACTCGAGCATTCTCGGTGTGCTGCCAACCTAATTACTGGTTAGTTGACAGATGGCTTTTTAGGATTAAAAGATTTTTCGAAATGATGTGACAAGAGTAAATAATTTGGATTTGGCAGGTGAAAAATATCCTTTTCAGCTGTTTATAAACTTTTAAAAAGATATTTTTTACTACTTTTTATATTAATGTTTTTTAATAAGTTAAAATATATCTAAAAACATTTGATTTAAGATTTTATCAAATCAACCTACTTTTAAGTAGATTTACCTATATAGAAAAAAAATACATACCACCTGTGATACCAAACCAATAAGATACGTGAAAAAAATTGTTCAATTTAAAAAAAAATTGTATGAGTATTTTTTTTGCCAGAATTATGTTATTTTGAATCAAATTTGAAGTGAAGTGAAGTATCTATATTTTTGACCTTTACTGATAGGTTGCAATCAAAATTGTATTTTATTTTCAAAATCACAAATTTTAGTTGCTAGGTTTTCTTTTCCTTCCTTCCAAAAACAAACATAATTAAATAAATAATAAATAATGCGGGACGTAATCCCACAGCATCATATAACCCCAAACTAAGCAGAGCTTGTATTATGGGAACCACATGATTATCATACATAGAAAACACCCAGACCCGAGACAAATATCTACTGAACATGCAAACATTTGTCCCGCATGCGGGAATCGAACCCGAAACCTTCTACGTCTCAGGTGGATCATCGCCCACTGCGCCACAGAGGCCGTCGAATAAAAAAATAAAAACTTCACTAAATATGAAGTTAAAAAAATCTATTGTAAGTAGTATCTAGAAGCTACAGATCAATAGATAACCTTTAATAAAATGTTCTGCCATGGTTCCGCCTTTAACACAACAATTAGAATTTATCTGTAACGTATGACATTCATTTTGATTTAATTCCAAGATGGCGCTAGATACGAATATAGACGTCAAGCTCGCTCTGATTATAATCTTGAAGTTATTGGGGCCACAGCAGTGGAGGGTTAACTAATATAGGAAGTTTGTAAGTTTGTGAGTTTGATTTATCCTATCCTAAATAATAAACGTTAGTTTATAATGATGTTTTAAATTCACAAACTTAGTGCACACAATGTCCTAAATTCAATTTATTTATATTCTAGCAGATAAAAACGGCTTTTGCACTGAGATATCGAAGTCCAAAAATACTCTTTCCGAGATGGGGGGGATGAAAAAATATTAGACAGGTAGGTGTTAGGTAGGGTTATGTTAATAGGTAATACGGATTTCCTAGTGATGTTTTAAAAATATTCATTTACAAAACCTACGTTATAAAATATGAGATCAGATTTTATTGTAGAAAGGTTTTAGAAGGATTTTCGGATTGAAGGGTGTATGTTGGTGAAATTACAAACACATGAGACGCACGTTGCATCTTATGACACCTTCCAAACATGTGTGACCTACGATATAATACTTCGATAATAGCTGATGGTTACCACTTAATATTTGGTGGGTCATGAACTTGTTCCATCTTTTGGTATCATAAAATAAAAAAATAGCAAAATAATCTTTGAAAACCAAACATTTTAAAAATCTATAAAAAGTTTCGTAAAAAAGATTTGAACGCGCACCTAGCGCTACGCCGTAACCGCGCTACACGCGTAGCGGGTGCATTTCCTAGCTTTCACCTGTGGTATCGCTCGCGTGTTATCTGGATATAAAGCATATAATTTTATTATTCCTGGTACAACCTAGCAAATAGGTAGCATATAATAATATATCACGCATATACTATTGCCATTTCTTAATGTCGGATAGTGACAGTGACAAGGCTTACTTTAAGCAATGATTAAAGTGGTGTTTATAAGTAAGATGATTTATAGTATTACTTATTTATGGGCCTTTACCCAACAGTGGGTGTTAACGGGCTGAATGATGATGATGATGATGATAAGTAAGAGGGATTATGTCCAAAGGATTATCTTTGCCGTCGTAAGGCTCTCGGTATGAAGGGGTAAAGCATGGGTTAAGTTATTGCGTCATAACGAAACCTAGTTTTTTCGAACGCCTCATTAGACATTATCTAATCAATAATCCGAACCAGCCAATTAAAGTGGCACATTATTCCGCTTATTTCATAGCCAGGACAGTAGCACACAGAGAGACATGAGATCAGCTAATCGATCGACGTCTCGTGTTCCCACGATGTGACTCACTGTACACTCCTTATCAGTACTCATTGTCTGTTGAGAGGATTAGCTTAAGCTTTGGAATGTTAACTTACAATACATTTTTTTGAATCTTCAACTCAATATTCCATAGTGGTGACCCCATTAGGATTTTCTCAAGTTTTGGGTATCGGGAACTACCAATACAGTAAGTTTGAATAAGTTTACTATTCCGAAAACCGGTAAATTTACTAACGAAGGTCGACAGCATTTGTTGCAAGATTTTTTGAATTTTGTAGTTTACTTATTAATTTAATTATTATAATTATGTTATTTTTATCTATTGGTCAACCCGTAGGCAAACGCCGCTTGCGAGAATTTTTACCCGTTTTAAAGCCAATGAGACCTCTTCAAATGACGGTTTCGCCCACTTTGGATAGTCAACCGCATATTACATGTTCGATTCAGAAAATAGGTCTTAGTATTGTTAAAGTAGCATCAAAGTGATACAGTAGTTTTTACGTGATTGAAGTAACAAACATGTATTTTCGGGTTAATAATCTTACGGTGAGTCGATTCGATATTTTTAAAATAACAGACACACCTTTTTCTTTATTTTACTAGTATAGATTAAATATCCTCAAAAAACCATTGCTGCTACACATAATGCTAAAACTTTCTTGTATATATCAGAAAGCACGAGTGAGTACCATACCACACCTTCCAAATTTAGTTATTAATTAGACTTTAAACCTTGTTATTTGGCAATTAAAATATATGTAAATAAATCCAAAAGACTTGACCTTCCTGGTAGAGTCATAACGAGATATAGAGCCACACCTATCATGACAAATGTCGACACATCATCATCATCAGCCATATTCCTATAACACTCTCTCGGCATAATAATTAAATACACATACAAAATATCACACAAATATTATAAATGCAAAAGATTGTGTGTGTATTTGTTTTTGTCCCACTCAACTATCGGCCGTTACTGCGCCGATAGTTTGGTCGGATTGTGCTGCTAGTACTTGTTGTTGTTGTTGTTGTTTTTAGCTCTCACTGCTGGGCAAAAAAAGCCTCCACTCGTGTTTTCCATTCTTTGCGGTCCAACGCCAATGTCTGCCACTGATAGTTACTGACGGTGTCAAGCTAGTCGCACCATCGCTTGCGTGGTCTACCGCGATAACGTCTCACTGTCTCAGGGCTTCACCAATGGGAGTCTTGACCCACAGTTATTAATATTGTGCACTTTGTATCTTCATACTGTTTCAGAGCCCAACCACATAATACGCCGATAGAAAGTCTACAATTTGCGAGGGCTCTTCACCTTGAGCCAGGTTAATTGAACTCCGCAGCAATTCCAAGTAAAATATTACCACAACAAAACTGTAAAATTAACATAATACCCCTAACATTGAAGGTAAAACTGAAATCTGACCTCTAAAAACTGAGCAAATATATTAACTTTACCTTAATCATGCGTAAAGTCGATAATCGCTTGCGCATTTCCCACAATTCAGTACCGATCGCTATCGGAAATGAGGATTATGTTTACGGGAATTTAGGTGCTATGGTTGTTATGTTTATTTTACCCTTTATTTGTAAAGGACGGAGGTAGGGAATTAGCGCATACTACCGCGGCAGCGTAAAGACCTGAGGATAATATTAAGGGTAAATAATGGGCATTTGGTCAAATATGGCCAGTGCTCAAATACGACACGGCGACGGGCCATTTACATCATTCGATCCGATATAACTAAGATGTTGTACCCTGACTGAATACATCGATGCTCTAGTGACCACAGTCTGCAAATCTTGCCAACAAAATAAAGGTAACCTCGGCACTACCAGCTGGCTTATTTGAACTTTGTTCCTCTTACGCTAAGAATAAAAATTTGGTGTTGTACCTAACTACTGTTTTATCGTCACGTAGGTATAGCTAAACAAGCTAAATTCAATATCCGTAAGTAAGCAAGGGAGGGAGAGTTTTATAAAATATACTGTGTTTTTATAAAAGTTAGAAAGCTACGACTGTTTGAACTTAGTATTTATGCTAGGGGGAGACCGGTTGATAACGCTCTGTGTACCTACCTACTCAAAGTAAAATAATAGCCAGAGCCTATTATGGTCCTATTTTTCAACTTTTACTTCTAATACTTTAATTTACAATCACCTTTTATTATTGGTAATTATAACATTAATTTACCACGTAATTAATTTTGGATTTAATTATGTAAAATTATCATTACAGATATGTAGAATTTAAAAAACCAGGCAGGTTTCTTTTTGAGTTACCTAAATCGGATCCGACCACAGAGACCGTCAATACTAATTTTACAACGTGAAATTCCTGCAAATCAATTTGATCCGACCAATTCAAAAAGTACAATTTGTAGTAGGAACCGTATACAAATGGTTAAACATTTATTATGCTATTTACATCAATATTACATATCGTTGCAATCGTTCTTTCGTAACTTTTTTTTGCAATTAAAACCTAGTCGCACTGTCAACATTGGCAGCGTTGGATCCGACATGTCGTGTAGTATAAAAGCGAGACGCACAGACGATTGTTTGTGAACGTTTAACAAGACGAAAATTTGTCAGATAGATGGCGCTAGAACATTTTGAATACCATATTTAGAAATATCAAATTGTATACCTCTTTATAACCCTATTACGGTGAACATTTTAGCTATTTTGTGGTAAGTCTTAGAGCGTATTGACGTAGGTATGGACGATACCTAGATGATATTTGAATGAACGGTGGCTAAAGGCAAAGATTAGCAAACTTTTGAACTGCAGGTCGCGGGTTCCTTCCCGTCTAGCGCAAACATAGGGTAAACATGAATATTGGTTTATATATACATGTTTTTACGTATATAAATTGTCTGGAACTTATATGTTCAATAGCATATTTTACAACTTAAAACATGAGAAAAAATAATAATACTAATAGGCAAAATTTTATAAATTCAGACAAATAAAATCCGAGATACAGCTTGTCATCTCTAAAGTACCCGAAACCATACTCAGTAGAGGTCTGTGTAGTTGGTCATTGAAGGAAACATAGAAAGACTCCGCAAATCAAAGCAGTGCATGGGTCAGCTAATTAGCAAATTAAATGATTTTGTTCGTCATAAGTAAACGTCTATTGGAGTGGAGACCGCGTTTAGGTAAGCGTAGCTTTGGACGCCCTCTGGCTACATGGAGTGAAGAGCTACGTTATGTAGCTGGCAGACAGTGGATAAGAAGATCAGGCTCAAAACGCACCTTGGGAGAGCCTACGTCCCCAGTGGACTGATAGTTGATAATTATTTCTTCATATAGTCAACCAACAAGGCCAACAACTCTGGTGTCGACGTTTTTGGTCCGCCCGAAGGCCTCCGACTTAACGACTGAAAAGCCGTTACTAACATCATAGCGTACCTTTTAAAACACGGAAAGGCTTTGATATAATGCCACTAAACAGTCACCCATCCAAGAAATGACCGGGCGAAGGGTTGATGATCTGTTGATGATGTGTTCAAGATGATCTGCTTAGAATACTGAAGGAGGCCACGTTACGCTATGAGTAAGGCTAAAAGTTGTTAAGCTCCTAAAAACTGTCACAAAACCCGGATATCGTCACTTATAATCATTACACGATCACAACAGGCTGCGTGTGTGTGTGTTCGGCCGGTTTCAAAAACGCGTGCGTTAGAATTTATTGTGTCAATAATGAACTCGGCCCCGCCGGTGCGTGGGATAGGGTTGTCACGTAAAGGGATGATTACGATTACCTCAGAATCCTTCGCGATAAAAATATTTTGTTATTCAGCACTTCTACATAACATATTAAGTAGTATTATAATTATGTTCTTTGGGAACATAAATATTAGCACATAAAGTATAAAGACTCCTTCGCTAGATATAATAAGGACACGCAGACATTTAAACACTCAGAACTGCAAAGGTTAAGAAAAAAAATTAAACACCTAAAACGTGAATTTAGCAGGCTGAACATACTATACTATACATACTGTACTATACATATACTGTTTATAACTTCACTGACTATTTATCGAGTGCTTCTGAAAACTATTGTAACAATACATTATATACCTACCGATAAAAACTGATTTTTTTATGGATTCATTTTTAAACCGCACTGACGATAATAAAACATCTATACACATTTTTCCCATTACGGATATTCAGATATTTCTCAGTATGGAAATTAATAAAGGATACCGCAAAAGGGGGTAGTCAAAGGCAAGTCAAACATAAAATTTGGCATATGCCAACTATTTGCAAGCAGTTAGCATTCTTCGTCATGGTTACAAGCCCACCACCGCTTTTATTGGAACACTAACCAAGCAAATGCCTTCGCATCTTAGTTCTAGGACAAAAAGCTTTACTCACCTTCATTTCATTATTCCATTACTGCATCGTTAAACTACAAGTATAGTAGCAGCATATTTATAGAATTTAAAACCGCGTTGCACTAAAAGAAAAACTATAACTTTTTAACAAATTGAATTATATCTTTTAAACAACAAAGTAGCAGCCCTAGATCCAATAAGAGAATCCAAAGCGGCTGGTCGGCTCGGCAAAGGCGTCTCAAAGAGGCCGCGAACACGTACGCTTATCTGCGGGTAGCAGTAAACTGGGAGAGATACTGTACCGGGATTAATTACGTCTACCGATGGGTATAGATCGGCAAAGGAACGACAAAGTAGTTAAGAATTGCATAGTTTTGAATGAATAGAAAACTCAGAAAATACCAACCCATGACACAAAAAACAAAACCGGTAAAGAGCGAGTTAACTCGCCCACCGCCTGTGACGTCAATTACCACGTACAGTATTGTATTCTCGTGGATATCATGAGTAGTATAGTAGTGAGTTCTAGTGAGGGAAATATATAGTTTCTCTCACTCACACTCGATGTATGAAGAGGGGCAAGACTTTTTCTACCCCTCTTCATACTTCGCTTTTTTATAGGTAGTTGCATCCACGTGGCTGACCACCATAATGTGAAACAGCTAATGAAGGAATTATCTAGTCGTTTTTAACAGACTTCAAAAACTGAGGAGGTTCTGAATTCCGTTATATTTTGTAGTTATTAGTAAGTTTTTTTCTTAATTTAAAAAACTGTACGTCTTATATAAAATAAAAACCTGTTATTGAATAGGCAAATCAAGGCCTTTCAGATAACACCCTATTAACTTTGTAATTCGCTTTAAAGCTTGACCACCGTTTTTCTTACATTTATTATTTTTTATACAAAACCGTTTTAAACAGAGACTTCACTACAATTTTCCTGTAAAATATAGATATATTTCTATAACATATACAAAAATCATGTTTCTCACTTTGCAAACTTTGGAGATAAGGGTGGGGGCGGTATTTTTTGGATGTTTTTCATCATAAATTCAAAACGGTACATGATAAAAAAAAATGTTTCGAGCAGTACAAATTAAGCCTTTTGATATGATACCCCACTCGACCTGTTGACCGACCGTCTCGGTAACGTCACCATAAAATTAAAAATAAATATATTATGTAGAATAAATCAAGTCTACAGATCAGCAAAGCTACAAATTAGCTAAGAATTGCACAGTTTTGAATTAATATATAACTCGGTAAATATCAACCCATTGAACATGATTAATTAAAACCCAATAAATTCAATAATGTTTGATAAGTACCGATTGGTAAAAGTAGAACAAAGTAGCAATAAATATGAAATTGGAAGATGGCTTCCAAGATCCGGGTACAGAAATATCAGCCTCCCAGGGGCAAGATGGGCAGACTGAATTAATAGATAACTCAGTAAATACTAACACACCGAACAAGAAGCAATAAATTAAAAAATGTTGCTAAAAATTTTCATTAATTACGGTACTTATGTACCGATCGCTAAAACTATGGAATTGAAGGACAAAGTAGCCATCAATTCCATAGTTTTGGATTAATAAATAATTCAGTCTTTAGCAATATGAGATTGTATTAGCCTTGGTCCACCAAAAAACACATATTTCGCCAAATAATATTTTCGTTTATCTATTATATTTATCGAGGACAACTATGTTTGCCTTATGTGTGCAAATAGAATGGGCCGTCACCAATGAAATCCTAAAACTAGACAAATTAATGAAAATCAAATATAAATATTTTTAATTTGCTTGTACATTGAAGTGTTAGGGAATCCCCTTGGTCGCGACCATTGGAACAGTGGATCAAAAGTCTGAGACACAAGAGGTTGCTGGTTTGATGCCTGCTTTGGGACAAATATTTGCATTGTCAGGCACAGGTCACACATATCGGGCAAGGACATGGCGCGGACATGGCGCGGACGTGGCACGGACGTGGCGAGGACATGGCACGGGCATGGCGCGGACATGGCTCGGACATGACGCAGAAATGACGCGACAGAGGCACAAGTGTAGTGCAGTCTGTTGTCCGGTATCGATGTGTCAGCATGTCATCCTCAGAAAACGAAGATGCTCTTGCTCTCGTGCATACAATTAATTAATATACAGATCAGGGCCCGTACAACCCCGATTTCGAGTTAGTTGCTTCGAAAGTGAAACCCCTTCATTGGGTTATACAGTTGACGGGATTACCCTTTCGTTTGGATATTTTCCTCCTAACACAAGCGAAAGTGTAACCCGTTCCTTTTGGTTTTCAGTCGATAGGGTTACCCTCTTATGAGGTTAAACGAATGAATGGAGTTACCTCTTGATAGGTTTTTTTTGAATGTTACACAATGGTTATCATTACTAATATTTATTAATTAATAATAATTTCGGATTGTCACTGTCACTGTCACTCTAAAACTCAAACTCAAAACTCAACTCAAAGCTCCACTCGAAACTCATTCTACAAATTCATCTGTAAATGGTTATATCTCTGGAACTACTCATCCTAGAATAGCTGTTAATTGCTCAAAAGATAGCTATCGACAAGATCTTTATTTTCAATGACATATGTCAAAATTGAATTTGCCATATCTCGAGAAGTACTCATCCTAGACTTGCCGTTAGCTCAAATGATAGCTACTAATAAAATCTTAATTTTCGATGACAGCTGTCAAACTAAAAACTGTCATCGAAAATTAAGATCTTAACAATAGCTATCATGTGAGCTAGTAACGGCAAGCCTAGGATGAGTAGCTCTCGAGATATGTTTGTTTTAAGTTTGACAGCTGTCATCGAAAATTAAGGTCTTGTCAATAGCTATCATTTGAGCTAGTAAAGGCAAGTCTAAGATAAGTAGTTCTCGAGATATGGTCGATTTAAATTTGACAGCTGTCATCGAAAATTAAGTTCATGTCAATAGCAATCATTTGAGCTAGTAAAGGCAAGTCTAAGATAAGTAGTTCCCGAGATATGGTCGATTTAAGTTTGACAGCTGTCATCGAAAATTAAGTTCATGTCAATAGCAATCATTTGAGCTAGTAAAAGCAAGTCTAAGATGAGTAGTTCTCGAGATATGGTCGATTTACGTTTGACAGCTGTCATCGAAAATTAAGTTCATGTCAATAGCAATCATTTGAGCTAGTAAAAGCAAGTCTAAGATAAGTAGTTCCCGAGATATGGTCGATTTAAGTTTGACAGCTGTCATCGAAAATTAAGTTCATGTCAATAGCAATCATTTGAACTAGTAAAAGCAAGTCTAGGATGAGTAGTTCTCGAGATATGGTCGATTTAAGTTTGACAGCTGTCATCGAAAATTAAGGTCTCGTCAATAGCTATCATTTGAGCTAGTAAAGGCAAGTCTAAGATAAGTAGTTCTCGAGATATGGTCGATTTAAGTTTGACAGCTGTCATCGAAAATTAAGGTCTTGTCAATAGCTATCATTTGAGCTAGTAAAAGCAAGTCTAAGATAAGTAGTTCTCGAGATATGGTCAATTTAGGTTTGACAGCTGTTATTGAAAATTTATTCCAATTTTATTATAATATAATTATTATTGCGTAAAATAAACAATTAGTAGTCTGTATTTCCGCCCTTAATGCTTAGAACACAATTACCGCAATTAATTTTCATCTTTTGACCGAATTTTTTTTCTCCTTTATGTCCTATAACCCACGTATAACCCGTGTTACAATGATAAAAAGGGTAACCCTAAGGAATGGGTTTTGGAATAATACCAAAACCCAATACTATTGATAACCCTCATGATCAGGTAACCTAATCAAAAGGGTTTTGAATGGTTTAGACCCATCAAATAATAGTGTAACCCATACGGAGAGGGTTAACTAAGCTTTTGAAATTACTAAATTACTAAGCTTTTGAAAAAACCCTGCCGAAAACCTCTTCATCGGGTTACCAAATCGGGCCCTGATGATACAGATGAAGAAAATACGCCCAAACGAATTTGCACAAGGATCAGCTAGTATTACCATGGGTATTACATAAAAAAATCTTAGCACCGGTTTAATCTCTTTACGATTTCCAGCCACAATTTATCTTGAACATTTCAGTTACAATAATTGGAACGACAATGATCATAAAGCGTTGCATATTTTACAATCAATTCACAAAATTCAATATTAAATTCGATATCGTCATTCGTCACGCATTTTTACATCACTAACAGACGTATGTCGCAAGCAAGTACATACTACGAACTGGCGGCCATCTGACGCTCATCTGGCGGCGATCGGGCGCGGGCGCTGAAAAGGCGCGTCATACGTCCGAGCAACGACATACTATGTGCCCTAAATTGTGCTTTATTTCCATGCATTTTGTATGAAATTTGAATGGAATAGGAAACCACCTGTGCCATGTCCGTGTCATGTCCGTGCCCGATGAATGTGACTAGCGTCGGGCGCAGACATGGCACTGGCGGTTTCTTATTCCAATCAAATTTCATACAAAATGCATGGAAATAAAGTATAATTTAGGACACACGGTATGTCGTTGATCGGACGTGGTTATGACGCGAAGTCGTCGAGCTAAATTGTGCTTTATTTCCGTGCATTTTGTATTAAACTTGAATGGAATAGGAAAGCGCCCGCGCCATGTCCGCGCCAGGTCAGACAGGTGAGGCCTGAGCCTCAGTTGGTGGGTTCTGTGTTAACCTATTGTACTCATCGCTCGTGATACCCATTACACAGCATTATAAGTTATTTATGTGATTGTTCGCAAATCTACGTTTGCCGAGCCGCGATCTCCACTCAAAAGATTTGTCAGTCTCTCTATTTTGCAAAAGGCTGCTGGTGCAAGTTAGATGCGTCGAGCTGAGGGCAGGGCGCAATGGTAATCATTAGGGGAGGCTTATGTCCAGCAGTGGACTGCTATAGGCTGATGATGTTGATTGTTAAAATCACACAACCGTTATTTCATCATCTTCATCATCATCGACATGCATAGGTTTTTTAAATATAAAATGTAAGTCATAGTAGCTACCTAGGTACATATCTCACTGTTTAGGACATGTTTGCTTATGATAAAGTTTTTTTAAAGTACCTTAGCATGGAATAAGCATATGTCACTACTGTTTTAAGTACCTATCACGAAGCATTGTATTGTAGGTCACGCATGTTTGAAACGTGTTCTACGATGCATTGTCCTGCGTCCGTCAACTTGAGGCAAGAAGATATTAAGCCTCATATACCTGTAATTTCACCTGCAACCACTTAACACCTCTAAACGCCTTACCAGCCCTTAACAATCCCCCACAGTATATATACTTATGTAACTGTTGGGTGTCAAGCTACACCACGAGCGCTTTTTTCACAAAACACATTTGCAAGGAACATCAAAAATGAGGTTTCCAACGGAAACAGTAATTATTGCAGTTACGGTCCAACTTTACGATGATGGATGACTTTATGCAGTAACTGTTAATTCAGTGATTTTGATTACTACGGGGCTTTTTTGGCGCAATTAAAAACTTTTATTGTTATTACACTTATTTATTTGGTAAATTGTTACAATTTTATATTGTTTTAAAGTTAATTGCAGGATATCATATTGACCTAGTTTTTATAATTTTTAATGATGCACTTTTGTGGATATTAAAAAGTTTTGAAAGCTTATTTGATTTTCGACTTTTAATTGTCTGAAATAACTTTGTGGTGAATATTATTAATGCGATGGTTTGTATGTTGCCACTAAATTTGATGAGTCGTTAGGTACGCGAGGAAATCCGTGGACGAGATGTTATAAGAAGATTAATTTCATAAACATAAGTTAACCCACCCTGAGCTGAGGACAGGGCGCAATGGGTCTCATTAGGTGAGGCCTATATCCAGCAGTGGACTGCTAGAGGTATGACGATGCACATGATAATGATGAACCTGAGCGGGTTGATCTTACTTCTTAGTTCTCTTCGTAATCAAAGTTTGTGAAAATAAGTGGCCGATCGATGGAAAAGTCATTGTATGTTTAGAATTACCGCCTTAATAGTTTTCAAAGCTGTATTAATTAAAGCTTATTGCATAATATCCTCCCGTCACGCTGCGCGTGCGACGCTGCACCACAGTTTACGAAATAGTGTTAGGACAAAACTAAACAATGGATTATGGAGAGATTAACCGATAACAGTGTATTTACGACTTTTTGTCTTTACTCGAGGTTATATTAGTCATAACTTGGAATTTAATTTTGCAAAATGAATCTTGAAAACCTCTCAGCGAGCTGGAACGAGCTATAATATGCTCGGGTTTCTCCTGTCCTCAGCTACAAGCGTCCAGGTAAAGCATAAGACCCGCAACGAGTCTATCCGATAAAGAACTAAAGTGCTCAGAGAATTAGCAAATTGAAGTGACAGTGAGCTGGCCCTATCTACCGCAGAAACGATAACCGTTGGGGTAAACGAGTTCTTGAGTGGAAACCGCGGCTTGGCAAACTAAGTACTTAGTTTAGGGCTCAATCTGGCCAGGTGGAGTGATGATCTGCGCTGGCCTGCTGGAAGCTGGGGACAGGGTGCAATGGCGCTCATTAGGGGAGGTAGGCTTATGACCAGCAGTGGAATGTGACACAACATTCCACTGCTGGTCATAAGCCTACATCAGTTGACAATTCACAAACTTGTAAAAGTTATTAGTAGGAAGTATAGGAAGTGCATAACACCCAGACCCAAAACAACCAACAAATAATCTACAGATAATGTCAACATTTGTCCCGCAGCGGGAATCGAGCCCGCAACTCTTGTGTCTCATTCACTCATAAATGTAAGAATTTTGGTTCAAAATTAGGGTAAGTTAAAAAGATTAAGTTCAGAAGAAAGCGCTCGTGGCGTAGCTTATTTCGTTGTTCTTAACAGATCATAAGTAAGTAGTATAAGTAACACTAACTGGAGGCTAGACGACTGAAAAATTCTGATTAGTCCGTCATTTACATTATCAAAAAATATTGGACACTTTTTTGTTATTTTGACAATCATACAAAAAATTACAAAGATATAGTGCGTTAAAGTTACGCCTAACGTCACGGTATAGTACATTTTTTACATATTCGTGACGTCATGAGCCCGCACTCCCGAACTTCAAGCTCTTTATAACCGTCGATTTTTATTGATTTGATAAATAAAAAAATACATGTCCAATATTTTTTGTTGCTGACGGAATAATTTAATTTTGTTTATACCAAGTCATCATGCCTAGCGCTTTCATGCTTCAGAAGACACGTTATGATGTTGGCCTGTTGGTGGGTGGGATGTAGATACCTACGTATTTTTTAGAGATAGGTACATTATAATATTAAACTTTAATCGTCATCATCATCATCATCAGCTTATAGCAGTCCTCTACTGGAAGTAGACCTCCATCAGAAGCGCCATTTCGCTCTGCTGAATCTATCTTCAGAATAGTTAAAGTTCAATTACTTTAACATTGCTACTTTGTACGCTACCCTTTATGCACGTTTATCATTCTTAACTTTTACAAAACAACAATATAACCACAAAAACTCTCTCTAACGTAAGAGTGAGATGGCACGCGAGACAACCATACAGCTCCAAGAAAGGTGTGGTCGCCCAGACCACGCCCACTTCGTATCGATTGAAGATAAATAATTCATATTTTGCTGCTATTAGGAATGTCCCCGAGGACCTGCGGTGGATATGCTGTTTACGAATATTTGAACAGGTGTATTTTGTGGAAATCTTGAGATTTGAAAAGTAGGGGCTCCATTGAAAGTAGGGGGATCATAGATTTCGAATTGTAGGAAAATATTATACTTGAATCATATTACATTTAAAAATGAATATGTAGTTACCTATGCTATTTGATCTATCTTCTTTCTCGTAGCACTTAGTTAAAGTCATATTACTTGTTACCACTTTAAATTATATGAGTGTTTATAATGTTGATAATTCTTAGTAAATAAATAAATAATTAGTGGGTATATCAGTCATTTGGTTCCCGTAATAGAAGTTCTGCTTGTTTTGGGGCTACATGATGCATATCATATGACATAGTCATAGTCGGTGTATAGACACTATTTTTGTATAATTTAATTTGAACCAAAATAGCTTAGAATCGGGGAAGTTAACAGTCGTGACCATATTTTTATTTATATCTGTCCGTCAATTTTCGTGTTATAAGTTAGGTGTATAAAAACTGGGTAATTAATAGGTCATATCAATTAAAACGTCTCGTTTGTAATAACAGTGTCGTGACGAGGGCGAGTAATAGGAGTTTAGTAACATAGTAAGGTAATTATTGTTAACCATTAAGTACATATTTAGATAATTATGATAGATTTTTCAGTATTGCTCTTTAGTGATGCTTTGAAACGAACAATTGACTTGACCACTAGTTTATAGGAAGAATTGCGAGAATGAAAGTGGTGTTTTTTTTTCAACTTAAATTCTGTGAAAAATTCACGTCAGAACATTAAGAAATGGGATAATTGGCATTATCAAGCACATATTCGTTTAGATTGGGAATTTGAATTAAAAAAATACGAATTGAAGGTTACACAAATCAAGTTTGAATGGCAGTTTATATACAGTTTATATAGTGCGACCCTTGATTTATTTTTCCGGTGGATACGGACATAATTAGAAATATTTAATGAACTACGGTAACATTATTATCACACGTAATAGCCTGTCCAGATGAAGCTATAGTTACGCATGAGTTAAGTTGCGCGTAGCCAATTATCTGGACATCATATTACACGTGATATTTTACAAGCTTGATTTGCTATACGTTAATCGTTTTATCTGCACAGCTTTTAAGAAAGATATTAGACTAAGACTATCATGATAAGGGTTTTTTTTTTAATTGTCAGATAATACAGTAAATATCCATGAAAAAAGTATGATATTATAAATACAATTTTTTCAAAATTACAACAGATTGTAATGAGCGAAGGTTAAAAAATCGATTATAAGGCTAAAATTACAATTTCTCTTGTTTCAGAAAAGCTGCGACTATCGCTATGCGTGGGCTGTGGGGGACAGATTCACGACCAGTACATCCTGAGGGTAGCTCCGGACCTGGAGTGGCACGCAGCCTGCCTCAAGTGCCAAGAGTGCAGGCAGTACCTGGATGAGTCATGCACCTGCTTCGTGAGAGACGGGAAGACTTATTGCAAAAGAGATTATACTAGGTGAGACTTTCACAAACTCAAAATTCATTAATTTTATTGAAACCATAGGGAACACTTTAAATCCTCAATTTTTTTATTTACACCAAATTGGCAAGAAACTTTGCATTGCTTATAGTTTTTTTACGTATTTCTTATAATTGAATTAATTAAATTCGACACTAATTAAATTAATTATTAATGCGAAAATTGTGTGTTTAGGTGATTTTATGAGATCTGTGTGTTTGTTTGCTTTCACTCAACTCCTGAAAGAGTTACAACTGAACTGAACAAGAGAAACAACTGAAAGAGTTTAGATGGAACTTGAAATCTTGTTGGAAAATGAGTTTCTGATCAAGAATTAATGTATTATAATAGGATAGTTACCCCTAGAAAAGGCTACTTTGGTTTTTGGGTGGAATATGTGTAAAATGTTTTGAAATGCCTATAAAATCAATATCTAATCTTAAAGTTAAGTAAGAACATTCATGTAAATCCAAAGCACATTAAGCAGTCTAAGCTCTTCTCCTTCATCGTATGAGCTAATGGCCAGCTCTGTTTTCAGAGTTTTAAGGTCACCAAAAGGCCTCTGACATAGCTTAATGACTGAAAAAGCCATGACCAACAACATAACGTGCCTTCCAAAGCACGGAAGCACTCAGATCTAAATGCCTCTAAACCTAAACAATCACCCACCCGAGTAGTATTTACCGTATAGTAGTATTATTGTTTTATATTATATTTAAACGGGCGGAGTATTACGTAACTATGATGATCGGCTTAGAACATCGAAGTTAGCTTTGCAACGTGCGCTTCGCTAAGCTATTAAAAACCCGTTATTTTAAACTCAAAGTTCATCAACTTGCTATTATAATCCCTTTGCTTACACAGGCCTAAATTCTCCGCGAGAAAAAAAAGAAAATTCATAACCAAACGTCAATCACCATCACATCACGGCGCCACTTTTTATACACACAGACACCAAAGATGAATTCACTAAAATAACGCGCGTATGTTTACCTTTTCACCCTTCCATTTCTCGCAGCCAAAATATAGAATTACACGAATGCAAATATACTTTCAACTATCCGACTTCTAAAAACAACTTCCCCAAACCCTCTGTCGTTCGAAATAAGGTCTAATGTCAAAGAAAATAAAGCCACAAATTGGATGCGCAAGCGGCGAACTGGGCTTGTCACTTTATACTGTGATGTACCGAAGACAAAACAAACTGAGTTTGACTGAGCATTATGTATTTTGGCGCCAAAACAAACGTCAGTTTGACAGCGCGGCGGGCGGCGGGAACCCGATACGTCTATGGTATGTTTGTTCCCGTTTACACCGGTCCGGATAAGCGGGTTTTCGATTACATTTTTATTTTTCTATATTCGTTTCTATAATAACGTTTTAAACATACCATCGACGAATTTCAATTATTCAAACGATGGATTATTTTTTTTAAAGTGTTTAAAGATTATATCCAATTACAAACAATCCCAAAAGTCACTGGTACTAAGTTTTCTCTTATTGAGCTCTACTAGTGGGCACCCTGCGACATTTTCTGATGTTTCATCCAACTGCACCCCATTGGGGTACTGAATTTAAAGAAATCCTTACTTGGTGCACCCCTTGTAAGGAACATACCCTCTAAAAGTCAGTCTAGGACCCACGTACGGTGTGGTTGTGCGTTAATAATCATATAGTCAGTCAGTCCGTCAGCTTCATAAGAGTTTAAATATTTAGATAATTTTTATTTGACTGGCATTGTCCCACTGCTGGGCAAAGGTCTATCTCTATCCTTAGAGATATCCTACAATCCGTTTTCAAATTCGTCCCGCAATCGCTGTCTCGCCCAGTCACGATCTCATTTGAATTTACAAAAATTGCTAAAACAACAACAACAACTTCTTAATACAAATAAAAACAAAGTTTAAACAGCTGTTAAGATAATAAGATCCGGTTGTTTACTAAAACAAAAACTATTTTCTAATAAGACTTCCGAACGGAACAAAAACAAACAGATATTGTTTATACAAAACATCCCAGGGAAGTCTTTTTAAAAGAAGGGTGATTTCCTGTATTAGTCTCATTATTTCCTATGGTTAATTATTTTCTTTTCTCAAGTTCTTGTTTTTTCTATTTTTAACGTTTGCTATTCCTAGATATTTTTGTCAGGTGACGTAAACATTTGTGTCCGCACCACGTTCTAGATATTTTGTAGCTAAAAACCTAGGTAGGTAAACCTAGTAGGTAGCAAAATATTTTTTTACACTCACGTTTACGTATTTATTTGTTTAGGTTCTTCGACACTACCACCTTTTACAGTAACAGCGTTTTATATGTTTGTATGATAATGCAAATATTTATCTTAGGTTTGGGTTTATTCTATATGTTTACTTATATATACAATAAAAAAACGTTTTTAGTATATAGTATAATATTAGTCATTTGGTTCCCTTATTTCTAGCTCAGCTAAATGATGCTGTGTGCAAAATGTCCAACATTTATAATTCTTATTATAAAAAAATCGGAAAGTCTAAATTATTCATGAAATCATGGTCACCCCACCTAATTTGCTATAAAAAAATAATTTTATCCAGGTGTTATTTATGTACCTACGCATTCATAATAATATATATTTATTTAAATGAATAGGATCTCCGACAGCCTATGCAAAGGTTTTGTGAAGTGAAAAAACGCACTTTGCCCTAGCAAACTGAGCTTTTAGACATAAAGTATTTTGTAAAATTGTAATAAAATTAATTTACGACCTCTGTGGCGCAGTTGGCAAATGTCCGCCTTCGAAGAAGGTTCGATTCCCGCCGCTCGACAAATTTTAAAATTATTTGTAGATATTTGTCTCAGGTCTGAGTATCTTCTATAATGTATGTGTGTGTGCAAAAAAAATATGTAAGTTAGTCACGTGGTTCCCATAATACAAGATCAGGGTGCCTAGTGCGAGTTCTTTTACCAGCTCGATCGCGTTTGTGTTTACGGAAATTTGTATGGAAAGGATTCAGTGCCACGCGTTTTTCACTAGATGGCGCTACCTCGATTCCATATAAATTTGCGTAAACGCAAACGCGATCGAGCTGGTAAAAAACTCACACTAGGCACCCTGCTTAGTTTTATGATGCGTGTGATAGTGTCTAGCGTTAATAATATTTGTCAAAATAGTACTAATATCAGCAGAGCCCAATATATTTGTTCACCATCACTGTGTGACCCGACAATTAGCGAAACCCAACACCACCCCGCGGTGTCGGATGACTGTACAGCTATTTACAGACAGACAAACATTCTGAAACGGTAAACGGTACACATACACGGTAAATACATATATTTTAGCAATTATAATTCTGCCTCCGCTATAAGTAGTGAGTGTAATCCCTAACTATACCTAACCCCGTTTGGTCAACATCCTATTTTAATAAGCAAGCATAAATGAAAATAAATAAAGACTTACTGGTAAATACGACCTCGTTGGCTCAAGAGCCGGTTAAGACGGTTGCAGGTTTGATTCCCGCAGTGGGACAAATTTTTGCTTGATTTGCAGATATTTGTAACGGGTCTGGGTGTTGTCTTACGGTACCATTAATGTTATGCCACCATGGTATATTTATTTAATTATATTATATTTATTATTTATGTTATTTAAAGTCCCTTAAACCCATGCAAGAGAATGCTAGTATGATCTTAATTAAAGTCGCCCTACCAAGTAGTAACCGGGCGGAGTATTTCATAACTCAGATGATCGGCTAAGTGCCTTCCCAGATGGGCGATTTACGCGTGAGTTGAGTCGCGCGATTGTCGCGTGTAATCAATCAGACTTGCTGAATGTCACGTGGAAAGTAAAGTGCGTGCACATTCCACGTGACATTCAGCAATTCTGATTGGATACTGACGTCAGTCGCCCATCTGGGAAGGCTCTAAGAACCGAACTACCACGCCACGAGCGCACTAGGCCAGCACGGTTTAGAAAATGAAAACCAATCTGAGGAAATAGGTTTAATGGGAGTACTTGTAGGTCTCGGTACGAGTTTATAAGCCGGGGCTAAAATAGTGGGGATACTGCGCAGAATAAGTAAGTAGACCAAACAGTCCACACTACAAAAGTGAAAAAATTCTACAAAAGTGTTCTGCGCATTAAAAGTCAAACGTAACCCGTGCCGCTAGCTGTGTTTATTTAAGGGCAATGTGTAGGTACATATTTTAACAAAATCTCAAATAAAGTGCTTCATTTATCTGTAAATAAGTTCAAAAATGTTGTTCTCTGTATTGTAAAATTAGAAAAATTAGATTATTTAGATGAAAAATAAGTTTGGGATGAACCTGTCTCCAACTCCCTCAATACCAGTATAACAGCCTGCGCACATTGGACGACAAACGTCAGCGATTAGCCGCACACACGGCGACAATCGCGACAGACGCTCGCGACCAAGCGCGACGACAAAGCGTCGTGTTTGCGAGGTCTGTTATAGTTAAGAACAGCAGGTAATTGTAACGAAGTTTTTTAAAAAAATATAAGGTAATCAGAGTTTCTTAGCAAATCTACTCTGTTTGGTCGCGTTACGAATCGGTGTAAAGTAAACAATTTGACTATTCAAAGTGTTCTTAACTTAGGATATAATTGAATAAACAATTGTTCAAGTTTAAATATTTCAATATTTCATATGATTCAGGCAAAAACCGGATTTCTGTCGGCTTAAATCAAAGCTTTGATAACAATCTAATCAGAGATAATAAAATCAGTACATAGTTACTATCAAGATAGACAGCTATTGTAGCCATAATACCAAGAAAAAATGATAACATAGATTGTTTTATCAAAAACATAACAAAGTCATCATTACTATGTAGAAGTCCAGCATTGAGCCTCACTTAAAGAGGCCACGGTGAACGGTCTCAATCAATCAATCAATTATATTGTGTTATAATCTCTATAGTGTGTGAACGGATTTTGATGAAACTTAGAATGCATATTAATGTCGAGCTTAGGACATGACGCAAGAGGCACTCGACAGGGGAGGCCTGAGTCCAGTAGTGAACAAGACACCTACTATTGACTGATGATGATGAATGAATGATTTTGTTGTACTTACATTACTGGTTACCCGCTAACGCAGCCTCGCGATGTTAATGGCTTTCTTGATTCCTTAACTAAAGCCTTAAACATTTGCTCGACAGATCATTATCTTATACTGGGTGATTTTAATTTACCTAACATAACTTGGGGAGTAGATGGCCCAATCCTACGTATGCAAGGTTCGCTTGAGATACGGGAACTAGCCATTAAATTTACTAACCAATTGAGCTACCTAGGTTTCTCTCAGTATGATCTTATTCCAAACGCACACAATAATATAATTGATCTGTTATTCGGTAATTTTCCATTAGAGGTGAGTAGATGTAGGAACCCTCTTCTTGTTGAAGATCCTTCACATCCTGCTCTTGAAGTATCGGCGAATGATTTACTGACGAAACCTATCAACGTTAAACAATCCATAAAATACAAATACACACTTGGTGACTATACAAGTTTAATTACATATTTAAATAATATATCCTGGTCATCTATCCTTGATCAAGGGACAGTAGATGAGGCTACTCAAAGTTTATACGACCAGCTTAGTAATGGTATCGACAAGTACATACCCAAATCGAAATCAGGAACTAATAGAAGCTATCCAATTTGGTACACCAGGGACTTAATAACTTTAATTAAAAAGAAATCTAAAGCTCATGCTCGCTGGAAACGTTTTGGTAATCGTCGGGACTACGAGGTGTTTGCCGACTTACGATCACAACAAGAAAGAGTTTCACATATGTGTTATGAGAAGTTTACTAATGGCCTTGCAGCTGATTTAAAGAAAAATCCAAAACTCTTTTGGTCGTTTGTTAAATCCAAGCGGGGTATGAAGTCTAACTATCCTCAATGTGTAACATTCCGTGGGCAACATTTTTCTTCGGGTGAAGACATTTGCACAGCCTTCAATGATTTCTTTCTGAGCGTCTTCATACAACCTAAGACTTCATATCCTGATTTAAACCTACCTCCCCCTGCATTTGGTTCCACAGATCACACCAATAATCTATCTTTCTCATATAAAGACGTGCTTTGGACGCTGAAATCATTGGATAAAAATAAGGGTGCGGGCAGTGATAGTATACCGTCACTCTTTGTTGTTAAAGCTGCGACTGCTTTAGCGGTACCTCTATGTATCCTCTATAACCGATCCCTTAAGGAAGGAATCTTCCCACAGAGATGGAAAGAGGCTTATATTGTGCCCATACACAAGAAAGGCTCAAAGTTAAAAGTCGAACATTATCGACCGATTTCTATTCTTAATGTTTTTGGAAAGGTTTTTGAGAAACTTGTTTATAGAAACATTATTCAGATCATTTATAACGCAATTCCTCCAGAACAGCACGGTTTTCTCAAGGGACGTTCCACTGTTACCAATCTCTCTATATCTACTAACTTCATACATAACTCTATGTCTAAACATAAACAAGTTGATGTGATCTACACGGACTTCGAAAAGGCTTTTGACCGTGTGGATCACTTCATCCTAGCCAAAAAACTGGAGCATCTTGGCATTCACGGCGATTTATTAAGATGGGTTAAATCATACCTGAATAAGCGTTCTCAGTCTGTCGTGGTCGGGGGGTATCGATCAGAATTTGTAAGTATATCATCTGGAGTACCCCAAGGCTCCCACCTGGGGCCTCTCTTCTATAATATATACCTTTACGATATACACATGTTTCAGCAATTCCCAGTACCTTATGTATGCGGACGACACTAAATTTTTTATTGATATAAGCAAATTAGATGATTGCAATAATTTACAAGCGGATCTTAACAATCTATCTGAATCAGGGTAAATGTTGATAAATGTCAAGTTATTACTTTCTCTAGGAAAAAACATTCTATTAACTTCTCATATTGCATTCAGAATACCCCAATTGCAAGGGTCAACTTCGTTCGAGACTTGGGGATATACTTTGATACTAAACTTGCTATGTCCGAACATGTAGATATTATCACTGATAAAGCATACAAACTTCTAGGCTTTGTTAAACGCACATGTCAAACTTTCAAAAACGCAGATTGTATCAAGTGTATCTATAATTCATTTGTCCGTAGTAATCTTGAGTACGCTAGTTGTATATGGTACCCCCACTACATAACATATACTCAACGAATTGAACATGTACAAGAAAAGTTTATTAGGTTCTTAAATTATAAGACTAGGAAATACTTTAATAATTACGAAGATAGTTGACGCTTTCATAATCTAATGACTCTCAGCGATCGACGGATGATGATGGACATGATGTTCCTATATGGTATCATACATTCTCAAATCGACTCCCCAGCAATTATTGGTCAAATAGGACTTTTGGCTTCGTCTTACAGAACAAGACATACTAAATTATTTCACGTACCATTATGCCGTACAAACTACTTACAGAATTCTGTTTTCGTTCGTATTGTAACTACCTATAATAAAAAATTCCATGATATTGATTTATTTGATTGTTCTAAACCTACCTTTAAAGGTAGGATTATAAAAGCATGCATGAACGGTACTTGATGCAACTCTAATTTACCATAACAAATAGGTGTAGTGAATGTCATACCTACCTATTTAAGAAGGTGTGTTATTCACTATACTTGATTAGTAGGCATACAAAGTGCCTTTTGCGTTTTCTGTTGTTTTTGCGATAAATATACTATAGATTGGCCTATGTAAACACAATTATACACATATCTTATACAAGCCCCCTATTTAACTCCTACGCATATTTACTGGTATATTACTTTTCTAATACGAATACATAAATTTCTGTGATATGTAATATGTATATTATATTTATTTTATATATTCCCACTTATGTATCTATATCATATTAATATACTGTATGAATATTAAGTGTACATGTATATAGATGGATATGCATTGAAAGTGTACCTATTATTCAATAAGTGTGACATAACTCGACAAACACTTATACTTAATTAAGCTACAGTGAGATATATTTGTCGTAAGAATGTTAACTAATACATACCTTTATTTTTTGCGCATACAAGTAATCCATTAGCAATAATAATAATTAACTTTGAAGTAGTAAGTAGCTACCTAGTTTATAGACTCAAATTCATCAAACCATTATAATGTTCCCAACGAGCATAACTGTTTGTACAAATGTAAAAACCTATTATTGGCCTTAATTTAACTAAGGTTCATACTCTTAATATCTAACTTAAACTGTATCGCTGTTGGTTTTTCTAATAAATAAATAAAATAAAAATAAAATAAAAAATAAATTAATAAGATTATAGCCTACTTTTGATTCCGGTACCACGCGAGCGAAGCCGTAGGCAGAAGTTAGTGAATAATATTTCTACCGCACCATACTATTTCTGCCTACTTTTATGTTAAATGCATAACCAATAAAAAATAGCGTACCAATACTTTTTCTCTCTTTCCTGCTGTATCAATTCCTGGAAATTCTTTATTGTACACAGATATAATAAATACAAAAGGTATGGCAAAAAATATGTACAGAGGTTAGCTTAACCCTTAAGAAAACTCTTCTTCCAGCAAACCTTTCAGTAGAGGAGAGGCGATAGCACAACACAGGTTATTACAATAAAATAATTTAAACAAAGAAACGGAATAATAACTACGAATACAATTACATAATTATTGTACAATAAACTTTCTCATTTACAATATTTTACTTTTTCTTATTGAAGTAGGTACCTGGGTAGCTAATAAATAATAATTAGGGAAGTAATTTCATCAAAAAGTTACTAAAAGTGTAGGTATGTGTACTATCAATAAATTATAATACTTATGTAAAGCGTAAGATAAAAGAAGATTCAAAAACTTGTAACACTATTAGGTAGAAACAAATAAATTTTTTGATTGATTGATTAAGATCGTAAATAAATGATTGAGTACCTACTTACACACATATCTAAACGGTAAAGCAAAAAACACTCAGTGTTTCCAATTTTTTGAGAAGCTTTTCTAATTTTTCTTTTCAGTATAACCTTATTCGGTTACCATGAAAACATAAAAAAAAAACATTGCAAACATAAGAAGTGCTATTTAGTCTCGCACACGACGGGTGGATGGCGGGTAGACTTTTTAACACTTTGTTTGTGGTTAATGCGGCAACAGAAATACGCACTGTGAATATTAAAATTCCTACGAATCATTACTATTCTTTACTATTCCTACTTTAATGAGATACAGCCCACTGATAGACAGACAGACGGACAGAGGATTTTTAGTAATTGTCCCGTTGGGCACCCTTCTGATACGAAACCCTAAAAACAAAATAAGTCCAGACGCTCTCTTTTTATGACACGCTCAATGACGCATTTAATTTTTGTAAGTTAGCAAATATGAGCGCACTATTGCAATAATATTTCATATTTTAAGTTTTCCAACGATGCTAAATAACCCACCATCAGATGGACCGACAACATCGAAAAAATTGCAGGTAATAATCGGTGGATGGAGAGGGCTCAAGTTCGTTCTTCGTGGAATTCCTTGGGAGACCTATGTTCAGCAGTGGACTTCTATAGGTCGTTAAACAAGGTTGTTGTTGTGATGATAACGCTTTCCACCTTCCAAAAACATACGAACAAATATTAAATGCCCAGTATGCAAATTACGGAATACATGTAGGGGTAGTCAGCGACAAATCCAAACAACGTTCCTTCCACAGCCTATAACTTTATTTGGGGTAGAAACCCGTAATCCTCGCCTCCCTAACCCTATCTCTACGTAGGTAGCTACAGGCAATGCTTTTAGCGATATTGCAGGGGAAGGGGGTGGCCCCATCCCCTAAGTGTCGGTCGATGACCCGGGGGAGGCTTTTACGGCGGCTTTGGGCGTTGAAGTGATGAATGCGCCTCAATTTGATGTTCCAAGGTGATGTTTTTGGAAAAATTATGACGAAACTAAGAAAATTAAGCTTGATTTAGGTAATTTCAAATGGCTCTAACGGAAATGGCTGTCATCTTTATATAAACTTTTATGTGAAAGCTTCGTAAGGTAACATTTTGTTTACCATTACCTACCACGCTCCATGGCTTAGATCAAAATAATTATGACTATGATATATACCTTAGTTAAATGTAAACTCGTTATAAATATTTTTATACTATACCTACATTATTCTTAATATCTACAAAACATAAATAATTATCAACAACATAACAAGATATTTAAAAGATAAAATATTTAGTACCAATTCCGCCAAATCTCTCTGACGTTCTGATTATCTTGTAACGGATTTCCGCAAAGTCACGCCTGATTCTATTAATTATCAAAAACATATTTAAAAAAATAGTATCATAATGAAAGAACACCAACTGCGGGGAGGGATGAAACGGTCAGTGGCTGGACATAAAGTAACCTTTTCACAATACGTGTCGAGTCCAGAGAGCCGCTTTCTGTATCTGGTCCTTGATCTATGGTTATTATGATAAATTAGGCATACGTCATTATTTGTCAAAGATATTGGTGTGTAGGCTGCGCTATGCAGTAGAACGCCAGAGCCCCGTCTGTTAGTTAGCGAGGCTGCTAACGAGCTGGCGGGGTCGCTTGCGTTCGCAAGATGTAAGTTACACCCCATACAAACCTATTTATCCCGATTTAAATAAATTCATCTATATAAAAATGTTTGTCTTCAGGTTATTTGGAACGAAATGCGATAAATGCGGCTCATCGTTCAGTAAAAATGACTTCGTGATGCGAGCCAAGACAAAGATCTACCACATAGACTGCTTCCGTTGTTGCGCTTGCGCACGACAACTAATTCCTGGTGAGTTTCGTTGAAAATTACTTAGCTTATTTATTATATATTATAATTACATTACATCTGCGAAAGCTGCTTGCATCTGTTAATTAATATAATATATAAATAAACATATATATATACAACTTGAAGCAAAGAATTGAAGATGATAAGCCTCTTGTGCCAGTAATTTCACCGGCAAACACACCCTTCAAAACCGAAACACAGCATAGCCACAGCAGCTTTTACAGAAATAGGTATGGTACCTCCCCGGACGAGCCCTCCACAAAGAAGAGCCCTACTACTACTTAGGGTTAATAAAGTCTAACCATCGCGTGGGAGAACGGCCTCGTGATCTTTTGCCCTCCAAATTCCTACGTTACGATGGCCATGGATACTATCACAGACAAGGGAGACTATAAAGATACAGACTGTTCTCCGTTGTCTGTGGTACTATATAAATATATATATAATAATCCATCCTGCATCCATCAACTTGAAGCAAAGAATTGAAGATGATAAGCCTCTTGTGCCAGTAATTTCACCGGCAAACACACCCTTCAAAACCGAAACACAGCATAGCCACAGCAGCTTTTACAGAAATAGGTATGGTACCTCCCCGGACGAGCCCTCCACAAAGAAGAGCCCTAATCTTTTAAAAAATCTGCACTTATTTACAAATATATATATATATATATATATATGTACCTCCCCGGACGAGCCCTCCACAAAGAAGAGCTATATATATATATATATATATTTATATATATATATATATATTTGTAAATAAGTGCAGATTTTTTAAAAGATTAGGGCTCTTCTTTGTGGAGGGCTCGTCCGGGGAGGTACCATACCTATTTCTGTAAAAGCTGCTGTGGCTATGCTGTGTTTCGGTTTTGAAGGGTGTGTTTGCCGGTGAAATTACTGGCACAAGAGGCTTATCATCTTCAATTCTTTGCTTCAAGTTGATGGATGCAGGGCGTTGCATCGTAGAATACTTTCCAAAAAAACGTGATCCACGATGTAATCCTATGTCATAGGTAATGATTGCCACTTAACATCAGGTGGGCCATGTGCTTGTTCCATCTTCAAATACCATAAAAAAACTATCTTACATACCTCTATGACCGAGTGTTCTCGTCAAGGTACTACTCAATGGAGGAATTTTGCAAGAGCCACCATTCAAACTCGACATTCTTAACCACGACCACTCTGACAAGAGTACCCGACTAAGAAGAAGTAGAAGTTGATTTTTTTTATAAAACTCTTGCAGGTGATGAGTTTGCGTTGCGTGAAGGCGGCGCCTTGTATTGTAGGGAGGATCACGATGTTTTAGAAAAGGTGAGTTTTTAAAAGCTTTTTCTATCTGTATTGAAATTTTCATAAAGCACACTGAAAACTTAGCCCATTTCGTTTTAGGGCTCCGATGTCAAAAGGTCAAAACGGAGCTTAGTAAGTAAACAATTTTGATACGCTTTTTCAAAAGGGTTCAAATAAGGGAGAAATTACCTTCCTTGATAATCGACCCTTTTTTGTTAGTAATGGACTATCTTTAGTACCTAGTTTACAGTTAAAACTTTAAAATTGCATTTTTGTTGGTACCTAAACAAAAAATAGGTAGGTACTTAAGTACTATAGACGTTCTAATTTCAAGAACCATCTAACTTTTTTTTAAGAGAACATCTTGATTTTTTAATTATATTGACAAAATACTTCGTTACCAAACAAACTCCCATGATAAACTTCAATCATAAATTCCCTTTTTTTAAGTAGGTTAACGATGTTCCTACTAATTTATGAATTGGAAATTTATTTACAGCCTTGCAAATATTCAATTTCTCTATCTGTTTTAAATACCTCAAGTAGAAAGTCATCGAAAGTCAAGTCTAAAGATACCATCCAGCCATTCCGGCGTTGGATCCAGCAGCTCCATCTAACTATAGCTTTGATCGCAGAGCGGTAACACCAGCGGCAACAGCGGTAACGGCGAGTCCAACAACAACACCACCCTCAGCAACAACAACTCACACCATCCGGAACTAGGCTCTATGTCAGGTAACAATAAATTCCATTTATTATCTACATCTTATCCCTACTATCCAACTGGGAATCTAACAACACCACCATCAGCAACAACTCACACCATGCAGATGTGGCTCAATGTTAGGTAACAATGGTTTCTATACTATCCTTTCTTCCTTCCTACTTCGTATGAGCTAGAGGTCAACTATGGTTCGGAGTTGTTAAGCCGCCCGAGGGCCAAATTAGTAAACTTTACAAAAAATATTAAAATCCATTAAAACTTATTAAAATGACGGCGACAATCAAAATGTAAGATAAACTCAATGTAGGTACCTACTGTAAGGCTCCCTAAATTGGTCAATTTTTTATAGAGAAAGTAAATCTTCTTACTTTTAAAACAAAATCTCAAGTGACTTGCTTGAAATAAATTCAATTAGAATCTTAAACCTAATCACTGTTATAAAACTTAAATAAAACCGATTATTAATTTAAATAATAACAATGCTTGCAAATCTTGCAATGAAATCAATGAAATCTGCCTCCAACTTCCTTAAAAAACAATGGAAATATCTTAGGAATAATATTACCAAAAATACTGTAAAAATGTTAAGACAAGCAGAGTTACCTGCGCACAGACCTGAATTCTTTCCAATTCTCCTCTGTTTGGTTGCAATAAGAATAATTGGTGTACATAAACTACATAAATTAAGAATATGAACGTGACAGGTGTTCCTATTGAATAAAGCTATGTATATTTTAGGCATGTAACGTAACACATGTTCTATATTTGGGATTCTATTTTTAAGAAAATATCGGAACCACCGGAACGAAAACTAGGAAAAAAAACATTAATTAAACGATAAAAAATAACAATTGACACCTGAGCGGCGATATCAAAGACGGCGGTAGCTTTGGCGGTGAATATCAAAGCGTTATCTAGTAATCACTGCTTCGTGAATCGATTACTATCGGTACATGGTAGGATAGTGATGTGCTAAAGGTGAATAAATTATACCAGTTCGTTATGTACGATGCTACATTTTCTCTTGAAAAACTGTCAAAACTTCAACACGCTGACTGCAGCTTCGGACATGACACTCCGCGTCATGCCCAAAGCTCACCCAGCTGCAGCACCGCAGTTGTGTTTTTCAGCACTCAAAGCGTTAAAACTAGGTGTCATAAATTTGACAGTCTTTCAGGGAATCAGGATAATGCTCAGAACATTAAGGTATAACTGCAAATCTTCACAAATAGGGAGTTACCACTGTATACCTACTGAGTGTGAACATACGTGCACACTCCCGAAACGCGCTCACCTCACCTCCCGTTTGCAATGCACCTGCGCCCCATTCAATAAACGAACTGTGTGAAAAATACGTACTATCATTTTTTTCATTTGGCAGACAGAGACAAAATACGTTTTATACGACGAAGTCGTAGGTGTAGACTACTAAAAAATTTCGCGAAATCAAATATGCATACCCTCTATTTTTATTCGGATTGACCTCATTGACTCATATTATAAATATTATTGCGATTGGACAACGATAACCCCAGCCGACTTGATGCGAAACTTTTGACATGAAAATATGTACTGACTTACTGTAGGAGGGATTAAGAACTTAATTAATACTCGACTTCACCCAAATATGTAGTATATTTTTTATTCATTTACATAAAAAATATTATTATTGTTCAAATTTTCTTTTTAACATTTGTTTTTTTAGAGTCAATATAAATTTTCCGATGTTCTTATACGCAACCTAATAAAAATTGGGTTTTTCCTCCTCAATTTTGATTAATCCATGAAAGTCTAGCATTAACTTAATCGCTCTTTCAGCTACATCTTTTACTTCCCACAGTGCCGAAACTTTTTCCTGCTTCTTGAAACAAAGCATTATTTGACCACAAGGTAGGATACTCATGTAGAAATCTGTCTTCAATTTTATGGCGGTTAAACAAGTACTTGCTTTGTACTGAAATGAAGAAAGATGTTGTTGTTGAATGTTAAAAAAATATTTTCTTAGGGAATGAAAGTAAAAATTTATTTTACTATTAATGCCAATGTTTTCACTTAAAAGTAAAATATTAAGAGGGTATGCGTTAAAAAAAATGACTGTTTTTTTTGGGACACCCTAGTGTAGACGTAGTACGTTATCTATCTACGTACGCCGTAGCTTGTCTACGACGTAGCAATGGGGAATGTTCGCTGCGCTGCATAAATACATGGGGAGCGAGCTTTCAGTTCGAGACGAACTAGGCAAAATACTTCCTACTACCACCATCCTCCCACTACCACAATCGAGATAGTACTTTATACAGTTACAATCTCCAAGAAAATAACCTATCATTAAAAAAGTATGGGTGTTAAAGCTGCTCATTTTTTTTTTGATAATAACTTATAATCATCGCATTTTCATAATTGCATAATGTTGTTTAAAATTATCACGAGGGTACCCTTGATCAGCTCCTTCAATCCCTACACCATTCCACTTAACATTCCGTATATTGAAATATAAAACTTAATAGACTATGATCAGTTCTACGCACCCTGTTTAAAGAAAGTGGCAAATACTTAGCCTACTTAACTTTTTTAGCCTAGAAAATGTTAAATCCTCTTTTTCTTTCTTCTGCCCATCACAGTCTTTAGTTGAACATAGTCCTCTCTCAGTACGAGTCCTCACCTGTAGCAAAACCACGGCCCAACACTAGTCAGGGTACGCAAACAGACACCTACCTACCATTGATAAGTAATCGCTGTGTAATGAGATAAGATGGGCCAATATTGGTGTGATTTTCATGTTTCGGCGAGTTATTGGATTTCTTTGGAAAAAAAATGTCTGGGTATCAAATTTTCTTAAACTATACCAGTAGGTAGGTACTACTACTTACTACGTTACATAACTAGGTAATCTTTTTAAGTATTTAAGTGGACAAACTTACCTACTCATATTATTATACAGTATTTTTCTAACTTTCACGAGTATTAGCTAAACAAAATTACTCATTTATTATCTAGTTTTTGAAACATCTGGAAAATAGCAAAGTAAATGCGAGGAAGGGCCGTTAGACAATAATAATTAAACTTCCTTGTTAGTCCTACGTCGCCCTAGCTATAGTATTTATAGGTACTTAAAGTAGCCAAAGTAGGTAGGTAATATAGTAGGTAGTATAGTAACCTACATTATCATTATTTACCTGCTTATTACCTAATTTATAACTACGAGAAAGATTACATAGTTATTTATATATCATATGTCAGCTTTTCCTGGGAAGATGGGTTAGCTAATTTAGCCAATTTAAAAAATACTATTAGCAGCATTTAATATTGATATTTACTTCTAATCATGTTTATGAATATGATAGGATATTAAATTACTTGCTTGCACCCGCGGCTTCACCCGCTTACCCTGATCAAAGTAGCCGATGTTAATCAAGGTCGTAAACTAAATTGGCTTTACATACGAAAATATTTCAAAAGATAAACGATGCTTAAAACTATTGCCATCTCTTTCCGTTGGATTTGACAAACAGAGACAGGGCTAACTTTGAGCAATGGTTAACGTTGAGTAGCGTTCATAAGTAATGGTAATGTATGATATGTATGTATTTACAAAAAAATTATATATGTAGTGTATAAATAAATCATGTGGTTCCCATAAATACAAGCTCTGCTTAGTTTGGGGCTACATGATGCCGTGTGAAAAATTCCAGCATTATGTATTTATTTTTAATAATGTGATGTGATGTGATACGTACTTGCGTAGGTATTGGTAGGTAGGTAAGTATATAATGGGAATCGGCCATTAGAAAAAGGTAATATTATCGCTAGTTTGTAATAACTTAAAGAAGGTAATATACTAAAAGTAGGTGCCTTCTGCCCACTCCATTCAAATTAACAATTCTTTATAATCCCTCCTTTAAAATGCAGAAAGAACAAAGCCAAAGGCATTACACCAGGGGATGAGATGTAAACACTCGCCATGGATTACGGAGGTGTGAATTGGTATTAACTGGACACTGGCCAGTCGGTCGCCCCTTTGATGAGTTCAAATTATGCTTTATCTTGATTGAAATGGAAATTTAACAGAGCTCGTTGCGTGGCTACTTCGGTGTTCTAGCAGGTCGGTAACTATTTGGATAGGTGACCGTTTAGGGTGAGACCGTTAGAATTTTCGCTAAATATACCGATTTAGTAATAATTAACATCACCTTCATGCGACACTGGCTGGCTGTGCTGACGTCGGTCTGTGTCAGCCTAGAGCCTCAATGACGATTCTGTGTTTTTGTGTTTTTAAAATAATGTTGTGTGAAAAAAAAGCACCCGAAGAAGAAATGGAAAACTTATAAAAAGGTTTATGCTACAATGCGAAGTATATGTTTCAGAAAATATATGGAAGCGGTTGAAGACAGCATTAAGAAAAACATAAATTATTTTAGTCATATGTAGCAAATCGTAATGCTAAATCTGGTGTACCTTCTACCATGTCATACCTTTCGCGTATTACTGACGATCCTTCGGCAATATGTAACATGTTTTCGGAGTATTGCACTAAGAATTTTAAATCCTCCTCTCTAGACCTCGCTCAGTGGACACCTCCCTTTATCTACGCCCACTTTAACAAATACTCAGACAGAAAACAGAATCGAAATGTGTGTAGGTACTCCTAGTTACATTGATATTTGGTCTGAAATAAACTTCATTAATTTTGGTATTTATTTTATTATCTATGTTATCTTACTGTTCGCACGTAGAGTACACTGCGGGCCTTGCCTAATGGCACTATTTGCTACCTATGTGGGTATCCATCGTAAGTGGGTACTTAAAGTATACCTTACTTCTAAGTTAACCCCGTATTTCCAGACTCTGGAAGTGAATCAGGCTCTCACAAAAGCGGTCGACCACGAAATTCTGGCGCAGCTGACGGGAAGCCCACGAGAGTCCGGACGGTTCTCAACGAAAAGCAGCTACACACGCTCAGGTAACTTAGGAGGGACCTTCAAGTTGATATAATGAATCTTAAACTTAAATGATATCTGGATGATCCTGTATGACCATGCATACATACATATTCTAGGAATTCTGGAATGGTAGAATATATCGGGTAACGCATGCCACCAAATTTTGAATATTTAAAAATACTTTTCAATGTTGCTAACTTATAAAATTTCAGCGCGAGCTGGGTAAAATAAAATGTCAATCATTGAACCTTTCGCAAATAGAGCAACAACGCTTGTAGGTTAAACAAAAATACAATTTAATTTTATATTTCCGTGAAAGTACTAACAATGTTTCCGTGTTACATTATTAAGGTTGTAGATATATTATTTCATAAATAATATTATTACAGAACATGTTACGCGGCTAATCCTCGTCCTGATGCGCTAATGAAGGAACAGCTTGTTGAGATGACAGGTCTCAGTCCAAGAGTAATCAGGGTCTGGTTCCAAAACAAAAGGTGCAAAGACAAGAAGAAAACTATTCAGCTGAAAATGCAGATGCAACAGGAGAAGGTGGTAATTGATTATGTATGGTATATTTTGAAACGTTCAGTGTAATGTGGTGGTGCTGTTTGAAGTAAATTATATAAAGGTTTGGGTGTTTCTATGATTTTCTGGCAATAAGGAAGGAAAAGGAACTTACTAAATTCTACTGAAGCTACCATAAATAAATAAATAAATAAACTAAAGTACAATTTACAGATGCTTCTTTGCCTTTCTTATTAAATGATGACTATGAACTTAACATTTATTAATCATTATAATTAGTTATTATGGTAAATATAAGTTTCTCTTGGATCGTGCCTAGGCTGCATGAATATTTACAAAGTATGGTAATTTTCTTCATTAAATATAACAAAAATGATCTAACTGACTGTCGTTTTCCACAGGAAGGCCGTCGTCTCGGATACATGTCGATGGGAGTACCACTAGTGGCGGGGTCACCGGTGCGGCACGAGGCTAACTCCCTCGCGCTCGAGGTGACGGCATACCAACCTCCGTGGAAGGCTCTCTCTGATTTCGCCCTACATGCAGACCTGGACAGGGCGCCGCATCACAGCGCGGCGTTTCAGCAGCTTGTCAACCAGGTAAAGGAATGCAAGTCCTTTCATATTATATGTAGGTAGTTGGGTTGGTAATAGTGCATGTTTTCTCATTTGATAAGTAGATATACCTAATGCTACTTAGCTATTCGTTTTTCTAGAACCACAATCGAATGGATCTACTTTCCCATTTTATTTTATTTTAAGTTGATAATTAGATAGATAGATAGATAACGTTTATTGAAAAAAAAGTTGTTCGTAGAGAGATTTATCGGATGTCATTTTCTCATTCATTCTCTGCAAATGTTTAATGGCGAAGGGAAGTATATTAAATTTAGGCTAATCAGCTTCTGGCTGTGGCATTTCCGTCAAAAAAACTAGACCTCTTTGCTACCACACTGACCTACTAAGATAATACCTGGAGATGGGCAGCGGCATTCACTAGTAGCACAGCCTATAAATCATACGATCGTTCGAAGAAGGCGTCTAGACCGGGCAATCGTGCGGGGTGACAGGGGTGAGACGCGGGAGGGCCGGTTCCCAGTTGCATACATTCTAAATAATAATAATAATACACATATACTTATACAACTATAATAATAATAATTATCTTTTATATTTGTAATTCAGAAGCCATTTTTTTCTTTAATTTAGTTTATTCTTTGTGTACCTTTTATTGATAGTTTTTTTCACTGTGGTAGCGGATTGCATGTTTTCTGTTTTGTTCCTCAAGTCCGCTAATTTAGAAAATGGTCCTGACGGAAGACCAGCGCGCGTTGTAGGTAATTCCTTCAACCCGCTACATGCTGAGTTCAGGTCCTTTTTGCGAATATATTTCTATGTGTCATCATTATGTTACCTGTACTCTTATTTTAATGTTTTAAAACCTATTTCTAATTTGTTCTTTTATATATATTTATGTGTAGTTGCAAATAAAAAATGTCTTATTCTTATTCTTAAATGTATGCAACTCGGGACAAAGCTTTCAGGGTTAGCACGGTTTTTTTTCTTCTTGGCACCGCATTATTTGTTCATTTGCCATTGTATGTTTTTCTTCTTCTAGACGTCGCACGGTTTGTGCATTTGCCATTTTATGTATTTTGGAATGATTATTACTTTTTGAATAAAACATATTTGTATTTACTAAGATCACGAGGTTTAGTAAAGAGTAAAAAGGAAATTATTCTATTTACATTAATAGATGTTGGGTATAGTTGTCATGGCAGAACGGCGTGAGTATACGATTACCGTGAAAATATTTTAATTATATTTATATAATTAATATTTAAAAAATACTGCTGCAAGAATTACCTACTCGAATGTTCTTTTTATTAGACTTTTATTGTGATAATAACACTACAAGCACATAATAAAGTGAATAAACATAATAAATTGTATTGAAAATAGTGCATACGACGTGTGCTGTGAGTAATTGTATAGCATCATCTCGCAAAAACAAATATTGTTTGCTTGTGACAGCTTGCTACTGCCGCGTCACTTGTCGGCATTTACCGCGAGATCAAAGGAGTCGGACTACTGTATGATCTTTATACTGCGCTAGTAGTCACTTTGTAGTAATCCTAACAACTTGCCATATTTTTACTTTGGATACTCATTTCAGATGCATGGTTATGATGTCCCGTCCTTGCCTCCACCTCGACCGCCACACGTCCCCGGCGAAGATAACTACGTCACATATCTAGAAAGCGATGATAGCCTCCCGCCATCACCCTAGTGTTGTATTTCATAAACCCTCAATAGTAGAGGGTTTTGAAATAGACTTGAACAAAGTTTTGATGCCTTTGCCGTTTAACTTTGACGTGAAAGAAACAGTGAATTCTTCAATCTTCGTCTATCTTGTCAGTTATGGTACTAAACAAGTGTTTTTTGTACGAACTTTTTCTAGATTACTCTATTCTAATTGTATGTAATTAAACTAAAGCTACTAGCTAAGATTGAATTGTTTATTTCAAACAAGAAAGCTTCGTAAGGTATAATTTAATATTTGTAAAAAAGTAACTATTTAGTTTAAAAGAATTAAATAACGACTTTTTACAAAAATCCTTTTGATATAATTAGATTGTGTAAATTGTAAAATATCGATAAAAATAGGTTATAATTTAAAATTAATTATTTTTTTAAATTAAGTCTAGAGTAGAAAAGGTTAGAGTACAAATAATGGTAATAAAATAAGGTGTAATTTCACATTATTAATGGTAATAAAATAAGGTGTAATTTCACATTATTTTATTACCATTATTTTTACTCTAACTAATTATTATTGTGATTACAGTAGTCTAGTTTTGTTTAAATTTAGATGGGTACTTATATAAACTAGTTTTTAAACCATGTACCTAATTATCATTATTTTGCCTAAAGATCTGCGTACTTTGTAAATACGTGCCTACATGAATTGTAAATATCAATATAAAATATTAGTGTTCTAACTTAGTTCATAGCTTTTAATTACGAAATACGGCATAAAACTAACGTGCACTTATACACAAGCACTATGAAGAATTTTGTATATTATTCACAAGGAAATCATCATAATATATCTTGGATTATGATTAAATGAAATATCCACATTGGTTTGACTAAATATATGTGTAAACTATTATACCTATGTAACGTAAAGCTAGACTCCACCTACTTTCAAAAAAAACATGTAGGTACATTGTAAAATGGGGTGATTTTAGTGCTTATTTGATAGAGATTACAAAATGTTAATTTATTCAGTAGTTAAAATACATTGTATTTAGATTGTGAGTATAACATTAATACAAAATGAAATAAATCAACACGTGTTTTTATTAGTTTTACTAAAATTCTTAAAACTAAGGTGAATAACACATGACTAGCACGAAACATTGAACGTTTATTTTTTACATAACCTAGCACAAAACATGACGTAAGCCCGCAGGTACTTGAAATCTTTTCACTTTCTACTTCGTAGCTATTATTATGGCTCTCTTCTGGTTGGTAAGTACGGTACCTAATCCCCATCGTACTTATTAATATTTCATTAGTTTGTGAATAGGTATTTATATGTATAAGTGTAGTACCACTTGGTACGCCTGCAACCTAGAATTAGAACTTAGCATTTACAAATCATGCAAACAATTTATCTTGCGTCTGCGACCAAGCTCTCAGATTCTTGAGTCTATTGACTGTTGAGTATACAAGAACTAAACGCTTATGGATTTATTTACATAGATCCTGCAAAATTATACAAAATATTCAATTTGAGGGAGGTTTTAAAATACAAGTTGGTAACATTAACTGATAACAAATGTCAACAATGTTAATGTCAGTAAACCCTGGTGTCAGTTTGGTTTTGACAGTTCGATTATGATAACAAATAACAATCATTCCAATAGTGTGCCAGCGAAGTGACGAGTTGCCGGTTTTATTACTGGAAAAATATGTGAATTTATATCATTTTCTATAATATTCATAAAACTCGAAATAAATAAAATTTCAGTGGATATACTATCAAAATGGAGGCAAATGTCGATGAAAACGGTAGTCTCAGGCGGAAAAGAGGAGTCGCAATGGTGAGTGCAATAAATAAACGACCATAGAAAATCAAAGATAAATGAATAAGTGCGGTCACACTTGATAAATCGTTATCTTTAACCAACAGCTATTTCTTAAACAGATAGTAATCTTAGGTAACGATGTAAAAATTACATTTTAAATATTATCGACATCTGTGACTGACAATACTACATAGATTTGGAAATGTTAGTAGCTTATAATTTCTCTATGAGCCATACCGTAGTGGCCATATGGGCAAAAAGAAGAACTTATTTTCCACTTATTTTTAAATTAAGGGGCTCAACTTTCCTTTAGCTGATGTGAGCTAGGCTGCTGAAACTTTTGTCACAGATAGCTCTTTACCTAAGAAGCCTACATTTAAATTGGCATAGTGCGGAAACAAATAGTTTTTGAGTAATTATTATATGAAAATTCCAATTTTTTACGTAATTTCGTAAAACTTGATGTTATTGTTTGCTACTGATTGCTTATTATTTGGTAATTTGATAATGAAAATGACATTTGTTGTGGTTTTCCCGGCAGTTTTATAGTAATCTGACAATGACAATGACATCTTTCGGTGTTTTGCCGCCGATTTTAGTGTTTGATTGATTGAATTTTGTTGTGTACTATTCTAGCTAGAATCTAACTAGGATTGACAGTAGGTTATTAGTTTTTTTTTTATAACCAGCCGGTAATCCTTTCCACAGTGCTAGGTTCTAGGACTCCCCGACTTGAGTAGATTAGGTTCTAAATGTATCACAGAACCGACACAGAGCACCCCGATGCCACCTAGTCTTGTGGTGTCCCTACCCATTTTTCCCATACTTAACCTCAAACTTAATTAATTATTTTCTTGGAAACTATGAATTTCCGCACTCCCCCACTTTCGGGGAAGGGTCCTCCCCCCACCCCTCCCTCCTTGCTCACATCAGTTAGAGGAAAGTCCTTCCACTTAAAGTAAAAAGCCACACCTTACAACTCTACACCTTAATATATGTAGGTAAATAGGTTGTAAAAACTTTTCTAATTTTAAATATGAATGTTGTGGTTAGAATTTTCTTAACTTAATTTTTTATTCAATTAGAACCTTAACTTGGGACACTTTGAATCATAAACTTTTTTCATTTAGAGCAATTCGTAATACGACCATCCAGAAAAGAATTGACAAGAAACTCTACTTGGCTTCATCGAGATACTATATATTATGGAGGGGCCTAAAAGTGTAGGGCTGTCAAGACACAGAGTAGGCTAACATGTGCAGTTGATCTCAGTGGGCCATGGTCCATTGAAAGTGGGACACAAACATCACTAACAAAACATTTAAAAAAATGCATTCCTTTGCATTTCCAAAATGTAGAAACAACACGAGGAACTAAAATAAAGGTTCAGGCATCACATTCGACATGTAGGTACATACATTTTTTTTTATTCATGTAATTATTTCCAATTTTCAGAAAATATTTTTTGGTAATCACCCTTTTGTTGATATCCTATCGAAACAGTACAGGAACAAATAAAGCAGAGGGCGACAGATAAATCTCGCTTGGTCGTAATCGCCCTGACTCCATCCGAGTGTACTGACAGCAAACAAATTTTATACATCTACCAAATTGTACTATCCTATCTTATGAAATGTACATCTACAATTCAACCAGAATTGTAATTAATGCAAAAGGGATTACTTTTAAAAATGAAAACTTGCAAAATCTTATCTCACAAAAGGGTGCATTAATTTTTAGTTTTAATTTTTTGTTTGAAAGGTGACTTGATTGAGAGTGTTCTTAGATGTGATTCAAATAATTTAAGCCGGTTAAAGATAATTTCTTTTCTTGTTGATCGATAGATAGATAGGAAATTCATTATTGCCCAAGATAAAATACAAGTACCGTAAAACCGTACAACTTTGCCCAAATTTCATGCGAATTTTGATCTAATGTTAAAAATTTAAAAAAAAAATACAATTTTTGATTCGAGATTTTGCTAGACCATTGTCAAATTTCCATATCTTTGTATTGAACATATCATAATACCAATAAAATGTAAATTAATATGATAAAAACATTAATTTAAAGAGTAGGCCAAATATTAATAACTTTTTACAAGTTTGCCTACTATGCAAAACTTTTCTAACTTCGCTATTTTTAACCTTATGATTATAAAATTTAAGGTTTATTCTAGAGAAATAGTAAATGTAACATATGATTGTATTATTATAGTTTTATCCATTCATATTGACAGTCAAAATTGAGTGGGCAAAGTCACAACAATTTTTTTGTAATATTTCATACAAGTAAAACTACGTACAAGGGTTGTCACTTTTTTATTGTATGGTAACCATCGTGGTTTGAGGTACGAATACGCTCACTTTAAAAACTTTAAAAAAATAAAATATTAAAACAGTTATAAAACAGCTAGTAAGCACAACTCATAATACACATAATAGAAAATATGACAATATAATGTTTTAAGATCAATTTGTAAGCAACTCATTTGCCACTAAATATATCAATTCGTAATTTTTTTCAAACTATTTATAAACTAAAATTTTTATATCAATTTTCGTCATTGGACTGCCATAATCTGCCGAAGCTACCGACAACTTTACAAGCTTTTCTTTGTTAGTAAGTTTCGTTTGTCCCCCAACCGGTTTCATGTGAGTTTTTTTTCACTATAATATTGTCCGTTGAGGGATATCGAACCTCTTTTCTGCCTCCCGACTTGACATACTGTTTTTTTCTGTCATTTCAACAATTAATTCTAGCATTTCCTTTGATGAATATTCTTTATAATTCCTCGATTATAATACCGTTCATTTTTTTCTTGTACTTAATAAAAAAATGATTGTTTTACAAAATTTTCTTCCATTCATTACCGTAGTAGTACCTTAGCATGTACAAGAAGATAACAAGACAAAAAATGATAGGTATTTTTGTGTTTTGTCATCTTCTCGTAATAAAAAAATACTTATTACTTATCACTCTTCAAATTTTTAACTCTGAAGAGACAGCCCTAGCTGTCATATTTTAGTGGGCAAAGTTGTAAAAACTGCTTTAGAAAAAGTAATTTTACATTGCCCACCAACATATTCTCGAATTTGAGAGAGATTTTGCTTTTTTTATTCGGTTGGACTCATTTATTGATGACAAACAAACAATAGTCAAAAAATAACTTACCTGCTGCAATCCCAAATCGAGTTCTGGCAATAGTTTTTCACACTGTTTTTGGCTTGCGGGCCATCACACCTGCAACTTCGTCAGAGCTTGACACTTAACTGAAGTGACATTAGCAAAAGATACTTCCGTAGTGATGTCAGAAACATTGAAATTTCTAATATAGATTACGTAACACACTTCTAAAAAACATTGCCAAATTTTTCAATATTTGTAATAAATACCCTGCAGGGCAAAGTCAGATCAGTTGGGCAATTTTGTAAGGTTTTACGGTATCTAAAAAAAGTTTGTTGCTTGGTATGATTCCTAGGGAATCAAATAAATTGCAACCTCTACCGCCAGAATAAAAGCTTCATGGAGAGCAGTGGAGGTCAACAATCCTTCTCCGCACTCACCCATGGTGAGTGGAGCAAAATAAGGAAATCCGCACTAGGGTCAGAGCAACTGACATTGGTAGGATTCTCTTGTGCAATAATAAGTACCAACAAAATAGTTTGTTTGTCCTTCAAATAAAATAAAGTAAATCTACTAAGATAATAAATACGAAGAGAGAATTAGCTACTTTTAAGATTACGATAAATTTTATTAAGTTATAACGACATAAATCCGATTAAGTTGCTAAATTTGTCATATATCCCGGTTTCCGATTGAGTTAAAATTTTGCACATATATTTATATCGCGTGACAATGCAATAATATGATGACATGGAGCTGATTTGATGATGGAGCTGGAAGGTGTCCATCGAGTTAGCACTAGTTTGTTTCATCTTGACGAGTAGATAGATAGATAGATAGATAAAGTCTTTATTTGGCACACATTAACACAATATTAATACAAAAATAACAGCACAAACAAAATAGGTAATGGAACAAAACAACAAGATATAAAACATAGAATAACACAAATAAGTGGATTGGGTAGACAAGCGGATAGTAGCCTATGCACTGATAGGTAAACAAACCCGTCCGCATACCTACCCATCCCTAAAATCCTGATACTGTGGAGCTGATTTTGTTTGTGCTAAGCGTGGGCCAAATTAGGTCTCCTCTCAGCGTAATGCTGCTCCGCGAGCCAAGTAGCGCTGGTTTTCAGAGGAAACCAGAAGTGGCGACCTCACGATCGCCTGGTAGGTATTTTGTCTTGAGATGGTATCCAGAGTCTGATGTTGGAGCTGAAAGGTGGCCATAGGTACACCGACATAAAACGACATAACCCTATCGAGAATGGGCTCGCATGACATGATCTAGACGAGTACTTTGTCTCTAGTTGGTATCCAGGGTCTGATGATGGCGCTGGTAGGTAATAAAGCTTGGTTTAAAAAAATAAAGTGAAGACTTGTTTAAACAAAATGTTCTTATGAACATTATCATATAATCTAACATAGCATTCAACAGTCAATAGCACTGAACTTGGGTACCTTAAACAATATTTTACCAAAACTGTTTTGAAAAAGGTATTTTTTAGAAAAGGGTATTTCTAATAAGAATTATAGACCACTATTGGGAATCGGTCTAATAATATCGCCTTCAAAAAGTAAACATTGACGTGGAATCGCAACCACGTCAATGTTTTGTGCCTTCAAATATCAAATATATTTATTGCCAAAAAGGGTTACAATTTTTACAGCGCAATAGAAACATAGCATGATTACATTGAAATATCGAAGTACCATTGAACCCCAAACTAAGCTGACAGCTTGTGTCTTGGGTTTCAGAGTGCAGTTAACAATAGGAAGGTTAACATAGGGGGGCCTTCTACATACTGTTTTTTTTTTGTTTAATTTTATTTATTTATCATTCATTAGTTTTATATAAGATGTGTTTTTAAAGTAAAAACGACTAACGGAACGGTAATTGAAAACCAAAAAATGACCTTTCTATTATTTTGTTTGAATATTGGGGTGGTTTAGAAAAGTCCAAAGGAACATCTGCAAAATCGTAAAAATAATGTTAATAATGTTCTTCCAGATAACGATAAGGTGTAGTGTGGAAATAGATTGGTGAAATGGATTGGTTTAAGAAGTTCAATTGCATTTTTTTCCTTCTTCCTCATATTCTTCATTGCTGAAGGTTGTGCCCATCCTGAAAGACTATTATTGAAGTATTCATCATCATCATCATCATCATCCTATAGCAGTCCACTGCTGGACATAGGCCTCCCCTAATGAGCGCCATTGCGCCCTGAAGTATTGGTGAGCTGCTTCTATGCAGTTCGGTTCTAATGATGTTTGGTTATTTAAACTAATATAAGAATTTGTCCTTTCATACAAAATAAAATAAATACTTAAGAACTGATTTGATTCTAATTTACCAACTTTCAGAGGCAAGTAGCAACTGAAACGTAAATATTATAAAAATATCAAAACCCCGCTACAACAATTATAACGTGAGCGTAGCCGCAGGCGGAAGGTAGTAATTAAATAAAACATAGCCTTTAAAAAAGGTAACGCTTAGTACAACAAGTACCTTTAAAAAATCACAATCAGTAGTACCGTTACAAACTAGTTCTACATCCAAACTTACAAAACTCGTCAACATCCTCTATACTTTACATTTAATAAATTAGACATCAATGTAACTGATTCAAAATAATATTATCAAATCATTTTAAGATATATATTTAAAAAAAATGGATAAATATTATTTTAACAAAAATTGGTTGTAATAATTAAAAAAACAGATGAAAATGAAAAAGGTAATGCGCAATTATAATGTTTAAATTTTTAAGCTATTGCATAGCTTCTATCGAGGGCCTTGAGCGCGGGGACCGAATCCAGAAATTCCGTAACGAAAAAAAACCTCACGCTCCCCACTCCGACGGGCACGGAGGTGTGGCTTGAAGGCCGTGCATTGTCTAACGTCGTTTCTTTTCGGCAGTCTTCGACACGGTTTTTGTGTGCGTGTTAACTAGACGTATTTTTATTTAATAAAAGAAAAAAAATGTTTTCTTATCGGTCACCACGCTCAAAAAGTGTAACTTGAATTAATATCAAAGAAAAAGAAATACTGCATAAATAAAATAAATAATTAATTATAATTGCATAAGTTGATACAAAATGCTATGCAATAGCTTTACCGCGGCAGTCCCCGAGTGCCACACGTCTTTTTTTTTTAAATATGTGTGATTTTTTTATAATATGTGAGGGGTGAATAACAAACCTAGCTGTTCGTTTCAAGTGGTATACTCGCTAATAAAACCAATAGAAGAAAGACTCGGGCGCCAAGCGATGAGCCAAGGAAACAGCTACTTAATAATAAAATTTACTCAGATAAGACAGTCGTGAGAGTCAGACATGAACACCAACCTTTAATCACAAGCGAGGGGTAGATGGCCTAATGATAATCATATAATTTTTGATCCAACGTAGAACTGTTCTAGTTACTTTGAATGAAACAACTATTTTGTGTCTAAGGTTTATTAATATTTAATTATATTTTCCAATCTTGATTTTACTACTGTATTTTACTGTATTATAAAATTTTACCAAAGGCCTAACTGTTATTATTGCATTCCCAATGAAAATTAAGTTTAAAATATGTTAAAGTAAACCTTGAACTCGGTGTCAATTCATGTGGAACTCCGCCGCCGACAACCGGTGATGCGGTTAAAGTTGAAGTTGTAATTTAATTTAAAAGAAAAAAGATATAAGTCCAAGTTTAAGTGTTAAGTTTAGGTGTAAAAATTAAGTTTAAAATTGAAAATAAAAGGTACAAATAAAAAAGGATGTATTAGCTCGTTGACAACTGAAACAACATGAGCACTCGTTAGCCTCTAATTTTTAACAAAGGGTAATGGCGTACCCATTCTAAATATCGAATTTTCTTACCCCCACATCCCCTTCGAAGAAAATACCAAAACTGGTCAAAAAGCAGTGGGCACCATCGCCACGCAAAACGTTTATTGATGGGCCTCCATCCTAAAACAACAAGAATCCCAAATAAAATTACCGAAAACACAAAAAGGTTGCGCAATCGCATGTGGAAATAAAAATATTTTTTACGTACCGTTGTAATCTCCTAACTACGGAAATAACATCCGGGGAAATAAGAAACTCCTACGATAATGTAACATTCACTACCACCAGCCAAAAAGATGCCGGAGGGCCGAAAAATTATAATATTCAAAACCACGACATCATCTTGTCGAGAAATAGAGAGAAAAGTAAATTTTCGAAAACAACAAGAATGAACGCAAGCATCAGTTAATAAACCTCATTCACTCCATAAGGATTGAAATAAAAATTGAAATCAGTCAAGAAACGTCAATGTCAGAATCGACGGAACTTGGCTTGACTCAATACTGATCTGAAACCCTAAATAAGAGAAGAAGAAACTAACCTGAAAAGCAAATGTAAACAAACAAATCCAACCCCAATATGCTAAATGTTCGGCAAAATACGTTGGATTGTCAAAAAAGTATAAGTGTAGTGATCTAAACACTACATGGTACATATATACCTACACCAAATCTGTTATACTAACGCTATTCTATGTTTATGTGATTTTCAAATGTCCAAAGTCTATCAAATACTTACTTTGACTCGTTATTATTGAGCAAGTAGTTTGTACTAGGTCTCTCAATTTATCTTATTTTGCTCGAAGCTTGGCTTATTGTTGACCTGTAACAGTCACCATTTTAAGTGGATAAGGAAGAAATGCATTTATTTTTTCTCAGTACTCACAAATTGAAAACAAACAGGAAAGTTATTAGCAATGCTATAAGTACGTCCTTATCTTAGCTTTATGCTGCATCGAACACATATTTAGTAGGTAGGTATTTACCTAGGTGCTGATACAGATGTGTAAATGGGTTCCAACCCCCATCTTCAGAACCCAAGCCAACCTCACCAGCACATGGTGAAACCTGCTTACTAACAAATAGGGCAGTCGGCTGATTGGGGCATGGCACAGCCTACATCGGCACAGTTAAATTCCCTGGCCACCGAAGGGCAGCAACGTCAGCGGTGCGAGAAACTGTGCCCTGCAATCCCCAATCCGTAAGCCCAGCATGGGGATTATGAGCATATCCTCCTTTATTAGGGGAGGCCTATGTCCAGCAGTGGACTTATATTTATGTGTGGTGGTGTGGTTATGCATTGCTTATTTTCTGACAGGCATTGTGAAATCCTACGCCTCTTACTCTGATAAGACACTTCATGTGGTATTAGAAATATGTAGTTAACTTGTAATAAAATTACAGGAACTAAAATTTAGTTATTTACAACCAATAAGCCGTTTATTGTATTTATTGCTTACAATTTATTGTTTTATATAACTTTATTGGTACCTAAATGGTAGTTTTGCTTGGTGACAATAATATACAATCAATGTGCTTTATGAAATTTAATTAAAAACTAATATAATGTTTTGTTTGGAATACATAGTAAACTCAGTACTAGGGATGTTACGAATGTCATATTTTTCACAATGCAAATGTGCGAAGGCGAATGCGAGTGTGCGAATGCGAATGCGAATGCGAGTGTGCGAATGCGAATGCGAGTGCTTGAATGCGTATGCGAGAGTGGGAATGCGAGTTGGGGAGCCTTAGCCCCGCAGACGACAGACTTTACGACCGATTTTTTGTAGGACAGATAGGGAGGAGCACGTCATGGACAGAGCGTATATCAACCAGGTTGGATTCACGTATGTAGTAAGGCCTTAAGAGCTAAAATGGTTGGCATTGACATATTTGAAGGTGCCTTAACTCCAAAACTATGAACTTTACGAAAAAAAGTAATAGAACATAAAATACTTATATCAATGTGACATTGTTGGTGCGTCAGAACAATTTCTAGGCTATGTTTTGTTTTGTAAAATAAAGATTTTGGCAAAATCACACCAAGAAATTGAATTTAAGTAAAGATCATGGAGTGAAGTAATGAAAAAAAAAATAGATTTCATTTGATTGTGTCGTTTCAGCTTCCGTTGTCTAGCAGCAGTACTAAGCTACATGACTTAGTACTAAATATGCTGTTTTTAAAGTTACTTGATCAGCCATTATTCTACGGTGCCTATCTCAAAAACACTCCAAAAATTGCACGATGCTGTGAAAAATATCTAGGCACGATGTTGTCTCGGTAATATTAAATATAATGTAAAATAGACTCCGCATGCTATATCGGCCGCATTATGTTGGCCATTGTAGGATGCTACAAGCAGCTGCATGCCACAATTTGTAGCATGCCGCACTGTATCCCGACGTTGCTCTGGCGTTAAGAGCCTTAATTGTGAAAAAGCTTTTGTTACAAACAAAACGTTTCGAGTGGTCCTCCATATCGATTGGAGTAAAATATTGCCAGATGACCTTTATTTTTCTGAGCGGTTGGCGCCGTCGGGAGAGACACGACACGACCTACACACATTTTCATTCGCAAAACATATGTATCGCTTGATGCGAATGCGGATGTCGATGCGAATGTATAAAATGATGTGAATTTGTAACATCCCAACTCAGTACAATGCAATGTCAGCCTATATCAGTCCATCGCTGAACATACGTCGCCCCATAGAGGGCGACGGGATATGCCCTTAATCCCCATGCTGGGCATGCGGGTTGGGGATCACAGGGTACAGCTTTTTCGCACCACCAACGCCAGAGCCCCCTTTATGAGTTATCATTAGCAGGGTGGACTACAGTTAGATGAGGTTGGCTTGAGTTCCGACGGTGGCCGTTGGAGCTCCCTACACTTTAAACTCACTTATTTTAACCATTTCGTTATTCACATAACATTGGCAGTCAAGTTACAGACAATAATATTTCTTATGCCTAATTGAATAACATTTACGTGATTATAATCATAATCATCTATATTTATAAACTAGAGGTTGGATGGTACGCGAGCTCGCGGTTTATGCGTTGCATTTGATAGCTATAAAAGAAGTAATCAAAAAAGATATCGTTATGAAGATCCAATCAATGAGACTTTTCAACGCATCGTTAAATTGGTTTATAAATATTCTTCACTACACATGGTAATATATCTACCTCTTAAACGGGGTGCAATGGGGTGTTTATAAGGAAACTTCTAAACATGTCACAAACATGTTTCAAATAAATTAAGACAATTTTTAGGAAACATCGCAATACTTAAAGATCGTATTCCCTACAAGGTTAAAATGACTAATGTATAATTCGTTGTCTGAATCCTACATTCATTATGGAATCAGTAGCTTTAATCGTACATATATTACGTACCTTAATCATGTATACAAACTTCAATTTAAAATATTGTTTCTCATAAAATTAAACAGCAAATCCATGGATCATTTCCATGTTAAAATTGGGCCTGTATAACGCTTTGATTGCTGAAAACACAAATGTGATTCTGCACGTCGTCATCCTCGCGGCGGCGCGGAGCGTCATGTGCGAGGCCAGCAGCCAACGTGTTAATTGGGCCTTTTTAAGCATTGCTAAATCTTACCTATCCATTCACTAGTTAAAGATACAAGGTAATGAAGCGGATGCTTCTTACCGACGAAACCTACAATTATCTGGATTATGGTAATGTGTATTTGTACACTTTTGAACAGAACATGAGATCATGATCACTTCGCTCTTTTATGTATACTATTTAGTTGAAACTATAATAAAATAACATAAATATCAAGGAAAATTATTGAGTAAAATATGTTGTTTTGGTTGATAATCAGCGACCACGGATAGTTTGACAAAGTGCTGTCAAAAGTTTCGAATCCAAAAAGTATAACATTGTATTTCTCTTTTCCACTCATGATTAATTCATATATAGCCATCCTTGTTGGGTGCCTCTATCTGAAAAAGAAAAAAAAATCCAACCTCTTTGGTGTATAATGTGTGGTGATTTTAAACAGTTTGTTTTCACCCGTTACAAAAATTAAGAACATAATTTGGATGAAAATTTTGCTGGACTAGTATGACTCTTTGGTTTGGCTTGTCAGTACTCCCTTTTTCTCTATATTGCTTACATTATCCCTTCTTCTTTCAAGTTACCTGTGGAAAAATAGTGTCTCAGCTGTCAACTCCACAGCTAGGCTTAGGGAGGGGCTCTCCGACGTGGCCGGTTACAATCTTTGGGCACATTCTTTTTGGTTTGCTTTCATATTTGATGTTTATTTTATTCTTTGAGGTTTTTTTCCTAGCCAGAAATTCAGTTGAAGCGCCGAAGACCCGCTTTCGTCCTTTGCCTTTCTATTACGAGATATCATCGGTGGATGGTGGTCGACCTTAACATTGCCTGGAGGAAACGACCCACTAAAGTGTGGTGTGTGGGCACACTTCTTAATCGCGACGGTAATCTAGCAGTGGCGGGTTGTTTGCAAATATTACTTGTCAGTTAGTGCACGCCTTTCATAGTCCAGCCTAATCAAACGTTTTCGGTTATCTCATCATTTCAGACAGTAATGGCTATCAGTTACAGTAGAGCAAGTATCGAGATGAGCATCCTTACAAATACTAGGTAAATGCAAGCACATCATGAAGTATTTTATCATTATCACTACCAGCCTATTGCTGGTAGCATTTGCGAGTAAGAGTCATGAAATTATTAGGTAGGTACTTCTTTTTTCACTACCCTAAAGGAAAGACCTTCGAGATCTTCAAAATCTTTTCTGTATCTATAATCTCCCAGAAAGTCTTAAAATTTGTATAATGAAAGAAAGCTTGATATCTTCTAGACTTCACTAAATATAACTGTAAATTAAACCGTGACGTTAACCATTTAACATAAATACTGCGAAACACTTCCTCAGTAAAAGAGTGGTCCACAGCTGTAATCATTTGCCAGAAGATGTTGGTACTGCTCATCTTATAAACGCAAATAAATAAGACGTTATAGGGGTTATAGATATAGCATATGAAAAAGAAAACAACCTCATGGGGTAGGGGTGCGTATTGGCGCCATCTCTACGAAGCGAATGGAAGCCAATGCATCTTGCGAATGGCATCTTGGTGACGAATGGAATCCGAAGCTTACATTGTTTTCACATAGATGGCTACTCATAGAATATATTCGACAGATTTCAGAGTTCGTAAGTTACGAGATGGCACTGCTAAAAGAAAGCCGTTGCTAAATGGCGCTATAATTACGTTTTCATCTTGAGATAAAGTTTGCCAGTATATTATTAGAACTGCTTATACACTAGAGCTTCTTTGTTCAAGAAAGAAGACCAAAAGAATTCTTCAGCTAACTTCATACAGGGTTTGAATGTGTTGGAAGCCTACTTTTAAGTATGAAATACTTGTGTTAGTTAGGAGACTCTAAGACGCTCTTCCTTAACTGAGTTACGTTAGATTAATTTATTCTTTATAACTAATAAGTACTAGGTAGTTTTTTAAAGCTATAAAAGTAATATCTAATAGTAATGTAACACGCGCACTTCTTGCAAATGCGAGCCGGGCTTGCCTATGGCATCCTTTCAACATGGGTACCTTCCTTGATATCCATCCTTGCGTCTTTTTTTCTACCAAACGCTATCGAAAAGTGCGTGCCGAGATTGCTGTAGGGTTGTTTTTACCTAAAATATTATATTCTCACCTCATGAAACCTTTAAAGGTTTTTTTTTGCCAAACGAACGATATTTCAATCATCTCGACGAGATGACTTTCTCTGTTTAGGTACACACCACACACGGAACATTTGAAGTAGTTTGATACCTGGTGAAATGCTTCACACTAAACAGTTATCTATTAAATTTGAATAAAAAAATAAACTATTCAGCCTTCATAATTATGTGACCAGCCAGTAAGTAGTACGTTCAATTACTAGGTTCAGATTTTCCCCCTTACTTATGAACGCTACTTAAAGTTAATCAATACTCAAAATTAGCCCTGTCACTGTTTGTCATTATCCAACGGATAGAGATGGCAATAGTTTAAGCATCGTTTATCTTTTGAAAGATGTTCCTAAGTAAGGCCACTAATGTATAAAATTTAACTTTTTATTTTTTAGCCAAAAATTGATACACATATCAATGAATGTACCGTTAGTATGGAAAAGTTTTGCGATACCGAGAGAAATACAAAAAAATACATACAATTAGTTATACATACAACAAGTATAGTAGTTTGACAAAATCTTCTGTTTAATTTAAGCGGTCTTAACTATATTATGACCACCACTGTATATCAAGAAATAGTAGCACTTCGGTGTTCGTAGCAGATCGTCTTCGATAAGCAATACTGCCCAGCCACTACTTAGATGGGTGACTGTTTAGCGGCATTTAGATCTGTAGAGAAATCATGAATATATAAACAATTCGTAACGTGTGTGTCGTAATATTTAAAGCGTTATTTATTTCTTAGGCTTTTTCATTGTCCAAAATTTAATTTTATAATACATTTACGAAACGAAGTTTTGAAAATTGGTGATGAAAAATTCCTGCCCGATATGAATGAGCTCGCGGATCGTAGCTCGATGGAGGCTTTCGGGCGGCACCAGAGTTGGCCACTAGCAAACTACGAAAAGGAAGAGGTATATTTAAGTGTGTTATTTGACAACACTTGTCATTCAATAAAAACGGACATTTTCACGTATGTTGTTAAGACGATGTTCGACTCATTTAGAGAACCTACATCAGGGTACGTGAACGCGACGTCCTCCCTCCGCGTCCTATCTAGATGAAGGCTCTCTAAATAAGTCGAAACGTCGTCGGTGCCTTCACCAATATAACGCACTTATTGGTTATAAAAACAAGTTATTGGTATATAAATACCGGCTTAATTGACTACCATTCATTCACCTCTTAGCTAAAGTTTGCATCATAAAATTATGACACCATCGAAGTTGAATGTCTATCGGCTATTTATAAATAATATTATAGTACTTACTGATGAATTGCAGCACAGACTAACAAAGGATTAGTTATGATAGTCACTTACTGATAAATTCACGTGGATTTTCTGAGGACAATAAAGATAGTGGACTGATAAATACTTAGTGAGGAAAGCCGCACGCAATGTACTAAACCAACTCTACCTTACTAATCATACTAATATAATAAATGCGAAAGTTTAAATGTATGAGTGTTAGGGGCTAAGGGGTTCCAACTTCCATCTTTGGAACCCAAGCTAACCTCACCTGCCCGTGGTGCACACTGCTGTATATCGAACTGGGTCTGGCGGCCAGCTGGCGGCGACTAAAGCTAAATGCCATGGCCGCCAAGCTGTGCCCTGCGATCGCTAACCATTATGGGCATATCCCCTTCCTTATAGGGAAGGTCTATGTCCAGCAGTGGGCTGGTGGTGGTGGACGATAGTATAAATGTTTGTTACTCCTACTTTAACCAGGAGAGCCCTATGTACAGAGGACTTTTAAATGGTATTGTAAAGAAGAAGGCGCAGTTTTAATATTGTTAAAAGAATTTAATAATATTTAAATATAATTTTTATGTATTTTCAGAATCTCACGTACACGGGGGTCCCGACCAGCGATTACGATAATGGCCGAGACGAAAAGCCCTGGCAACGGGTTAATAACATTTTCTATCATACTATAACATCCCCTAACTATAACAAGGGTGGTAACAACATTTCACATCTATGACAAAAGTGGTAACACAAGTCACTACATCACTTTAATGAGAAGTGTGGTCACAACATCACTTTAATGACAAGTGTGGTAACAACATGTCTTCTATAACCAAAGTGATAACACAAGTCACAACATCACTTGAATGACAAGTGTGGTAACAACATGTCTTCTATGTCCAAAGTCATAACACAAGTCACAACATCACTTTAATGACAAGTGTGGTAACAACATGTCTTCTATGACCAAAGTGATAACACAAGTCACGACATCACTTTAATGACAAGTGTGGTAACAACACGTCTTCTATGCCCAAAGTGATAACACAAGTCACAACATCACTTTAATGACAAGTGTGGTAACAACATATTCTCATCTATGACAACATCCGTCTATGGCAAAAGTGGTAATACAACATCGATCTTTGACAAGGATGGTAACACAATATTGCCTAACTATATCAAGAGCAGTAACATAACATCCATCTGTGACTTGGATGGTACATTAGATACATCCCCTATCTATGACAAGGGATGAGTTTTTGGTATAGCTTGGAATATGAGCAACTAGCTTAAATATAGCTTTTTCGAGCACAGCTATGACACATAAACCTACCAAAAATGTCTACAACACAAACTCTAAAAATCTTGCCTAATGTCAACTTGCACCATACTTACTTAGCTTAGTTGCTAAATTACATCAATTGCATTCGCTAATAGCTTACTAAAAATCTACCAAGATATTAACATCAGAACTGTTCACATTCTTAAGAATATGCTAAATTCTACTGACTGATGAATGATGATGGTCATATTCAACTTGAGCCCTTTGGATACAGATGTTTTATAATGCGTCACGAGGCAACTTTTACTCGCTCTGTAGTGCCTGTGACATGGTTAGACGGAGTAAGCTTGCAGCTCCTATACCATCCTATCAGCCTGGTCTGTCTTATCCACTTAGTTTCCATCCTCTCAGCCTAAGTCGGTCTTATCCTCTCCAATAAACTACATATTATATTTTTATTTTTATTCAATTCTAGGTGATATACAAGATGACGAAAAAGGGCAAACATTTATATGAGCCCGTTGTCTCAGTAAGTTTATTTTTGGGTTTTATTTTTGTACTGGGATTTCTATGTACTAAAAGCGAATAATTTGTAGGATATTATTGTTCTTGGTTGTGAAAAATGGGATTCTTGTCTAAAATGTTTTTGGATTTCATACTTTTAATAAAAAGTCTGTATGTACAGTAAATCTTAGTGTTGTCTTCCAATTTTTAGCGTATATTTATGTTATGTTTTCGCTTATGGGATTATCTTTGGATTACCTAACTGGTTTCAAATATCATTTCGTCTGGATTTACAGATTAAAAGTGACTAATTTAGCAGATATTAGTGATACTAAAATCATGGATTAGAATATACAGGACTTAAACGTTGATTGATGTAGGTGTGTGCTTGATTATGTAGATTTTAGGCTTTCTTAATCAATAATAATCATTAATCGCAATAATTTGTAAGTAGTAGAGCCCTTTGTAATCCGGGGAAGTACTACGACTAGGCCTATTTCTGTCGTGAAACAGCATTGCTGTTTTTGGTATGAAAATTACAGGTACTTAGGCCTTCATGCTTTCATACCTCAAGTTGCTGGACGGAGGGCGTTGCATCGTTGGCCACGTTTCAAACATGCGTGACCTACAAAGCCATACTTTGTTATAAGTAATTGCTACGACTTAACATCAGGTGGGCCATGTGCTAGCTCCATTTTCAGATATAATAAAAAAAGATACAAATACTTGGTCAAAAAATTATAAGTTTTAGAAAAAATTATCTGCAAAAGATTTTTATTGTCATTTTAATACTGTGAATATTATGTAATTTTGTTTTAAAAAATAACAGTATTTTGTAAACATTCTAAAATCGTACTTTGGTATGTACTTCCATCTACGATCCATATTGTTATCTATAGATAATTTTATTTATCTTCAAGATAAAAACTAATCTAGGTAGGTGCAGGTCTAGCCTATCGTAAATCGCTGACCAAAAATGCAAGGCAGGGCGCGTTCTGGAGATTCCACCAAAGTTTTTTTTTCTGATTCAACTTCTTTGTTTATAACCTACGATCACCACTTTACCGGCTAACCGTGGTGATAATGGCAAATTAAACCAATAATTAGGGAGACATTTGTTCTGCATTAGATTATTTAAATTTAAATAAGGTAAATGATGTAACGAACATCATTTACCTTTAAGAGAATCAATTCAACAGCTGGATCGATTTATTATATTTTTAATTTTTTGGAGTAAATTTTAAAATCTTTAACCTAAGTTTTTGACTTTTTTAAATATCAGTTATTAGGTAGGTACTTTATGTTGTGATACATAATCAAAAGTAGGTAGGTACTTAGCATATTCCGTTAACACAATATTACGTTCAATATATGCTGTTCCATTGCAAGAAAGAAATTCCCAAAACTAGCTGAGCAAACGCTTCTATCAAAACTGCTTACCACGCTGTTTGCTACACTTTGTTCTGTCTGCTTATTTGTGAAGCGTTTTGCTACATTATTTAGTTTTTTGTGTTTTTTTTTTGGTTACATTGGCTTACCTATAAAAGCATTCCTAAGTATTTTTTTATTTATTTAGTAGTAATCATTTTAGGCCCGACTTTTTAATCGCCAGTTACCACTATCTGTTAGATATTTAATAAATTCATACTTAACATTCTCTTTACAATGTATTCTATAGATATACAATTACTGTTGACGATTATCTGACAATTAAAAAAATTGACTGTTTTTGAAATATTTTTTGTATTTATGAACTTTTATTAAACTAACTTAAGACTGCTTTTGTGGTAGGTATTCATTACTTACTTGGCTTGGTGTGAGCATGTTGGTGTCTAAAATGTATCGATATAATCTATAGGGAACTAACCAGGTATGTAGCATTATTTATAACTTGATTTGTTGTTTTTTTAAACGAAGCATGAGAAACTAAATATGTAATGTTATAAAATAGACAAAATAGAAATTGTTAAAAAATATCTATAGTCGAAAGTACCTTCATTTTAAAGCATAAAATTGAAGTTATTTCGTTTTATTTTGACAGTTATCTATAGGCATTGCTATGTACAATACTTTCATTGAAAAGATTAGTAACTTACATAGCCTTTAACACAATTGTATTCTTCTAGGTTCCATGTGCACTAATAATAGTACTTCTAGGATGGTACCTACTGCTAGGTTACCTTACACAGCTGGTTGAAGATGGCATGCCTAGGGTGATCAACGACGCAGACCTAGCTAGAGATGTGAGTACCTCCAGTCAACTTTTGCCCCCTTGAGGTGCGCGTGCGAGTTCGGTGGTTTAATCGGGCTATTTGGCCTTAAACGAGCCAATCTATACTACTAGGTACTATAAGTACTTCCTATTCTGCATACATACAACAGTCACGCCCCATTTCCCAGAGGGGTAGGCACTGATCTCCAATTGCTACTTTCCTGTCATACCTCTTTTGCTTCTTTCACTCGATTTAGAGTACTCCTGATCTGGCCTTTTTCTAGTACGTCTCCGATTTGATAGCAGAACTGACGTCAAGGTCTTCTCCTTTGAACTGTCCCATTCAGGCATTCACACTCGCCTCATATACTATTTTGTCAATCTTCTTTCATCCATCCTTTCTAATTGCCCAATCCACCTCATCATACTTTTTTCATCCATGTCACTATATCTTCATTCACGCCACACCGTTACAGCTAAATCCCTGTCCGTCGACGGGCACCAACGTGTCAGCTTCAAGAAGCTGTGCCGTGCCCCCAACCTGTAATAATCAAGTACTGTTTACACACAGAACACAGACACATTCAGCGAAGGCACAGCATGGCGATACCTTCGAAACATTCTCGGTAACGAGCCGAGGGTAGCTGGCACAGCCTACCATCTCAACAAAACAGTCGATATGAAGGCCATGGTCGATGAGATAGCGCTGCAAGCGAATCAACGAGTGACTACTGACTGGCAGATTGTCACTGGTGAGTTTTTCTTAACGCTATTCCCTTCAAATACTCACTATGGTAAAAACAAAAAACAACCGTAACATATTAAAATTAAAATATGTAATTGTATTTGACATGACTGTTGTCGGAGGCCTTCAGGCTCTTACTCTTACTCGTTACTGTACCACCAGCTCATACGAACAAAGAAACAGACTTCCAATAAATAGTACATTTTACAACAAGTGCACAAAACGAACCACATTACTATCAGTATCTATCGGATCATAAGCTATGCCGAGAGAGTCTAGTAATCAAGTCTCTGCCAGAGCATGAGAAGTGAAAAGTAAATAAACTGTCCTTTTTAAAACTGAAAACATGGCTTTATTGGATACGTAAAAATGTCCTGCACAAGTCCTCTCGATTTAATCCACCCATTAATATTTCATGTGTTAAAACCAACTACAGAAAAGATTCATTCCTATACCGAGCAAGCAAGAAGTTCAAGAATATTTGTAAAGATAATAACTCCATTGATTTATTCTGCACAAGCATAAACTCGGCGCGCCGGTTGCTGAGTGGCGATTTCTTTTAAAAGCATGAACGAGCAGATTCCTTATATACTTAGGCATTTACTAGTTAAATTGTTTACCCTTCAATTGTCTTTTTGTATGTAGGTACAATATTGAAACCGTTGTTGTTGATTTAATTTTATTATTTTCCTGTCATCATTTGTTTCAATATTATAATATCTGTACGGTAGGTGTCATATAACTTATCAGTTATAAATCACTCCGTGAATGCTTACGCATTAGTTAATTATATTCTGTTGCCTTAGGTGAGAACCTATAATTGGCTTTCTGTTATTACTTTAAGATTTTTATTTTATGTTAAATTGGCTGTTGGTCTTCCAATAAATATAAATATAGTACATTAATGCGACCTAGCCATGGAGGTGGCTACTTATTGGTCCAAACAAATTTAAAAAACTAAATTAAAGATGGTTGGGTTGAATCACTGACACGCAAAGAAGAAGAAAAAGTACTATAATAGCCTTATTTTTTTCAGGCAATTACTACATCAAATCAGCAGCGCCGTTCGTGAATTTGTATGTAAACGCGTCTAACATCATAGCGTTGTTGGAGGGAGAGAGTGGGTTCCACCAGAATGGAACTATAGGGACATCAGTACTGGTCAATTGTCACTACGATTCTGTGCCCTTCGCTATGGGTAAGAATTATAACAAGTGCGAAAATTTAAACTGTATAGCTATCACGGTTCATGCATGAGATATTTACAGTCTGGTGACAGACAGATAGACGGACAGTGGAATCTTAGTAATAGGGTTCCGTTTTTACCCTTTGGGTACGAAACCCTAAAAAAGGGATCATCATTCTTCGTCTCCCTTATTGAAATTTTCTTAGTTTTTTTGTAGGAACCCGTACTGGACACTTGGACAGTCAACATCAGAATTAGATAACGTTTTCGTTATAATTATTATCATTTTCAGCCTGCATTAGCAGTAGGGCTTGCAAATATTCGAAAATATTCATATTCGAATATTCGATTTTTTTTCGGGTACTATTCGAATTATTCGAATATTATTCCAATAATAAAAAAACACTATGATTTTATTAAAATCACATCTTATTTTGTTATTTTGAGTGTTATTTTCATGAAGAAGTTTAAAATATCAACTTATTTTATTCTTAAACGCGTTTTTTCCATGAACTAATATTAAAAAAATTACAAAAAGGTATGTCACCGTAACGAGACATTGTTGATTTACACGCACAATCAACCACAAATTAAAATTTTCTTCTTCGTATAAGCTAGTAGCCAACTCTAGTGTCGGAGATTTTAGGGCACCCGAAGGCCTCAGACATGCCTTAACGACTGAAAAGCCGGGACCAACATATTAACGTACCTTCTGAAGCACGGAAGTGGTCAAATCTAAATGTCACTAAACAGTCATCCATCCAAGTAATGACCACGCGGAGAGTTTCTCAACCAAGGTGATCTCTTAAGTACACCGAAGTAAACCACGCCTAGGACGGACGGACCGACAAAGCAGCACCAAAGGGTTCGTTTGACTGGCTCGGTAATGTCACTCTAAAAACAGTCTTATAAATCTAGGTTAGTTGTTGTATTTTAACAAAATCATGAAAATAAACATTCACGTTAATGACAGAGACGAATGGACAGAACAGTCTCGTCAACTACGCGAATGCACTATGCGACACGTCAGAGTGTATAAGAACCGTGTTCCGAACCCGATAAAAGTTATTGGGTTTGGATCGGATCGTTCGACATGTTGTTTACCCGAACGATGACGTAAACTTGTATAGTCTTGTATGGATATATCGCGCGAACTCTTAAGTGGCATTTCATGCACATCTGAGTGCCGATTTCGGTGTTATTAATTTAAATCGAATATTCGAATATTGAAATATCAGTATTCGAATATTCGAACAAAAATAATATTCGAATTATTCGAATATTCGAATGCAAGCCCTAATTAGCAGTCCACAGCTGAATATGGACATAGACCTCCCCCAATGAATGCTTTTGCGCTTGCCCTCAACTCGATTTTCGGATCGTTCTAAACAATTTATTTATAAAAATAAATTGATTTAAAAAAAAATGTTATGATTGTTATTCCAGGTGCATCAGATAACGCGGTATTTTGTGCCGTCATGATGGAGGTTCTGAGCAAATTCTCGAAAAGAACTCGGAAATTTAAGAATAATATAATTTTTCTGTTTAACGGAGCCGAAGAAATGGGGCTACTGGTAAGAAATAAATGTTAAAAATATTTGAATAAATTCAATTCTTTTTCCTTAACCTATACCGTCCCACTGCTAGGCAAAGGTCTCCCCAAATCCTTTCAACTCCTTTGCTAACTCCCACCAGGAAAGAGAAACAAACATACTTACAACTTCACAATCACAATTAAAAATTGCCTTTTTATAGGAATTAAAAGAACAAATCAGATAAATCTAGTATATGCTTCCAGGCTTCTCACGGATTTCTAAAGCATCCCTGGGCGAAGGGGGTGACTTCGGTGGTCAACCTGGACGCAGCGGGGATGAATGGAAAACCTTCAGTGTTTCAGGTAAGGCCTACAATGACATGCCCAATCAACCTTAGCGCCGACAAGAGCATTTTGTTTTGTCTGCAACGAGTCTATCCAACATAGAAATAAGTTGTCATCATAGCTCAAAGTATTAGCAAGCTGAAGTGGCAGTGGGCTGAACATATCTGCCGAAGAACCGATAACTGTTGGGGTAAAAGAGTTCTTGAATGGAGTGGAGACCGCGGCTCGGGAAACGTAGTGTAGGACGCCCTCGACCAAGTGGAGTGGCGAGTTCAAAAACCTTCTTATCTGAATGACAACTTACCTACACTAAAATCTCTGAAATAGAATAAGTTCCGGTAGCCATCTGTGGTATTTTAATCATTAGGTTTACTTCAACCAATGCCGCTTCGCGCGAGCAAATGCACATGCTATATAATATTTGAAGAGTTGTTTAGTTTTCTCCAGGATCCCATCATCAGATATTAATCTGATGACTATGGGACCATCTGAAAAGCATTGCCTTTCAAACAAAAATCGGTTCAGCAGTCTTTGAGTAATCGGGGATCATACATAAAAAAAAAGATTGCGACGAATCGGGAACCTCATCCTTTATCGAAGTCGTCTAAAAGTGTTTGTTGGAATGTTTGTGTTTAAAGGTGACAGACCCACGGCTGCTGGCGGCCTACAGGCGCACCGTGAGCCGGCCGAGTGCGCAGGGCATGGGGGAATTCCTCTTCTCGTCCGGTATCATCCCCTCCGACACAGACTTCAGGATATTTAGGGACTTCGGCGGCATCAACGGTGAGAGCTTTCAATAATTACCGACGGTTAGCAGCGTCGGCGCTGCGAGAAGTTGTGCCCCGCGATCCCCAATCTGAATGCCCTGTTATGGGCATATCCCTCTTTATTAAGGTATGCCTATGTCCAGCAGTGGACTGATATAGGCCGGTGTGCTGTAGTGGTGTGTGGTACTAGGATTGGTGGAATCGTTTGCTGACCCTAAGATCCGGTGTGAGTATTGTACTTCTATTAAATCTTTGTTAATACTATTGTACTTTTATTACATCTCACATACGTTCAACAACAACACCAGCCTATATACAGTTCACTGCTGGACACATAGTCCAAGAAAATTGTTCAAATGAGGGCAATAATCTCGGAATAAGAGATAGTCGACTATAAACTTGTGTACACCTTTATTTGAACAACCTAAAACATGTCACAAAACCTACTTATCTTAGGTTATCGTAACACTGCGCGCGCTCTGCCCTCTATCTCGAAAATGGTTCAATATATAAAAAAAAATGGTTAAACAAAATTTGTAGAGAATTTAATGCTCTACAATATTTATTCAGATACAAATAGCATAAAACTCATAGGAAACAAGATATTTGTAATAAATCGTTTTTTTTTACCTGTGACCTTGGAATATCTGTAGAATCTAACACCCTACGATAAGTAGGTTTTGAGACAAGTCTTAGGGTGCTCAAATAAAGGTATATGCAAGTTTATAGCCGACTATCTCACATTCCGAGGTGAAACCCCTAATTTTCCTGGACTAACTTCTAATAAGAAGGGGTATAATAATGCCCGTAATCCCCACGCTGGGCATGGTTTGGGAATCGGGATCGAACACACGATCAACTGATTACAAATCAGACAGAACCTACTATTTACTAGAGACTGATAAAATCCTACAAAGGTATCGATGTATGTTTATGTTTCTGTTGCTCGGCAATCAGAATATTGAATATCAGTCAAATATTGCTGTGCCGGTGTTAGACTGCGCTATGCCGCCATCAGCCGCCGCCAGAGCCTCAGGCCCTAGCAGGATGTACCACGGAAAGATGAGGTTGGCTTGGGTTCCGAAAATAGATACTGGAACCCCTTAAACCATTTAATACTCTACCACGGCTAAAAAAATAATGTTTAACCCTTCGGCTGCAGGTATAGACATAGCGTTCACGAAGGGGGGTCACGTGTACCACACACGGTACGACCACCCCGACCTCATCCTGCCCGGCGTCATACAGAATGCGGGGAACATGTTACTGGCACTCATGGACGAGTTGGGGGATATGGACGAGTTGAACACTAAGGTACGATAACGACAAAACGAAAAATAAGATAATAAGCCAGGCAAATAATATTTAAAAAAAAAACTTAAAAACTACACAAAAAAATCTTCTTATAATGTAAATGAATATAAAATAGTCATATTTGACCATTTATAATTTAGTTATGTTATGGACTTTAATGTCTATTAATGAGTATTATTTCACTAAATTTTATTTTATATTTCATTTCTTTTTTTATTTGACATTTATACCTATATAAGTTTGACGTATTTTATTTCATTTTTTAATTTGAAATTAATATAAGAAGTCAATCTTATTTATTTAATTTTTTTTATTTGTCATGTAGTTTTTTATAGTAATTTGTATGAAATTTAATTTTGCATGCTTTTATGCCGAACATGGCTGTTCATAATTTAGTACCTACCACCTATTTATATATACCCATGTTTCGCAAATAAAGAAATCTGAATCTGGAAAATGCATACGCGTGCAAGTTTGCGTTGTTTATTAGTACAAACATTATCATTATTATTTTTGGTATAAGGCAAAATATTTATTTTACCAAAAAAAAGTCTACATTACTAGTTTGACTGGCTTGCTCCCGCGGCTTTGCTCGCGTGGTACCAGGATAAGAAGCAGTGTTTAGGTCTAATAAGTAGGTACCTAGCAATGAGACACAGTGACAGCATTCCTATATTTTGCGCACTTATGCAAATCCAAATATCCTTGTCTCTGCCCAGTGTCCATGCCTCCCCTACTACCCCGCGCCCGACAATCGACACGTGAATGTACCTTAAACGCAAAAAGTGTGCGGAACACGGAACACTAATATAGATCGATAGGTTATTTACCTGTATATTTGTGTTACAGATAGAGCAGCCTACCCCGGCCATCTACTTCGACTTCCTGAACTTGTTCCTGATCACATGTTCTCTCTCGGCTGCGTACGTGGTGGATGTGGCAGTAATCCTGCTCGCTTCGCTCTCCATCGCATATTACGTGTGGCTGGTTGGACCGCGTGAGTTACTTTCTAAAGATGTTTCACAAACGTATAGAATCTATGGCTTTTTTTTGTACACTGGTCTAAACATAGCTAAAATTGTATGAAACATTTTCCCAATTTCCTTTTTTTATTAATTTGCTTTATCTAGTGCAGTTCATAAAATAACTTTTTAACAGAAAGCAGCTCAAAATATAAAACAATATGACGGGGGCGGTTTTGGGTAAAATGTTTTGACAGCTGTTGACTAAGTAACAACAATCACGACGCATCAAAATCATAAAACCGTCAAAATACATAAGTGACTTTCCTCGGCTGCTTCGAACTGTTTCACTGTCATGGCCGCCCATGAAAATACATTACCAATGTAAAAGGTCCTTGCATTTCAAACATTTCTCTGCTTATCATTTTGCTTTAGATCAGTTTGAGTATTTTTCTAAAATTTTGATATTTTTACCATTTGTGTTTATTTCTGGTGTACATAGACAAGCCCCATTATAAAATATCTTCTTTTAACGATTCTCACTCCACCTTTTTTATGTGAAAAATCCAATGCGGCGGGTTAGACCGGCTGTTGAGTTTGCTGACGCTGTTTATATTGGCGACGCGTTACCCAAGCCGAGGTAGTGTTGAGGCGGAGGTGGGGATCATTTTACCAATAATAAACCGGTCAAGTGCGAGTCGGACTCGCGCACCGAGGGTTCCGTATAAGCTTGTACAGTAAATAGTTCGCCCATCACGGAAATCGAGTATCAAAAGGTTTTTCTGCATTTTCAGAGTAGATATGTTTTAGGTTTCCCCCAAATTCAGTTATATATAAAAGGGTATAAATTTGAACCAAATTTGTAAGTGATGATTGAAAAAGGAATGAATAGTACCACATTGTACATCGAAGTTGAAAAAAACGTTGTCTATAATTGTGTTATTTCTTGTAGTATTTGTACTTACTAAGGGTAACATGCATATGGAGGAGAAATATAATGAAATTGCATTTTCGGGATTGTATTTAAAGTCTATGTTGAAATCTCCTACAATAATCATGCGAGAAAAATGACCATTCCGGTTGCTATCGTATATCGCAGTATTTATGCATTTTATAGCAACATTGATTAGACATCGTGGAGACCTATAAACAGCAATCAATCGGACATGAAATATTTCAAAACATATACACTCATAATGGCCGTTTGCAGCGTCCGGCTTATTCAAGCAATATCTTTTACATGATCCATCCGTCACAGAATCCATAAGATCGTGACGTACATACGCGATAGATCCCCAACCTGGATTCGCATTAGCTACAGCTGGACCATCTACTCTGCACACCTCATCAAAATCATCAAGTTCAAAAGTGTCACTACGACAGCCCCAGGTTTCAACAAACAATGCGGCATGGGAAGAAATAATGATAGGATCTATGATGATGTCAGGAAAATGTTTAGGCAATGATTGCACGTTATGAAACACAATTTGAACTTTGTTATGTTCAGGTGCTTGCAAAAATTGAAAATATTGTACTAATTTGTTTTGCTCCAGTCTTTTCATTTCCATTCTTACAGCACTAGATTCTGATATTTCAGATGGAGCATTAAACCTACCTGAATTCACGACCATAAAAAGTCCAGACGATAACGTTAGATAAGATAAGATATGATAATTTATTTCACACACAAACTTAATATAGTTACATAGTACCTTACTTATGTGCTATTACTAGAGGCGTTACTATTACGTTGCTCTAGAACAATGTAACATGCAATTTAACACCATGTGAATGCAATAAATTATTCGTATTTGTAAAAAGTGTTCAAAGTCGGCGCAATTGACAGCGTGCGCCGAGTTTTGGTGCACACATTTTTTCCACGTTTGTGCCTCTAGAGTTAAAATTTCTCGATGGGGATTGCTTGTGGTCAGCGCCATTGTTTAGGCGCCAATAGATGCTTAAATTGGTAGTCTTTTATTTTTTAATTACCTAAATTAAAAAATAAAAGACTACTAAATTTTTATCTAACCTATTAAATTTTTTCCAACATTTTTATATTTTTATGAACAATTCAATGAATAAAATAGGCAAAAACTAAAAGAGCATTTTACTACTTCCCTTTAGCTCCCGGACAAGAAGCAATGATAGAGCACAAGTTGGAAGTAACCCAAAAACTAACAATAAACTAACAATTATTAAAAAATATTAATTATTTATAATTTTCCAACATTTATGTACAAGTGACGCCATCTAACAAAAAGAACGTCAAACGTCGTCGTGTTTTTGAACTTACTAAATTCAAAATTTACTTTAGTTGTTTTCCATTTTTGCTAGATGGCGTTACCTGTTCATAAATGTTTGAAAATTATAATATATCTTTTGTGTTGTAGCTAAAAATCAATGGTATTGGATCTCTTACTTTGCTTGTCCTATAAGACATTGCTTCTTGCCAAATTTTATTATTCTAGGGCAACGGCAAGTATCCCATAGGTTCGATTCGAAATATACGACATAAACGGCTATATCTTTTGATTGCGTTATTTTAGAAGCATAGTTTTTTCACAGGCCTCAAGGGATGGCAGAGCTGCGTATTTGATATTAATTTTAACTTGATACCTCCACGCGTTCCTGAGAAAAAGGTCTTGACAGACAGACAGACGGACAACAAAGTGATCCTATAAGGGTTCCTTTTTTTTCCTATTGAGGAACGGAACCCTAAAAATGGATACTTTTTGGCGGAATAGTCATATGGTTTTGTCCGAAAAGGGACGTTGAGTTACAGCTAGCCGCTTTCAGGCCGCATCAAGGTCGCGCCTGCATGATGTGTCCCTATTTGTACAATATCAGTCCCAGTATATCAGTACCTTTATAAGAGGGATATGCACATAATCCAGTCACTGGGAGTACGGGCTGCGTGTTGGGGATCATAGGGCACATCTTCTCGCAAGCGACATTGCTGTAGTCGGTCAGGTGATGTAGCTGTACCGGTGTTAGGCTGCGGCATAGCTGCAATCAGCCGCCGCCGGAACCCCGTCCGTTATTTAACAGGGTGCACCACGTGCAGGTGAGGAAGATGGATGTTGAAATCCTGTAGACCCCTAATTAATCCTCCTCTAATGAACGCCTTGTACGGGTGCAAGGGGTTCCAACCCCCATCCCCGGAACCCAAGCCAACCTCACCTGCACGTGGTGCACCCTGCTAACTAACAAACGGGGCTCTGGCGGCCGGCTGATAGCGGCATAGTGCAGCCTAACACTGGCATAGCTAAGATTCCTGGCCGCCGACGGGCAGCAGCGTTGGCGGTGCGAGAAGCTGTATCCTGCGATCCCCAACCCGCATGCCCAACGTGAGAGGCCTATGTCCAGCAGTGGACTGAATAGGCTGGTGTTGTTGTTGTAATGAACGCCATTCCGCCCTGTCCTGAACTCTACCCTTATTATTTTCATTAATCATGTATTGCAGGTTGGTCCACGGTTGTGGAGCTGTGTTGGGCAGTGCTGGGTCGCTTGCTGTGCTTCCTAGCCGGGGCGATAGCGGTTTTAGCACCGGCTTTCATCATGATCGCCACTACCATGCAACTCAGGTCAGTCTTACTTCTGCCACAACTTGAGATTTATTCCCTCGGTGAAGCGTTGTAGTGATCTTAGTCGGTCATTTGAGTTAAGTTAGTTATAATCTGTTGTCATACGTGAGAACCTATAATTGGCTTTCTGTTATTATTTTAAGAATTCCACTTTATGTTAAACTAGCTTCCGCCCGCGGCTTCGCTCGCGTAGTACCGGGATAAAAACGTTACTCTTTCACGCAAAAAATACTGAACGGATTTGGATGAAACTTGGAATTTACATAGTTTGTGACCTGGATTAACGCATAGGCTACTTCTTATCCCGATACCACGCGAGCGAAACCGCGGGCGGAAGCTAGTTTACAATTTTTTTCTGGTCTAAAAGGTCTTATTACGTACATTTCGCAGTCGGACTTGAATCATGGCGCAGACTTAAAGCTTAGAATTTCTTTATGACCTATGCCCTTTTTGCGAAAATTAGTAAAAAACCTAATTAAAAAGATATTACAGACAGACACTTCCATTTTATTAATGTATTATTGCAGGTACTTGTCAGAGCCGTGGATAGTGGTACCGTTATTCTGGGTGCCCTATCTAGTGGGAGCTATATGCGCCTCTCACGCTTACGACAAATGGCGGACGAAGAAAGTAAGAACCTAGTACCTATTAACATATCATTACGATTACCTTGTTTTGTCCCACTGCTGGGCATAGGCCTCTCCAGGCTCTCTTCTGTTATCTCTATCTTGTACTATTTGTACCCACGCTCTATCGGAGTTGTAGGTCTAGGTACAGGTCGCGTCACGTAAAATGAACACTGCGAGCTTCTTCTCATAATTCCGATCTTAAATCATTTCACCGAAAGCGTTTCCAGCCTGAGTGAAGTTTCTTCTTCAGTTTAGTGTCATGAATGATATCTGAAGTAAACCAGGAAACCAGTAAGACAGGATAACGCGCGGTAGCATGTTTTTTACGACTCTTTCTAGGCATGCACTCATCGAATGTGCTATAAATAATATCGTAAAAATTGTTTGTAGCAGTGTTAATCTCGTTAGATGATAACACATCAACCCAGGTAATGCCGGAAAGTATATAATATAACAGCTCATAGTCACATTTCTTCCAGTTTCAGTCCGTGGTCGGATTTATGTTACTGGATTCAATATGATCAGAGTAACGAGCAACATCAAATCTTACCTCGATATCAAGGGCTGGGTGATACTTGTCCAAGGGAACAATACACTCCGTGCTGATAACCAACGTATTCCGCAACCCGTCGCTCTCACGAACAAGAATAACATCAAGCATGCTTCCATACGAATTCTCTACTACGTTTTTATCAACTAAGCTACAAAAAGACTTAAAAAAACAATAATAATTTTGTATGTTTACTGAAGCACTTAAATTAAGGTCTCCAACTGTCATTACGTTTCCATTTAGGTCATTAATAACTTTCTATCTTCCAAAATAATGTCATATAGTCTCGGTCGGTAGCACTAGGCTTAATATAAAAAACACATACGTGATATGAGTGACCACACCAAAAGAAACTAGCCCAGAGATCCTCCCCGCAGTCGGTCTCAAGGTCGCGTCGCCGGCGCAGTGTATAGGGCGGGTAACATTGCGCAGCTAGCAGAACGCCCCGCACAGTGTTGTACGATCACGACGCAGGATTTTCCAGTCAGCAATCGCTAGTTCAGATTATGTGATCGAGTCATCGAGGAATTTCTCGGTTATAGATGGTTATAGTAACAATATCATGTTCCAGAAGCGTAAGGTTATTTCGAAACATCTGTAGTTTGGTCTTGAGCCCTCGCACATTCTGATAAAAAAGATGGATACTGGGGGTCTACTACAATTTACCGAATTACGAAAGTTCGTGTTTCGTTTCGTGCGATTGGCTGTATTTCATACTGTCAATTCCAATATCGCGGTCGTATGTTTTGTGAAATAGAGTAGGATGCGCAATTCGGAATGTTACATTACAAACATGCCGCCGAAATTTCAGTTTTCGTTTGAGAGTACCAAATCAATCGCAAGAAATGAAACATGAAATTTCGTACTTCGGTGAATTGTAGTAGACACCCTGTAGATTTTATCACGCATTACTTGTGCTACGAAAGGGCTGCTGGCTTGAGGTCCCAGCTGCAACACTTACTCTTGCGAGCTCCCCGACAGGCTTTCTATGATAGTTGACCCACGGTTTGATTCTGGCGTTGACAGGCCAGACGTTTATAGAAAAACATGTATCATAGTGGCTCTCAGAACACCGAGCTTGTAGAACTTGTAGTTTCCTTTCGGCATTAACTCTACAACTGTGCACGAGCGTGTGGGGCATAGATATTTCAAATACTCTATGTCATCGTCGGCGCTGGATGCCAGCTGACCCACATAATGACGTAGGACCATGGCTTTTACGTTTCTTTAGTTCAGTCCACCGCTAGGAATAGTCGCATCGATACTCTTGACTAATTTTATGTCTTGCATGTGAGCCGAATTATCGGCCAACTTATCATCATCGACACTTTCACTTTAGAAGCGGCAGTGTAGTTACCTCGGATCGCAGCTACCTCAAAGAATCCGAGCTGGACGTAGATAGAGCTTTCTGGTTTTGGGGCCATAGTGGCTGACACCTTGCACAATTTTGGACGTAGACGCATGATCAGGAGAGAGTTGTCCTAATGGAGGTTTCACTGTGGCTCTTATTTCATAGTTATATAGCTTTGTAGTGAGTGTCGCTACTTGTAGAGTGTAGTTACATATCTTAGTCTCGTAACTAGTCAGAAGTGATTTAACGTTAGTTAGCTGCTCTCTCAAAGTGTTCAGTATAAGCCATTTCAGATTTAAGACTGCTTATATCATTGGAGAGTTCACTAAGTTCTATACAATTGCGTTTTTCAGCACAAAGTTGCTGAAAGTTCTTACGAAGTGTTACGTTTCGTTCGCGGGACTCATGGACTTTTTTAGATACGCCTACGGGGGTGAGACTGTTATCGCCTCCTTTCTTCGAAGAATTATGGGAATTAAATGAATGATATTCTATTAAAATATGATTTTATTACATAATTTACATAGAAAAAACCCAGATTCGACACACATATTTGTAGATCATACAAATATTTATCCCGCAGTCGGAATCAAACCTGCAACTTTCTGCTTCTGAGAGGGGCCTTCGCTTACTGTGTCACAGAGGTAGTTTTTTTGTAAATACATATTATTATACATGAGAGATACGCAGACAATAGACCCCAGATCCCTCATCATCATCGGTCTATAGGACATAGGCCTCCCCTAATGAGCGCCATTCCACCCTGTCATGAGCTCGACGCATCCAGTTTCTACCAGCAGCCTTTCGCAAATCGTCACTCCACCTGGCCGGAGGGCATCCTACACTACGTTTGCCGAGCCGCCGTCTTCACTCAAGTACTCGTTTACCCCAACAGTTATCGGTTCTTTGGCAGAAATGGCTAGCCCACTGCCACTTTAGCTTGCTAAATCTCTGCATTATGCCGACAACTTTGGTTTTATGTCGGATAGTCTCGCTGCGGATTCTATCCTTCAGAGAAACTCCCAGTAGCTCGTTCCATAGCCCTAACAGAGCTGATACCAGACCCCTATTATATTGTAATCCTCGGTTGTGTATATTCCAGAGTGGTCTGAACAGGTCCATTCGTTCCCTGCAAGCCATGGCGGCGACCCGCCTCATCATGGTGCTCGTGGCTGTGGTGGTAGTGTTTATCCGCGGGCTGCAGGCAGCACGCTACCTGTTCACAGCACCGCTCTGTATAATGGCACTGACCTCGCTACTGTCTATCACACTAGTCAGATACGTCAGGCTGCAAGGTGAGTGAACACTACAGTAACAGCCTGAAAATCATGTTACTCCAGCGGCATGTCGACTCGGATGAAGATGAAAATGTGTACAAAAATTATTTTATTTTATTTTAATAAGGTACACAAAACAGAATACAATCAAAGTATTATATAACATTATACCATATATTAGAGCGTTTTGTCCTGTAAATGTGCCCCAAACATTGAATTTGTGCCTATTAAGGTTGCAGAGTAATTCGAGAAAATAAGATGCCGCTGCAGTAACGCCTGAAAACTTTACGAAACTGGAATTGAAAATTTTACTTAAAAGTTGTCTTACTGTAAATTGTTTATGCATTAGCATTAGCCAAATAAGTAATATAAGATAAGATCATTTATTTCACACAAAAACTTAATACAGTCGCATAGTACCTTACTTATGTGCTATATCTAGAGGCAACATTATCTATAGAAAGACAAAAAAAGCGCAGGCACTATGTGGCTCAGAGTTCTTGGCTCTTCAAATTGGCAGAAAACCACACTGTCTCACAAAAAAACATATATTTGCGTCCAGTCGTTCTTAAAGTTCGATACCCAACCCACATGTCCGTGAGGATTATGGGCATATCCGTCTTTATTAGGGGAAGCCTATGTCCAGCAGTGGTCTGATATAGGCTGGTGTGGTGGTGTTGATTCTCCAAGCTCATTACATGTTAACGAAGAAAAATCCCAACAGGAATTTTCTTGTTTTTTCTTAACTTATTATTTTACAGCATGGCAACACCTGCTCGTGGAAGTGTTGCTATCGTGTCCGGCGGCCATGTTCATGTTCACGGTGTCTCTGCGGCTGGACTCCACGGTGTTGCCAGTGATGGGTCGCACGCCTTCTGACTCGCCGGATTACACTGTCGCTTTTATTAACATTGGACTCGTTGCGTTGGCCTGTCTCACTGTTGTAAGTAATATCTTGTTCATTCAATTCTATTTATTTAGCTCACAGTAGCTCATATTATTAAGGGACATTTTTTTTTATTTCAATCTGATTCCACCTACAAAGACCACATACATGGTGTGTTTGAATTCCTATGTTATCTCCAAAAAATAGGTAAATATAATTAATATACATAAGTATGTAAATATACTCCAAAAACCAACAATTTTTGTTCAAAAATTTTACGAATTTAGTAGTTTTTCATTGGCTTGTAAAGTTACGCCATAATTTAACTCAAAAACTTTTGAGCCAGCCCTAGAATAGCTAATTTAGTTAAAATTTGTCCTTAACTTATGATATATGTAGCTCTGCCTCTATTTTAGGGCTGCAACACACAGCACAAAGATAAGCTTAAAGTTTTTGGAAAAAAGTTATTAATCACTTATTTTTAACCGAAGTTCTCACAGCCACAATGGTCCAAATCACCCCCTTTCGGCATAACATACTCACATCACACACACACACTCATTTAAACTCACTTAAATAAATAATTATAATTAATATTAATGATGGACACTATCACACAACATCATGTATCCCCAAACCAAGCAGAGCTTGTATTAAAGGAATGACATGACTGGTTTACTACATAATAGTTATTTGTTATACAAGAGTGCAAAGTTGCTTTTTAATCGCGTGCTCCATTTTGATGACCGAGTCAGCGAAGGATTCTAAAGTTGGAATCCTGAGCGTTAGCGAGGGAATCAAAAGAGCACGAGGTGAAAAATCTTTGCACTCGAGTGCAACACGTAACTTTTCATCCCACCTCAGCGAGGAAATAAATAAATTTAAAAAAAAGATTATAACATTAGTTTATTTAAAGTAAAAAGTAAAATAAGTTCTGAATCTGAGGTTTTATCAAATTAAAACAGGTTGTAAGGTAAATTCGGCACCATGGAGGTAGAAGTAAATAGGTTTAATGATGTTTTGAATTCACAAACTTAGTACACACGATGTTCTAAATTCAATTTTACTTTATCCTCTAGCGGATAAAAACGGCTTTTGCACTCAGATATCGAAGAGCAAAAATACTCTTTCCGAGATGGGGGGATGAAAATATTTTTTTTTGTAAATATATACATATTATACATAGAAAACACCGGGTTTTTTTCAGGCCTGACCCTGGGACAAATATATGAAAATAATGAAAATATTTATCCCGCGGCGGGAATCGAAACCGCAACCTTATGCGTTTCAGGCGGAACTTCGCCCACTGCGCCTAAGGAGACTGTCAATGGACAACTTGTAGAAGAAGTCATACTATTTTGATTATTTTTATTTAAATCTGTGCCGTTACTCTCTCAGTCGGGCATAGAGCTGCTGTTCTCTCGGCGGCGGCTGTGGCTGGCGGGCGGGGTGGCGGGGCTGGCCTGTCTCGTCATCATGTTCATCCCCTTCGACCCCTACAGGGACGAGGGACCCGCCACGCAAAGGCACTACTGGCATGTATGTATACCTGTTATTAGCAGAGATCGGATTCATTTATTGCTAATCGTCATCAAGCCGTTTGACTGGTGCTGTTCAAAAGGCTAACCGTCCAATACTAGTAATCAGTGATTGGAATAGGTACAGTTAATTTAACCTAAAGTTCGAAGAACAGAGACAGAAAAAATGGAGACTTCCTTATAGCTAAATTTTTGCGGTAAAAATTGACCCAGTCCGGACACCATTTTTACGGTGGACATCAATATAATGGTGTAATAAGAATAAATTAAAAAATTATTACCTTGTTATTTTACTTTAATGTTGATGATTTGTCCATTTTCCAATTTGGAGGAGCTAAATCTTGAACACTTCCAAAGGCTCTCCGCAATATGCCTACACCGAGTATTGCAATACTTCGACAATATTGCTTACAGAAGCTCCGACAATCTGGAGCGTCTGATAGTGACCTGAAAGTTGGAGGCCACGAGGAAGAAGCCCCAAACGATAGCCGGACCAAGTATGCGAACCTCTAGAGATTCCAGTCAGTGTGACTCTCCATCAGGCAACTGATAGAAACCGATGTGGACAAACAGTAAAGAGACTTCACCAAAAGAGTCACGATCCTCAGAATTGAGGGACGGACTGAGGAGGGATGATAATTTAAGGAAATCTCTAGTTTTTGGATCTGTTCCACAAAGTTTAGGTAAATTAGCTAAATACTTATTCCGATCACTAGTTTGAGTATTGGACGGTTAGCCCTTTTGTTGAACAACACCAATCAAACGGCTAAATAATGATTAGCAATAAATATAATGTCAAGTCAATATAGAGATTGCAAGTAAACATAAGAATTGTAAATAATTTTATTATTTGTAAACTAGCGGATACCTGGCGTGTACTACGTAGAAAAAACAATATTCGTAAAATAACTAGCAGCTTTTGAGATCCAATAAATTTGCTAAAATAATGATGGATAATGCTAAAAACTATCACAGCATCATGTAGCCCCAAACTAAGGAGGGCTTGTATTATGAATACCACATGAATGATAACTAGTTATGTAACTTTTTTTGTAAATACACACTGTACATAGAAAACACACGACACAAAACACACGAGACATGTTGAAAATATTACAAAAAAAAATGCAAATTATAAAAAAAAATTGTCTCAGCGGAAATCCGACCCGCAACCCTCTTTGTCTCAGGCGGGCCTTCGCCCACTGCGCCACAGAAGTCATCAACAATTAAACATAAATTTACGGATTCGATTCGGAAACAGTTCCATTGTTTTCGATTATTTTCGAAGTGCCCCTTAGAGGACGTATTGACCCACCCGTTATAATAGCCTTATCTCTTGTATTTTAAGTATTAGCTCACACTTCACGGAAAATCTAAGATTTTTATAATATCCAAAAAAGAAGATTGCCCATTCCTGACCCAGAGTAGTTTTGTGCTTGAATAACGAAAAACTCAAGGGGATGAACAAAATTATTTTCATAAAATCACACCTATTTAAGTAATTGTAATAGTATATTTCATTAATAACAGACTAGTGGGAATTTTATATTCTTTTGATAATAATAACTTATTCATATCCGTTCGTTGTGGTTTGCTGGTGTGCTTCGAAACAACAATATTGATTTATTTAATTTTATCAAAATGCTACTTTTTTCTTTTGAAGAATACACCACTTTTATTTAGGATAACGTTACGAGTCGAAATTTTTGGAACATCCTATCCTACTAATAATAATAGTAAAGCAATCTCAACGCTTCGAGTAAAGCAATCTCAACGCTTCGAGAAGATGTCAACAAGGAAACAGCAAAACTTTATAAGGAAAATGACCAAAGGATAAATGATATCAACCGAGTGAGTTCAGAAATTGAAAAATTACAAAGAGAAAATGAAAAACTTAAAAAAGAAATTGAAGAAATTACACTCGGAGTGAAAAGTGCAACCCCTAAAATTAAATATACAGTTGAAAATAACTGCAAGAAAATTGTGATTTATGGATTTGCAGAGAGACATGAAGAATCCGAGTGGGACCTACACCTTAGGCTTATTGAAATGTTCCGGGATATCCAAAACATAGATTTGATAGGGTGTATTGAAGATACTTACAGAATTGGTAAATCCAAAAACAGAAATAGGCCGCTTGTTATTGAACTTATAAGCAAAAGGATGATAAAATACATGCTGGAAAACAGGTATGCTTTTCAAGGTACTCGCTTATCAATATCAGAGTTCTTGGATGAAGAGTCCAGAAAAGATAGAAGAACCATGCTAGAAGAAATGTTCGCAGCTAGGAAAAATGGTCTGCATGCAGTTATACGAAATAACCAACTGTACATTGAAGGGAAAAAATCTAACCAAAAAAGTAACAATACAAAACACCTAATGACAAATTCAAAGGTGTATGAAGATTCAAACATGTCAAAAATGACCTCAAACCAAAAGCTTAACCAGAACAGCAACAGTGATATAAAATATGAAAACCATTCATTTCGCAACCACAGAACAACAACATAATTTCAAAGTATTATTTCAAAACATGCAAAGTTTAAATAATAAACAACATCTTTTAACAGCTCACGCAGACCAAGCCCATTATCAAGCTATTGGAATATCTGAATCATGGTTAACAAAAGATAACAAAGATTTAATTCAAGTAAATGGTTATAAAATAGCTGCCTCTTACTGCCGAACATCCCAGAAAGGTGGTGGTGTATGCAACCTGATCCAAGAACATATTGATTGCAAAGAAATATATGAGATTAACAACATGTCTATACAGTACGTCATAGAAATGTGTGCTACTGAACTCCCAAAAGAAAACATTATAATGATAACTTTATATTGGAATGAGAAAGAAGAAGAAAAGTTTTATGAACAACTTAAAAAAATGTTAGGCTATGTAAATGACAAATATTGCAAATACAATATAATACTTGGTGGTGATATAAATATTAATATTTTAAAAAACAATAAAAAAACACATGAGTTTCTAAATCTAATGTCAGAATTTAACCTAATCCAACACATAAAAACACCTACTCGAATAACAGAATGTTCTGCCACATGTATCGACCTAATATTTACAAATTTTAGTGACCTAAATCTATCCACTTCTGTGGAAGAAATAGGTCTCTCAGACCACTGTGGTACAACATTGTGCTTAACACTACCGAAACAAACAGAACAAATAACTTGGTATTCAGAAAATAGACTTTTTAATCATAAAAACATGGAACAATTTAAAACAAAGTTAAAACTAATAAATTGGCAAGAAGTAATTTTACCTCATAAAAATATAAATCAAAACTATAAAGAATTTCAAAATAAGCTTCTGGAAATATTAGAAGAATGCATACCTAAAATTAAAATAAAACTAAAAACAAGATTCCAAAAATATTGGCTAACGGTAGGTATTAAACAGTCTTGCCAAAACAAAAGGCTCCTAAAAGTACTCACACTTAAATCTAAAAATGACATTTTAAATGCATATTATAAAAAATATGAAAAATTACTAAAAAAAATTGTAGCAACAGCAAAAAAATTACAATATATTAAAAAAATTAACAAATCTAGTAATAAAATAAGAACCATGTGGAGTATAATAAATGAACGAACAAACAAAAAAAGAAAAAAAGATAAAACTAACCTTAAAATAAAAATTCAAAATGACATAATTGATAATCCAAAACAAGTTGCAAACTATTTTAATAACTTCTTTGCTTCCATAGGTGAAAAACACAAGGAAAATAAAAACAATCTTACAAAAAGTTGCCCTGTAATGCATTCAACTGAAAACAGCATGTTCCTATGCCCAACCAACATATTAGAGGTCTGTAAACTTATAAAACAACTGAAAAATAAAAAAAGTCATGGAATTGATGAAATTCCTCCCATGCTTCTAAAAATATGTGCAGAAGATTTGGCATTTCCTCTTTGCACTTTAATAAATCAGTCATTCAATGAAGGGACCTTTCCTGATCTATTAAAAATTGCTGTGATAAAACCTATATACAAAAAGAATTCTAAAACCGACGTTAGTAATTACCGACCAATAGCACTCCTACCTACCGCTTCTAAAATCTTTGAGAAAGCTATGTGCAATCGCGTTTATGCCTTCTGCGAAAAATATCAAATATTTGATGAAAGCCAAAATGGCTTTCGCAAAAACCGATCTACATCACTTGCGGCATACCAGTACATACAAGAAGTTCTTAATATAATAGACAGCAAAAAATACGCAGTAGGCATACTACTTGATATGTCTAAGGCATACGATAGGGTTCAGTATAAAATATTACTGCAGAAACTTTATGGGATAGGGATCCGTGACTTGGCTCATAAATGGTTTGCATCTTATCTACACAACAGAGTGCAGTACGTAGAAATTGAGCACTATAACCATCAATATAGTCAAATAACAAATGTGCGATCGGACATCAAAAACATAAGTGCATCAATTCCTCAAGGTAGTGTCCTTGGGTGTCTGTTATTTATTATCTACATCAATGACCTCCCCAAAATCATGAAGGAACCATGTGTTCTATTCGCTGATGATATTTCCTTACTTACATCCTGTCTTAACAATCTTCATATAAATCAAAATCTTAATTCCCTTCTGGAGCAAACTACAAATTGGTTAAGTGAACACAATCTAGAAATAAATTTTTCTAAAACTAAAATTATCACTTTCTACCCTCATCAAAAACAAATTTTAAATATAAATTTTAGCTATAATGGCATTCAAATAGAAACAGTTAAAGAATTCACATTGCTTGGTTTGGTCATTGATACACATGTAAATTGGGAACCTCATATTAAGAAACTAATTGCTAAAACATCTAAATTTACTTATGCACTCCGTGAACTTAAGAAAACAACAGATTTACAAAGTGCCTTAAGCACCTACTATGCATATCCTTATGCATATTTTACTTACTGCATTATTCTATGGGGAAACTGTTCAAGTATAGGTACCTTATTTATACTTCAAAAAAAATTAATCAGAATTTTAGCCAATATAAAACAAATAGATAGCTGCAAACCTTATTTTCAAAAACTAAAAATACTTACTCTTCCTTGTATCTACATCCTGGAAATATGTAAATTTGTCCATAAAAATAATCACCTATTCACTACCCGCGAAGAAAAACATTCAAAAAATTATTCTCTACGTCACAAAAATAAATTAATGATACCTACATCCAGACTACAAATGCACTCATCAAGTCCCTATGTCATGTCAATAAAAATATACAATAAATTACCGGATATAATTAAAAATGAAACAAACTACACATCATTTACAAATCAGTTAAAAATACTGTTAACTTCAAAATGTTACTATGACCTAAATGAATACCTCGATGATAAATTATTAGCAAAATACTCACCTAAATCTAACAAATAAAGAGTTTGTTCAGTCCTTTTCTTTTTTAAATAAATGTTCTATTTAAATTTAGTAATAAGAACTATTTTTGTTAACTCCTTTAAAGTTTAATATGTTTTATAAACCCTTTAAAGTTTATAAATTTTATAATTATGTACCTACATAGAATTAAGTAATAATTTAAGTTTATTTGAAATATTTAAGTCCTCTCTCTAACTATTCTAACTATTCTAACTATTGTAGTGCCCATCAGGGTCCATAAGAACTTACCTACATACCTTACCACCTGTATACCTACTTATGGAAACAATAAAAATATTGAGTATTGAGTATTGAGTATTGAGTAATATTATAAAAGCGAAAGTTTGTGAGTGATTGAGTGAAGTTGTTTGTGATGGGTGTATGGATGAATGTTTATTACTCATTCATTTAACTTTGGATGAAACTTGGAATATACACAGTTTGTGACCTGGATGAACACAAAGCCTACATATTTTATCGCGGTACAACGCGAGCGAAGCCGCGGGCGGAGGCTAGTCATAAATAATCTTAGCCTTATTTTCACAGCACACCGAGGTAGTAACATTCGACAGCAACCAGCAGCCCATAGAGCGTGTGAGCGGCGTGACTGCTCTGAAGCTAGACGCGTACACGACGAAATCGTTCCTGTCGCTCGCGGCTCACTTCACTGCGCGCGCGCCGCGCTGCGAGAGGCTCTACTGCGACCTGCCACTGTATAGGACCAGTTTCGCTAAGTATCTGTAAGGGCCGCGCGGTGCGTCGACGGAGCGGTGACGCTGCGACTTTTTACATATCATGACATGGCACGCGATTCGCTGAGACATGCACAACGCACTACACAAGGGGAGAGCCAGAGAGAAAGCGGAGAGGGGAGATACACTGCCACGTCAGAGCGCAATACTGTTTATTTAGCTCCATTTTCAAGTCATTTTTAGACAACCTACTCGAGATATATTTTGTAATATTATTTAAGATTATTAAAGATATAAAATGCTTATCATCTATTAAACAGTTTCCAGTTCGGATCTTAGACTAGCACCCAATCACCATACACCGCGGCGCTGCGACGAACTTCATTGTAGTTGCGTTGTGACAACGCAGTTGTCGTGGTACTCAGTGTGTTGAAATCATTGCGTTGTGATGACGCGCCACGGCAACTCCCGTGTCACATCGGCCTTTTCTTATAATATACCGTAACCAATGACGCTTCGTTTTCCCTTGAAAACTGACAAAAACTGACAAAAATTTGTCAGTATTTCAAGGGAAAAAGAAACGTTATCGGTTACGGTATATTCATCGAGATATTTATACTCTAGAGTGGAAAACGTGGAAAAGAAGTGTCTGCACCAAAACTCTGCGCACGCTGTCAATCGCGCGGACTTTGAACACTTTCCAAAGCTCCATAAGGTCTAAATTAGTGCAAATTTGACATTTTGATTTTTATTTATGTCAAATACGCTTGGACTATTTTTGTTAGTTTTAACTTGAAGACTGTCACTCTACAGAGTTCTTTTTAATTATCTCGATGGGTATATTATACGAATCGGCCATAAGTTATATCAAATATCGACGACCTCGTAGGTTCAAGGGACCCCACATAGTTTGTTCACCTATTAACAGCCAGCTCCTTTAACACGTTGAGTGCGGCTCTCGGGCATTGTTAACGACATTGAGGACGATACCCCAGAGGGCGGGTGTGCTTTCAGCACTCAACCGTTATGTAATGAAAATATTTCAAAATTATTACTATTATTGATTGTTCTATCAACTGTAGTTTTGTAAATATATTTCTAGTAAATTCAAAAACAATATCGAACCACAGTCTATTCAGTCCACTGCTGAACTTATAATTTAAAATATAAATTCTTTATTTTAGACTGAGTCCATACATTTTTTTTACATTACTCAGACACAAAATTAAGCCAAAAAACATAAACCTCACCTTGTAAGAGAGGGAATATGCCCCATAATGCCCACGCTGGGAATTTAGCTGTTCTGGTGTCAGACTGCGCTATGCCGCAATCAGCCGGCCGCCAGAGCCCCGTTTCTTAGTTAGAGCTCGGAAGATGTCGGTAGGAAACCCCAATGAATTTCAATAAGGGATGATGCCTAGCTAGAAAAATAATAATTCTAATTAGTCCGTCAATAAGATTATCAAAAAACATTGGACACGTATTTTTTTATTTATAAAATCAATGGAAATCGACTAAGTTATAGAGCGTCAAAGTTCGGGAGTGGGGGCTCGTGACGTCACTTGTATGTAAAAAGTGTACTTACCCGTGACGTCACGCGGAACTTCAACGCACTATAACTTTGTCATTTTTAGTTTAAATTACAAAATAAAAAATATGTTTCCAATATTTTTTGATAATGTAAATGACGGACTAATTAAAATTTTTCAAGCATCTAGCCTATTAGTTCAGTGGTCCAGTAGGCCAGTCCACCTTAGGTGCAAGCCACATATAAAAGACGTCGGGCGCGGACATGGCACGGGCGGTTTCCTATTCCATTCAAATTTCATACAAAATGCATGGAAATAAAGGAAAGTTTAGGTCCACGTCCTAGCTACGACATACCGTGTGTAATTGTGCTTTATTTCTGTGCATTTTGTATGAAATTTGAATGGTAAAGGAAACCCCCATGTCATTTCCGGGCCCGAAGCCCTATCAATGTAACCTGCACCTTAGGCGAACCAAGTTAGTTTTGAAGAAGTATCAATAAAAACTAAACACTCCGCGCGGTCACTTGAATGGGTGACCGTTTAGTGTCATTTAGATCAATGGCTTCAGTGCTTAAAACATAACTAAGAACAAAGTTTGCGGTAACTTTTTTTTGTATGGAGATGTCAAAGTTTTACAAACTTTCCGCTAGGGGCGCTGTTAACGCAAACTTTGTAGTAAGGCGTGTTTTTCGCACGCAAGCCACTGCGCGTTTCCATGCTTCGGAAGGCACGTTAAGATGTTGGTCCCGGTTCTTTCAGTCGCTAAGCCATGTCGGAGGCCTTCGGGCGGCCTAAAAGCTCCGACAGCAGAGTTGGCCACCAGTTCATACGAAGAAAAGAAAAGAATAAAAGAAAGAAAATTTATTTATTTGACCCATAAGAGAGGAAGAAGAAAGGATCAATAAACTTGTATGTTCCAGTCCCTCGGCGGCGTTCATCGACATGGAGGGTCCTCGCCCCTTCTCCCCGCCCGCTAGCCTCACCGCGACCAAACGCTGCATCTCTAACGTTTGCACGTACATGTTCCGCATGCAAGGTATCATATCTACAATAAACTACTAGTCTCTAGATAGATGACATACGGAGCCGAAATGTGGACACTCATAGTACAGCTAGTCGACCAGTTTACAGTCACTCTGCGAGCTATGGGGCTGCTTTCAGGCTGAAGAAACAGTGGAGTACGTCATCTTACACTGCACTTCCACAAACGAAGCCAGAACTAAATCTGGATTACAAAAACTGCTTGATCAAGGCTCACAAACGCAGGCAGTATAGGGAATCCTAGAGCTAAATGTTGCCACCAACCCCGAGTCCTTCTCCGTTATTTTAAGGAGTTGGGCTGGCTGGGGTCAGGTTAGCAGGGGGGCAATGCACAATACACCCCGATGCGGGACGTCGGTGCAGAACTTTTTCCCCCCTCTTCAAATTAGAATTAGAGCTATGGAATACAATTCAAAAGAATACGAAATCGGAGAAAATCACTGTATTAAATTTTGTTTTGATTGTTCTATTCACGTAATGACACGTATTATATTGTTTACTTTTTGTTTAACAATAAGGATATGAGTATCAAACATTCACAAGTCCCTGAAAATATATGATTTGTGCATATCATGAAAGTTTTGAGAACATTAAAGAGTATGTTTGTTCCCCAGGCGGCCCTCACAACACTATAACGGTCTGGCCGCGCGCGCATGTTAACGTGACGGCGTGGTCGTTTGACGCGCCCGTGACGCCAGCCCTGCAGCTACAGACCCGCCCCGTGTATACCGTCATACACACCCTCGGCACCCTGCAGGGGAGTGTAGCACCCTACGACTTCACCGTCACATGTACTGTGAGTATCTAGCTTATGCCTGAGTGACTACTAGCACAGTATGAAGACCTTATTTTTTTATTCTTTTTTTTGTTTGACTAAAAAATTTGGAAGTGATTTTTGATCAGCACTTATCTTGGAGTCCTCAACTACAATCAATTAGCCGTAAAAAGCGGCTCCGTAATTTTTTACCTACTGCCACCGAAGTTGTGCTTGCGCAGTCTCTTGTATTGCCTATCCTTGACTATGCCGACGTATACTATTTAGATCTCACTGAGGAACATCTTGATAAGCTGGAGCGCCTTCAAAATTTTGCGATAAGGTACATGATTGGTGCTGTGAGCAATAAAGAGTTCATCTATCTATCTTCTATCATACAATACTCCAACGACTTTGATCGTGTGGTAAATGCCATGAAAATTCGTTCAGTAGTTTGAGTTAATTGCGAACAGACAGACGGGGCGGGGAACTTTGTTTTATAATATCTAGTAATTAAATGGTAATAATAACAGCTCAATAGTTTTTGGTTTACATGGCGAACTATTGAGCTAGCGAAACCTGTAAAGTATTTCCATAGATTTAGTATTAAGAAAAAAATCCTAACTCTTTGGGTATTTCATACAAATACTTAAACCAGTAGTGTCGCGGCATCCGATATGGCCACTGCTGCTGTCTACAGTCTGCTACGGAATCACACTTCGGCAACCTTAGTACAATACACTGCTATGCCCACGCTTACGTGTTACATGTTGTTGTTATTTATCGGCAGATCCCGCTCGCCCTACAGTCTGACACGGCTCTGGACGTCTCTCTCCACGCTCACAAAATCCACCACCCCGAGGACTTCACAGAGGCTTACAAGAACCTGCTCAACTCAGCGCCCAAATACTTCAACGTAGCTAGCACGTTGTCGTTCAGATATAACTACGTATTCTAGCTCCCAGTGCCTGTTGTGAATTTATCTACTAGTATCTCAAAGTAAAAAATAGAAATAGTTATTGCATAAAATACATGTACATATGGTGTAATATTATAAAGCTGGGTACGAATAGCGCGTGCCTGTATACGCGTAGTCGGGGTAAGCTGTCCACGCGTACTGTTAATGTGGACCGCCGCGAACCTGAACGCGAGTTCAATCGATCCATAGCGCTACGCGAGCCGAAACCGATTGACCACAGATCGCGTCGCGAGCCAGCTCGCGCGGCACGCGTTCCCCAAAGTGTACGCGTAGCTGCCAGTACAGACATGGCGTTCCAAGACACGCGTAACCGACTACGCGTGCCAATGTACGCGCCATCCGTACCCAGCTTAATGTCATTAACATAGGTAATTATGTATTCTACCGTATTACGGCGTGCAATATTTTTACGATGATTAAAATCAATATAATTGTTCAGTGATATAAAAAAAAAATATAAATAATATTCAATGACTCGACTGCATAACATTTGTTTATAGTTTTATATTATAAGATTGAACAAGCACATGGCTCTCCTCTAATGTTAAGTGATAACATGACCTGTAACAAAGAATTGCGTCGTAGGTGAACCATGTGAAGTATCCTACGATGCAGCGTAAATCAACTCAACTTTCGGCAAATGTTAGCCTCATGTGATGTAATGTCACCACACACCCTCACACCCTCACCAATGCTACTTCACGGCAGAATATGCATAAATTAATGAATAAATAAATGATAGTTATTATCACACAACATCACCTAGGCCAATCTAAGCAGAGCTTGTATTATAATTATAATAATGCTGGTTAGTATCACAAAGCATCATGTAGCCCCGAACTAAGCAAAGCTTGTATTATGGGAACCACTTGAATGATATACTATTCAAATACATTTTTTGTCGGGTCTGGGTGTTTTTCTATGTATACATATTATTATACTTACATATAAAAACACCCAGACCAGAGATAAATACTTCAGATCATACACAAATGTGTCCCGCGGCAGGAATCGAACCCTCAAGCTTCTTGGTCCACGCGCCACATAGGTCGTCAACGGCGCGTTTGTTAGTTCCAAAGGCGCAAGTGTATTCCACATGACATTAAGCAAGCCATGGGCCTGATTCTCAGTACCTAATAGATATTTAATGTCACGTTAGAATCGTAGTAGTTATATCACAGAATAATAGAAGACATCTAGATGAAGTAAAAATTCACTATGCTCTGAACGTCTACTCATACAGCTGATCTCTACTTGTCCATGTCCATATGTCATTTGCTAGAAAGAGATGCATACTTTATCAATGCGATTGCTGCGACTTAGTACCATGGCATTTTTATGAAACTGCATAGCATTTTATTCGAGCGCCCTGGTACGATTTTCTTTTTGAACTCATTTGAAGTCGCATTGAGAGAAGTGTGCATCCCTTTCTAACTGATGATATTGGACATAAGAAAGTAAAGATTAGCCGTATGAGTCGATGTTCAGAGCATGAATGAATTTTAAGGGTTCTTCTATGCTTTAGTCATAGTTATTTTATATCGTGAAAACTATCATAACTGTTTGACAGTTCGCGCGATATATACCTATCTAATATGATCATTGATAAATATATCGAATCACGAGTATAACGTCACTGATTCGATACTCGCGACGATCGCAACTTGCGATAACTTTCACTTTTTATTAGTAATTAAGTTTATTTTGCTTTTCATTCGAAAAAGTCGTTTCAAAACTTTGCCAAACATATTACTGAAGTATTAACTTTCTTATAGTTGTAGGTAAGATATAGGACATTATACTTAAGTATTTGTTATTTATTTAAAAGAATAACTATTTTTGTATGATTTACTAGTCTTAAGAAATGTTTTATAAATAAAAGACAATTATTATAAAAACCTAGTTTTATTGAAAATCAGTCTTTGGCAGTCCTCAATATTATTGAAGACATTATCATAGTTCAAAACAAAAATATAGTCATTTATAATGATATATATTTGTTATATATTATATTTTCATAAAAATATGGTATGAAAATATAAAATAAGTTCTAAAGACGATGTTATGAAAGTCACTAATAAAATTTGTTTGTACTAGCTGCTATACACATTCAAAACAGCATATTCGGCTTGGCTTAGGTAGATCTACAAAAAGTCAAGCCGAATATGAGTGTGTAAGCCCTAAAAATGTAAAGTTTACATACACAAAAGCAACTATAATAATATCGTTTTTAGTACAAATATTTTATATTGATTATCATCATTGATACAAATTGTTTCTTATTTCTAAATAAATTAAGGATAACACATAAATCAGAACCACGTAACGTAAAAATTTGTTTATTTTTGAGATCGGAACATATTACCCTGAGGTAAAAATAAAGACATTTTCTATAACTAGATACTATTTATTACCAACATGTGACATATTTCTACTAAGCAATATAGAATCCAGATTGAAATTCAGAAATAACAAGATATTAAAGTAAGTTACAAAACACATTTGACTCGTAATCAAAGGATTGATAACTATTTTTCAATCGGGAAAATCACAAAACCAACAATTTAGATTTTTATTCAGAATTTGATAATTTTTGAACAAAATAAAGTACGCAAGTTACATAATTCACGATTAACTACCTAAGTAATTGTTTTTTTTTATGCATTAAGTGAAACTTATTGTAAGAATAGTAAGCTTTAGATTTAATATAAATAATAATTTACTATATGAAAAGATAAAGCACAATCTCTTCATAACAAGCGATGTCATTGTTGAAAAGACAGCCGTTAAAGCTAAATTTTTTGTCATGTTTATTTGTGATAAATTAAATCCTCTAATATTGAATCAAACATATCAAGAGCAATAAAAAACTTTTTTGTGTTCATTACAAAAAAACACATGGTCGATAGGATCTAAACATTTACGCAAACAAAACACCACTTATTATCTAAACCAAGCTATGTTAGTTATCTGTAAGAAGTATAGTAAAAGCAAAAATATTCCTACAACTATATAATTTGTTCGACTTGCATTTCGATTTTATCGATGTATTCACAAAAATATGGAATATTAATTTTGTTTCCGATAGGAATCTTTAATAATTTGAATTCTATTATATTATGTAGGTATGTCCTAATTGGTAAAATTAATACAATGGCAATACTAAGAAGATCTTAATAAGAAAAACCAGTGTCGTGCTTTTATGTTAGCCAACACACATTATTCAAGACACTTTTTATAACATATCCGGATCGAACATGTCAAATCGAATAATATTTAGTTTTAAGTCTAGAAATGCAAGACAAACAAAAACATAAGCAACATACAATAATCGGAACTTCGGTTTTCTTACACATAATTTACTAGTTTTCAAATTGACTGCTAGCTTAGCACAGGGATTTTGTCGTGTCTTCCATAGACTCGACAAAGATCTTTGTCTATCATTCGTTTTCTCTACCACCCAGAGCACGGCGTTCATTCAAGACACAGATATTATGTTCATATATGATTTGCTCGAAAGCATACATACTGCATACTTTATCTCAATGCGATCGCTGCGACTTCGTACCAGGGCATTTGTATGAACTACATAGAATTTTTATTCGAGCGCCCTGGTAAGATTTTCTTTTTAAACTCATTTGAAGTCGAATTGAGAGAAGTATGCATCCCTTTCAAAGTAATGATATTGGACATAAGAAAGTAGAGATCAGCCGTATGAGTTATGATCAGAGCATTAATGAATTTTAAGGGTTCTTCTATGCTTTTGTCATAGTTCTTTGATTCAACATAAAACTTTCTTGGGAGACAAGGCCTTTCCATATCAACGAGTTTGTCTTTAGTGATGTAGTAATATCACCCAACTTAACGTCCGTTGCCAAAAATATGTCAAACAATAGATTTGAACCACAGATAATAGGAAGACAACTAGATAAAGTCTTAAAATTCAATACGGCTGATATCTACTTTCTTATGTCCAATATCATCAGTTAGAAAGGGATGCATACATATATCATTGCGACTTCAAAAAGTTAATCGTACCAAGGCGCTCGAACAAATTTCTATGCAGGTTCATACAAAAGCCCTGGTACGAAGTCGTACGAAGTCGCAGAAATCGCATTGAGATAAAGTATGCCTTTCTTTCTTACTAACATATATGGACATAAGAAAGTAGAGATCAGCCGTATGAGTTAATGTTCAGAGCATAAATGAATTTTATGACTTCTTCTATGCTTTAGTCCTATTTTTTTTTATTTGAACCTACTTTCTGTAGAATTTTGCAACAAAGAAAGAGGTTAACGTAACGTAAAATACGTAAACGTCAAATTGTCAATTTGTGAATTTTCAATCACAACAAAATTATTGGAAAAGGGGAAATTCGATGGAAAATTCAAGTTAAAGATTAGGTTTTCAATCACAACAAAAATATTGGAAAAGGGGAAATTCGATGGAAAATTCAAGTTAAAGATTAGGGTAAGGTGGGGTAAGTTACACGAGGTACAATGTTACAATTGACATTTATCCGTCCCTATCTTTTGGTTTTATGATGTTGGTATACACGCTTACAAGCAAGTTTGTCAAGCTTACAAGCAGCCATCTTTAAACAATTGTCCTCGCCACACCGAGCTTAAAAATAACAAACAAAAAAGCTTTTTATGTGATTAAACGACGAAACTTTGAAAAGCTTCGTCGTTCTTTGAATTAGCTTTTCAAAGTTTATAATTTCTTTCCGGACGTATTGTATTTAGGTAAGTGACGGTAGTTTAGCTTTATTTAATTTAGTTTGCCTCTCTGGGGCTCTGTGTTACGGGGCACTGTGTGACACTGTAACAGTCATCATGTTGGTAAATTACTGACAGATATTAAGGATAATGTATATGACGTTAGGTACTTATGTAGAAGTGTTAAAGTTGACAATCATGTCTACTCTCCTATTGAACCGGATATGACAACGGTATCGTTAGAGGATAATAAAATTGTGCTTATCTTGTAAATGTTGCAGAAAGAAAAACCAAACGCCACTTTCCCAAAGAATATTTTAAAGAAGTTAAAGACTTTTTCTCATTTTGTTAGTTTTCTATTATTTTATGTTGTAAAATTGTGCCCCTTACCCTGTAACAGACTACCGGGGTAGAACGGGGTAGACTACTATACGGAGTAGAAGAATTTAGGCAGTCAGACTAGAATCACTGATTTTTTTTTTATGGCCCGCTCCGCTCCATGATGATCAACGGCAAATCTGACTTATCCATCATTGTTCATCTATTGGGTTCTCTTTTTTGCAACTACCTTTTTTCAAATTATCATCAGCCAATAGCAGTCCTCTGCTGGACATAGGTCTCCTAATGAGCGCCATTGCACCCTATCCTCAGTTAGAGTACCTACCTCTCTAACTTATTAGGTATTGTACTTATTCATATTGGTATGGAGATAAGCATTCTTAGTTATCATTAGCTTGTTATAGCTTTTTGAAAAAAATTTAGTAGATGTCTTCCCATTCATTTCCACAATTTCCATGCTCTAGAGTTAGACAGAAGACAAAATTCTTTGTCTACCACCAAATGTAATATTTCTCTTGACTAAGGCAAAATACCTACGCCAAAAATATCTAACTTTTGTCTTAGAATGACCGAATATTTCACACAAAATCATGAGTTGTGCATTCTCGGATTTAATTCCAAAAACTAGAGTATGTAATAAATATCCTAGGTTTTTGAATGAAAAAATATAAAATTGCTTTAATTTTATGGAAAACAGTATTAACCTTACCATCAATATAAAACCCAACATACATGAAAGCCTTGAGGGATAGGCATTAAACTGATATTCACATAAACCTTACTAGAAATTATGAAAAACTATTTTTTTTTAGGATGTTCGGCAAGTTATTAGCTATTTTCATATTATTTAAACTTAAATCACAAACGTAATCTAAGATCTTAAATCGATCGTATGGGCATGGCTAGCTCATACTAATGATGAGAGAGAAGAACTAGCTAACAAAAAAAATCGTCCGCCCTTTTTTTATCCAGTAAAAATAAATTGCGTTACTTGAAAAACACGTCAGTAGTTAGAAATATTTCAAGTTTGTTAGATAAAGGATCAAACAAATTATGGCTTTCTCCAAAGGTGTATGAAAGTACTGTTTTAAGTTTCATTACTTTAAAGTATCTTATACAATTAAAATAAACTAGCTCCTATTTTTTTATAAAACTAAGTACCTAGATATGCATACGCAATAACTTAAAGTTACAATTAGTAAACAAAACATTTCATTTTAATGTTATAATAGTACATTTTAGCCATTGAATCGAAATTCAATAATTTAAAACTGATTTTTTTTACAGATTGCCAAAACAATGTTTTTACAATTTAACTACTTGATCCAAGAATATTTATGAATATGTAAATTAAAGGTTTGAACTTTTTCAATATAATATAAAATTATAGAAAAGATGAGCTTAGTAATGTTGTATGTATAGCACATTTTGAAGCACAAAACTAACAGAATACAGTGAGTTTATGGGCTTAAAGGGTGCAATGACTAACAAGATACACGTAACTAAAACAAACATATTTGTAAAAGTTATTAAAACTTATTTTCTCTTTGCAAGGATATAGTAGAAATAAACTTATATTCATATTTTATTTTATTTAACTTCACACAAAGATAAAATTGGTCAATCCAAACTTATGAAAGCAATAAGTAAGTATTTACAAAACTTAAGTAAGTATTCGAAGATAAAAAAATCCCCATTTATTTAGTAAAAAAAATACATAACCTGTAACTTATTTTAAACAGGGTGGTGCTGTAATGGCGACATTAAATGAACACACAGGTAGTGATACTAGTCAATAATCATTAAAAATTTGATCCGAAAACTAAAGCCTGTTTTTAAAAATTTTTAAAATAACAAGTAGCACTACCGGATTGTTCATTTAATGTCGCCATTGCAGCACCACCCGGTATAGCTGTGCTAAGTTTAATTATTCTTATTTTTACGGTAAACTCTGGGCCAATATTTCTTACACTAGCAAAATTAGCTAAAAAGTATATAGATTACAAAAATTACATGTAGGTGTTTTTTATTCGTTTACATAGCATTTTTAATAGTTTTAATATAAGTAATATAAACATATTTATTTGAGTTTGATACAAACAGATTATTTAGGTTAATTTTAACAAAGTTAATGATAACAGTTTAGAGTTTAACATGATGTAATAGATAATTTATGTACTAACTGAAACATGACATCATGTAAATAACACAGAATGGTAAATTTTGCATGTTTATGTAAAAATATACATACGATTTAAATATACGTGACATCTCACATACGGTCAACTGATCCAAAACTAGACAGAACCTGTACTATATCGGTACCAGATACTAATAAACATACATAGATACGTGATCACCCAAAACAAAAAACACCCAGACACAGAACATCCATGTTCACCACACTTATGTGTCCTGATCAAACCCGGGACCTGCAGCTCAGAGGGCAGAGTTACTATCAACTGAACTATGAGGCCAAAATTACAAAGGACTCTGCAGTGGACTAAGACTAAGACCAAGAATAGCGTCTCAGACAAGTGTAAGTAAAAAGCAAAGTAAATAAACCCTATTTAAACTAAATATTATGTATTAAACAAAACATATCTGTAACTTATTTTTATTAGCTCGGTCGCAGAGCGTAAAGCATGTCGGTCATTGACATAGTTTCTTAGATGGTACCTAGTATGCATGATATTATAAATTCTTATACTGGATCTAAATAAAATTAATTCAAATTTTCTCATTCCCAACCACGATATAATGCATTATTACCCATACTAGGGGATTAGTTGCTGACTTTTTGTCTCCAAAATATTTTACAAGGAGTGTTCATAGATAGATGTAACTTCCACAAAATTGGCAAATCAAAAGCGTTATTTTCAATCTACGCTTACTGATTGACCAAAATTACGTATACTATGCGATACCTACGTAGTATGCGATAATTCGTCGACTGATTCAATTCAATCAGCGACCGATTTTGCCTATAGATTTGCATCTAATTTGCAGCTCGGAATCAGGTAGTTGACAGTACAGAGCATTCGGCGGACGGCACGGCAGGTCAGCGGATTTTTTTACCATCGTACATATTCAATGGTAACAAATAGAGATAATCCGTCCGAGTAGTCGGCAAAGCAGACTATCCGGCCACTTTGTAGTCTGCGACTATTCGGTAAAGAGCGCCGACCATCCGGCTTCTTACTTTGTATATATTTCACAAGCTCAATCTGAACTAAACAAGACTTTCTTTTTGACATGATTAAATTATAATTGCTCTTTCATTTAAAAAAGAAAAAAAACTGCATTTTTTTCTTTATTTTACACACAAAAATACTGCTTTCATCAAAGGCAAAAATCAAAAAACTGTGCGAAGTGAAACTTATCCCGACTTGCGACTTACGCGCGAATCAGCTGTTTAAACGAAGCCTCATGAAAATTGCTGACTACTCCCAAAACCGATATCGGCTTGACCGACTGCTCCGTTCTTTACAACCGACTAATCGGCTGGTCGACTAGTCGGCCAAATTCATAGTCGGCGCATGATATCTCTAGTAACAAGACATAAATTCCAAAGTTGTTACAATTAGACACGTGCGGATTTATTGGTGAATTAAAAATCGGCTACCTTGCCGTCCGCCGATGGCAGCCTTCATGGGTACGCAGCCGCAGTCTGCGTATTTTGGATGAACTTGCAATTTGCTGATGTCCAGCAGCGGATTACTATAGGCTGATAAATAACAATTTGTGACAAATACATAAATACGAAATGTTACTTAAATATTTGAGCTTGTAAGTGGCGCTAAAATGGTTGAGACGATCTCAATGGAGTTCCCTTTCAGTATACGTTAAACAATCATATAAAATACACACGAGCTATAAAATCAACAGTTATTTAAACTCTTAATAAGCTAACACACTGGACACCATGGCGACGTCGCTGGCTTGATAGTTTTCGCACTAAACACGAACACACATGCGTCCTGGCGACCAGTTGGCCAATGAGTGGGGGAGGCGTAACTTAGTTGTATACAAATACTGCCGACTTGACTACTAAGCGTCGACAGGTCGCTAAAGTATCCAGTCTCCACGTAGGGGCTGATCGATCGTGGCTAGGCTTCATATTAGAGACGTCGCCAGACCGCAGCCAAGTGAGTGAATTGTCATACATTTCAATACGAATTGTTTGGATGCGACCTAGACGACCTCGCCATGGTGTCCCAGTTTGTTAGCGCTGCTCTAAATATGCAACATTTTATTTACTGAAATACTACTTGTGTCCTGGCAAAACCAATGCGATGAAAGGATAAATAGGCTCCTTTCATGCAAAATAGCAAACAGTATTATGCGACATAGCAAATTTTATCTTTATTTACTGCAAGGTGACAGTCAGTCGGCTGGCAGCGACCATTTTGTTATTAAACTTCTTTTTGAACGTTTCCGCGGCGGTGGTCGTTTTGAAGGTTATCTTCGCAGTGCGCTCTTCCTTGTCCAATAATAAACTCTGCAAAATATCCCATGTGGTTTTTCAGATCATTTTTTTTAGACTAATGTTGCTTATGATACTATTTTATATGCTTATAATAATGTTCATTTTAGATCTTATAAACAATGACTGTATAAATGTACGTTTTTAACATATTGTGGTACATATTTCTGGTATATATTTATATTATATAGTGTACCTATGAGTAGTGAATTACAATATTACAGATAAAATGTTTTTTTTTCTTCTAAATATCACAGATATCATTTAGATTTCAACGAAAATAAACGCATGAATTATGGGTATGGCGATTTCAATTATACAATATATAGGTACCCGATATTTTACACATTTATGTTTTTAAAACCACAAATCATCGTTATACAAAAAAAATGTGAAAAGGTACATTTAAAGTGCCTAAATGTTTTAAATGAGTAAAAAATAACTTATATAGTTGCTATAAAAATCAAATGTTTTGCAACACGTGACAAAATCATACAAGAGTGTGAAATAATGTTAAAATAAATATTATTCTAATAATTATAATCAAAGAGACCAAGCATTCACAGACATATAAGAAATATAATTTTAACTGAGATGAATCTTATTAAAGTTAAAATAGTCAAATTATAATTTAATTTCAATACAATTCATTCGAGTTAATTTAAAGACTACCAACATTTTTGACTGCAGTTAAGGAGTCGAGCCTAACAATTATTATTATCAACTAATGTATATTGCCACAGTGCAGTTCGGTAGATTTTTATAGTTTCAACTACATACAAATTGATTAAAATTGATTTGATATACGTTCTGTAAAACAGAATTTAAATGAAGATTTGTTTAAAAAAGTATAAGGTATTGATATAAGTTTGCCTGGTCCCTTAATTCAACACATTTTATAATAATTTGATTTTATTACAAATAAGATAACAAAATGTGGACTTAAATAGTGATTTTTATTTATTAAATATCATTTATTCATTTATTATATTTAATTTTGAAAGGTTTTAAGAACAAATATCTTCAATAAGGTTAAAAATTAATAATATAAAAAGGAACATACAGTCGAATTGAGAACCTCCTCCGTTTTGAAGTCGGTTAAAAAGTAGCACAAATTATCATCTTATCTGAATAAAAAAATAGTATTCAAAGAATTTTCAAGTTTTGTCTTAGACAATATACATTGTATTGACAATATGTACTATTTAGGTTGTGTAGTTCTTTGTACAATTAATTTTATTCAAGTATTTACCTAATCATTATTTCAAGACGGTGTTTCATATAAAAACACTTTTAACTCTAAGACTAGGACTAGGCCAGTGAAAATTCTTCAAATTTTATCACAAAAAATAAGCAAAATATACAATAATAATAATAATATATTTACATAAATAAATAAATCACAGCTTATATCACAGATCATTTCAAATTCGGTTTGGTGCCTCGAATGTTGACTTACTCAAATTTAACACACTTATATAATTATTTATAAGACATATTTTGTTGTTACCTATACATACTTTAAGAATACTTCTTCTGAACTGGCCGATTTCATCGTTTATAACAACCTAATTCCGCATTTCTTCACAGGTTAAATTTCAAGTATTTGGGACAGTCAGTCTGTCGGTCATTTAAACTCAGAAATTCTGTTGGTAACAATAACCACAACACCAACCTAATCAGGCCACTGCCGGACATAGACATCCCTTAATAAGAAGGGGGATATATGCCCATAATCCTCACGCTAGGCGCATGCCTATTGCACGGTTGGGGATAGCAATTCCCCTTGTTACCAACCTGTCTATAAAATATTCTATAATGCTAATTCATTTTAAAGGAAAGTACTAAAATATACTTGGATTTTACAAGACATCTTGCCTACGGTCATTCCTCATTTATTCTCTCTAAATTATCATTTAAAGTCCACAGTAGGACCATAGCCTGCCCCTGTTTGTGAAATTGCTCATCGACTCGTTTGAAGGGCGTATTTTCGACTGCAGTATTAATATTTAGTAAAAAGTGGAAAAAAATCAATTAGTATTTATATACAAAAAAAAACCCCGACTGCATAGACAGCAAGTATTTAGTACCCAGGCCATCGAGATATTATATACTACTACTATGGAGTCACAGTCTTCAAGGAGTAGGTATATAATATCTCAATGACCTAGGCCCCTATTTTATAAACCGATCTCAACTCAGAGTGCAGCTTGAGAGTTGTAAAATCAATTATTTCTATGGATGTGTCCGCAGAAAACAATATCGGAGAAAGTTCAAATATTTAACCGATTTGATTTCTTTTTGTGTTGTTTGCCTTGATTCAGGGGTAGTTCATGAAAAGAGAATTAGGAAAAACCCAAAGGAACAGCAGAAAAATATTTAAGATAGATTTTTTGTATGAATTTGAATTTGGACAGGACAACATCAGTCGGATTAGCTTGTAAAATTATAAATACGACTTTCTTTAATAATATCTTCAGATCTTTTGCTCTGTATGCAAACCTCCTGATTTTTTCTGAGCAGTTGGTATTATTGCCTAGCTACTTTTGCTGCAAAAAGCTGAAACTGGGCCTATTTGGTTGCATCCGGTACAGACAGGGTTCGAAATTATGAAGATAAATACGCTTCTTGATACTTATCTGATAATAATGTGATAATTATCGGACATAATCTTGACACAAAAACCGCAATCATCATGATTTTTTCTTGTAAGGGGAGTAGGGCGGCACGTTGACGCTTCGTGCGTTCGGATAGGCGCAAGCGCGGAAATACACGTTCGAATACAGTTCACTGTTATCAGTGCAATTTTTGTTATTATCAATTGATAATTATCCATCTGTTATTATCATGATAATAATAATTTTATTCCTTTCGAACCCTGGGTATTAGCGTGGGCAGCCTATTCTAAAATCGAATTTTCCTTCATAATGAAAATTACACCAGAACAGAAAGCACGCATACATGACCAGTATATCCTACCGGTACTCCTACCTATGGAGCTGAAACTTGTGTTTTAAATAATGAAACTCAGAGTCGCCCAGAGAGCAATTGAAAGGAAAATGGTAGGCATTACACTGAGAGACAGAATAAGAAACGATTGGCTTAGTCGAAAGTCGCCGATGTCATAAAACCATAAAACGTATCGCGAATTTAAAGTGGCAATGGGCTGGTCACGTCGCCAGAAAACAAGGCTCGTGGTGCAAAACGCTAACCGAGTGGAGACCTTGCGAGGAGAAGCGCCCGCAAGGAAGACCACAAATGCGTTGGTACGATGATATCAAAAGGACAGCTGGAGTGAAATGGATGGAGATTGCACAGGACAGTAAATGGCATTGTAAGAAGGAGAACTACACCTTTAGGGTTGAAAGTCGCTAAAAAGAAGGAGAAGAGAAAACACAATATATATTATGTTTAGTTTTTTGTTTAGGGTATATTTCTCGATTGGTCACATAAAAATTTGAAGAAAAAAACAACACCAAGCAGAAAACAGTGATGAAAATCGAATTTTATTCATTTTTTTATGTTTGTTACCTCATACCTCCGTAATTTATGAACCGATTTTGAACATTTTTGTTTTTAGAATAGGGTATATTTCTCGATTCGTTACATAAACATTTGAAGAAAAAATACCGAGCAGAAAACATGTAGATTTTATGAGCTCGAACTTTATTCATTTTTGTTCATCTTTGTAACCTCATAACTCCGTCATTTGTTAACCGATATAGAAAATTATTTTTCCGTTGGGGAGGGTATACTTTCGGTTTGGTCTCATATAAATAAAAAATTCTATGGGTGAGAAAATAGGGAATGAAAATTTTATGGGCTCGAATTTAAATTATACTAGCTTCTGCCCGTGGCTTCACTCGCGTAATACCCGGATAAAAAGTAGCCTATGTGTTAATCCAGGTTATCCATCATAAACTATGTATATTCCAAGTTTTAGCAAAATCCGTTCAGTAGTTTTTGCTTGAAAGAGTAACAAACATACATACATCCGTCCATACATCCATACTCACAGACTTTCGCATTTATAAAAATATATATATATTATATTTTAGTAAGAAAGTCAAAGTAAAAAAAAATATTGCTTATTTTTGTTAACAATCAACCTTTTTTCGATCAATTTATATCGTACGATCTGTTTTTACCACGTATGTAGGTAGATCTAGATATCCACCTGTTATATATGGAATCGGTGTCAGATCCTCAGATCTCAGAAGACCAGATTTTTATTACTTTTCAGATAGAGTACAAAAAAGGACGGCTATATTTGTGGTTTCATTTTTGAGCCATTTTGGCCTTCTGGTAATGTCCTATTCGTATGAGCAAAACACAATTAAAATTATTGATCTACCCTCCGATATATTTTTATTTTTGTTAACTTAAATAAATAAATAATGCGGGACGTAATCACACAGCATCATGTACCCCCAAACTAAGCAGAGCTTGTATTATGGGAACCACATGATTGATATACTACACATATAATTTTTTTTTTGTAAATACATACTTATCATACATAGAAAACACCCAGACCCGACACAAATATCTACAGAACATGCAAACATTTGTCCCGCAGCGGGAATCGAACCCGCAACCTTCTGCGTCTCAGGCGGACTTTCGCCCACTGCGCCGCAGAGGCCGTCAACTTATGAACTTCATGACATATTCACGTAATTATAAATCATCAGTTATTAAATGAACCTGTGACTTGATTTCGAAAATATCACATGATATACCTAACCTGTTATTTTTGAACCTATGACTTTATTTCCAAAATATTGTAAAGTAATATATTTCATGCATCTATAAAACTATTTTGCATCAGTTACTTTTGGACCCGTGACTTCATTTCAAAAACTTTTGTAATAGATACCTATAGTACCTACTTCATCATTAGCAGCCTATAGTAACATTATCAGAATATAGCAGTCCACTGCTGGACATGTACCTACTTACCTTCAAAATGCCTCAATAAAATTAGACGTTTACATTCTTAAAATTACGTCCATATGTTTTGCAAATAATAAGTCATGTTTTTTGAACCTTAAAGTCATCAGGTACTATAAAGTCATTTCAATTGTGGTCTTTAGTGACATCAGCTTAATTGTGGTATATTTTTCAATCGCCTATTTAAGGAACATTTATGCGCTATCAAATTCTGACACAAAATTTCGATCAGCAGTATTGACATTCTGAAAATCATCATCTACTTTTGATGCGGACTGTACAGAACAGACTTGCTACCACTCGGTGGGCATTTATGGCCTTTACTTATAAAAATCTGTCAAATGGCATAAAGTATAAAAAATAAAGTATTGTACTTTAATATTGGCATCACTGTTGGTTATTGACAAACAGTGACAGAACTAACTTTAAACAATGGTTGAATTTAAGTAGCGTTTATAAGTTTGAGGAACCTGTGGTATGAGGGTTATTCTTTTCATGTTGTTACTTAATGTGCGAGTTCGTTATGTCATAGTGTTGTTGTCAAATAAATGTATCTAATACTAGAAATCCAATGATTGAAATTATGACTAGATTCAGATATTCTTTGTCAACATCTCTACCATTCGAAGCACCAAACCCACACCGTAACTAAGTTTACCTGCACATCCCCTGCCAGAGTCTTGAGTCTGGTATCCGTCATTCCATGCGGCAGGTTGTTCACCAGAGCGACCTGCCCCGTCTCAGAACTCTGAAGCTTCTCGTCATCAGAGCTCGAATCAAACTCTATTTCAGGCTCATTTCTGATGATAGTCCTGGTATCAGAGCGCTCGAGGGTTTTGACGGCGCGGCTGAAGATGCCAGGGTTGGGCTTGGACGGGTCGTTGGTGATCTCGATGCGGGAAAACACCGATTTGTCCTTGGTCGGTTTGCGTTGCAGAATCACGCGCCGGTTCGAGAGAGCCGCTGTTTTGTCCACTCGCTCGGGTTTCTCTTTTTTAGACTGTTTCGGAAAATTTTGGAATTTATTGCATGGAAAATTATTTTTAGCTGTTTTTGCTTACGATATAATTTGATAAGTTACTTTGGGGCAAGTGTTCCTAATGGGACACGATTCGATTGAGACCAACTTGTTTTTTTTTACAAACGTTATTCTTTAGGCTGACTGTATATTTTTTCGAAAATGGGATATTTTTTTCTTCAAATTACACAAAGTTTCCACTCGAATTCACAACCCACATGTTCTACAGGGAAGCGGTACCAACAACACCATCCTACCATCACCCCCCACACGAGGGTTGCTATATAAAATACCTTAGCCAAGTCCAGCTTCTCAAATATGATTCTCTGCCTCGATTTCTTTGTGGACAGTTCTTGTCTTTGCTTTGTCTGTAACAATGGAAAACATATACATAACAGTGCTGCGATACTACCGCGACAAAGTTGAAACCTAACAAAATAAACCAGAACCCAAAGATATGTGAAACATCGAAGCTATTTTGAATATTAACTCTGACTCGCATTCTCAATCAGCACAGCGCGGGGTGATCGGCTAACTATGTTGCAAAGAACTATGACTAAAGCATAGAAGCAGTGATCAATAAAAACCTTGAAACATAGAGCTGATTACATGAATTCAATGCTTGAAATCAGCGAGAGAGAAAAGGAAAGATGATAGTTCAAATATTTCTGCTTCAAACCAATCGTACCACCTCAGAGTAGCAAGTAGAGAGTTTTAACTCGTTTAAGTGATCAATTAAAGTTTAGACTTCAAAAATACTTTTGGATTTAGCTACGAAGGCATTGTCAACGTTTATTCTTAGCAAAAGTTTTATTTTTGAAATATGTAATCTTTTCAAAAAAAAACAAGACCGGTTAAGCGCGAGTTGACTCGCCCACCGGGGGGGGGGGGGTGACGTCAATGGCGTGCGATAGTAATTATTAGGATTTCCTCGTAATTAAAATCTGTACGTCCTATAGAAAAATAAAAACCGGCTTTAGAATGGGAAAATTAGGGCCTTTCCCCTAATTTTCCCATTCTAAATTCCCATTTCCCATTCTAGGGCCGACACCCTATTTGACCGTGCAACTTGCTTTATAGCTTGACCACCAGCTGTCCTTACATTTATTGAAGTATCTACAAAACCATATTAGCTTGGAGACTTTGCTATAATTTTCCTATAAAATATAGATATACTTCAATAATATGTATCAATTTCAGGTTTCTCACTTCGCAAACTTCGGAGTTAAGGGGGCGGGTATGGTCAGCTTTTGGACTTTTTCATCTTAAATCAAAAACTGTGCATGATATCAAACAAATAAAAGCAGATTTATAGTTTTCAAATCAAACCTTTTAATTTGATACCCCACTCGACCTATCAACCTCCCTTTTTTTTCAATCCCCTCCTTTGTGGAAAATTTCTCAAAAACTGTTTTAGGTGGAGTGGAGACTTCCCTATAATTTTCATGTAAAATATAGATATGCTTCTATAATATGCATAAATTCCAGGCTTCTCTCTTCGAAAACTTCGGAAATTAGGGGGGAGTTATGGTCATTTTTTGGAAAGTTTTGATCATAAAATGAAAACCATGCATCTTTAAAAAAAATTAAAAACTGCTTTAAACTGGCCTAATTGACCCCTTTCATATGATATGCCACTCGATCCATTGGCAACAGTTTGAAATTTTGACGTTTCTAATTTTGGACCTTTTGGAAATGAAATTGAAAATTATAATTTTTTTTTTACTCGAAATCTTCAGTCAGTGCATTTTAAATCTATACCAGATTTCAAGTCGGCAGCTTATGTAGTTCCTGAAATAATCAGCTGAGACAGACCAGCTTCAAAGAAGTAGACGCCTTATATAATTTGAAGTCATTTGTTTTTCGAGGTAAACCCTCGACAATGCATTAAAAACAGCACCTAAGTTATCTGAAAACTGATTAAATGTAGAAGGCATTGAAAAAAAAATATTTACATGTATAGTATATTTCATTATTTATATTTGACAAAATTTCATATCTGAACAGTTCTTTATATTTATCCGTCAATATTTTCACATGATCAAAGCTATGAACTAAATAAACTATAAAGGCTTCAAAATCTATGCATACGCTTCGCTTCATACATGGTCTATAAAAGTATGATCATGTATCTATTTTCCACGCTCAGCTTAAGTGGTTGGAGATTAGTGAGCATCGGAATATCCACATTCTAGGACTCTTTTACAGTATTCTGCAAGATCAAGAATACTGTTTGTAATACTACATATCCTCCTGTTTAAAGTCGGTTCAAAATTATTGTTTTTTTTACGGACGGCACTTATACCTGCGTCAATATTGACATTACGCACACAAATACACCTATCAATACACTTCACTACTACAACCAAGGCAAACCCGCCCTCATGAAATAGAATACTTAAATCAATACGTACAATCCAATTCCAACCATTTCAGCTCTTAAAACCCGACTTCCTCCGTAAATCCAACGTGGTTGGTATACGCTCTGTCCATGACGTGCTCCCCCCTATCTGTCCTACGAACAACCGGTCGTAAAGACGGTCGTGGGCCTTAACATTGAAAATGTTTCCTGATCGAGTATAGTGCCCATAATCCGTGGGCCGCACCATGTCGTGTTCTATTCGATCGATGCTTTAAAATTGTTTCGCGCGGCTTTTCCGCGCAGCGGCGCTGGCGCGCGGCGTTGTTACCCATCACTAAATTGCACTCATGACGTCAAAGTACCTATGCAAAATGTCTTAAGACGAAGAAGCTCGCGTTTCAGCACTTTTGAGGGGGTGAAGCAGACGCAGCCTAGCGCGGGGCGCGGTTTCAGATTACGCAATCGTACTCAGTGCTACCAGGGTTCTTACCACCGAGCCAAATCGAGAACGGGATTAGAATTGGATTTATGTCACTCGAAAGTCACTCGAAAGTCAGATGGCGGAGCCACATCCTCACAAATATATATTATTATTAGTGTATTGTAAATTTTCAACCTGTAAATAACGTGTGCAATACTCGAAAATTATTACCATTAATTATATTTTCTTTGTTTACATAAATTTCGTAATATTTCATATTTTATTTACAAATAGATAACTCAACGTTATTATAATTATCCGACATTGAAAGGTGTCCCGCCAGATTTAACGTCAAGAGGGTAAAATTGCTGTTTGTCTTGCAAACGCACAGCAGCATATTTCAGTATTTAACTAAATTTGTACGTCGGAAATAAGTTTTTGTAATAGGTAACAATTCCAGTGAACATTAATAACAGATAATTTGTATGTACCTACCTACTTAGATGATTATTTATTAATTTAGCGCACAAGCACATATTTATGTACCAAAATAATGTTTGGTTTTGCCTCAGACTACCTCCTAATTTTTTTACCTAGTTTTTTCAAACTTCATCATGATTAAAATCCTCGATCGCTAAAAAGTTACTTTCACAAAACTGTAAAAGCTCGATAGCAAACTCGATCAATTTCAAATTTATCGACGTCAACAGTGTCAAAAATAGACAAGTCTATCCTAATCTCGATTCAAATTCCGCAAGTTGTCATTTTTTGTATGAGTACGAGGCAGGCTTTCAATACTACCAAATGACAGAAGTCAAATCCTAATCCCGTTCTCGATTTGGCTCGGTGGTAAGCACCCAGGTCCCAAAAGTAAAAATACAGTGTGGCCAGATAAAAAATACAGAAGTTTCTAAAAACAATACAGCAGATTTCAAAATCGATATATAAATCTAATATTTCAGACTGAAAACCGGAATGGGCCTAGTATTGGCCCTTGTGGTACACCCATTTTTACCACAGATCTCCGAGAACACTTTCCATTTACATAAAATTTTATCGCTGGCTTGCAAAAATATTTTAAAACCCTCTAAACTAAAAAACACTTTAATTTATGTACTTAGGTGTATACGCGACATTACTTCGTGTAGTATTTTCTCGTTGAGAACAAAAAACTACGCGGTTTTCCGAAAAATCAACTCCCTTCGTGATGATGATGATGATGATGATAAATCGCTCTTAGGAGTGTGCTATGAAAACGATCCAAAGTTAACAGAACCCTTGCCGGTGTTCCAAGTATCGAGAATTTTTCTACCATGACATTTTATTTATTAATAACTACGTCTAAAACGGAATACAAATAAAAACAAATACGCCAAAATAAAGTTATATAATTATAACTTTATTTTGGCATTAACTTATTAGTCAGGTCCAATTGAAGGAAATAATATTACGTATATTTTGACAAAGTTCCGAAAAATAATAAACGCTACTATGAACGTAGCATTGCTTTTGGTCTGGTAACACCTTTGTTTACATTTACCCTCAGAGATTTCCAAGTTGACATTGAATATTTAAATTATTCTGTGACAATGCGCGCGAAAAAGTTGTACGCTCTCTACGACGACGCCTTGGGCGTGACTGAGGTGAGCGTTACGGTCGGCCCGCCTGCATTTCTCGCGCATTTTACTGATTTAAATATGGTTTTAAATAGGTTTTTACTCTTTTTGAGTAAAATTTTTCCATACTCCTATAATGTATTTATTGGTTAATACGTATGCAAAATTTCAAAGTAATAACTTTCATAGTTAACGAAAGCCATTGGTTTTCCTCCCCTAAGAATACAGATTTCGAGGTAACTTCGCGATTTTATTCTATCAAGCCAAAATGCAATAATCGTGTTTCGACTCCCATATTCCACTAGGAAAAAACTTCAATTTTCATATTTATGAAATATAAAATTTGAATTCTCATTTTTATAGCCATGAAGCTGGTTTACCGTGCGGCGAAATTCTTGTTTTGGCTCTTATTTCGCCTTAATGTGTTACTCGCTCGGTCTCGCTACAAATTGCTCTCGAACTCTTTTCTTCTACCTAGATATATTTCTGTGGATTTTGCACGCGCCTCGAATTGAAGTTGCGAGCTAGTGTCACCGGATTCTTAAGAACCTAGCTCGAAGAAGAGATCGCTCGAACCCATTATACTTTTTATTCGTTTTTGTCTGTTTTATGTTTAAGTTGGTGTGAGTACAATAAAGAGCTATGTATCTATCTCTTGTCAGTGTAGTGATGCAATTTTATCCATTTAACTCTTTCCGTTGCGGTTTCTTATTTTACCATATTATTAATTTTTAATTATATTACGATCGAATAAAGAAAAACTTTGCGACTGATGATGAGATACTTACTGGTTTTACAATTTGAGCGGTATGAATTTGAGTAAGCGAAAATGTAAATAAACTAACAACGAATATTAAATAGTAAACACAACGAGCTTATCAAAAGTGAATTGTGAATAATCCATTTTAGATATTTAAATTATAGGCGTGCGACTAAATTTCTAAGTGAGCGACTAGAATACAGAGAAAGCAACTTTAATATATAATATATAAAGATATGGACGATTTTTTCCAATTGAGGTTTTACCTAAAGATCTACTAAAAACTTTATTTATTTAATTTATTCCATACTCAATCTCAAAACTGAATTACTATTTTTCCCAGAAACTATCAATATAACGTCCTCAACCAGTAATAATATTTCCACAAATAGTTATTCAATGAGTAAAATTTTTAATAAAATGTGAGTGCGTGTAAAATGTAAAATGCGAGTGAAAAAATGCAGGACACAAACAACTATTGGGTCGATCAAATATTATGAAGCTTCTCATTTTGTATTTAAAGTAACTCAAATGAATGTTTGTAAGTTGCTGTTCTGTTGATTTCTCGTTACTTGCGGTCAGTCGCACACTTAGTAATACAATTATAATTACACTTAAAATTATATTTATAGTATCGATTAATTATTACCCTTATTAATTTCATTTTTTATACCATAGGAATAATTGAGTACAGTAGGTTATAATTTCAAACCATTCAATTTACCTTAGATTTCTTTTCTGCAACCGAGTCGTCAGTTTTGGTCGAGCTGACGACTGGTCTGCGCGGCGGAGACTTATCTGTAACGACCATACAAACATTCTAAAACATGTATTATTTATTTCATGTAGTCATCTATAAATGGAGTAACACTTAGCATGTACTTGAATCTGTGAACTGTTTCTTTTTACGGTGAGTAAAAAAGGACCAACCGGAAAGCCTTCCCGCAGAAAACTCGACACAGATAGACAATAGGTTATTAGGTTAGTTTATAACTAACCGAAAACGAGACTTGCATAGGCAAGGATGGTTACCTTTCTTCTTCTTGTCGCCCCGTTCGTCCATGAAAATGATCTTCTGCCGCTGTGGCTTGCTGGTATCGGCTGGCTTGGGCAGCAGCTTGCTGCGGAGATCTGTCACTGGCTTCAGCTTCGGTGGGTCCGCCCTGAGAGAAACGATCTTGTTTTAAAATAATATGGTTGAGACGTTCCGCAAATATCTATGAAGTTACACATCATCACCATCGCTTTAATTGCGAAATGTATTATCTTATAATAGACAAAAAATAATCGTGTTACGGTTTTGCGGTTGTACTTTTCCAAAATAGCTCAATCGGTTTTTGATATTTTTTTTATGTAAAATTAGGTAGGTATGAGTGTAGATCGTAAAGTATAATTCATTCCGCTAACCTAGCTTTACGATCTGCCCCTATCCAGTTTTTTTTTTCATATTTTGTAATTCTAGACACGCGAGCGAAGCTAGTTTTTGCATACTTAAATTTATATATTTTTTTTATTTGTAAATTTTATATTTAACTACCTTCTAGTATAGGTCCCGGCACGAGTTTATAAGCCTGAGGTAAAATAGTGGGGTTATGCGCAGAAAAAGTAGACCAAACAATTTATACCAACGAGTTTGTTTTTTTTTTAACTTAGATACAAACAATGATCCACTTCTGCCCGTTTAGCATACGGATCGAAGACAAGGGTTTTCTCTACCAAAGTCTAGAGAAAAATGACATTTGGTGGTAGACAAAGAACTTTGTCTTCTGTCTAGAGCATGGGAATCGTGGAAATGAATGGGAAGACATATGTCCACTCTGCCAAGACAAAAGTCTTCCATGGCGAGCACGCCGTTTAATTTTCTCTAACTTTGACATTTGAGGTTAGAGATAGTTCTTCGTAATTTGTCTACACCTCTAGAGAGGTAGACAAAAGTTTCACTACGTGATTTTGTTCAAGAACTATGTACAAATCAGCCAAGTTTAAGTTGAACTCGCGAATTAAGATCACGATTTTAATCGTATGAAATATGTATAACAATACAAACATCATCACGACTTCCCGTGCTCAATGCGCAAATCTATTTAGGATAGGTACAGTATAGGGGTAGTCAGAAACCAGCCCAAACTTAACATTTACCGTTTTTAATATAACGCTAACCTAGCACATGCCTTTTTAGTTCTAAGGCATACTGATTTCCTCACGATGTTTTCCTTCATCATTTCAAACACGTGGTAAATAATGCGCACATAATTTTTTTGTGCATGGCTAGAGTTTGAACCCACGACCTCTGGATTGGAAGTCGGGATGCATCCTTCTAGGCCACCCAGGCTCTACGGGAAATGAGTATGAAAAAAGAATAATCTACAAATAAAATACCTTTATAGCTAAGTAAATATGACATCTCTGAATATCATGAGGTGCTATCATGTCATTGAAAATGGATCTTTTAATTTTTTTCGAATCGTTTGTGGCATAGCATGCACACCTAGGTGACATCTCATAATATTTTTTGTATGCCGTTGCATTTATGATAGAGTTTTCGCTCTATACATATAAGTAGGTACCTACTATATAAGTGAAAAATAAAAGTAATTTTTTTAAACAATATTTAATTCAATTAATGTCAAAAATAATACATTGAAAATACATTGAAAAATACAATGTAGTTAAGTTTATTTTATTTGACACACCCTAAATATTTATAGTTCTACAACTTGGTGCCTTTGCCATTCTTGAATGGGAAAGTTTGTACAAAAAGGTAGATCCATTAGTCCAATAATAATTAGAATTGTCACGCTCCATTTGCTAGAACAAAAATAAATATGTGTTAGTACCTATTGTTTAAAGTAGCTATCAAAAGTTTATTTCCCTAGTTACTAGACATTTTTCTTAAAGCTAAAACAAGCTCATGTTAACTAAGATTGCTCATCTCCATACCAAGATGAATAAGTACAATACGAAATCAGTGAGAGAGGTAGGTACTCGCACTGAGGACAGGGCGCAATGGCACTCATTAGCGGAGACCTATGTCCAGCAGTGGACTGCTGTAGGCTGATGATAATGTTGAAAAGACGTAGTTGCAAAAAAGACAAGCCAATAGATAAACAATGATGGCTGTCAGGCTCACAGTTGCTTATCATGGAGCGGAGCGACCCATAACTAAAATTTAGGCAGTCAGACTAGAATCCCTACAAATTCTAGTGCCTAAATTCTTCTACGACTATGACTGATTTATGAGTCGCGAAAAATCTTTTACATTACCTTTTCTTACATGTAGCAACCTAAATACTAGGTAGGTAAAGATTATAATGAATTACTTACCTTGACTTTTAAAGACCGTCCATGCACTTGCTTAGTAATTATATTCTTTGCTCTAATGAGTAATGTATAATTTTTATTCACCATCGAATTTCACATTTCCCAATATCTTTGTTGTGATTGAAAATTGTCAATAGAGACATTTACGTATTTTACGTTTCGTTAACTTCGAAAGTAGGTTCAAATCTATTGTTTGACATATTTTTGGTAACGAAACGTAAAAGAATGAACGACATGTTGGGTGAAATGACTACATCACTAAAGACAACCTCGTTGCTATGGACAGGCCTTGTCTTCCAAGTAACTTTTGTCTTGAATGAACGCCGTGCTCTGGGTGGTAGAGAAAACGAGTGATAGACAAAGATCTTTGTCGAGTCTATGGAAGACACGACAAAATCCCTGTGCTTAGCGGGCTGAATCAATCTAGATTCATATATTCACTTGTCTCACTAAAATTTTCCCTCCCCACTTATGTTTCGGAACTTCTAATTTCCAAAGATCGAAATGTCTACAAAACTTTAATCTAATTCATAAACCTCAACAGCCCGAAATTACAAGGTTCCCACCATGGAGATACTATTTATATGGAGGGGCCTAAAAGTGCAGGGATGTCAAGACTACAGAGTAGGCTAACGTGCGCAGTTGATCTCAGTCGGCCGTGGTCCGTCGAAACTGCGACAAAAATGTCAATGACAAAATACAAAAAAAAATGGCATCCTGTGCAACAAGTGTCCAAATATAGTAACCACTTATTGATAGCGAAGACGTAGCTTTGAAACTAATTGTCATTTTGAAGGAAACATATATGTCGGCGCAAAGCCGCTAAAATCTGTAATAGTTGTTGGGGATAGAAGGCAGGACTGATGGTTTGTTAATAAACCATGTGGGACGGTGTAGGATTGATTAATTAATAATTTGGCAGCCTACTAGTTTCTGTTATAGGTTTTGATATTAGTTGAGGAGTGAGTAATGATTTGTTTTGAGGCGCAATACCAAATGATTACTCATGATTAATCCAAAGTTATTTTTAACAAGTGAAAACCTATTCTTGATTCATGTTTTGATTTATGGTTACAGAAAAGTGATCTTCTTTGCTTTGTTATTAATTTACTTTGTTAATAACGGACTTTTGATTGAACTTGTTTTGCAGCGAAGGTATTCAGCGGAATATTTAAACTGCGTTAAAATAAAATGATATTTTCAAACCTGATTTTCAAAATGTTAAAATGAATTTACAGTTAAAAAATAATTAATCTGCTCTTAACGTAATTTGAACACCGTTTTTATTGATTTTGTGCTGCGAGGCCGCATTACGAGTCGAGACACGATTGTGGAAGGTGTTCTTGTGTTTTGTGAAGTTATTTTAGAAATCCTGTGAGTACCTACCTACTTTTAATACTTAGCTTAAAAAGTCTTATTTGGTTCTCGAAATAAATTGCGTTTTTCTTACTTGTGTTTCGTTATTTGCAATGAGCAATCATAGTGATGAAAGTAGTGAAGTAGTCCTTTTAAAAACCCCGCTGGTCAGGCTGCTTCGTTATATATTTATCTCTTTTATTTAAACTGGACTGCTTCGAGAACGGCAGTTGATTTTATAGAGATAGCTGTAATGCTTGAAATAAAAAGCTCGATGTTGGCTGATCTCGATTTTTTACCGAAAATATGTGATTATTTATAGCATACTAGCTTGCGCCCGTGGCTTCGCTCGCGTAAACATAAACTACTATGTATATTTCAAGTTTCATCCAAATGCGATCTGTAGTTTTTGCGTGAAAGAGTAACAAACCCCTATATATCCATACTCACCTTTTCGCATTTATAATATTAGTAGGAAGTAGGATAGGATTATAAAATCTTAGATTTTCCCTGAAGTGTGGGCCAACTTTAAATACAAAAAAGTATCTAGTTATTTCTTTGAACCTGCCTTACGTTTTCACAGAGTACAAATTGTCACCAGTTAATTATCAGCTGAAAAGTGAATTGTTTAAGAAAATAACTGTTTGTTATGACTTCGTGATATTATCATCAATCATATTAGTGGATCGAAATTGTATATTTTGATTGTGGAAATAAAATAACAGTGTTTTAAATTGTGCTAACATATAATAGTGATCGTTATATAACTCAACCACAGCATGTAACGTCAAATGTCTTCTGGTCTTCCTTTTGTTTGTTTGTGTTAATAATTTGACTTCTATGATGGCATTTATCAATAAAAGTGAGTGATCTATTTGAAGTTATCTCAAATATTCTCCTGTGTGTATTGTGAATTCTTTTACCGAATGAAGAGGTTAACAAAGATTTTATTCCTAATCAAAATCTCCCACAATAATCGGGAAAACTGCACATTTTTTTGCTGGCAACATTACATGGCATGACCTATTTAACTAAATTTTCTTTAATATTTGCTGTGATTTTAGCAAAAAATCAATAGGTATACAAGAAAAAAGTAATTCCGCGTGATTCTTTACGCAATTGAATTCAAGAAATGCAATTTTTCATCACATTATTTGCCTATTTCGTAGAAGTGTCACTAGGTCGACGTCCAGATGACTACTGTATGAAGGAAGTAGATTTTGGCCATGGCCAGGACCTGAGCCTACACGCATTATGGGCGATACTACGCATCTAGTTACGATAGTAACAATATATATATCAGTATTTTAATGCATACCTAACTACCTAATTAAGCATTATCGACTAAAAAAAATATTATTAATAAATCTCGCAGCAGCAGACGCGCTAGGTAAGGGAAGCGGTGACTCATAGCGAGCGCAGCGCAAAACGGCTTAAGGCGATTATATAAAGCGAGAAGTACACTGATGAGTGTGTCTGTCAGTGAGTGGAGATCTCAGAAACGTCCAGATGACCACTGTATGAAGGAAGTAGAAGATCTTGGCCATGGCCAGGACCTGAGCCTACACGCATTATGGGCGATACTACGCAACTAGTTACGATAGTTACAATATATTTATCAGTATTTTAATGCATACCTAACTACCTAATTAAACATTATAGACTAACAAAATTATTATTAATAACTTTCGCAGCAGCACACTCACTAGGCAAGGGAAGCGGTGACTCATAGCGAGCGCAGCGCAAAACGGCTTAAGGCGATTATATAAAGCGAGAAGTACACTGATGAGAGTGTCTGTCAGTGAGTGGAGATCTCAGAAACGTCCAGATGACCACTGTATGAAGGAAGTAGAAGATCTTGGCCATGGCCAGGACCTGAGCCTACACGCATTATGGGCGATACTACGCATCTAGTTACGATAGTAACAATATATATATCAGTATTTTAATGCATACCTAACTACCTAATTAAGCATTATCGACTAACAAAATTATTATTAATAACTTTCGCAGCAGCACACGCGCTAGGCAAGGGAAGCGGTGACTCATAGCGAGCGCAGCGCAAAACGGCTTAATATACATGTCGCTCGGACTATTAAACATTTTTGAAGATATAAAATCACTGAATGTAGTTATACAAAATAGCAAACCTTCACGGCCTAGAAAATAACAATTAACCCCCTTACTTACGAACGCTACTCAAAGTTAACCAATGCTCAGAGTTGGCCCTGTCACTGTTTGTCATTATCCAATGGTAAGAGATGGCAATAGTCTATTTTGCATGACTACATTCAGTGATTTTAGTGCGAGCGACAGGGAGGTTTGTCGTTTATGTTTGAGATCCCTCAGGTCCCTGAGATCCCTGTTTATGGTCCATACAAAATTGTACACAAATGTGTTCGCTAGCTGTAATACTTACTTTATTTGGCACACAAAACGAAACACAATCAAATAAAAACATAAAATAAGCACAATATTAAGTTCTACATAGATCCCCCTTATCTGCGAAGTTTGCAAAGTAAGAAACCTGACTTTTTATATGTATATTTATAAATAATAATAATATAATATGTAAAATATATAATAAGTATATTTATATTTTACAGGAAAATTATACCGAAGTCTGTAACTTACAGTTTTTTCGAAATCTTCCAAAATGGGGTGGTTGAAAACTATAAGGGGGGGGTCGCAAAACCCATTCATATGACACCGCACTCAATATATTTACATATGGTTAATTTTTTGTGGCCCCTTTTGGGAGTCCATATTTTGATAACCCCCTGTCTGATATAAATCTATACTATCCAGCAAAAATTTCAAAAACAACCTACCGACCTACCAAATTGTATGCAGATTAGATCAACGGTTTGAGAGTTATGCTCGAACAAACATACATACGATACGAACTTACATTACATACCACTGAACTACGATGTCAAAGATACTTTAAAAAATGGAGCTCCGTAGTGCTTATAAGACCTATACATCAATCATAAATGTCGCAATGCCATATTTGCACTAACTTAGACGTTATGCCGCTTAAATAGTGTTCAATGTAGCTTGTCCGCTAATGTCATCGTAGGTCATTCACTGTCATGTAGACCAATAGCGAATAAGACAGCAATGGAGACGCTGTTTGTAATAAAACAAAGAATAATTAAGAACATTTTCTTACTATTTTTGAAAAAACTTAATCTTAATTATATAAAGCGAGAAGTACACTGATGAGTGTGTCTGTCAGTGAGTGGAGATCTCAGAAATTACAAGACCTAGGTATACGAAATTGTATTTACAAATGATTTCAGAATAACATAAATATTTTTTCGTGGATCCAACTTCAGTTCTCAGCATTGACAATGTCTTATGGTGTACTCTGTTTTTTTACATAGTTCAAACACATCCTTGGACGAATAAAACAATCCTCCCATGTTCTTGATATCGATCAAATTGTGGAATGTCATTTTTTCTTTAGCCATGAAAGAGTTACAACAAATTTCACACTTGACCTTCTTTAAAATCTGGCGTACAATGTACCCCGAAATATATTTACCCCACAATTTGATCAATTCTTCAATCCTTGATTTCCTAACGTATTCATTTGAATCATTAAAGAAGAATACTCACATGCACAGATGGTTTTGCATTTTTGTTTAGCCTATTGCAACCTTTAGTTGTTGTATCGATGTCTGAGAGTGGAAAGTGGGCGGAGCATACGACAGACTTTTAAATAAATAAATAATAATAAATAAATAAATAATGCTGGACGTTATCACACAGCATCATGTAGCCCCAAACTAAGCAGAGCTTGTATTATGGGAACCACATGATTGATATACTACATAGATACATTTTTTTTTTGTAAATACATACATATCATATATAGAAAACACCCAGACCCGAAACAAATATCTGCAGAACATGCAAACATTTGTCCCGCAGCGGGATTCGAACCCGCTACCTTCTGCGTCACAGGCGGACCTTCGCCCACTACGCCACAGAGGTCGTCAAAATAAGCTTGTATATCATTTCGGGCTTGTATATCATTTCATCATTTCGGGCGGGAGGAAAACTAAAAAGACCTTTAGACCATATACCCACGCAGGTCCACTGGGGGTTGGTGGGTGAACGCTAGGGCCTCGTCCGTTGATCGGCAGGGCGTACTACGGGCCGGTGAGGTTGGCTTGGATTCCGTTTGATGATGTTTGGGTTTCCTTACACCCCTTACATTACTGTCTGCGGCACCATAAGGGTTCGTTTGACCGGTTCGGTAACGTCACCCTAAGTGATTTGATCATTCATGTGAAAAAGAGTCATTTTCTGACACTTGGCTGTCACTTGTATAATAAGAGATGCAACATCGCCATCGAGATTATCAGAACTTATAGAGTGACAGTCTTCAAGTGAAAACTGTCAAAAATCATCCAAGCGTATTTGACATAAATAAACATCAAAATGCCAAATTTGCACTAATTTAGACCTTATGTTGCTTGAAAAGTGTTTCAAAGTCCGCGCAATTACTCACGTACGCAGAGTTATAGTGCAGACACTTTTTTTCCACGTTTTCCACTCTAGAGTATAAATATCTCGATGAACATCGCTCATACAAAACTTCAATGTTTGAAAAAAAGTGAAATAATGTCGGAAACATCGATGTTTATGTACGTTATATCGATATTGTTTTTGATGTTTTAGAAAAATAATAAACAAAATAATGTTAAAAATGTTTATATTAGTTATTTAAACTAATGTTGTCGACATAGCTGTAGTTATTGTGTGGAAGTTGTTTTTGTAGCGCCTCAGAGATGTTTGCTCAATATCGAACTGATGGTTTTCACGCTATTATTAGGAAGAAAACAGCATCTCTGATGAGCAGGACGAAGGCCAGTCACAACAGCATCCTAAAAACCGTGGCGGAGCATTGTCTGTCTCCCATGTGGACACATTTTGCTAAATGTATTGCACCAGTCTGTGACTATGATCTGATGATGATGATGATGATGATGATGATGATGATGATGATGATGATGATGATTGTATGTAGATGTTATATAATTTGATGTAATGTAATTTTAATGTAATGTGAAATGAATTTTTAACCTAATCCTATCTAATTTATAATTATTTCCTATCTAATTATTAATTAATCCTATCTAATTTATAATTATTTTATTGGAATTCAATTTAATTGTGTGTGTGTGATATGGATTTTATTATCTGAAATAAATAAATATAATACAATACAATAGCTCAGAGAATTATCAAGTTGAACCGATAACTGTTGGGATAAACGAGCTCTTGAGTGGAGACCGCGGCTCGGCAAACGTAGTGTGGGACGCCCTCCGGCGAGGTGGAGTGACGATTTGCGAAAGGCTGCTGGTAGAAGCTGGATACGTCCAGCTTGGTACAGTACGCAATGGAGCTCATTAGGGGAGGGCTATGTCCAGCAGTATCACCGATGCGTGCCAGAGCAAACACGCATGACAATAAGGCCGGCCGCATACATTCAGAAACCGTATTCGATTTCCGAATTCGTTTTCCGCGTTCGGAATTCCGTTTGCCTAGCTCAGACGTTACCTTTTTTGCATTCGGAATAAGCAAATGTATGGAAGTGTTGCGATTCGCATGATGTCATTAGGTTTTTTCCGAATGGTGTCATGGCTGGCAAATATTATATAGGAAACAAATATTAGCAAAATATATAAACATTGTCTCGCGGCGGGAATCGAACCTACTACCTTCTGCGTGTCCGGCGGGCCTTCACCCACTGCGTCACAGAGGTTGTCATGATGAGTGGAACACTGACCTGGGCTTGAGCTTGTCGTTTTTACGCAGCAGTGAGTCGTCGTCGTCGGACAGGATGCCGTCAATGTCGCCCAGAATGAGCTCCAGCTCGTCGTCACTGCCCAGCGGGGGAGTGCCCGCAGGGGGCGGGGGGGCCGGCTGCGAAGGGGGAGGGGGCGTGCGCGCCTCTGCAGGGAGAATGTCATCAATTAATAACTTTTTTATGGTACCTGGAGATGAAACTAGCAAATGGTCCACCAGATATTGTCATTTTTCTGTTCTTTAACGTAAGCATTAACAACCTATAGAATTATATTGCTGATTATAGTTCATTCTGAGAGCTATGTCGATTACCCTGGTTTTCTTACAGATTTAAAATTGCAAATTCAAGGGTTTGATGATCTACTGATCAATTGATTAACAGTTGCTATGCCTCCGTCAACCGCCGCCAGAGCCCCGTTAGTTCTACAGCAGGTGCACCACGAGCAATTGATGTTTGCTAATATTGCGAAGATGGAGATTGGAACCCATTACACCTCCCGCGATCAGAATGGTCATCTCCATGACCATTCTCAATCTCCAGGAATATTTTAAAACATTCAAAAAGTTGTGTCCTCCGATGCCTAGTGTATCCTCTTTTATTAAGAGAAGCCTATGTCCAGCAGTGGACTGATATAAGCTGGTGGTGGTAGCACTCTCGGGCCACTCTGTGATTTCACTAACTAGCCCTTAGTGTGGGGGTTGATTTATACCATCTTGCGAGCCAATCCCCCCGGCAGACTTGCGAGCCTGTGTGCATGTATGTGTGATCTACTTTTTGTCCGTGTGAAAATACGTACATACATATCATACATAGAAAACACCATGACCTATATCTGCAATTAATTCAAACATTTGTCCCACGGCGGGAAACGAGCCCGCAACCTTCTGCGTCTCAGGCAGACCTTCGGCCACTGCGCCACAGAGGCCGTCAATATAGCTTGTGGGTGTCTGTGTGTGTGTGAATGAGATAATCATGATCCGTATTTCTGACTTACCACAAGTAGAGTTAACTTCATCGTCCTTCTTAACTGGAGACTTGTCTCGCTCTACATCGGGGGTACATTCCCTCTCCGGGGTCTTCCGTGTGGTGTCGGGGCGAGCTGCCTCCTCCGTCGGGCGGGGGACCGGCGGGGGTGCGGGGGTCTGTATGACCCCTGGGGGCGGAGGCTCTCTGGGGGTGTCTTTGGGTTGCTGCTCTTTCTCCTTCTCTTCTTTTTCTCTGTGGAGAAATGTATGCTTTAATATAGATATCAAGTGCAGAATATTCCGAATTCATTTTATTATATTCAATTTGGATGTTAACATAGGATCACTTTGAATAAACTTGTTGTTTACACCTACTCGTAACTCGACCAAACAGAGAAGAATTGTCAAGAAACTCTGCTTACCTTAATTTTTTTTACGTCTTTGTTACATTATTTGTTGTATATGTTACAAAAAAGTTTGGGGTGAAACTGTGTCAACTGTGTAACAACTCACTCCAAAACAATGTATCAGTTATTAAGAAAAGAGATTTTATAAAATTCTTTATAAAAAATATAAGCCAAGCCGAGTTTCTTGCCAATTCTTCATTGGCCACGTTACAAATATGTAATAATTTAAAAAAAAAATAGTTGACCATTCAAAGTGTTTCTAAGGTTAAAGTTCTAATTGAATAAAAAAATTAAGTTTGAATACTCAGAACTTGATATTCATACTAAAGCAGGATGTTAAATAACTGTCTTTGATGAGGTAAATTTTTGCTCCACCTGTAATCCCGGTTCTGGCAGTAACTACAGATAATGATCGTACCTCTCCTGCATCATCTTGACGTAGGCGGCTGCGTTCTTCCTGCGTCGCACCTCCTTAGCGCGCAGTACTCGCTCCCTCATGCTTTCCTGCTCTCTCACGCGACGCTTGTATTCGCTCTCCTGTTTCATTCAATTATTAGAAAATTTTACTACAGATAGAAGCTATAAGCTTGTTTTTAAATTCAACAATGTAATAATTATTTGAGAGATTAATCGTAGATACTAAATAATAAAGTTGCAAGTCTTAATTTTGGAATATTCTAAAATTGTATGTTATGTGTGCTGTAAGGGTTTTCAAACTCCATCTTCGGAACCTACACCAACCTCACCTAACCGTGGTGCTCCAGCTGCATAACAAACGAGGCTCTGACGGCGGCTGATTGCGGGATAGCGCAGCCTAACACCGGCACAGCTACATGCCCTGACGACGGGCAGCAGAGTCGAGCGAGAAGCTGTGCCCTGCATGCCCAGCACGGTTTTATGTGCATATCCCCCTTCTTATTAGGGACCCATCAGACAGAGAGCGGTCACGCGGTCAAGCGTTCCGCGTTCGCGTTCGCGTTCTGCGTTCGTTGTTTGGTATTACGTTACATAGGGTCCTATCAGACAGAAAGCGGTCACGCGTTCGAGCGTTCCGCGTGCGAATTCGTACTTGAATTCTATGGCATAGAACGCAGAACGAGAACGCGGAACGCTTGACGCGTTATCGCTCTGTTTGTCTCCCTTTGGGGAGGTCTACGTCCAGCTGCAGTAGACAGTGAAAGGCTGGTGTTGTTGCACGTACCTCGTCGGTGAGTCGCGGGCGGCGCGGGGGCGAGGTGCGCGGGGAGGGCGAGCGGCGCGGGGGCAGGGGGGAGCCGACGGGGGACGGAGACCGCATGCTGGGGGAAACCATGTTTTATTTATTTTATATATTTTTATTAAAACAAGGATTCACAGTTTTACAATGTTACATTATAGGCTAGTTAAACATAATTTGTTTCCACATTTTGTAAACAGCTCGTAATATGCGTCAGAACGATGAGTTAGCTGAGTATGTTACTAATCACAAAAACTAAGAAGTAAAAAGATAGGTAATTAACAACAAAGCAGGATAATTTTTGGTTTTATCATGATATCACGGTTATTTTTATGAATTTTCAATATGGCTGCTTTTAAGCCACGTCCAATTTGTTTTATAATAAACAGACTGTAATACTGGTATTTTTCAATAAATACCACTTTTCTTTATTTTTATAATGCAGTATTCCAAATAAGCATCATTTTTCCATATCTACTTTACATTGTAGTTATGATACTTATAGATTACAAAATTAAACAAAACAGTTTGAACCACGCTTCGAACCCGAAGATACTTCTTCAGCTTGGAAAACCAATATGGCTTCAGAAGAGGCATCTCGACCAAAGACGCCGTTCGAGTAGTAACCATCTTCATAGTTTCGAACATTGACAGAAAGCAAAATCAATCGGTATATTTCTGGACCTCTCAAAGGCTTTCGACACCGTCTCTATACGCACTCTCTTGAATAAACTTGACGATATAAGTGTCATTAGAACTATTTCGAAGTTACCTTTCAAGTCGTTCCCAGTGCGACCGATGGCCATAAAAGTAACAATCAAAACATCTTTTTTGGTGTACCCCAGTGTGGTATCCTAGGACCTATCTTTTTCTCATTTAAATTGATCACCCCTGTCAAATAAGTCTACTGTACTGCCAAATTGTCACTTGCGTACTTGGCAGTTCTAGATATATATTTATATGTAAATAATGACTGACCGTCTCCTGAGGCCGGCGCGGTTGGCGTGTATGAACTCCTCCTGGCGACGCAGCAGATCGTCGTCTTCGCTGCGTCGCGCCAATTCGTTCTCGATCTCTATCGTCGTGTCCTCTATGTATCTGCAAATTACATCAAACATCCCTTATTCTCTTTTCGGAACTGAAACTTGAATACAAATACAAATTCATGTATTCACATAAATAGTATGAATAGTAATTACATAGGTACATAATCTTATTATTTCATAATTTCCCATCTATTAATTTAACCTTATTAATTAATAGCATGTTAATTTTATGGTTGGAGAATTTTACGGTAGTAGAATTTTATGGTACAGAACTACGTAACAGAACAGATGCGAATAGTTGCGATTAAAGCCAGGTGTAAAGCATACTTACTTAAGTCACAAAACTACTGGGATTTTTTCCCATTAGTTCTGCGACAGAACTACTCAACAGAACATGTGGGAATAGACGGATGGTACGGGATTGAACAGAAAGTTACCTCTGCGGAGATCGACGGGCGAACTTCCTGCCAGCTGCGCGAGCCAAAGCATTCCTCTGCTCAGCTATGAACCGCTCCGCTGCATCGTCTATGTCCTTTATGGGACCTGAACGAACACACACATTAATAATATTAACATTGTCAAGTAAAGTAAGTAAGGGTGAGAATGAATTTGTGCGTTATCGAGAAAGGGCGTGATTTGGAACATGATTGTGTAAAATTTGGAAGAACCTCATTCAAAAATAAACGATTCATTGAAGAAAAAAACTTTTAGATTAAGTATGTGTTGTGCGTGAAGCGTGACAATCCTAACAGTAAGGCGGAGCTACAAATATCTTCATAATTATGTCAAGGACACAGATTAACAAAATCAGCTTTTCCAGGACCACCTCACAAGTTTTTGAGTAAAATTATGGTATAACCTTACAAGTCGTTTCTTCAATAAAAAAAACTTCAATATTCGAAAAGTGTGAATTAAAGTTGTTGACTGCGACATGTTGATGATGATGATGAATGTTGTTGACCTTCGAGACTAAAGGAGAATGGACAAATTGGTACCACAGTCCATTAGCAATGACTGTACGAGTATGTCGTTGGATAGGTCTTATTAATTAGAACCATATTTACTATGACGGATTTGTTGATATGTTTGTGTAAATTATTTTATTTATACTTTACTCCCATTAGTTGAGTTTACTTGACCAGACGAATATCTTATGTTCCTTTATTAATGCAGACGAATCCAATAACACATAAATGGTTTAAAGATTATTTATTCTCAAAAAGAACAAAATACATGTTCACTTATATGAGAATAACCTAGAAATTACATTACATACTAAGCATAAACGATAGAAGCATTTGTGTGCTTGTCTAGCAACTAGAAAAATGATAGATGACACTTAAGACCAAAGAATACAAAAAGATTTAATTAATCTGAAGAAAGGTGAATAGGTAACACGGCTAATGTGTAAATAGGAATGACTTGTTTGAGGAAATCGATTAGTTTCTATATCATTTTTCGTTCATAGTTAATTGAAAATGAGTTCTTACAGATGCCTATATTTATTTTCATTGGTCATTCAATATATGTCACTTTCGTAGTTCAGACAAATCCAACGATATCTCATCAGTCCCCCCCAGCCGTTTAGGTTACAGCAAAGACCAAAAGAACTTACATACAAACTAAAAATATTACCCTCTTTCTTCGCAGTCGGGTAATAACGAATGCAATTAAACATAACTCCCTAAAAAAATAAGCCACTGATAAAATCTGTACGTGCTTAGCGCTGCATAGCCCGCACGGTGATCGACCTGTTAGGGGGAGGACCCACTCTCGATCGCCGATTGATTCCAAATACTATGACCTATCCAACGACATGCATGAATTGCTGTTGGGCGTGGTACCAGGCTCCATATATTTTTGCCCATTGTCCTTTACCGCTTTGCGGGATAATAAACTAATTTAAAAATCACCGTGTATTATTTGCCAGAATAACTGTCATAATGTTAGGTTTTAAAATGTATGTTATGTCCAGTTACATTCTACCTAATAGACTAACAAATATATGATTACATTGAAAATATATTCATGATTGAGCCTCGAAAACAAAATTTAGAATTCAAGATGAAAATAAAAATACTATACCAGAGTTTTTTTTTTCGATGATATCAGAATTTCTACAAGGTAAGATGTTTTTACTTGAAATATTTTCGTGGTTAAACAACTGTAGTTAGGACTAGAAAGGACCATCACAAGACCAAAGCAAAGAGAAAAGGACAAAGAGAAAAGGAAAAGAAAAAAAGAACAAATAGTAACATAATAGCACTTTATGTGATTCTAAAATTATTCTTGGGTGACATAAAAAAGTCTAATAAGCCCTAACTTAAAAATCCGTCTAAAGTTCAATAATGCTTCGACTATTGCCATGTCTTACCGTTGGATAATGAACAAACAGTGACAGAGATAACTTAAAGCAATGTTAACTTTAAGTAGTATTAATAAGTCAGATGGTTAATGTGTAATGTTAAAATAAATAAAAAAATTGTAACAATATAATCAAGTGAAAGAAAGTAAGTAAAAAAGTAATAGTGAGTGCATTATGTTCCATAAAGGCCTACTTAAACATTTCAGTGAAGTCACATTTCCGACACAGTTCCGTCACCGTGATGAAATCGCACTAATATTATAAATGTGAAAGATTGTGTTTGTGTGTGTGTATTTTTAAATTACCATTGTTGCTTACTCAGAGTAAATTCAACTGTGTGTACCTAATCAAATCATGCAAAGAAGAGTTATACTGTTCTATTCATAACAGATCTATAAACCTCAGATAGTTAAAATGGCGTTACAATATCATGTCAACATTAAAATGAAAGATACAAACTTACTTTATCGTGCGTTATAAAACAACATTTGGTTATGAATAAGAGGGGTAAGTTTGTAGAGCCATTAATTTAGTACTAATCAATATAAACTTTATACATCTACACTAATATTATACAGAGCAAAGATTTGATTGATGTTTGTTTGCTTTGAATAGGCTCAGAAACTAATGGACCGATTTAAAAAATTCTTTCACCGTACGGAAGCTACTTTATCCCCGAGTGACTAGGCTATATTATTAGGCAAAATTTTCAAAAAAAATAGGAGTCCTTACTAAAACTCCAATAATGTATCCGGAGGTTTAAAAAAAATACCTAAAAAATACCTTACATCGCGTGCGTTGAGCAAACTTTTGAAGATAGAACAAAATAATGTACTACGAATTTGCTGAACACATAATTTTAACTACAAAAATTGTCCCGACAGCATAAGTCTAGCTATTATAGATATGTCACAATGAGTGTTCTTTTATTTTAAATATTTAATTGAGATTATGGCTCTAGAAAGGGCTCTTTATTTGTGCCTTAGTATTTATCCTTATCAAAATAAATTACTTCATATTCAAGACTCCTTCAATAACTTTGAATTATTCAATTCCGATATTTTATTCGAAAGAAATGTAAGTATTAGAAAAAGTCGTATGGTCGCCGCTTACCCCGCTCGGCTAGCTAGGCACAGATAGCACCTTATGCGATGTAGGCGTCACTGGGGTACGAAAGGGGAGTCAATAACAAAAAATAAAGTGACGCGCGGCTAAAAAACTAACAAAAAAATAATTAAAATCATAATATCCAAATTTTCATATTATGTAAATAGAAATAAAAGATTTTTATTTGCAACAACTGTTTACAAGTAAACAACAGTTTAGTAAGTAGTTTAGTTCGGGAAAGCTATGTAAATAATATCGCTGTTGCAAAAAGGGCCCTAAGGCCCTCAGCATATTGCTAGTTGTAGACAAATGTCCAGCAGTGGACTCTAAATAAACTGCTGCTGATGATAATTCTAATTTAATTGTGAGGACGCGGTGCCGAAACTGTGACTTAACTGTAATGTCTGAACAGACCTTATAAATACAATGTAAATATAGATCAAACAGTGCAACACACGATGAAATACGAAGGTAAAAGAATAAGCAACATGCCGTGCCTCAAAATAATCTATACAGTCCCCACTGGTCACTTTGCAGCTGCTAGCTAACTGCGGCGTACAGGCCACGCGAACGACTTCACATAATACTAAGATTTACTACAAAATACCACATACTACAAAAATTTTAAATGTCACAGTACAGGATAGGGGTAAATAAGAGCGGCCGCTTGACAGACGCCGTGCGTGTGCCGTCACGGTCTGTTGACACATTAGGGCTGACTACAGTTTGTTAAATAAAGGTATCATCATCATCGGCCTATGCGTCTATTGCAGACGATCCAAGTATTGTCCGTGGTTTTGGCGAAACATAGATAAAGGTGTGTACAAACATTGACATACACGTAGTGATGATGATGACAACGACCAATGATAAATAATGACGAAATCCAATTTGGTTTGTCAAACCAATGAAAGCCATTTTGTTTTACGTCATCGTTCATCGTGGGTCGTCGTCATGACTACGTGTTTGTTATGTCAATGCACGCTAATCAAACTATATCTAAACAAGAAGGACTTTAAAAAAAATAAACCGACTGCAAATAAATCACTTGTTACTTCTTACACGACAGAATTTTGAAAATCGGTTCACAATTGACGGAGATATTGGTGATCATATGGCAAAAATTACAAGTGAGGATGAGGTTTTTTGAGTTTTCCGGGGAAAGTACCAATCCCTCAGGAATAAATTTTATATGGGATCACCAGTGAAGTACTCTTTTAAACAAAAAAAGAATTTTGAAAATCGGTCCACAATTGACGGAGTTATCGGTTAAAATACATAAAAAAAAGTCGGAAAAAAAAGGTCCCGACGAATTGTGAACCTCCTCCTTTTTGAAGTCGGTTAAAAAACTGTAAATATATAGAAATCACTATTGAAATCACATTGAAGTTTAAATGTTCAATTTAAAATGGGACATGAAATCATCAAAAAGTATGATTTGAAAACTAGGTTATTTAGGCCTATTATAAAATAGAAAATCTGTGGCTGGGGTTATATTCACTACTAATGAGGGTCTTATACCCACATTGGGGTCCCAACTTCCATCTTTGGAACCCAAGCCAACCTCATCTGATTGTTGTGTACCTGCTAACTAGCCGGTCGGTAGCTGCCGACCGGCATCAGCTAGGGTGAGAAGCTGTGGTTTGCGATCCCCGACCCGATGCCTAGCGCGGGTATTATAGGTATACCTACTCCGTTTTCTATATACAATTCTTTTATAGGAGGTCATGGAATGCATTTCTTAAAATCTTTTCTTACTGCACCCCTACTGAAGTCTCTGGGACTTATTTAGGCTGTGCAGTCAGTCAGTCAAGGGTCAGTATGCCCCAGTCAACGCCAGCTTTAAAGCGACCAAATAGAAACTATTAAACACAAGCATTTCGTTTACCGAATTTGTTCTCAAGCGTGGGGCTGATAGGCGGCGATTTCTGTATCCGCGTCGGAATGTACGTCGGGATCGATATTCCTACAATATTGTAACATGTTAACTTCATAAGGTACATATAGGATTGTGGACCACAGTGGGTTGTAATAGCATAAAACCGTGGCCCAATTCCGATGAAATTTATTTGGTGATTAGCCTTTTAGGAACTTATACTTGAGGAAACTAAAAGAGGCCCTTAACATCAAACAGTTTTGAGGTAAGCGAAGTTGCAAGCGGGGCAGAGACGCAACTCTGCGGCAACTCTCACATGGCACTAACTATTTTATGTATAAAATTAGAGGGAAGTTTGTCATATCCATACAAAAATAATAATAGATAATTCATACTTTGTAGTAAGGAGAACAAGTCGCAGGGTCCTGCGATTCAAAACCCGCATGCCCAGCGTGGGGATTATGGGCATATCACTCTTCTTATTAGGGGAGGCCTATGTCCAGCATTGGACTGATATAGGTGGTCTGTGATTAAACCACGAGTAATAACATAAAAACAGAAGCAAGTCTTACCCTCAACAGGCGGTTGGAAGGTGCCCTTAAAGTGGGGGTTGATTAACACTTTCTTGCCAGCCAAGCCTCCGGGTAGATTGGCTGGCAGTGGAACTGGCAACATCCTTATCTCCGGCTCTTTCTTGTCGGGCATATTCTGCCGGATCGTCACTTGCATTGGGGGGCGAAATCTGTTCGGAACATTAATCACATTAAATTAATTAATTAATAGAAAGTTTGGAGGAGACCTTTTCCCAGAAGTGGGACGAAATGGGCTAGTTAAAAAAAAATCGGACATTTTCACACAATATTTATTTTTAAACAGAGCTTGTGTTGTGTTACATGACTCATATACTACAATATACTACTATACTTGCTGACCTGCCTACAACTTCGTTTGCGTATATACGCTTTCTGTATACGTATGTACTTTCACGATAAATTTTACCGAACATGGTAGATTTTACACTCCACCCTAAATATATAAGGAATAGAAAGAACCAAGAGAACCAACCTATACGTTACCTACCTATTCGTACCCGTTCCTGCTCCTGCTCCTGCCCCCTTTTCCGTTCCCGTTCCCATTGTTGGTGACCCGTCATTAAGTCTACAGCCGGTTCAAAAAGAAGTTATGATGAACTTTTATATCTCTAGCTCGAGTCGAATGATTCCCCATGGTCCCCCGAACTTTTGTCTCCTAACCCTCTTCAAGATTAATTTAATTTTGCGAAAAAAGTAGCCTATGCCAATTAATCCAAGGTTGTATCTATTTTTTATGGTAAATTCATTAAAAATGGTTCAGCCTTTTTGGCGGAAATCTTAATAAATATTAAGTCGAAATTACTGTCAAATTTATAATACTAATATTACTACTAATTTGGATTTATGCAAAGTATCCAGTTTGTGAGTTCAAGGAATATGATTTCTCATCCTTAACTCAGGGGTTGAATTTCCAAAAATCGTTCCAAAATGATGAGGTTGAGGATCTACAAATCTCAGATTTCTTGACCACACCCTTATACTATTACACCTTATAGCACTCCGTTTATGGAGAAGATCGTTAACCATTTGTAGCACAATATTCTATACAAGTTTCAATCTAATCACACGATGCATTTAGAAGTTCCCTTATAACACCCCATTGCACCCCGTTTGAGGAGTTAATTCTCAGCCATATGAAGAGATGATTATTTACACTGAGCTTCAAACGAACTAATTTCACGACGCGATTAGAAGTTTCGCTTATAAACACCCCATTGTACCCCGTTTAAGAGGTAGATCTGTAAACATTAGTAGTGAAAAATATTTATACAAAGAGTCAAGCCAATTGAATGATGCGTTTAAAAGTTTCGTTGTAACACCCCATTGCACCCTATTTAAGGGGTGATCCTCAACCATCTGTAGTTAACATAGTTTATACAAAATTTCAAAACAATAAAACGACGCGTTTAAATGATCTATTAAAACACCCCACTGCACCCCTCTAGGGGGTAGATCCTTAACCTGCGGATGGTAAAGAATCTAACTCTTAAATTAAAGAATATTATTACAAAGTTTCAAACCTATCTAACTACTCTTTTAAAAGTTACCTTACAACACATATAAAAGCTTAATCCTTAACCATCCGTAGTGAAGAATATTTGTACAAAGTTAAAAGCTGATCGCACTACGCGCTTAAAAGTTCCCGACAACCTTTAACGCCCTTTTTTAACCCATTGCACGCCCCTAAAGGCGTAGTTTTAGATTTCTCTCATATCGTCTCATATTACTTGAATTGTACAAAATTTAAGTTTTCATTCATTCATAGAAACGTTTTACTCGTTTTAGCCCTTTTTGGGGGTGGAGTATTGGATTTTTTTCCCAATATTGTTAACATTTATTACTTAGACAAGCTTTTGTTATATATTTTGAGAGATTCTAACCACTCATTAAAATTCTGCCCTAAAAACTTCACCTCATTTCACCCACTCAAAAGGATTCCTTGAAAAACATGATATATAATAATTTATTATTTTATATTCAGAGTATTTTTATGAACTTTCAAGCAAATCGCAGCACGCGTTAAGATTTTTCCATAAAAACTTTAACACCTTTTTTAGTTCAGACTACAGGCGTCTCTGGCGGGCCTTTTGAAATCTCTGCCAAAGGTCGTCAGGTGTCGTTTTAGGTGCAATAATAGATTAAATAAATAAGAATAATTAATTTTACCTTTGAAACTGTTGTCTCGGGAAATACATGGGTCTCGCAAACGGTGACCTCATCTGATTGAACATGGGTCGTTCCTCTCTGAACGGAAACCTATGGTATTGGAACGGCGGCCGTGGCATATCCATGGGGGGCCGTTGCATATCCAAATGCGGCCGTGGCATATCCATCTGTGGTCGTGACATATCCATCGGTGGCCGTGGCTGGTCTGATTGGAAAGGCCTCTGCATTTCGTTAGAAGGTAATTCCATTCGAGTCATGGGCATTGGAGATTGTAAAGGGGGGTGGTCGGAGCCCATTTTTGGCATTTGAGGGGTAGGCGGGAGAGGTCGCATTTGCTGCTGCTGAGGGGGGAAGGTATTGCGGAGGCTGAAGTTCCCCTGAAACAAAAGAATTCGTATTTTTCTTTATGGAATTCTTTAAATCACCTCCATTCTCCATACCTGCCTACCCATTATTATCACTTCAGTTTATTCGTAGGTTCTTACCAACTCTTATAGTTATGACGAGGTATGACAATGTTTTCACACGCACACGCACACGCACACATACGCACACACACACACAACCTTTATTTCTTGATATTGACTTCCCTTCCGTGCCCCGGTGACGCCTACATCGCTTATTGGTGCTGCCTAGCTAGCCGAGCGGGGTAGGCGGTAACCACGCGACTTTTTTCAAATACTTATATTTTTAAACTCGTGATATCTTTCGAACGGAACGTCCGAATAGAATGATTCAAAAAGTTATACAAAGTTATTGAAACAGTCTTAAATATGTAATTTATTTTGATAAAGATTAAACAAATAAAGAGCCGTTTCTAGCGCCGGCATTTCACTTAAAATTTTAAAATAAAAAAAAACAGTTATTGTGACATAAAATATAACACTCCTTGCCGAAACGTTATAGGTTGTTTGATGTACATAATGAATGTACTCGGCCTGACTAAGTAAGCACTAGTGTAAATATACTGAGTAGGTATACTAAGTATAACAATAAAGAGCTATGGCAGTGCTTGAAAAGAGTGCTTAGGTATCTAAAAGGCACAATTGATTTGAAACTATTTTATAAAAGAGGCAAGTACAATATTATTTTATGCGGATATGTAGATTCAGATTGGGGTGGTAGTGATACCAAAGATAGAAAGAGTACAACCAGGTATTTATTCAAATAGTTGCACAATAACCTGGAGTACAAAGAAACAAATGTCAGTGGCAACCTCTTCGACTGAGGCTGAATATATGGCATTGTTTGAAGCTGTCAGGGAAGCATTGTGGCTTAATTCACGAGCAATCAGTATTCAAATAAGCATTAATAAACTAATAGTACTTTTTAAAGATAATAACGGCTGCATTAGTATTGCTAAAAATCCGACTAATCACAAGCGGACAAAGTATATTGATAAAAAGTATCATTTTTCTAGAGAACAGATAGAACAAAATGAATGCAGTTGGCAGATGCTTTCACAAAGCCGTTCCCTTTCGTTACGTTTGAAAAGACGAGATGTCAAATGGGTTTAGAATAAGTCAGTGATTGCACAGTTAAAGTGATTTGATTGATTATAATATAGTTGATAATTATGAATATGCTCTGATTAGGTTTTCCTAATACTAGCAACAAATGTTGGACCAGAATGTATTCCCCAGGTGAGCACATAGCAGGTGTATGTTCAGTTGTAATCAATGTTAATTGATTTTAGTTTGTATAATTATTTTGGCGATTAATTTTTAGGGGGCGTGTTGGATTTAAGTTCCTAGTTGCAAAAAATAATCATAAACAAACCTTATTACTATTCATAGGAATAGCGCCTTTTCAGTCGCTGAAGTAATCTATGGTTTTAGATATTTTTTGGAAGACATGCTAACTGTAAATCATTAATTCAAATAAGAATTAAAAAGAAATCGTTTCGTCGTTGCGTCGTCCACACACCTTGTACAGTTCAATATAAAGGGAGTTAGGGAGTTTAATATAAAAGGATAATGCAAAGACACATTGCAAAATTTGCAAATCCTTATTCTTGTGTTTCATTAATAGCAGGAACCCCATAATCTTCCATATTTACTACTTATAATTCTTATGTATTTAGATAAACTGTTGTTCTTTCAAATAAATAACTGACCCGTGGTATATTGTTCCGTCGGTATGGATGCTGGTATCGCGCCGCGAAGTGAGGATTGCGCCAAGTTCTGCCGCGCCCCGGGTAGCCACCCGCTATCACCACCTTGTCTGCAAGACGATACCAATTCATATTGAAAAACGGGAAGTCAAACGTACCTACCGTCACATCGGTGGAGGTATTGACGTTGTTTCGGCTCTGTCAGAGTTTTCTTCAGTGCAGTGCTAGACGGGACTCAGAAAGCGGTGCGTTCACCTAAATGGCTCTCAGAGTTTAATCAGCGCCTTCACCGATGTACGGTAACGTGATTATTTTTCAATATGAATGAGTTTGAACTTATTCAATACCTACTTTGAAATGCAGTCATGCCCCAAAAATGCAATATCTTTAGAATATCTACTTCATAAAAAACAAATTATGAAAAAAAATTGAAGTGATAAACCACTTCTACCTGACGATTACTTAATAAAAGATACGACACTGAAATTCCGAAACACGTAAGCGCTCATATCTAAATTCCACTATATTTTAGTGACTAAACTGTCACCCATCCAAATAGTGACCGGGCGGAGTGTTGCTTTACCAAAATGAACTAAGATCACCGAAATAAGCCAACTCATGAGCGAGTTATAACTACATATAAAGTTTTTTTTGTATGTATAATTTAACGTTTTATTAACTTTCCGATAGGAGCGCTTTTCAATCTCCATCTCCTACTGTCCTCCAAAAAAAAAATGTTATTTTTGAAGTGATGATTTTTGGTAAGTATACAGCAAACAGCTTCAGTGGAGTTATCACTTACCTAAGCTGTCAGGAATGTCCCTCACTTGAGGCATTCTCTGGGCTCCTATTGGGCGCTCAGATATAAACCTCTCTCTGGCCATGTCATCTGCAAACAAAAAACTTTATTAAAAAATAGACAATCAATAAACTTAACCATGTTCAAGATAGTGCCCCCCAATAATTGCCTTCGGAACAGGAAGCATAGACTTTTCGCCACACCTTCCTGCCGCACAGTTGCACGGGCTAACTCCCCACTGCTAGCACCCTGGCCGCTTTCAACGACCTTCTAGCTGCCTACGCAGACAGGGATGTGTTTAATGACGGATGGCAGAAACTAGTTGTGCGTGCCTGAGTTTTTGCGAGATAGATGATTAAATGCCTAAATGTTAACTCGTTTAAAACACATTTTTTACTATAGAGCTTATAAAATTATTAATCTACTATGTACAAATTAATTCAAAAACATTACAGTAATAAATGTATCAAAACGGTGAAACCACCGACCGCAGGGCAGGGCTCAAACGGTCGGTGGCTAGGCTAGCTTATTTATTATCATGCAAATTATTGTTTTATTGTTACTATTTTTTATTTATTTAACTGTGTGTGTAATTTTGTATTAATAAGTGTAAATAGTTACCCCCGCGACCGTTTTAATTATTAAAAATAATGTAATAGTCAAATAATTGAACGCAGGTTTGGATTCTCTTCTGTAGTTTCATGATCATCAGCCTATAGCAGTGCTCTGCTGGAGCGCCATTGCGCCCTGCCTTCAGCTGTACGCACCCAGCTTCTACCAGCAGCCTTTCGCAAATTGCCACTCCACCTGTCTGGAGACCGTCCTACACTACGTTTGCCGAGCCGCAGCCTCCACTCAACAACTCGTTTATACCAACTGTTATCGGTGAGTTGACATACCATAAGTGGGGTAGTCACAAGCAAGTCCAACCATTTCTAAAAGCATGTCCTAGGTTAATAAGTAATGTTCCAATAAATGGGCTTGCAACCTGCCTAGTGGAATGCGAGCTGCTAGCAAAAAGTGGACATGTGCTGAATGTTTTGGTATTGAGAAGTTGGTACTTTTGACTTACTTGGTATTGATGCCACTATCTCCGAGGGTACAATTTGTGGCGACTCTATCGGTGAAGCGGGCTGTGAAAAAAACACTAAAATCATGATTTGAATACTTTTAATTTATTTTTTTGTCGATTATTTAAATCCAACGACCAGAACAAATCGAACGACCAAAAAAAATCAATAAAATCAAACAAATGTCACTGTCAGTGCATTGTCTATATCTACACACTACACAATAAACATTCAATGGCTAAAGATCAAAGCAAAGAGTAGCTTGATACTGTAGTGTTTAGAACACCACACTTGTATTATTTTTCGATTTTGGTAAATTTTGTTAGAAATTCCGCATTGTAAGAATACAAAAGTTTGTTTAAATTTTTTCTACCATAAATACAATAAAATTGGTTTCTCGATTTTGTCTGTTCATTCATTCAAAAAAGAATTGCATTATACGTGTCTGTCAAGTTTGACAAATTGTCACATTTGTGTTGTTGAGATTTTAGAATCTGTCGTTTTGCTGGGACCTTCACTCTCACTTTTCTCTCCGACATTTGGTCGTTTAGACATGTCGTATTTTACATCTTAAAACATCGTGGTAATTGGGATTATTTTAATTCCCAGGATGCTTTCGTTACAAGATATAATGTAATCCTGCCCCCAGGATCTTGGATTTCCGTATTTTTATGGCAATCGTAAGTAAAATCTTTACTTTGTTCTTTTCACGACGCAATTGCGCATTTTTTGGTTTGTTTTCATTTATGATTTAATATTGTTGCAGGAAAAGCCCATTGAACAAATCAATGATGTTCGCCGTTTTTGTACAAGACTAAATTGTTTGTTTTGAGAAGGGGATTGGTGCGTAATTTGAGAATTTACGCCAGAGTTACGTCATCATCCTTCCCATGATGCTGAGGCTAACAAAGCCCTCTTTTTGTTTCAGTTGCCCACTACTGGGACATCCCCTTTTACTTTTTACTTCTACTTTTTATTTTTACCTTTTTCTTACCTTTTTACTTTAACTTTTTACTTTTATTTTTTACTTTTTCTTTATCTTTATTAAGGCCTTTTTGCCATGGCCTCTACTCTTAACTTTTTGTATAGAAAATTAAAAAATTCTTTAACTCTCAACCCTCGGTGAAATACTTTTGTTTTCACCGTTGTAATCCTCTCACAAATGGAGACCGGTCGTCGGCAGCTTCGGTTGGAGTCCAGGCTTCGCTTGGTTTGACGCCGAGCTTCAGGTTTTATTAAAAATGTTTAAAATTTAACTTTATTCGATATGAAATGCAATAATAACAGGATAGCTCTTTAACTTCATTTAGATACAGTTTAATCTCAAACCAAGATAGTAAAATAAACACTTAAACTTTAAAAAAACGTTTTATTCACAGTGATTATAGTACAGTTCTACGTCGGACAAAATTCTAAAGGAGAATGCCGAGAACCCGTACCAATTGCGTCAAAACCGAACGTATCCCACAAAATTTATTATATTTTATAAATAACATTAACATATTTTTTAGTTTTATACACCGACGGGATTAATAATCAAGTAAAAAATATTTTGTTGATTTGGTTTCCGTTGCACGCCGCCATTAGACTACAACAACCAATGATATATATGTTGCTATGGCAATAAACATTGATGTAAAGTGTTACTAAGGCAATAACCCTCATTTTTAATTAAATTGACAGTAGAATCGACAAAAAATTTATGGCCTTACTTATGAACATCTTTCAAAAGATAAACGATGCTTAGATTATTGCCATCTCTTACAGTTGGATAATGACAGTAAGTGACAGGGCTAACTTTGAGCATTGGTTAACTTTAAGTAGCGTTCATAAGTAAGGGGGTAATTGGATATTTTTTTGACGCACTCACTTTAGTCTTGGTACCTCGGTACCAAGTCATTCTCCTTTCATGTAACACTTTAGGCACTGTGAGACAGAGCCACCCCTCCCGAGAGATTAAAGGTTGGTGCTCTGCAACTAGTTACCCGAGACATTGATTATGTTTGTTAGCTGTTTCCTTGGCTTATCGCTTGGCGCCCGAGTTTTTCTTCTATTTGATTTATTAGCGAGTGTGCCACTTGAAAGGAACAGCTAGGTTTGTTATTTATATAGAAATTAAACATTTATCAATTTATTTTTCTTATTTTTCAAATTGTTGTTACACACCCCACACACACTTATAAAATTATTACAATACTCACCATAGCAGGAGGCACTGAATGCTCCGTCTCGTAATGCCGAGGTTCATATGGAGCGTAGGTTGAATGTGCTGGTGGGAGGTTAGGTGCCTCCACTATTATGTTGGGTACCACGCATTCAGTCTCCATTCTGGGCTGGTATGGAACTGCCTGAAAATACCCAAATAAGAGTTGCATGGCTGTTCTTAGCAGATTATCCTGCTTAAGCAACACTCCACTTGGTATGATGCAGTCTTTATTTTATATTTAAAAGGTCAATTAGAATAATATGTGACCTACAAAGGTTGACCTCAGCAGTACAAGCATATTTTATAAAGTCTAAAATATTAACCATAGTATCTCTGTTCATTATGAATTCTCTTCTAGAAGAACACCTGAATGATTTCCCGACGAAAATGCAAATACACAATTAAAACACTAGAAACAAAGCAAAGCTAAATATACCAAGAACTAGACTGGTTATAACATACAAATAGGGACAATGCATAAAGCTTGATATATATAACAAATTGCCTTTTGAAACAAATCGGTTCCCTTAAACCAATTCAAAAATAAATTAAAATTGTTTTTTCAATGTCACCCATTTTATAGCATCAGCGAATTGATGAGTAGTTCATTTATTTAATGCCGTCATCTTCTGATCTGTAGGTGTGTGGACGGCACAATATATTTTAATGTAGTATCCACTCATAAATATTTAATTCCTTATATAAAAAAATTAAAATATGTTTTGACATGCCTGTTTTGTTACATTATGGTAAATAAATAAAAATCTGAAAATCTGATATTTAACTCTGCGGCTTCGCTCGCGTAGTACTTGGATAAAAAGTAGCTAATTCAGGTCAACAACTATGTATGATCCAAGTTTCATCCCAATATGTTTTTAGTTCTCCATAGTTTTTGATTCTTTGTCTTTGTTCATAGTTGAAATAAATATGTTTCTAATTCTATTATTTTATTTCACCACCAGTGCCAACTAGTGGTTTCTCAGTACTTGGATGGGTGGCTGTTAGCCACCAGGAGCACTGCTGTGCTTTTGTAAGCAGGTTAAGTCCTCAGGGATTGTAAGAGAAGTAAGAAATTGATAAAAGTAAGTATTTACTAATAGTATGTCAATGAAGTAAGTAATATAAAAATGGGGAATTTCAGCAAGGAAGTGAGTCAATGACAATGAGAAATTTCTGGGTGGCACCTGGATAATAGTTCAAACTAGCGTAGGGTCAATGGGTGTTCTATGCCCAGCAGTGGGCTGACAAATTGCAAAAATTGTGATGAAGGTTAAAGGGGATTTTGAGTAGTCTATGAGATTTGTATTTACATGGTTCCTACTACAAATAATACTTTGTAAATTGGTTGGATTCAATTGATTTGCAGGGATTTCACATTGTAAAACTAGTTTAGCAACACTTAGATAGCGATCGGAAAATGTTAGAAACGAAAATTTAGAAGTGTGATTGCTATATCTTGATAGTATCAAACCATTGATAGCAACAGAATTACATGATCGGCTTACTGATCACACTTTCAATTCCAGTAAACTTGCGATAAACCAACCTTCTGATAAAATTGTACTTAGTTCCTGGAATCATCATGCATGCATGACACACACACAACCCCATGTTAACACCTAAGCGTAGACTGAAGTCTGCGCGGGGAACGGCTTACATTTCCATAGACTCACATAGAGCTCCTCTTCCTCTCTCGCTTTCCTCCTTTCCCCTATCTAATTTTTTTCGTTCGCTTTTCCGCCTCTTTGGGGTCCGCTGTTGCGGCGAGCAGCGTCAGCGTTGCCGTTTTGGCATTATTAATGCTAAATCAAGCATATTTCGCGATCCATTGGCATTAAAAATTTGCATTTAGCATATTGCTGATGAGCATGATTAGCATGTTTTTGAACGCTAGGCTTTATGTACATGGTAAAGAATTTATAAAATTTTAAAGAATCCAGAGCAAATTTTTTTTTTTTGACATGAAGTAATTTTTGCTACAAGTTTTTGCAACATTATCTTAAGGGGCCTTCGGAGGACGAATTGCCCATACAAACGTAATACCAAAATGATTTCTAATTCAAGCATATTTCCACGTATTATTGTATTATTTGGATTTCAATAGTATTTATCTAGGTTCCTAGATAGATTTTTTTTTACAAAATACTTACCGAAAATGAAATAAATGCCAATAGCATTTTGCACATTTTTATGCCAAATTTGATCACTTTTCTTCCTCTATGTATCGTATTAAAAACAACAATATCTTACGTGTTGTTCGTTAAGGAAAATAGCTTATATTGTCTAGTTACAGAATAACAACACTTTTCAGCCATCATTTTACGGAATTACGGAACACAACCAAATTCTTAGAAAATTTTGAACGGCCAATTCCACCCGCACTGCTGAATCATCAATCAGCTAAACAGAGATGCGTTGTCCTTTGCCTGCGCCTCGAATTGAAGTTGCGAGCAAGGTTCACTGCATTCTTAAGGGATTAGGACTTGCCGGAAATTTATATTTATCTTTTGCTTAGCAATTGTTAATTTATTTATGAACGATCAACGGGGTGATTGGCTAACTATGTTGCAAACAGAAATGATTGACAACGATCCTGTTTTTACAAACTTTGACATTTCATCTGTCAAAATTCAATTGACAGACTGTCACAGTTTGTAAAAACAGGATTGGTATCTATCATTTCTGTTTGTATCAGAATTAGCCAATCAGCCCGCTGGGCAGTGTTATTTTGATTTTAACGTCTTAGAATTTGACATAATAATATCATGGCTTCTCATATTTATGAGCAACATTAGCATGAAGAATGGGAAAGTTATTGCAAATATTATAAGTGTAACATAATATACATATAGATGAATATTTATTTACTACCTAAGCACACATATACAGCATACTAATAATTGAGACATGTTTAAATTACAAAAAAGACAGCTAGCACTAGCATAATAACTAAAATTTGTACTGATTAAAATTTTTACACAGTCAAACATACAAAATGTGAAAAGTAAATAACCTATGATGCTAATCAGTCTTGATGCACAATGAGCAGTCTTCTCTTGCGCTCTTTATATGCATCACTTTTTAATATGAATGTATTTTAACAGTTGACCACTACACATTGCTATTTGGGATTTCACCATTCTCAAAAGTTATTTAGCATTTTTTTGGCATTATCTCCAAATAAAAAACGGCAACACTGGAGGTGTTAACAGATATAATAGATAGGAAGATAGAGCTTACTTGAGGCACATACTCCATCCCATGCCCTGAATAATCTGATGAAACCATGTCTTCTGGCTCTCTGAAGCTCTCTATGGACGAAGGTACATTCTGCGTGCTACCACCCTCGAAGTCATCAGCCAACAGCTGATCCTCCTCATCATTGCCAAGGTTGTAGTCCGCGAGGCTGTGGTCCCCTAAATCATCACCTAACAAGTCTTCACTGCAAGAAAAAGAATATTTTTTTACATTAGCCGAAACACATGGATGACTTTGTTATTTCACAATTTCACGTAACACTTTCACCCAAACTATATAGCATTATTATGAATGTATACGGGCTTCAATTTTAATGCACTTACTACAGAAAACATAGAAAAAATCATTAAAATAAAGCAAATGTATAATTAAATTACACAAACCTGTCCGACATGTTGACAATAATAATTTGATTGATTCATTCACATTCACCTCACCTCACGATGATGGTTTGCTTGCTATAAATATGCTTGCTAGGTCTATAATCTATGGACAGTTCAGTTATTCGGAGTTTGACAAAGAAATAAGGTAGAGTCAATTGGGTTACTTTAGCAGTAGCCCAAACTTTCATTTGTTATTTTTTATTTATTTTAGAATTATGCAAAGAATAATGGCAAAAGTTATTTGAACCAAAAAAGCTTGTTACATAAAATAAAAAATATTGTAAAATGTTCGTTACTCCTAAATGTATTAGAAAAAAGATATTTAAAAAAAACCTCCGTGGTTAGTAAATATTTGCGTTTCATTCTTAACCGTAATCATGAATTTTACAACAAAAATGAATTGTACAACACTTAATATCAACAATGTTGCCAACAGAATGCTTTTCACCCCAGAGGGCTTACCACAGGTTTTTATAGTTTACGAAAACTTTATAAGTTTCGGTATCTTTCCATACATTTTCAGTACCGCGCCTCTAGGGAAACGTGCATGAACTACGAAAATGTATGGAAAGATAAAGAAACTTATAAAGTTTTCGAAAACTATCAAAACCCTCTGGTTTTGATAGCTTACTGTGGTAACGGTTTTAATAGTTTTTCGAAGTCTATCTTAATCTAGAAGATAAAGTGTAGGGAGACCCCCCACCAGATGGACCGACGAGATCGTCAAGATTGCAGGTAATCGGTGGATGGAGAGGGCTCAAGACCGTTTTTCGTGGAATTCCTTGGGGAGGCCTATGTTCAGCAGTGGACTTCTATTGGTTGTTGATGATTATGAAATCATGGAAAATTTAGCCCGGGCCAATCTTAGCAAGCTTGTCGTTATTGTATTTAAAATTTAAATTTTAGCTCATATTTTGAAAAAGATAATTTATTATGATAAATTAATAGTTTGTTTTTGCCATAGGAGTCATAGGCCAAAATAAAAATATGCATATTGAAAACATGTATGAACAAAATGGCAATGTCGAAAATTTGCATACATTTTACGCCTGGACTACAGAAAAAGGGGTGAGGAGGAAGGGATCATTTGATAAATGTAAAGAAAGGCCACACAAAACAGAAATACTCAAGAAGAAATGGGACTAGATAGAATAAAAGAAGACGATTATTCTAGAGACATAAAATGTAAAAGACAGTAGACAGGAACTTCAGATAGTGATTAATATGTTAAAAACTGTGGGTTTCTTTTCTAAATAATTAGCTACGAAAAAACGCTGTTTCCAAGAGGAATAGTACTAGCAAATCACACATAAAGTTTCTTTAATGAAAAAGGCCGAAAAAGGCTAGATTTGGTCCAGATTATAAAATTACTTCAGTGAATTATAGGGAGAAATATCATAAGAATGCCGAATGACACAAATATCTAAAGGAAAATGGGCTATTTTGTTATTAAAGATGACTTTCTGGCTATGGAATAGAGTGACAAATTTTTCAAATTTTGATCACCTGGCGTGTAGCACTTAACAAAATTTTTATTTGTTTTAAGTTTTTTTATATTTATTTGAGCTTTAAGTCAAGTCAACAAATTAGTTAAAAACGCAAGTTTTTAATTGTAGTTAAAAATATTAAATTTATTAAACAGAAGTGTTGATTTTACTATGGCACCATTTCATTCCCACATATAAACCTTAATTTAAAAACCCACAATTATTAGTTTTGGTACCCAAAACTATTGTCAATAGCTCTTTACTGTATTTCTCCTAATCTTTATGCAGGCGAAAGTAAACCAAAAACTTTTAATTTCATTTATTATGGAAAAACCACTTACAATTCTTACTCGGGACAAACCAAGCCCAACTCACTACATAAGTTTGGCCCGGAATTTATTCGGCTTTTTCTTAATATTTATTTAGAAACGATCAATAAATCATTATATTTTTGAATAAAAGGCCATATGCCACGAAAATAGCTTTATCTGCATGTGTTCTCAATGACTAAAGACAAACAAATTATCTGTTCTGAATGAATTCGAAGATTGTTTGAACTTTTTCTTCGAAAAGTGAGCGTTTATTTCCAAAGAGTAGAAGTTTACAAATATTAGGTCAATGAACAAACCAAACACCGTTCGACTGTTGTAAAATGGCCAAGTGAGTGTAAATTTTCCAGCACTTGAGTTTCGTACAAGAAACTTGGAACAATAACTACTGCTTTGCTGTTTTAGCATTTGATAAGAAAATACATGTTATTTGTTTATCTGTTGGATACATAGTATATACATTAAATAAAAAAATATCATTATTCATTCATTATAATATTTTTAAATGATATCTATTATTTATGTATTTCTACGGAATAAGAAGAAAAGAGACAAAAAGTGTTGGAATACTGGTTAATACAAAAATATATAATGTATAGTACCTATATTCTTAATAAAATAGGTATCTAAAGAACTAACTCAGTGGTACTGTGTCACAAAATCTGGGTTTTATCTAATGATAATACTTGGGCTTATGTATAATTTGACTTAGCGAGATACAAAGGTAAACTGCAGCAACAATCTCCAACCCCTGCAACAAATAAAAAGTAAAGTGACTGACCACATAGCAAAGTTTAGGATCAGTAAATTATATTTATTATGTATTTTTAACAAGTGTACTCCTTAGGTGGCTTGCCTACCCTGAGAAAGAGCATCTTATTATTTTTTAATTCTATATTCATACCTTTCAGCCAACTAAACCCGTTCAGCTGTTAGGTAATTAAATGATTGATTGGGACAAACATAAAAACATAAGAATTTTAATATAGTAGTTAGTAGGTAGGTACCTACTTCCATTATAATTTACTAAAATGCAACTCACCTCAATCCCGATAGCCCAGAATAAGATAGTTCTCATTGCATTTCCAAGGTTGACGATGTAATTATCGATTAATTCTAAACAGCCAATACTAAAGGCATCGTTGTACCGACATTCATGCTCTAGATATAAAACTTCTTCTGAACAGCATGTTAATGGAAGTTTTTCATAGGAATCTGGACCTGTAGTACCGCAACATTTTAGCTGAAATTACCAACATATGTTAAGCCACTTTTTTAATTTAAAATTAAGCTTTAATCCCTGATACAATATAGATAGTAGGTACTTGTTCATTCACATCTATTACATAACACTATCATTATAATTACAGCTTATCTTCATATTTTAAGGAATAATTTTCGTTCATAAATTACACCTACTACAATATTTATTCTGCAATATAACAATTTTCGCTATAAGTGAAATATGACCGGAAGTGCGAGTTGACTCGGCCAAGTCGCACACCGTGGGTGACGTGAATGGCGTGCGAAACTTATTTGTGAGTTTTCTTCGTAATTAGCAGCTGTCCCTATATTTATTTAAGTTTATATAAATGACCATACCCGATCATTAGCGGGGCGGATTAGCGGCACTATGAGGGTTCCTTTGATCGCTTCGGTAACGTTACCCTAAAAACGGAATATTGCTAATTTACCCACTTTTGACAGGTGGTATAGTAGGTATAGGGCATAGGCTAAACTATATTTATTTTTTATTTGATTTTTAGTAACTATTTGCCTTGTCAAACCTTTATCGATATTCAAACAAATACATTTTTGGTACCTTAGTTTCATTCAAATGCATAATTTTCGTTTTATTTTGATTAGCACGGAGATTGTTAATGTATAACCAATCAATTTTTCAGAAAACAAAAAAAACTTGATTTCAGAAAGGTTTCAGAAAGAAAATCTTTAGATCTCTTTCAGTCATGAGAATATTTTATTTTTCTAAAAAAAACTATAATTAGACTTTATTTTTTAAAATAACTTATTAGTAAGTTTATTAGTAAGCCTATACTTATGCACGGTGTACGGTGCTTGAAAATATTCATCAGTCGGTAAAGGTCCCAGCAAAATTATTGGTCGGTACAGTAGTTTTTGCATGATACTATATGAACAAACTTATAACAATGTAAAAACAACGCTGGAAGAAGGAACGGGGTGTGCTTGCACATGGGTAAATACCGAAAAATTGCCTTTTGCGCAGCTTCCCCTCAATGTTATTTTTACGCATATTTTATTATGACGCGACCGATACCTAGGCCACAGAATACAGAGAGGACCTAGGCATGTAAAATAAATAAAATACATTCATGATTCCCGAAGACTTACCGAAATCTCTAATACGTGAAAAGTTTCGTTGTTGGTATGATCATTGAACCAAATGTTTAAAGTTTTGTCTATTTCACTTTGCATCAACTTGAAATCTCTGTTCCATACTACTGCGAGGTAGATTTCTGCAGTTAATAAGAAGATCATGAGGACAATGAACTGAAAAGAAAATCAACTTGACAAACTCTGTGGTGCAGTGAAAGACCTGCCTAAGACGCAGGAGGATGTGGGTTCGATTCTCACCGACAAATATTTGTATATTCAGCAAATATTTGTCTCGGGTCTTTGTGTATTATGTGTACCTACCTATATAATATTTACAAAGTATGTATACATAAGTGTCTAGTATAGTCAGACATATGGTTCCCATAATGTAGGCAGTATTATTTATATTTTGTAAATTAATTAATTAATTAATTTAATTAAATTTTAAATTTGTAATACTAATCTGAGTGCAATGTCGTGGGTTACATTATTATTAAGTCTCCATTGTAAAAAATCTTTACTACCTACCTTTATATTGTAACTGTTTATTGTACCAAACAAATAAAATAAAATAGTACATAAACAAGACCGGTTAAGTGCGAGTTGACTCGCCCACCCCGGGTGACGTCAATGGCGTGTGATACTGGTTAGTAAGGTTTCTTCGTAATTCAAATGTGTACGTCCTATAGAAAAATGGTATTTAAAAATTTTCATCCTTTGCAAACTTCGGAGCTTTGGGGTGGGGGTTTAATTTTTTTTTATATACATCGTGTCTCCAGCCTGTGGACAAAGAATGAACACCCTCGTAATACTACTTCTCAAAAATGTTGTGAAACAGTTTTGGTTTTAATTAGAAGTAAAAATCTAAATCAAAATATTCTAATAAAAAAAAGTAGCATCCTGTATCATTATTGACACGAATAAGATAACAAAAGATGCCTATGTGAGTATGAAATGCATGGTTTTCATCAATAAAATATTTACCCATGTCACATTAATCAATTATTTTTACTATTTTAAGACTATTGTTTTCTTGGTAAATACTAGATGCGATTGTTTTAATACTTTGCATATTGGTCAAAAATACCCTAATAAACGTGTAGTGTTCGTCTATGTCCACAAGCTGGGGACACATTGTATAAGGTAATTTTTTCGACAATTTTGATCGTAATATGAAAATCAAGCATCGTATAAAAAAATTAAAAAACTGCTTTAACCTGGGCTAATTCAGTAACCGGTTCAGTAACGTCACCCTAAAAACGGTCGCTTTAGCATACTATAGATATGTATAAAAGTTGTTACTATAAACTACTGACATACCGTAACTAGAAGAAATTTAGTGTCCGTTACAGCCCCGCAACACCCCGAGAAAGAGAGAAGGAAAAATATAATACCTAATACAATAATAAAAATCGAAATTCTTTCAAATATGGCTTCTCTCTCTTCATCGTCTTCTAGTTCTTCTAGTTGCTTGATTTGCTGAAAAAATAAAACCCCTAACACCACTATTGCAATCGCCAAAATCTGAAACAATAAAAAAATCATCTGAAGCCAGTAGTTAAATGCATAATACTTAAATTGATTATAATTACCAAATTGACATTCCAAAACTGAGAAAACTTTTTTAATTGCTAGTAAACGGTAATTTATCTAACTAGTGATTGGGCAGACCGCTTAATTTTTTTTAAAGCTTTATTTAACTTGCATTGTAACTATGTATGTGCGGGTGAAATCTTGCAACTATATTTTGAAGCAGATATGTTCAACCGATTAAGTTGAAATTTTATATAGACATTTTTGTTTGGGTGACACTGACAATGCATGTTAAGCTGTGTGACGTCATTCTAAATTCCACATGGTGGAGCACTCAAGATAAGTTTTCAATTTAACTCGGCTGAAATCTTGCAAACTCAATTTTGTAGCAGATATCTTCAACTAATTGAGCTGAAATTTTGTATACATGCTTGGTGTAGATGACAATATATGGTAAGCTGTGTGACGTTATTCTAAATTCAAATGGCGGAGCATTCAAGATGGTGGACTAGTTATTTTTAATGCACTCCTACAACATGGGTATCAAGGTTTGCTTAGAAGAATACGAATAAAATCTAAATCCAATATGGCGGACTAGCTATTTTTGTGCACTCCCGTGATATGTTTATTAAACTAAAAGGTTTGCTTAGAAGAATACGAACAATAAAATGTAAACTCTAAATCTAATATGGCGGACGGCCCAAGATAGTGAACTAGTTATTTTTTGTGGACTCTCACTACTGTAAATTTTTTACACACTCCTTAGTATGGGTATCAAATTGTAGGGTTTGCTGAGAAGAATAGGAATAAACCGAGGTTTGCGTTCAACTCTTCGTCTCCTCAATGAAGAACTTATAGACAGTACTAGATTAACAGGCAAACGACCAGTCAAGAATGAAGCTTTAAATTAAATTAAATATTTAAAAACATTTATAATAATTTTAATTTATAGTTAATAATAATTTATAATAATAATACATTTATGATATGTATGTATTTACAAAAAAAAATATATGTGTAGTATATCAATCATGTGGTTCCCATAATACAAGCTCTGCTTAGTTTGGGGCTATATGATGCTGTGTGATTACGTCCCGCATTATTTATTTATTTATTTAGATACAATATAACACAGTAATAACTAAAAAATATAAAATAAATTATTAGTAAAAACCAGCTTTTATTTAACCTTTTCACCGCCCAACTATCCTTTACTTACGCGATGTCATGTTATACGCCAACGTATAAATGTCTATCAGATTCTATAGAACGAAAGCAATGACGGGGTATCGTCAATCTATATATATAAAAGAGAACTATCCTCACTCACTCACTGACACACTCATCACGAAATCTCAGAAACTACAGGGTCTACAGATCTTAAATTTGGCAAAATTATTCTTTGTAGGGTGTAGGCGCTCACTAAGAAACGATTTTGGGAAATTCAACCCCTAAGAGGGTGAAAAGGGGTAAAAATGTTTGTATGAAAAATCGTATTCCTTGAACTTAGAAACTTGAAACCTGGGACATGTATTGTTCCATACAATCAATGAATATTGGTGTCATTGAAAATTTAAAATAGGCCTCGAGGGGGTTGCAATGGGGTGGTAAAGTTTGTATGGGAAAATCTTAACGCGTGGTGTGATTTTCTTGAAACTTCGTCAGAACACTTTAAATAGTAAATAATAAAAGACCGCATACCAGGTTTTTGAAAAAAATACCTTAATGGAGGGTAATCTATACATATAAAATCCTTTGTCCTGAATGACTGACGGATCAACACACAGCCTAAACCGCTGATCGTAGAGACCTGAAACTTGGAGGGCGTGTTCTTTGTATGACGTAAGCATCCGATAAGAAAGAATTTTTCGAGATTCTACCCCTAAAGGGGTGAAAAACGTGGGCAAAGTTTGTATGGACCAACGTGATTCCTTGGTCCAATCTACTTCAAATTTTACATAAACGTTCTGTAACAAAATTGATGAAAGACGTGTTTCGTATATTATTGAAATTTATCGCCTAACGGGGTTAAAAAGGGGTAGAAAGTTATTTTAGGGGTGATTTGCATCGAAGTTGATATCAATACTCCTTAGTGACACATGTTATGCCATTTTATTTTGACACTGTCGTGTTTGAAAACTCATTCCAAATTTATTCAAAAAACGTTGTTCTCACATAAAGGCTCCTACACACAGGTGCGTGGGCATTGGTACGTTGAAAAATATTGAAAATGTTTAAGTTTTTCTGATCGAGTATAGTGCATGAATTGAGAATTCATGAAATTCTGACATTTGCTTGTAGTTTCACAGATATGAGCGGGGTTGTTGTACATTTGCCACAAAGTAAATTCATCACATTTTTGAAAATCCATACATTGAAAGAAAATTCGTCACATGCATTAAAAAAATATGTGTAGGTAAATGTGATCGGTCACAATTATATGTCAATATTTGCGTCTGCCGGAGGGCTTCAAAGTGCAAGGCTTGAATTTCCAAAATCGGGTTGTAACTTTTTGAGATTTTCCAAAATTTGTCAAATATCAACAATTTTCTGGATCGAGAATTTCCCAATTCCTTTTTTTTGAGCTCGCTATTCAAGAAACGGAAAAAATGATATCCCGAGTTTGAATTATGTTGCAAGTCTGCCTCGCAACAGGGTCAATACCTAATAGGATACTGCCGATAGTTATTTCGATCAAGTAAACGCTACGATAGGGAATCCGAACCAATCAATCAAACCACATACCTTTAACCACTGCACCTGTAGATAATGTACCCGGGTACGCGTCTTCTTCTTGTAGATCCAGCCAACCACAATTCACAGGAACTTTTGGGAACCGGGAAAACTTGTGAAAAAACTTATGAACGTTCGTAGTAGTGTCGTACCGATACCAAGGGGAGGAGGAATGCCGATGCGGTTTTAAAAACGCCTGACGTTGACATTTACTGTCACTTCAGGCCGACTGGACGAAATTCCTCTAGGTATCATAGACTATTCACCATATCAAAATAACTTCGGCAGTAATACGAAACTTGAGCTACAACTTGAGCCATCTTAGGAGGCAGATGGACAAAAACTGTAGGCAGTAGAAGGGCCTTTACGCGCAAAGCCACTCTGCGCTCCGTTCACTTTTTCGTCAGTACATTATAGTCAAATTTTATCGTGTGCTTTATTTCTAAATTACTTTGATAGTTGCGCGTAGTGTGAGATCTGTAGGATTTTAGTACATTATGTATTAGGACGGCTAGAAAGTTACATACAGCTGCGATTACGCAATTATGTGCAGGAATTGGGACGCATTATCGCAATAACGCATGCGAAATTATCGCCGATAATAACACACCTGTGTGGGGGAGCCTTAAAAGCTTGGTGCAATGCGATACTCTTTAAAATTGGAATATCAAATAAAAAATAATATTTAAATCGGATTAGAATTCGAAATTTCAATGTCATTCATTTGTTCTTGGATATTTGAAGACCACGGGGATAGCAAGTTTTTTTACATAAAGAGTTGAGATTTTTTTACAGAAACTATAACGAAAATAAATAAACGCCTAAAGCGCTGAACCATGGGTGGGACCTTGGAGAAGGACTTGCTGCTTTTTGTAGCGAAAATGAAGTTATTTATGTGATGAAATTTTGCATGGGTAACCAATTTTACCAACAGGTATGTAACTACTACGGGGTAGGTAGTGTAGTAATATCTAGGGACTTTTTATTCTATTCATATTTAGAGTTCCGTGTCAAATCACCAGGCTTAGGAAACATTTCACATGAAAGGACATACGTAAAAAAAGAGTATAAACGCAAACGAAGTTGCGAGCGGGTCAGCTAGTCTATATATATAAAAATGAAACCCGTTTTCCTTGGTCACGGCATCACGCGTGAATGGCTGGACCGATTTCACTAATTCTTTTTTTGTTGTATTTGTTATTATTAGGAGAAGGTTCTTACCGAAAAAAATATTAAGAAAATTGCTACGCTAAGGCGGTACGGAGTTCGCCGGGTCAGCTAGTTATCGATAAAAAAAATGATGTGTAAATTTATAATACATCATGAAAGTTATTTATTTAATAAATTATTAGCAAAAACACTTAAAAACAAGCTTTTTTAAAGCTCTAAAAAGAGAAAAATAAACTTTAAATTAATCATTAGGTACACCATTTATATGATATAAAAGCTTGTCGCGAGATTTACTGTAGATTTACTGTAGAGAAGTACTGTAAGTAATATGTGTGAGAAGTACTAAGAAAAACTACTACTTACAAATACACAGGTATATAGGTATGCACATTAGTATCGATATTAAGTAATATATAATAAACTATGCTATAACTAAGAAACGCAATCGGAAGAAGAAAACATTGTAGGCCCTTATTTTATTTCATAACTACTGCTGATTTCATTTTTGATGATTAATTTCGTGTAAATTAAAAAAATATTTATTCTTAATTATGATTTAATTTATTTTTGAAGTCGATATAAATTTTCATATTATTTTTTTATAAGTAAGACCTTATGAAATGCGAAGATGAGGCTGTTTGCTTGCGCGCCCTACATAATAAAATACCTACACCATAGAATATTGTTGCTTATACGTTGTCAGTAAAACAAAATATAAGTAAGTAAGTACTGTTTCCGAGGAATACAAATATTAATATTTAAATAAAATGTATAATTATCAAAAGTTATGTGAAGGTTAATCAAATTAATCTTATTTTGTATAAGGTATAAACAATTATAAAATTTTGTTATTATTAGATTTGATTCATTTGTTACAGCCCTCTAGATTTAGACAGGGAGAGAATAAGCGACAATTCTGTCAGAAAAAAATTGTGCTTGGTAGTTATATTTACTGAAAGTAAAAAAAATATGAGAACTCTATTGTACCTCGCGTCTAGAATTTATAAAAACAAATATTTCACGAACACTCGTAACAGACCCATTGTTTTGGGACATACGAAGATAACCGTCAAATAATAACAATAATATGTAAGTAGATAGATGTTACTTAATTTATAAAATAAAAACTTGAATTAAATTATCAGTTGCAATGAGAAACATCATTTTCGCTTGCGCTCTACTGTAATAATGATAAAAATGACAATGCTTTGGATTTAACACACTATGTGTTATTATCAGGGGATTCTAATGAATATGAATTCATTAGAATTCTCGTGACTAACAAGTTTTTGTAGGTACGTAGCACATTAAATACAAATGTATTTAGTTATTGAAATAAAAGATTTAAATTTGTGATTCTATTTGAAGTATTACTTAAAACGGGAGATAAACTTCAGTCACAGATATTAAAATACTAGTAGGTAGGTACTTCAGTGTTTTGTATTTAATCCTGCCTACGGTTAACTAAGTACCTATGTAGTTAGTTTAGTTTTACTGAGTTTAGGTACTTTTTTTTAATTATGGAGTTACTGCGAAAACTTTTGGATAGGTAGGTACGCATAACTTAGCTAGGTAGGTACTGACTATTTGAAGTTCTGACTTCTATGATTAGTACGTATCCTACTCAATAGAATAATAGTCTCGACAGAAGACTCAACGAGTTTCAGTCACGGGAGCAGACCAGGTTTCGCGGAGTATATGGCACCATGGATCACATTCACACAGTGAGGCAGATTTTACAGAAGTCCGAAGAGCCCCTCTGTCTCGCTTTTGTGGATTATGAGAAGGCCTTTGACTTTGTAGAAACCTGGACTGTCCTGGAATCCTTGCAACGATTTACCAAGTGGGCTATTTAATTCTAATTCTAATTAGAAGTGTGGGGAAAAAGTTCTGTACTGACGGGCACATTGGGGTATAAGTGGACTATCGTTATATCGAAGTGTTGAAATGTCTGTACGAAGCCACCACTATGAGTGTCTGAGTACAGGATTAGAAATCTAAACCCATTCAACTACGCCGCGGAGTGAGACAGGGAGATTTCATACCTCCGAAACTGTTCACAAGCGCGTTGGAGGATATGTATATAGGAAAGGAAAGTTAAGGGCATAAACATAAACTGGTGGAGTCACTGGACGAGCTGCAATAGCCCCGCATCCGCCTCGCGAAAGAAAGGTCTCGGCATGAATTTGGACAAGACAAAAGTCATGGTCAATAACCGAATCCATCCGAGCCCTGTGGTTGTTAATGGACACCTTCTTGAAGATGTGTCGGAGTAGGTATACATACCTTGGTCAGATTTTGCAGTAAGGTAGAAATAACTTGGAGAAGGAGGCAAAGAGGAGGATTTAGCTGGGTTGACCAGCATTTGGAAAACTACGTCGAGTTTTCTCATCACCCATACCACAATGTTTGAAAACCAAAGCTTTTAATCAGTGCGTTCTACCCGTCATGACATACGGAGCCGAATCGTCGACACTTACAGTACGGCTAGTTCACCAGATTAAAGTCGCTCAGGTCCAGTCAGGAGCCAGAAAGAGCCATGCTTGGAGTTTCTCTTAAGGATAGAATCCGCAACGAGACTATTCGACATAGAATGAAAGTTGTCGACATAGCTCAGAGAATTAGCAAGCTGAAGTGGCAGTGGGCTGGCCATATCTGCCAAAGAACCGAAAACCGCTGGGGTAAACGAGTTCTTGAGTGGAGACCGTGACTCGGCAAACGTAGTGTAGGACGCCCTCCGGCCAGGGGGAGTGACGATTTGCGAAAGCTGCTGGTAGAAGCTGGATGGATCGAGCTCAGGACAGGGCGCAATGGTGCTAATTAGGGGAGGCCTATCTCCAGCCGAACTGCTATAGGCCCATGATGATGATGACTCACTAGAACTTCTCTCTATGAGCCAGTAGCCTCTTCATAGTCCAGATAGGGTGATTTACGCGCGACTCAACTCATGCTTTGCTTGCTATTCATAAATAAGCTTGCAAAATGTCACGTGGAATGTTATTTCCGTCCACTTGCGTGTTGCTATGCGTGAAGCTAAAAAGCTCTCAAAACCCATTCATCCAATTTGATTTTTTTGTTCTCATAGATCACCAAAAGAGAAAATGCTGAAAAAATGAAAATGCTTTAAAACTCAAAATTCATTTATTCAGTAGGAACTGTAGGTAGGACACTTTGAAACGTCATTTTTTTTGTTTTTATTTTACCACCAATTCGTAACGCGACGAAACAGAGAAGAATTGGCAAGATACTCAGCTTGGCTTATATTTTTTTTAGGTCATTGTTTTTAATAAATATTACATTGTTTTGAGTATGGAGTTGGAGGCAGTTTCACCCCAAGGTTTTTTGTCATCTAAATACTCAGATATTTTATAATAAGCTTTATTACATGGAATACGTTTAACAACATTTTTGAATTTAGAGATAAATTAATCACGTCATTTGGGATTTTGTTAAAGAAACGTACACTATGCCCTTTAAATGATTGACTAAGTTTATGGAGCCTTGCAGTAGGAACAGCTAGTTTATCTTTATTTCTAGTGTTAACATTATGATTGTCGCTGTTTTTATTTGAACAAATTAATATTTTTTCGGATATACATTAAGTTTTCATATATATATTGGCACGGAACTGTCATAACATTTATTTCTTTAAACTTAGTTCTAAGTGCTTCTCTGGGGCCCATATTGTCGTACGGCATAATGCTGTGAAAGTAGCTGAAACAAAACCAGTCTAGCCGTTTCTACGTCAGTAAGTTGACGGATTCTTTTGACTGCGTATGCTGCAAAACTGAGTCTGTTCGACAATCCATATATATGAGCGCCCCATTGAAGCTTATTATCTAAAGTTATGCCTAAAAATACAGTAGTATCCACAATATTTAAATCTTCATCCTTCATTTTAATGTTAGGTTCAACTTGTTTAACATTTGGTAATATAAATCTTATACATTCTGTTTTAGTTTCGTTCAGTAATCAATTATTTACATCGAACCAGTTAACAACTTGCGCTATTGCATTGTTCACGTCGTCAAAATTGGTCTGCCGTCGCTTTAATTTAAATAAAAGAGACGTGTCATCCGCAAACAATACAATTTCGTGGTTGTCTCTCACAAGTTGAGGTAGGTCGTTGATGTAAATTAAAAATAAAAATGGTCCAAGTATTGACCCTTGTGGAACACCCATCTTTACTACAGATCCTGGAGAACATTTTCCATTTACGTCTACTTTCTGTATTCTGTCAGATAGGTAAGAAGTGAGAAGGGCTAAAGCCATACCCCTGACGCCATAGTGATCTAGTTTCCTGATTAATGTTTCATGGTGTACGCAGTCAAATACCTTAGACAAATCACAAAAGATGCCTAAAGTATCATGTGAGTCCTCCCAGGCATCGTAGATATGCGATACCAACTCAACACCGGCATCAGTTGTGGATCTGTCCCGCGTAAATCCGAATTGTTTGACATCTAGTAAGTTGTTAAAGTTAAAATGGCTTTGCAGTTGACTAAAAATAAGCTTTGCAAAATTTTTACTAAATATTGGCACTACTGATATCGGTAAAAAGTTAGTAGGGTCAGAACTACTACCGGATTTAAATAGAGGTGTTATTTTACTATGTTTCATTGGATCAGGGAACTCACCACAGTCAATACATTCGTTAAATTATATAAGCTAGTTCTGGTGCGATAATGTCAATCAACGATGTTACAACTTATCAGTATTCGTTTAGAAAATATTAGAGCTTTAGCTTTTAAAAAAGCCCAGCATATTAGCTGTTCTGTTATCTTTTTATCTCAAGTGTGGTGTTTACCTGGTGCGCTGAAGAGTGTTGTTGTGATACCGAATCAGTTTATTGGTGGTCATTATCTAGGTACCTATTTGTATGTAGATAATGATAACACAGTGACAGGACAGCACATTATGGTGTGCAATCACCTCTTATAAACAAACGTTTGATAGGTAGGTAGGTAATATTACCTCGGTACCTATGATTTTTAAGGTGTCGTAAGGGATTCCAAAGAACCCCCAAAGGGACACCTTCTTTCAACCGTATAGGAAACTAGTAGGTACATAGTTTTTATTTATTTATTTATTTATAATTTATTGCTAATTAAATGTAACAAAAAGGTGGGCTTAATGCTACGAGCATTTTGTATTAGGCAAATCTGTGGTTTGTTGTTAGATGGTGGTAGGCGTGTTATAATTCAATCTTAAAATTACTTAAAACTACAACTGTCTAACATACTATTTTATAAATAAACTACTTATAAAGTTACGTACATCTAGGTATCTAAATACTTATAATATACAAATAATATTAATAAAATACTTACATATCAATATGTATAATTTTATTTTATATAAAATAGTAGGCAACTAGAAAATATTAAAATATTATAATAAATATGATCTGAAATTGTGACCTAGAAAGACCTACTTGTGAAGATGATTAGGATTGCTAAGTATATAATGTTACATTTTAAGGTAGTGCTCGCGGGTTAATCTTTTGAAATATTCCTTTGACTCTACTTTTCTATTATCGAATGGAAGATCGTTCGAAAGCCAAACAGAGGTCTCATTATCTAACTCAGTTGCACACCGAAATGTTAAGCACTAATCCTGTTTTTATAAAATTTGACAGATTCATTCAGAATTTCGACAGATGAAATGACAAAGTTTGCAAATAAAGTTCCGGTGCCAACCATTTCGATAGGCAACTGAGTTAGTGAATGAGGCCTCAGATTCAACTGAGAAAAAGTTGCCTCGGAAGCAGGTGCTGCTAACCTTTCGAACATAAAGCTATAAGCCGTACATTTTTTGCATAATATTTCACCATGTAAAAAAACTTGCTCAGTTTATACTACAGAAAATATGTACTAAGTATGTATGTACTACATAGTATAAACTCTATCTTTATTTAAATCCGTAGTACTAATAAAGTACCATAAACTATAGAGTAAGTTCTTGTTTGTTTCGTTTGATTTTGTTTGATTGTAGTGAGTGACAGTTGACAGCCAACTCGGAAAAAACCAGCCATGTGCGAGTGGAACTCGCGCACGAATGGTTCCGTACCATTATTTATGGGAGCCCCCCTTTCTGTTATTTCTACAGAACACCAGCCTATTCAGTCCATAGCTGGACTTAGGCCTCCCTTATAAGAAGGGGAATATGCGCATAATCCCCACGCTGGGCATGCGGGTAAGGGGTAGTTGGGCACAGTTTCTCGCACCGCAAACGCTGCTACCTGTTGCCGTTGGTGGCCTAAGATGTAATTTTTTCTATTTATATATTTTATTTAAAGCGAATATTAAACTAAATATTCTGTGAAGGTATTTTTTTTCGTACCCTAGGAATATGGATATCAAATGGAAGTTCGTAAAAAGACCATTACAAATATATTAATATATATTATATATGCTACTTTTGTATTACTTTTTTATCACAAATACGACAGTTAAAAGTTATCGCTATAATTGTCATTTACACCTAAAAGAAAGGGATAGTATCACTTTTAGGAATGTCAAATTAATTTAGTTTAGGAAAATGCATAACAGAATCGACATCGATATCTATGTTTATTCAAATTAGTAATCAAAATACTTTTTGATGCTGCAGACGTGGACAAATAATCATTTAGTTTGACTAATTTGAACATACATAAATATTGTGATACTTGTTTTTCTCTTTTCAATTCAGTAATTTTTAGGAATCGAGTTTTTTGTTTATGTAATTATTACTTTTTTTGTATATGTTGAGGATATAGCGGCAACAAAAATACATCAAGGTTCATGATCATGACTTCATGAGATATAATACAACAGCCTGGAGACCACAGACAGACGGAGAGTGGAGTCTTAGTAGTTAGTAATATCCCCATTTTAAGCCTTTGGGTACGGAACCCTAAAAACAGACAAGCAGACAACCCAAAAACCATTTTTATTTGAAAATTACGAAAATTATTTAGATTAATCTGTGATTTCAATTTGTGTGGTGGGCATAGAGAAATTAAACGCTACGCTGTTGTGGGTTTTGCCATCGATAACTTTAGGATTTGCTTTGTCCGTTTGTCGTTGTAAAATATTTCTCTCGTCGTTTCTAAAGCGTTTTTGGATTGCTTGACCGGCCTGTCCGGCTGTGGCAGTGGTTCCTGCGTCAACATTATGGCTGAATCCGACAGTGAAACACAATATAATATAGAATACCTAGAAGAAGACGCTGAAATCGTGAAGCAATGCGTTCAGCTATCACAGTCGCAACTCGAAGAGTCCAGGGCAGTGCTGCTGGTCGAACGACGTCGCCTCTCCGGTGACAGAAAAAAACGGAGGAAAGAAGACGATTCTGATTATGACCCTTCTGAAGAACAAGTGGTAATCAAAAAGAGGCAAACTCAAAAGAAACCGAAGCTGCAGATTCAGACCCCGACCTTTCAAATTAAGAACATCCGCCTATCCAAACTTTTAGACTTAAAAGAACAAAGAAAAAACATTAGAATTCCTGACTATGATGATCCTCTCTGCCTCCCAGTGAGGGCTAATAGGTCCTATGAGAATGATCTAAAGAGGTTGAATAACTGGAATAGTGTTTGTTTGGAGCACTTCAAGTATTGCGACGAACTGCTGAAGCCTGAGCGAGGTCAAACTGTGAAGTCTGTAAGGACATCCTTGTTCAAGAATGTTGTGAATAAAACGACAGGTAAGGACAAGACTAGCTTGCTACATAGTTACAGTGCCACAAACTTAAGTTGGCGATGCTGTTTTTAGGAACTAAAACTGGAACTGTGCATGTGCTAGTTTATGGACAACAACATTGTGAATCTGTGAATCAGTTGGGTTTTAAAATGCGGAAGGACTTTCCTTTATGTGTAGTGAGCTTATAGACTGGGAGGGGGGTGAGGACCCTTCCCCTAAAAGGGGGACTGGCGGAAACTCATAGTTTCCGAGAAAAAAAAACATTTTTGAGGTTAAGTATGTAAAAAATGTAAACAACACCAAAGCACTCTATTGGGAGATGTAGGAGTATTAGGACTAGGACTAGATTAAGACTAGGTGGCATTGGGGTGCTCTGCATCGGTTCTGTGATATATTTAGAACCTACTGCTGCAGGAAGGATTTCTGATAAAAAAAACCTAATAACCTACTGTCTATTCTGGGACAACAAGGAGAAATGTCATTGTCAGATTACCAAAAATACTATATTTTCACACAGAGGCCATAAATAAAAAGCTGTTTGGTCATGAAAAAAAAATGGCCCTCAATGTTGACAAAATTATGTGTAATATTGGAATTTTCTAAAAATTATATCTCAAAATCTATTTGTTTCCGCACTACGACATTTCAGATTTCTATGACAAAAATTTCAGCCGCCTAGCTCACTGCACATAAAGGAAAGCTGTGCCTAAAATGCTGAAAGTGATTAAAAGTGGTTCAAGAGAAAGCATAATCAAAGCACATTCATTTTGTGGTTTCAATTACAATGGTGCACTGCCTTGCTTAGTTATATACTTATGGCTCACTTTGTAGAGCATTCTCTACCTGTGTGATGTTTTGTCCAGTTTTGTCATTCGTTATAGATACCAGACTGTTAATACTTTGTGCGACAGAGATAACACTATGAAACCAAAATTAGCCCATTGTATCATTCCAAAGGTCGATATGCAAAATAAATTGCCTACTACTGTACTAGGATTGGAAGAATCCCAGCTCTGATGACAGAGCTTCCAACTGAGCTATGAGGCTATTCATACTGTCACATTAGATTGTGTACTGAGATGTAAAGGAAACCCAATAGGATAAACCCAAAGCCGATAGGAGTGAATGGAGAAAAAAAACATGTTGTGCCGACCCCACCTATAGCGGGATAAGGGCAGGGAAATGATGATGTAAAGGAAACCCAAGCCAACCTCCCAAGGATTTTCCCATAGGTCAAATTCTTAGCTGACACATAACTTATGAAAATAGCGTAATATAATCCATCCAATTGTGACCACAGCCACAAAAACCAAAACCAAGAACTCAAGTCGGTCTTTACCCGCTCATGGTGCAACCTGCTAATTAACACACAGGGCTGGCTGATTTCAGAATAACACAGCATAACACCAGCTACATCGCCTGCCCTGGCCACCAATGGGCATCGATTGTGAGATGCAGTGCCCTGAGATAACCTGCATGCCCAGTGGCATATCCCCCTTCTATTTAGGGAGATCTGTGTCCAGCAGTGGATTAATATAGACTGGTGTTGTTGTCGTTGTGTTTACCTAGGAAATAGAAATAAATTATATATACATATGTATATATAAAAAACAAGTGGTTCTTAATCAACACTTTTCCCAAAGTAACTAAAAGTAAAGTAGTAAGTCAGAACAAAACCTAACTACAAAAGAAAAGGTAGCCTTCAATGAGGTAAAATTTTGCCCCACCCTGTATATACAAACAGAAAAATCAACAACAAAATCTCAACCATAAAAAATACTCGTGTCTTTCATTGTGTATTTATTTCCAGGGTCCATAGAAACAACAATATGGAATAAATCCTCAGTAGAGAATGCGGACGGGGAGATGAAATCTGAGATCTTCCAATGTGTTCTACCCCGGTATAAAGAAAAGAAAGTAGTTAATAATTATATACTTGCAAACAAGAAGTTAAAAACTGCTGGACAACAAAGCGAAGTTGTGCTGACTAAGGTAATGTTCTAGTCCTTTGGAAAAAACTAAAAGCTTTTCTCTTTGCTCCTGTTTATATTATGAAGAGACAAATAGGTACAACTTTGAGTCGGATATATACGAACCATCCTATTCATAACAGTTCTATAAACCTCAGATGGCTGAAATAGCGTTAAAATATCATGCCACCACTTTTTATTTAGATTTAAATGACAGGGACAAACTTACTTTAACAAGCGTTATAAAATGACATTTGGTTATGACTAAAGAGCTTATGAGCCTGGATGACCCCAAATAATCATAATCTACACTAATATTAAAAAGAGGAAAAATTTGTATTTTTGTGCGTGTACGTTTGTAATGATTAAAATCAAAAACTACTGTGCCGTTATCAAAAATTCTTTCACTATTGCAAAGCTACATTCACCCAGAGTAACATAGGCTATATTTATTGATAGAAAAGATTAGGGATCCTTACTAAAACTTAAGTATCCCGTGCGAAGCCGGGACGGGCCGCTAGTATATTATAAAATATTACATGATGTACTGACTGACATGCAACGCAGAGCCTAAACCGCTGGGTGTATTTGTTTTAGTTTGTAACCATGTACTATTAGAAAGGATTTTTCGAAATTCTACCCCTAAGGGGGTGAAAATGGTAAAAACGTTTGTATGAAAAATCGTATTTCGTAAAGATACTTGGTATATGTTATGTAACATTACATAAAACATATAAAGATTTTCATCATATAAAGATTTTCAATATAAATGGTGCCATGAGGGGTAAAAGTTTGTATGGGAAAATGTAACGCGTGGGGCGATTTACTTAAAACTTTGCCAGAATACTTTAAACGGCTTATTTTTATTTATTATTTGCCAGCTCTTGACCTCGAGCCTTGCGTGTCAAAGGATGAGGTCGACGATGGGGCGAGGTTCCCCTGAAGATACTTATTAATTATCTTTTTAAAGCTGTTAGGGTCATAAGTACATGGAAAAACAGTTAAAACCCTATTAGGAGGTGAAGTTGAGTGTCAAAGTTATGAGGGAAAATTTTTAATGTATGTTGAGAATCCCTTAAAACAGAAAAAAATGCTCTTTTCTAAATAATAAAATATGTTATATTTTTGAAAATTCCCAAAATTATCTCAGGGGTGAAACGGGGTAATTTTTTTTGTAAGAAAATCATATTCCTTAAAGTTCGAAACTTAAAAGTTAACTTAAATATTCTGCAATGCAAGTAGGTACCTTATATCAAGATGATATGAAACTGTAAGAAAGAAGGTGCCATGGTTTTGTTTGAGTTTGTGTAAAAACTTTAAAAAAAAAATATCTTCTCTACAAATGTTTAAGGCACCATATGCCTTCAAAGTATTTAAAAAAAGTTAAAAGTTAAAAGTTGAAGGGAAACTTTTGAAAACATGGCCTTGGAATGGGGCGTTTGAAGGAAGGATGTTGTTTTAATGCGTTGTGTGATGAACTTATGATTATTGGCTTGAATCTTATAATTATTATTCACTTGGTATAGAGATCTAGCTCTTTATGGGTGTGCAATGGGTGTAACAGTAACAGTTTTTGAAATTCTAGTGTCCACAAAACGGGGGGATGACTTTTGTCTAAAGTTCCTTGTTTTTTCAAAAAGCTCTAATTAGAGCGTTTTGAGGTTTTTTTAAATACATCTGAACAGGGGAGTAACTTTCCAGGGAGCAGCAATATGATAAGAAAAAAAAACCTCTTTCGTGGATGAAGTAGCGGGGCATTCTCTAGTAAATAATAAGAATGTATTTTCAGGAGGAGCACAAAGATGGAGAAGCCTTGATTGTTTACAAGCCTAAGGAATCATTTTCTGCGGTCTATGCATTGATAGATAAACGGTAACATTTTATCTATTTATCTAAAAAACTAAAATATGTTTTGATAGATATAAGTTTGTTACACACCATACAAGTAATTACAGCTTGATACAATAGGCGACCTTATAGCTCAAAGCGATCTCTTCCAGGTCAACTTTGATGTCGAGAAACTTTTAAAACAAACTGGAGAGACAACAACACCAGCCTTTATAAGTCCACTGCTGGGCATAGTCCTCCCCCAATAGAAGGGTAGGCTCCCCTAACAAGATATGCCTATAACCCTCACGCTGGGCATGCGGGTTGGGGATCTTAGGGCACAACTTCTCGCACCGCTGCTACCAGTCGGCGGCTAGGGAATTTATCTGTGTCGGAGTTAGGCTGTTTTATGCCGCAATCAGCCCCCGCCAGAGCCACATTTGTCAGTCAGCAGGGTGCACCACGGGCAGACTTTGTCTTGAGTTCGAAGGTGGTGGTTGGAACCCCCTACACTCCTATATTGTGTGCATATCCAGTAGTTAGTGCGTCATCAGTTATCACATCAGTGAACTCTTTCAAAACAGATGGGACAAATATTTAAAGTTTACTGCCTAATAATCCATACCCACATATCAGCTTCAAGCTGCCTGTGTGTATGGCGAAAAAGAAAAGCATAGAAAAGGAGAAGCAAATTTATTCTTTAATAGGTACGGTTATTTGTATATTATTCTATAGCTTGGTGTTTCAACTTTGTAGTAATACAAAGTTTGCGTTAACTATATTTTTGTAAAAGTTTTACATACTTCCCACAAGAGTCGCTGCTCAATTTTCATTAAAAAATATAGTTAACCCAAAACTCTGTAATTGTAAACGTACTAAGATACTTTTTTGATGAATAAGCTATACTTAAAACTAAATATTCCCCTGTTTTTGAGGGAGGTCTGTCCAGCGGTGGACTGAAATAGGCTAGTGTCGCTGTTCTACATTAAACAATTTTACAGTAACAAAGAGAACGAGGAAGATTCGGCACAGCAAGATGAGGAGTCCGCATCCAAGATGTACCTGCGAGAGTTGACTTGCTGCAAGATATGTGCCGCCTGCTACCAGGGCTCCTGGCGCTGCTCCAATAAACAGAACAAAACTAGTAAGATGGAACATAACTCACTAGCCTAACATAACATGAGTTGAAAATTCTGAGATAAAAAAAATGCTGGACTCTATCACAGCGTCATGTAGCTCCAACTAGGCAGAGCTAAAAGAAGCTTAATGTACGATTCACACCTACCGGCACGCGTCTGAGAGCATCGAAGCGCATTTTAAAACATACTAAAGGGCATCGAAACATCCACAAAGCAATTAAGTTCCTTATTTGCATTCAATATCTACTTACGGATCTATTTATGTCAGTGCTTGACAAAGCTGAAAGCTGCGTAAACTGCATGCAAATAAGGAACTTAACTGCTTCGTGGATGCTTCAATTTCCTTTAGCATGTTATAAAATTCTCTCCGATGCTCTCCAACGCGCGCCGGTAAGTGTGAATCGCACATAAGGCTGTGTACCCAGTGGTAAAACTGTGAGCGGCCCACTGAGTGAGCCGCAAATTTGTGGCGAACTGAAGTTCGAGTTAGCTGCAAACTCAGATCAATCTGCGTGCGCCGCAAGCAAACTGTTACGAGTTAGCCACTTATTTAGGTCCACCGACTGAATTTTTTATTATTGTATTGACACTTAACTATTGTTGTATGAAGGAAGTGGTTTTGTTGGTCACGCACGATGGATATTTTAGAAGTAATTGGTATCTGAGAGGCCTTTTTTATAGTAATAACTTCTTTCCAACTGTCCGCATGAACAGTTTGCGGCAAACGGACTCACTACGCCCGGCGAACAACCATATCGCTGCCGCCGACTGGAACTGGTTTTGCTGTGAGTCTGCCCCTAACTGAGACAGTCAGCGCACGTAACGCTGCAAACTGCGTAAAGTGAGCGCAAAATAGCAAACTGTGGACACTCCATTCCAAATATATGGAAGGGCGTACTAAACCTCAAACTCAGTCGGCCGCTAACAGTTCGCCTGCTGGGGACACAGCCTTAGGGAACCATGTGATGAATGATATACTACTTAGATATTTGTTTGTGAATACATACATTTTATTCATAGGAAATACCTAGACCCGAGAAAAATACTTGCAGATGATACGTCTCGTGGCGGGAATCGAACACGCAACCTTCTGCGTCACAGGCGGTTTTTCACCGATTAACGGAACAGAGGTCGTCACAGAGGGATACTATAAAGATCTTAGAAATTTCCATAAGTGACATTTCCATAAGTGACAAATTTCCATAAGTGGGTTACAACTTTAAAAGCGCCTTATAAACTCTGACACCAGAGTCACTTATTCATACGAAGAAGGAAGAAACATATAGGCTACTTTTTATCCGGGTATCGCGCGAGCTAAGTCGCAGGTTGAAAATAGTTAAAACCAGTTAAGGGTGAGTGAGTGTAGAATAGGTATATGAGTGTAGGAGTGTGAAAGTTATGCTACAATTAAATATAAATATAAATTTAAATAATACGGGACGTAAACACACAGCATCATGTAGTCCCAAACTAAGCAAAGCTTGTATTATGGGAACCACATGATTGATATACTACACTTTTTTTTTTGTAAATATATACATATCATACATAGAAAACACCCACCTATATTTAACAATTAGTTAAATATAGGTTGATACGCGAGAGATTGACAATTATGACGAAAACCCAAAACACAGGGTATCCTAGTGTGGGAGCTAGAATCTCTTATGTCAGCCCCCAATATTTTTAAGTAGGTAGGTACTATTTTACCCATCCCCTTTTTATCTTGTTTACTTCTTAATAATGATCCTGTAAGTTATGAGTACTTACCGAACAACCTTAATTATGTGTACGTACTGCATGACTGTATTTTTATAGAGTAATAAATAAATATGAAATATATAAACCAATTTGGTTTGTCAAACCGATGAAATGCCATTTTGGTTTTCATCATCGTTCATCATTGGTCGTCGTCATCACTAATTTCGATGACTCACGTATCAACCTTTATTTAAGAAACTGTAGTGCTTGTTTTTTTCGTGTAAATAGTGTGTTTTGTTAGCAGGAACTCTGGTGTGCCCGGTCTGTGCAAGAACTTACATCTCCATCTACAACCTGCTCACACACTTCAAGACCCACTCAGCCGCACAACTCAAGAGATATCAGAAGATTATATCAGTTATATTAGCTGAAGTAAGTATAAGATGAGTATTCTAGCAATACACTATATCACTATATGAAGAAGCCCTTTGCTGAACATAGTTCGTATACGTTATCAGTGGTACAGAAAAGGATGTAAAATTGGTGTTATTACAGTCACTTGAGGCTTAACACATTTATGTCTCAAGTTGATGGACGCAGGGCGTTGCATCGTAGGGCACGTACCAAAAATGAGTGACCTACAAAGCATTACATTGTCATAAGTAATGGTTACCACTTAAAATCAGGTGGGCCTTGTGCTAGTTCCATCTTCAGGTATCATATCATTCACAGTCATTCAGGTATAATATATATTCTGGTTCTCTCCAGATGTAAACAAACAAATACTGTGGCTCTGACGAATTTAAATTCAAACCCTAGAATAAAGTGGCTAAGTAGCCTCAAATAACATACCGGCAAGGACCCTAACCTCCAAGAAACATCCTGAAATACTCACTGAGGAATCAGCGATAATATTACAACATATAATTAGCTGAAAACATACAGGATTGCCGATTTTTAACGTTATAAATAACGGCCTCAGAATTTCTCCCATTAAAAAAGATTCCCCACCACTTACACCAACCTATAGGCAACTGAAAATTACGAATGCAAGAAATCAAGATGGCGCCGGCGATCAAATATCGTATTCGCTAGGTGAAGGGAATCATATGTCCAATGAAAATACAATTTTAAGCTCAACACAGAATCACGCATGCGATGTTGTAGAAAAAATCCCAAGAAAACCCCAAATGACGACAACGCACAATGAAAAACAGGTCGAAAATCGCAAAAAAATACTCATCCTGGCAGATGAAACTGGACGTGGGATGGGTAAACGTCTGCAGAAACTTCTAGGAGAGAACTATGTTGTCACGTCAATTGTGAAAGCTAATGCGATGATGGATCAAGTCCTTTGTTCAAGCTCGATGCTGTGTAAAAATTTTGGTAAATCGGACTTTGTTATAATAATGGCTGGCTCGAACGACAATAACCCACTAAACGCTCAGTCACATCTTTACTACACCATAGGACAGCTGAAAAAAACCAATGTTCTGATAGGAAAAAATTACTACAATAAATACTTAAATGTACATTTATTAAATGATATGATGAGACATGCATGTAAATATTTTAGTAACAGTGAATTTGTTGTATTAGATGATCAAGATAATGCATTCAATTTTGATAAGGGTACGGCATGTAAACTGTTCTTCAGAGACATTCTACGGGTAACATCTCAAAACAACTACGCAGATTATAGAATTAAGAAACAATATCTTACAAAACTTAAAAAAACTACAACTGCGTCAAAAGCATGTCAAACAGAATGTGAAATCAAATTCTATTCCCATCAGGATACTCAAACTGACGATGCCCTTCAGGCCCTTCTGTGGCAGTACAGACATTCAAAAACTTCTGAGAGCAAAAATAAGTTCAAAAGCTACTCTCGACGATATAAAAAAATTATTAAACTCACTCAAAAAGCTCAAAACGACTACCTTATTAAAAATTCGGATAATAAAACTAAAACTACGTGGAATATTATCAATAAACTTAGCTACAATGAACCCAAAGAGGGCATCACTAAATTAGAATCAAACAACGAAAAAATTACTGACCCACATAAACTAGTAAATATGTTTAATGACTATTTTATTAATATAGCTGGCAAAAAGACTAGTACACAAATGGACATGGGACATAATAGAAAGGATACTGACATTGAAAATAATTATATAACAAATGACATCACTAATATAAATAGAATAAATAATGACATGAATAATATGGACAATGGAATTGATAATCTTATAACTGACATTAGTATTGATAATATTAATAATAGAACTGACACTAGTAATAAAAATTGTGGTAGTAGAGACTATAATAGGAACATAAGTATTTTCAATAAATCACTATTTTTGACTCCAATAACTCCCTTCGATACTATAAAGACTATTATCTCCTTAAAAAATACAAACAGTGTAGGATACGATGGAGTATCTACGAAAATCCTCAAAGAAACCGCTGTTATTGTGGTGTTTTTGACTCATATAATAAATTTATGTATAGAAAATGGTGTTTTTCCGGAGAAATTAAAAATCTTTGTAATTAAGCCTCTATTCAAAAAAGGTAATAGGGCAGATATTAATAACTATCGCCCTGTAGCCCTAATACCAGTTATATCAAAGGTCTTTGAAAAAATAATTTACAGCAAAGTCAATGAATTCTTTGAAAAAAATAATCTATTTACAGGACGTCAATATGGCTTTAGAAAAAATAAAACGATAAACATGGCTGTCTACGATTTCATGCATAGAGTAACAACAGCCGTGGATAAAAGACATAAAGCCATCGGACTATATATGGACATGTCAAAAGCTTTTAACCACGTTGACCACAAAATTCTTTTAGATAAAATTGAGAGATACGGCTTGCGGGGCAGTGTTAAAGATCTCATAGAGTCTTATTTAAGTAACAGACAACAAGCTACTGAAATAACGAGAGTATGTCCATCTACAAAAACCGAGACTGCATATACTTCTGACATGAGAACAGTAAGTTATGGAGTACCTCAAGGAAGTGTGCTTGGCCCTCTGCTTTTTATTATATATATTAATGACCTACCCATAATTACTAATAACTATATGACTTTATTCGCTGATGATAGCACAATACTATTTACTAATGACCAACTTAATAATATGGAAACTGACATAAACAATTCGTTGACATTAATAATTAATTGGCTACAATATAATAATTTGCGCATTAACCTAAATAAAACCTATCTTATGAACTTTAAACAAATGATCTCTACACTACCAGACTTGAACATAAAATATTTAGATCACAAGATACATTTTGTAGAAACCACAAGATGTTTAGGCCTACAGATAGATAGCAGATTGAACTGGAAAACGCACACAGAAACACTTTGCAATCGGCTCTACCAGTACTCGTATGCTCTTTATAGACTTGCTCAAATAGCCAACCCCACAACCTTACTTGCGGCGTATTACGGGCACACTGCAGCTCTATTAAGGTATGGAGTTATATTCTGGGGCAACTCGACAAATAAAACACAAGTGTTCAAAGCACAAAAGCGATGCGTTAGAGCAATGTTCGGTTTGAGACAGACCGACACGTGTAAGGATGTTTTCAAACGGTGGAAGATTCTAACTCTACCTTCACTGTACATATACGAGGTTGCTAAATTTGTAAAAACAAATCTTGATCGCTTCGATCGCTTTCGCCGAGAGGGTACACTGCACCTACAATCATGCAAAACCGCCTTACTTAGAAATAGTGTTTTTTGCATGGCTCCGATCATCTACAACAAAATCCCGTTGTCGATACGTTCCGAAAGTAGTTTGAATGCATTTAAAAACAAACTAAACAAGCTGTTGGAGGAAAAAGTTTATTACAAAATTGACGAATTTCTGAATGATAAATTTTAATATATTTCACTGTGACATCAAGTACCTACTTTTTTCTATTTGTGTGAATAATGTAATAATTTTGACATTAATATTAATCTTAATCTTTTATATTCTGACATGTAATTTTAATTTTTAACTAACTCTTTATTGACATAAATCATTTTTATTTTTTCAATATAATGTTGTAAGCTTTACTTCACATGGCAGACTAGAGATACAAGCATTTATGATATAAGACCAATGTTCCTAATGTTACAACCTAGTTCTACAACAATAAATTCATTTCATTTTCATTTAAATTATTTTAATTTCATTTCATTTCATTTCATTTCATTTCATTTCATTTCATTTCATAAAAAAAAATCTGACCATTCCACAGCTTGATTTTTTCACATAATAATTTTTACACATTTACATTACAGATCGTTGGTTATCACTACAACTGCCGCATTTGCAGCATGAAGTTTGAAAGCATCAAAGCGTTGAGGCAGCACACGTTAAGTCATCAGAGTAAGTTTTTAGTTAAGTTAGTGGTTCTGGTCTGCACGTTACTAAAACTTAACTTAATTTAAGTTATCTAAAATAACAAGAACAACAACACCAGCTGATATCAGTCCACTGCTGGACATAGGCCTTCTCTAATATGAAGGGGTGCGCTCATAATCCCTACGCTAGGCATGCGGGTTGGGGATCGCAGGGCACAGCTTCACAGCAGGCAGGTGAGATTGGCTTTAGTTCCAAAGATGGAGTTTAGAATCCCTTAGACCCCCTTTTTATGTGTTCCAATACCATGGAATGGAGGCGGGTGTTGGTACCTGCGGCACAGTTTAACAACTACTGCAGTTATCACCGTTTATCCCTATTTATTTTGTTCCTTTGTAACTTGTTCCGAAAATAAAAACGATTTATTAAAAAAATAAAAAAAACAATAAAACTATGTTACAGATAACAAATCTTCACAAAATAAAAGATTTATTTGAGTCACAAATTTTATAAATATAAACAATAGGTATAAGTGCTGAAATGCAACAAGAGAAATAGTAATAGATAAGGTCGCCAATCAGCGTATGCTGCAGAACGGTGGAAGGAACTGCAGCGCTCCTAACTCGCATGCCCAGCTTGCGGATATCCATAACCCCCTTCTTATAGGGGAGGCCTATGTCCAGCAGTGGACTGAATAGTCTCCCCCCCTCTTTCTCTCTCTCTGTGTGCGTGTGCGTGTGCGTGTGAGTTTTATTAAAGTAAAATCACAAGTTTTCTTATTTTTATATAATCCTATGACTGGCCTCATACCTCAGACTGCCCTTCTTGACAAAAGTATTTTTGTATGGCACCGAGGATATATAACAAACTACCTCAAGACATAGAGGAACAGGACAATATTAATATGTTTAAAAATAAGCTAACGAAAATGCTGACATCTAAAGCCTATTACAGTATACAGGAGTTTATGACTGATACATTTTGACACATACCTACCTAATATTACCATGCATCACTACCCAAAATTAATTTTATTAGTATTTAATTTTTTTTTTTAGGTAAATGACATTTGTGACATTTGTATGCTGATCTGAATAATGTTTAGGACCTTTGTAATAATTTAACCTATGTTTCAAACAAATACATGATTTGTATTTGTATTTGTATCAGTTGGTAGTAACTGCCTTCTGAGCTGCAGGTCGCGGGTTTGATTCCTGACCAGGACAAACATGAATATTTGTTCTGTGTTTATCAGTCTCTGGTACTTATAGTGCAGACTCTGCCTATCAGTTGACCGTATGTGAGATATCAAGTATATATATTATTATTAATCTTGTACAGGATGTAATGCTTTGTTGCTTTGTTCTAGGTAACGAAGAGTTTACGTGTGAAGTTTGTAACCGTGAGGTGAATACTCGTAAGTGATAATTAATTACTGATAATAAAGAATATTTACGTATTTTCTATTTTATTTACACCACTACCTACCTTATATATATACAGGGTTATAGGTTAAGTCGACCTAGATCCTGAGCTCCTAGGATCGTGAAGTCCGCCTGAGACAAAGAAGGTTGCATGTTCGATTCCCGCCGCGAGGCGCTAGTTGTTTTGTATGTAACGGGTGATCTATTAAGAGTTTGGTTTTTTGGTCAAATGCGAGTTGGACTCGCTGACGAAGGGTTCCGTTGCGCCGTACATGATATAAAACTAAATGTCCTTTTCAGATCTTTTCAATAGCTTTATTTAAGCAAGGAACGACAATTTTAGGATATGTAGTTTCCGAGATATTGCTGTTTTCAGTTTGACATCTGTCATAAAAAATAAGATCTTTTCAATAGCTATGATTAATTAACGGGAAATTTAGGATGATTACTTCTCAAGATATGATCAGTTTTAGATTGACAGTTGTAGTCAATAATCAATATATTTTCAACAGCTATATCATTTGAGTTAGGAACGGCAAGTTTAGTTCCCAAGATATAGCTGTTTTAAACTTGACAGCTGTCAAACAGCTGGAAGCTGGAAATTAAGATCTTGTCAATAGCTATAATTTGAGCTAGGATAAGTAGTTTCCGAGATATAGCCGTTTTAAGATTGACAGATGTCATCGAAAATAAAGATCTTGTCAACAGCTATCATTTATGCAAGGAACGGCAAATATAAAATGAGTAGTTCCCGATATTTAAAAAAATGTTATTATGTAAGTGACGCGACAGTGTAGGAAAGCTGCTTGAAATCAAGTGCTGTCACAAGCAAACAATATTTGCACACGTGAGTCGCATCATTTTCAATACAATTTATTATGTTTATCGGAGTAAGGGCTGGCTTAAGATGGAGCAGCGGTGGCAACTCATTACGAAATCATCCCGTCGATCTCTGAGGATGAGTTCAGTGGTGCTATTTTACTTGGGGAGCCGAGTTCAATCTGTGCTTAAAGTCTGGACGGTTCCTCAAAGTATGGAAGGATGGCCGTCTCTGCCATCTTAGGAAGGAAGGGCGTTCGCCGGACTCCCCCTCCGGTTACAGGCCGATATTCCTCCGCGAACACCTTACATCCGTGGGCCCTAATTTGGTGGAGGGCAGTACGGATTCAGAACCGGGCGCTCCACAATTGACGCTCCACATATAACGCAGGATGCAGTGGCAAGAGGAAAGCGTGTTCTAGCGGTATCGTTGGACATCGCAATGCATTCAATGGCCTTACGAGTGTATTGACGAGGCCCTGCGATACCATGCAGTACCACCTTATCGCAGACGCTTAGTGGAACTCTATCTGAGGAGCCGAGATGTGCTATATCTCGACGACGAAAGCGAGGTCAGAGCAAGGCGTATGACATCTGGTGTTCCACAAGGGTCGGTAATGGACCCCTTGCTATGGAACATTGGATATAACTGGATACTCCGCGGTGCGCTGCTCCCTCAAACGCATATCTTATGCTACGTGGATGACACGTTATTTATCGCTCGGGGGAACAGCTTGAGGGATGTTGCGCGTCTTGCTAGCGTGGGTTCCTCACTACTGGTCAGTCGCATTCGTTTGCTGGGAAAAACGAGATCGGGTTAGGCCTTATACGGGGTGCCGGTCTGTGTGGACGTTTTAACCTGCTCTGCTAGTAAAAGGGCCCTTCTACGGAAGCTGCAGAGGATTATGGCCGTTAGATCTATCTGCGGATACCGGAACATATAGCACGGGGAGGCTTGCACTATAGCAGGATCCCTCCCATGGGAAAGGGAAGCAGTTTTGCTGACCAACACCTACAACGATAGGATGGAGAGGCGGGAGCGTGGAGACCGTTTAGCTTCTAGGGAAATTCAGTGCGCAGTGGAGCAGGCGCGCTAAGTTGCTCTGCAACAGTGGTCTGTGGAACTTGAGTCTGCCATATATAGCCGATAGACCCTAGTAGGCGCTATAGGGCCCCGACTACATGGGGGGTCGGGTGGGTGGGTGCATCGAAAACACGTGCTCACATTCAGACTTTTGAAAATATTGCCCGGACATGGATGCTTCGGTCGGTAACTGCATCGCGTCGCCAGGAGGGAGACAAACCCAGCCTGCCAGCACTGTAGTGTGGCAGAGGATATGGCGCAGCACACTCTACAAGAGTGCAATACATGGCCTCACAGCGCCAGGAGCTGACGGCAGTAATCGGACAGGATCTCTCACTGTCGCGCGTGATTGAAGCCATGCTCGACAGTGACACATCCTGGAAGGCTATGGTTTCATTCTGCGAAAGTGTTATCTTGCAGAAGGAGACAGCGGAGTGGACGAGGGAGACAAATCCCCTCGCCGACCCGCTCCGCCGGCGGGGGGTGGAAGTATGCGGTGGCAAATCACCTTTTCCCACTCGATGGAGACCAGCAGGGTATGGGTGCGGGGAGCCCCAGCCCTGCATTGCAGGGTTCTCCAATGGGAGGGATGTCCGTGATGTTCCGGGACATCCCCCTTCCCCACTAAGGGAAAACCGAGGGGTTCGCCCGAGGCGAACGATCACCGACGGGGCCATGGTAGAATCCTACCGGGACCCCATGGCCCCGTCAAGTGCTACTGCAGCGTCAAGCCCTTTAACAGGCGATGAATGGTTCGAAGATCCATTAGCACTACGGTGAGTGAAGGAACACGGTGTGTTTTTAGTTGGTAAGCCGCTGAGCTATCGATAGCTAGTCGCTGGCGGAGAGCCCGACAGACCCATCTAACTCTTCCCGAGTTTGAGGACATGCGTAAAGCATTTTCACAACGAAAAAAAAAGCGTAGCAACTCATAGGAGCTCTCTCCGTATATAGTCCAAGAATATATGAGCGTATGGTGGGTAATGTCGGTTCAATTGATAACACGTCAAGGAATGAAGACAAGTTTTTATTACACGGTCACTGTAGGTTGGTAGATATTCATTGAACTCGATTTTACATTAAGACTTTAGCTAGCTATAGCTATAGCTACGGCAATACGTAACATGGGCAGTTTAGAGACGTATTCACTCCTTGGCCACTGGGCAGAGAGTGCTTTTCCGGTATAAAAATGTACTCTGTGGAGTGCTCGTTTCGTCGCGCCCGCACCTGAGCAGCGATGACATAACGACTCTGTCAGAGCGCACGACAGAGGGTGCTCTTGCGTTCCGTTTAGAACCGATTTTCATGACTGGATGCGAGTGCGACACGGCCATCCTGCTTGACACACGTCCCTGTGTGTTAATCTGCAACAAATGAAACCAAGCACAGTATCATCTTCGTTCGGTCACTCCTGACCTCATATCCTCACTCCCTACACATAATAGTCTGTACTTTGAAAAAAAAAATTGAAAATTTCTACTTTCTTTTATTTGACACGCCATTAACCATTTAAATTTTATTTTCTATTAAATAAAGTTTTCTTTCCTCATCTATTATGAAGAATCTAATTCAACTAACAGCTAAAGCACAAGTATTCATTCTAAACCAACGTTTAATTCAATGAAAATAAAATAGTCCTGATTTAAAATGATTTTTTGGATTCTGTCTGTGTCTCTTTTGTTTGACTATCCCTGTAGTGCCTGTACATAGTATGATCTGATCATCCCTGTAACGCATGATCCACTGTAACCACTGGTAATCATCCCTGTGATCACCAGTGCAGTGATCGATACACTTCACTACTAGGTACAACCAAGGCCGATCCGCCTTCGTGAAAAGTTACAGAATAATCTCCTGGTCACAATTAACAATTACACCCGAAAAAAAATTATAAGTATTTTGTCTATTTAATTGTTTTACACAGTGGACCGGTGCGGTCGAACCCCACGCAACTTCTGCTTCAGCTAGCGGTTGTCTAGACAGATCAAAGAAAATAATATATTCTAGCTACCTATAATTGGTAGCGTATTGTATCGGTTTGTTGTGTCTAAAGGATTGATAGCTATTTAGTTTCTCCAATTAGTTTTAGATAACATGATTTTACCACATCTTCGTTCAACAGCAACACAACACCAGCTGTTATTTGACGCAAGTAAGACTAATAGGAGTAAATACCTATAAATCCCTCAGACAGAACAAATCGATACTTACTCTACCAATGAGGCACATAGCTATACCACATAAGGCGTAATTTGTCACCACAATTTCAACTCTATAACACAGAAAATAAGGATAATAAACATCAAAATTGTTAAGCAATTTTGAACTTTATTCTATTGATCTAAGGAATTTACGTTTTGAACCTTATGGTGTTAAAAATAAAGCATAATATAATTCTAGTTTATTGGTATTGAAGGCTGTATTGGATAGTGAACAGACGTTTTGTATAAATGTTGCAGTAATCGTTTAAATCTAGGCAAGTTGCGTTTTGGTGTTAGCTGTAAGCAACTGTCTTTTTGAAATCAATAATTCTAAATTCTAAATAACTAGATGTACCTATATTGGCAATAACAACCCAGCCTATTAGACCTACCAGTCCACTGCTGGACATAGGCCTTATAAGAAGAGGGATATGCCCATAATCCCCACGCTTACGAAAGGTCAGGTTGAAATATTATACATAATCGCCCTACAGTGGCTTGAGTGCGAAAAACATACCTTACTACAAAGTTTGCGTTATCTACTTTTTTGTATGGAGATTTCTAAGTTTTACTTTCTGCTAGGGGCGCTGGTCTATTTAAATACATAAATATCATTAACGCACACTGATTTTGTAACAGCAATTAAGTAATCGAGAAGTGGGCTTAAAAGTCGGGCATCCTTTGTATGTGGGTTGCGTGTCCGTTCACCTGTAACGGATAGATAAACTGTGATATAACAACAAAAGTACGTCACAATGATATTTTAGGCACTTTTAGGTTTGCCTAAGATTCCGTATATGCCTGCATCATCGCTAGAGTTCTCTAGGTAGTTTTATTTTATTTTCTGTTCGTTCGACAGACATAGTCCTAGAGATGTGACAATTTTAATCGAATTTTAAATCATTAATCTGTTTTTTCTTTAAAAAAAATATTTACAAATAAATATATTTTTAGTTTTCTTTAAACGGTTGTTTTTTCAGGTTCGTACCCCAAGGGTGACAAACGGAACCCTATTACTAAGTATCCGCTGTCCGCCTGTCAGCGGGCTGTATCTCATAAACGGTAATTGAAATTTTCACAGCTCGTCCCATCGTCGACGTCATCCTTGCTCACGCAAGCTTCGAGAACAAGAGCTGGCCCATACTAAATAAAAAAATAAAAAAAAAAACAGGAATCTGAATTGTTGTGTTAGCATAAGTACCTACTCTTATATGATACACGGGAGTGAATGCTAAATAGGGGGTAAGGTTATTTTCTAATTGAACGGTCGGTGGTCAATCTTGTTAATACTATCCCATCCCTAAATAAATACATAGAGCTCAAAGGTAGCCATGGCAACCAATCAATGGCACACAAGAGACAGTCGGACAGATGGATGTATCTCATAATCTCATATCATCACGCACGTCACATCACATCACACTTCACACTTCACATTTCACACTTCCTACTTCCTTCTAATATTAAATGCGAAAGTTTGTGAGAATAGGTAGAAATATGGATGTACTAGCTACCGCCCGCGGCTTCGCTCGCGTGGTACCTACCGGGATAAAAAGTAGCTTATGTGTTAATCCAGGTCACAAACTATGTATATTCTTAGTTTCATCTAAATCCGTTCAGTAGTTTTTGCGTGGAAGAGTAACAAACATGCATCCATTCATCCAGGACGAAACTTTGAATATACACAATTTGTGACCTGGATTAACACATTATGCAATTTTTTATACCGGTATACATTACACATCAAACAGCAATCACGACAACAAACACTTCATCAAACACTCTTTACACAAATTTTAAACCCTGTTCTGAAATTTAAATTTCCAAAATCATGCGTGAACTTGAACCTGATTTCAGTGTTGTTATGGATGATATTACCACGAAATCACTCAAATGTCTAGTATTACATTAAAACACTAGCTATGCCCGCGACTTCGTCCGTGTGGAATAGTGACTTTGGTCAGCATTTTTGGACATCTTTTGGTTTATTTTGGATAACAAACACAGGTCGTTTGAGTATTTAAAAAAAAACACAGTAATGCTTCTCTATACACGATATTAGACGTAAAGCCATCGGGGATCAAAGCATACAGGCTGCTAGAATTACTAACACATGACAGAGCCACATAGCTGACTGTGCGAAAAACAGCTAATACTTAGATCCACACCCACATTTTTTTGCGTTTGACCTTGGGCTTAAAAAAAACCTAACTTGAAAACAAACTAACCTATAAACTGAATACAATATGTATTTACAAACCCTTTAACTATGAACTTATCACAAACACTTAATTGGAAGTATACTTTCAGATTTTTACACATAAAAATCTTTATATAATAATAAAAGAGAAGAGCAAAAAAATATGTACATGTTTTTTTAGCAAAAATTTATTCAGTACCTAAAGCATAAAAAAGTTTTTTTCTGGATGTTTGGCGCGAAAAATGCTGAACGGATTTGATGCACTTTGAAAAATAAAAAAGCTTACTATCCAACTTACTAAATAGGCTACATTTTATTTCTCTACAATGTCTAAAAGCAGAATTATAAAAGAAAAACTAATCGGTCGCCTACCCTTCATGCCATAATAACAGTATAATATACAATGCTTCATACATTCAAATGGCGGACCTCCTTACCATACTTTCAAAACTCTGTTATGACGTGATTTTTGGATGTCACTTTTGTCACTTTCGATTCTGCCAGATTCTGTTATCTATATCAAAGAGTAAAGTAATAGACCATAAAGGAAATCTATATGATCTATTCACAGATGGGTCTATTAGTTTACTCTTTTATATTAGTCCACTACGAGACATAAGCCTCCCCTAATAAGTAGGGGGACATGCCCATAATCCCCACGCTGGGCATGCGGGTTGGGGATCGCAGCGCACAGCTTCTCGCACCACCGATGCTGCTGCCCGTTGGCAGCCAGGGTATCTAGCTATGCCGGTGTTAGGCTGCGCTATGCCACAATCAGCCAGCGGGGTGCGGGTGAGGTTGCACGCGGGTCAGCTAGAAAGAAATGCGTAACCTATACTAATACTTACAATATGTATTTAGTATAGGATAAAGGTCAACTTACATTGGTTACTAAAAATTTCCGAAACTGGCGTGATTCTTTAAATTAGCATAACTTTTTTATTTATGAATCGATTGACATAAAATAAACACTAAATGTTAAGTAAAGCTTACTACAATATATTTGTGAAAACAACATCTAAATCGTATAAGCCGTTTCTGAGATTAGCGTGCACTGACGCACAGACAAACAGATAAACAGACAAAAAATCTAACAATTGTTTTGGGACCCATTTGCGTGGGTAAAGGTACAAATAATATTTTTTCTCATATATCTTCTATGTACAGACAGCAATCGGTTACATTTTTATTATATGTATAGATTTTACCGACTGCATCAATGTCCATCTAGCTAAAGGTACCTTTCCCCATTCATTAAAATTGGCAAAAAGTCATCTTAATAAATAAAAGTGTAAAAAAATGTCATCCAACGAATCAATTCTCATTTATATCAACTCAATATACGAGCTCACACTTCATGGACTCATTTCACTATATGCCGATGATACCTGTCTCTTTTACTTTGGTAATTGTATTCATAGCATACTTAAACAGGCACAGGAAGATTCAAACAGAGAGATTTGTGTGGTTCCAAAGCAAATTACTTACAATTAACACAAATAAAACATGTCTAATTTTCAAATACAAAAATATAATTAATAGTAATTGTACCAGACCATGTGCCCCTGGTAATTGACGGGTAAATACTACAGCAGAAACAATCTGAGAAATACCTAGGATTGAAGCTTGATGACCTAAACTGGAAAATCCAAATAAGGTCTAAACTATCATCACAACTAGGATTGATGAGGAAAATTAAGCGCTGCCTTCCCCTGCGGGTTCGGCGATCAATATATAATTCACTGGTAAAACCCCACCTTCTTTATTTCATCGAAATATGGGGCAGTGAATTAGAAACAAATCTTAAAAACCTACAAATATCCCAAAATAAACTTGTTAAAATACTATTTCATCTAGATTACTTAACACCAAGAGTAAAAGTATACAAACAAGCACAAATAATGAATATCAAACAGCTTTATTTGTATAAGTATTTGACGGCCTCTGTGGCGTAGTTCGCGAAGGTCCGCCTGAGATGCAGAAGGTTGCGGGGAAGATGTGTGTGATCTTTCCAGCGAGTGTTACGATTATGTATCTGGTGAATTTTGATGAAAGTTATGCTTGTTTGTATAGTTTTGTTAAAGATTTTTTCTGATAAGTATGCAAGTACTTAAATAAATAAATATAAATAAATAATGCGGGATGTAATCACACAGCATCATGTACCCCCATAACTAAGTAGAGCTTGTATTATGGGAACCATATGATTGATATACTACACATATATTTTTTTGTAAATACATACATATCATACATAGAAAACACCCAGACCCGAGACAAATATCTACAGAACATGCAAACATTTGTCCCGCAGCGGGAATAGAACCCGCCTCTTGCGTCTCAGCCGTCTCAATTCACCCGTAGCGCCAAAGAGGTCATCGAGTAGAGCTGGCCTTATGGGTGGTTACAGACATGGGGGTTCATTATGAAGTACTTATAAAGGGAGTTGAACCTCATTTTAGACTAAGCCGATTTGAGAGGGAGGTTTCATCCCCTCTCTAAAAGAGTTATATATACCACTATGATCTGCTTATACTCGGTAACAGGATTGTTAATGTGTACCTAAACACTTCAAAAGTATCTAGGTATAGGTAAAGGAAGGTATTAAAAAAAAATACTGCGCAATTCAAATCAAATAACAATGTCTATTTAGATTTAAACCTTCGCGCCACTTATGTTTAATTTTCTCGTGCCTGCTTATACTGGTTTTTTGTGTCTGAATGGTCCCTACATCTGAGTAAACGTGTCCGTCGAAATTATATAGTTTTATTAAACCAAATTATACCTGGCCCCCTACATGGTCCTTCAAGATGGATACCATCACCAGTCAATATTATATGGAAGGAAGAAGTTTCCAGTACATTTGAACGTGTGGAGCGTAAATAAATGCAACGGGATTGCGCGTCACAAAGAGTGGTCGATCGAGTTCAAAGTCCAATGGTGAAATTCTTTGCGTAAAATGGAAAAAGTGTATTTAATTTGAACCCAACACTCTATCAGGTATAAATAGGTATTATTCGACGTTGTCATAAGGTTAGTAATTCAATACTATTAGCATTCTCATTAAATATTATTTGTCAATTTGTGTAATTTTAATGCTCGACAAGTAGATGGCACATCTTGACTGTTATAAATAGCAATTTAAGATAAATTCTAGTTATTATTTAATTATTTTTTTAATGTTGTATGTGCCAATTGTTGAAGTGAGCCTAATAATGTGATTAACATTCAGTTCAAACCAATTTATCATTAGTTTTTCAAAATTGTAATAACGGCTTTATTTTAAATAATAGGTACATCACGTTAATTGCCCAACGTAGCTTAATTTTATTAATCTGGTACTAATTTACGTGTAAAATCAATTTATTGCAAAGATTTAGTTCATTTGTTTTGTGTATCAGTCAATAGTGTATGTACAATAACGCTCATAATCGTATTCTACGATAGGTATCTTGATGTAATTTCAACATAAGTTTCTACGTACTTTATGTTATAGTCCTAAGTACATAAGTAAACATACCTGTTACATGTTACCTGTATCAGTTCCAGGTCGACCGTGCCCGTCTCCCAAAATGACCAAAGAAAAGGAATTAAGTAATTAAAAAATGTGGAAGTATCAAAGATCGCATAACGGAATAATTATCTGCGAAAAATGATTCTGTCGCGTGGAAGCTTTTGTGTGAGCGGTTTGATAACAAACGTTTGTTGATACAAAATCATATTGCAGCCTTATTCAACATCGAGCCTGTCACAAAAGAGTGATCCGTTATTCTTAAACGTGTCATAGATCAACTGAATAAAAATTTACGTGCATTGGAATCTTTAGGAGAACCAGTTGAGCACTGGGATACTCTTTTAATTTATATTTTATACAAATTAGACTCGAAAACATACCGTGAGTGGGAAGAACATAAAGGTAGATAAGCCGAATAGATTAGATTCCTCTCTTGAGTTCATGCGTAATCGCGCAGATTTAATTGAGACGATTAAATTGTCACAGAACCATACGTCTGGTAGCAAAAATGCGACAAAAATAAATACGGCATCTAAAATAAAGGCTATGATTTCTTATCAGAACGGTAATAATGAAAATAACTCAACTTCATCGTCTATGAAACCTTGTCCGTGTTGTGATGATGATCATAATTTGAATAACTGTCCAAAGTTTCTCGTGTTGAGCAGCGATACAAGTTATTGCCCCGATATAAGATTTGTTTTAATTGATTCCGTAGCGGACATTACGCTAACAAATGTAAAAAAAAGGCCTGGTTGTATGGTTTGTAAGCGTAAACACCACACACTGATTCATGTAAACGAATTCAGCTCAAGTGCAAAAAGACACAGGTGTCTATGCCTACATCTATAGCGGCTACAGCTGACTGCGATAACAACAGCGTATATAACTCGGTGCCTATAGCTTCTAATTCTCATAATTCGAGCGTCGCACTTACGGGGAGCATGACCACTGCCTACGAGGCGTTAGGACAGTGTGAGGTTTTATTATCTACTGCGCTAATTAAATTGCAAGATTGCAATAAACGCGAGGTCATTGCCCGTGCTATCCTGGATAGCGGTAGCACATCGTGTATAATGATCGAACGCCTTCATAAACAATTGAACTTACCAGCTGATCGCACCGATAGGATCGTTGTAGGTATATGTAATAAAACATCGAGCGTTAGTAAAATGTGTCGCCTGCCAATTAAATCATTATGTGAAAGTTTTTCAACTTATTTAAGTTGTTTTGTTCTGCCGTCGATTACTGATAACTTTCTTGGGTGTCAGATTGATGTTAGGAACTTGAACATTCCATCAGACATTTGCTTAGCGGACCCTCAGTTTTATTCGCCCGCCGCCGTTGATTTAATCATCGGCGCTGATATTTTTTGGGACATTTTAGGTTCGCAATGTATTAAATTAGGAGATGGGAAGTCGATACTTTATGAAACTAAACTTGGTTGGATACTTTCCGGTCCTGTGAGTTGCGGACGCGTATCTACTTCGCCACAAATAAAATTTAATTTTACTCTGATGATGACATTCAAAACCAATTTATGCGTTTTTGGGAGCTCGAAGAAGTTATCCCTCAGTCATCTCATTATTTTCCAGAGGAGAAGCAATGTGAAGAACATTTTATGAAAAACACAACTCGTCTCGCAGACGGATGCAGGTAACCACCGAGCTCGCCTCAGCTTGTATGCCTCTTAGAAAATGGAAGTCTAATGAGCCTCAATTGTTACTAGAACCCAATCAGTTATCGCCAGAATTAAATATCGAAGAAACTGACTTAAGTAAGACTTTAGGCCTCGGGTGGATTTCAGTTTCAGATCAGTTCTATTTTCCCATCAGTCCTACCATAGCCAAAGGAAACACAAAGTGTGATATTCTCTCTGCTATTGCCCAGATCTTTGATCCCTTAGGGCTCCTATCACCTTGTGTTATCCTCATGAAAATTATATTACAGAAATTGAGGCTACAGTGTCTGTCGTGGGATGAGGAATTATCACCAGAGATAAATCAAGCCTGGATTGAGGTGGTCGATAGCCTACCAGCTACTCCCTCACGAAAGATACTCATGTTTTGTTACTCCAGCACTGAAATGGAAGTTTGGACGTGTCACAGCCTTTATTCCTGGTCCTAGTGACGGCATCTGCCGCGCCGCAGATATAAGAACGGCCAACGGCGTCGTGTGACGAAGCTTCAGCAAGATTGTTTCGGCTGCTGCCAGAAGAGGATGTCTCCCGTTGAAAGACTAGCTTTCAACGCGCGGGGGCATGCTTAGATTTAAACCTTCGCGCCACTTATGTTTTATTTTCTCGTGCCTACCTACACTGCTTTTGTGTATCTGAATTGTTCCTAGATCTGAGTTAAACGTGTCTGTCGAAATTATCGAGTTTTAATATACCAAATTATACCTGGCCCCCTCCAATGTCTGTTTAGATTGATTAAATAAAGTGTTCTCTGCTTTGGCATTAATAACGACTTTTCGCGATTTTTGCTTATGCCAAATTTGTCATCTTTGTTAAAAAGATGACAAATTTGGCATAAGCAAAACTGCTGACATTAAATGAGAAAAAAGTTAATGTTAAAGTTTTCAGGGTTTTTATTGAGTAAAATAAACAATTAGTTTGTATTCCTACCATTATCGCTTATTAACACAATCGCAGCGAAATATAGGTGTTAATATAACAAAGCGTCAACCAAGTCACGCAGAAAAAAAAATCATATAAAAAAGTTATTTGCGACAATTTTGTATGGGATACAGCGTTGGTATATCAACTTTTAGAGCAAAGTAAAGGCAAAATATCCAAATAACGTTATGGCATGACCTCCCACACCCACGTCCGTTGTAACAGGCGAAAAAGATGTGTGTGTACGAGTACGACATCCACATTTGGCAGAGCTCTTCTTTGAAGCATAACCCTGGCCAAAGTAGGATGTTGATAGTTGCGGATAGTATGTTTGCAACGTCTGTGACTGTGACTGAGTGTGTGGACATAATGAAGTGCTGAAATGTTAAAAGTCCCTTGTAAAGTGTTCTTGATACTGGCGAAATTGTGGAAAATATTCCAGAAGCCATTGAATATTTTTTTATGAAATATAAAGTCCGGTGATGATCATTTCGTCGGCTACTGACATACTAAAGGGGTCCTCAGGTCACCCATCCAACGGTGACCGGGCGGAGGATCGCTTAGCGAGATAAGTTGACACCGCGTTCCGGTACCAAACACAACTCACAGCTGTTTATTGCGTGGCATAGAGTTATTTATTTATTCAACTTCCCCCTAACCCTTAACCCTAAATAATGTACCTTAGGAACATTGTGTTTTGTATTTAGAAATTAATTAATTTCCCGAAATGAGGTAAATTGAATGGGTTATTGTAAATTTGCCTTAAAGTAGTTCAAGGAGTTTTATTCGTGGGAGTGTGCGCTTAATAAAAATCTGTGCTTAACATTTCTATCACACCACCTCACCGGCTTTATAAGTCCACTTCTGGATATAGGCCAAGGGGGATATACCCATAATCCCCACGCTGGGCAAGCGGGTTGGGAATCGCAGAGCACGGCTTCTCGCACCACTGACGCTGCTTACTCCCCTGATCGCTGACACTCGTCATTTGGCTGTGCCGATGTAGGCTGCCCTATGCCGTAATCAGCCGGGTGCCAGTGCCTCGTTCGTTAGTAAGCAGGGTGCTCCGCGTCCAGGTGTGGTCGGCTTGTTTACCGAAGATGGATGTTGGAACCCCGTATTTATACCTAACCCATTTATTGTGTCGTGTCACTGTCGTATCCGACCGGAAATACCGAACCCAACGCGTATAGAACCAGATTAGGACCCACGACAAGTCTACTTCCCTCATACATTGACTATCTTAACGTTGACCTGAAAAATGGCTACTGTATTTTAACGCGTGTTTAGTTTTGCATCTCTTGCCATTTACCTCAATGTTCTGGGGATTCGTGAACAGCTATTATGTCGTACATAAAACGAGAATTTTAGCATTCTAGCGTCACCGTAGGGAAATATTTTTTTATCAAAAGCGATACCCCAGTTTCATCCCCTTGGATCACTTGGCAGAATTGGCACGCAATCTTTTCCATTCCAAAATGAGACCCCTAACTTTGGGGTCGTTCACCCGTTCTTACGAATCCGGGGACCGTGAGATCATTGACCCGCTGACGTCACTAATGTTTTGGGGTAAAGTCGAGGGTGCAACATATGAATGAAATGGTCCGTGTCTAACTGTCTTACTGCGTGTGCTGTCTCTAGCTGCAATAAAAAAGACCTTTGCATCTGGTGTAGATGAGTTATGAGCTTAGCCTTGTTTCATAAGCCGGTTTATAAGAATTGATAAAGTATCATTATTATTGTAATATCATCCGCCCACGGCTTTGCTCGCTTGGTACACGGTTAAGGCCACAACCTATATATATGCCAAGTTTCCGTTCCGTCGAGCCGTTCTGGCGTGAAAAAGTAACAAACATACATCCTCACAAACTTTCACGTTTTGACGTTACCGAACCGGTCAAACGAACCCGAATGGTGCCGCTTTGTCCGTCCGTCTATCTGTCACAGCCGATTACTACATAAGCTACATAACTTGAAATTTGGTATAGATTTAGAAAGAAAAGAAAGAAAGAAAGAAAAAGGTCCAAAATAAGAAATTTAAAAATTTCAAACTGGTGCCAATAGGTCGAGTGGCTTATCATATGAAAGGGGTCAATTAGCACAGCATAATGCAGTTTTTAATTATTTTTACTATGCATGGTTTTCATTTTATGATCAAAACTGTGTGCTATCAACCACACAGTCGAAAGGAGTATCAAATAAAAAGGCTTGATTTGATCAGTATATAACAGTTTTTAGAAATATTAAAGATATTTATAGAAGTATATCTATATTTTATGATGTGTATGTATTTACAAAAAAAATATATATGTGTAGTATATCAATCATGTGGTTCCCATTATACAAGCTCTGCTTAGTTTGGGGCTACATGATGCTGTGTGAGTACGTCCCGCATTATTTATTTATTTATTATTTATTTTACAGGAAAATTATAGCTAAGTCTCCAGCTAATATGTTTGTATAGAAACCTCAATAAATGTAAGGACACCTATGGTCAAGCCATAAAGCAAGTTACACCGTCAAATATGGTGTTGTCTGAAAGGCCCTAATTTACCCATTCTAAAGCCGATGTTTATTTTATTTTTCTATAGGGCGTACAGATTTTAATTACGAAGAAACCTTACTAATTAGTATCGCACGCCATTGACCTCACCCGCGAACCTATAATTAAACCTAAACCAATAACCATCCAGTAAAAATATACTGATTTGTCGTCTTATAGTTTAGAAGTGATCTTCTTCAGTCAGCAAAACTTAACGGTACGAACAAAGTGGAGTTATTCAGTCTATAACAATAAACAAATATTATTTTCAAAACTTACCATTAAAAGAACAATACTTGACACCCCTCGCACAATGGGGTGACTCGGCGGGGTGACACTTGTCATGACTGGGGTTGGCTTTGACACGAGAGTCAGCTGTGTTTTAGGATAGTGTATTATTAGAAGATTTTGTTTAACTTACCTAGAGACATAACTAAAAAAATACCAATTTTATATATAAAATAAAAAAATAAATAATGCTGGACACTATCACACAGCATCATGTAGCCCCAAACTAAGCAGAGCTTGTATAATGGGAACCACATGACTGATAAACTACATAGAAACATTTGTATTTGTAAATACATACTTATTATGCATAGAAAACACCCAGACCCGAAACAAATATTTGCAGAACGTACAAACATTTGTCTCGCGGCTGAAATCGAACCCGCAACCTTCTGCGTCTCGGCGGGTCTTCGCCCACAGCGCCACAGAGATCGTTAATATATCCATATTATTAAAACAGAACTCCACTCACTCACTAACACACTCATCACGAAATCTCAGAAACTACAGGGTTTAGAGATCTATTGCACAGGTATTCTTTGAAAGGTGTAGGCGCTCCGCTCACTAAGAACGACGATTTGAGGAAATTCAACCTCTAAGGGGTAAAAACGTTTGTATGAAAAATCGTATTCCTTGAACTTAGATACTTGGAACTTGGAATTTAATTGTTTAATCTTTAAGAGGGGAGATAGGGGACGAAATTTTCCATGGGAAACCAATCATTGCTTAAGTTGGAGATATAAAAGCTCATCATACCTATACTATTTTAGCCGGATGTAGACTTAATGACGGGTTACCAACAATGGGAACGGGAACGGGAACGGGAACGAAAAAGGGAGCGAGAGCAGGAATGGGTAGGCTACTTATGGGTTGGTACTTTTTATTTCATATATATAAAGGGTTCCGTGTAATTATTACCATTCCCGTAACCATTTATCGTGAAAGTACTACACAGAAAGCGTATAAACGCAAACAAAGTTGCGGGAAGGTCAGCTAGTATTCTATATACGTTAAGGATTTTATTTTTTTGACAATAAAAATATAATTTTCTTCGTTCGCGTGGTACCCGACTAAAAAGCCTAATCCAGGTCACATCTATATTCCAAGTTTCATCCAAATCCGTTCAGCCGTTATGGAATTGAGTGGGAACAAATATACTCATACACACAAACTTTGGCATTTGTGGTAACAGCCCAAACATTTCGACTCGGGCGGGAAAGAATTATATTCTTTGCACATGATCTATCTTTACTCTACTAGGTAGGGTTTATCTACATTTTTAGCGGCTCTTTAAAAACTGTAATATTTTTTAAATGGCTCCTCCGGCTCAAAAAGTTGCCCTGGTACTAGAACGATTCCAAGTAATTTTATCGCCGCATTGCTACGCCGTAGCTTGTCTACGCCGTAGGAATGAACTTTTATTATTTTTAGTGTCCGTTTTGTTCTACTGAGTAAACTAAAGATTTTTCTTTCTGACTATCTATGTATTTACGGCGTAGAATCGGGAAGTAAAAACTGTTTATTTTCCGGTGTGCGGTGTGCAGTTGTTATATACCTACTCCTACCTAGAAAGGAAGGAAGGGTCGATGGTGCGATGAAATAAAACAAGTTTTATGGGTTTTTATATATTTAGAACAAGAAATGTATAGTTACAACCATTGAGGATATTAAATATCATATCGTAAAAACTATTGTATAAAGTGGAGAAGAATCTTTACAACATTTTTTCCCATTTTTTTTATTTTTTTCCAATAAATTAATAATTCTAGACACTGAAATTTACGTGAAAATATTATTGAATTAACTTTAAAACAGCCAAGAAACATCTACAAGGTGTAAATATTTGGTTATTAATTCTTAATATAGGAATGATTAATTTATAATTTCTAGTTTCGAAAAAATATGGGGGTTGTAGAAATTCTTCAAAAGCATCCACTGAGTTGCATTCGCAATAATAAATACAATTTTGGAAAATTTCACAAACTCCACTAAAACGATCTTATAAATTATCGGGAACAACATTTAAGTCTAAAGACGACACTAAAACTGTAAATTTAAAGGCGCTCGGTATAATTATATCAATTTTCATGTATCAACAACTATTATTATAATAAAAATGATTACTGATATAATTATACCTTAGTATGGTCACCTGAAAATTAGTTAATAACTGATTAAACATAAAATTCGTAGCATTGATTAGTTACTTGACGAATAATTTTATATTTAGTCAAAATTTGCTAAATTTCCAGATGACCACGGGCGTCCAGCTTCACTACTATTTCTTGTGCAAATCAAGAATTCTTCACAAAAGCTTAAGAGGTAATTAATTATTTAAATCGACACAATAAGATATAATATAGAAATACCTAACGATTAGGTACAATATCAACTAAATCGGTTAATACGACCAACACATACGATCTACTTCTTAATTATTACAATAATTCATAAAAAGACAAAAATGAAATTTATTTTAACATTGATTTTTTTTTATTAAACCGGAAGATCTTAAGTGTTTTTTAAACTTTTTTTTCTTATTTTTTTTCAATTTTATAAAATACGTATTTGTATCAAAGTGAAGTCACCTAGTACGAATGAATTTGGCTGACCGAATCTCATAATTTCATTATAAATATCATTGCTTTCATTGTCTAAGTACATCTTAGCTGATGTTAAAATACTTACTCAATACTTTATATTTGAGAATCTTATCTTACGATGCATTTTTCTAATTAATTCCTATCTTACATTGAATATTTCGGAAGTTAGGTCGATGTGGGAGATCTAGAAGTGACTTCCGGATCCGGACTAAGGTGATGAATGGCTACGTAGGTACAGGAGTATCACAAGCTACTCAGCACTGAGGTTCGCTCCCATCACGCTTTTTGAATAGTTTAATGTGAGTATTCGCTGCGTTTGACTTGTGTCGCGCGACGTCACACTATCAGGTACATATGAGACTCCGTATAGGCTGAACACTGGCGGAATGGGAACGCAACCTGCACTCAGGAATCAACACCGAGAACGAACTCTAATAAATAGACAGTGAATTTTGATATTACATGATATTTATTCATTTAAATTCGAAACTATTGGTAATTTAATTTTTACCCAACCTGGACCGTGCCTTATTTACATATTTATTGCAATCTGTTGTTGTCCACGATAGTCTTAGTTTAGTCAAATTATAGTCGGATTTAGGCATTTTACATCCGGTTTAGCCCGCAATTCTTCACTGTCTATAATGATCTAGGATTTCGATACGTCATGCAGAACACGATTTCGAAAGTCGAGCGATGATCGTGCGTGGGATAGCTCGCTGCGGCTGTTAATAAAATAATCGAATAATCTAAAAGCTACGACTAGAGAAACGGATCGAAAATACGAAGGAAGTACACGATGAGCAAGTATTAAAGTACATAATTTTATAACAGCCTTCAGCGAAAGGTTGTGTGGATAGGGATCTGTGGCTTAGTAACATTTAGTCGATGTCTCGAGTGCGGCGCGTGAGATATTTCAGTCGATTGTATCTATCTATCTATCGCCCATTTAGATGCGCCTTGGATCGAGCACTGCGCGACTCGACACTGAAATATCTCGCGCGCAAGTTTCTAACTTATTTATTCCTATGGAAGATTTGACTTCTTGTGTCTTATCTATGGGAATGTCTCGGCCGCGAGTCGCTTTGTGCAGCGGCCGAGAGTTCCGTACACGAAATCTGCTTAGAAAACTCTAGATTATATCCCAACCCTATCTATCACCGTTTGGACAGTTGACCCGCGTGGTATTCAATTGATTTACTTATTATTTATGGGCTTTCGACCATTTGTACGCGCGAGTGCATGATTTAATTACAGAACAGAGAAGTAAATATTAATCTTTTTAAGCGTTGCCCGTGCGATGTAGCGAAGCACGGCTCTAAGCGTATTCCGTCCAAACTCCAATATTTAACTGATTCTCTGTTCTGTGATTCGACTTAACCATTAAATATCAAGACAATTTTGTCTCAATTTACACATTTATTTTGCTAATTTCACAGCCACATTGTAATTAGCCTATGCGTATTTAGAGTATTGTTTCTGTGTTGCCAATTAATTAGATTTAAATATTTATTTTTATCTTAAATTTTTCATAAAAAATGCGTCAAAACACCGTTCAAAAAGTAGCCGTATGCTATGATAATAGGTCTGATTCTCCCTTGTCACTTACTGGGGTTCGTTTCGCGGCACTGCTGTATCTACAACGCTATTTTTAATAATCTTGCAGATACAAACCAGTTTGATTAAATTTTTAATAGCTTTTTATTAAATATTTGGTAAAATTTATACTATTTTTGAGAATATTTTATTTATAAGTTGAAAATAGATTTAGTTTAAATAGCGATAGGGAAGGAAGATTTGTTTCGTAAATAGATATATTAGCTATTAAAATTGTAACCTATTTTGAGCAGAACATTTTGCGCGCCTGCCTTACCACTATGAAGATATGAATTACAGTATATTTTATTTAAAATACATATAAAAATATCAAGTTAAGATTACCCGTGAGAAAAATGGTTTAATTATTAAAATTCACAATTTATTTATTGCTTTTTCCATTACGTTACTATCCGGCCGGGGCCACTACTCTATTGAGCACTATTAATAATTTATTAATTATTCCGAGAGGGGGTTACGCGCAAAACGCCCTACCGATGTAAGTGACTCAACTAGCTTACCGAATGACTTACGTTCCTTTCCAAAATATGTTTGCTTTTAATATTATTTATTATCTAAAAAGTCGATGAGTTATTATTATTACTTGGTGTTTCTTGTTTCGATTCAAACGACGTATTCCTATCTTTCACACAAACGAACGTTCCAATCAACGAATCGAACCGAGCGGGGGATTGTGGGTTTGTATGTCCGGAGGTTTTTATCCTTCATACAAAATAAAGCCAGTTTCTAATTATTATATTTTATTATTATTATTGCTTTCAGAGGCGGAAAGAGTATTTATACTTAAATATTCAATTCACTCACTTTTACCCCCATCTGATATAATTATTTAGTTGTATTCGAAACCAGAAGAGGTTTTTCACAAGTTATATACAACTTCTGGATATGATAAAAAAACTGACTTTATTTTTATACGAAAAAATTTAAATTTTTAAACAATATTGCCTATGGTATCCGATCCGCCCGATACAATTTACCTAATATATTAATCAATTCAGGACTATCCAAATAGAGTACTAAAAATGATAAATACATACTAATAATAATAAATTATTGAACCACACCTAGGATAAATACACATAAAATACATTGATTGCACATACACTAAAATGAATAAGTAAATCTAAACAGATAATGCATGAAAATTATCAATACTTCGATTAAATCTTACATGTCCGTTGATGCGGATTGAACGAAGTAATTGAATTTTTCATGCTGTTTTTAACACAATACGATACAACAACAATTTAACCTAATAAACTACGGATAAACTATAATTATAATTGTGCTGTCACATACATTTACGATCCATCGTTCACTTTTAATAATAAATACAATAATTATGTATATGTAATTAAATTAAACATTTATATTGTTTCGTCCGAACATCATCTCGTGACGTTAGCGGGCGAAACAGGTAACTCACTAATTGACTAAATTTAACACAAATACATCTACTAATAATACTAAAATTTGAATGTAAGCATATTTAAGCTGTATGAAAACAAGCATTTTTTTTATTTTTTTTTTAAATTAAGAAGAAAAATGTGTGTCTACGCGCGGATTAACGAATAGTTTACAATAAATAGTAAATGAACTCGGCTAGTGCCGATCCCTCTACTTGACACTTTCATTGTCAAACATCTCTTCGAGCCATTTATTTAATATATTTTTATTAAATTACCAACTATTAGTTATTGCACGTTTTACATTTACAATAAATATATAAATACTTGTAAATTTAATTTTTAATCTCATCTTTGGTTATTTTATGAGTACCTATTAATATTTGAAACGTTACAAAACTGTTTTTACATAATATATTAAGTATATATTTTTTTTACAAAAATCGTTTTAGGGTCGTTAGGACGGCACAATATTAAATCTATTCAAGTTCGATGTTCATTATAGGTCATGTTGGGTCGAGATAATTATGATATTGTGACTGGTGACGCTATTACGCGGCGCTATTATTTACTTTTATTAAAATTAACCAACTTTTTTATTTACAAATTTTTATTTAGACTAAGGCTATTAAAGCCTCTTTCGAATAGACGCAGGTTCGCATCCATACATTAAATTATAACAGGTACCGATTCTGTTTTCACATGATACCGATCATTCGATATCTTAGAGTAAGGTGTATTCCGTTTGACACCATTTCCGCATTGTTGGAGTGCTCGTGGCGACCTCGACTAGTCCCGTCTCGTTCCCCCGGCAGGCGTCCCGCCCGTCCCGGCCGAGGCCCGGGAGCTGCCTGCATCGATTTCCCTCCCCCTTCGGAGTCTTCCGGAGCGCTGTGGCTTCGGTTGCGTGTCAATCCCAGATCACATACGACAATGACGATGAATCTATCATTAAGCGTATTACGTCTTCAAAATTTATCTCAAAAATTTCTAACCTAACTACCACTCCGTCGGCGGGAAGCCACCGTCGCGCTGTTTAGCCGTTTTTAAAATTTTATCAAAACCTATCACAGTTTGACTAGTTTTCATTCTTAAGTTTAATATTATGATTAAAATATACGTATTAATATATATCTTCGAATCTTTAACAATATAACACTATTTTACTTCGGATGTGAAGCCTTGACGGCTGCAGTACTAGCTACGAGTATTTAAGTGAGCGAAACGGATGAACATACGTCGATATATTTGGCAAATTTTGTTCGACTCTAGTCGACACCGGCCCTAAACGTTACAGTAACGTATGTACCAAATAGTACTTATACGATATGATCGCATACAAAATTGGAGCATAGCATTTAGGCTATTATTGCTAATATTATTTTTTATTATATTCGAAAACTATTTCTCGATAACCACAACCGTTCATAAGCGAAGTTTAATATCATTATTTTGTTATTGACTATTACCAATATGTATGGTTCAAGTCTGGCTTGAGTGAGCATCACATGCTCAAAGTATTATTGCGTGCTCGACGGCGCCGGCCGGCCGCCATCTTATCCGGACATGCGCGAGGCTGTAGGAAATCCGCCATTTTGATAGCCCCGATACTTAACCCAATTTCTCGTCTCGATCGACGCCCGGAAAAATGGCGACCGCAGCCGAACAAAGGGCCGCACAAAGAGCGATACTATATCGAACATTCTAGATTAATACAAAACGCCCACCCGAAGGCGAGCCGCCGGGAAGACAGTCTGTCGGGTGCTAGAGTCACTTTCTTCACAGCCACCTTAGTGTCGGTAGCGAAATCGCGGCTTCGTCAGCCCGCGAGGGTGCGGAGTCGGCATGTATGGGTGCGTGCCTGCTGTGCCGTCCTACCGGCCGGGGCGCGCCGGCCGCGGCCTCTCTCTTAGCCCCTTAGATGGTCTTGATCTTGTTGGTCTTGAAGCTGACCTGCAGAACCCGGTTACCCAAGGTGTAACCGTTCAGCGACTGGATAGCCACCACAGCCTCGTCGTAGTTGGTCATAGTTATGAACCCATAGCCCTTGCATTTGTTTGTCTGGAGGTCGCGGATCACCTTTACGCTCTGCACGGCACCGAAAGGCCCGAACAGCTGCCAGAGCACGTTCTCCTCGGTCTCGGGAGCAAGGTTATACACGAAGATGCACCACTCGGAGCCGACGGCACCGGGCAGCACGCCGCCGAGCAGCTCGCCCGCCAGCGGGCTGTAGCGCTGCAGGCCCTTGTTGATGGCAAGGAGCGACTTGCCTGAGCTGAAGCGGCCCAGCGGAGCCGGGAACCGCAAAGCGGCCGGCAAGTACGCTGCCAGCGGGGCCAGAGCCTTGCCGTTATTGCTCGGATTGTTAGCGAACTTCACCGTTATCGGCTCAGTCGCGCCTTTTGGTACAGTACCGTTCAGTTCCTGGATCGCACGTTCGGCCTCCACGCGCTGATCGAATCTTATAAAACCGACGCCTTTAGACAGACCTTGTTCTCCTCCGTTGAAGGGGCGCCCACCGGAGTTCTCGCACAGGATCCGGGACGTGATGATCCTCCCGTACGGGCTGAAGAGGCGCTCGAGCTCGATTTGTGTCATCGTCTTAGGCAGGCCGGAGACGTACAGGTTGGCTCCCTTGATAGCCTCGCTGCTGGGACGGGCGTAGGACACTTTGATTGTCTTGTTCTGGAGGCGGAGGCCGTTGAGGGTGGCGATGGCCTTCTCCGCGTCCTCGGGGCGGTGGTAGTTGACGAAGGCATAGCCTAGGCTCTGCCCGCCACCGTGAAGGGCATGGTTTAGAGCGTCCGGGAAGGCAGCGCCTTTGTTCCGGATCAGCTTGCAAGACTCCACCTCTCCGATGCTCGAGAATAAACTCCTGATCTCCTCCTGAGTCATGCTCTGGGGCAGGTAGTTTATGATGAGGTTAGTCTTGGACTCCTCGCCGGAGCCATTCTGTTGTTCGCTGTCTCCCTTCGACATGGCTCAAATCATAAACGGAAAGAACGAAAGGGAAATGAAAAACACGGTAAAAGAAAAGGCACGTCCGTACGGTGGGCGCGCAAGACCGGTATTGAGGGTTGGGATCCATGGTAGGGCGCGCATGCCCGCGGCGATCGACCGCGGGTTACGTAACGCGGGGTTGTTCACCCCCCGGTGGTATACTGTCCGAAAAAACCAGATCCGCCCCGCATCGATCCACTCCACCGCCCCCGCCCACCCCTTGCACTTGCTCCGCACTCACGGGGACAATGATCGTGCCTTACCTTACAGTAATTGGGCTACCTAACGTAATACTCAACGTAAGCGAAAACTTTTGGACTTGAAATAGTTTTAGGATCCGCTCGCCTTGCCCTTTTAACTTGATAGTGAAAAAGAATGCCATTTGACAGTCACGTGCTTGACCTAAATTTGGTGTCGAAATGCTTCCTTTGTCTCCAAACGAGGACACAAATGTACTCAGGTTATTATAACAAGATACTTAAAATTCTCTTATTTTTTGTCGAAGAAGTATAAAATCAAAATAAAGAAGGCTTTTATAAAACTTCCTTAAAAGGTTAAGGAGGGTCGTTGGCGTGCTCCCGTTTTCCGCGATTTCCTTTGTCTGAGTTTCTAGGAAGCGTTTTCCTATAACAATGCGAGTTGTCTACTTATTTAGTTTCCCTGGAATATTGTACGTGCTCTATTATCAAAAGGAATTACTTCAATGTCTCTATAAAAAGATGTTAGGACCTATACTCGAAAATAAATTAGTGAATTACGATTCTAAAAAATACTCAAATCACCTTCTTTAACCTTCTTCTTCTTCTTGGCTGGTGTCGGAGATTTTAGACTTTTTAAATTTAGACTTCCCGAAGGCTTCCATACCGAAGGCCTTCGGGAAGTCTAAATCCTTAGTTTGTTGTAGTTGTAGTTGGCCGAGACCATCATCTTAACGTGTCGTCCGAAGAGCACTCAGATCTAAATACCACTAAACAGTCACCCATCCAAGTAGTGACCAGGCGTAGTGTTTCTTAACTCAGAACACCGAAGTAACCCACAAACGCTTGAAAATATCAACATTGGTAATTGTCAAAATGTAACTATTTATCAAAAGAAATAATGATGAAACAAGTTAAAATTATAAAAAATACTGCATCCAATTTGTTACTTTGATTCATGCTATGAAAATGCAGGGTTTAGCCCTCGCTTATGTTACCCCTTAGAATTATATTATACGGCCGACGTGCCTCTAAGGCATGAACCGTGACCACTTCCGAGGTACGAACAGATGTTCATTGGAGTCATTTTGAGCATCATAGGGTAGTTTTAACAGAGTACCTACCATTTCTTTTGAAGTTAGAAAGTTTTGTTCTTAGGAAACTATTAGTTTATTTTGCATTTGCAATTCCCAAGGCACGCTTTCAAGGTGCGTATGTATAACGCTTTGAGAGCTGAAACAACGGCGTACCTGCCGATGGACTAGCTCCTCGGGCATGGCTTGTATCGACATACTCTAGGTTCGCAGTCAACATGTTAACTAGGGTAAGTAGTGCAGCAGACAGAAACATTTACAGCAGACATACATTTTTAGTACTGTGTGACTGATGATAAAAAATGTATTTTCAAAAGCTTCTCGTGCTGTTTAATAGCTTGCTGATATCACCCTGTGGTTCATCCCCTTCACAGAACCCTATCTGTCGTGTCCAGCTTTATCTCAACAAAGAGCCCTTGAAATATTTGAAATATTGCGAATTAAAAAATACCAATTACATTTCTTTTGTAAAAATCTTTTTGTTAAGTTAAAACTGTTATGAGAATAAAATTGCTTTACTGAAATTGCGACGTTCTAAGTATTCTTTTGATTAAAATATTTTCAGTCTCTCTCTAAAAGAGCTATAATTTACTTTTGTACCTATTATTTCTTAACAAGAAGTTACTAAAATTAGGTTCCTACTTATATAATTAGGTAAATACAGATATTAAATAACGAAACAGTTTTTATTTATTTATTTATTATAAACAATTTCACAACGTGTTTAATGGCGTATTTAAACTGTGTTTAATACAACATCATCCTGAAAACCACATTGGTCAGGTATGACTGGTATAACTAGGTATTGTATTATGTTGTTTTTGGTTAATGAGGGTGATTAATACGTAAATAATTATGAGGGTGATTAATCACGTAAATACTCTGCTGGTCGCTCTAATAAATTTCTTATAATTTATCTTTTAATATTATAAATTAATTATTCTATTTTTCTGTTTTATTTCAAATTTTAAGTAATAATGTGTGTGTTATGGATTGCGTAATATGAAAAAAAAACGATTATATTTTATTATTAATTTACAAAATAAAACTGAATAATTACGGAACATATAGGTACACTATTATTTATACTTGTAAAGTCTATTGTGAAGAGGCGTCAGAGCGAGCCATAAATTGAAGCTCAAAGCGAAAAGAACAAAAGCTTCGGCACACGGGGGTGAGTTACACTGCATAAACTAGAGATTGTTTTACATGGACACGATTGTTCAACCCATAATCATTTAAGAGGATAGATTATAAACATGTGAAGATGTAAATATTTGTTCTTCTTGTAAGCTACAACCACTGAAGATATTTAGTTTATGCATATTTGTACCAGTAATATTACCTTTAAGCTATTTTTCCGAGTACCACGCGTCCAAAGCCACGGACGAAAGCTAGTGCTTATTATGTAAAGTTCAAGCTAACTTTCGACGGTCCCTGCGGGGTAGCGGGTGAAGACCCACCCCCTCTCCAAGGGGGTTTGATTCCCGACGCGAGACAAATGTTTGTTGATTTGCAGTCTCGGGTGTTTTCTAATAATGATGATTGTGATTAGGTGGTTATACAACAAAAAAATAAAATCGGCATCCCTTATTTTTCAATATTTAATCAACTATCAACTCCTGCGGATCCAATACATCTATTTTTTTATGATATTGTTGAAGCTACCTCGCATCGGGAATATTCGCGGAAGCGCGCACGTACGGATTTCATGAAGTTATGCGTAAGAGAGTCGCCTCCCTACTCAAGCGTGCGCGAGGTAGCAGCAACGACATCCTTCAAATGATTGTTTCGAGATCGGACTGTCCAATCCAGTATCGGTGGATCCAAATTATGTTAGGTAGTAAGTAGCTGATTTTATCTGAAATAAATGGTTATAATAATAATAACACAAGCTCTGCTTAGTTTAGGGATAGATAAATAATAAATAAATAATAAATAATGCGGGACGTAATCACACAGCATCATGTAGCCCCAAACTAAGCAGAGCTTGTATTATGGGAACCACATGATTGTTATACTACCCATATATATTTTTTTGTAAATACATAGACATAGAAAACACCCAGACCCGAGACAAATATCTAATGAACATGCAACTATTTGTCCCGCAACGGGAATCGAACCAGCAACCTTCTGCGTCTCAGGCGGACCTTCGCCCACAGGGCCACAGAGGCCGACGTTGTGATAATGTCGAGCATTAATTATTAAAAGTATTTTACCAAGTTCGTATTGTACGTAAACGTTCGTATTTGTTGTGCTCAACCATTTGAGTTTGCAAAATCTAAAGAAAGAAATGTCTAGTGCCCGAATACTGGAACAATTCGCAAATACTTGAGCTTTTAAGTGGTGATAAAATTGACGTTTCAGTAACGATTCTGAAGGGTAGCGTCTCAAAAGGATTAGGGATGACGAATGAAAAATTCTAATTAGTCCGTCATTTAGGTACATTATCAAAAAATAAAAGACATGTATTTTTTCTTTTCTAAATTAAACAAAAATTACAAAGATATAGTCATTGATATACGTGTAGTTCCGCGTGACGTCACGGCTTAGTACACCTTTTACCTAGCCGTGACGTCGCGAGCCCCCACTCCCGAACTTTGACGCTCTTTATCTCCGTCAATTTTTATTTATTTTATAAAATAAAAAATACGTGTCCAATATTTTTTGTTGATCTATCTGACGGACTAATTGGAATCATTATTTACTTACCCAGTCGTCATCCGTATTGCTTGAGTAACGTGTTTGTATTCAGGCGTAGGTAGGTATTTTAAACAGGGTGTCTTCAACTGGCATTTCTAGAACTCTGTGATATCTGCAGTTGCAGCCATACTTCTGCATAGGCTGAGTTACCTCTTTGCGTCACTGATTCCTCTTATTAGATATAAGGAAATTTAGTTTTTGTTTAATTTTGACTCAGATGTTCTTTTATCTTTTTTGACTAGACCTCATTGACGTAATGGGTGGAAAGTGTGCCTTTATAAACTCCTTGCCTGTTGCCTAGCCGAACTGCCACTTACACAGTCGATTTTCGCCGTACGGCCGAAATGGTGCGGCTATCGTCACCCGTGTCAAGCCCGCATTAGATCTGTTTTGTTATGTAATGTTTGTTCAAAGTAAAACTATAATAAACTACCGGATCTTAAGATCTTGCCTGGCCCACATAAATTAATCTTGGCAAGTAACCAAGTACCTTGGGACCTTAAACCCAGTTGTAAATCCCGGGTATCGATCCCGGGTCCCGGATTCCAGGCACAGCTGTGTCGTTGACCCGGATACACGTCGATAGAGGGAGCAAGAGAGGGGGGAGAGTTATTGCGATGGGTGCTGTGCGCGTTTCCATTTGCGATGCGGTTTTCGCAATATAATTTATTAGTCCACCTACTTAAATTGTACTTTACCTACTTTTTTATCATCATCATTGTCAGCTGCAACAATCGGATCTGACGAATGACCAGCACTGGTTGTTCTAATCAGCACAGAAAATGCTGAGTCATGGACCAATTTTCAGCAGTAGACAACCTTTTTTTATAATTATGTACACGTACTTACTTTGTCTGTTGCAAAAAAAAAATATATATTCAATAATAATCATTAATCAATAATCATTTATTTCGTACCTTACAAGAATTCCGTCATTTCTAAACTTTAACAAATAATATTAACATAAATGAAAACAAGAACATAATATAAATTTTAACATAAAATTTTAAATTATAATTATATAATAGTTAAAAAAAATAAAAACAATTAATTACTCACTTTTACAGGCTCAGAACTCGTCGTAGCTGTAAAAGCTGCAGTCAATAAGCCAGTGCTTTAGCTTACACTTCATGTTCAGTTTATGTACCCACTGCTGGGCTTTTTATTGATTGTGCCACTCGACCCTGTGCTACTCTGAGCTAGCCGCCCGCAGTCTTTCTAATATCATCGACAATTCAGAAATCGGAATCCGCAAAGAATCACACTATAATAAGTATTATAATTTGTAAAATAATTTTTTTTCTGTGTGTTGTGTTGATACTTCAGATAACAAATCAATTTTAGATGGTAGGTACGAAGTTAGACGACCATTATTTTTTTTTTATTTTATAATTAGTAAGGCCTTTAAAATAAAAATTAACTGTCGCGCGTGTTTGTCGCAATAACTCGAAAACGGCTTGACTGATTTGAATATTGTTTTGTTTTGTTTCCCTTGATTCAGGGGTGGTTCAAGAAAGGAGAAGCTTATAATAATGTGGGCTGATGCTGCTAAATCTGTGGAAGAGTCCTCAAGAGCACCCATGGTTTTGGCAGAAGGCACTAGGACGGAACATCGTGGTGGTTTTGTCCGAGTCTGGCATAATCATTCTGTTACCCCGTAATGGAATGGTATCCATGAGAATTTCCCCACGTTAAAAAAAGGGGTGGTTTAAGAAAAACCCAAAGGAACAGCATAATAATAAAAAAAATCCAATTTGGTAAATTGGGGACTTTTGTACGAACTCTAGAATTTGGATAGGATATCTGTTCATCAGCTCAGCTGATCAGCTTGTTCTAAATCAATATTTCTCATTATAAAACATTTCCACGGTATTCAATTTATACCCCCTGCAATGGAAACAGACCGCCACCCTCGAATCGTGACTGAGAATGTACAACCGTTACCCCCTAATAGACCAATTCATTGCATTCTCGTATTTAACTCCTCGGTATAAAGTCGAGAATCGCTAGACTTAACACAACCTTTATAAAATTAACCCCCTTTCAACCACTAAACCGAACTACGCTCTATATACTATACTATAAAGTTGAGAATGGTTTGCTATTGAAGACTAAATTGGCTGTGTTTTCCGTGTTAGTATTTAGAAGGAAAATAAGCCTTATTATTGTGTACTTAAGGGTAGTTTTTGTTTAATAAATGAATTGTAAGCTTTGTGGGTAGTTTTGCAAAACTTTATCTTTTTCGCGATGCCTGGTTTTTCATCAGGAAGAGTATTTCCATGAAAATTGGATTTATAAATGTGTTTACCGGAAAAAAGTACTGACTTTTTTCTTGTACCTACTTTTAGTCTTTTTCTGTACCACTGACAACGTGTATGCATGGTGCAATTTCGTGGTGATGAGTAGTTAACACGTTGACTGCGGGCCGTGGGCATGGCGCCTAGTATCAGCAGCGCGGCTAGAGCAACTTTGTGTTTAGTTGTTTTCAGTGTTTCTATAACAACAACACCAGCCTATATCAGTCCACTAGGTACTGGACAAAGGCCTCCTCTAATAAGATCTCTCTATCCATAATCTCCACGCTGAGCATGCGGGTTGCGGATCGCAAGGAATAGCTTTCACACGGCCGACGCTGCTGCCCATCACCAGCCAGAAGATGTAGCTGTGCCGGATGTAGTGTGCGCTAATGCCGCAATCAGGGCGCCAGAGCCCTGTTTCTTATCTAGTAGGGTGTGGCAGGGTGCACGACGAGCAGGTGAGCTTGGCTTGGGTTGGAAACGCCCATTAAGGCCGAAAGCGTAACTAACAAACAAACTGACTTTCGCAAAGGCCTGTAATCGAATATGAAAAGAGCCTATGTAAAGTAGTATGAGCTAGCTATGCTTGGAGTTTCTCTGAAGAATAGAATCCGCAAGAGCCTATCCGACACAGAACTAAAGTTGTCGACATAGCTCAGAGAATTGGTATGCTGAAGTAGCAGCGGGCTGGCCATCTACCGAAGAGCCGACCACCGTTGGGTAAATGAGTTCTTGATTGGAGACCGCAGCTCGGCAAACGTAGTGTAGGACACCCTATGGCCAGGTGGAGTGACGATTTGCGAGGCTGCTGAAGAAAAGTTGCTGCTAGAAGCTGGATGCGTCGAGTTGAGGACAGGGCGTAATGGCGCTCATTAGGGGAGGCCTGTACCCAGCAATGGACTGCTATATGCTGATGTTGATGATGAGGTAAAGTACTAAAATATAAAAAAAATATGATCAAAACATGTAACTAACCCCACTAACCAGAGGATTTGTCAAAACGTTGCGACATTGATCTGCTTTGTCCGAGGATTACCGTATTGCCAATGCTTTACCCCCTACGAGGGGTTTATAATGCGGAGTTATGCGACGTAAAATATTACGGCGAATATTTGCATGTAGGGTAGAATAGGGTGGTTTGTAGAGAAAATAGTATGATTATAAATAAATAAATAATACTGAACAATTTCATTCAACATTATGAAAGTAGCCCCAAAGTTAGCAAGCTTGTGTTATGGAAACTACATGATTTTTTTTGTTATGGAAACTACATGATTTTTTTTTACTACTAGTATAGTTTTTGTAAATATATTACCTACATATAATCCAGATGTTTTCTATGTATATGTTTCTGGAACCAAGACAAATATTTGCAGAATAAGGTGCAAACTTATCCCGCAACAGGAGTCAAACTCGTACCTTTGCCTATACCATAGATATAGGATGACAACTAGATAAAGTCTTAAAATTAATTACGGCTAATATCTACTTTCTTATGTCCAATATCATCAGTTAGAAAGGGATGCATACATATATCAATGCGACTTCAAAAAGTTAATCGTACCAGGGCGCTCGAACAAATTTCCATGCAGGTTAATCATACAAATGCCCTGGTACGAAGTCGCAGAAATCGCATTGAGATAAAGTATGCATCTCTTTCTAGCCAACATATATGGACATAAGAAAGTAGAGATCTGCCGTATGAGTTAATGTTCAGGGCATAAATGAATTAAAGGACTTCTTCTGTGCTTTAGTCCTATTTCTTTGGCCTATACGTCCGTTCTACCACCGAGCGTCAAAAAAGCTTGTCGTCACGTCACGTCAAAATATTGAAGAAAATGTTGATATTTTGAAAGTTATTTATCGCTCTCTAAATGTAACTACTCTAGCACATCCAACTAGAGTGCTGTGGGGCATAACATATCACATTCGTGAATTTTACGGCGCACCGGCGTCGTCGGAACTCAAACTAAATAATGTGTTATGCCTGTGTAAATTATGTCGTCTAACCTTTTTGCGTTCACAGCTTAATATTTTTTTGAGAACCGTGGTGGCCTACTATTTTCTCCACCTTCCATAGATCGTGGATCATGGGTTCGAATCTTGGTCGCCGACTATCGGTTTTTTGTTTGGAAAAAATTAAGTGCATCGTGAGTACGGCCACCCACGGCCTAGTACCAAAAGTACTTATTGACCTGCGGGGTGATCGGCTAACTCTGTTGCAAACCATAGTTATAGAAGAGAACTAGATAGTCTTAAAATTCAATACGGCTGATCTCTACTTTTTTATGTCCAAAATCATCAGTTAGAGAGGGATGCATACCTACAATTATCAATTAATGCGACCTCAAAAAGTTAATCGTACCAGAGGCCTCATTTACTAACTCAGTTGCAAACCAAAATGATCAGCACCGGACCTTTATTTGCCAACTTTGCATTTCTTCTGTCGAAATTCGAAGAACGTCAGTTGACAAACTGTCAAAGTTTGTAAAAACAGGACCGGTGCTTATCATTTCGGTGTGCAACTGAGTTAGTAAATGAGGCCTCAGGGCGCTCAAACAAATTTCTTTACAAGTTCATACAAATGCCCTATTACCAAATCGCAGAAATCGCATTGAGATAAAGTATGCATCCCTTTCTAGCAAATGATATATGGACTTAAGAAACTAGAGATCAGCCATATGAGTTGACGTTCAGAGCATAGTGAATTTTAAGGCTTTATCTAGTTGTCTTCTATGTCTGTGATCGGTGTCAATCATTGCTGTTTGCAATAGAGTTAGCCGATCATCCCGCTGACCATGTCTTTCTATGCCGGCTATGCTGAGAGGAGATGATGGTATAGGACTAGGTGCTACAAGTCTACCCCATCTGACCATGTCCCAGGCACTACAGCGTACCCAACAGTGAAAAAACAAATTATAATATCATAAAGCTCCAAACTAAGCAGAGCTTGTTTTATGGGAACTACAATACATGACTGAATACATAAATAATTTAATTTAGAAAACACCCAGACCTGAGAAATATTTACAGATACAGATAAAATCGTCTCGCGGCGGGATTCGAACCCTCAACCTTTTACTTCTCAGGCGGGCATTCGCCAAACGCCACAGAGGTTGTGAATAATAATATCATATTAGTTTTTTTTAATTCAACCTGTATCGTCCCACTGCTGGGCAAGGGTTTCCCCCAAATACCGTCAAAGTCAAGTCAAAGTCAAAGTCAAAGTCAAAGTATATTTATTGCTTGAAATACATGTTGTTTATAGATGTCAAACTTAATTATTGTATCCATGTATTCTACCCCAATTAGGCATGCAATTATTATATCACATTACATTCAAATTAATATAAAATTACGATTAAATAACTAATAAATTAAGACAATACTTCTACTATATTAATATGCAATAATAAAAAATAATAAACGAACAAAAAAATATATATTATTATTTATCTATTAAAAATATAAAAAAAAAACAAACTAAAATTAATTTAGGAATTTGCTAAATCCTTGTCAATTAGGAATTCATGAACGGTGTAATAGCATTTTTTTGTTAATAACGATTTTAACTTACTCTGAAACATCGAACGCTGTAGTTGCCTTAATGATTCGGGTAATTTATTGAATAAAGATGGAGCCATACAAAAGATACTTTTGCGCATCATTGTGGTTTTGGCGCTGTGGACTTTATTGTTATCACGTCTATTACGAATAACTATATCAGACGGACGGCAAAACAGATCTGGATTCTTTTTTACAAACATAGCCGCTTCCAAAATATACAGCTACGGTACAGTCAAAATATTATAGGTTAAAAAGAAAGGTTTACATGAGTCAGTAGTTTTAAGGTGAAACATAGCTCTGACACAACGTTTTTGATATTTAAATATTTTTAAAATGTCTGTAGAATTGCCCCAAAAAATATACCATATCTAATATTAGAAGCTATAATACCATGATAGGCTATAAGTAGGGTTTCTACGTCAACAATTGTTGAAATTTTGAATTTGCTCAAAGCTTCTAGGTGCGCTTTCCAATTTAGTTTTCTATCAATATTTAACCCAAGAAATTTAGTATTATCTACTTCATTAATAATGTCAGTCTTGTAATGTATGTCAATATTTTTTGTAGCAGCTGTATCGCGTTGTCTGTAATGAATGATTTTGGTTTTACCTATGTTGATTTTTAAATTGTTGTTATCTAACCATTGTATTATAGATGTCAATGCTAAGTTTATGTCATTTTTATACGTATCAATATTCCTACATGTTATTGTAACAGTACTGTCGTCCGCAAATAATGACATAGGATGTGTAGTTGCTCTCGGTAGGTCATTTATGTATATTAAGAAAAGCAGAGGACCTAGTACACTCCCCTGGGGGACGCCATATTTTACTATACGTTCTTTGGATACATGACTTTCTTCAAGTTTAGTTTTAATATTAATATTAGTTATTTTAGTAAATTGTTTCCTGTTTTCTAAGTACGATTTAATCAATTGTAGTGCATTTCCTCTGACACCATAGACTTCAAGTTTTTGCAATAGAATATCATGATTAACATAATCAAATGCTTGGGTCATGTCACAGAAAATTGAACATACTGGTATTCTCTTATCGACATTGCTTGCGACACCGTAAAGAAAGTCATAGATGTTTATTGTTTTGCTTTTTCAGAACCCTTTTTGTTCCTTACAAAAAATATGATTTGTTTCAAAATAGCCATTGATTACTTTATAAATATACTTTTCAAATATTTTTGAAATAACGGGTATCAGAGAAATTGGTCTGTAATTTTCCATTAATTCCTTGGAGAGTTTTTTATGCAAGGGCTTAATAACTGAGATCTTAAGCGATTCTGGAAATATTCCTGTACATAAGCTTAAATTAATAATATGACTAATTGGAGAACATATACTTTCAGCTACCGATTTTAGTATTCTCGTGGAAATATCATCGTATCCAACACTGTTCGTATTGTTTAGGGATGCTATTATCCTAAGAACGTCATCTGGTATACAGGGTTGCAAGAACAAAGAGTTCCTTTGACTTGTAATTAATGAGGTAACATTGTTGCCAGAATTTTAGATTGGCACTATTTAATCAATAAAAAAGTCATTAAACGCATTCGCTATGTCATAAGAATTTGAGATTATATTATTATTTATATTAATTTTATGAATTGCATCTTTGGGGATATTCCGTTTTGAATTATTTATAATACTCCAAGTAGTTTTAGATTTGTTTTTAGATGTCCTTATGTTATGGTTGTTTTGTGCTTTTTGCGTGAGCTTTATGATTTTCTTTAGTTTTTTTGTATATATGATATAGTCGTCTCTACTTTTTTGTGAACGGGTTTTCCTGTGCTGCCACAAAAGACTTCATTTTTTCTTACAACATAATTTAATTCCGTGTGATATCCACCGAACAGGCTTCGTAGTTTCGTAGTTTCGTCAACCATCTCTATCCTTCGAGATATCCCACTATCCTCTCTCGAAGGCTTCGAGTTCGTCCCGCCATCGCTTTCTTAGCTGACCACGACCTCGCCTTCCATTTCATCATCAACAGCCCGAATTCATCCACTGCTGGGTATAGGCCTCCCTTTGTATGTGCTAATCTCCACGGTTCAAAGCTTGTCTCATCCAGTATCAACCCACGATTAATACAATATTGTCCGCCCATCTAAATGCTGGAAGACCAACGTTTCTGTACCTGGTTCTTGGACGCCATTCAGTAAAAGCCTTACTCCAGCAGTCATCACCTCGCCTTACCAGGTATCCTGCCCAACTTAATTTTAGTTGCGTTATGCGGTTCTCAACGTCTTTGACCTTTGTTCGACTTCGGATCTCGACGTTAGGAATACGGTCTATAAGCTTATGAACCTGCATAGAAATTTGTTCGAGCGCTATGGTACGATTAACTTTTTAACCGACTTCAAAAAACGGAGGAGGTTCTCAATTCGGTTGTATTTTTTTATGTTTGTTAGCTTATAACTCTGTCATTTATGAACCGACTTGGAAAATTATTATTTTTTTAAGAAAAAATAACAACCATAAGGGTGAGAAAATTGGGAATGAGCCTTTTTTGTGCACGAGTTTTTTTTTTATGTTTCTTACCTCATATCTCCTTCATTTATGAACCGATTTAGAAAATTCTTTAGTGGTAGTATAGGGTATACTTTGCAAATGGTTCGATATAAATTTGAAGTAAAAATACTAACCCTAAGAGTGGGAAAACTGGGAATGAAAATTTTATGGGCTCATATTTTATTCGTTTTTTTATGTTTGTTACCTTATAACTCCGTCATTTATGAACCGATTTAAAAAACTCTTCGTTTTTTGTATAGGGTATACTTTTTGATAGGTCCCATAAAAATTTGAAGAAAAAATACCAACTCTAAAGGTTAAAAAACAGGGACTAAGATTTAATGGGCTCGAATCTCTTATCTCCGTCATATAAAAACCAATTTGGAAAATTCTTTTTCTTTGTGTTTTTCGGGGGTAAGACAATAGGGAATAAAATTTCTATGGGCTCGAATTTTATTTATAATTTTAGTAATCGTCTTAAAGTCAGATTCACTAAAACTTCGGAAATAAACAATAATTAAAAAAAAAAACCGACTTCAAAAACATTTATTGAAAAAACTGCTTATTTTTTGGTTCATCCAACTTTTTTCTATAAATTTATCCCTTACGTTACGATCTTTGCGTTTACCACATAGGTAGATCTAGTTACCTACCTGTTATTTTTGGAGTCGTCCATCCACGATTCCATATATGGAAGGTGGAGACAATAGTAGGCCACCACGGTTCTCAAAAAAATATTATACAGTGAACGCAAAAAGGTTAGACGACATAATTTACACGGGCATAACACATTAATAAATACATAACTATATAATTCTTGACATCATCACACAACATTATCTAGCCCCAAACTAAGAAGAACTTGTTTTGATATGGGGGTACTCTATACTAACTGAATATCAATCATGTGTATACATTTTTTTGTTTATACCTACACACATCCATAAATAGAAAACACCTAGACCACACCGAGATTAATTGCAGATCATTTTTTTTTTATTAGGTTCACTAAACTGGTTGTTACACAGAATAACACACATGATTATATTCTGAATGTAAAGCTAGATACGTGTAAAAGCTACTCGAAGTGAACACAGCGTGCGTAATTATCAAACTCTCGTCTAATGGAAAAACAAATTAAAATTAAGTTAAAGTAAGATACGATACTATTTAAGATTTGGCAGTCTCTTGAGAGTAGAGACTGGGACATTGAAGATGTCAATATCTTGACTAATTTGGTTGTAATGAAATGTTTCGAACGAATGTTGGCCATAATTAGAATGGCAAAGAGGAAGGTTAAATGTTTTCCGGTTACAAAGACGGCTGGAAGAACGAGGAACTGCTAATTGAATGTTCTCTAATAATTGAGGATTGTCGATTTTGCCATTAATAATTTTATGCAGATACTTAATATCAGCAATGTATCTTCTATGTTCAAGAGTAGTCATACTGAAGTGATTGAGCCTGGATGTGTAGGATTCTAGGAGACAACAGAGGTTGTTAGTATATGACAGGTGATATAAAAAAAAATTGTGGAGTCTCTCTATACGGGTAGCGTGTACTGCGTAGGAAGGGTTCCATTCAGGACTGCAGTACACAAGCAGGCCACGAACATAGCAATTAAAAAGAATAATTGATATATCTGGGTCCCTAAAGAATTTAGTTTGTCTTATGACGAATCCTGCGAGCCGTGATCCTTTTTTAGTGATGTGGTCGACGTGATCTCGAAAATCAAGTTTTTTGTCTACGATAACACCAAGATCTCGCATATTTGAGACCTCCACTAATGTTGTGGTACCGATATTATAAGATACAGGCAAAGAGTTAATTTTTCTTGAGAATTTAATATGGAAGCATTTTGAGGCATTAAGCACCATTTTGTTTTTCTTGCACCAGTCGCTTATTTTATCGAGATCTAATTGAAGATTGATTATGTCATCGTCATCATCATTTGATAAGATGATCTTATGTTGCTGCAAAGATCGTTTATAAATACGAGGAAAAACAAACATTTGTCCCGCAGCGGGAATCAAACCCGCAACCTTCTGCGTCTCTGCGGCGGACTTTAGCCTACTACAGGACAGCGGTTTGTCAATTATCAAAAATCATGATGTAAATGATATATTTATTTAGTTGCGAAGGTATTTTAAGCTGTATCTATGCTTTTTGGTAATCCATAGTAGTACCTACTGTATAAATAAATAGATATTTGAATAATGATCCAAATATATTCAACCACACAACACCAGCAATGGCTTTCATAAGTTGATATTGGTAGGTATCAATAAGGGGTGCATTCAATGATGTTTTACTATTTTAACATTATAATATCATTGGTTGCATTGCCACCAGCAAACTTTAATCTCGCCAAATGAAATCTGACTAGTCCAGACAGGGGTGAAGGGTTACACGCGCCGGCGGATGATATGGCACATTTCTAGAACATAATACAGAAATGTTTATCGCGCTACAGTGTAGACCAGTATAGACCAAACACATGCATCGTATCTCAAAATTCAAAATTCAAAATTCAAAATTCATTTATTCAGTAGGAACTGTATAGTACACTTTGAAACGTCATTTTTTTACTTTACCACCAATTCGTAACGTGACCAAACAGAGAAGAATTGGCAAGAAACTCTGCTTGGCTTATATTTTTTTAACGTCATTGTACTTAATATCTATTACATTGTTTTTGATGGAGTTGGAGGCAGTTTCATCCCAAGCTTTTTTGTCATCTAAATAATCAGCTATTTTATAATAAGCTTTATTACATAGATTACGTTTAACAACATTTTTGAATTTATTTACAGATAGATTAATCACATCATTTGGGATTTTATTAAAAAATCGTACAGACATCCCTTTAAAAGATTGACTAACTTTATGGAGCCTTACAGTGGGAACAGCTAGTTTATCTTTATTACTCTGATCTACTACTCTGACTATCAAACATTCCTTGACAAACGATGCATATGTTTGGTTTCTGAAAACACAAAGGTAGGTTAAATTATTATTTTTGTTACTTTTAGTTTTATGTACCTATTGATCAGAAAATGTATTTCTCTTGGCCGCAAATGGAGTTAGAATCTTGAAAAGTAGCCAGGGAGATAAAATGCCATTGCTTCTGTAGATGACTGTTTTAACTGTGCTGCATGCAATCGAATTAATGTGTTGACGAAGGGGTTGCTTTGAAAGCGATTGGCTTGCAATTTGCTAATAAGTATTTAGATTTGAAGGTTTATAGTAGACGAATCGTAATTATAATTTACATGAGATCTCAATTTAGTGAGAGTTGCCGCAGAGACGCAGGGGGTTGCGGGTTTGATTCCCGCTGCGGGACAAATGTTTATAATGATCTGCAATTAATTTCGGTGCGGTCTGGGTGTTTTCTATTTATGAATGTGTGTAGGTATAAACAAAAAAATGTATACACATGATTGGTTAGTATAGAGTGTGTGTAGGGGGTGTACGGGGTTCCAACCCCTATCTTCGGAACCCAAGCCAACCCCACCTGCACGTGGTGCACCCTGCTAAACAACGAACGGGGCTCTGGGGACCGGCTGATTACACAGCCTACATCGGCACAGCTAAATCCCCTGGCCACCGACGGGCAGCAGCGTCGGTGGTGCGAGAAGCTGTGCCCTGCGATCCCCAACCCGCATGCCCAGCGTGGGGATTATGGGCATATCCCCCTTTATTAGGGGAGGCCTATGTCCAGCAGTGGACTGATATAGGCTGGTGTGGTGGTGGTGGTGGAGTGCCCCCATATCAAAACAAGTTCTTCTTAGTTTGGGGATAGATAATGTTGTGTGATGGTGTCAAGAATTATATATTTATGTATTTATTTAGATTTCAACACCTGCACATCATTCTACCTACATTCCCTGGCCACCGACGGGTAGCAGCGTCGGCGGTGCGAGAAGCTTTGCCCTGCGCTGCCCTACCCGTGTGGCCCGACCATACGGGTGCGACCCCCAAGCGTGGGGATTATGGGCATATCCCCCTACTTTATTGGGGGAGGCCTTTGTCCAGCAGTGGAGGGATATAGGCTGGTATAGTTATATTTGTAATCAACTATTTGGTGAACTATATCTTGAGATGGAGGAGTTATAGAGAGAGGAATCATCATCACCATTCTCCTGCTCTTATCTCACGCCTGGTGGGGTCGGCCCAACATACTTTCTTCTTCCATAACCTCTATCAGCCATCTACTTTCATTGTTATTTCCTCTTTCACATATTCAATCTATGTCTTCTTCTGTTCAAGTCATATGACTTTCATCCCTCCTCTTGAAATTTTCATACCATGCCAATCTACAACTCCTCACCATATCACACACAAGTGCCTCTTTCAGACTTCCATGATATAGGCTTCTAAATAATCAAAGAAGACATGACTCTATCTGGGCAGCGACCCCTGCCAAGTCAAGCTGGAAAACCGTAGTATACCTTTACCGGAACCAACTCGAGCATTTTTCAGCCCCCTATTAACATCGCTACAGCTTACAGCACGATGCTGAAAATTAACCCATTATGATTATATTTACTTGGCTATTTGTGCAGCATGCATTTCATATTAAAAATTAAATTGATAAGCCTCTTATCAATTATTTGCCGCAACATAAGGAAGGTTCATTGCGAATGTCTGACTTGGTAGTGACACCAGATCTCAGAACTTTTTTGGCGGTAGCAGAAGTTATCCGCGAAGGGTTGGCATAATTTATACATTTGGATAGTACTTACTCCATCCTAAGTAGGTATGTCTGAGTCTAAAGACTACGGTCGTCCAATATCTCATTTAAGACAAGAAAATAACTGTTGCTTAATTACCACTACCCCTTAAAAAAATTAAAGATGAAGTAATCTAAAAATAGAAAAAATATATTCCATTGAAAGCTGGGGCCGGTTGAGTGCATAGTAATCAAGTTGGCAGAGTCCCCTTCCTACCTAGACCACTACCCCACACCGCCCTTCCAACTCTCCCTGGTCAGAATTCATTTAGTGGAGATCAAATGCGTTAGAGCGAAATAACGAGATGGGTATGGACAGCTACCTACAGGAGACAAGGAAAGTAAATAAAATATTAGCGTTTTAAAGGTATGAGATGTTTTTTAGATTTTAAACTTCTCACTATATAAAACTGTAATATAATTGACACAGTGAGTTTCAGTCATAATCAACGCACAGCCTAAATTGCCATCAACCTTGAAAATTGGAGGGTGTGAATAATAATTAGTGTAGACAAATAAAAATACACTAGAAATACTTCTGTGAGAGAAAGCCCATCTGATTCCAGCCATGAGAAGAATGAATGTATAATCTGCGAATATTTTTTGGAAGTAGGTAGGTACTTATGTTTTTAAACAAAAGAGTCCAGTTATGCTGTTCCCATAATACCAGCGCTGCTATAGTTGTGGCTAGCTAAGTGATGATGCTGTATGATGATATTTAACTGATAAATTGAATATACTAAGGACAGTTTTTTTATTTTTGTGATTTTTGTGTGTGTGTGTGTATGTGTATGTTTGTAATTAATAAACTCAAAAACTAGTACTGTGCCGATTTCAAAAATTCTTTCACCATTGGAAAGCTACATTCACCCTGAGTAACAGGTACAAACAAAACCCCTTCTAATGATACCCCAGTCAATATAATTAATGTGTTAAATATTTTGGCTCCTTTTGGAATGTCAGATTTAACTCAAATGTTTCCTAGCAAAAATTTCAAATACAACTTATCGACCCACCAAATTTCATGCAGATTGGATCACCGCTTCGAAAGTTATGCTCGGACAAACATAAATACAAACTTACAATTCTACCTCTTTATATAGTAGTTTTTTTTTTATCTTTAGATAGATAGATATAGATAAATTGAAGCATTTTGATACTTCGTTTTGATGAATAGCAACGTTTCGTACTAAAACAATCCATGGAGCATGTTTCGAAATCGAACGAGAGTGGCTACCGTCAGGGCTGAGTGCAGGTTTAATTGAATTTCTGCACCCTCACCACCTCGTCCTTTCGCCCCCTCGCCCCCTCGCTTGGTCGAACCAAACCACTAGCTTTTTAGCCACTCAAATTAGCATTTATAGACATGAAAAAACTGATTCATTAAGTCCTTCATTCCTTTTTATAATTATAAACTTAATTTTTTAGGTAGGGGATGCAAGGGGTTCCAATCTCCATTCTTGGAACCCAATCTAACCTCGCCAGCCGTGGTGCGCCTTGCTAAATAACAAACCAGCAGCCGGCGTACCGGCTCAGTTAAATTCTCTGACCGGCGACTGGCAGCAGCGTCGCGGCGTTGGCTTTGATAAAGATATAGATAAAGATAAATAAAAATTAATTTGAGTCACACAATAAGTTAACAAATAAACAATAGTAAAGTGCTTAGATGTAATACGAGAAATAGTGACACAAAAAGGTCGCCACTCAGCATATGCTGCATCTCTGTTTGGTCGCGTTACGATTTGGTGTAAATTAAAAAAATTGACGATTCAAAGTTTACTGTAATCTTCGTACTGAATCTTTCACTTTCACTTCACTTAGAGGTTATCTTTCACTTTCACTTCACTTAGAGGTTATCCCATAATCTTAGTTGTTGTTACCCAAAAATTTTCTTACACGACCAAAAAAATTAAATAGTAAGGTATTAGTTTTTAAATAAATTATAAAACTTTGTTGATAAAAAGATCTCCAGTGGTTCTTTTTAAAAAGATGTTGAGGACAGTGACCTCACTAGGGCCTAAATAGGGTTGGATAAAATGTCCTCAAAGTGAAAACGTTGTTACTCTCTACCTCAAATGAGGTAAGAAAAGGAGGCAGTAGTAGTTTTTGCTGTGGGCTCGTCCGGTGTCGTATTTCTGCTGTAAAGCAGTATTATAAAATAAATCACTCATGAAAATATCAATTGAAATATTTTTATAATTCAATAGCATCTGGGATAACATACAATTTCTTCAATAACACGTTTGCATGGTCACATTGTCAATAAGATAGTTAACTTTTTTAAGAGAGATTTAATTGATGCCTACTAAGATATAAGTTTTTACAAACCAGTAATAGACCAAGACAGGAGAGTAAAAATGTTAATCCCTTTTATAAATTGAAGTGCCTCTTTAACAAATAAGCCGTTTGAAAAGTAATCCACGTGTCAAACTTAAAAATAATAATGACCTATTTACTAAACGTATTTTAATTCAGAATAAAAACTTGTTTTATCTCCCGTACTACAGCTAGGGTTGTCCAGCCCCTCATTTACGTCGACCACTCTATAACCAGCAAAACTTGAACCTTTCAATTCGTAAAATAACCCTTTTGACTAAAATAATAGATGTCAGTACAAACTTCATACACACTGGTACTCGGTTGATTTGAATACTTGATAAATTTTGAATATGCGATTCCATAATCCTTATTATGTTATGTCTAAGGTTTAAAATTCTTCTGGGAGTAGTTTATGGTAATTTTGACATTTTATCTGTGAATCAGTGGTCGCTGGAGCGGTAAGGTCGAAAGTCATCGGCAGTGACGTGGCATAGGAGGTTTACGACTGTATGTTGCTTTTTTTTGTATGTTTGTTCCGCTATAACTCCGCCAATAATGAATCGGTTTTTATGATTCTTTTGTTGTTTGGTAGATCATACTTCAGAGGTGGTCCCATATTAATTTTATTTCTGAGGGATTGATACTTTTCCTGCAAAACTAAAAAAACGTCATCCTCACTTGTAATTTTCGCAGGTAGGTACCATAGGTACTTATCTCATCATCATCATCAGCCTATAGCAATGCAATGCTGGACATAAGCTTGCCGTAATGAGCAGCATTGCGACCTGTCCTAAGGTCAACAACTTTAGTTCTATATCGGACAGTCTCATAGCTCATTGGTAGTTCCATAACTCTCTGAGCGACTTTAACCTGGTGGACTAGCCGTACTTTGAGTGTCCACGTTTCGGCTCCATATGTCATGATGGGTAGGACGCACTGATTGAAAACTTTCGATTTCAAACATTGCAGTATGAGTGACGAGAAAACTCGACGTAGTTTTCCAAATGCTGCCAAAAAGGGTATACTCCCGAGGTGGTATAATTCAATGTGATGATGGAATCTCAAGGAAATCGAGGAAAAACTAACTAACAATGCAATAAAATTTTAGAAGTCAATTTTGATCTACTTCCCGGTTTTCGATTGAGCTGAAATTTTGCATACTAAGTAAGTTTAGTAACAATGCAATAATCTGGCACTATTGAGCTGATCTAATCAGCCAGGAGGTGGATAGTGGAACTCCTCAACGGCGAACAGCAAAGACACGAAATTTTGTAAATGGATATAACTATAATATAGCCTGTTCTAAACTCCATCAGACATGGCTGCTGGGTTGGGCCAGAGTTGACTTCTGGCGAGGAAAGTCCTCAACGGTGAAGATTACAGACACAACATTTTGTAAATGGATTTAACCATAATAAGCATGTTCTAAATTCCATCATGATTTGGCCGATGCACCCAGGGTTGTCTTCCAGCGAGGGAACTCCTCAATAGTGTATAAGAACAGACATGACTTTTTTTTACATGCATTAATTTTAATTAAAACTTGTTTTGCACTAAAAAGGGTAAAAAAAAAATTTTCAAAAAATAAACCGACTTCAAAACCGAATAAGCATTCAAAAGTGAAAAAAGGTTTTGAAGTCGGTTTAATTTTTTTGAAAAATAATTTATGTGTCTGAAATGGTAACAAAGATGGCTATCTGAATTTAACGGTACCTTTAAAAGGGGAACTAATAATTTACATATTCGATTTCAAAACCTAATTCCGTGCTTAAGTTTTCTCAATTTGGAGTTCAAAAAACCGCGGAATTAAGAACCACAAAATTGGGAAATATTAAATTTTCTCATGTCTGTTGATATTTAAAATTATTTAGAGAGTACTAGCGTGCAGACGTTAGGCCAAGATACATTGTAGCAAGGAATCTGTTGTACTAAAATATCTACAGGCCAAGCTACATTGTAGCAAGGAATCTGTGTACTGAAATATCTACAGGCCAAGCTACATTGTAGCAAGGAATCTGTACAAAAAAATGTACAATAGCTATATAATATAACCGATCCTACTGTATCTTGTAGACCACTATTCCAAGCATTAAACATCTGCCTCTAAGCTGTTCGTACATAATAAGAGGTTTATTTGTTTAAAAAAGAAGCATGATAAATATTATACACTAGAAAGCCAACTCCACACATTGAGAATATTAGAGAATGGTTACTAAATAAGTTAGCCTCGCTAGATAGATACAGCAATATTTAGACTTTCGACTAGTTTGAAAGGTATTCTTGGAATGTCAGTCAAAATCTATACATAAATATATAAAAATCTATAATAAAAAAGTAGAGCAAAAAAAAACTGCACATATGTTTCTTTTAGCAAAAGTGTATTCCGTAATGCATAACAAAGCCAAAACCGAAAAAAAAATTTTTGATCGGAAGACTTTCTGTTTCGATGTTTCTTACCATTTGGCGCGAAAAATACTTAACGGATTTTGGTGAATGGTGTAAAATCAGATAGCTTACCATCCAACTGACCACTTATGCTACATTTTATTCCTCTTCAATGTCTAGAAGCAGAGTTATAAACAAAAACCGAAAAAATCGCGTACCTTTCATACATTCATATGGCGGACCTCCTTACCATACTTTCAAAACTCATTGTTAGGACATGACAGGTTGCGCAGCTGGATAATTTAGGAATTTCACTTTTGTCACTTTTGATTCTGCCAGATTCTACCACAGACTAGTATCACAGATTTATAAGTCTAGTACACTAGTATTACCTATGGTAGATTCTGCTATCTACATTACTTTTACATGGGAAATTTATGTTTTTCTTAAAATGTACTACAAGAACAACAACACCAGCCTTTAACAGTCTACTGCATACGTCTTAGATAAGAAGGCCCATAATCCCCAAGCCAGGATGCGGTTTGGGGATCACAGAACACAATTTCTAGTACCGACAAAGCTGGTGCCCGTCGCATCGGCGGTCCGGGAATTCAGCTGTGCCTTTTTTTCCAAAATCAGCCGGCCGCCGAAGCCACGTAGCGTTTTGGTAGCAGGGTGCACCATGGACCGGTGGAACTGGCTTGGGTTCCAAAGATAAAAGAAACCAACTTTATTTCACATTCTATAAATAGAGGGAAACGTAGATTTTGAAAAAGATCTACGTTTCCCTCTATTGTCTCTCTGACGCTACAAAAACTAAAGACTCGACGTTTCGCAAGGCTCCAAGAAAAATGCTTTTATAATGTTTAATGAACTTCTAGAGATAAATTAATTTTAATTTAATAATTTATTTAAATACATAACCCATCTAATAAGCAATTAAATCAATAATTAATTTCAGTTCAACAAATTATTTATAAAATGTATTGACTGTAGAAAATAAACTTTGCATAAATAATAATAGTATCAATATAAATACTATTATAGGTATTCCTTGTTAAAATTCTTAAGATTAAGTTGTACATCCGAAAGGGTAAAATGTGTGAGAACTTTAATTTAACCGAAGATCATTATTGCATCACATTTACAACAAATAAATGGTTTCAAAATCACCTATATGTAATTTGCAATACAGTAGATATTTCAAGCACCGAATTGAGAAATTACCCTGTCCCAAAACCACCGAAATACTTTTCTGATTTGAAAAATCGCAAAGTTCGACAGCATTTTACATAACCACTTCGATCAGATAATGCGCTGTAATATATAGTTTGTGTGAATCTCATAAATAACTTATTGATGTGTGTATTTAGTTATATTTTTTTTGATAGATGATAGATTTTTTGATGGTAGTAGAGTTCTTTGTGGAGGGCTCGTCCGGGGAGATACTGCCACCATGTCTATTTCTGCCATGAAGCAGCTGAGCTGTGTTTCGGTTTGAAGAGTATGGGTGCCGGTGAAAATACAGGCACAAGATGCTTATCATCTTCATGCATAAAGTTGATGGACGTAGGGCGCTGCATCGTAGAGCACGTCCCGGAAAAACGTGATTGACGATGCAATGCTTTGTGATAGGTAATGGTTACCACTTAACAACAGGTGGGTCATGTGCTTGTTCCATCTTCAAGTACCTAGTATAAAAAAAATATATATAGAGGGATTTGTAAAGTGCACCGGTTTGAGGACTCTTAGGACAAAAATTAAAAGCCTAAAGACTTTTGTAGGAGAAACACGCAATAGTGATGTATCATTGTGCATGTCATGAGGCACTTGCTAGTCATTTTTGGGAATGGGTCAAGCTATGTAAAATTTCGCAGGTTTTTCAGATTTCAATTTTTTTTCTGTCTATTCTAGAAATTGATTAGTGTTTATAATATGTTCTCCAGTATGTAAGTCAAAAGTATATGTACGTAAACCACCTTAATTTTTTATATTGGTTTTTCGTATGATGTCTTAAGCGACTGAAAAAGCAACACCAACATCTCAACGTGCCTTCCGAAGCTCTCAGCAGGTATATTTAGTAACTCAGTTGCCCACTGAAATTATTAGTATATACCAGCCCTGTTTTTACAGAGTTTGACGTTATTTTATAAATGAACGATGACATGTAAAATTTTGCAAATAAAGGTCCGGTGTCGACCATTTCGGAGTGCAACTTAGTGGTAAATGAAAAAAAAAATACGATTGAAAGTGTACGTTAAGTGCCTCATGAATAAAGAGATTTTTTACTTTTACTGAGTTATCAGATCTAAATGCCAGCAAACGGCCACCCGTTCAAGTAGTGTCCGGGCGGAGTATTGCTTAACCAAGATGATCTGCTAATAACACCGAAGTAATTCACGCCACGAGAGCTTTTACAACTGTAGGAGAGACTTATTTCCTGAAATGAACTAATTAACTTATTATCATATCATGAAATGATGTTTACAAGATTGCTCTTAATAAAGCTGTTTCAAACCTTATTTTCTAAGTGACATACAAATTATCTTAGCTTTCAATGTTTTCCATCACCGGTTGAGAAGCTGACGATAATTAATAAATAACGATCACTTTACCTTTCCCCGTGTAATTAATGCAATCATTTATATTTAGACAGTAGGTACACGTAACGTAACTATGCAGTTTGGCAACCGTCGCTTCCTTATATCTTCAGCTCGCACAAATACACCAACTAACAATCTAAAATTAACCTCGCTTCGGATGGAACACAGTCGAAAATCTCTTCAGCACAAACACGTATCACCGACTGCCGAGATAAATATAGCTTTAACATAAAGAAACAGAGTCTTAAATCGTCTGGTGGGCCGCGTGTGACATTTAGCAATACTACAAGTGAATTTTGAGCCGCAAATAATATGGCCCAAGACACAAGTCGGTCAGACGCACTCTGAATTTAGATTTGTTCAGACGTGAAACTCATATTTTAGACGACTACTAAGTATATCCCAAAATGAATACGAAAAAGAAGCACAAAAACCGCCCAAAACCAACACCTACTCAGCCACTAAAAGTTGAATCTGTGGTTCAAGAAGAAAAAGTTGAAGATGTGCCTAAAAGTGATGTGAAAGAAGAAATATTAACAGTGACTCCAGAGGAAATATCAGTGACCACAAGCACAGTGAAAGCTGAAGAAGTACCAGTTGCAAATTATGCGGAGACTGGTAGTGATACTCCAAAGAAACCCAAGAGAAAGGGAAAGAAAAAGAATCAAGATAAAGAAAATGTTGAAGAGGGTCTTCAAGAAAAAGTGCAAGATACGATACAAAGTGTAGTTCTTGAAGCAGGTAAAGTGTCTGTAGAAGAGGAAAATAAAAGTCAAGATGATGATAATAAATCGATAGAAGCATCTCAAGTAACGCCTAGTGCACGAAAAAAGAAGAACAAAAAGAAATCACATGAAGGTAAAGAATACTCAGTTGAACAGCAAAACGTGTCCGAAAAAGAAGTTTTGCCGATTGCTGTGGATGAAAATGAACCGAAAATTCAAAAGGTTGATACTGAAATAAAAACAAAATCTGAAGATACTAAGCCAGAGACAAAATCAAAGAAAAAGAACAAGAAAAAGAAACGCACTGATTCCGAAAGATCAGATAAGTCTGAAGAAGTAACTTGCACTTCAGCTTTTCAACAATTATTGATTAAAGATGAGAAACCTGTGGAAAAAAATGAAATAAAGAATAAAGATCTATCAAAAGAGGATGTAATTGTCTCGATAAATACTTTAGAAAACGTTGTTCTAGAAAACGTGCCTAAAAATTGGGATACTGATATCTCTGAGGAAATAAAAGAATCAAGAAAAATCGAAGATGACCATGAAAATGTTAAAGAAGAAGTAAAAAATAAGAAAAAAAATAAAAAAGAAAAGAAAAGTGTTAATGAGGAACACAAAGTGGAACAGGTGCCAGAGCCAAAAATAAAACTGACGGAAATTAAATCTGTGATGGATCTGATTGAACCATTTAAAACACACGGGAGAGAATCTAGCCCGAAACCTACCTCTGAGGCTACACTTGAAGTAAAACAAGAGATGCCAGAGCCATTAACACAATGTGAAAAAGAACCAAGCCCAAAGCCGAAGGCTAAAATTGCTAAGCCAGTGGAAAAGAAAAGAAAAGATCAACAAGATATCCCAGCAATAGAAAGTTGTTCAAAAAGTATTGAAAACTTATCGGTGAAAGAAGAAGTTTTGATACAAGAAAGACCGCAAACACCTCTAGAAAATATTTTAGCATTAGAAGAAAAATTAAAAGAAGTTGAACCAATAGTTGAGCCAATAGCTTTACAAACGTTTGATAAAATACATGTTACAGAAAGTAAAACAAAAGACAAGAAAAGGAAAAAGTCCCCGAAACCTCAAAAAAGCGAAGAAAAAATTCAAGTGAAGCAGGAGCCATTACCGGATACTGCGCAATCAATAGTAAAACATGAGCTCCTTGAAGAAAAACATGATATGACTAAAATCTGTTTAAGTGGTAGCTCTGTAGAAAATGCTATGTTGACAACGTCTGATGAACCTTTTATACCATTACAAAAATCTGAAAAGACGGATGAAGTCCCGCCATTGGTGAAAATTGATGAAACAACAAGCATCTTTGACAACAAAACTGGAAAGAAGAAGAAGAAAACTCCTAAATTACCAGTTGAGCCAGAAGCTAGTCAGGCTAAACAAATAAAACAGCTAGTCACCCCAGATGCTACTGAAACAAAAGAAATCCCAAAAGCAGAAAAGCCATTAGAGACCGAAAGGGTTTCGGAATCCTTAGCTGCGCCTTTGTCTGATATAGAAATTCGAAGTGTCAAGACAGATGACTCAGGTTCAAGTTGTGATGCTACTCCAGACGTACACTTCGTACGTTCATCTAGTCATCAACGATTGGACGATAATAACAACATGTTAATACATGAAGTTAGAAATGTAGAGGAGATTAAAGCGAACGAACCTATTTTCATGCCGATAGTGGAAGGATCAGGGGAAACACCATCAAGAACCCCTGATTTAGTATCATCTGGCATTCAGATGACTGAAAGTGCCAAGACAGGGAAAGAAGAACCCACTTTTTTGAAATCTAAAATGATGGAAGTAAACCAGGATATGGAGGAATTGAGACTGTCAATCGAAAGATCATTAGCTGAATTTTCTGCTATGGAAAAAAGCGAAGAAAAAGCTGAAAAAGACTATGAACCTCACCGGTTAGAATGTGAAAAAACATTTGCCGAAGTCGAAGTTACAAAAGCAGAAGCAAAAGTAACAACATCGCAAGTGGACATTAATTCACCAGTTGATCATGAAAAGAAAGGTACTGAATCCGTAAATATTGCAGAAGTAGCACCAATCTGCCCTGCTAGAAAGGATAATAAAGGTAGAAGTAAATCGAAAAAGAAAGGTAAACAAGAAGTTACGCCGGTTGCAAGTACTACAAGTACACAATGTGTAAGCACCACCACCTCTTCTGATACAAAAGATAAGCAAGAAAAACAAGATAAGACTGAACAAAAGACTGAATCATCTGATAATAAAGGTAATAACAAAACAGAATCCAAAAAGAAGGGGAAACAACAGTCTGATACAATAGACAAACAGTCAAATATCGAAACTCAGAAACCTGTAGAAACTGAAAATTATGAAGATTCTAATAAACAATCATTATCTGAACAAACATTTTCTGATTCATTAGAACAGTTGGATTTTGCACCAATTGATAACTTTGAAGATGCATTGACATCAAGCCTTGATGATGTGAACAAAAGCTTTGAAATGATCGTCAGTGAGAATGCAGAAGAGAGTCAAAGAACTTTAGCTGCTAACAAGCCCGAAATAAACATCACAGCGCCTACAGAAGACAACGAATCGAATAAAAAAGATGCAAAAATAAACCCTGTTTCGCAGCCAAAAAACTTCTTAGGCCACAACGATATTCCTGCACAATCGAATAAAACCGATTACAAAAAAGAGAAGAATAAAACTCCAAACGAAAGGCACGCCAAAGTTAAAATAAAAGATTCTATGGACGTCGAAGTTATGAAACAATCTAAAGAATCCCAAACGAATATCAAAATAACCAAAAAACAGGATAAGTCGGAAAAGGAGTCATTTTCTCGAGTGAAGAATGATAACGAAGAATACGTTTACAAGTACAGCTTTCGGAAGGTGTTTCTGCAGAGTGCTTGTCACATCTGCCACAAAGATCTACACGTGAGAGTTCCATGCAGCTATTGCAACTTGGTATTTTACTGCGGAGCAAAGCACAAAGATGAGGACTGGACTCAACACCAGGCGCTATGCTTCGCTGTCTCTACTATTGCTCATTTAAAAGGTGAGTCTTTCACTGATGATCTCATCTGTGCAGTCGGTTCCCACTGCAGGACTGTTTGCATTATCTGCAGAAATTGTTTTTTTTTTTATTTAATCAAGCGCTCGTAGCGTGGTTCAAGTCGGTGTCCTTAGCAGATCATCTTGTATATGTAACACGCTGCCCAGTCACCACTTTTATTGGTAATCGTGTAGTGGCATTTAGATTAAGCGCTTCCGAGTTTCCGAAGGCACGCTAAGATGATCCGTATCGATGATCCGTCTCGGCTTTTTCAGTTGCTAAGCCATGTTAGAGACCTTCGGGCGGCCCGACTCCGACACCACAGTTGGTCACCAGCGAACTAGGTAGTCACCTACGATGAAAATGGAATGCATATATTGTTCTATGTCTGGGTGTTATGGTACCATGGTGTATCGTTTATACACATGACATGAAATAATTTTAATGTGTTAACATATCCTCTTATGTTGTTTTAATTTCAATTTAAATGTCTTTATTCAACTTTCATCATAACATAACAGATTTGGATCCGAAGCGTTACGCATAAACATGACAAATCTAAACATAGCTTCTATTCGACGAGCCCTGTGGCGCAGTGGGCGAAGGCCCGCCTGAGACGCTGAAGGTGGCGGGTTCCATTCCCGCTGCGAGTAACAAATGTTTGTACGTTCTGTAAATATTTGTTTCGGGTCTGGGTGTTTTCCAATTATAATAAGTATGTATTTACAAAAAAATATATCTTTGTTGTTTTCAGTCATGTGGTTCCCATAATACAAGGCTCTGCTTAGTTTGGGGCTACATGATGCTGTGTGATAGTTTCCAGTATTATTATTTATTTATCTACTTTTACATTTTATGAAAGGTATGTAAAATGAGTAGGCGCTCCGCGACCTCGTTCGCTTAAATTTTTATCGCTAGGGCTGTGTTGAGCAAATCCTTTCTTGCACCCTTATACAAGGAACATACTCTACAAATTTGAGGTCAACGGCTTAGGCTGTGCTGTGATAGTCAGTCAATAAGTCAGCTTCATTAAAGTGTTAATTAAATAGATACATAGATAAGATATTTATTTCACCCTTGATATAAAAGTGTGTAATGGGTAAGGTATAATTAATTTGTAATTAGGGAAATACTCTCAAAATGAGGAACCTAGATGTAAGAACGGCATTAGAGCATTGAATAAAATAGGAACCTTACACAGCATAGGCAATAACACTCAGATGCTGCGCTGGTTTTCAGTTATGGCCCTTAACAACGACAAAAGATCAGACCAAAACATAAAAACTTGCTTTTTAAAGTAGGTAAGTACTCACCGATCTGGTGAACCAAAATATTCTGAATTTTATTTCCTAACAGATCAAAAACACATCTATGCTGATGCCCATAACATCACCGGGCAAGAATACCGACTGCTCCGCATGCAGATGATAGTCTCCTGCGAGAAGGTTCTGAAGCGACGCCTGGTGCCGTGGGAGCAGGAGGCAATGCTGTACCCGAGGATGTGCGGAGACGTCGCCTGCAGGGAGTGGAGACAAAGCAAGCTGAAAGATTGTGACGGGTGTGGACAGGTGAGGCCTAATCTGCCATCAACAAAGCAAAGAAGAAATTGATGCTACTTGTTGGATATCTTCCTTACGTGAAAATATTCTTGTACTGGCTCACGTTACGACATTATGGTGAACGTCCGGCAGAGACGCAAGGGGTTTCGGGTTTGATCCTTTTGCTGGACAACTGTTTTTATTTTCTGTTTTTATTATAGTACCAACTCCAGGGAATTGTGATACCATGGCGTAAATACACATAGTCCGTTAATTGACTCAGGCGTCAGTTCCTGATATGGGTTAACTCTATACATGTCTCTTAAGTTATGTTAGTTTATTAAATTTTCTAAATTATTGATAGCGGGATTGATCAACGGGATATTTACCATGATTTAAGAGTTGTATTGTTTGCCAATATTTCGACGCAGTTCCATGCGCCATGATCACAAGAGGAACAACCATGATGGTTTCATTAGTTATACCTCATGGTTGATACAGATATCATACTGCGCTGACCAGCCGAGCCACCTTCCCAAGACGCATCAGCGCTGGTGCAAGTCCTATCACCTGTACTCCAAGCTGGTCGGCTACCAGCAGACGCGTGGGCGGCTGGAACCAAGGCTACCGACTAAAGTGATGGAGAATTATCAGCTGGCAGAGAAGATGAACGAAGTGCTTGCTGCGATGTATGAAGAGAAAATTGGTAAGTATGTAATTTCTCAAGTAAGATTTTTGTTTTACTTGCCAAGCCGGCCACACAAGTCTATGGTTAATTTCATTTATTTAACAAACCATCTCGTCATCATCATCATCATCATCAGCCTATAGCAGTCCACTGCTGGACATAGGCCTCCCCTAATAAGCGCCATTGCACCCTGTCCTGAGCTCGACGCATCCAGCTTCTACCAGCAGCCTTTCGCAGATCGTCACTCCACCTGGCCGGAGGGCGTCCTACACTACGGTTGCCGAGCCGCGGTCTCCACTCAAGAACTCGTTTACCCCAACGGTTATTGGTTCTTTGGCAGATATGGCCAGCCCACTGCCACTTCAGCTTACTAATTCTCTGAGCTATGTCGACAACTTTAGTTCTATGTCGGATAAACTCATTGCGGATTTTATCCTTCAGAGAAACCACGAGCATAGCTCGTTCCATAGCTCGCTCAGCGACTTTAAACTGGTGGACTAGCCGTACTGTGAGAGTCCACGTTTTGGCTCCGTATGTCATGACGGGTAGGACGCACTGATTGAAAACTTTCGTTTTCAAACATTGCGGTATGGGTGACGAGAAAACTCGACGTAGTTTTCCAAATGCTGCCCAACCCAGCTCAATCCTCCTCTTGGCCAACCATCTCGTAACTTTATACATTGGCATGTCAAAAACAAAATGAGCGGTAAATTTTATAATGCTAATACACCCAGCTAAATATCAGAATAACAAAACTATCTTTGTTTACCAACACCAAAACGTCGTGCATGGCGTGGAGGGTAGTTAATGTCAGCTTGCTAGCACTCAACGAGCTAGTGCTTAAGCGTTAAAAATGGTTTGAGTAGGATGTCTATGTTACAGATATGAACGACATTCAGTACGCGGCGCTGACGCAGCTTGCCACGGCCCCGCTCACTGCAGCCCACTGCTACCAGCTGTGCAAGAGCAAGATCAATTATAGCAACGGAGTTCATAAGGTTCAGAACAGTATTTTAATACCTTCTTGTTTTGCACCACTCTCATTATTTTAATCATGATCTCAAATATGGCGTTTGAACCTAATCCCTCTTACCTTCAGAAAGGGTATGGTATTATTACCGCTATTCCATCGTCACGTATACCGAAACAAGCGAAAACGAGCCAAGACGGTTGAACCCACTAGTAGTAACAAGGGGAAGGGTAGCGATTCATGTTGATTCTATGCACCAAAGATGAAGAACACAATGTAGAAATAATTTCCTGTCATCAATCATCAAAATCAAATTGATCATGTCCATTGTTAAACTTAAGAGCTACTGATTTGGCAAATAATTAGTTTTATGCCTTTCTATTTTTCCATTGGCGGCTATTGCTAATCCGGTTGATTGTGGTATAACACAGCCTAACATCGGCATGGCTAAATCTTGACCACCTCGACGAGCAGCATCGGCTGTGCCAGAGGCTATGACCAGCGATCCCCAACCTGCATGCGCAGCGAGGATTATGGGCATATATATTTTATTAGGTGAAACCTATGTCTTGAAGTAGACTGGTACCTATTAGTTATTGTTGTAATTAGATTTTTATGGTACCTGAAGATGGAAAAATAATATGGCCCATCTGATGTTAAGTGGTAACAGTTACCTATTACAAAGCACTGTATCGTAGGTTTGAAACATGCGCTACGATGCATTGCCCTGCGTTCATCAACTTGAGACATGTAGGTGATAAACCTCTTGTGCCCGTAATTTCACCTACACCCACACCTCAAAAAAGGGTTAATCTAAACTTTTATCCTTTATAGATGACGTCATTCACTATCCACGTGGTAGGTGCGGAACTGCAATTTGAAGCAGACGCCCTCAACAAATGGGAGGTGTTTTTCCTTCACCTTAGGCCTGATGTTGACGAATTGAGGGTGGTTCTCATCAGCCCTGTTCTGAACCCAGGGGACCTGCCTCTGGATCTGCTTGGGAAGATCAGGTAACTTAATATGATTTTAAATTCACGGGATTGTAGATTGTTGATCTATTTATACTCATTTTCACGAACATTTCTTACTTAGTTAGTTTGACTCAACGCAGGCATTTGATAGATAAAGTCATCGGCAGCTACTGCTACTATTAGATAGAGTATTTTTTAAATCAAAAATCAATATATTTTTTATTTTCGTATGTATGAATTCTAGCAGGGTACTTCTAATTTCAACTTTCGTTAAAAATTAATCACTTATAAAAATCAATAATCTACAAAACTCAGTGCTTCGCAGGATTCATTTTTGGACATTTTTTTACTAAATGTTTTATTTTTTTAATGTTATTTTAACTAAGTTACGTACACTGATTTATACTTAAAACACAGGTTGTGTGATAGCTGTCGCCAGCAGAAGCGTCGTGTGGTCTTCAGCTTCCAAGATAAGAAGAATTACTTCGAGTACCGGTCTAGTGAAGAGTTTGTCTCCCCTGACATTGGTATGTCATCAGTACCTACTATTTTTTTACATTGCATCTTTAACGTGTTATCGGTTTAATATTGTTTATTTTCCTACAACAGAAACTATAATGACTACTAACTTGTAGGTAGTTATGTTAGATGCCAGTTTTCTCACCATGTTTTCGTTCTTACTATTACCATTATCAAAAATAATGGTCTTACTTTTAAAAAATGCCTGAAAGCTTTAATAAACATTTGTTTCTAGTATGCGCTTTCAACCCAAGCATACAACGTTCTTCCGTCTACAACGGCAAGGACCCCTGGCCCAACACTATCAACTGCGTCATAAAGCAGAGGGTTCCCTTCGTTGTCACCGGGTACACTCTCACCGAGCTTCGCAAAGACATCGCGAGGATCAAGGAGTGTTCTGAAGCTGACTTCAGGGTTGTCTCCGAACCAGTTTTCAACAACTTTGCTAGCGTCAGGCCGGATCGGAACTTCATTTCTGATGATGAAATGCCTTTGTTGTTTAAGAATTATTGTGTTTCTGTGTTATGCGGTTGTTGATTTTGTGTTTTAATAAAATTTGATACAAGCACAGACTTTGATTTTAAGTTAAGACTAGGACTGGGGACGTAACGTAAGCAAAGCAGATTGGATCTCTGATTAACATAATTAATTAGAAGTTATAATTAACAGTGTAACCTTATATCATAAAAGCTTTAGGATTAACAAATTTTTATCTATCCTATCCTAAATGTAACCTAAATGTAAATGTGTATTTGAAACTTATTTTTATTAAAACTGAATGTTTTATAGATCAAGATACAAGAGTTTCAACATGATTTCAAACTTTAGTACCTAAATTTAATAAATATTGATGAATAATCGGAGTGATTAGAAAATAAAACAAACACAAAACTTTATACCCTTTACTAACATAATCATATTATAATTTCTAACATTAAAACTAACAACAATATTTACAACTTTAACTATCATATCACAGATAAAATATTAGTCATAGTAGATCAATGACACTGGCCGAAAATAGAACATAAACATTTTGACACAGAATAAATATAAAATATAATACAGTATAGCGATTGTGACCTAGTGATGCGTGGAGCCGACCCCGACACCTAGACAGATAAAGAACACACACATTAAATACCTGATACCTGATATATATTAGTCAAAAAAGACATCAAAATGATATATTGTACAGATAAAGTGTAAGTGTAAGGAATAACACAAAAACAACAAATATAAAATGAACGGTTAAGTACATCGCACACAATGTTAATAAAGTCAAAGCTAAGAATGAAACTTAAATAACTACAATAAAGCAAACAATTACATTGAAAAAAATGACATGAAAGAGCCTCCTGCTTTATTGAAGTCGGTTAAGACACGAACTAAAATTATTTAGAAATTAGTTAAATTGAAACTGTGCAAACAAAACAAGCAAAGTGCAAAATTGCAAAGTGCTGACCACCTGTGCAAGTGTTAATAACAAATACCTTAATTAAACATAGACAACCACCTGCTCTGGGGACGTAGTAGATGTCGGCGCAAGTGATGTGTCTTCAAACTTATGTGTTTCTTTTGTACTTAAATTATCTTCAATATCAGTGACTTCTTTCAAATCCGGTGCTTTTGTACTTATATTTTCTTTATCAACAACGCTATCTTCCAGATCTTGTACAGTCTCATAGTGTTTTTCGAGATCTTGGCTTTTTGTAGTTGTATTTAATTCTAATGTGCTATTCAAAAATGATTCAGTTGTACTTGTCTTGTTTTCATCTTTTGATGTTTTTATTTGACTAGTTTGACTTCTTAAGTCATTAGTTTCTGTTGTGAATGTTATATCGTCTATCCTTGAATTTTCTTCTAAGCTATTAAATGTACTTTCCGAATGTTTTGTTGTAGAATCAATATTATCAATATGAGTTTGCGAAAATTCTGTTGTATAAGCTTCTTTGCTCTCAAAAACATTTATTTCTGTCGAATAGTCCACGAATCTGGCCGTGTTTTCAGTGTGTTTATAGTTGTTCGATTCGAATTCTGTACTAATTGTAATTTCTGTGGTTATATCGAAATAATCTTCAGTGCTATCTTGAAGAGATGTTTTCTTATTGTTTTTACTTATTGATTTATCAGTCATTATGACATCAGTGAATTTATCAGGCAATAAACTCGTCGTAGCATATTCAGTAACTTCTTCACTGACGGGGGTATAGTTTTGTGACGTAATTACGGGTGTATTTGTTGTAGCATCAAATGAATTCGTACTTTCTGTCTGCGAAACATTTTCCAACTTTTCTTGGTTAATATCCACAGTAACATAACTATTTGTCATTGTAGCTGTATCTATTTCAAGAAGTTTATTTGCTTGTGTGACTGTACTTTTTAATGATTCTTCTTCTAATTTAGTAGTTTCATTACCATGACTATTCTTAGTACTATTATCTTCACTTTTACTTAAAATAAACACGGAATTAAGTATGAAATCTATAAGTATATTGTCATCTAATACTGCATTATCACCAGTTCCTGTATTATTGGTCACCCTCTTACTTATCTCTTCTGATACATGGTCTTTGATATCTTGCGTGTAGTTCACTGGTGGTATCCAATGGTATTCTGGATCTAGGTCTTTTATTCTATTACTATTAGTAGTAACATCGGTATTAGTAGTGCTGCCATCTACTGTAGTACTGTTAAGATTGGTAGATGTGGCAATATCGTCTTGAGATCTCCTTGGCTTGGTATACTTGGCGATGGCTGGGCCCATGACCTGTTCTATGTAGTTGAGAAGCTTAGTGCACTTCTCGACCGTGTTCACGTCACTAGAACTGCCCCAAATGATGATGCCTGATGCGTTCGACTTGAACAGGGTATCTAGAGCTGCATTTAGGTCCACCTGAAATAGGAGATAAGTATCTACATAAAGTAGGACTAATTAAAAAAATTGTGATTAGGTATGTAATTTTTATGACAGTTATTATAACAAGACCCTAGATCTTAAGATACGCATCGAAGCATAAAAGACCTCAATTGATAATTCCACTACGCCTGCCTATACACTCAACAGACCAATTAAATACTTTTCATAAATTTGGACATGCTTTGGCCCGCGTCGTTGTTCGCATACTGCCTGGACAAAAAAATCTGTATGTTATTTTCCAATACTTCTCTGTTGATATAAGTTCTATTTTCATATATTTTATGTAAATAAAAAAATATACTGATAATAATAAATTAATATACTCGTACCTAAAAAATATCCCCTTACCAAAGTCAAATATTTGCAGATCATACAAACATTTGTCTCGGTGCGGGAAACGAACCCGCAACCTTCTGCGTCACAGGCGATCCTTGACCGACAGCCCACCATAAAGGTCGCCAGTGGATTCAAAACGAATGTCAAATACCAATCGTGCTATACTTATTGGCAGGCGTTGATACGACGTTGACGACTGACCGAAATAGACGGATTCTGAATAGACTTGGCCACTATAGAAATGCTATTAATCTTGGCTAATGGATATCTAGGTGTAATGTATTACAAATCAATGTTGACAAGCATCTGATAAACTGATTGACATCGGTATTAGCTGTAACGGGTGCCGTAAATCATTCAGTTCATTTGATCTCGTGCATGTCCTAATAGATAATACAGGGGATGATAATATATGGGCGATTGACTTGTTTAGTGTTTGTGATTTGGAAGTAGAGATTTTTTTAACGTAGGTAACTCTGTTTGCCGCGTACAATATTTATCTATTTTAATTCTAGAATAAACTACATATGACATTATGATGATATCAGCCTATAGCAGTCCACTTCTAGATACAGACCTTCCCTAATGAGTGCTTTTGTGCCCTATCCTGAGTTGGACACGTCCAGCTTCTATCAGCAGCATTTCGCAAATCGTCACTCGTCCTGCCCGGAAGGAGTCCTACACTACGTTACTACGTAACTATTATCGGTTCTTCGGCAGATATGGCCTTGGCCAGTTCACTGCCACTTCAGCTTCCTAATTCTCAAAGCTATGTCGACAACTTTAGTTCTATGTCGTAGTCTCGTTGCGGATCCTATCCTTCACTGAAACTCCGATCTCGTTCCATAGCTCGCTCAGAGACTTTAAACTGGTGGACTAGCCGTACAGTACAGTGAGTGTCCACATACATAAGACATATTTACTCAACACCAAACTGCGACCACCAACCTACGTAACAAGCGAGGTTTTCTTCGATGACAAACCCTTCAAAACGGAAAACATTTGCTATACTTTGGAATTTTTTAGACGGTAAGAAAATGATAATGTGCTGATCTGCACATTTGGGTCACAGTGAAAATAGAAATTGCAAATTCTTGTCTCAGTCGGCTACACGACAACTATTCTATTGTAACAATAACAATCATCATTATCATTATCACTGATCCTATTTGGCCATCTGATGAGTTAGCTATAGGTACTTGTTTATCACACCATCAGATCATCATCATTATCATAGTCGTCATCTTCGTCATCATCATCACCATTGATCACAGTTGGCCATCTCTTTCGCTTCAGTCAGACACTCGTATATCAGTCAAAGTTGTCATAGTGCTATTTTTTTGATTATGATGGTAACAAGACCGCTAACACATCAGAAAAACATACTTTTCATTTTGGACTAGCTTGGGCCAAATTTAATATAAACACGATTCAAAGTGTACCGTAAGGTTCGTACCAAATAAAGAATACTTGAATTTGTCCTAATCTAAGGGTTCTATCCCTCATCTTCGGAACCCAAGCCACCCTCACCTTCACGCGGTGCATCCTGCTAACTAACAAACGGGGCTCTGGCAGCCAGCTGATTGCGGCATAGCGCAGCCTAACACAGTCACATCTAAATCCTTGCCGACGGGCATCAGCGTCGGTGATGCGAGAAGTTGTACCCTGAGATCCTCAACCCGCATGCCCAGCGTGGGGACTATGGGCATATCGCCTTTTATTATGGAAGGTCTTTGTCCAGCTCTGGACTGATATAGGCTGGTGTGGTGTGGTGGTGTGATGTGGTGGTGGGGTGGAGTTTGTCCTAGTCATCTTGCACGTACATACCTGAGTGAGAAAGCCTGCGTCCCGGTATCTGTACCAGAAGTAAGGCAGGATGGGTCTGTCGAACCGCGCGGCCTCTCGCACGCGGCCCCGGATCAACGAGACCAGCTGTGACGTGGACAGCTCCACGGAACTGTACACCGACGGGTATAACGTTGTACTCTCCCGCCACAGCCAACTGATGCTGGAAGATACAAATAAGGGTAATCATAATAATAATCTTTATTGTTTCATGTGGTAGGTACATTTAGTTGAAAATATATAAATTATGTAGCCCAAAACTAAGCAGAGCTTGTATCATGGGAACCACATGACTGATAAACTACATAGATACAATCTTTTTTTATAAATACCTATATATTATACATAGAAAAAACCCAGACCCTCACCAATTATTTGCAGAACGTACAAACATTTGTCTCACGGCGGGAATCGAAACCGCAACTTTCTGCATCTCAGGTGGGCCTTCACCCACTGCGCCACAGAGGCCGTCAAGTTTTTATATTTATTCAGGTCTTAAATAAAGCCACGAACTCGCGTCGCGATGCCCCAAGCCGGTAATTAGATAGATCAAAAAGTTTGTTGTTACTTGCCATATTCAAAATTAATAATAATATTCCATTAATATCTATATAATAATATAAGAAGCGAAGGAAGCCCGTTAGGTCCGTTAAGTTACAACGTATATATCAACCAATGTCCCTCTGAAGCTGCATGTAGCGATTTGGTTCCTATAGTCGGATTGGTCGAATCGTTTAATGTGCTAATGTACGATTCACACTTACTAGCGCGCGTCGGAGACCATCGGAGAGCATTTATGACATGCTAAAGGAAATTGAAACATCCACAAAGCAGTTAAGTTCCTCTAGCATTTTTTAAAATGCGCTTCGATGCTCTCCGACGCGCGCCGGTAGATGTGAATTGTATATAAAAATGCCTAACTTTAGACGGACTTGTATCCGTTGTGAATACTGTACATTACGTTAATGTTTCGTACTTATCGTTTTCCTGCGGTACATTGTCAGCGCACGTCTCCCGCATGTTGTTGCTGGCCATATTGAAGCAATACGGGAAACCGTAGAAGCCCCACTGCGCCCGCGGCCGCCGCCGCCGCGCCAGCGCTATGGTCGACTGCATGAAGGTACGAGCTGCTTCCTCGAAGCGGCGCTTAGCCTGGAATCCAACCATTTAATTTTAAGTTTACGCAACGAGACAATCCAACACTGAACTAAAGTTGTCGATATAGCTCAGAGAATTAGCAAGCTGAAATGGCAGTGGGCTTGACATATTTGCCGAAGAACTGACTACCGTTAGTAAGGACTACAGTTGTGGTAAACGAGTTCTTTGGAGAAGCGGTCTCCTCTCAAGAACAAAGAAGAAATGATGCTCAGAAAATCGGAAATGTATATTGTAGAAAACGGTATGCGACTCAAAGAGTGGATTTTCTAAATACTAAGATTTACTAACTAAATTTATGATGGTGGTTTAGAATCTATGGCGAGAAAGCCTATCAAAGGATTTTATGAAATTTTGAATAAGTAATTTGTATAGTTCTAAAATTACTTGTGAAACTTGCTTCCACCAGTTCCAACAAAACACAATCGAGGATACAGTCTGACATGTTTAACAAACAAATTCAATTGAAATATTTATCGGTAACATTAACAATACGATGTTTATTGTGTTACATGAAATATCTGTATTACAACTGGTACTATAACATTGTTTATGTGTTTATTGTTGTAACCGAAATAACTTTATTAATATCAACTGAAGCGCTTCTGGTTTAGCTTTGAGCCTAGAGTCCACTGCTGGTCATGGGCCTTCCTTAATAAAAAGGGCCTGGTACCCCTACGCTGGACATGCGGGGGATCTCACGGCTCAGCTACTTGCACCGCTGACTCTGCTGCCCGTCAGTGGCTAGAGGAGCTGTGCTGGTGTGAGGTTGCGCTAAGCCGCAATCAGTCGGATGCCAGAGCCCCGTTTATTAGTTAGCAGGCACCACGGGCTGGTGAGGTTGGCTTGGTTTCCGAAGATGGCGGTTGGACCCCTTACATCACACCATACAGAAGATCCAAATGTGAATTCCATGAGACTGTTGCGGGTTACGCGGCAGATCTAATTTTGTAGTTATGTATGTAGGTATGTGGTTCATATTGTGATCTAAATTAGCGGTATGCGGAACACTGGCCCTAATAGATAGTGCGCATGACTGCATTGATTCCTTGCATCATTTCCACTAATTGAGATGAGGCACAGATTCTAATTACAGCTAAGATAGTTCCTATGTGGAGAATCTGCTGATATTTATTCCAGGCTTGAGCATGTAACATGATGTAAGTACTTACATTTGAAGCTATGGTGGCGTATCGTTTTTTTTACAGATACTAGTTAAGCGTTTGACCACTATCACACCTGAATTAGGTAAAGATGTGGTCATAGATGCACGCTTATCTAGAAAGAACCGATTCACTTTGGATTTGAAGATTTCAAGATTGTACCGGTCTGAGAAACGCCGCGCCGGAAGCAAGTTCCACTCCTTACTAGTGCTAACAACTACAGCTTACTTGGTTCAAAGATATGCATCTTATTAAAATACGCTTATTTAAAATTATCTCATTAAAATACGTTTTGTCATTGCGGATAGATAAACTGCTATTAATTGCAGTTTATCTATCCGCAATGACAAAACCACACAGAAAAAAGGTTGTTTAAATATCGTGCTTCATAAATTTGGAACGATCTACCACCACCACTGAGAAAAATAAAATAATCTAGTTATATTTGAACAAAAAGTAAACATAATATAGGTACTATGGGCGCGTAATTAATTTCGCTCGCTTCAATCGCTCACACTACAGTTAGGTACACAAAAAGATCTTTAATATATATATAATATGAGTTATAGTGTTTGTTGTTAGCTTACAATACCTGCCCACGTACGTATAAGTACGTATAAGTATACGTTGGTATAAGATAATCTATAGATTATGTTATACCTCAGCCTCCAGCCACTTTTTCTGCCACCACCAGTGCAGTTCCCTTTCGATCTCCAGCGACACGTCCTTGTAGGGGCGGAGCACCCCGAAGTTCTGTCGGTAGACCGGCCTCCAGGACTCGAAGTCAATGATGCCCACTCCTGGAATATAGGAATATACGTATCAGTACTGTTTTTACATCACTTTAGTAGGTCAGTGTTTTGAATGATGGAAATGAAGTATGGAAAACTCATAGTTATTACTAGGGACCTTCTTTAGAACTTATTTTTAGAAACCATTCCCATTATTCGTGCAAAAAAACACATTTTCTATTTCATTATTTTTAAGTTTTCTACCAGAGGAGAACCTTGTATTTTTAAAATACATGTATACAATGTAAAATTATATCTATGTATCTATTTTCGATCCGTATCTTTGTTATCTGATAATCTAATTTTCATGCTTTATACTTCCTACCTTTTTATAATTTAATACCTAACTGATAAATTTTTGGATTGTTACTTACTTACACTTTTAAATTTAGTTTTAAGTTACTAGATTAATTAATTATTGTTATTGTGTGTTTTCTAACCAAGCTAGGTATAGAACTTACTTTATGTGATGTTAACCTGTGTTGGGTGTCCTTATAATTAAAATAAAATAAAATAAAATAAGATATCCGATAGAGATATTTTACACACTTCTTTGGTATTGTTAAACTTAAATTTTATATACATGGGAGACGTAGAATACTTACCAAACTCATTTTTCAGCCTGGTATGAGCAAAACCAATCCTACTAACATACTAAATGCGAAAGTTTGAAAAAAAGATGTGTAATGTAAAGCTACTGGATCAGAATTTTTTTAGAGGCTTAGCAGAACAAGGCTCATTTTTATCTGGATACTATGCGAGCTATAACGTAGTATGAAATAACAATAATATTGACTTTGCATAAAAACTTATTGCTCATCGATAGCAAATCAGATAACATAAAATCCTGAAGTTCATCTCTTTGTGCATTGGGTCAATCACCTACAGTTTCCATCTGTCGATGTGGCACACTTACTAAGCTGATACAGCCATGAGCGCGTGAAATAATCGATCTATAACTGATCGATAAAGTCGTGGTAAATAACTCACCGATATTGTTTAAAAATACTTGATATGATTTTTTACATTAGATCAGTGGTCGCAGCTCTCGGGCTACGCAAAACTACATTAACACGTGAAAGATGAAGTCCCTAATAACTTCTACTTAACTTTCCTTATCTTCAATCCATATTCATATTAATTTAAATAAACCACGTTATGTTTTGAATACCGTTAATAATATGCGAAAGATAATAAAGTAATATGTTTTCTTACACCTAAATGGAGACACGTTTTTAAGCGTTATTAAATGACATTTGATTATGAATAGGACCTGTCATCTTACTTAATATAATAAAGAAAAAATAGTATAATCATAGTATTCCACAGATCTTAAGATACACACTTGTAGATGTTATAAAAAATTTTTTTTTGTACATTTTTATAGTGCGACTAACTTAAGTTTATTTTTAACTAAGACACAATTGTGCCTATTGTACGAATAATACAAATATCTTTTATTTTATCTTTTATTATGAATGTGGTCATTCATTTCATTCTCGTTATGCAATGGTGACTGCCGGTAACTGTAAATTTTATATTTCTGATATTCCATCTGCGTTCTACCTACTTTAGATTTGTTTACGTTGAAACATGAATCACATGTTTTGACTGAATGTAAATATTGTGAAACTTTATCATAACAAAACTGTTTTGTTAAATTCTGAAAGATTGTAGGTCCTAGGTATTGTAAATATTGGAGGTTAACAATCTAACATTATATTTTATAAACTAGGACTAGTAGTTTGTAGGTAACGAGCAAGAAATTTATGACATATATTCCGCAGTAACCTTGTTTATAGAACAAACTACATAAGTACCTATTCCCTAGTATGCGTCGATCTCAGGATAGGGCGCAATGGCACTCATTAGGGAAGGCCTATGGCCAGCATATCATCAGCCTATAGCTGTCCACTGCTGGACATAGGCCTCCCCTAATGAGCGCCAATGCGCCCTGTCCTCAGCTCGACGCATCCAGCTTCTACCAGCAGCCTTTCGCAGCAGTAGACATAATAAGCTAATATAGACTAAAATAAAGACATGCTAAAGATAACGATGATGATTCCGCAGTAAAAAGCGACTGGATTAGCCGAAAAGTTAACAAATTTGGCTAGTTTTAACGCTTTGAGTGCTGAAAACACACTTGCTCTAGCCGTCTGGAGCTGTTGCTCGGGTGAGGCGCGTAGCGTCATGTCACAGCCCTGCAGTCAACCTTATAAAGCGTGAAAGCGTAACAAATAAACATTTTAGGTAGGATTAGGTACTAGCAAAGTCACTTTCATAAGTACCTATAATGGTAGCTACTGGGATGAGGATGGATAGGATGAGATGGGCATGTAATGTAATGATGATTATTACGTTTGATGGGTGTTAAAGTTAATAGGTCTATCCTAATTAGACTATCAACATAATGGACAAGATCACCCGCATTGTAAATGACCTAGTTTCCTAGTTTGATAGCAAAATAGGTAATCATGTGGTCTACATAGGTAATCATCTACCGACCTCGGTTCGATTCCCGCGGCGCGGTCGTCATCATCATCATCATCATCATCAGCCTATTAGCAGTCCACTTCTGGACATAAGCCTCCATTAATGAACATCATTGCGCCGTGTCCTTGCACGCATCCAGCCTCTACCAGCAGCCTTTCGTAGATCGTCACTCCATCTGTATTTACTCGTTTTAGAACTCGTTTGCCCCAACGGACAAAAAAAAAAAGCGTGATAGCGTAACAAATAAACATTTTAGGTAGGATTAGGTACTAGCAAAGTCACTTTCATAAGTACCTATAATGGTAGCTACTGGGATGAGGATGGATAGGATGAGATGGGCATGTCATTATTATTATTATTATTCAGTAGATATGGCCAGCCCATTGCCACTTCCGGGTTCCATTCACGCTGCGGGACAAATGTTTGCGTTATCTGCAGATATTTGTATCGGGTCTGGGTATTTTCTATGTATAATATGTATTTACAAATAATATATATTATAGTAGTATTTATTACTATCAGTCATGGTAGTTCCCAAAATACAAGCATTGTGGCATTGCTTAGCATGGGCTACATGATGTCTGATAGTGATAGTGTCAACATCTTTACACGTTAACGTACTCATGAATTGCTCAGTCTATTAATGAAAACCGTATGAAAATCCGTTCAGTAGTTTTTGAGTTTATCGCGAACAGACAGACGCGGGGCGGGGACTTTGTTTTTTAAATTACTAGCGGCCCGTTCTGGCTTCGCACGGGTGGACATAGGATCCTTAATCTTTGCCTTTGCTAGCAATAAATATAGCCTATGTTAGTCAGGGTGAAAGTAGCTTTCCAATGGTGAAAGAATTTTTGAAATCGGCATAGGAGTTTTTAAGTTTATTAATTACAAACATAAACACACATACAAAAATAAAAAAAATCCTCTTTATAATATTAATATTACTAGCTTCCGCCCGCGGCTTTACTCACGCGGTACCCAGATAAAAAGTAGCCTATGTGTTAATCCAGGTCATAAACCGTATATTCCAAGTTTCATCCAAATCCGTTCAGTAGTTTTTGCGTGAAAGAGTAACAAACATTCATCCATACATATATAAATACTCACAAACTTTCGCATTTATAATATTAGTGTGATGTGATAGTATGATGTGATGTGATTATATAGATAATATAGAATAGAGGAAGTGATAGTGACTATTAGGCCATGGAAGTCTGGGAACGTTCCTAAATAGTAATTAGTGACCCCGAATTAAGCTACGCCACGAATGCTTAATAAAAACTTACACAAGGATGTATTTGGTACCTTCGTATAATTCTAGATGAAGATGGAACAAGCACATGGCTCACCTGATGTTAAGCAGTAACCATCACCTACCACAAAGCATTACATCGTAGATCACGCTTTTCTGGAACGTGCCCTAGGATGAAGCCCTGCGTCTAGCAACTTGAGGCAAGAAGTGATAAGAAAGGATGGGTTGTTTTGTTCCGAACAACTCCATTATTCTAAAATTATACCATTGTTCTAAAATTATAAACTCCATACATTGATTGTGCCTGTAATTTCACCAGCACCCACATACTTCAAACCGAAACACAGGAATGCCTCGGCAGAAATAGGCATGATAGCAGTACTTACTTCCCCGCACGAGTCCTTCACAAATAATTCTACTAGGTATTTCTGAAATAATTCCACTTATCCCAAACTTATTCTCATCCTACTGCCAAAGATATTTTGTTTCTTTGTATGTAGTTGGGAACTCATATACATATAGGAGTAGGTAACTTATTTTTCTTATCACAGGATATTGTTACATAATGTCAGCTGATAAGAGCCAAATTGCTGTGGCCTACATTTTTGTTTCCCGCGTGTCAAGTATCAAAACAATGAATTCTGTTTAATGGGCGTATCAAGTATCAAAAATATTATGGCTACTGTGTTGTTTACTAGTTGATTTCCAGTTAGCGGATAGGAACAAAAGTTTTGTTCATCTATGTTCCTCTGAACTTCTGAAGTTGACTGCAAGTACGTACCTAGTTCCTATAATTGGGTCGGATTGTACCTACTAGGATTGGTGGGATCGTTCGCTTTAACTTCAGGTGGTATCACTCGCAGAGGTTATCTATGTAACTGGTGTTGTTTGTTTATGTTATCTAGTGTGAGTAGAGTAAACTGATATGGTATGCAGGTGGAGAAAGCAAATTTAAAAAACCGGCCAAGTGCGAGTCAAACTCGCGCACAAAGGGTTCCGTATGTATATGGGAGTTGTTTTACTCTGTTTTTTGTTTGTTTGTTGTTATAGCGGCAATAGAAATACATCATCTGTGAAAATTTCAACTGTCTAGCTATCACGATTCATGAGATACAGCCTGGTGGCAGACAGACCGACAGACTGACGGTGGAATCTTTGAAATATGGTCCCGTTTTTACCCTTTGGTACGAAACTGTAAAAACCGGCCAATTGCGAGTCGCATTTGCGCTCCCACGGATTCGTACAGACTTTATTTGTTTGTTTGAAAACTTGGTGGGCTTAATGCCGTAGGCATTTTCTACCTGCCAACCAGTAACAGGTTCAACAGTAACAGTCAACCAGTAACAGATATGAGGTTGGCGTGCTAACCTTAAATTACTAACTAAAGAGATAAAATTATGTGAATATACTAATAATATACATATTAATATCAACACTATACCAAATAAAAATGTATTGTACATACATAAACAAATACCTAATTTAACGAAATAATTTATTACTTAACGATTACAAAGATACCTACCGATTGCTTGATTTGTTGTAGGTATGAAAGTTTTATTTTTGTCTTTACTATACTGTCATTCATATTTACGGTTTTCACGGGTTTGGATGTTTCCTTTGCTTGTGCTTTTTGTCAAATTTCATGTTTCTAGGTTAACAGGTTGTTTTTTTAATATCGGCATTTTTAACGGAAATATCTTCCTATTGTTACCTAACTTTGAAGTTTTGACTGGACCTGATTATTTAATATTAATTTCAGCTTGATACCTCACTGCGTTCCTGAGAACAGGGTCAATACCCAATATCTGTCTATATTAACAGACAGACAGATTTTTCTTTTTCCTCATGAATTACGGAACCCTAAAATGTGTTATACTTATAATATTATAAGAAATATAACCGTTATTGTTTCCCGTTACAAATAACCTAAACGAGGCAAGCAATTACAAACAGAATTAGATGATATTAAAAAACCATCAGTTGAAGGTCGTCTCATATCCACGGCTGGCCTTGCGTCTCCGCTAATTGTATTAACTCGTGTGCAAATTGGTGTTCCTGATATACAGAAGTTTATTCTCTTCATCATCATACTATACCTTCCTTCTTCTTATGAATTAGTGGCTTACATACTTAGCACTTATACGGTCACGCTATAAAAGTTGATCAAAAGTTGAACAAATGCGTTTCAATTTTGAAAACAGTCCACGATTGAGAAATCATCGGAGAACATACATAAAAAATACAGATTAATTGAGAAGCTCCTCCTTTTTTGAAGTCGTTTAAAAATGCCCTTTATTTCAAGGCATTTATAAATTAAACAATTCAAGGTAAATCTTTAAATTAGGCTTGTTAAGTTAACCCACAAGGGTTTCAAAATTGTAGCAGAAAAATCTCATCACGTTAATCTAGCGGTAGCTAGATACTAGTAGTTAGACCTACTTTTTAATAATAACCACAATATAACACACGTTTCCACCAGCTTCAATAATAATGAAAACTATGTTGTGACACAAGGTGCTAACATGTTAACCAACTGGTTGTGATTTTATAGGATCTCCATAGACTTTTTTGATTTAGTTAGGTACTTATCAATAAGTTTATCATTGTCATCATCGAATCACCATTATTCGTGCCGTGGGATAGTTCAGTGTTCTTAGTATTTTGATAAATTTAGATGGGTCACCATTTAGTGGCATATAAATCTGAGCGCTTACGTAATTCGGAAGGGACTTTAAGATGTTGGTTTCAGCTTGTTCAGATGTTAAGCCATGTTTACTTATTTATTTAATTAATGTATTAATTAGAACCACCTTGGACTACTTACACCTGTTAATAATTATAAAAAAATATATATGAGTAGCACAAAATAATTTTGAAAAAATATTTTATCAATTAGAAAAAGTATTGCTGCTGGACATAGGCCTCCCCTAATGAGAGACATTGCACCCTGTCCTAGCTCGAGGCATCCAGCTTAACTCGCACCAGGCACTCTTTCGCAAATCCTCACACCATCTGGTTGGAGGGCGGCCTAGACGACATGCTTATCGAGCCGCGATCTCCACTCAAAGGCTCGTATCAATATCATAGTAATCATTATTCAATAAAAATAATATTTTTAGATAGAAAATGTTGGAAAACTTCGAGTGGTCTAAAAACTCCAACACCAGAGTTGCCCACTAACGAACTACGAACTAAACAGAGAACTCACCATCGAAATCCTTATCCGGTATACTCTGGTCCAGCTCGTCCTCAAAAGCCTGCAGATGCTTATCCAAATCGCCCTCTTGGGGCACCCCCCCGTTCCTGAACTTGAACCGTCCACTGGTCTCATTCTTCAGCAGGGCAGGGAACAGTCCAGGGTCGTACAGTATAGTCACCTTCTCCCCTCGAAAATAGTCGTTTTCGTTTTGGATGATTCCGAATTTTTCGTATAAATCGGTAAAGGGTATCTTCTTGGATTTACACTGTTTTGTGGGCACGTTCCAGTAGACGTAAAAGGGTCTGGGGTTAGGCAGGTCTTTCGGCATCTCTATGACGTAGTAGCTGGAAGTAGATAATAAAATAATATCACAATTCTGATTAAATTCATAGTTCATTTATTTTTTATTTATTTCATTTTATTAAAGTCAAATAACTTATTTTGAAATTTACACCTAGAACAGGAATACCATAATTATAAGCTACTTTGGCTATAACCTACATCTAAAGTAGCCTAAATATTAACTAGATGCCAACTTTGGCGCTGGAGCGTTTAGGCCGCTTGAAAGCCTCTGGATTGAAAAAACCAGGGCCAGGACAATAAAATTCCTTCGAGTGCTTTAAAACCTATTTGGCAATTGTTGTCCCTTATGATTCAACACTTCGGAGAACACTTGAGTAGTAGCACTACGTACTCACGGCTGTGCTCACGGACAGGGCAAAGCGTGCGTGTCACAGGTTGCGTCATAGCTACTACGAGACACATTGTGTAGGATATAAGTGTACATTACATCATCAGGTCGATGAACTGTGAATGTAGAGTAGGAACTTTTTTCAAGAACTTTTTGAGATATCTTTGTAGGTTGTTATTCAATGAGGTTGTGACAATGATTGTGTTGGCCGTGTGTTGGCCCGATCCTTAGACTTAGTAGCTATATAAAAATCTCTTTGGCCTGATCCATGGAATTACTATTAATGCTTACCGCTTGGCCTGATAGGAGGCCTCATTTACTAACTCAGTTGCACTGTGGTTGCATCCGAAATAGTCGGCACCGGACATCAAGATAAATAAATAGTGCTCTGTAGGGTTACAGTTTTTAAGTAAAAACTGTCAAAATACGTCCAAGCGTAATTGAAATACTTAATTTAACTTCAAAATGCCAAATTTTCACAAATAGACTTAAATACTTAGTTAGCGACAGCTCCTTTAATAATACAGAGATTGAGTGTGGCGTGTAAATATGTGTGTGAGTGTCAGTGTATGATATCTTTATTATAAAATATACACCTTCCTTTATTATTCTTCGTATACGTCGTCTACTGTAACTGTTCATTAATGTTTATTTTGTATTTACCTGTCTGCGGAAACTTATAATTGGCCTTCCTGTATGTGTAGCTTTATGTACCTGCATATACCTATTTAATTACTTTTAGTATGTATCTAGATGATCGTTTTCCCAAAATTGAATAAATAAATTTAGACCTTATGTCACTTGAAAAATGTTCAAAGTGGGCGCAATTGACAGCGTGCGCCCAGTTTTGGTGCAGACACTTTTTTCCATTTTGTGGCTCTAGCGTATAAATATGTCGATGGCACCGGACCTATACATTCAAACTTTGACATTTCATCTATCGAAATTCAAAGAAAATCATAAAATTGACAAACTGCGTCGAGATATTAGTCGTTTTTCACTCTAGAGTGAAAAACGTGGAAAAAAGTGTCTGCACCAAAACTCGGCGCACGCGGTCAATGGCGCCGACTTTGAACACTTTTCAAGCAATTTAAGGTCTAACTAAATTAATAGTGCAAATTTGGCATTTTGTAGTTTATTTATGTCAAATACACCTTGTCGATTATTGTCAGATTTCACTTGAAGATTAGCTTTTTTTCTCTAGAGTCCTATATAATTATATCGATTAAAAACTGTCAAAGTTTGTAAAAACAGGACCAGTGCCATTTCTGTGGGAAACTGAGTTACTAAATGCGGCCTCTGGATAATGATGGGTAAAAATAGTCTAATATTAATTCAATTCAAGTGGGTTCCAATGGGGTGGTAATGTTTGTATGGTAAAATTTTAACGCGTGGTGTGATTTTCTTGAAACTTTGTCAGAACACTTTGAATATAAATTAAATAAAAATATGCATTTAAAAACCTGGTGTTTTTAAAAAATACCTTAAGGGAGGGTAAAATGGGGTGTCAAAGTTTTTAAGAGAGAATTTTAATGTGGTTTAAATCTCATAAAACATACAACAAATGATTTTCTAAGCAATAAATGTAACTAATATTCATTATTTAAAAAAACACTAAAGTCCGTCATAAAGGGGGTGAAAAGGGTTAAAACATTTCTATGAATAATCTTATTTCTTGAAGTTCAAATTTTAAACGTGGCATACATATTTTAAAATTAAACTAATATGAAACGTTAAGAGAAAAATCTAAAACTACCCCAATAAGGGGGTGCAATGGGTTTAAAATGGGTGTTAAAGTATATAGGGAACTTTTAAACGCATAGTACAACGTTATTCTTCATAAAATTTATATGGTGAAGGATTTACTCCTTAGGGTGCAGTGAGATGTTTTAATGTATCTTTTCAACGCGTCATTTGATTGTTTTTTGAAATTGTGTATTAATATTGATCAATAACATCTTTATTGTTGAAGTTGAAGAAGGTAACTTTTAAAGACGTAGTTAGGTCGATTTGAAACTTTGTACAAATTTTCTTTACTACGTATGTTTAATAATATACCCCTTAAAGGGATAGTTGAGGATCGATCACTTAAATAGGGTGCAATAGGGTGTTATAACGAAACTTTTAAACACATCTTTCAATTGGTTTGAACTTTGTATAAATATTCTTTGATACAAATGTTTACAGATGTACCTCCTAAACGAGATGCAATGGGGTGTTCATAAGGTAACTTCTAAGCGTTGTGCTTTGGTTTGTTTGAAACTTTATATAAATATTTTTCTCTACATAATGGTTCAGGATCAACTCCTTAAACGGGGTGCAATGGCGAAATTCTAAATGTCTGATTGGTTTGAATCATAGAATTCTCAAGTTAGGGATATGCAATTCTTATACTTTTTAACCGACTGTAGACTTAATATTGGGTCACCAACGGGAATAAGAGCGGAATCAGGAACGGAAAAGAGAGCGGGATCAGGAACGGAAAAGAGAGCGGGAGGAGAAACGGTAACGGGTAGGTACGTAGGTAGGTAACGTATTGGTTTGTACTTTTTATTCCGTATATATTTAGGGTTCCGTGTAAAATTTACCATGTACGGTAAACATTTATCGTGAAAGTAACGTACATATACAGAAAGTGTATACACGCAGATAAAGTTGCGGGCAAGTCAGCTAGTTAATTATACATTGCCAAAGTTGTAATTTTTTTCTCACTGTAAGGGACGCTGTAGTGACTGGGACATGGTAAGATGGAGCAGGCTTCAGCATCTATACCATCTTCTCAGTCTAGGAGGCATTAGCCCCACAGAAAAGACATGTAGATAACTTTATTTATAGGTCATCATCATCAACCATCAATCAATCAAATATTATAACGAGGAAAAATTTATTTATTTTTATTTTTGTGTGTGTGTTTTTGTGTATGTTTGTAATGAATAAACTCAAAAACTACTAAATTCTTTCACCATTGGAAAGTTACATTTACTCTGAGTAACATAGGCTATGTTTATTGCTATAAAAGATTAGGGATCTTTACTAAAACTTAAGTAACGTAACACAAGATGTAAAAAAAGTGGCCCCTAACCCGTGCGAAGCCGGGACGGGCCGCTAGTAGGTCATCATCATGTTCTATAATTATGTCAAGATTGACGTTAATGTAAGCCAAGCAGAGTTTCTATCCAATTCTTCTCAGTTTGATCGCGTTATGAATTGGTGTAAACTAAAAAAAAGACGTTTCAAAATGTACTTAAAGGTTCCTACTGAATAAATTTGTTTTAACTTTGACTTTGTTTGTTAGCTTGCAACTTAGCCACTGTCGCGTCTCGCATGTCTGTGTCGCAGTTTTTAAACTGGACCTTAACTATGAGTAAGTATATTTAGATAGTTTTTATTGAATTTTCTCCAGCGAAATATTCTTACTTAAGAACTTACTATGCAATAACTAAGTACCTACTGAAGTTAGGTTATATACATTTTAAACTGAAGCTGCGTTACTAGCTACTTCCGCGTATCGCGCGCGACATATCACTGTTTTAAGCCCCATCTAAAGCTATAAACCTTTTTTGAAGCTACATTGTCGACTTGATTTGCTTTTGATTGGTCTAAAGCCATGTGCAGGATAGAGCTATTTAGAAAGCCATACAGGCAAAGTCGTCTTGTTACTATTCATTTTATAGAGTAGTCGTTTTATACAAGTCGTTTACGTATTCGTGGCGCGACGATATACGGAAGATGGGTGGATAGTACAATGATTTTAATTATATCAAGGTCAGCAGAATGTGCATTTTTGAAAAAAACCATTACTAGCCATTGCCATTGTATCTGTTTAACAGAAACAGATACTTATCAACCCACTGTCACGTGTCGCGTGTCGCAGTCGCGGCTTTAGAACGTGGCCTTAACTATGATTACATACGGGCGCGGCAACCTTGGCATTGAATGTGGGACTGTGGGACAGACAGACAAACAAAACGACAACCAGCAGTGATTTATCGTGTAGGTATGCGCTCGTACCTTATGTTAGGAAACGTCAAGAATGTCCTTAGCTAAGAATGTGTTAAGCTTCATGTTTAACCGGACTTTTTGTAAGTATTCTTACAACCTCTGTGTTGACCTCTGTGGCGTAGCGGGTGAAAGCCCGCCCAAGACCCAGAAGGATGCTGGTTCGATTCCCGCAGCGAGACGAATGTTTGTTAAAATCTGCAAAGATTTGTTTCGGATCTGCGTGTTTTCTATGTAAAAAATATATGTATTTAAAAAGTATATAAGTAGTAAATCAGTCAGTAGTAGTTGCAACACAAGCTATGCTTAGTTTGGGGATTTGTGTGAAAAATATCTGGTTTTTTTATTTCTCATCAACAGATAATGGAAGTGTTCCTCCTAGCTCACTAATGGCACACAAATGGTTGATTCTGGTGTCTGCCTTCCGAAGCCTTTGTCATAAAAGCTGGTAGCAACATCATCCATAACGCATGTAGGTACTCTCCTGGATTTTATGACAGATAAATTTTAATATGTATTACAATTTAATTTATTTTTTTTGTCATAAATCTTCGTTAGATACATTATTACCATCAATGTTATATACCCTTATTCAATTTTTTTAATATTTATATTGTGTCTTATTTTTAATATAGCTTTATTTTAGTAACTTATTACAAAAGTGACATTTGCTTGCCTATGCGGCAGAACATGGCAGATCTACTACACGTACGTTTCAGAACTTTTGTATACGTTTCAAATAATTATATTTTTTGTATTCAACAGAAGTGCTCGAATTTAAATGCCACTAAACGGCCACCCAACTATGATATAGCTAGACGCTTTAGATGATATAAACAGCATCAAATAGTAAGTTCCGTATTGGTGACGTTGTCCCTGGGACATTATTAGACGGAGTAGGCTTGTAGCACCTATACCTACCATCTTCATAGCCTAGTCCAAGAGCTTCATATAACCCCCCTTGAGCTGCCAGTGCCTTGAGTGTCATTTGGTGGTCCAGTCGGACGGCCAGTCCAAGCCTTACGCGAGTCAATTCAGATCTGATTCTTAGTTTGTTAAATCAAGGTTGATACACGTAGTGATTACGAAAACCATAATGACTTTTTAGTGGTTTTAACATCCAAACTGGTTTTATTCATCGTAGATGATTGGTCGTCGTCATCATTACGTGTATGTCAATGTCAATGTCCCTGTCACGTGTATCAACCTCTATTTAACAAACTATAATATTGACACCATCATTCCCTTCTACCACTCTTCTGGTGGGGTCAGTACTCATCCTAGAGACATGTTTTCTTTCTCCATTCACTCCTATCAGTCGTCAACTCTGTATTTTCACTTCTTTCTCTCTCTTTACACAATCCATCCATCGCTTCTTCGCCTGTAACTGCTACACTATGTAGGGTACCAATAAACTATTTCATCATCAGACACCATAATAAAAGTGACAGACGACGAGACAGACCTATTTCTGTTACAGTAGTCAGACACGCGGACTTGCATGACATTGGGCAATGAGGTGGCTTCATTAATCTTTATTAGTTTTGGTGCGAGTTAGTATTACTAGCTGAAAGCCCACTTTTATTGTAGATAGAATATAAACATGGCCTACCTGATGAAAGCTAGTTAGTAGGTTATTAAATTGTAGTATTAGATTCTTCATTGAATTATAAAGCACCTCATCACCGATTCACCATCTAATAACAAAACACATTTTGGCTGGAAGAAAATGCTCGTAGCATTAAGCCCACCTTTCGAACCCAAAGGGTAAAAACGGGACCCTATTACTAAGACTCCACTGTCTGTCTGTCTGTCACCAGGCATGAACCGTGATAGCTAGACAGTTGAAATTTGCACAGATGATGTATTTCTGTTGCCATTATAACAACAGATACTAAAAACATGTAATTAATATAACTATTTAAAGGGTTCTCCCATACAACAAATGTAATTTTTTGTGTCCGTTTTTACTCGATAGTAACGGGTAGAAGCTTGAAATATTCACAGAATATTTCATTGTATATTTACTTTAAAAATAAAAAAATATATTCAAATAAAATAAATAAGGGAGGCTCCCATACATGTATGGGACGGGATGGGCTTATGTAATGGTACAGAACCCTTTGTGCGCGAGTCCGATACGCACTTAGCCGGTTTTTTATATTTAATGTGCCTTAAAAAGTATTAAATAAATAAAGAGGTGATAAGCCCCAACACAAATAAAACACCAGCCTTGATCAGTTCACTGTTGGACATAGGCCTCCAGGAGATAATCATTCCCATAATCTCCACGCTGGGCATGTGAGTTTGGGACTCATAGACACTAACTTTCGCATATTTATTATTAATATGTATGAGATGGAACCATTCAATGCAGGGTAATCCTAAAGGTAGGGTCGTTATAGTACCTGAAACTAGGTAGGTGCTAGGTAATTAGTACCTACCTAAAATAATTAATAAACACTGCTGGACTAGTGTCCAACTAGTTAGTTAGTTTAGTGTCATGTGGTTCCCATCATACAAGCTCTGCTTAGTTTGAGGCTAGTCTAGATGATGCTACACTGTGTGAACTATGGAACCACATGACTGATAAATGATAATACTACATAGCATATTATACGTAGAAAACACCCATACCCAGCACAAATACTTGCAGATCACGAAATATTTATCTCGCGGCGGGATTCGAACCCACACTTCTTCGTCTCAAGTGGGCCAACATTCACTGCTCCACAGAGGTCGTCAAAGATTTTAATCTGTGGTGTTGTTCTGTGCTACTTTTTTTACCAACAAAGCTATGATGTCATCCTCATTTACTCGGAACACGTTGTTTTTTAGGTAGATAGTCATTTAATGGTGGTAAGTTACCTGAATTGGTGTTTTAGTAAGTTACTGCATACATGCTATGCTATTGTGTTATTATAATTCTGTTCACCAGACTAACGCGAATGTTTTTTGTACTAATAGTATGATTGATACCACTGTAAAGGTGCGATTCCACTGAAATTGTTTCAATTTAAGTGTTTCCAACTGTTTGCAACTCTCCAGAACATCACCAACTTTTGTTTCCATTTTGTCCACACCGAATCTCCAACAACAGAAACATGGTTTCAAACATGTTTAAAATTTTTGTTGCCAACACAAGGTACTACCTAATTCCAACGTTGGCAATTTTTCTTTGGTGGAGAGGAGACCAACTTTTATACTTAGACCAAACTCTGAGCACATAAACTAAAAAGCTATGCCTTATGGATTGAAAATTATACTATATTTATACTGTTACATTGCGTAGCATATAAAATGTACCTACATTTTAGAATTTGTTCGGGAACATTAAATTTATTTACTTCATTATGTGACATAATAAAATGTGCACATATATTGGCTTATTATGGAGGGTACCTACATTATCCTTATTTAAAAAAACACTATTACAAATGTCATAGAAAAATATCAACGAGATTTTATAAAAAATTTGGCTTAGATATTGTTAAATTATTTTCTAAATTCTCAATCCTAATGGCGACCTAATCTAACAAGAACACTAGGTTAAACTTTCTAAATTTTAATTTAATAAATTAGCAATACTAATTTATATCTGAACAGGGTCAACAACAATATGCAAGAGAAAGTCGCTAAAAATAACTCTCATTATTCTCGAGAGTTCAATAACTTTGTTTATTTTTTAACACTTCACACACGTCGGATTTATAACGCAAATATTTTGTTCAAAAATAAACGTTGTATCCTTTGAGATAAGGCAGGGATTTCTGTGGAAGGTCGTTGCTCTACATTCGTATTCTTACTCACCGTTGCTTAGCAACTGAACGTAACGTAAACAATTCGACACTGAATTCAATTGCACTATGTGCAGTTGTAATGTGGAAGGAAGTAATGGAAATAAGACACAGCAAGGCGACACGAAACCTCATTTTTGTTTAAGTCATATTTTAAGTTTTAAGAAAAAACTAAAATGTCACTTGTGAATAATTTTTGTCTATTGATTTATTAAATACTTTTTGCTTTGCTCTAAACCAAAACTATATTTGAGCGGCGCCAAGTCTTAGAGAATGTAGGTGATATCGACACGAAACCTCATTTTTCATTAGGTTATAGTTAACAAAAAACAAAAATGTCTATTTCTATTTTTTTTTCTTTCGTATTTATTTGTTACCTACTTACTTAGTAGTAACCATTTTTTTAAATTAACTGACTAAACTACAAAACTAATCCGCGGTTTGGGGTTAGGGTTTAATGGGCGGAAGCAAATTCTTCCAGGCTAGTTAAATATTAGTAAAAGTAACTTTTTCACTTCTCTCCTACTCTGACAATAACAATTTTACCAGTTTAGTACCATATTTATAGAATGTTGATAGGGTAAAAGTAGCCAGAACACAAACAAAACATAGTTTCTTTCTCATTTCATTTTTTCTCTGTGGACATGTTGAAAAGGCTTGGGAACTGAGATTGGAACTCATTTTGTTTTTATTGCAAGCAATTTCAACTGGAAGAAGTTTTGTAATCAAGTTTTTTTTATCAAGAAATTACTTTACTTAATTTTGATAAATTGAATTGTAAGATTTTTGTGAGTATTGTGAGATGTACCTACCTATGTAAGCGTTAGGTAGGGTTAGTAGATGTTTATGGAGGTCAAAACCTACCAAAAATGTTCGGTATATCATCATACATATCAGGATCATAGTAACTAGATGAGTTTGGGGGCTGCCTTTTCCCAGCTTTGAGGACGAATAATTTAAAGTTTAACCAAAATAAAACTTTAATAAAACTGGCATAGGTACTACAATCAACACCCAGCTTTAACAGTAAGACCTACATATTTGAAAGGAGACGGACCACTTTCCATACATTGTTTGCCCTACAAACAAAAATGCATGCGTCACTATAATTTTTTGGATTTCTAGATGAGATTTTAATTTTTCTTTAAGATCCCATTGTATTTTTTCCTATAGATTGAAGAATTTAAAAATCTTGCCATGTGAGGCGTAGCGCACACCCAAGGAAAACAACAGAGTCATCATATCAAAAACGTAAGTACCTACCTACTGCGGAAAGTAGGGGAAAGTAGGGTAAGACCGGGACCCAAAGGAAAATCAGAAATAAAAAAGAAGTCTTATCATACATGATATAACTTTATTTAGTAAAAGAAACTTTGGTTTATCAGTCACATAATTGAAATAGTTTTATAGTCTTATTACTAAATAGAAATATCTAGGAACGAATTAGAAAAAAGTTTAATTTGTACGGTTTTGACGCATAGGGGCTACAAAATCGGGTACTGTACCCAGTATTACCTTTAACAATGACAGCAATAGCAATGAAACCCATCAAGTTTGTGTTTTTCTCACCCTGTGCAACCTTCATGGGCCCATTGTTCTTCAGGCACTGTATCCAATCATCACTTGTTTTGGTATTGCCAAAAGTTTCTGAGCAATAAAAACACGTGTGATCTGTCAGTTTGTCTTTGTTGGATTTCTTAGAGTTCGATTTCAAAGTTAGATTTAATTTAGGAACCATTTTTGCTTTTTTTTTTAGTTTCATGAGCCTCATGTACTTTTTTATACGGCGAAGATGCCCCGTACGATTTTGCACCAAGGATAATTTGCCATAGACAATCACACAAAAACAATCAAATAAAAGCTGTTGCAATTTTATTTTCATAAATAATTAATACTATAATATCTATGTAATCGTACAAATAAAATGCAATTTGCTAACCTAGCAATGCCAATAATAACACATAATACTGAAAATCGCCAATTATTAGATCAAAACACCCAAAAAATAATAAATCCTAAGTATTTCTTTATCACAGAATGCAGCGGCTGTTTCAAATTTTTATTGACAAGTAGTTCAGATTAGCCAACATAACCAAATAAAAACTCGTGTAATTAGAAAAAATGGTATAAGAATGCGGACTGGTCCTTGTTTTACCCCGATACCCGGTTTTGGATTAATCTCCCCTGCTACGTAAGACCAACTAGTGATCGACTCAACGCAGACCTTTTAGGAATCTCACCATAACAAACGAAGAAAATGCACGACAGCGCATCCTGCAATACCTACATTACCTACAATATACATTTAGTGGGTAACTAAACTCCTTGTGTAGTGACCGTTATGGTCTAATACTCTTTACTCTATACACTCTTTGCTTGTGACATATCATCTTGCTTGTGACAGGTATGGATGAAAACGATACTTATATATATCATATAGTAATATAACATCTATGCAGGACACCATTTTTTTCATCTTGAACGACGTTGTCAATTTTATTAAATTTTATTTTCTAGTGTTTTTCTAATGTATGTCGTTAAATATTCATGGTATTATAACCGATAAATGTTAGTTAAAAGACACAAGTATTAGTGAAATGGAATAAAAGAAGATTGAACGGGAATTCTCTGATGAAGAAAATTGTGCGCCGATCGTTTTTTGTTATAGTCGCCATGGCTATAGCAAAAAACAGGACCTGACTGAAGACTGGACGACTGGACTTATAAACCGTACTACGTTGCCTCATATTATTATAAACAATTATTATACTTGATACTGGCGAAATTGTGGATAACTATCCCAGAAGCCATTTAATAAAGAACAGAACAGAACAGAACATCTATGCATCATTCATAAACAAACATCGATGTTTTAGTAAAAACCCTTAAAATAGAAGATACATCGGTCTTAAGGAACGATGTTTTTTGATTATGATTATGAGCGATATTTAACAAACGTCTTTGTCATGCTACTCGCTTATTGCCATATTATGTAATACAATCGCTGCTCGTTCGCTTCTTCAGCCAAAGGCACAAGATTAATAAAATTGTTATACAATTGTTTTTAAATTATAATAAGCGAATCAAATAAATGATAAATAAATAAAATATGCTCACTATCACATATCATCATGTAGCCCCAAACTAAACAGCGCTTATATTATGGGAACCACATAACTGATATACTACTTATTTTTTGTTGTAAATACGTACATAGGTATTATACATAGAAAACACCTAGATCCGAGACAAATATCTGAAGATACTGCATTGGGCCAGCGGCGCGAATCTAACCCGCAGCCTTCTGCGTCTCAGGCGGACCTTCGCCCACTACGCCTCAGAGCTCGTCAAAAAAAGGTTATTATACGTTTTCAATATTTCTGTTTATAATTTTTCGAAACATAAAAAAAAACAAGTTTCAATAACGTACAAAAACATCGAGGTTTCCTTCATTGCTATTTCACTTCTTTCTAACATAGAAGTTTTTTATGAGCGATATTCATCCCTTGTTACAGAATGCTCAAATCACTAAATCTTTTACACCCAAGAGCACGTTAAAACCGAGAAGTTACATAAATAATTAGTAAAACGTTATCCTAAATATAAGTGTAAGTAGCATTTTGTTAAAATGAAATAAACAATATTGTATGTTTCGAAACGCACTAGCAAACCACAACTAACGGATATGAATAAGTTATTATTATCAAAAGAATATAAAATTCCTACTGGTCCGCGATATATAAAATATTATTATAACTACTTAAATAGGTGTGATTGAGTTTTTCGTTATTCAAGCACAAAACTACTCTGGGTCAGGTCCTTCGAAGATTATGTTCCTTAAATATTATAAAGGTGGACCTAGAAAGGATTTACTGAAATTCAGGTCCTGAAGGGTGCAGCGGATAAACCTCCACGCAGAAAAACTCGTGGGGACTGGGGCGCCACTAGTGAGGGTAGTTGCTTTGTTTGTGAATTAATAAATAATAATAAAAAACTTACTTTTTTAGCATAATTTTATGTTTATTGTCTTCGTTAAAAATAAAATTCTGTTACACAATGAACTTTGACGTGTCACTGACATCCAGATAAAAATATATTTTGCAAAATTGCCAACGAACCACAAAGAAACTAAACAAAAAGTTGTACTTCTTTACGCATGATTAGTGTTATAATTAGATTAGAACGCTAATAAATTAAGGAAATAAGATAACATTGGTTTTTAAATAAAAATTATATCTCTTTAATAACCAAGTTATGAATATCGTTGTTAAAATGTGCAGATCTTAATTTTTCTGTATTTATAGTTATTATTTATCTCCAACAATGTATTTAATGTACATATTAAATATAATTTGAATTGAGTACCTTTTGCAATATAAATACTATGTACATAAAATAATATTTTATAAGGAAATAAAGTAAACTTGAAAAATATAGGTACTCACTTATTATCATCGCACTTTACCGCATACCCCGCCAACAAAACAAACAACAAAACTTTCATATTTACAACAATATTTAAAATAATACAAAAAGAAAATCACATTTTATTTAAAAGAAATATGAAAAATTGCTTAAAGGAACGTATAAAAACTTTTTGACGTGACATTAAAAAGCGCGGCAAGCGAGACGTTCGACGTTTGAACGTGCGCGTTCGACTTGAGCTGGCTAAATACTATCGCGCTCTACTTGTAGTGAATCAAAGTCAAAGCTACCGATTACATACAAGTGTAGTACCTACATAGATAATGTTTTCTTGAGAATTTGTAGTGAGTTTTGTATATCATTCAGAGTAGGTATTGTAGTTTTCATTCATTTATTGAGTCTTTGTGTAGCTTATTACAATACTTTGGTCAAGGTAGAGCAGTGCTTTCTTATGAGATAGACTTTTACATACATCATATACTTGTATGATGTTTTCATGCATTTAAATTACTCATTGTTTGTACCTTCCCTGTTAATATTTAGTTAGTATTTTTATTTGTTTATTTACTTTTTTTTTATTAAAACCAAATGTAAATCTAGTTGTGAAATACTAATCAACTTTTTTTATAAGTATTGTACAAACCATACTAGTAAATTTAAAGTAGGATAAATGCTTTGCGCTAAAAGCTACCTGAAGTAAATTACTTATTATCTGGGCCTGTAAAATGAAGTGTGTAAGAATGATAATTTGCAATAAATTATCACAGATAATTAATAATTACTATTATTTAATCAGTTAAAAAGTACATAATAGAAAAGGTGTAGGTTATAATGAAAATGATAAAAAAACGTTTATTACAACAAAAACAATATTGTTTTGACTTTATCTCATATTAACTTTGACTTTTTATCGAAAGCATAAATGATTGTGTCCATATGGGAGTAATAGTGTCTTGTGTCCTCAACGCAGCAGAAAAATACTTTATTATATTAGGTCTATTGCATAGCAAAAAAGTAACGTCTAGTTGTGGACTGCGATAGGATTGTGACGATTTACATTTCCGGCTGTTGACTTGGCGACGCGTGCCGCCAACGTGAACGGGAGCGGGTACGGGAACGGATACGGGTAGATAGGTAATGTGGGTAAAGGTTTGTACATTTTATTCCTTAAAATAAAATAAAAATTAAATTATTATGTCCGGGAAACGTTTTACGTGAATGCACAACTACAGAAAAGGTAAACGCGCAAACAAAGTTGCGGGCGACTCAGCCAGCAGTGATAGCGAGATCGCTATAGTGCCTTTATAAAAACCATTTTCAGCCAAATACCCGGCAATAAACTCCCGAATTCCCGAGATTCCATCATGTTCGCGACCCACTACATCAGAAGGGAGGTAGGTAGGTAGGTAGGTATCTACCGCTCTCTCTGCATAGATAATCATCTTTAGTTGAATTCCTCTACGTGACATTAATATGAACAACAACATGTCAGGCGTCTGTAAGCTCGTAGGGTTCTCACGTCTAAAAATATAAAAAAGACAAAGTTTTATGATGTACGTTATATTAATAACCGATAAAATATGAAAGTATCACTGTCTCTTATTCATTTCGATACATTATTAATTAGCTTCCACCCGCGGCTCTAATCACGAGGTACAGTAATATAAAGTAGCTGAAATGGTTATCCAGGTCACAAACTTAGGTATTATATTAGGTACAAGTTTCATCAAAATCCTTTCGCTAGATTTTGCGTGAAAGACTAACATCCATCCACCCATCCTCACAAGCTTATTCATATAAATTAAGTATTATAAATGAAGGATAGTAGAAATCCATCCTCACAATTTTTTTTTATAATAATAGTAGGATATGAAGGATGTAGTCTAGTAGGATTTGTATGATAATAAGTATGGTATTGACACTAAAAAAATACAAACGGATTCATAAGGGTGATAAGGATAATTGTCAGAAAATATAAAACAATATTTAAATCAAATTATGAAATTTAAAGACTTTAACAGAAGAAATAAAAATAAGCTAATCCTTCCCTCTTCTAAACATAAATTGGTAAGCAATAGTCCGCTCTTCAGATTGACAATATATAATAAAATACCCGAGCGTATAAAAAATGAGAAAAGGATTCTTTGTTTTGTGAAAACCTAAAAATACTTTTACTAGAATAGAACAATATCTTTCCGACAACGCATCATGACGTCCTGTGACATTCAAATTAGCATGTAAGTAGCTAATTATGTGGGTATTGACATTAATTTTTGTTTGTATTTTTTTCCGTTAATTATTTTAATTTCACATCTCCTTTGTTCACATGATTTCTATTATTATTAATTAAATTATTTTTAAATGCCTATAAATTATTATGTTCTTGGCCAATGATTTGTATGTAGGTATTTGTTATTATCAAGATATTATGTTAAAACAGGCTCAAACCAAATATAATAATTAATAGATAAGTTTTATTGACAGCCCTATTTACAATGTTCGAAGGAAAAACTTTCTCATGCAAATGAAGTCTTTTGTACGTATCCTTTGATCCGCCGAGATGAACGCTGTATATATATTCGTTCAAATAATAACACCCTGTCGATGAAATAACAAAGCGTTGTCTCTTTGTAACAACCTGTATAGCTATTATTAACGTACTTGTATTATCAAGTTGAAAGTTGGTAAACATATGCTACTATATAAACTTGAAAACTTACTATATAAACATATAAACTTGAAAGTAGCTCTACTTAGTTTGGAGCTACATGATGCTGTGATTGCTGTGTCTATCAGACTTACTCTGTGTGGAGCAAATCCCGGGAAGTCCCGGAATTTTCAGCACTTTTGGGAACCGGGAATCCTTAAACCAAATCTCGGTTCTTTCGGTACTTTCGGGAAATAGCCACACAATAAGTATTTTACGTTTCAAACACTGTCATAAATACAATAATATGTTCCAAGTCATTATTAGTATGTACATAGGTACTAAGACGTTAGTTAAGATCTCTGATCCTACGTACTTCTTTATGATTTCCTTCAAAAATATGAGCTATATGTATCAACTTTTTATGGCTTTTGTTGCATAGTTGTGTTGTAAATGTTACTCTTACGGATTTCTTCATAATGAATCAGTGTCACGAAAAAAAATACGAACATAGCTCTCTCCATAGCCCGTTGTGTTTCTCTGAGTTTATGCACGAGACCAACATAGTAAGCGACCATGTTTCAGTAGGCAATTCCACTGGATGGATAGGTCCAACTTCGATAAAGACCACCGACAAATTCAACTCGTATGGACAGAATCTGGGAAATTGTTGCATAATATATTCTAGTCACAAAGACAAAGCCTCAAGAACTCGTACAACTAGTGCGTATTTCCAGTGATGACTTATGGTAACCAAGATAGACATGGTCAACAATTTCTATGATAATAATATCATTCCAAACTTGAACTGTATTAGGCACGACAATGGTTTTTACCAGGTTCATTTTGAGATCTAAAAGCATATGCTAAGGTCAATCAAATAATTTTGAACCATTTTCTACTATGTTATCAATACTTTATCATCGGCAAATCGAAGGTGAATGATTTATTCGCCATTGAAATTCATGCCTTGTCCATCCCAATACAAAACCGTAATGACATCCTCCAATGTAGAGGTGAACACTTTCGGAAGCATAACGTCACCGTGTCTCACCCATCTTGTAGTATACATAATATCGATATCGATAGGGTCGGGGTGCTCTGATCCCAAAAACGAGTAGCTATTGTAGCCTTGATGTTGCACTTCAACTCTGAACCAGTTATCGATCTGGCACTGCTGTAATGATCACACTACACTGCCTCGGTCTCGACAGAATGTAAGGCTTTTTCGCAATTGACAAACGCATAATGGCCGAGTATATTCCTCAGTTTTCTGTACAATCAGAATGTAAGTTGGCTTCAATTTACATTCAAACATTTAATCCGTAGACCATATTCGATTGTATATAGTCTAAGTTTGCGGAATCTAGCGTGTTCAGGAGGTTGAAAATCATCAAGTCTACGAGCGAGGCGGTTGGTTACTCTTACTATTAGTGATCGCACGTAGGCTGTCGAGGATCACTACTCTTGTATTATACAACCTTTATACAACTAAATATCGTGAACAATCTGGTTTTTTTTTCTATAAAAACTACGTTATTTGCATTTCGTTATTACTTTTGCTTTATTTCACGAAATGAGTACCTAATAATAGTAGGCATTTTCAATTTAAGTACCGAAAAGTATCGAAATTCCTGGAAATCCCGGTTCTGACATCAGAAAGAACCGGGAATCCCGTTTTTTTCAAAACTTAACCGGTTCTACAAACCCTGGAACCTCAAGCATACTTATATACTTTTTGTAAATATATTTATATTATAAATTGAACCCAGACCCGAGAAAAATATCATCAGATAATGCAAACATTTGTCCGGCGCCGGGGGCTGGAATTGAACGCACAACCTTCTGCGTCTTAGCAGGCCTTCACCCACTGCACCATAGAGGTCGTCAATTAGTATAGAAGAAATCATTTAAGTTAATTTAAATTACATACCTCAAGAAAGATATTTCAATTATTTCCTTGCAGTTGGTAGTAACAGGTCTCTAGCATCTAGCCTCAAGGTTAAAATAATTGAAGCACTACATCCAACCGGAAGAGATCAGGAGCAATCGATTACTCATATACTTCAGTGATTCATACAATCATCCAATTATACAATATACCTAACACGTGCATTTTATAGTTGAAGTCTTAGGTTACTTCTTTTACGTACCTGTTGTACGTGTCGGAGTGTTAAGGCCACCTGAAGGCCTCTGACATCGCTACAACATGGCCTGTAAACATGCAGTTAATATGCATGGTATAAACCAAGAATTTCCTATTTTGAATTTCTTGTTTATATGATTATTTATTGAATATCATATCAAAATCAGTTGAATACATAATATAGCTTATAAGGATTTTGGAAGCATTTGAAATGTGGTGCTGCAGAAAAGAATGAGCTGGGTAGACAAGAAGTTTTGAACAGAGACGGCCTCTGTGGCGCAGTGGGCGAAAGTCCGCCTGAGACGCAGAAGGTTGCGGGTTCGATTCCCGCTGCGGGACAAATGTTTGCATGTTCTGTAGATATTTGTCTCGGGTCTGGGTGTTTTCTATGTATGATATGTATGTATTTACAAAAAAAAATTATATGTGTAGTATATCAATCATGTGGTTCCCATAATACAAGTTCTGCTTAGTTTGGGGCTACATGATGCTGTGTGATTACGTCCCACATTAAAAAAAAAAAAAGGCTGCTGGTAGAAGCTGGATGCGTCGGGCCTATGTCCAGCAGTGGACTGCTTTAAGCTGATGATGATGATTTAAAGTAGGTATATTTGTGCATACCTAGATACTCTTACTTGCTCTTAAGTTAATATGCTGAGAGGAACAAGATAAGCTACCACGAGAGTGTAACATGCTTCTTAATATCAAAGGCCATAAAAATAGCTGCAAAAGCAGACAAAACAACAAGTCAGCAAATTGTTTGTTTGTTTATCACGTTCTGGGAATTGATACGTGGTATACGTGGGGAATTAGTATTAACTATATTATAAATTACCATATAATAATATAATATTTTTAAATGTACCTAGTGGTGTGTGCTGAGATGTTAGTGTAGTTATAAACAATTAATATGCTTTAAAATAAGATCACATGGCATACAATAACTGTCACGACCGTAACCGTAGCGCATACCTACAATAGCACAGACATAACACAGTCTTTACACCTCGCTGAAATTGTCATTGGTGTCGGATCTATATCATCATCACCGTTTAGTAATCCACTGCTGGAGATATACCTCCCCCTATGAGCGCCATGGTGCCCTGCCTTCAAATCTACGCATTTAACTTGAAGCTGGCAGTTTCTACCCGCTATTTGCAGATTACTAATATTTACTCCGCCGACACCGTAGGGCTTTTTTTCGAGAGGGGGTTCACTCAAGAGCTTGTTTACAACAACCACCTCGATGAATCCGTGACCACAACGGTTGTCAGTTCTTTGACAGATATGGCCAGTTGGCCAGCCCACTGCAACTTCAGCCTGCTAATTCTCTGAGCTATGTCGACAACTTTAGTTCTATGTTGTAGTCTCGATGTGGATCCTATCCTTCAGAGATACTCCGAACTTAGCACGTTTCATAGCACGCTGAACAACTTTGAACCCGTGGACTAGCCTTACTGTGAGTGTCCACGTTTCATGGCTATGTCCTTCATATGTCTAGAACTGGTTGAAAACTTTCGTTTTTAAACATTATGGTATGGAAAACTCGACTTAGTTTCCCAGATGCCGTCCAATCCAACCCAGCTGAATCCTTCTCCTTCATTCTCAAAGTTAGTTCTGCCTAACTATGAAATCTACCCGAGGTGTAAACAACGGTGTCCTTACGCACGAGCACATCCTGCTACGGCACCACAGTTGTATTCTCAGTACTCAAAGCGTTAAACCATGTAGGTCCCTGCGGCATTAAAATTCGGATACTATCGTACGAAAAATGAAGGTTTCAATCCATCCAAACCCAGAAGACGTATACATACATATCATTTAAACATTTGTCACGCAGCGAGAATCCAACTCTCTGCTGTCTCTGCCAGCTCCTCAGGAGGGCAATTCTCAAGCCAGAGACATTGACTTCTACTAGACTTAGGTAGAGTGATCCGCCATTTTGTCTCTCGAAGCAGAAAAACAGTATTCTCGTGAAATCACCAACAGACAAAAGTCGACTCAAATTAAGAGACATGCAACGAGTGGTCCCGAGCACACGACATGGCTTGTCGTAGGATTTGTCGATGATATAGTTGATGAAAGCCGCCATATTTACATCGATGTTTCCAACATTGATATTTAATTTCGATATAACATTTTTTTTTTAAATGGGTGTTAATGAATACGTGGCGAAATAACCAACGAATACAACTTAGGCAAGAATTAACAATGAGTAGATGTACAGCAGACTAATTTTAAATGTATCTACGTTTTATTGTTGTTGGTACGTCCCACAAGAACTGACACAAACAAGGACATAGGTCATGTTATGTGTATTATTAATAAACCGATATACCGAGGTATATATTTTCTTCTTATTTTTATTTAAGTTTATTAAAAGTGTAGGTAGGTAAGTAGGTATTTATGTAGGTATGTATTTGAATGATGCTTATCTAAGTTGTATTCAGTCATGTAGTAGGTACTAAACCTACCTACCCTTCAAGCTCTTAGCTGATTAATAAACTAGGTAATATTTAGTACTAGTACAAGTTCTGATTACTTTTGGCACTTTTAGGCAAAGATGTGTAAAAACGTCCGGCATTATCTACTTTTAAAGATTGACTCCGACTTAGTACCTACATACCTATTAATAAGTATTTGTTTAATTAGTATATGTATAATATTTTATCATATCATTGGCATATTATGCAATGTGTACTTTTTTATGTAATACCTATGTACCTACCTTCCTGCCTAAATACTGTGCTACGCCTACATCCATATATATAGGTATTTGTTTGCTTACAATAATGCGCGGCGATCGTGAGGTCGCCACCTCTGGTTTTCTCTGAAAAACAGCGTTGCTACGCACGCTGAGTAGCATTAAGCTGAGAGAAAACCTAATTTGGCTTACACTTCTCAGCATGGACCAAATCAGCTCCATAGCTTAGATTTTCGTCAGTTTGAATATTCATTCAGAAACAGTATTACAATCGATACCTAATTATTATTCCTGATAAATTGATTAAATCTAAAGAATCGGCTTGAACGCTGAAATAATTTATTATTTGGGCAATGTAAAACTTATTTTTTTTATAAATGTTTTTACTACATTTATAAAAAAAATTAGTTTTTACCGACCACCGGCAACCCCATAGATTAAGTATATATATAGATTTATAGTTTGCGTGGCCACCCTAGTCTTTCTCATTTCAACTGCAGGGTTGCCACATAATTAAAATTTACATAGATTTGGGTAAAATATACTGATAATACGCCCTCCGGCCAGGTGGTAACGATCTGCGAAATGCTGCTGGTAGAAGCTGGATGCATCGAGCTCAGGACAGGGACTCAGGCGCTCATTAGGGGAGGCCTATGTCCAGCAATGGACTGCTATAGGCTTATGATGATAATGGGTAAAATATAAATCTAACAAGAAATTAATGTCATGCAGGTAAAGTATTAATCTATCAATTAATACTGCAGGTAAAGTATTAATCTATCATTTTTTTCATTTACACAAAAAAATTTTTCATTTATAATCTACCTTCACTAACAAGTTTTAATGACTTTTGATAATATGTTAGGGAAGGAAGGATGTTTAGCAAATTTGATTGAATGCACCTACCTATATAATTTTTAATTCAAATCAAATCAAATTATATTTATTTGCATAAAAGTATGGTAATTACAAAGGAAAATCTTAAAGGCTATGTGGATCGCATACTTATACTTCATTACAGAAGCGTGCAAATATTAAATTGTTAAATGTATATATGTCATTAATTATGATTAATATCGGTTAATTTTAATTAACAATAATTAAGTTGACAATCGAGATTACTTAATAAATATATGTCAAAATGAAAACTAACCATTCAAATGAAGAAATAAAAATAGTAAATTATTATTTAGTTTTAATACATTCAATTTAATCGTATAAAAGCATTTATCTACAAGCCATTTGTAAAGTCTTATTTTAAAAAGGCTAAATGTCAAATCTTTCATGCCTTCGGGGAGACTATTGAATATTTTAACGGACATGAATAAAGATATATTTTGCATTGATTTTTTACAGAACGGCAAAAATATCCTATTATTTATTTGTGTCCTAAGTTGTCATTTACGCATGTCTTTATGTTTCTTGTATACGCTTTCAAAATTCCTACATACTAAAAAGAATAGAATTATAGGAAATATATTTTTATTTCTCCAAAACTTCAACATTTAGAAAATATGCTTTCGATTCTGCAATCATATTTTCTAAATTCCCTACTTTTTTATAAAACGCCAACTTTTTTCCCCAAGAGATCGCAGTTTTGTGCGTATCTTCTAATAGCATAGCAGTCCAACGCAAATTTTTTCCGCAGCCTTCGTGGTGTGTATGATGGTGATTTACCCTAAAAACAGTAATCAAAAATTAATTTTGGTATTTAAACATAACAAATGTAATCTGTAGAAAATACGTACATAAAAGGCTAGCAATCTTACTAATATAATAAAGGCGAAAGGTATTGAGTATTGTTTATTTCTCCCTCACGCAAAATTTAGATACAAATACAATACAATACAATAAATTTATTGCTTTTACAAGGTCTTCATCGTTCTGGCTGGGAAATATAACAAGCTATTAATGCTGCTGCTGATGATAATGATGAAACATATGAATTGAGGCATGGAACATATTGGTCTTCTTCTTCTTCGTATGAAGTAGTGGCCAACTCTGATGTCGGAATTTTTAGGCCACCCGAAAGCCTCCGACATGGCTAACAACTTAAAAAGCCGGGAAGAACATCTTAACGTGCCTTCCGAAGGGCGAAAGCGCTCAGATCTAAATGCCATCCAGATCACCCATATAAGTAGTGTCCGGGCGGAGTGTTGCTTAACCAAGATGAACTGCGAAGATCACCGGAGTAAATTACATGGTGTTAAATTGCATTGTGTTACAGGTTCTAGGTAAGGTATCTCACATAAACCCTGTCTAAGGGTCAATTTAGCAATATGGTTATATAGTAGGCAGACCGAGGCTTTTGAGGTAGTTAACTAGGTGTACCTATATAACAAATTGTCATTGCACATTATGTAGAGCTACACCAAGAATAACATTATAGGCTATTTTTTATCAAGGTACCATGCGTGCGAAGCCGCGGGCAGAAGCTAGTATAAAATCTTGGTGAAAACTTTTTGAAAACTGGAGCTAACATTAAAGTGTTTCTTTCCTGTCAGCCAAAGTCCATTGTAAATAAATAAATAATGCGGGACGTAATCACACAACATCATGTAGCCCCAAACAGAACATGCAAACACTTGCCCCGCAGTGGGAATAGAAGCCACAACTAGCTAATTAAATTTGCGGGTACTTCGGAGAAGGCAAGCAGTATCTTGGGTTTCACTTACCCGGTTTTGATAAAATATAGCTTAAGCTTTTTGATACTTACTTACTGTGGCAGATTTAAATAATTGGGGGCATATAGGTGTATTGTCAAAAAATGCTGTCAGTTGTGACTGACGAATCCCGAATCCGTTTTAAATCTGAATGATCCGTTGATTTAATGTAGCCTCTGGTTCTCTAGTCTGAAATAAAAAAAAACAGTTTTAAACCAAAACAAAAATGAACGAATTCTACCATTGTAGGTATGATAATAATAATAATAATTTTATTTTTATAACTCTGCCGCAATAAAATAACGAAATTATACAACTACATATTGAAATAGACCCATTGCATACATAAATTTACTTTTCACCGAACCTGTCTATTCAATGTATTACATTAACAACGAGAAATATCATTGTCAATGTCGAATTACCAAAAAATACCACAGAGGCCATAAATAAAAAGAAGAAGATCATATTTTTGATATTCAGTGATGAAAAAAAAATTGCCCGCAGTGTCATCAAGTTTGACGAAATTAAGTAAAAAATTTGAATTTTCAAATAATCATATCTCAAAAACTATTTGGTTCCGCACTACGCCATTTTAGATTTAGGCTTCCTAGATATAGACCTATCTGTGACAAAAGTTCCAGCCGCCTAGCTCACTACAAATAAATGAAAGTTGAGCCAAAAATTAATGTGCAGTGGGCAAAATTCATTTCAAATGCCGGCAACACCAAACAAAACAAAACAAAATTGAATTTCACTTTTTGGCTTATTTTCTTACAGATTTCTGCTCTAAATGTTGTTATTTATTGTGGAAGTCTAGTTAATAATCCATTTTTGAATAAATACCTCGTCAAAAGTACGATACTTACGCTTGAAAAGACAAACCCGGAATGTTTTGATCACTGCCACTTTTGCACGAAAATAAACTACACCGATCCATTTTGATAGAGAAATCCATAACATTCATTTGTTATTATTGATTTACAATAGATGAAACATAATTTTTCTAGGTAATAATTTAGTTTCAAGCAAGTTTTTCACAAAATCTTCCGAAACTGCTGCTAGCTGCCAAAGTTTGTTTAGCGCAATGTTGCGCTAAACAACGAAAAAACCGGCACGCGATAAGGGACAGCAAATCTATAGTGCGGTCTCCCTTATTTGCATGAAGCACGCATAAGTAGTTCTCTTTCTTGAAAGAATGAGATGAATTATCTCGTCGTCTATAGCTTTCTCTGTCTAGGGGCAACCCCCGCTTTGACTGACACTTGCTTGAGAGCTCGTAAACAAACAAACCAAGCATTTACGTTTCGTTTCAAGCTTATAAACTTGTCTTAGTACCTACCTAAAATAATCTTTTTTTTCTATCAGTAAGCCCCAATAGTTGCATTTTAAGCATACTATGGTTAATATAAATAAAATACATTTTTAATTACTATTTTTGCATGGTTTTAAGCCTAAAATTATGATGTACGAAATCGGCCTATTTTACCCCAACTACTGTAAATTTACCCGCGTAAAACGAAACGTATTTTAACCATGTCACGGAAATGTCGCAACGACTTCAGTCGAGTGGCCGTAAGAATAGCTATTTTTATGAATCGTGACTTTAGAGTAGACACAAACCATCGACCCAAGTTGGGAGACTCATAGTCGATACGACTCTGTATCGAGTAAACCCGTGAATTGCCCTCCAGTTCTCACCCCTTGCGCTATCGAGGTCGCATAAAGCATCAATTATTACCTCCTTTCCGAAGTGTATAAGGTGCATCATTAGGATGCTCTAATTACTGTCAATTTCCTCATTCCATAAACGGTATTAATGTACCTACCTACCTATGTAGGTACTTGTAATAGTCATAGTGTTACATAATTTAGGGGCACCGTGCGTACGGCATAAAGTTTTGCATAACTCGCTTCTCATGTGTTTAACACGTTGACTGCTGACCTCTGTGTAAGCTGGTGCTGGTGAACGTGGAGGATTGAGTTATTTAGCACTCAAAGCGTTATATATTTTTATACGGCTAGGTTCCACCCGCGGCTTTGCTCGCAAATACTTATTTTTCTATCCCTTGGGAACTGTTTTCTAAATGTGTAAAATTGTTATAAAAAAAAACGTTTTGCGTGTAACTAAACTATGCAAAGGAAAAATAATCTTAAAGAAGTTTAGGTAATATTTAACTTAAAAATGCACCTAGGTATTAACTTACCTAGGTAGGTAGATATTTATGTTTGAATTGATGTGTGCATGACTGTGAAGGAAAACCGCGGCTTAGTCAGTTCTACAAGTATTCGCCATGTCTTTCCTGTGGGTATACGACTAGGCATAGATAATAAGAAGTATAGGTGCTACTAGCTCCATCCAAAATAAGTAAATTTTTGTCGAAGGCAATATATAACCCTATTCCGTTTAACCATGTGCCAGATACAACAGCGTTTCCAACAGTGAGTAAAAGATTTATTTTCATATTCATATTCATATTCTTTATTGTTTAATGTGGTAGTACAAGGTGTTCTTAAATAAAGTTTGGTCCGCAACATGAGCCCCGTCGGGGCACTACAATTATTAGGTACTCATCAGTGTAATTTAAACCTAGGTGTTTACTATAAAGTTACATAACCACTAGATAACTACTGTTTAATTCAGACTAAACTCAAAAAGTTCTGTGATTATGAGATTTTTTTATCTACATAAATGTATCTACTTCTATTATTACAATGCCTGAATGGCATTGTCAGCAGCCTCATTCATGACAATCAAAATGAAGGTAGGTAGATTATGGAAAAAAAATGTATGTCAACTATTGATTTCTCTGTATCTAATGCAAGTAACGTTAGATGAGGACCACTTTTTCATATTGAACGACGGTTGTGTCATTTATTATTTATTTTATTTTATGGTGTTTATTTGATTTATGTTGATTAAAATATTGGCATTTAAATCGTTTACTGTTACTTTAGTAATTAAGACAGAAGTGTAAGTGATCTACGCTATAATAATATTATAAAGATAAAAATCTGTATTTTTGTGTGTTTGTATGTTTGTAATGAATAAATTCAAAAAACACTGTGCCGATTTAAAAAAAAACAGCATTTTAAAGCTACTTTCACCTTGAATAACATAGGCTATATTTACTGCTATAAAAGAAGGGATCCATACTAAAACTTAAGTAACGTAACCCAAGTAAAGTACGATCACAATAGGTCTTCGTAGCCGCAGTGATATGAAAGCCACGCAATCAATAATAACCCAAGTAAGGTGAAAAAAAGTGTCCTATATCCACCCGTGCGAAGCCGGGACGGGCCGCTTGTATTAAATAAAAATGAATTTGGACTGGGATTCTCTGGTAAAGAAAATTGTAGGGAGATCATTTTTTGTTACAGTCGCCATTGCTATAGGAGAACACGACCTGACTGAAGACTGAACGACTGCACTTAGGTATATAATTATATCTACCTTACTAAGTGGCCTCATACATAAGTACATATTAGTACATAGTAGTAGTAGTAGTAGTAACAATATAGGTAATTGAAATCCCAGAAGCCATTTAATTAAAAAAATGAATAATGTTGATAAGATCTTAATTTTATGCTTATTTTTAACCGACTTCAAAAAAGAGGAGGTTCTCAATTCATCGGAACCTTTTTTTCGACTTTTTTTTAAGTATGTTCACCGATAACTCCGTCAATTGTTGATCGATTATCAAAATTCTTTTTTTGTTTATAAGAATATACTTCACAGGTGATCCCATATAAATTTTATTCCTGAGGGATTGGTACTTTTCCCGGAAAACTCAAAAAACCTCATCCTCACTTGTATTGTACTTGATTGTACTATGATCACCAATATCTCCGTCAATTCTGAACCGATTTTCAAAATTCTTTAGGGCAAGAAGTAAGAAGTGATTTATATGAAGTAGTTTTTTTTTAAAAGTCCTACTTGTTAACGCTTTGTGACCGCCACGTTACCTGCTGTACGACGAGCGCCATGCCCGAGGCCAGCAACTAACGTGTTAAAATTGTCGTAACCAAGTGTAGATAAGGTACTGGTAATGGTCCTATGGTGAAATAAATGTGGATATCATAGTAGGTGCCTTTGATTGCTGTATTACTATATTTAGTAAGTTATATCATTATCACGTTTTGTCATTGTAGCAATTGAAACCAATTTGCTAAACAAACAAACACTTGCCATCAAAACATTCTTTAATCCAACGAGATAAGGTCTAATTTACCAAAACTATTTGAAGTTAATTTTAGTAATGTAGATTATGTAATATATACCAACTACAGCTGTATTTAGTACAGTTATTTATACTGGAATGATTCCGTTTAGTATATTTCCGTTAAAAAATAGCTAGATAAGCAAGTGATCAAAGTACTATTAATTCTGTGTCAAAGGTCTGAAATTTAATACAAACAACAAAATAAATGCCTACTTCACTTAATGACCACACTATATCTTTGGGAGATCATAATACCAAACTGTTTTTTTTGTTATTTCTAGAGTAGACATGCGTAGGGTACGCTACTAGATGGAGTGACGTTCTGTGAAAGGCTGCTGGTAGAGGCTGGATGCATAGAGCTGAGGACAGGGCGCAATGGCGTATTGGGTTGACTATAGGCTGATGATGATGAGGATGATGAATATCAAACTTAAACGCTATTTTGCAATGGTAAGGGTAGGGTGAGTAAATGAATATTTCATATTCAGTTATATTTTATACGCATTTTTAGAGGAAAAATTGTGTAGATTTTGTGTGTAAAATAAGTTTAAATTAAATCAATGAGGTTCTTATGGTTTTTTAGGTTACAAAATAAAATTACCTTGTTTGATAATTTCGCGACCTACGCGCGAATCCTTAACGTGAATGAAAATGCCTATGGTATTTTTTTTTACAGAAAGCTACTTTCGTTACACGATAGTTGAGTTTCGTAAAAGAGATGGCTGATCCTCCGACGAAAAAGAAAAAGACGAATCAAAGAAGAATCCAGAAGATTGAAGCCCACTATTTCGACTATTTTATTTTTTCCATACATATGTAAATAAAAAAAATGACTTAAAATTGTCAATCATTTAGGCTAAAACTAAGCCAAGTAAACATTTATGAAAGCTGGAGTCTATATATATTTACAATTCGGGCTCCAGGCTTCCACTCTTTGAAAGACTTATTTATCAGACCCAGCGCGAAATGACTAACCTGGGGCACAATATTACCAGACGAGTTTGATATTACCGCGTTTTCCCATATTTTAGTTATTCGCTTGTATTATTATTGTGTTTGTTTTTATTGAATTTGAAGTTTTGTAAGTGCAACGAGATATATTCTCCGCCTATTAAAATATATCGAATTTATTTTAAACTAACCTGAGCTGAGTTATAGAATAATTCTCTTAGGGGCTCGGTAATATCCGACTCTCCCCTACCTATACAGTTTCTAGAAAAAGAAGATACGAATGGATTGTGTAAAAGATGACATGAGGCAGAAAAGAGATGACGAGTGACTGAGGGAAATGGTGGGAGAACTTACACATGTTGTGCCGACCACACATAGCGTGTGATAAGGATTTAAGTCGATGATGATGATACAGTTTCTGGCAACAGTCAAAATTCATGTAAGCTAGTTATTAGTAGGTATATAACTCATCATCGTCATCATATGCTTGTAGCAGTCCACTGGACATAGACCTCCCACAATAATCGCCGTTGCGCCCTGTCCTCAGCTCGACTCATCCAGCTACTACCAGATCGCAGATCGTCACTCCAATGGGCCGGAGGGCGTGGATGTCTCCTACCATTTTGTGAATCAACTTACCAATGTTGCTGCCTCTTGTAATATTATATAGTTAGGTAGTTAAATAGTAGGTATGCTGCATAAAATATACGGCAGCAACGGAAGACTATAAATAAATTGTGCTTCCGCCTTTCATCAATAAAATAAGAAGTCTCGTCCAAAATAGGTTATTAAAATATTTACGTGTAACGTTCACTAACCCCGCATATGGAAGTTTTCATAAGTTAGTGTTTTGATGGTACGCACATATGAATGGCAAAAAGTTAACATTACCCTAATTAATTTGTGATTATTACAAAAAAAACCTTTCTTAGATGTGTCTCGGGTCTGGGTATTTTCTATGCATAACATGATGTATTTACAAAAAAATGCGTATGTATTATATCAATCATTGATATATATTGTTACTATCAATCATGTGGTTTCCATAATACAAGCTCTGCTTAGTTTGGGGCTACATGATGGTGTGTGATAGTCTCCAGCATTATTTATTTATTATTTATAAATATATTATTTATAAAACCTATAAATACCTATTTCTCTCACGCTGATTTTTAGTTGTTATTATCTTTTTAACTGTTAAAAAAAAAAATTATAGTTCAATCAATCATAAAAAAAAAAAATTGTGTACTATAGAAATAAATAGTAACTTAAGTGTTTATAAAGTATCCTTAAGTGTATCCTTGATATGACAATTTCTTAGATTGTGTAACTTATCTCAACAATTATAATTCAGTCGGGACTTGAACCCGCGACTTTACTTTCATCAACTCAATAAAATAATACAGTTTTTGTACTAACAATGTTTTAAACAATTTTTGTACAAGCTGGGACGAATATCTTAATGTAGGCATCTTCCGAAACACGGAAACTGTCGGATCTAATTGTACTAAACGGTGACACATCCAAAGATAATCGGCTACGAATGGCTCCTGACTGATGGATATAGATAAAAAGATTTTATATTGAACAAAAATTCAATACACAAAGGCTAACGAAGCATTCTCTACCAATGGATATGTTAGCTTTGTGGTGCTGAAATGAAAATGATTGATTTTTTGACGTTCAATGTCTAATATCTATGATCATTGTTGGATAGCAAATATCTACTCTCTAACTCAATAAACTCAGGAAACTCATTTATTTAATCATTTCGTTATTAACATTGGCAAGTCAAGTTACAGTTAATATTCTTTATTAGTTCAGTTAATATAATACAAAACCAAATATTTTTATTACCAGAAAAATGTATGGCTTATTAATTATTATGCCTGATTAAATAACATAGTCAGCACCAGTCAGGACGTTGAAAAATAAACAAAAAAACTGTGAAAATAAACATAAAAAAAACTGTGAAAATAAACGAAAAAAACAGTGATAATTTATTGTATGCAAAAAAATTATACATTAAATTATTACAAGTTACCAAATGAAGAATTTGAATATCATTGATATTGTACAATGGATGAATTTCAAATATACTTAATTTGAAGTCTTGTTATTCCTAATTATTAATAAAGCTTAATTTAAGAGTAATTCCTTGTCTATCATTTTTCTTAAGTCTAGTTTTTGTTAGTTTGTCTCTCATTCTCTTCTCTCTTCTACAATAGCTTTATCCACGTACTCTTCTGGATGGAACCTCCTGAAGTTCCACCCGAAGCTTCTCTGAGTGCCAGCTGCTCTGTTCAGGCTTGGTGATGAAGGTAGAGAGTCTAATTGCGAAGACTCCTGGCTGATAGACAGGTTTGTTGGTGAAATGGACATGTTAGTTGGTGTTGAGAGGAGGTGGGTGGACATCTTGATGTCCATCTCGAACTCTTTGAGTCGGCTCGCGCTGCAAAGTGGTGTATCGACCTGTTCCACGGTGTTTAAGTTTTCGTCGTCAATTTCGTAAGCTTCGTGTTCTTTTGAGTAGCTGGAAGGAGATTATGAAAGTTACGTAAAGGTTAGTTTACAAGAATAAAAGCTATACACATTACAGGTCATCGAAAGTAAAATAATTACTTAGATATCCTATTATACAAACTGAAGTATTTATTAACCCATCATAACATAATTATTTTTTATCATGGGTACATAACATACTAAACTTTTAAATTTTACTTTTTAACCAACTTCAAAAAGGAGGAGGTTCTCAACTCGTCGGAACCCTTTTTTCCCACTTTTTTCAATTGTGAACGCATTTTCAAAATTCTTTTTTTTGTTTAAAAGTGTATATACTTCACAGGTGGTTCCATATAAATTTTATTCCTGAGAGATTGGTACTTTTCCTGGAAAATTCAAAAAACCTCATCTTTACTTGTAATTTTCGCCTTATGATCACCAATATCTCCGTCAATAATTGTGAACCGATTTTCAAAATTCTTTAGGGCAAGAAGTGATTTATTTGAAGTCGGCTTTTTTTTAAGTCTTACATTATAACTTTTTTTGTTTGCCTGATAATCAATTGTTTTTGGGTTTTTTTAACTGACCTATATATGGAAACTAATATTAATATTCTGTTGCTTTGTTGCCTTAAATGCATGCGCATGTTGTGTTGTGATATCCTGTAGTTACCGGATGTATTGAGATTTTAAACTTTTGTCTGACGTTTTGTGAGTTTGTTGTTAACCTGTGTTGGGTGTCCTAAATATAAAGATAAATAAACGTATTTGGATATTTATTGATATTAATGTAGATTTATACTTTGATTAACATCTCATGCTTCTTTTCTCAACTAGGTACGTCGCGGGCAGATAAAGTAGGTCAGATTTTTTTTTATAATAAACTTCCGCCCGCGGCTTTGCTCACAAAATTTCAGCTCAATTCTTTCAGTACTTTTGGCATGAAGTAGGCATGTACATATATCTTCACGTTTCACTTATTTTGTCTTAATATTATGTAGGATACTTACTGCAAAACGTTCTTGAACCGGTACCCCCAGTTGATTTCCTTGGAGAGGTACGAGGTCCGGCTCTGCGTGACTGTGCCCATGTTCTTGGAGGAGCCCTGGAGGCTTACCACTATCTCGAACCTGGAAATTACCGATAATTAAACTTTATTGTCATGAGTATAAGCAATTGCTTAGACCAGCTTCAAAACGCTTTATCAGACGAGAACCAGAATCAAATTATTGAGACACAAGAACAGCTTCGTCAGTCCTTTCAGGCCACAACAGAATTTCTTATTAGAATGGTTGACTATCTCAGTATTACCTATCTACCTGTGTTATTACTAAGTGATCAGGACCAATATCGTTCGCATTAAAGAATTTTCTTTAGAAATATTTGCTATGTTCAACAATGAACTTCTAAACTGTTGATGATGCTTAATAATGAGGAAAAATATAATTTTAAACCAATTATTTTTTTCTGGCTGTCCATTTTACCTGATTGAGGAAGGTTATTTTTTCATCTATAAGTTGTGAGGTAATCTGTGTCATGTGGAGCCCTAAGAGCATACCGGTAATCCAAACAATCCTGCGCAGACAGGTCGTAGAGTGGACTCTCGGCGTTGATGACGTGCACCACTGTGATTGGCCACAGCAGAAACGCACGCGCCTCCTTCAACTTCAGCTGGTGGATGTAGTTCTTCACCAGCTCACCTTCTAAAGTTCTGCAATCATTGGCAGAACTCTTGATAAACTACTTCAGGACAAATAATTGAAAAACATGTTCGCACTCAACGCTGCAATTTTATTAGGTTACTTATTATTAGAACGTTTGTATCATAACCAAAAAACGGTAAAGAAAATAACTTTGGGGGAATAGATTCCCCAATTATTATCCGTCTTATGAAGATCATCATCTTTGCATCATTCTTTAAAACCAAATTAAGTTTTCTATAGTCTTAAAGAAGGCCTTTTAAAAATGAGGTTAACTTTATATAAATTATACTTATTATCTTCTTACATTCTTCTCCATCAGCTTATGCTTTATATTGTTCAGTTTGAACATTTGGTGAGGATACCACGTAAAGGCAAGTCTGAACATTAGGTACCTACATCCAGTAAGTACCTACATGCCCATCCTTTGCAATCGTATTTGGTATTAAACCCCATAGAATTAATGAATGAAATCCTGTCCCCTGCTAATGTATCCACTGTTGTCTTAATTTTGAAAACGGTGGCACTACGTTTTCGAAGAGGTCCAACCCATAGTATTATTTACCTTATAGGCTTTAGCATGTAGGCTGTGATGTTGGTTCCGATCATGTGCACATTCATCAAGTCCCACACGCGGAACTGCAGACACAACTCGCCGTCTCTCAGGCACACCTGGATATAAAAGCGTCTTTATTTAAAAAACTGTAATGAAACTGACCGTTTGACAATCAATGTAATGCATACCCTAATTTGAATTCCTATAATGCTTAGAATTTGAAATTAGGAAAGTACGTTATTTGCGATGTGGTGTATTAATGAAAAAAAGAAAAGATATCAAAAATATATACTTAGAAAAGATATCCTGCGCCGAATAGGTCATGATAATTTAGTTAGTTAGATAATTTGGTTAGTTATAGGTAATTTATTTATAATAATTTAGTTAGTTGCATTATAAAACTAATGTGCCTGTAACTCTTGACCCCCAAAATTCAGTATTTTACTGAAGAAAAACCCTTTGCAAGAACTGGTACTACAAGTATCTAAACATCTTCATTGATCTTCTTGGCCACCGAGCTAGTTTAGGCTAGAATTTCGACTGTGAAGAATTTTGTGTAAAGTTAAAAATAAATAAATCTCTTAATTCTATCATCTATGACCATCAACATCGTACGATAACGTACCGTGGCCTTCCTACTGAAGCCGACAGATGACACGTGCCTGTTCGGTCGGATTAGCTTCGTGAACAGCAGACTGCTGAGCCCTCCGGACAGAGCCGTACCTGCCACGATCTGAAATACCATCAGTTAATCTAGTTTAATTAAAACTTGGTAAAAACCGATTATTCCCTAGTCCTCGGTGAAGACCTACCCGAGAGGGGTAAATTGAAAATCTGCATGCACAACATTGAGCAACAGCTAAAGCGCCCTTTGCCTCACTTGAACAACTCACACGGTCCGTTTGTAACCTGCTATTTATTTAGGTACCTAATTAAGGAGAATGTTATCATACTGAGAAAATAAGCTTTGTAAATCAACTGTCGGGATCTTATTCGTGTTTTCGCGAGACTAAGGGCCTACCTCTTTCACCATCCTCATGTAACGTCAAATTTTGATAATTGCCCGATACCTAAAGTGACTTTGACTTTACCCTCATCACCATCATCATCATCGTCATCAGCCTATAGCAGTACCTTGCTTTAATGCGTGAATGTAAGGTGAAATAGCCCTTAAATCGCACGAAAATTCGAAAAAGGGCTCGCCTGATTTAATTTTGTACTACGAATCTTTGTATACTTAGGATTTGGACAGGACAACCCTAAAAAGTCGATTTATCTAAAACTACTAGGTAGATGCCCTCTGTCGAATGTAGGGAGATACCTACTGAGCTAAATGTTCTTACTGTAAGAACGTTTAGCTCAATAGGTACCGCAGTCAACGTGTACATAAGAATCTTACACGTTGCGACTGAAACAAGACTTATTATTGCGACGATCATTATCAACTGCGGGCCTCAGTTATGAGTTCAGCCAGTTGTATTTTTATTGTTGTCATAATGAGCAAGTTAAAGTAGGTGTAATAAGTATTAAGTATATTTATTGCACTCACCCACAGAGTAGTAATATATATATTCAAATACTTTCTAAAATTGCGCAAACAAAACAATTATGTAATTTATTTAAATTATAATTTCAGCAGAATCTTTTATTATAAACAATAACTTTTTCTCTTACCTCAATAACCATGATGAAGATGGCCTCCGGACATTCTTCCTTCGGATATCTGACTCCATATCCTATTGTCATCTGTAAAAAGTCTCCCGATTATTTGATTCACGTAATCATTCAGACTCTAATTCTCTGCTTCAGACGTTTAGCCATGTTACAAGTCTTTGTGAAACTTAAGAACTCCAACAACAAATTTGCCATTGGCTTAGACCCCCCATTTTCAAACTGCTTATCGATTCAATTTAATACATTCATTTCAGACTAACTTTCGCCCGCGGCTTTTCTCGCATGGAACCCGGATAAAACACCTTAATGTTTTGCCAGGTCTATAAGTACATATTATGTGTAAATTTTCAGGTCCACTCAGTAGTTTTGACGAAGGAGAGACAAACATTACACATGTTCACATTTCACAAACTTTCGCCTGCATTAGTACGAAGTAAGATTAAATTAACTAAATGTCCTACATGCATCCAATGGTGAACCTATCATAAGTATAGCTGTCACGCGTCGTTTTTTTATAAATTTTTGCATTTTGATTGATAAGTAATAAGTGATACTAACTGATAAAGGCAGATGACACGATAAGAAATAAGTATACAGATACCAACGTGAGTTTCTACAGCCATCATGAGTAGCCCCGCAAAGGAGGAGGTACCAGTGACGCAATGCTCCTTCCCATCACCGATATCATCGGCGTAGGATGTCGCCACTGCGTACCAGATTGCAGCAAAGAAGAACCAGAAGAGCAGGTGGCTCAACACCATCAGGAGGATAAGGAATCGCCATTTGCTGTTAATCTGAAGACAAAATATTGTTTAGCACCTGCTTTCGAGGCAACTCTTTATCAGTCGAGTCTGTCCGGCTTTTGAACGATCTTCTATTTGATATAAGAAAAGTAAATTCAAAGGAATGTTTCAAAAGATTAACCCGAGAGCATAACCTTAAAAGGTTATATATTTATCAATCCTAATCATCTGCACAAGTAGGACTTTCTAGGTCACAACTTCTGATCATATTTATTATAATGAATATTTTAATGTTTTCACCTACTATTTCATATAAAATTATATATTTTGATATGTGAGTATTTTATTAATATTATTTGTATATTATAAGGATTTATGTACCTATGTGTATATAATATTATATATAGTTTATCTATGAAATAGTATGTTAAAAAGTTGTAGTTTGAAGTAATTTTAAGATTGAATTATAGTAAAAAGCCACGATTTAAAAACAAAGTACAGGTTTGGCTAGTAAAAAATGCTCGTAGCATTAAGGCCACCTTTTTATTACATTTATTGTGCAATAAAGTATAAATAAATAATAATAAAAAACAAACAAGTGTTGCCAAAACGAACGCTAAGCTAAGAGGTAGGTAAAATGTAATATCTTATTAAAAGTAAGTCAGTTTAGAAAAATAAGACGATTTCAAAAAATTTGTTTAAAAAAAATATCTTAGCTGTGTTGATCTAGTCATTTACTCGTTTCAAATGTTGTTTATTGCTACAAATTATCAAGCAGGCGTTAACGTTAAACAAAAAACTACATTCTCAGTAAAGTTTAAACAGTCGTTAACAACATGTCATCATCATCGTATTCATCATCGGCCTATAGTGGTCCACTGTTGGACATAAGCCTCCCCCAATAACCGATATTACGAATTGTGCTCAGCTCGACGCATCCAGCTTCTATCAGTAGCCTTCCACTGTTCAAAATGAAGCACGACGACCGACGCATACTGGTTGGTACAGGGCATTGTGACCTGAACCACCACCTAGTAAAGTCAGGCAGCTACGGATAGCGGCACCTGTCGTGGCTGCTTTCAAGTTGAAGAAACACTGGAGCACGTCATCTTACGCTGCAATGCCACAAACGAAGACAGAACAATATCCGGGTTACAAAAACTGCTTGATCAAGGCTCACAAACACAGCCAGTATCGGGAATCCTAGAGCAATGTTGCCACCAAATCAGAGTCCTTCTCGGTTATTTTAAAGAGTTGGGCTGGCTGGGGTCAGGTTAGCAGGGGAACAATGTACAATACACCCCAATGCGGGTCGTCGGTGCAGAACTTTTTTCCCTCCACTTCAAATTAGAATTAGAATTAGCAGCCTTTCACTTTCAGATCGTCACTAGATACTCACAACAGTGTTGACGATGTCCCGCATGTACTTGTATGACTTGTATGAGATGTGACTTCGAACCGGCACGTTTTCCTCTCCATCCTTCAGCACCACGCGGCGAGAACGAATGGGACGCCCATATCTTCGCCTATAGAAGTAGGTCAGTTATCTAGGTTATTCAATTATTTATTTAAAGACTTTTTTATTTAGGATCCTCTTAAAATTACGTCCTGCCAGGTTCATATTAATTTGCAAATAGGGTTCAAGTGGGGTATATCATTCAATCACATTTCAGCGCTATTAAATTCCAACACCAATTTCGATCATTAGTATTGACATTTTGAAACTGATAATTTACTTTGATGCTGACTGTACCTACCTACATAAAGAGTATATAGGTATGTACAGTCAGCATCGGTCAGTATAAAGACTATACATAATCAACTGTTAACCCTACTAATAGGGTACCATTAAACTGTTTTCTCCTTGCTATGAGTCTATGGTCAATTAATTTGTAAACTATTATTACAAGTAAGATCTTTTTTGATCTGAAATTTAAACTTCAGATTAATTTGATCTCTAGGATCATCTTTTCAAATGTTTTATAGTTGAATATCTATAATGCATAGTTTGTAAGGGTCTCTTATTCAAGTTTCTCCCTTAGTTTTACAAACATTTCATTTCTTGGATACCTACTGCACTAGATGTGTAGGAATTCTTATTGAAATTGAATTTTCATATATATTGTTACATCGGTGAAGGCACCATGACAAACTATTACATTTAGTTTCGTGAGTAAACTGTGTAAGAATATTACAAATAATGTTTTTTTAAATTGTAGTAATAATTAATATTTATTATTATAAATTATTATGACACTTTATTTAATTGTAAACTCATCTAAAATACATTTTTTACTATAATTAAACTTAATACTACTTATGTACATAAATAACTATCAAAAACATTATAGTAAAAAATGTATCAAAACGGGAGACCATCGACCGCGGGGCAGGGCTCAAACGGTCGGTGGCTAGGGCTGCAGAGAAAGGAACCTCCGCACAATGCGTGCCGAGTCCAGGAGAGCCGCCTTCTGTATCTGACCCTTGATCCAGCTGCCTAGCGAGAGCCTCTTAAGATATTGGTCAAGGCTCTTCGCTATCAAACCGTTCACTGAAACGACTATCGGAACGATAATTGTTGAGTCGACATCCCACATAGCGGTAATCTCGTGGGCCAGGTCAAGGTACTTGCTAAGCTTGTCCTTCTCGGCCTTCACGAGATTAGCGTCGTGTGGGATGGTGATGTCAACAAGTATCGCCCGGCGTTCCGACCGGTCTACCAGGACGATATCAGGTTTATTCGCTAGAATAGTCCTGTCCGTGATGATAGAGCGGTCCCAGTAGAGCGTAGCACGACCATTTTCGAGAACTGGCACCGGTGCGTACTTATAGTACGGAACCTCTGGGCCGACAAGGTCGTATTGGAGAGCAAGCTGCTGATGGATGATCTTGGCTACTTGATTGTGTCTGTGCAAGTATTCAGTGTTAGCGAGGTGCGAACAACCCGAAAGTATATGTCTGAGGGATTCACCGGGACGATGACAAGCTCTGCAAATGTCAACGGTTCCATCCTTCATGATATACTTTCGGTAGTTGTTCGTCTTTATTACCTCATCCATAATCGCACAGATAAAACCTTCGGTTTCCCCAAAGAGGTCACCGAAACGTAGCCAGTTCACGGATGCGAGTAGGTCTACATCAGGCCCTGTAAGGGCTTTGTAGAACCGTCCGTGCAGCTCCTTACTCTCCCATACGATCTTGCGGTCGAGGGCACTCAGCACCATAGGTTTGTGCCAGTTCTCCTTAGCCAGTGAGAGCGGGGTAAGGTTCTTATCAACTGCTACGACATCACGATGCATCTCACTGTCGGCATGGAGGAAGTATTCTCTGAGGTTGCACACCTCGCGGTTATGGAGGGTCTTGGCATTTAAAAAGCCCCGACCTCCACATTTCCGCGGGATGTACATCCTCATCACCGACGAACGTGGATGTCGCATTCTGTGTGTCGTAAGAAGTTGACGAACCTTACAGTCAAGGGCGTCAAGTTCAGTTTGAGTCCATCTCAATATGCCAAAGGTATATATAAAAATAAAATATTATTATTATATATTATTATTATTATATAAGTAACTAATAGATTTTCTATCAAAAATAAATACTATACAATACTGAACATTTGTCCAGGGTTATTCAGTTTTATTTAACTCTTAGAACTGTTGGTGAAATTGAGTTTAAAATATAAGATTTCTCTACGTTCATCTTTGTGAAAGTAGGTACATAAGTTATTTTGTTTGTTTTCGATAAAATATGTTTCGAACGTTCGTTCCATTTGTTATCTTATCCAAATTCAAGTAAAATATCGTATTGGAAGAGATAAGAAATATTTTTTAAGGAAATGATAAATGAATAACCTACATTATGTTCCATATAATAAAAGACTGTAGGTATTGGTGTTCAAAAAAGTTGGCTGCTACCTGTCCAATCCTTTGTGCCAACCTCATAGACGTAATGTGCAAGAGCCGACTGAGACTGAGAAAGTTTGAATGATCAACAAATATTTGGGTCTGGGTTTTGAAGAGTCTTATTGTACGAACCCCTAGTTAGTACACAACACAGGATATTTTTGTGCAGGTCAAGGCTATATGTGTTTGTTGGGTGTATTATTTTATTATTTCTAAGTCGCCTTGCGATATTCAAGGGAATAAATGATGGAGACATTTTTAGCCGGAACCAAAATAAATAAGTGTTAAAGTCTGTGCGGAAAGAACTGAAGGGTAAAGAACGGAAAACTTTTAAAGGGTGTGAGTGCCGGTGAAATTACATGCAAAAGAGGCGCAGGGCGTTGTATCATAGAGCACGTTCCAAAAAAACGTGATCTACGATGCATTGCTTTGTGATAGGTAATGGTTACCGCTTAACATCAGGGGGGCCATGTGATTGTTCCATCTTCAAATACCATTAGAATAACTGATGCGACGAAAACCATCTCCGTTATGTATACAATACGAACAGTCCTGTCAAATATTACTTCGCCCCCAAATACAAAGACGGTTCGTATTATGTACACACTCTAGCTAAATTATAATTAAAGCTATTAGATAAGTAATGATAAACCTGTGTCCATTTCCCTTTCTCTTTCTCTTGCTATACGGAGACGAATACGCATGCGTTGTCGGTCCTATTGTCGTATCATCGAAATCCATCATTTCAATCTTGTCATAATCATTCTCCACTGGTCTTGACATCTCAGATAGCTGCTTTAGATCAGTCTTTGGACTCTCCTCATCAATGGTCATCACCAGCCCATCATCTTCACTGGACTGTGATGATGTTAAGCCATCATTGCTTGGGATGGTTTCTTTTGTGTCTGTATTAGTTATGTTATATGGAAATGATATTTCCTTCCCTTCAACATACGTTTGACTTATTCTATATTGCTTCTTTAGTTCTTCGTTTGTGTACACATCTGTGTTGGCCATTCTGGGTATTTCTATCGAGGATCTGCCTGATGTACTTCCGATTGCTTCGGAGTAGCTGAGGGATCTTTCTAAAACTCGACTGACTCTGCTGCCTCTTCGAATTTCTACGTCATAGGTGTTAAGCATTTTGTTTTGATTTTTTTCGCCTTTTATCTTTTAAGTCTGTCTTTCTTAGCTTCTAATTTAAATAACCTGTTGGGTTTCTTCCTTTTCAATTTACTGGATTGGATTTAAGTTGAATTTTCTTCGTCATAAGGTTCATTCTGTTTGGTGATATTCAATCACTTTCATTCACAAATTGTCTTATTGATGAAATCAAATATCTGATCATAACTACGTATTGCGATTATGGTTGATTCGTTTCTGGATTTCGAAATAAAACACTGATTCTAAAACATATTTATTTCAAAAACATTAGCACATTTTGTAATATTTTCAAACAATCAGTTATGCGTAAAGACTAAAATTCTACTGGCAATAATTTATCTTAAAGATAACAACAGGCCTTTATCCTAAGATAAGGAGCAAATATATTTGTACATACCTATAGTAAATATAGATATGTACATGTATTTTGTGTTTCATCGAAGAGCCCAAGAATTTGACGCAATCAAATATTTGATATTACTTAGCTTCAACTCCTCCTAGTATTATTTTATTAACCTCCTTATAAATTACTACAATCTCTTAAAAAATACTCACATGGTTATTATAGTCTTATAGATTAGTTATTTAGACTAACTTTTTAAAGTCATAAAAAACATTTTGTATCTCGTTTTTCTTCTCTTTGGGTAATTTGTTAAGTGTTGCGTAACAACGTAGCTTACTGACTTATAAGTTATAATTCTCAATATGCAAACTTACAATTAGTAATTTGCTGTATAAATAGAATAATCATCATATATTGGCAACACATGTTATAAGTCTAGACTAAGTCTAAATGCACCTATGTAGGTACCGTTGGTTTTCTAGATACATAAATAGAAATATTGGGATACGCCTTTCATTTAAATTTTACTTTTAATTTTCTGTATAGAAAACAGCCAGTCAAGAAGGTTTTGAAGCATTTTTTCTGAAAGACGAAGACCGCTCTAGGTGGAACGAGGATATCCTGTCACTGAAGCTGCTGGGGGTTCCAGGACACGGTAGATCTGCTTTTACCACTATAGACCTGGAAAAATAAATAATTTAATAGTTGTGTTTCAAAGGTATCAATTTGACTAAGTGCTGCAGATCACCCAAATAATAAAATGACGTCATGTCATGCGTGGACTAATCAAAGAGTTTGCATAGGAACTTTTTTCTGTTTCGACCTACCTTACCTACTGATAAACATATATAGATACTCTTATAACAATAGATCAGTCCCATATACCTATATGGTACGTAGTATAGGTTGTTTCAAATTTGTGATCTGTTGACCGGGGTTGAGATATCATCACAGTCCCCTGCTGGACATAAGACTTCCACTAATAAGCGCTGTTGCGCCCCGTCCTCAGCTCGATATCTAGCTTCTACAGCCGACAGCCGGACCTGCCGGAGGATTTCCTGTATAAAAAACGCGAAAACTGCTCAAGGTTTTCCGTTTTGTGCCCCAAACCATTTTGAGTTCACAAGTTTCCTTTCAAACTTTATCTGACTTCAATTGCATAAAATTCTGGTTACCTTTTACTGGAGTAGTGTTCAAGCTCTTTGGCGCTGCAAAATGGTGTGTCCACTGACTCAGTGGCGTCGAGCTTTTTGTGGTCTATCATGTACTTCTGCTTCCTGCTGTCGTATCTGAGAATAAGTGAGTAAGCATTATAACTAGAAGAATAATCGGTAGGCCACGGAATACTGGAATGTGAGGTAGTTGTATCTCATCATTATCATTATCAGTCTATAGAAGTCCACTGCTAGACACATATTACCCTAATTCTGCATATCAACGCGAACCAATTTTTGAAACTCCGAAGTCACTCCGCGAAACCTGCGAAGACCCCGGGCAAGTTCTGTGCTTCTGGGCGGAGTTACGCTACATAAGTATTTAGCCAGATCTCCCACACGCACAATGAACAACACTGAGTCCAAAAATATGGGAATATAATAATTTACTAGTAAGTATATTTTATGGAATCACTTTCCACTTCCTGGTAAATTTGTGAATTGTTCGTTAAGAAAGTAAATACTAGTAGCTTAAATTCATTGTATACCTATATCACACCTATATATTCGAACAATGTTAGAATATCTAACTGCTATAATTTATAATGTGGTAACCATTGATAGTAACCTGTGGGAGCATAAGGGTGATGCAGTCGAGCAAGAAAACATTCCGAAAGACTTGAGTTATTACGGTTTCAAGGGAACTTACTTGACAACGGGAGGGAAGCGACGTCCCCAAGCCACCTCTCGCGACAGGTAGCTCGTCTGACTCTGCGTGAACGTGCCCATCGATGCCGAGGCCCCCTTTAGGCTCACTGTAATCTCATAACTGGGGAGAAGTAACCATTACAGAAATTAATAATAACACTGCATGTCTCTACGACTAATAATAGGGAAATAAGTAAAAACTATAAGACCAACTAAACAACTAAAAGTAAACAACTTAAAAAATGGGAGTAAGTTTCTACTCGTATATATTGTTCGACTGTAAGAGCAATCTTCGTGGAAATCTTTCAGTACGAAGACCTTTACAGGTAATGGTTGATGGTGGTGACGATTTTTAAAATAACGTTGGTGTTGCAAGCCAATGCCACCTAATTTAAAACCCTAATACCCTACAGAGCCAGAAAACCAATATTCCCTTAAAACGTTCTAACGTGTGTCAAAAAATATGCAGCTAAATATTTTAAAATATGCATTATTATTTGCTGTAACTTTTAATTGCGTTATCTTATCACTTTTTTTTCACAGCTCCAAGGGATTGCAGACCTGATTTGATATTAATTTCATCTTGATATATAACCTCCACACGTTCCTATGAAAAGGGTCTTGACAGTCAGACAGACAACAAGTAATCCTATCATCATCATTATTATCATCCACATTTGACTGCACCCACCGTGGGTATAGGCCTCCCTTTGTATGAGCCAATCCCCGCGGTTCGAAGCTCGTCTCATCCAGTTTCGGCCCACGATAGATGCAATATCATGTGCCCATCTTATTGATGGACGTAAGGAAGTATTTCTATAAAAGTTAAATTTTTCCTTTTAAGCTAAGGAACCCTAAAAATAGTACGGAGGTGAAAGAAGCAATTTTACTTGTTGGTAGCCATCATCTCCGGCGTGTATTCATAGAGCGGGCTGGTGCGGTCGATCACGTGCAGCAGTGTTACTGGCCACAGGAGGAACTGCCGCTGCTGCAGCGCTAGGGTCTGTGCATAGTAGCGGATCACCTCGCCCTCTTTGGTCCTGGAAAAGTATCTTTGATTTAAAGTTATTTTATCTTATGGGCCTGTCTAATAAGTAGGGCAAAGCCTTTAAATTAAATAATGGGTAACAATGATGGGATGGGCGAAGTACAACATTTCCAATTAATAGGTATTACCTATTAATTGGAAATTTTGTACTGAACTAGTTGAGCCGCTCGCAACATCGTTTGCGTTTTTACGTTTTCTGGATGTACGAGTATGTGCTTTCACGTTAAAAACATGGTAATTTTACACGGAACCCTAAATACGTAGGTACGGAATAAACAGTACCTACCTATTACAACATTACCAACCTACCCGTACCCGTTCCCGTTACCGTTCCTGTTTGCCTATTTTATTTCCAGCTCATTTCTTATCGATGAACGATCGTCATTTATAAAGAACGAACCGAGGCGCACGCAACTACGTCATAGCTTGATGCAAGTAATTTTTAGGTTTTAGGTTAGAGAGTAGAGTTCTCGCACCATCGACTCTACCCGCTCAGCTGGCCATCGCCCGGGGATTTAGCTATGCCTGTGTTAGACTGCGCTATTCCGCAATCAGCTGGCGCCAGAGCCCCGTTTGTAAGTTGGCAGGGTGGTACACGGACAGGTGAGGTTGCCTTGGTTTCCCAAGATGGAGGTTGGAATTCCTTTAAACACCCCGTCAGTAGACCGTGTATTTTGTTAACTGTGGTATTGGTTTTCTGCGTCGTACCTGTGCGTATGAATGAAGTGCGCCGTGAACTCAGAGCTGATGATGTGGTCGTAGTTGAGGTCCCAGGCTCTCATCATCAGACACAGGCGGCCGTCACGAGTACTTATCTGACAACCAAGATCAGACATCCAATATAATTCATAAGCCATTTTCGGCACATTGCTGGAGGTAAATTGAAAAATGTTAAACTGTTCTCTGTAATAAAGCTCAATATATTAGGGCCTTACCCTGGAATTGGCGTTTTTTCTGTCTATTTCATTTTGAGCATAGTTTATTTAATTCAACAGTCATTACATAAAATTAATTTATTTTCTGAACATAACATTATTGCAAAGATTGAAAATTCAATAACATACTATTTTTGAGGAAGCTCATCAGCAAAAAATAAAACTTAAAAACAGTTCCTTTCACGTGTTGTCACTTTCAATGAAATTCGTAGTATTTTTGTACGTGTTAGTTTTCTTTTTCAAATAAGATTACGTATACTTTTCACAATGTGGTCCAATCATACACACAACATTTTAGGTGAACAAGATTAGCAGTTCCAGAAAAAAATCCAGTAATGCATGTACGGAGACATCGATTTTCTCGAAATTCTCTATACAAAACGCCAATTTCATAGGTAAGTAACCTAATATAATTTATGATTATTATGATGACAAAAAAGCTTGGGATAAAAATGTCTCCTTAACCCTTCAAAAACAATGTAATGTTGTAGAATAATTGTATACTACACAGAATATAAAAAAATATAAGACAAGAATTGGCAAGAAACGCTTGCCAATTCAAGTAAGCAAGAATTGGCAAGAAACTCTTGACAATTCTTCTCTCTTTGGTCACGTTACGAATTGGTGTAAATTAAAAAAATACGCTTCAAAGTGTTCTTTAAGTTCCTACTGAATAAATGAATTTTGAATAGAATTGAATTTGATTATGCCAATCGCTTCGATCTTACGCTCGATATGAGCCTGGTGACTGGTGCCGCCCCGGGTTTTCTGACATCGATCGACCCAGCTCGCCGGTGACCTATTTCTAGGAGGGTAGGTAATTCTGTCAGTGGACTGGTATAGCCTAGCAGTTTAGGGTGATGTTGGTAATTCTCAGCCCAGATATTTTTTTATGCAATCGGTATAATCTTTATTCAAGATTTATTTAGTCAATTACAGTTTAAAATGTATGTTATACAGGATTCAAATATCCATATTTTAACTTCAAGACTTGCATTTATCATATGTAAATGTTATGTAGTTCAGAAAGAGTTTGCATATAAACTTTTTTTCTGTGTGGTGGTATATTATTACATTAGTACATGGGCAATGCCGTACCTACTACCGTACTATCTATAGCATTTGATACTAGTTAAATATTATAGTACTAGGTACTATACTATTTAACTAGGTTACGATCCGATACTAGGTTTTACGATCTAGTATGATTTTTAAGCTTTGCTCGTATTACCCGGACTTAGAGAGGGTTGTTGGAGCAAACGGTCATAAAAACATTGCTAACTAAATAATTATGTAGATAAATTGGTTAGAAGTTACACGTTACCACAGCCTTCTTACTGAAGCCAACGCCATCTTTCGACAACTTCTCGGGCCGCGTGAGTTTCGCGTACACCACACACGTGAGGACACCGGATAAGCCCGTCCCTAGAATTAGCTGCAAAAACAAAGGTTTTACAATAAAATACCTACATGAAGCAAGAAGTTTTTATAATGCGTGCGCGATTAGAACAAAAATCTGTGCCTCATTTAAAAAAATTAAAATGCCCAAAGGGGTGTTGTGCTATGCTTCCTCCTATGTATAACACTAAAGAGGAACAACCTCCCTTTGGGAGAATACACCAGGCACAAATTTTTGTTCAAAGCGTGCACCTATGATACAAATTCCTTGGTTTTAAGTTCACTTCCAGAAACAAGAAATATTGAAAATTGAAAATCGGAGGCACCTATGATACAAATTCCTTGGTTTTAAGTTCACTTCCAGAAACAAGAAATATTGAAAATTGAAAATCGGAGATCAAACATTTTGAATCAAGAATAAGGAAATCGAAATCATAAAGACTAATTTTGGATAAGTATTTGTCACATCCTTTATACAGGGGGTATAGAACTGAACACTGTCAATGTAGTTATTAAGTATTTAACTGAACTGAACTGACTAGATTTGGGGAATACAGCATGAGGACTGGGTCTGGAATTAAGAATAATTTAGTAAGTAATTTACTTTAAATGGCAGAGGATTACCTGCATGATAAACAGGAATATGGATTCCGGACACTCCTCATCGATGGCTCGATCTCCAAAACCAATGGTTGTCTGTAAAAAACAAAAACTTTGCGACTATAATCATAATTTTTGGTCTGAAAATAAGTTTTTATTATTTATACTAGACTCTGCTCGGGGCTTCGCTCGCGTTGTATATAGTAGGAAGTTCCATTTATATATTATTCATCTTCTAGAACTTTACTAGAGGGAAAAGAATCGTGTAGTTTTGTAAATTGGTATAGTTATACCTTGCGGTATCCAGATGAACATACTAAAATTCCTCAAGGGTTTGCTAAGGGTGTAAGGGTGTTGAAGGTACCTTTTTCATATTTTTGCTTATATCACGAATAGCACTATGATTACTTCTGACAAAAGTATCTACTTACATAAAATTTCCTACAAAGGTGATATTTATTTTTGCTCTACGAACAATACTTTAAGAGCAACAGGCCATAAGTTTAAACAGAGATTTAAAAAATACATAGTTTTAGCGGCTGCAACACAACCTGAGCAATTTAAAGCATAGGTAAACTGTCAATTGCAAAGCTGTTTGAGAAAAAAATCCAATAATCAAGGATTTATTAGCCATTTTCTTTGACCCAACATCAACATCGGAAGCCATAGTAAAATCAGGAGAAACGATGTTTTTGACGATATATCGTGCGCTCACTACTCAGCTGGATCTTAACAGCCACCGACACTCGCTTTTTGTTAAATCCAGCACCAAGTCCGAAGCTGATTTCTCCTCTCTCACCCCTACTAAAGGGTAAAAAACAAGAGTGGATGGGTAACGAAATGCCTCCTGAAATGTGGGGTTGGAGGTGAGTAGATGATGGAAGCAATAACCTCCACTGATAATCCAGCTTCTGACACCATGCTGACTTCAATTTTATGTCATTGCAAAAGTAGTTGCACACTGCTAACTTAAGCACCCTGTATGCACTTAGTATTGGTCGTAGAGCAAAAAAAATAATGTAGGTACTTAGATACTTTTTTCAGAAGTAATCATATTGCTATTCGTACAGTTATTCGAGATATGATCAAAAATCTGAAAAAAGGTACCTTCAACCCCTTCTTACACCCTGAGCACACCCCCCACCCTTGAGGACTTTTAGTATGCTCATACCATATACCGCAAGGTATAAGTGTACAAATTTTTAAAACTACACGAATCATTTCCCAAGATTTTATAAATTTTCTTGAACTATACAGTGTGCATAAATTTCAGGTCGATCAGTGCACTAATTTGGTTTGAAGGTAATAACAACTTTACGTCTAGGTGCGTCCTTTTTGACGCTCAGTTCGCGGTTTCTGAGCTTTGGAATTTATATCTCATGAGGTATGCACTTATTTATGATTAATCAAAAATCCTCTGCCCTGTAGTCTGCCGATTTGAGCTGAGCTATAGTACTCGCGAACAGAAGCCGCTTAACTGAACTGAAGCCAGCAGTTCAGTCCATCACAAAGACAACGCTTATTGATCACGATCAGCCATAAAGTTAGCGATCGCAGAGAGAGATAGTACTAGAAGTACTATTGTAACATATGTTGCCAATAAATGATCATGTATCATGTATCTTGCAGTAATTCCGTGGGTACCTACACCACTCACGTTTCATTCAACCAGCACCTAGCTACTCCTTTCGTCTCTTCACAATCACTCAATCCAAGCGTCAATTATTCCGCAAAAAAGGAAGTTCTTTCTTGTCCTTGATTGGTCCAATTCGACGGCATCTTATTGGATAAGTGCAGAGAATTACAGTTTCCTGATTTCTAAATTAAGGAAAACTAACAGATTAACTCAGTTAACGTGTTCTTTTGATGCATTAAGGAATTAACCATAATTAGTCAGTGTGGGCCGACAGTGGATCAGACTAGCGCAGAACACATGGATACAGCAGTAGATAAAGTCGGACGGCGAATGACGAATGATGATGATGATGATGATAACTCAAAAACAACACCAGTCTGCATCAGGTATAGGTCTTAAGAAGGGGGATATTTCATAAACCCCACGCTGAGCAGTGTTCATTAGATTTTGAACCGCAATTTGCGAAGTTTTTAAGTTATCCTTTCTTCTTTCGATGTAGTTCGCTGGTGGCGGAGTTTTTAGATCGGGACCAACTTCTTGTGCCTTCCCAAGCACAAAAGCGCTCGAATCTAAATGAGACTAAACAGTCACGCATCTAGTAGTGACCGGAGTGTTGTTAAACTAAGATGATCTGCTAAGAACACCGAAGTAAACCACACCACGAGTTATTCTAAAAATAACAGTGAGTCTATTTTGTCCCACTTTCGGCTACATAGTGGCCAACCTACATTTTTTGAAAACAAAAAAAAAACAGACATCTTCACGATTTTTTCCTTATTATGGATATCTTCAGATATTGCTCAGTACGCAAATCTATTTAGGATACCTTAACGGGGGTAGTCAGAGGCAAGTCCAAACATTACGTTCGATACATGCCCACTTTTTGCAAGCAGCTAGCATTCCACGTGACAGGTTGCAAGCCCATCGCCGCTTTTTATTAGAACACTAACCTATTAAGTATTATACATTGTTTTTGTGTAGTGTTCATTATAAGCCCTCTCAGGAAGCCCAGCCTACTCATCCTTTGAAATTGAGCCATTAACAATCCATGACCTGTTCCAAATCCTGAGTCCGTGGGTGGCAAGTGGTGGCAAGGGACGGCCACCAAGACAATTACTGACCATTTGTCATTGTCACACAGAAATAAGCATGACTAGCATCTCGCTTCCTACACCAACAAGAACAACTGAAACAGACTGAGATGATAATATCATATCATACCATACAAACATTACCAAAACAAGAAGAAGTCTATGTTTGATGAGAAGGGATCAAGTATCAAGTAAATTAACAAAGTTAACAACCTCGAGAAGGTGATTTACTGCCGGTTTCTATAATATACCGTTACCGATGACGCTTCGTTTTCCTTTGAATAACTGTCAAATTTTCGATGCCTCGTTGTAAATTTTTGACAGTTTTTCAGGGGAAAACGAAGCGGTATCGGTAACGGTATACTATAGAAACCGGCCATTAGTTACATAGATTTGACGTCTGAAAAAAGTGAGTGAAACAATAATAGTAGATTAGTAACCAAGGGCTGCGCTCGTGCGCCTATAGTTCGAGGGTGCAATTGGTGCTTACACCCGAGCTAACTATTCTGCTTTACATCTCGATTGTGAGGTAAGTAGAAAAAAACAAGCATTACAAGAATACTACATTTTATTTGTTGAAAACTTATAGTGAAATGAGAACAATTTTCAAATTTTTTTTCAAGAACTAAATTGAGCTTCGCCTTTCGATATTTAAAATTGATGACTATTATACTCACACGAAGACAAGGCTGAATAGCAAAGCGACCTCTTTGGTCATTGGGCTGAATGCATGATGTCTATTGTCAGTATGATGGTTAGATGTATGCGAACTTTTTGAAAGAAAGAAGTGTTTTTTTTTGTTACGTACCGCCCAAGGGCTTTTCTAGCTACATTACTACCCTAGAGCGCTAATTAGTCACCTACAAGCCCCATTTGGAGGTAATAAGAACCTACTTACCGAACATGAGAGATGTAAAATATATTGTGCCGACCCCACATAGCGTGAAGGCATAAGAGCTGGATAATAATACTTTGTGGAACAGAGCCTTTTCGTCTATGAGACGCCTGTATCGCCTGTATCGCTGTACGCTTATATCTGAATAGTTTTTTACGTACTTTAATGTTAGTTTCTCACCTGTGATTCGACACTGGCCAGGAATATAGTCAGGAAGTCATATCCTCCAGTGACGCAGGTACGCTTGGGCGGGTCGGGCTCGAAGTCGTAGTGGGCCAGTGCGGCGATGTACCAGAACACAGCGAACACCAGCCAGATGGCGAAATGGACCACGATGGTGCCCGTCACTATCCAGCGCCAGCGCAGGTTTATCTAGCAGATATTGAGGTGTGGTCAAAAAAACATTTAGCAACACGTCTGCGCAGTTCTGCGAAGTGCCAAAGGCGGACAGCCAGTCGATCATTTCCTGAGGATGGCTTATGGGAAAAGTGAAACATTATCGAATTTCTGTTGGGTTTCCGTGGAACTCGTAAAATATAATTATCAACATCGACGGGATATTTACAATGATTGGTGCGTTATATTATTTCCCGATATTTTATCATTACATGCAACTACGTCGAAATATCGGGAAATAATAGAACTCACAGATGATAGTTAATATCCTGTTGATATTGATAATTAGGTAAAATATAAACTTATGATAGGTAAGTTCACAACATTTTATGCTAACGGTCAATTACCTACGAAAACAAAATTGCAGCAACCTACCTGGGTTCGAAGTCGGTTAAGTGACTTCCAGATGCTACCACCTAAAGGTCAGCGGGTTGGATGTAGTAAATACCTACGCTGGTGGGAGTATTCATGCCAAAATTTCTCTTTCTCTCTTGGCGAGCCATTCTAGCTGTAGTTTGCGTTTTCTTAGCTTTAGTGATGATGATATTTTTATGATAAAAGTTATGGAGGCTCAGTCTCTTTGTGGGTATTTGAGTGCCAAAAATGTTTTATTTATTTATTATTCTATAAATTATTTTTGTATTTACTCTTTCCAGTAACTAGAGTTATGGTGGCGATCACAATAGGTCTTCATGGCCGCAGTGATATGAAAGCCACGCAATCAATAATAATAATAACTAGAGTTATTAAAAAAAACAAGTATCTTAAACATAATTCAACTTTTTATATTACCACGAGTTACTTGACAAAGGATTGACTTAAAAGTTAATTTATATACTTTCCTTTAAATGCTGATTGGCAGGAAAAAGTTCCTTTGATGAAACTTTATGTCAATTAGTAGTGGTTTACGTTACATTGTCTCCAATGTCACTCACTTGTATACACTTTACTTGAATATGAATTAAATATCATAACACAAGCCAACACTATCAAAAAAAAATTATTTCAAATTCATAAGGATGAACAAAAGGTCACACGAATATTTTCTTTAAAATAGGAAAATGGTCGAAGGAGCAGGGCGCTGATTAAATTAAGCTTATGTGTGACCCAGACTTGAACCAGACGTCAAAATTAACCGCTTCCTGTTTAAGTGTTGTAGGTACTACTTTAAAATAATTCAAGGATTAGCAAAGGATGGCCAAGAGGTTTCAGACAGGTAGACGGTTCAAACTCCAACATCAGAGATAGCCACGAGCTCATACAAACTAAATAATAAATAAATAAATAATAATTCGGGACGTAATCACACAGCATCATGTAGCCCCAAACTAAGCAGAGCTTGTATTATGGGAACCACATGATTGATAACCTACACACATATGGTACCAAGTATATTAGAACATAGCACTCTTACCAGGCCTATGTCCAGCAGTGGACTGATATAGGCTGGTGTGGATGGACTCTTACCAGGGACCACCAGGGACCGAGGACACGTCAAGTTTGTGGTGAGTCGGTGGATATAAAGGGTTAAAGATTTTTCTCCTGTTCTTCAAAGCTTTATGCTCTGATGCTGCTCATGCATCATGCCTCATGCATATCAGGATAAAGGCCTTTTTAACCCAAATTATCTAAGTACCTTTACACCTACACGTAATATATTGTTTATTGCTTCATTTAGTTCTATTATGTACCTTATTTTGTATTACATACTTGTATTACTCACCTTCATAACTTTATATATCATGTGTTGATAATATGTTATTAAAATAAATATTTTTTCTTTCTTTCTTTTATGACCATTCGTGGTAGGAATCTTTAAGCGAGGCTATGTAGGAACAGTAGTGGAATTGTACTTTGGTTGTGCTTTGGTTATGATGATGATGAAGACTTTCAAAGCTATCTAAAATTCTTCTGATGATGATCATGATGATACGATGGCAATGTCTGGTGACGGGATACAAGTTTCTTGGACAACAATAGCAGCACTTACCAGAGTATGAAATGTGTCATTCAGGAGCCGGATTTTCTCAAAAGGTACATTGGAGATTACAGCCACATTCTCTATGCCTCGCTTGGAAACCAGCCTCTTGGGGAGGTCTGATTGGCCTGGTCTGCGAGGCGCCTGATGGAGCTTGCTACTGAAAGATTTTTCGTTACATTGCAGGGTGTTGTGTAATGGGTTCCAACCTCCATCTTTGGATCCAAAGCCAGCCTTCAATACCTTTACTTTATACACCAAGTTGACAATCTTCAAGACATAAATAGTTGGGTAACATAACGTACAGAAGGAACATAGATGTCTAAGTACATTAATCCAATAGGAGATATGTGACAGTCACGACAATACAATGCTCATTTACCTATTGCTATAGTAAAACTAGCTCTCTGCTCACGGCTTTAAGTCCAACTGAGTAATATTTTTTGGAATATTTTAATTAATAGTAGATACTTACTTGCTATCAGTAATTATAGTTTTTTCCTTCCCATTCCCAATCATTTTAAGTTCTTCACTGCTTTGATCTACTTTGATATTCATTGATTTAATATTCTCTCTCAGGTTAATATGTTTGAAATCATAATTTTTATTATGATCTATTTTGGGAAGGCTTTTGTGTTCAGCTTTTTTAACATCATTTTTTTTGAATAGGTTAACGTTATCATGTCGCCTTATATTTAGGCTTGTGTTGCTCTGTGTGATTATTATTTTGGGCAGCTGTTGGGATAGCTTCCTCAATCTCTCTGATCTTGGTTCTGATGAAATCGTATTAATACTCTCGTTCGATATCAATTCGTTTTCTATTTTGTACACCATTGTTTCTTCATTCCTTACTTCATCTGGTTCTTGATCTTCGTTTACATTATTATCAATATTTACGTGACTATCTTCTTTATCATCGATATCGCATTTTTCTTCAATACTTTCATAATCAGGATCGTTTGAGTAGTCAGTTTCATTGCTTTCTTGATTAAGATATTTAAGACATTCATCATAGAGTTTATTTATTTGATCAAACTCTTTATCATTTGATAGTAAGTTTATATCTTCGAGATATTCTTCTGGTTTTTCTTCTATTATTACACTTATTTGTTTAAATGCAGTGTCTTCCATCATCACAAACTTTCAGGTTGACGAGCGCTGATGTTGGTTAAATACTGCAACGGTTTTGATTATTCAAGTAGCTACTTATTCTAATCTTATCTTGGAAATTGCTGTTTACTATTAATAATGATAGTTAGTCATCTCTAGCTAATTATCTTGAATGTGGAGATTTTTTATTCACCTATGTGGAAAGTTGAATTACCTAATAATATTTATGAAAATTTGCTCAATTTATTAGAACTGCTTTTACTACAGGGTAAAACCACATTATTTTGAAATTTTATTCAAAATATTAATAAATAAAAATATTTTCAGTAATTTTTGAACCCATTATGAAGCTTTTAAATATGTATTTTCTTAGTATTTTAAAATAATATTAATAACGAGAGCGGCTTTCGAAACTTTGAAACATCCATTTAATTTTTAGGCAATTCACACACTTACTTTTTGTTTTAAGCCCATATAATCAATTTTTACCTACACAACCTACACAAATTGCCACACTACAATCGTAAAAATAACACAAATTACTTGCGTGTAAAATTGACAAAAGCAGTTTGAATAATTACATAAATGTCATAATCTAAACACTGATAACAGGTAATGAGCGCAACAGGCGCACACGCCGAGGGAGAGGTCGCGGCAGGCACTAAGCCCACGGAGATTGTGCGACCTTGCGGAGAGATGGAGGGGCATTCTCCAAAATGAGCGAGTTCTTTTCAGAGAACGTAATCAATTTCAACGATAGTACTGCTAGTGCTCGTGAAGTCACACTAGTACTAGTATCTATAAAATAGCATATCGACTAAAAAGGTGTATGTTTTGTCGTTTCTTTCGTGAAAGGTATGAATCGCATCCTACACTTTTGTTTACATATTATGGAACCGCACGAATAAATACTAGATCGAGGAATTTTGTGACAAAAAGTTGTAAACAAAAGCTTTAATTACCTGCTTAAGTAATACATTTTTGGCAATGTAGTAGATGTAGGTCCCGGCTTCTTCGGTCGTGAAGCCATGGCCTTCGAGCGGACTAAAAACTCCGCACCAGAATTCACTATTGAAGGAAGGTACTTGTTATGCTATTTGTTATTTATTTACTTTTGTAAAATAAAGTTATTTGGATTTATTAAAATTATTATTAAAGCCCACATTTTACTACATATTAATGAAATTATTATGAGTAAAAAAAAATCAAAAAGACATTTGATTATCATGTAAACTAAGAAATTTCTACAAGACCCGTACATTTTTATGACAAATTCAAATAAAATAATGCGTCTCCATCAAAATCGACATAAAAGGTGTTGCAGACTCTTCTGGTCATCATCATAATAATCATCAGCCTATAGCTCCCTTAATAGCGCCATTGCGCTTTGTCCTTTGGCCAAATTTTGGCCAAAACTAGGAGAATACCCCAATAATATAGGCAACTAAACTTAGTACAAAATGAGAGTTGGTCGTTAGTATCTAGTTATTATAACGATGTTGACACACACCTCGCTTTTATTGGCATAAAGATTAACTTGCCATTTTTGCGTCATACTGACTTATAGTTACACAACGATGTTAATATTTATAATAAAAAAAAGTTCTCAAATAGGTACTATAGTTTCAAGTTTCGGCTAAATCATCTACTGGGTGAGTTTGAAATCGTATGTTATTCATAAAGAAGGTACCTAAATCTACTTCCAAAGGACCATAACGTAATTTTACAACTTTTCGATTTTTTTAGTTTTTTTTCCAAGAAAAAATGCCTTACGCATTTATTTAAGTAGGGATGAGTGCACAAGAAATTATTTCCTAAAATGCCGCCCTGCAGCGGGGATAAACCTCCAATAAACTTGCAGCGGGTGCCCCACCGGTGCCCAAGCCGGTGGCGCCCGCTAGTGAAACAATATGTAAAAATAACCATTTATTTAAAAAATATTCAAAACAAGTTATAAAAATATAAGGATGATTAATAATTTACAACAGTTATTTATATTATCATTTTAAAATCACAAGTTGTTATTTAGCTTATTAAATAAAGTTTCTACCGAAAATTTAGTTATTTTGTACATTTTCAGTTCATAAAAAATCAAAGTAGCCATTTTTTTCGGACATATTATGTTTCTATTTCACAACTAGACATATTTTAATATTTGTTTATTTCAGTAGACAATGATGTATGATAGACATGCGATTTTTGTTATTAATGTCGTTATATCTAATTCTACTAATAAAAGTTTCAAAAAGAACTAGGTACCTAAATATTATGATTTTTGTATGTAATATTGGTTTATTCTAAGCGTTGCTGGCGCGTTGTATGTAACTGTCCCTCGCAGTCAGAGCACCATTCCTGATAAATAAAAAAACCTTTAACTATTTCACGAGATTAAATATATAAACATACCTAATAAATAATAATAAATGAACGATATATTTTTCATGATAGAGTCGTAAGCAAAGCTTGATGATTTCATTATGAAGAATCTCACCCCATAAGCAAGCCAATAGGCAAGTAAATTTATCCAGCCGGGTCTATCTGGGGCTGTTTCTGTCCAGCTCTTAACTTCAATCATTATAATACGAGTGAACAATAAAGTGTATCACTCCATCTATCTAACTACTTTTATTTGGCAGAAGTTTGGACTAAGGGGGATGTTACTCACATCCGCTGGAGCTGCCCGCACTCTGCACGTGTCCTCTCGGTGGTACTAAACGAGTAACAACATTTGGCTGTTGCACTGTTGTGTAAACTGACTGCACAGCTACCATTTGTTCAATGCTACAAAAAAAGAATTTCGGAATGTTCCAATGCTTATGCTCTGCCAAGAGCCGAAAGACTAGAGACACTCAGGCCTTCAACCAGATTCTATTCACGTAGGGTAGAAGTGTTAGTGACGATTATGCATAAGAAAGTTTTAGAACACAACATTGACGTCCTTCTGCAAGACACACCAAGGATGAACAACATCTGTTACAACGAGAGGAACTGTCCCAGGCAACTACGCTGCCACTGGGATTACACAAAAGACGCAAAGACCTACTCAAATCAATGATCAAATCTCAACGTGACGAGTGGGTGAAAACGGTAGAGTGTATGGACTTTAAAACATCGAGTACGAAAGTTTGGAAAACTTTTTCGCTTGTTACTTCTCTATTTAACTTTTTGCCTACATTATGAGCGGTTTGTCTATACTTGTATTTTTTATTTTATACCCCCATGTAAATACTATTTACTTGTGTTGTGTTGGTCAACTAAATATATATATTTTTTATTTTATTTGTTTACAAGTTCCCTGGTTAATTCGTCTATGTCTCAAATTCTTAGCAACTAACCAACTCCAATGCCAATCGGATTGTGGAAATGTCACAACCCTAATAACACTACGAAAACTATAAAACAGCCCGCAACACAGCTGAGATCCATGACTCACATCGACGTTGTCCTCGACAATCTTTCGAGGGTGTTCTCCCTAGTATAAAACCCGTCGGAAAGGCAGCTTCGACGGGGCGTATAATAACTTCTAGTTTCTATGAAAAGCAGAAGATGGCTCACAAATTTCAGCTCAGATATTCTAAACCGCCGCGGAGCAAAATATGCTGAGTTAGGTACTCCACACAACCAGTCAGCCTCGTGTACAAACAATAGAGTATTGCGCGTCTGTCTGGATAAATAGCACACATAGGTACCCAGCATATAGACGTATCCAAGCCATAAGATGCACAACCGGCACTGCAAAGATCACACCCAAAAAAAACCACTAAGTGCTTATTATAGTCATATGACTATAGGAGCGACTGCTCCTCAACTAAGAAAACCGCAAAGTCCTTGCCGCGAGGCATCGATGATTATTGGCAACCTTATCTTACCTACCCATATCAAACACACGAACCCTCCGCCGCACTGATTTAACCCTGAACCTGCCTTACGACAACAAACTGGAAATGGAAATAGGAGGCTAGCCCACCAGATAGAGGACTACCAACCCTTACATTTGGGTTAGTAATTGATTGATTAGTTTCGGCTCAACAGATTGAAAACGGGTTGCGGGTGCATCCGCTCTTTTTTATTATTATATCGATGAATAGAATCACCTGCGCCCGAGTGCAGTTTCGACGTCACAGGACGTCGCACATCACCATGTTCCCCATGGCCCGATCACCAAATACAACGCCGACTGCAACCCAACAGCAACGAATTTATCAAGCAAATCTAACTGTAGTACCTAAGCATCCGGAATCCGTACAGAATAAGAAGTACCTACTGAGTTCCTATGATTTTTTTATACTCGTCATTTCCGATTCCTTTATGAATCCAAGCCTAATAACTGGCATTATAAGCGAGAGTTATCATTAACCATGTTGCTGAAATGGGCCTTAACTAAGACAATAATGAATTGAGTAATGAATACCTACCGATTTAGAAAAAGCACTTTAGAAGTAGCTACACGTCAGAAGAGTTCCTGGAATAAGAATGATAGTGTAAAGCGACCCTTGTACCCGTATTCACAAACAATAATAACTTGAAATTATAAAACAAATACAAAAGGTAATTTAACAACAAACTTTAGTTTGTTCTTGTTTTGGTAGTTTATTTCTTAAAGTGTTAGGTACATATATCGTTTGTAAATACGGATGTCTTAAAGGCTTGGATGATAAAAAAATCGGACATTGGCAGAGCATGCAAAATAGAATTTTTTTTTCAAGGCTAGTGTAGTGGAAGTTATAGATGGCTGGCCATCACAGGATGGAAAGTATCTATGCTAAATACTAGTATTCTTCTAGGCTGGTGATAATCACAAGGACGGATGTGATCGAATTATTCCAGATTGTGATCACCAATCCAGATGAAACATGCTAAGCTGAATTTTAACCTTCAAAATGGAATGGATCTTCCAATATAATGATTGACTCAGGCGTGCCTTTGCTGAAATCTATTCTAAGTGGAGAAGGAACTATACTTAGTAACTAATTCCGCTATTCCATTTCTCTAATGAGTTCAACAAAATGCAGAATGCATGCACCGCGCTCCGTCTTCTTACAAATTTACATGCAAATCAGAGAGAAAGAGTAAAAAAGTCAGAGGTCAGAGAAAAAGAATAGCGGAATTAATTACTTACTATTAGTTCTTATGATATTTGCAATATACCTTGATAACGGAATTGCAATGAAAGTAATTTAGGCATTCATGACAGTTTATTGGATCATTACAACGGCGCAAGCTATAGGCAGGGTTGTCTCTAAAGGCTCCACCCAGGGGTATCCAATCTCCATCCTCGGAACCCAAGCCAAAGTCAGTGGCCCGTGGAGCACTCTGCTAACAGCCAGGGCTAGCAGGTCGGCGGCATAGCGCAGGTAGGTAGGTACATGCAACCAGCAGTAGCACATAGCAGCAGCATCGTACTAGAAGCTGTACCATTCGATCCCTAACCCGCATGCCTAGCGTGGGGATTAAAGGCATATCCCCTCTTAAGATTAGATTCCCTTTCTTCTTTCTTTTAGAGAGACTTATAATTGGACTGTTATAGGCTGAAGTGGTGTTGCTATGTTTGTAAGCAATAGTAATGTATGAATAGATGATGGATATACCTGTCTCTCTGCGGTGTGACGTCTTCGTCAGACTCGAAGTCGTACATGTCTCGTGCGTAGCTCTTGTTGGCTAGTCCTCCCATGTCCACTGCAATCAGACAGAAAACATGTAAAAAAGTTATAGTCGAAGTACTGTACGCTCAGTAAGACTTTGTTCCTGCATGGATTCCAAGGAGGTCTAGTATGGGAAGACGCGCTTTGAAAAAAAATCTGTGCTAAATGTAGTCTCCCAAATTAAGGATGTGTCTAGTTTCCTCTATTGTGTTACACATAAGAGGAAACGAGACACAACCCTAATTTGGTCATTTTTATTAAGAAAAGTCAGGCACAGATTTTTACTTTTAGCGCGCATTCCCCAAGTACGAAGTACTGTTATTACTTCTAAGGGTACTTTGGTGTACTTAGATTATCTTATTAATGCAAACACTATCTGGATGTGACCATTTATCTCTACTCTCTACTATTTGAATGGGTCACCGTTTAGTGGTCTTTAGATCTGATCGCTTTCGCGGCCTTAAAGACTCTACACACCTAGCCTGCTGACACCAAAGTTACGAGGTGACACTGTATAAAGCATAAGCTTTTCTCTCAAACACCTCTAATTTGATACTTCTATCATCATCAACACCATCTAGAAGTCCACACACAAAGGCACATGATTTACAAAGCACCATAAGCCGGTAACATGTCTATCAGCAATTATACAACCACATTCCTCATTGAACACTCTTTTCTTTCCATCACCAACCACACCACATATGGTTACACCAGGACCAGTTGTGGTATAGTGTACTGGACCGTGACCCGAGGAACGGACAGTTACCAGGAGTCAGGGCACTCATTTAAAACACTCAAATTTTTCCGAATAGAATATGTTTGCTCTGTTGTATTTCTATTCCAACGGATATCTAGGATTTTAACCCTTTCACGCACAAAATCGATACAGAAGGTATTCTAGTAGTTTTAGTGAATTAGAAGGTTCATTTTGATGTAATTTAACAATATTTATTATAAAAATCATAAATAATTTGGTAGATTTTTTGGAAATCCTTGGGATACCGGTGTCCCAATATGCGCCAAAGGTCAAAATAATGTGTAATTCTTAGGTTTCTAAAATACATGCTATTTGAGAATACCAGGGTATATCTGAATAAAAACAGTGTTATTATGTACAATAATAATATATTATAATTATACTATGCTAATTTAATCATATTTTTTACAAGTGAAAATCTGCAAATAAGTTTCACCCTGTTGTGAGACACAGGTTTGTGTTCACAAACATCTGCCTTTGCACAATTGACGCATCATTTTTGGTTTCTTTTACCATGGTGTGAGCCGGTGGAGATCTCTTGATTTCTGTATCTATTCTTTTTAGGGTTATGTTCCTCAAATGGAAAAAGAGAACCTTTACAGGATCACTGCGTTATATGTCGGTCTGGATGTCAGTCTGTCAAGACTCTTTTCTCAGGAATCCATTTATGTATCAAATTGAAATAAATATCAAATACTCAGGTCTGCAATCCCTTCGAGCTGTAAAACAATCAAAGTTCTAAGTCAACGCAAAAAAGATACAGCCGCTCATGACGCATGTTAGCAATTTATCACACTTGCAAGGGAATCCAACCTATAGGGTACTTCCCGTTGACCTAAAATAATGAAATTTGGCAAGAAGCAATGACTCATATAGCACAAGACGTAAAGGAACATTTTCGAAACATTAAATTTATAGTTAGATCACAAAAAAATGATTTCCTAACTACAAGTTTGTACAGAACCCTCGGTGCACGATTCCAACTTGCACTTGGCTTGTTTTCCTTTTATTGATATGGCTGGTAGGATATTTTTCCAAAAGAGAAAGCAGGGGCAGGTTTCGGAACATTCGTAGTTTCTATACCCTGTACGATAAATGTCTGATCTTCATCGCCCAATACCAGCGCATCTTCATACCATTCTCATCACAGACGCTGGTATGGCCACAAGATATTGTTCAACTTCGTCGAGAGCATGAGATTATTCTCGTTGAGGTCAACGAAAATAATCTCGTTCCATTATGAGCCTAAAACAGTGAAAAAAGCTTAGTAACTGTTAGTAAACGTACATAAAATGCTGTACAAAACATACTTGAACATTATAAAGTATTTGACCTATGAAGCATATTGGGACACATACTTCCCCTAAACATTATATGGTCTTTTAGTTACTTTATTCCTGCAAATTATTGTAAAAAGCAATAAAACATAAATGTTTACTTACCATTGTAGAAAACTTTGGCACTAAACAACCACAACAACAATTAAAACATAGTTTAATTTATTGTTCAAAATAATACATTGATGGACGCCAAAACATCAAATTTGAATTATAAACTTTTTGTATTTTTTTCGCACGCCGTACATTTTTTACCATAAATAATAAAGGATATGTTCAAAAATAAGTGCTTGGACTTCCAATTACAAAGAAGTTTGGCCTAATGTAGTGAAAAAAGTTTTAATATATATCAGGGACAAGGGTGTCCCATTTACGTCAAAGGGTTAAAAGCTGCCTGACGGTGTTTCCACACCAAGAACACCACGACAAGATGGCGCATCACAACACAACACACCTTGGTACTTGGTATGTAATTCTAGTGGATTCGACTTGGAAATGTTGAACATTTTAAAATGTCCCTGAAAGTCCATCCGGCAACCCCTCACACGCAGGGTTTGATGCAAGGATTTAGTGTAGCATGGTGATGGAAACCTTCCATCACCATGCTACACTAGTTCACCAACCTGGCAGACCCTCACCTCGAGTGGTGTCCTCCACCTCTGGCCACTTGTACTCGCTCTCTGAGAACAGCGGCGGCAGGGTCTGATGCGGAGTGGGGTACAGGTCCAGTCCTCGCTTTTCAGGAATGCTGTCTGTGTCGTTGTAGCTCTTCATTCTGAAAAGGAATAATGCTTGTGTTAACGTTGTTTTGTACAGTCAGTGATAAACTTAAACTGCAAAAACAAATCTCTTTAAGTTTAAGAGATTTGTTTTGGCAGTCTGATTCAGGTAAAGCTAACTTTTTAGCAATGAGCGCTTTCTTTAAGTAATTAGATAATTGGTAGGTTTACGTGTTAGCTAAGACATTAAAAAAATGTGTAGTTACCAAACGGGTCAAGATTTGTATTATAAGTATAAGAGATTTGTCTTGGCAGTCTAAGTTTATTCGCTGACTGTACAAAACAGCGTAGGTATATCATTGTTAGTCAAAACGTCACTAAAAAGTAATTTTTAATTTATAATAATTGAAATCGTCGTTTGGGCCAAATCGGTCGAAACGTCACTAAACCAAACTTTTAGTTTCCTAAGAACAAAACCTTCTAACTACAAAATAAACGGTAGATGCCCTCAATGAGGTAAAATTTTGCCCCACCCTCTATAGTAAATACAGCAAATATCTAGGTCTGATATTTTGAACATCGACCTTTGGGAAGATACAATCGGCTAATTTCCGCTTCGTGGAGCGTTATCTCTGGTATCTATAACACGACTGACAAAGAAGTACTAACAGTCTGCTATAAAATATCAACGACTGACAAAACTAGACAAAACGTCACCTATGTGGTTGTGACAGAGATAACGCCCTATGAAGCCGCAATAAGCCGATTATCTATTTCCAATGGCCAATGTGCAAAATTTATAGCCTACTACTGTAGTTACCTATGTGCAAAATTTTAGCTCAACCTGTTTTTGCGTGAAGGAGGAATATTTCACATAATCAAATCGGGGGTGTTGAGTGACATTGAGCAGGACCTAGATACCTAGTACGTCTGCTCCACACTAAATGGAGTGTCGAGTACTTGTACGGCCGGTCGACAATAGATGGCGTGTCAATTACTAGTGCGATCGCTCGACAGTAGATGGCGCTATGTGGGGGTAACAGACTCAATCTTCTATAACCACCCGGTAGGTTAGAAGTAGACGCTTAAACTGGCAAATACCAGAAGCAGTATGCAGTAAGTCGGTCTTGCTGCCAAAATGCAAAGTGGACCACGGTACTTAGGCTGAGTTACTCGCGCGCTAAACGCTCACTACATGACATGAATGGTACCGCAGCTGTAATGTCGCTATCAAGCCCAACAGCGGGATGATTATTGCACGTGCACAAACCTGGTGTAATCCTCGAAGCAGCTGAACCTCCACATGACAAAGGCCAGCATCGCCATCGCCACGACGACGCCAGACGCAATCACCAGCCACGCCGTCATCACGCCACTGTTCGGCTTCGCGAACTCCTGGATATACCAAATTAAATTTACTTTATATTAAATAAAATTATTGTTTCTCTATTTTTTTTATCTGATTTGATAATGTGGTTATACTTAGAATGAAATAGTGATTTGCATGGTCGTGGAAGTAGCAATCTATTATATCAAGTATAGAAAACACCCAGACTCAACACAAATGTTCACAAATTGTGCAAATATTGATCTCATGGCGGAAATCGAACCCCTTCTTCGACTGAATACGCCCAAACTATTTTAATTATTTTATTGAACCTGAGTTTTTCCAAGCTTACATACCGAGATGCCCATCTGGCTAAGCCTCAGCGCGTAAGGGTCCCGGGTGCTGTAAGTGTCCCACATATCCTTAAGGGCAGCTTCATCCAGCATCTTATCATCACCCTCCTCATAGTTGAGGGATATCCCGAAGGTCACGGCGGTGCACATCTGATAGTTGGGCCAGGTCACCGGGCAGGTCGTTACCAACGTGATTTGGGTCACTTGGGCTCTGGAAGCAAGTGAATGGAAGAATTACTATGGATGTGATCTAATGGTAAAACATGAGACATGCCTATAGTTGAGTTGACGGTACAATAGTACGGTTGTCAGCCAGTCCAGATCTTACGCGAGCCAAGTTATGTGCTTGTAATTTCAACACACTTGAAACTGAAAGACAGCAATGCTGCTTGGTGGCAGAAAATAGACTATGTACTACTGCCCTAGATGAGCACTTCACAAAGAGCCCTTCTAGGACTATTTTCTATTTCTTAGAATTACCAATTACGATTTATTATTTGGAAGAATTTTATTATTTTGCTTTCAATAGAATCATGTTAACCATGTTTCAAATCAAAAGTTTCTATACAAACTATTTTTAAGATTTAAGATTTACATTTAGGTATAATATGCAGCACTAAAATACACAAACACCGCGGGACGGAGTTTACTTCATAGTTGGTTTCTTGGTTCATAACTTCAATCTTTGGTTGATAACAATACTAAAAGGTACGGAACAAAATTTCGTGTTTTTTTGCAACAGAGCTTAGACACCTATTGGAACATTAGTGAACTTCAACCACTAAGAAAAAGCCCTTGTGGTAAAACAGTTCACAGTTCAAATCATGATGAGAAATGGCGCTACTGCTCATGACGTACGTGTTTTCCTATAAAACAAATAGGTACTCTACCTAAAGAAACAGTATTTCGAATATATATATTACAAGAGTTGGTAGAGTAATGTTATATTTGGACCACGACCGTTGCAACACGACCGAAACGTCTGACTTATAAAAATAAATGTAACTAGCCAATATCAATCCACCACCACTACCACCACCACCACACCAGCCTTTATCAGTCCACTGCTGGACATAGGCTTCCCCTAATAAAGGGGGATATACCCATAATCCCCACGCTGGGCATGCGGGTTGGGGATCGCAGGGCACAATGAATCCACTGTTTTTCTTAATTTATTTATAAGGGCACAGCCGTTAACACCACATACACACAAAATTTGGAAGGGTATTTTGTAATTTTTTTGTATATAATATACCTACCTGCTGTTTCTTATTTTTTTCAATCGAAGTACCTTTGTCCTATACCCTTTTTATATATTTACAATAAATGGAACCACAATAATATTACTGAAAATAATAAAACTAATTAATAATGAAATAATATTAAATTAATTAAAAGGATGTCCATCTTAGAAAAAATTAACTTAATTTTTTTAACTAACTTTTATTCTTTTTTTTATATCTTTTTATATATCTTATAATAAAAAAAAAAGCGTTTCAAAAAAAATAACCAGTTAGTTTAGCCTACAATTTTTTTTGTCCAATAAAAATACGAATAAGAATTACTTTTATCCATAATTTAGTCAAATACATACAGCGACGGTATTATGTTATGTAGATACCTGCTCCTGCTTAGTTAATTCAAGTTATCGCATTGCGGTCCTGCATTGCGTTTGTTACGTAAACCGCGTTACTGCAGGGGAATACTGAGGTACGTGTTACTTTCTTCCTTCCCAATAATAATACTTATAATGGAAAACGTTTGTTAATAAAGATGTGTGTGATATCCTTTCTAATACAATGTATTTCTTCGTAGGTTACGAATGTTTAGAATGCGCCCTACGATGCAACGCTCTGCGTCCATTAAATTGAAGGATGAAAGTATTTGATGTGTTATGACATGAACTCATGAGGCTTCATGTGCCTGCAATTTCACCGACACCCAGACCCTTCAACCCAGTTCTGTTTATATATTGCAACAAAAAAACTTATGTGTGATGTGTGTGTGATTTTGTGTATTTTTCTTCTTCTTTTCTTTATATTATAGCCATCCAACTTGTGCCTACTTATTTTGTGTGCACTAAGGGTCGAAAAAATGAATATTCTTTCTTTCTTTAAACTCCTTTATCAAATTGAGAACATTTCATAAACCGAGCTGTTATGAGTACCTACTAGTGTTAACTACATTGACAGTGTTCAGTTCTATGCACCCTCTAGAGAAGATATGGCAAATATATCTCTTACATTTATTTATAATCTAGGTAGGTACTTATAATAAATACAACAATTACTCGATATTATATTGTTATTATCGCTTCAAACCGAAACATCAACCTTTACGGCAGAAAAAAACATGGTGGTAGGTAAACTTCTCCAAATGAGACCTTCTCAAAGAACTGTAATACTTTCAACTGATCAATAGATGTGATGTGGTTGTTTTCATATGTTTTTAAATACCCCATATTCTATTCCTAGTTAGGTCAACCTCTATTGTAAGCGATAAGATTGCCCATTGTACTCCCCTGATTGCTATAATGATTGTCCGTTTTCATCTGTATGTTTACGTATGAGTAGGTATAATTAGAGGTTATAGTCAATAGTTTTCTATGTATTGTCAAGCGTATATTTATGTTGACTTCAGTCACATCTCAGTCCGTTCCAACAACTGATTATATTGGATACAAGAAACACGTATTTTTGCGTTCATAATTTGGTAGGATTAATGTTGATATCTCCCAGTATCAGATTGCTGAAATCTAAGCGAGAGCTATCTAATCTAACATTGTCATATTTTCAAAGTAGTGATCCTAAGTTATGGTTCTTGTAGATTACCTATATAGTTTTCATTTAAAAATTCTAAACTAAAATGTATACAAAATTACAAACTTTATATATAGATATAAAAGTCAGTCGTCTAGACAGGCAATGGGATTAAGCTTTCCCACATATGTTTTTTTAGGTTTTCAGCTAATTTTCTAAATATAATTGATGAAATCTCAAACTAAACGTTATTACTCATAGAAATCTATTAAAAAATCACCATGACTATAGGATTCGTCCGAGGCCTGGTAAAGGGTTAAATTTATGGACATGGTTTTCGTTATATTTGGACAGAGGAGTAGCGCATAGTGGCAGGTAAGGTTTCCGATGCGTAGAGACGTCGAAAATAGAGCGAAGTGGAAGAAAAATTGTAGAAAGGCTGTCACCATAACCATGAGGGATATAGTATCTTGATGGAGATATATAGCAAGGAAGAAGAGAGGTGTTTTCATGATATTTGGCTGGTTACAGATGTTCAGCAGTGACTGTGGACTTCAACAGGCTGATGATGATAATGAGCGGTGTTCTGAATATCTGTAGGTAGGCAAACTCTGCCGTCGCTAAAAATACCGTCGGTCGTGTTTACGAGTGCTTCGTTAGCTGTAATAGATCAAAGTCAGATGAGAGTAGCTTGAAGGTCGCTTCTATCTCAGACTTGAAATAAACAAACAAACAATTTCTTTATTATTTGTTAGTATTTACGAGTCTAGACTTGTAACTCCATCGAAATAACTATGTTTAAAATAATTGAAATAGCGCAAAATTCGCGAACGAGGTGAATGAGAAATTATTTTATTTCGTCATTGGACCTTCCTGATCTGTTTCTTAGGATATCTAGGTAACATAATACTCACAAGACTTTATCAGCACAGGTACAAATAGATCATCATTAAATCATCAATCACTATAATAATTCTACCCGGAATACGCTTTGCTAGAAATTAAAAACACACCCTCCTTTAAAGCTAGTATATATGATAATAAACCTGATTTCCTGCTTTTCTGTGTGGTCTCTGAATTATTGCGTCAAAATCTTTGCCAATGTCTACAACACTATTCACAATTATCATCAGCTTATAACAGTCAACTAATGAACATAGACCCTTCCATAGATCACCCCTAATGGGTACTATTGCGCCCTACTCACAGCTCAGCGAATCCAGCTTCTACCAGCAGTCTCGTAGATCATCACTCCACTTGACTGGAAGGCGTCTACACTACGTTTGCCGAGCCGCAGTCTCCACTCAAGAACTCGTTAACCCCAACATATGTCGGTTTTTCGGCAGATATAGCCAGCTTTCAACTTGCTAATTCTCTGAACTATGTTAACAACTAACTATACTCAGTGAGACTCCGATCTTAACTCCTGACTCTAAACTGGTGGACTAGTCGTACTGTAAGTGCTCACGTTTCGGCTCTTTGTGTCGTGACGAGTTGGAATCAACTATTGATAATCTTTGTTTTAGGCACTTCGGTATGGGTGACGAGAAAAAAGGAACTTACGTCGCTTCTTGCAGCTAACTTCAGGGGAACAAAGATACGTTGTGAGTAGTGTAAGATGTTAGAAATAATCATAAATAATTATGGCTTATAAGCTTTATTGAACAATTATTACGACTACTTATCAATAAACTGACATAACATTAATACAGTTTCAGATATTTTGCTAGAGCTACGAATATTTGAGACGGATCGAACGATTGAATCTATAGGATAAATTTAAAGCACTGTTTGGATTTGCAAGAATTTACAGGGTGTTTCAGGAAATAGGGTCTTCGATACACGGCTTCAGATCCTTACGACATACACGACACTTTACGACATTTAATTTAGTACCAATCACATACATTTCCTACTTTAATACTACTTTATAAATATCTTTATAATTTCTAGGAATGTAATACCTAGGCAGTAGACACCACAAATAATGTATTTTTTTTTGTAATTAGTAGTAACATTTATGTTTCCTTATAATTTTCTTTGCTTCTCATTTTTGTTAATTTACTTTAGTTACACTAGCTTCCGCCCGCGGCTTCGCTTGCGTGGTTCCCGGACAAAAAGTAGCCTTTATATTATTTCAGGTCTAGACCTGTAGTATTTAGTTCTAGAACTACATATTTGTAAGTGCAAATTTTCAGCCAGCCGTTAAGTTGTTTTTGCATGAAGGAGGGACAAACATTTTCATAAGGCATCGCTTTTATAATATTTGTAGGATACGTATAAAATATGTTTTGTATATAGATATAGAAAGCGTCGCGTTCACTTACAGAAGACTTGAAATAGTCGAAACTTTTTAGTTATACTTTACCGAATTTCATTAACCTAGCTTTATCTCAACCTTCTCATACATAGGCAAAAGACACTATTTTTAGAACACCATGAAATTTTATATGAATGATCAAATATCTATACATTTACATACTTATAGCAACTTTCCCAGTCTTCGGTATTTACAAAATAGCGATATGTTTAGCGAAAATCTGTAAGGCAAGTTCATATTAGAGCATTTTAATATTAAATATTTCATTTGAATCTTTGTTGTTCTTACATAAAACTCAAAATATGAATTATATTTACTTTATGTAGTTATTTTAAGTTTATTTTAAATTACTATAAGTAGGTATATTGCGTTTCCAATTTACTCTCCTATTATTAGTGTTGTAAGTCACGCTTAGCCACCACCACATAAACGTATACCTATGTATATTAATGTTTGATTAGTTTATTTGAAATATTATATCACAATTTTCAGGAACGTGAATCATTGTACCACGTTTGTTAATTTCTCAGAGGTAGGAGGTACTTATCTAAACAAGCTTTTCTTCAGCAAATTTCAAATCATTTAATACATCTATTTTATCTTCTTCATTAATTTTAGCTTTATTATTATTAACTTTATCTTTCTTACTAGAAACTTGTAAATCTTTTAGACCATTGTTATTTTCACTATTTACTAAAGGTAGATTCAAGTCTGATTTTTTGGAAGCTATTTTATTTTCATTCTCAGCTATTTGCGGATAATGATGCAATACTGCGGTTGTATTGAAAGTTATCCTATCGTACTTTACTATTTCCTTACGTTTTTTAGCCTTATCATTACTTGTACTTGGCACTGCGCCTTCTACATCTATTTTGACATCGAGATCTACACCGTCCAACACTTCCTTAGTATCCTCTATGATGTCAAGTGCTACTCGCTTACTCTTCTTTATGTTTTCCATGTAAGTGTTGTAATGATTCATATCTACCGAGTTGCTCTGCTTCAGTGGCAAAGAGTTGGGCAGTAGAGGTTTTTCGTTCGGTCACAATTGCTTTGGGTTCTTCGACGGTTCAGTCTTAGCCGCGCTTTTCTCCTGCGCGGCGTTCGCTAGCTATGTCGACTGCACTATTGAGATGCTGGTGGTCTCGGTGACAATGGTCGTTGCCGGAAAGTCCTCGTTGGTGGAGTCGTAGAAGGGGAACTCGCAGCAAACGCAACTCTTCATGAACTTGGGCACTTCCACGTAAATAGCAGGTGGGATAGGTATCAGCGGTGACGTAGATAGTTTATAATACAAATAATCTGGGTTATCGCGATATTTCTCGTCGGCCGATCGTTCCAGCAAAGGTATACCAGATAAGAAAAGAATTATCGCCGTCGTGAACAATGGCGATAATATTGCTATCCATTCGACACCTTCAATAATGTTCAATGAGATTGTGAATATGCCCCACCACAGGACTATTTCTCCGAAGTAGTTGGGGTGTCTTGATAGCGCCCACAGGCCATCGTTGCACCATTTGCCCTGGTTCGCTGGCTCCTGTCTGAACGCGAATTTCTGCAAATCTGCGTATGTTTCAATCAGCAATCCGATCACGAACAGTCCAGCACCAGCCGAGTCGAAAGTTGTCATAGTTTTTGGAGATTTCGGGTAAGAATGATGCGGCGAGTTGATGATAATCACTGGTAGACTTACTATGTACACCCAAAAAGCTTGGAAAGTGTAGAATACTGCGAATCTGAGGGTATTACTCTTTCTGTCCTCGAACTGTTTGTCTCTACCGATGTGGTAGATCCTGTAGATCAAGTAGCCGGAGAGCCGGAACCCCCAAACACATACAAATGCCGTCACCATAAGCTGTCTGCTGTCATAGCTCTTGAGGGTCGTACCTCCCTGTCCCAAGAAGAATGTCAGTAGAGCAATGCTTATAAAGTTGGCGCCTCCAGTGAAATCTGTCACTTTGTCACTTTGGGAAAGTGAAGCGATGGTAAAGAACAGGATCTGCATGGCGACGGTGACCATAGCGCTTATGGCAAAGTTGTTTCTGTCTATCAGGGGCTCCATGTTGGATATCAAACTTCACACTTTGGCAAACGATTCACCTGCATAGACGCATTTGGGATTTAGCACATGTTTCTACATTTCATAGTCCTGTTTACACGTATTTCGCCATTCACCGTTTGTTTTGTCTATATTTTTATTATTTTTCCTGTTATTCTGTAACCCGTAAGCTCGTAACGAGAGCGAGCTTTTACTGAAATAGACTGGACGTTTAATGCGCGTGTGCGAGACTTGCGCATGCGTATTTGATTTTTTTCGATCTTGGAATAAAGCAATAAGGTTGATTTTTGGTCCGAATGCAGTGGGTTTACTGGTATGCGGGATTCGGATATAATAATTAATTTCTTGTTTTTATTCGACTTGCTTGACTCGGGATAAAAACAGCTCAAGGTTGTAACAACTTAAATAGTTTTATGGCGACAAATTTGTAAACTATTCTAAATTTGATCATCATTCACAATAAATTGATTCCGACGAAATGAGAACCTTCACTTTTTAGAAGTCGGTAAAAAAATCCAATACGAGTATGTAGGTCTATTTTAGAATCACTCTTTAATCTACATTATATAGCAATGGTAATCGCAATTGAATAATAAATTAAAAAAAAAATCTAACGTGACAATTATATCAGTCATTAGGTAGATTTATTTTTAAATACTGAATCTATTTTCAAAAGTTGGTACTATACTATACTAGGCATCTATTTTAATGCCATTTCTTGGAAGAAATCTCATTAAAGCGTTTGCCATTATTAGGTTTAGACGAGCTATAGAACATTATGCAACATTTCTTTTTAGCTTTCATTATTTAAACAAAAAATCACAAGCCGAGGATATTGTAATGTTTTTCGTTCAAATCCAAATACCGGCAGGGGTGGTCGATAATAAGAGTATGCTAGTGGATGCCAAATCCTAAAGTCAACCGCCACTCGATTAGGTCATGTTATATCTACTTACCTAGTAACAGTACAGGTATACTGATTTCGTTTTGGCAATATTGTCGACATACAGCTATGGCAAGTTACAACAACAACATCATCAACATCAACAGCCTATATCAGTCCACTGCTGGACATATGCCTCCCCTAATAAGAAGGGGGATATGCCCATAATCCCCACGCTGGGCATGCGGGTTGGGGATCGCAGGGCACACCTTCTAGCACCGCCGACGCTGCTGCACATCGGCAGCCAGGGAATGTAGCTATGCTGGTGTTTTAGGCTGCGCTATGCCGCAATCAGCCGGCTGCCAGAGCCTCGTTTGTTAGTTAGCAGAGTGCACCACGTGCAGGTGAGGTTGGCTTATGGCCAGTTATGTATATGTCAAGTTAGATTTTCCCTAAATGATAATAATTATGAGGCTGAGGTAGGTACACAACAAAAAAAGGACTAGGTGACCGGCTTATAACTTCGTTTGCGTGTTGAATTTTCTTTCACGTTTAGTTAAATATTTCTCCGAATAAGAGTTTTTATTTAAGTGCGAAATTCCGTGTACTGTAATTTTGTAATACCTAAATATATCTACTTTAGAGAGCTCGTAGTTAACTATATTCTAGGGTTAGACCCTGCAGGGTCTACATACCATAACATCAACTTGACCACAACCAAGAAATTGTATTGTATAACTATATGATGATGATGGTCAAAAACGCAGTGAAATTCTTTATATCATGCCAAAACTATGGAGCGAGGAAAGTATGATGTATTTTTATATCCCTAACTTGAGAAATAATTGGTTCACCATAAAACTTTCATCGCATATTTCACCTCATCAAGTTTTATTTTCGCGACAAATAGTAGCTTTGTTTTCCTATCTATCTCTATACGAAAATTTTAAGATTGGTTCAGCGTTAAAATGTAATAGACAGACATACTTACAAATAGATTTACTTTCGCATTTATAACATTAATTAGGATGATTTGGATAGCGTAGTCTATAATGTACCTACGTTTTATGCTAAATAAAAATTGAGCTTTTGCGCAATAAAATAAAAAAAGGGCAATAAAAAATTTAAAAAAAGTTGCCGTCGAATCAGCTGGCTTTGAGACTGCGATCTATAATACCTAATAACCTCTTCGCCAGGCTAACCTGGGCCGTCGATTCAATACAAAAGTTGATGACCACGTTATCAACTTATAGAACCTCGACGTCAACGAAACTCTAAGAAATGGGAGTTCATGTTCTAATGGTTATTGAATTGTACTATTATTGGCCTATTTCGAAAACTATTTATTCTACAACTAAAATAAAAATCATTTTAGAATGTAGGTACACACAAAACCCATTCATATGACACCTCACTCAATATATTTACATAAGTTACATTTTTTTGGCCACGTTTGGGACTACCCCCTATCTGATTTAACTCAAATACTTTATAGCAAAAATTTCAAATGTACACCTTATCGACCTACCAAATTTAATGCAGATTGGATCACCGGTTCGAGAGTTATGCTCGGACAAACATAAATACAAACTTACAATTCTACCTCTTTATATAGTAGTATAGATTAAAATGTTAAAGATACCAACAATGCTTAAATTGTAACATTCTTAGGAAAAATAAGGTCATACAATTGCAAAGACAACAAATTTCTTTAGATATTAAAAAATATTTCATAACTTAGTAGGATTTCGTAGAAGTTGAATACAAGAAAATGCTTAGGTGGCTGATAAATGGTAGTTTTACCCTATTTATAAGTTTTCTATTTGTTTTATTTACAGTAGGTAACTAAAGTTTGGAATACAAAGAACTTCATGATATTCCGGGACTTTTCTGGAAACTTAACGAGTATAAATATATGACTAAGAATACAAATTGAGACGAGTGAATTGTATTTAACGTAACCTCTTGATAGTGGGGTGCGGACGGAATGTTTAGTGGAGCTAGATGATGCACGGATCCACGACAATAATGTAGGTCAGACGCAAATACCTTGGCTTGTAATATCTACATTACTGTGCTCTTATAATAAGCATAAGATTTATAATCCTGAGTTTAGTTTTTAGAACTAAAATCTACGGGTATTATATGGGATGTGGTGCAAGGAGTAGTCAGCCCATTGCCTGTGGGTGGGGCCACAATGGGTTGACTACTCCATAAGTTATGTATGACTGATTAAAAAATCAAAAATCGTGTGAGTATCATGGTTTTTAACATCACCCTTGCAGCGTCGGGCCTATTTTCAAAAATCCATAATACCTACTTAATTATCACTCTTTTCGATGGCCTGATCACAAAGCAAGGTATTTCCACAGTCTGCTTTTTTAAAAGTAGGTACCTACACTATCATAGTAGGTCTCTCTAGGTCACTACTTTGATCATATTTATTAATATGAACATTTCTATTTGTACTATTTTACATATAATAAATGTTTACCTTTATCTTGATATGTAAGTATTTTATTGATATTATTTGAATATTATAAATATTTATGTACCTAGGTGTATGTAATTTATAAAATTGTATGTTAAAAAGTTGTAGTTTTAATTAATTTTAAGTTTGGATTATAAAGCACGCCTACCACCATCTTTTATCGAACCACAGGTTTGGCTGGTAGAAAATACTCGTATATTATTAAACCCACCTTTTTGTTACAGTTTTTTGTGCAATAAAGTATACCTATACAAATAAATAAATGTAAACGATTGTTTTTGTAACGTTAGCTTAGTATTTGTTTTTTTTTATTATTAGTATTCTACTTGAATTTGAAAATTTCAAGCAGAATTTTCTTCATAATACTAGTAAAAAAATACTGGCAAAAGTAAAATTTTGCCACACCCTCTATACTATATTATATTGGTCTATGTATTCTATTGTAAGTTTGAGACAATAGACAAAATTAACAATGTATATTATGTAGGTACTTAGCTATGATTTAATTATTTAATTCGCGTTAGTAGCAATTGTGTATATTATATTTGTTACACGATATCAATGCGGTATCAGATAGTTACATACTTACCTAATCTTAGCTGCCTACCGTAAACACTAATAATGATTTAGTTTTGAATATTTGAATAATATGTTATGCTAATTACAATGTACCTAACATTGTAATTAAAATTATGCATAATGTAATCAGGAGGAAAAGCAAAAGCAAGGAGCAGTTTTGACTATTTACTAACTAAGTTTTTTTATGATAAGTACCTGAATATGGAACTAGCAAATGGCCCACCTGATGTTAAGTCGTAATCATTACTTAAACAAAGTTGTGGTATTACGTCATAGATCATGCATGTTTGGAACGTGCAATGGTCGTGCAAAAAATGGATGCAACGCCCTGCATCTATCAACTTGAGGTTTATAGGTGTCTCATGAGCTAGTAGTTCTTCCGGCACTCACAAACCGCAAAACAATTAGCGCCCTGCATACGCAAAAATCGAACCACGCATCGGGACTGCGTTCCAAACCACAGTCCGAGATCTACGGTTTGGACTGCGGATCAAACTGTCGTGCTAATAGCGCGTAAAGATCGGACCGCGCATCTGGGACTGATCACTCACGTGATGCGCGGTTAAAACTGTAAGATTTGCCTTCGCGTCGACATGCCAGATCCGACTGTCAGCCCCGCGCATCTACAAGTACGTTTTGGAGTGCGGGTTGGAATGGCGCGTGCCGTTTCCCGCGGTACGAACTTTATGTGTGCAGGGCGCTATTACTAGTAACGGCAGAAATAGGCATGGTGGTAGTACGCTCCCGGGTGAGTCTAAAGAACTCGACTAAGTCTAAAAAGTAATTAATTGATGTAAATATTATTTCCATACCGAGAATCCAAGAAAAGGTTTTCATTTTATTATTCCTTGCGTGTGAGTCTGCGGATGCAGTGGGATGAAATGATGGAACACTTAATGGATGGTTTTGGCCGGTTTGAGCCTGATATAGTCAATAACTCTGCTGCTCTATTTGACCACTAGATTGATACAAAGAAGGAAGGAACTCTGATGCTCCGCAATTGAATAAATAATGCTAGACATGTAGCCTCAATTACATGATGCTGTCATCATCATCATCATCAGCCTATAGTAGTCCACTGCTGGACATAGGCCTCCCCTAATGAGCGCCATTGCACCCTGTCCTGAGCTCGACGCATCCAGCTTCTACCAGCAGCCTTTCGCAGATCGTCACTTCACCTGACCGGAGGGCGTCCTACACTACGTTTGCCGAGCCGCGGTCTCCACTCAAGAACTCGTTTACCCCAACGGTTATCGGTTCTTCGGCATATATGGCCAGCCCACTGCCACTTCAGCTTGCTAATTCTCTGAGCTATGTCAACAACTTTAGTTCTATGTCGGATAAACTCTTTCGGATTCTATCCTTTAGAGAAACTCCAAGCATCACTCGTTCCATAGCTCGCTGAGCGACTTTAAACTGGTGGACTAGCCGTACTGTGAGTGTCCACGTTTCGGCTCCGTATGTCATGACGGGTAGGTCGCACTGATTGAAAACATTCGTTTTCAAAAATTGCGGTATGGGTGAAAGAAAACTCGACGCAGTTTTCCAAAAAAAAAAGATGCTGTGTGATAGTGTAACTAAAGCAGTGCTTGTATCATGGGAACCACATGATTGATATGCTACTTTCTTTGTAAATAGAAAACGCCCAGACCTGGAAACATCTGCAAACAAATAATGCAAACATTTGTCCTGCGGCGGGAATCGAACCTGCTACCTTCTACATCTCAGGCTGACCTACGCTCACTGCGCCACAGAAGCTGTCATGGAGCAGTATCTGTGAAGTTTTTCTTTTGTAAAAAGCCATTGCATAATGCTTGTGACTAACATTGGTATTGTGCATGTCACCCGGGGGCCAACGACAAGGCACGTTTTTTCAGAATGACTATAAAACTGTTACTCCAAGTCTACAAATAAACTCACGAACATCATAAATCGTATTGTACTCTCTAAGTACAAGTGTGTCTTATCACAACCTTGAACTCCAGACGGATGAAGGTCATTTCTAGCTTGAACTGTTGTAAAATAATTTACATACCTAACTACTTACCTAGTGAAGTGTGCAGTATACTCCAAGTTCCGCCACTACGTGTCTACGTGATGGGGAATGATTTGCTAAGTTCCCTACTTCGAGGATGTTTATATATAAAAATCATATATACATAAGGACGCTGTTATCGAAGCGTACCGATAGACGACAACAACGATAGCTCAGGGAGAGGAAGTACGTAGCATTTAGACTAAAGTGAATTGACTTTGAATCGGGAATTTGCACGTACTGAATAACACACTGAAGAAAACGCTCTAATGGAATTGAAACAGGGCGTCCTTGTCTTCACCGATATGATCCCGTAGGTATATCCATATGAAGTAGGCACTAAATGCGCTCTCCATTCACAACCACTACACTAACAATGATCTACTGGGAACTGTCGTCGGTGTAACAGGCGAAAGCGAAGTGAATATGCTCTTTGTGTTGATTTAAGGAGATTTTTTACATTTAGGGAGATACCCTGAAAACCTGTTAATCATTCATCTCTCTTTCGCTCTCTCTCTGAGTCAATTCCTCACTGCAGAGGGTCTCATCATGAGATGAGAGGTCACGACACGACCTTCTTCTCCTTTTTTTATGATTTCTTTCGACTTTCCACTACTCCTGGTCCCCGGCCATTCGAATAGCTTTGTGGAGTTGAGTGTTGAGGGCGGTACGCATTTGATCAGACCACCGCATTGGACAAAGTCCTCTCGGCTTTTTATTCCTAGACTTAAACTTTGGGTCCCGTCAGACTCTAAAACTTTATAAAACGAAAAAGAGGAGATAATGGGGCGTTACATATAAATGTATAATTATGTATCTTGTATAATTAATCAATGTTCTTTGAAAAAATACCGTAGGTAGTTGTTTATTCAGTTTAACGTTGCACGATGTGCTGTTTTGTTGAAATAGCAAATTGTAAGCATTGTTTATAAATACAGGATGTATTATGATTACGCGTGAAAACTATATTAATTTGCATCTACACAAGTAGGTTTGTTTGTAGTTATGAACCTTTTCATATGGCGTAATTATAAAAAAGTTTTTAATTTCATTAATTTCTAAACATGACCTACGATGTAATACTTTGTGATAGGCACCTACTTAATGGTTGCCACTTAACATCAGGTAGGCCATGTGCCATAGTTCCATCTTCAAGTATCATAAAAAATCTGTTTTTTATGTACTTATTTTTATTTTAAACTCCCTACACTACTTAAATGTACTATGTAAGGAATTAGCTATGTGTTAGTCACGCTGCTCATGATTTTATACTTATTTTGTATAATATTATTTCATTATATTAAGTACCTATAGTTACCATTAAATCATTTTAAATAAATTAATTTTGATTCATGACCAAATGTTTTTGTTTTTAATATTATATTATGTTTCTCGGAATATTTTAAAAGGAGTTACTCGTATCATTTTGTGGTTTTATTTGAATAACAATTCAAATATATATTGACTCGGTCCACCGCGGTTCAATAAATTGATTTAAATTAAATAACCTAATAGCAACAAAAATAATGGTGAAAAAGGTCTTTACATAATGAAGTTAACTTCACGTCACTTCTTTAATAAACGGCACAGATATAGAAGAGAACTAGTTGAAGTCTTAAAATTCACTATGTTCTGAACATCAATTCATACGGCTGATCTCTACTTCCTTAAGTCCAATATTATCAGTAAGAAAGGGATGCATACTTAGATATATCAATGCGACTTCAAATGAGATCAAAAAGTTAATCGTACTAGGGCGCTCATACAAAATTCTATGCAGTTTCATCGAAATGCCCTGGTACGAAGTTGCAGCAATCGAATTGAGATAAAGTATGCATCCCTTTCTAGCAAATGATATATGGACATAAGAAAGAAGAGATCAGACGTATGAGTTGACGTTCAGAACATAGTGAATTTTAAAACTTCATCTAGTTCTCTTCTATAAATATCTGTGATAAATGGCTTCTGGGATAGTTTTCCACAATATCACCAGTATCAAGTAAAAATATTGTTCATAATTAATATGAGGCAACGTAGTATGGTTCATAAGTCTAGTCATCCAGTCTTCAGTCAGGTCCTGTTTTCTGCTATAGCCATGGCGAATATAACAAAAAACGATGGGCGCACAATTTTCTTCATTAGAGAATTCCCCTTTTCTAATACAGACCATTTGACATGTAATTTTTCTGATTTCCGATGAACTCTAATTTCAAAAGAATTTTAATTGATAAACAAGGTATTTTTTTAATTCAGTCATTTGTTTTTATTATCATCCACATTTGAATCATTGTCGCCTTCATGGACACATTTAAAATACGAGTAGTTATGAAGTACGAATTCCTTCGTGGTTGTCACGACGTATACGAAGCGAACACTACAAACGAACACACGGGCCGTTATTGGATAGATCGTTCTGGAAATATTGATCTGAAAAAAATTACCTAGTGGTTGCCCAAAACCTACAAAATTCCTTGTTTATTTATCATGGTTCAGCACATGACCTAAAGCTTTCCAGACTTGCCTGGTCAAGGATGATTCCGCCGATGGAGCCAGCTTTCCCAGAAGAGGTCTATTAACTTTCTTTTTGAAGCCGTTGGGATCATAAGTCAAGCAGACGCCAGCAGCTGATTCCATATTTTTTTTTCATATTTTAGCATTGCGCATTTTATATGAAGTTTGGAAGCGCTTAGTTTTGTTAGATATCTATCAACTTGATAACAATATAATATACCTTTTAATCGTAAATAATGATGATGGTAACTCACGTGGTGTTGAGTCCAGGCTCGATGTCGTTCTCGGTGATATACTCCTCGGCCATGTCAGCAAGCAGCAGACGGAAGGCGCCCCTGGTGTCGTTGAACTGCGGGAGGGAGACGGCGAGGTGGAGCGTGTGCCGCGAGTGCGGGGGCTCCAGCACCGGCTCCGGGGCCGGCACCGGCTCGGGCTCGTCCGGGATCGGCGCTGGGGAAGGACAATTTATAATCATAATATTTAGAAGTAATAGAGCTCTTTGTGAAGGGCTCGTCCGGGGGAGTACTACTACCAAGCCTATTTCCGCCGTGAAGTAGCATTGCTGTGTTCCGGTTTGAAGGGCGAAGTAACAGACACACAAGGCTTATCACCTTCATGCCTCAAGCTGTTGCGTTGCATCGCAGAGCACGTTCCAAACAATGCTTTGTGATAGGTAATGGTTACTACATCAGGTGGGCCATGTGCAAGTTCCATCTTCAGGTAACATAAAAAATGCATTAATATTATCATCGGCCTATAGTAGTCAACTGCACGCCATTGGGCTCTGTCCACAACTCGACGCATACAGCTTCTAGCTTCTACTAACAGCTGAAAGCAGATCGTCACCCCACCTGGTCGAAGGGCGTCCTACACTACTCCACTCATTTGATCAATTGTTTTGTTCATTTGTTTCCTACTAATTAATAAAAGGTTCGTTTCAAGATCTGAAATGTGGCATGTACATAAAATTAAATAAAATTAAAGCACAGAGCTAAGAGTAATTTCTTGTTTCCGTGTGAATGGAAGCAAATTCAATGGTGGAAGATCAGACTCCTATAAACCTAGTCAGAGACAGCCCTCAGAATAATATTGTTATAACGACTCAACCTAGTCCAGAAGAACGCTAAGCTAGTTCAGATGATGGCAAAGAAATCGAGGACCACCGCCTCAGAAAACATGCTTAAAAATGGTTAATCAAAACACGAGTCACACTCACCGATCATCTTGACGCTGAGACTGAAGCCCCTCATGAACATCATCCCTGGCCGGGACTCGAACCGGACGAACAAGCGGTCCACGTCCGTGAACCGGAACCGCTTCTCAGACGTCAGCCGGTACGTGAACAGCAGGCCATCGTGACCTGAGTCATCTACTCCCCCTGGGAACGTAGATAAGCATAAGAATTCTGATAAAACTTCGAATAAACTTAGATAGCTTGAATATTTACCCGGGGAATTTTTCAAAGCATGATAACGAATTTGATCATTTGAGTCAATTCAGTAAAATTTGACCAAAATTTGAATTTAAAGTGATCGATATCGGTCTGGAGCTGAGAAAAGAAAACTTACCACTTAAGGCGACTATAGGGGTCAAACTTCCCTCTCACTCGCACTATTCAACACTTTTGAAGATATAAAATCACTGAATGTAGTTATGCAAAATAGCAAACCTTCACGGCCTAGAAAATAACAATACCCTATGTATACAGCAATAATATCATTTAGATTCTATCAAGTTTTCTGACCAAAAAACTTGCACCAATGTGATCAATTTCACCAGCACAATTTTGGTACAAATTTTTTGATAGGAAAACGTGTTGGGTTTAACATGATATTCTTGCTGAACCTTTGTATTGTTATTTTTTAGGCCGTGAAGGTTTGCTATTTTGCATAACTACATTCAGTGATTTTATATCTTCAAAAATGTTGAATAGTGCGAGCGAGAGGGAGGTTGACCCCTAAAGTCGCCTTAATAGAAGGGCAATACGTGAGCATTTGTATCAGAACCGTTATCGCCGGTTCGTTTCTTTCTCTCCCTCACTACACATACCTAAAAAAACTAAAACATAGATTTGTGGAATGCCCATACATTCCACAAATCTATGTTTTAGTTTTTTCACACACAAAAGGGGGTATTATCATTGTTTTTTTACACAAATACACAGACTATAAATAACGTTCACTCACGCACGTCAGAAAACTCATTCGTAAAATTTTATGAAAGTATGAGCAATGGCACAGCTCCGCGACGCTCAATGCCCTTTCTATGTAGTAGCAGGTTTGTTTATTCTTCTGTGGTCCGCACGAAAAATATTTTGGCATTTTAGCAATGTCGATCTAGACCTATGACAGTTGTTTCTTATCATCTTTTTATACTGAAAAAGCGTTATGCACGACTTAACCTCAAGTTCGACCCCGTTTGAGTTTAATTCTTATAAAAGGTAGAGAGAGAGACTTAGAGATTTGAAAAAAAACGTATGCACAAACGAACTCCTGTAAGTTTAACCTCCAATTGATTTGCACTTAATTTATGATTTTATTAATCTTGTTTGAGAATTGAGATACTCCTCTGTGTCCCCCGCCATACCATTAATACCATTTTTGTAACATACCTGGTTTCACAAGAAGATAATCTCCCAAAGCACCGTTAACCAAAAAGTCTGTAATATTGAGTTCGATGCCCATGCCTTCACCATCGAACACCCAGTCTTTGATACTATTCGTGGGGTATGGGCTTGGGTAGTTTGGTGAAGTCACTACCACTGCATCATCTACACTCAGTTTAATGTGCTCTGCTCCATCTTCATTAAAGTTACTACTTGGGTCCAGAACTTCACTGTGGGCTTTTGAGAACTGTTTCACTAGACCATCCAGTTCTTCACTGTTTAAGATTTCAATGTCCACAGTTTTGAAGTCGTCGACTTTATCTTGCTTGGCTTCAATTGAGACATTTCCTTCATTATTTTCAACTAGTTTGGCGGTTTTAGAAGAATCTTCGATAGCGTCTTGGAAAAGAATAGGCTCAGCATTGTTGGGTATAGCTTCAACATCTTTCTCAAAAGCGTCATCAGGATTGGGTTCATTTAGTTCATCGTTCTTAAGTGATTTCAGGTCAATGTTAGCTGACTCGTCCACTTTCAAATCATCCTCATTTTTAATATCTTCTAGTATTTTGTTAAAATCAACATCTTCATAGTCAATATTGTCTTCAACGTCTTCAACAAGTTCTTGAGAATCTTCAAAGTTATTATCATCATTAAATAAATGTTCATCAAGCTTATCTAATACTTCTTCAATTTTTTTGTCATTCTCAGAACCATCATCACTCAGTTTATCAAGAGTATCAAACAGTTTATCTAAATCTGCATTTAAATCCGCGTACACCTTGTCAACAGTATCTTCTTCGACAATGACCTCATGTTCGATGATTGAAGAGTTTACATTTTTAGTAACTACACTTTCATCATTACTAACTTGTTCATTATTTTCTACCATTGAATCATTTAATGAATTATTTATTTGGTCCAATACCTTTTCAATTTCATCTTTAGTTTTTACATCCTCATCGACGTTGAAAGAGTCATCGGTTTCTTTTAAAATGTTCTTGGTTTCATTCATAATTTCTTCATCAAGATTATTTTCAGTAGGATCTTCAACAGTTTTTTTTATCTCATCTTCAAACTCGTCGGCTTCTTTATCCAAAATATTTTGAGTTTCGTCTAAAATGTCTTTGTAATCAAGTGCAGGTTCTGCGTCGGGAACTGGCAGTGGAGCTACGCTATCGTCTCCCCATAGAAGAGCATAGTCATCTGGATCATTTTTATGTTCAGCCACATTGTCAAGCGGTTCATCCATATTATCAACCGCTTGGAAGCTTCCGTCGTTGTCTGCAGGAATGTCTTTTCTGTCATCATCCTTAGGCTTATCCCTATTGTCTTCATACAAATAATCGCCGATTCCATCTAAAGGATCTTTTTCATCGACATCAGCATATAGGTCTTCTTCTCGGTATTTTTTAATCTCCGTTTCAACTTTCAAATCACTTTCGGCTTCAAGCCTGTCCAGTTCAGCTTCAATTTTCTCTCCTTCTTCTCTAAGTTGGTTATAATCATAGACACTGTCATAGTCGTTGCCATAGTCTTCAACGGCTGGAGGCCCTTGAGCTAAAAAAAAAAAAACTTATAAATAGGTTGTTTTTCATAACATCGATTCATACCACATGTAAAAAAAAGCAAAAAGGCGGATGAATCCACCTTCATCTGCTGGTTGGTACAATGTGGGCCACGAATGCACAAACGTAGTGCTATTCTATGTAAATTCTCTTGAAGCCCAGAAGAGCTACGAGAATTCTCGCCCTAAAAGGTGTTACAGTTTCTGTGTCAGTCGTGGTGACGACAAAAATAGAAGTGGCGATCACAATAGGTTTCCATGGTCGCAGATAATATATGAAAGCCATGCACCAATAATAATAATACTACATGTATTATATCTAATGAATAACGCTTTGAATGCTGAAACCACAACTTTGGAACTGCAGCAGCTCGCTTTCAATGTGTTAAAGTTATATTTATTTAAATGCCACTTGGTATTAACCAATAGAAATCCACTGCTGGACATACTGTTGGGCTTCCTACTAATCTTATAAAGACGAATGTTTGGATGCATAGATGTGAAGATGTGTAATGTACGTTTATTACTCTTTCACTCCAAAACCACGGAACGAATTTTGCTGAAATTTTGCACAAAAAATATGTAGTTTGGGAACAAGTTGTCAAGTGTTTGACCAATCTCATACTTGAAACAGGTGTAGATTTGATTACTCCTTTTTTGTACGTACCACACGAGAGAAACCACGGGCGTTAGCTAATACTAATAACGAAGCTCAGTAGTAGGTAAGTAGGTACATAATACAAAATGATTGCACAACAAAATTCCAAAATAAATAATGAGTATGAAGATCATTGAACTTTGAAGAAAAAAGAATGGACTTTAGACTGAGTTATTGTAATTGCTAACCTAAGTATCAGATTACCTGAATATTACTTAAATTTACATGAGACAGGATGCGTCGAGCTCAGGACAGGGCGCAATAGCGCGCATTAGAGGAGACCTATATCTAGCAGTGGATATATATAGTCCAAGAGTGCTATAGGTCGATCAGGGACGGATTTACGAAAAGGCCAAGTAGGGAGGCAAAATTTAGGGGGCGGCAAAACTTGGTGGGTTTGAAGTATGTACGGAAAAGTCAACCCTCACATCATATATGCCGAAACGCGAGGTGTATATTCTATTGTGTCTGGTATCCAGGCTTAACAGTTCAGAGGTAATGGTCGCATAGGTGGTAGGTTCCCGAAAAAGTTTGCAACCCTAGTGAACCTTTCGAAAAGCTAAAGGCAAAGAGTAGGCTCGGGGTGTTGGTTTTTTTTTAGTGGTTTACAGTGAGTAGGGGGGCGGCAATCTTTCATATGCCTAGGGCGACCAATGTATCAAATCCTCCCCTGAGGCCTATGATGATGATTATGATGATGACATGAGAGCTAGGTGCCTAGACATATACAAACTTATTTGCAAAAAAAAACAAATAATATGAAACATGGGTGTGTGCTATAGCAGCAAAATGGCATCCACCACACCATACCACATACCACACCAGCCTCAGTCAGTCAGTGCTGGACATAGGCGTCCCCTAATTAAAGGGGATATGCCCATAATTCACACGCTGGGCATGCGGGTTGGAGATCACAGGGCACAACTTGCGGACACTGCCTGACAACCCGTCGCGTTGTCGGCTGCCAGGGGATTTAGCTGTGCCTGTGTTAGGCTGCGCTATGCCACAATCAGCCGGCTGCCAGAGCCCCGTTTATTAGTTAGCAGGGCGCAAAACTTGCAGTTGAAATTGGCTTGGGTTCCAAAGAGGGGTGTTGGGAACCCTTACACAATAAAATGGCATCGGCTCAGCATAATATTCACTGTTTTAGCAAACTGGTATGCTGCCGAAGCAATCATGTGTAGAGTACAACCATTAAACCTTCTGAGAAAGAGTAGCTACCTACCTACTTACTTCAAATTATACGTGTAGGTACCTAACCTACCTACCTCTCTACTTATTAAAAACTCTGCGCATTTTTACGTTATGACAATTTTATCTTTACTTATTCATTTAAAAAGACAAGATAAAAATTGATAAAATAATTATTATTGATAACTCGAAAGTAATTTCCTTTGTTTACAGAATTCTAAATTATTCGTTGAATATAATTAGAAAATATGTTTGAAGAAGTACATAGATTTTGACCAGAGTTGTGATTATTTTGACAGATTTGTGCCTTATTCTCTGGACCGCAAGCTCTGACTTTGATGTATATGTACTTATTTGCGGACGAATGGAAGGAAGGTGATTTTTTTTGAATGCTTTAACTTCTGTGAGAAGTGTGGGTATTTTTCATTTGACATGTAATTTAAACTTTAACTATTGAATTTACTAAATGTCTACCAATTTTATTCTGACTTTGTTTCTAAGATGTAACATTCAAACAAATATTTATAATAAGAGTACCTAATTGGTGCAAGCCGTTCTAGATATTAAATAAATAAATAAACCTATTCAGTACTAGATTCTAAATAGCTAATAAATTTTCCAAAGGATTGCCCTTTGTAAACTTCAAGGACAAATCACTATAATTTCATGCTATCGTACCTAACTATAGTAAGCCTATCGTAAAATTTGGACCAATGAGAAAGTATAGTTAGGAATTCGCGACGACCTGGAACCAAATTCAAGTGACGTGTTAAAACTATGTACTTAACATAGCCTTTGTTGCATAGATTAACAAACCAAAAAACTTTTTGAAAGACACTCGTAGCCTAATAACACGAGCAATGGAGACGCCATTTGAAATAAAACAACAACAAAAAAAATTTGACACGGCGAGAAGTTGGCTCGGTAGCGGAGTCGGTTAGCGCGTCCCGGTATTGATGGGAAGGTCGGGTTCAAATCCCGCCTGAGTCGACATTTTTGGGAGGTATTAAAATCTTAGATTTTCCCTGAAGTGTGGGCTAACACTTAAAATACAAAAAATCATTGAATAAGCAAAGCGACGCCTCTCTATAATGATTACATTATAAGCGGTTTCAATATTTTTAAACAAGTGAGTCACGCCGCCAGTCGCGATTAGTTACTCAAAAATCCTGAACAATAACAATTAGTAATCAAGTAATATAATGTGAAGATAACTTACTGGGTAAGGTTGTAAACAAGTAAGTACAGTTTGTCGAATATAAGTTGATACTCGGGACATTGACATTGACATACAAGTAATGATGACAACAACCAATAGGTAATGAACGATGACGAAAACCAAAATAGCTTTTTTTCGGTTTGACAAACCAAATTGGTTACGTATATATTAGTACGTGTATGTCAATGTCCCAAGTATATTTATATATTTAACAAAGGAGGTCTTAGGGTTGAAGTGCCTAAGAAGAAGAATTAAAAGAACGGTTAAAAAAGAACACTTCATTTCGTCTAGGTAAAATATCGTATTTTGCGAATAACCCTTCACCAACGGTAACAATTAAAGTGACCTTGTTAAATACAGGTTGATACATGGGACATTGACATTAGTGATGAAGACGACCAATGATGAACGATGACGAAAATCAATTTAGTTTGTCAAACCAATGAAAAGCCATTTTGGTTTTCCAACGAAAACCAAAATGGCTTTTCATTGGTTGTAGTCATCACTAATGTCAATATTAATGCTATAGAGGGGGTTTTGGATGAACTTCTTTAGTTAGCACCACGGCCAGGGGTCAGGTGAAGAGGACGTGAGTTCCGAAGATATGGAAATGGAACACCTTACACCCCTTTTATGTCGTATTGTCAGCCTTGAACATTCTCAACAACAAACTTATGATATTTTAGGTCATGGTGATAATTCATCTAAAAAAGTATTTAAAATAGACTACTGGCCATATTCTCGTAATATAAACTGGGATACGACTTGAGCATTTTTATGTGGCTAAGTAAGATGAAATATCTTCTAGTACTAAGTACCTTATGAAGGAATTCGCGTTTTGAGGGTAAATCTGTGCCTAATTTATTCTCCCAAGGAGTGTGTCTCGTTTCCTATTTAGTGTTACACAGATGAGGAAACGAGACGCAACCTCTTTTTGGGCATTTTATTGAGAAATTAAGCACAGATTTTTTTTATTTCCTTGTTTCTTACGAAATTTTTGTTAACTTTATTTTTGTCAATGTTTTTCGTTGGAATGGGCGCTTCATTTCCGCGAAGTGAAACTTGGTGCTACGTCGTAGAACCTCTAAGCGTCTAAACACACTATACCGAAAATTACGCGACGTAAGTTCCGCAGCTGATTTTGACAAGTTCGGCTGTACGCCATAACGCAACGTAATTTCAGCATAATCATCTGTAATTCAAATAGCATTGCAGGCGTAATCTTGCCGAACTTACGTCGCGTAATTTCGACTATAGTTTGTTTTGACGCTTAATCTGCCAATATTAATATCCTTAAATCATTGACATAATATTAGTAAATTTAGTACAGACTGACAGTCTCCAAGTAGAATCTGTGAAAAACCGTCTAAGCGTCTCGTTGACATACATGAATATCAATCAAAAAATTCGCAATGCTACATTTGCACTAACTTAGATGTTATGCCGCTAGAATAGTATTCATTGTCGCTTGGCTGCTAATGACATCGTAGTTAATCCACTGTCATGTGGACCAACAGTGAATAGTGACAGCAATGGAGACGCCATTTGAAATAAAACAACAACCCGCGGATTCAAACCCGAAGTTAATCTAAGAAGTTTTTATGATATTTAAAAATTGTACGCTTTCCATGAAGTGTAGGCTAACTATTAAAATACATAAAAAAAATCATTGTAATAAAACAATTAATAATTGAGAACATTTTATTACTAATTTTGTAAAATACATAATCTAAGTAAAAATAATATAAAGCCAGAAGTCCACTCAATGACTGACACACTCGTGCCGAAATCTCAGAAACTGCAGGGCCTAGAGATCTGAAATTTGGCTGAGGCATTCACTAAGAGACGATTTTTAAATTTTAGCCTAAGATTTTATTATAACATACTTTTTTTACGGCGCTTTTTCATTATAATTAGATCTAAAGAACATTCAACACTTTCTTCATTTAGTTGCTGTGTGTTGTCCTCTAAGTTATTATTACTTCTATTTATCTGCGAGGCATAAAATAATCATCAAAATCGGTTCATTAATGATGAAGTTATGAACAAACACACATATAAAATAAATGTGTATATACAGGTTGGTCCAAATTATACCTCATTGACCTTTTATTTTGTAGTTACAAGGTTTTGTTCGAAGAAAACTTTAGGTTTATTTTGAAGGAAAAATGAGCATATTCGGATTTTTAAAAATATGTACAGATGGACTAGAAAAAGACATTTGTCAAAAAAAACAAGCTTGTCTCAATCGACTCTGTATTCCCCAAAAGGAACACTTTTCCCTAAGTAACTTACCAAATCAAATCGTAAGATTTCGCGAAAATTCAAAACAGTTTTCCATACAGTTTCTATGAAACATCATTCTTTTAGTAAGGGTATCCATAGTCATCCCAGAAAATGACTTTTGACAGATGTCATTTTCTGGGATGACTATTATTTTATCAAAAACCAAAAAATGCCATTATTTTTCCTTCAAAATATATCTATAGTTTTCTCAGATTAAAACCTTCTAGCTACAAAAGGTAAGGTAGCTGCGCTCAATGAGGTAAAACTTTGTACCAACCTGTATAAACGCTCGAATTGAGAAACCTCTTTCTTTTTTGAAGTTGGTTAAAAGCTACAGAAAGTTTCGATCAACACTAAAAATAAAACTCAAAACTGTTGTAAATATTATAAATTCGAAACTAAAAAGTAATAAACACGCTATTTTTCACTTTGTAACTTTTTGTCCATAAAACTAAAAATAGCATTCAAAAAATATAGTAATATGCAAATGAAAATATTACATATGTAATCGACTCCATGGCTTTTCGGTTGAACAAGCTTTGTTGGTCACTCTCGTCTCGTGTCAATTCATTGTGCTAAGAAAATGAAAAATATTAGAAATTAAAATAGAAACCTTCAATGTAGATACATAAATTTGTACGTAAAATATAAAACAGTCCTTTTTTTCACGTATCTGCTGTTATTCGGGTAGTTTATTACCGAGCACTTTGGTATCGCGCCGCATTGTAGTTGGAGCGTGGCAGCCTGACAACTAATCAAAAATGCCGCCTGCGCGGCGTTTTAGAACGGATATTTTTTTTTCACGTCTATCCCTCTTGTATCAATTTTTTTTTTCATGTTTACTATCTGCGTAAACGATGTGTGTCTTCTTTGAATAAAAACATATGAAATGTTTAAATACTACGGTCCAAACCAATATTTATTAATATGATTTGATGCTTGAGATTGAATGATCGAAATAACACTGTATTTCGATCATTCACTTACATATATTATAAAATATGTGAAAATTTGTATCTACTAAACGGATTGTCATAAAACTTTTTGTAATCTGGATTGACATAAAGGCTAGGTACTTTTGATTTGATCATGCGAGCGAAACCGCGTGTGGAAGCGATTATAAAAAAGGTTGCTTTATGTGAAATCCTCTATCATCTATATTTATGGTACTTTCCCTCCAGGTACTATTGGATTAGATCAGCATGTATCAAATCTAAAAGAAGCTGAGCCCTGTGATTCCAAACCCGCATGAAAAGCGTGGGGAATATGAGTATATATAGGGGGATATAGGTACCCTCAATAAGAAGAGTCTTATAAGAGCAGGCCTATGTCCAGCAGTGGACTAATGTAGGTTGCTGTTGTTTTTGTTGTTAGCTCGATTCAACTAGTTCGCAATAAAAACGTTTTGCTGATTTTTGACTTGTTGCCCTTTTGATTATAAGCAGCGACATGTGAATAGATAAATAACTATCGAACCTCCAAAAAACGTGAGTATAAAATCCATTATTTACGTAGAATTATATACATTTTCAGCACCTAATTATAAGTCAATCATTAATTTTATTAGTAAGAGATAGAGAGAGTCACTAGAGTCGTATACACACACACATAGGACATAAAAATCATACATCTTCGCACATAAAAATATTTGTCTATCGCCGCCATTGTAGACTGAAAAATGATAAACAACAATACCTTATCTGTGAATCAATTATGTACATTTTAATAGGTACCTACCTAATTCTAAGTCAATAATTATAATTTATGTTGTAAGAAAGAGATTCGCTAGTCACAAATAGAATTGTCGTATGTAAAAATATTTGTCTATCACCTTTGTAGACTGAAGAAAGATGAACAACGATACCTAATCTGTGAATCAACATGTTTTATCTCCAAGACGTAGGTAGATGTACCTTTCCATACACAATATTTTATTTAACCAGCTTTATATTTACCTGTAACGAATACTGCTGTAGTGAGCAAAAAGGTCCAAAGATAAAACTTCATTTTGCTACTAAAACATCACAGTTTAAAAACACAATGAAAATAACAAAATATAAATAGATCGTGCGCGTGCGACCGTTTCGAAGTCTGCTACAGACTGGCGGTGGGCAGCTAGTGTTGTTGTTGGGAGAATAACCTACTGTAAAATATTTTGACTCATTGCGCTGTTCAACTTGACTCGTCAATAAATACAATAACAAAATAATCGGTATTTTATTGTCACACTAATATTAAATGCGACAGTTTGTATGATTGTGTTATGTATGTTTAACACAATATAGGCACACACCAACAACACCAGCTTAATGTATATTTCCACTGCTGGAAATAGACCTCATCTAATAAGAAGGGAAGGACATGCCCATAATCCTCACGTTGGGCATGAGGGTTGGGAATCGCAGGGTACAGCTTCTCGCACCGCTAATGCTACTGCCCGTCGTCGATCAGGGAATTTAGCTGTGCCGGTGTCAGGCTGCGCTGTGCCGCAAACAGCGGCCGCAAGAGCCTAGCCAAACACCCCGTTAATATGTTTGTTCCCACTCAATCCGTAACGGCTGAACGGATTTTGATGAAACTCGGAATATACACAGTTAGTAACTTGGATTTACAGAGGCTTTTCGTACCCACTTTTTATCCCTGGAACTTGAGTGTAGCCGCGGGTAGAAGCTAGTGAGTATAATTTATTATTTGTAACTAATCAGTAACCTCACAAAAGTAGCGTTTCTAAGTTAATTTAGCCCCGCCCCAAGCACAGCAACGTTTATTATTTTTGTGCTATTCCGATATGGCTTATTGAAACGCTCGTGACGTGGCTTAATTTGGTGCTCTTAGCAGGCCATCTTAGGCATCGTTCCACCCTTTCACTACTTGGATTGGTTCTTCTTCTTCTTTTCCTTCTGAAGCTTAGTCGCATTTAGATCTGGGCCCGGTTTTTAACAAAAAATATAATTATCACGTTAGAGATATATAACGTGAAAATTGTTAAATTTCCATAATGTTTTGACAGTTTCCGCGATATACAGGGTGGAGCAAAATTTTACCTCATTGAGGGCAGCACCTTTTCTTTTGTAGTTAAAAGGTTTTATATGGAAGGTTTTTTATGGGTTTAATATGGATTAGTACTAAATATTTAAGTTAATATATATTATTTAATTCACGTAGTTACCAAAATTAGTAGACCTTACTACGTAAAGTTTGATGTTTAACTATCGTAAATTTTGTTTTGTTTTAAAGAAACTATAGATTTATTTTGAAGAAAAAATAATGGCATTTTCATATTTAAAAAAAAAAGTACAGTCAGCCCAGAAAATTACATTTGTCAAAAAAACAAGTTGGTCTCAATCAACTCTATTTCCCAACAGAAACACATTTCCCAAAGTAACTTACCAAATCAAATCGTTAGATTTCATGAAAATTCAAAAAATAAGTTTCCCATACAATTTCTATGAAGCGGCATTCGCCACTTAATTGGGTCCATGTATGCCATTCGAACACTTGCCAGGAAATACTCTGTTCTTATTTTAAATTGACCTTTCTTCATGTTTGGATGAATGATGATTACCACTATGCGTCGAATTGCATGCATGAAGCCACTGCTATTGCGAATGTTTCATAGAAATTTTTAGTTTTCATAGAAATGTTGTATTTTTAATTTTGGGGAAACTTAGGATTTGATTTGGTAAGTAACTTTGGGAAAAGTGTTCCTTTTGGGAAATAGAGTCGATTGAGACCCACTTGTTTTATGACATTTTCTGAGCTGACATTAAATTTATTCAAAAATCCGAAAATGCAATTGTTTTTTTTCTTCAAAATAAACCGATAGTTTCCTAAGGAGAAAACCTTCTAACTACAAAAGAAAAAGTAGCTGCCCTCAATGAGGTAAAATTTTGCCCCACACTGTATATCTAACGTGATACATTTATTTACATTTATATATTAGATACATTTATTGCTAAAAATCTCGCCCTTTTGTGCTTTGGAAGTCCCGGCTTTATCAGTCGTTATGCCATGTCGAAGGCTTTCGGGGTCTCTCCGACAGCAGTTGAATAGCGAACTACGAAGAAAGTATGAATTGCGCACTTTGCCGAATCGACAATGAGCTTGTGTTGGAAAATACAAAAAAAAGTTAAATTATGTGTTTTGTATTTCCGCCCGCGGTTTCACTCTTGCGGTAGGTACCTACTCCATAAAAAGTAGCCTATAGGCTATATGTTACTCCAGAGGGCTTACCACGGGTTTTGATAGTTTTCGAAAACTTTTTAGGTTTTGGTATCTTTCCATACACTTTCGTACAGCGCCTCTAGGGAAACGTGCATGAACTACGAAAATGTATCTAAAGATCAGTGTTGCCGTTTTTTATTTGGAGAAAATGCTAAAACATGTTGCAAAAATGCTAAATAACTTTTAAAAACGCTAAATAAAATGCTAAAATCTATATTTTTCTTTTTAATTCCTTAGGAATTTTGAATTTTTAGGTAACGTACAAAAAAATTTTAATCATAAAAATATGCTAAATGCGAATTTTTTAAGCTAACAGACCCGAAAATATGCTAAATTTAGCATTAAAAATGCTAAAACAGCAACACTGGGAAAGATGCCGAAACTTATAAAGTTTTCGAAAACTATCAAAAGTCGTGGTAAGCCCTCTGGTCTTGAGCTACATAGTGTCTGACGTGAAGGAGGAAAATAGATATGTTACATTAACTTATATTACAAACTTTTCCCTCTTTTGTTAGTAGAAAGTATTTACAATATATAAGATTTTATGGGAGCTGAAACGCCATAGGTAAATCTTATTCAATCGTAGTGGCCAAACTTTTGTATCGAATCGACGACCCAGCTTGCGAGGGTAAAGAGGGCATTTTGGCTCGATCAAAAAAATTAAGAACTCTACATCATATGTTTCAGTTAAAACAGTTTTATTTGTTTATTTCTAGCGATAAACTAATGATTTTTTCACTTGATTGATAGGTAATGTTAGCGATTAATGGAATTACCATTTTTTTAGATTTCAAAATTAATTAAAGCACACGGTCCAGCAATTGTTTCTGGCTGTCTTATAATATCCCTCTCTATACTAGCTATCATCTATGCTATTATGGTCTATTTCAATCTTAGTGTATTTCAGTCGTGCTATTATGAGTCATATTCATATTCCCAAGTAACGTTGTGTCCCATCCCTACTCAGAAGACAGTCGTCGATAACCTTATCACTATCAGTTATCACTTACCTATCACATTTCTATGTACAAACGATAAAATTATTGTTTTATTGTGTACTTACATTAATTCGCCGACTATGACGGAACTGGAATAGTTAGTAGGTATACCATAAGTATAAAGGAAAGAGCTATAAAGACAGATTTAGGCGAAAGACTGCTGGTATACATAAAATAATGAAATGTGTTGATGATGGGGCGCAATTACGCTCATTATGGGAGGCCTATGTCCAGCAGTGAACTTGCTATAGGCTGATGATGATGGTAAAGAAAATATGGATTAGTACTAATATTTAAGTTAATATAAATTATTTAAATCACGTAGTCACCAAAATTATGAGACCTTACTACGTAAAGTTTGATGTTTAACTATCGTAGTGCGCCTACCTACTGGTTGGACCTAATACCATAACTTTTGTGCTAATTAATAATAAGTGTTTTATAAAACAATTCGCTTTCCCCCGCGGCTTCGCTCTCGTGGAACCCGGATAAAAATCCTAAATGTATGTGTTAATCCAGGTCACAAACTATGTAGGTATATTCCTAGTATCATCCAAATCCGTTCTGCCTTTACGGATTTTTGAGTGGGAACAAAAACACTTTAAAATTTATGAATTTTGCTCCGCGGTTATGGACCGAAAATAGCTCATTGGCTTAGCTTATTGTGTCGACAACGTCATCTATAGTGTTTTTTCAGAACTTGTTTACCCTAGTAACGAGGAGGCTATGCCACCTAAAGTATTTTCTTAGTTCAGTAGAATTTTGATAGATGGCGCTGTTTGAAATATGCTACCAAATAAATCATCACCTCTGGTGGTGAAGTTACCTTGTGAGGTGAGGTAAGTTATTCTCTGCTTTCCTTTTTTAATTATTTATGGTCTTATCCATTAATAAGTAAGTACTTAATTCTTCTAAAAATACTGGCAATTAGTTCAGTTTTCCAGTTGGTCAGTCCAGGCCTTACGCGAGCCAGATAATTACCTACCTATCCGTAGGGAAAAATAAAACAATAAAAAAGGTATAATTAAGTTACTAGATAAATACCTACCTACTTAGAAATTAATTATTGTAAAATAATTCCTGAAAACCAACCGCCATAGCACTCAAACGACCTCCAAAAAGTGCACGCGCTCGATCGAGGCTGAACCAAAGTCCCAAAAAATTTGCATCATTTCTTTTCCGCGGCAACCCCAACCTTCTGTACCTATTCACGACCAAATTCAGCCATACATTTTTTTAACCTTGAAAAAAGTAGCGCCAAAATTCTTACCTTGATTTTCGCGGCCACGCGACCTTCTATATTCACGACCAATTTTTGGCAACCTCGCGAATATTCTAACCTTGTTGCAAAGGACACGACCTTGTTCTCAAGGTGTGCCCTTGCTTGTGAGGTCGCTCGAAGGGCAACCTTGCCGGTGCAGGTGACCTTACAGCCCAAGGTTTGCACAATTTCCGCGTAATCTGTGACGATTATGACGCGTGATGGGTTTGACGTCACATGTTGATCTCGCTTCCGGAATATTTCATTGATTGGAACTTTTGTAGTTTTAAATAGACTAGGTATTAATCATCGTAATACCAAAAACTATAAGTAATGCCTAGTGTTGTGGTATCTGTGGTAATAATCATTTATTTTGTTCCGTTATATAGTTGATCACGGTTAAAGACTGTCCAGATGAAGCGGTTAATGTGTGAGTCAAGTGGAGAAGCTCTTAGCGAAATGATACTTAGCTGTAGGCTGTGAGTACTACTTACACCTACAGCTAGCTGTTTAGGAAGTAAACTTTAAAAAATGCGCTGTGTATAATACATAACCCCGATGGTAAAACCAGTGAGGAAATCTATCCTCACTAGTTCGACGGTAGAACTTGGTAATCGAACTACTGGGAAACCAAAAATCCAAACTCTTTGAATGACACACCGTGTGTCAAACAGAGCGATTGCCGAAATCACCATTATCACGAGGCACATGCACATTTAGTTGGCTGCGCGTGACTCGACTCGTGCGGAAATCGCTTCATCTGGACTGGCTCCAACAGATGTTTAGACACTAATGTCGAATTAAATGTAATTTTGTTCAGTAGGTACTTTGCATTTAATATTTAACAGGCAGTTGGGATCCTACCTAGGTTTGTGTTCATTAAATAAATCAAAGCGAATTTATCAGAAATCTTTATAAAAATATTTTTAAACTTAAACTTTATATGGCAGTAACAAAACTTTAACAAATAAAAATAAATTCACATTTTGGTAACTATTGTTACTTCGTCCTTATAACTAAGTGTGTATATTAATTTAAAACAACAGAAACGATAAACTATTTAGAAGAAATGAAAATGAAAATTGTAAGAAACAAGTAAACATCTCAAAATAATCTGAACTTATTATGGTTAATTTGCAAAACAAACTACCACAGTAATGAATAGCTCAATATAAATATTAAAATTTCGAATATCAACATTACAGAAATAGGGATGGGATACAGTTTAGGCCTGGGTTAACCCACTTCAGTTTACAGTTTTGACAGTTCACGCGAAATAAGTAGATAATGACACAATAATCTGTTCTCTTATTCCTTCCCTGATCCCCAGGAGGATCGATTACATGCGCGGGATGAGTTACACGTAGCTAATTAGGCTTGCGAAATCTCACGAGGCACGTGCATGTGCGTTCATTTAGTTTGCTGCGCGTGACTCGAATCGTGCGGAAATCGCTTCATGTGGACTGGCTCTAACAGATGTATTAGACTTTAAATGTCAAATTAATTGCACAATTGCACTTAATCAGAAACCTCTATGGCATTAATAGTTATGTTCTTGGTCATCCGTTATATTATTATGTACTTGTCTATGTATTTTACATTGTCATTCATTTATTAGAAGAAATCATATAACAGTACAGAAGTCATAATTTCCCTGCCCTTATCCCACTCTAGGTGGGTTCTATGTTTTCTAATAATAACAGTACAGAAGTATAAAAAGTAAAAACCACACATAAGAAACCAGCTCACGAGCTAGCTTCTCTAATGATAAAGTTTGAAATGTGTCGCATACTAATATCATTTCAATTATCTAAATGAACTTAACCTTATTTTAGGGTGCAATGCCTTTGTCAAATTTCTTTGTCCAATGCTCAGACTACATTAATAATGTGACTTTGATCAAAGAAATTAGATGAATCTATGGCTCGGAATACGGACCTCACTGAAGACTGGAGGACTGGACTTATACACCCAAAGAGGTTTTATACACCGTACAACGATGCCTCATATCACTAAGAACAATAATATGATATTGGCGAAATTGTGGAAATTAATTAATCCAGATGCCATTGAATAAAAAATTAAGCGGGCTATAACCACTGTAATCAGGAATCCGCACAGAACAAGTTAAAGTATGATTCAAGATAGAATCCTACTATTATTAAAATTAATATATGTAGATATTATAAAAGCGAAAGTTGCTAAAAACATGTTAAATGTGAAACGTTTTTTCCTCCTTCACGCCAAAAGTAACGGATTGACTGAATTTTTGTAAATAATAATGCAGTTCTACACCAAGAATAACCTAGAGACTACTTAACACTTGGGTACCACACGGGCGGAAGTCGTAACTTACTCATTAATTTTTACTTTGATTTTGCAATTGATATAAGTATCTATTGGGTACAATATATTCTTTGAGGAATTCAGATACAAGTACGATCCTAATAAATTAATCAAATGTAATATTGACACTTAACTCTATACCAACTTATTAGGCATTCCAAAGAATGATCAAATCTTGGACAAAGACATTTGACAAATATTTGATCAGCAAATTATGTTGGAAAAACACTAGATCCTCAAATCAGTTTGGCTCAAGACCAATACGAGGTTTTTCGTAGAAAAACGATATATTTAGAACACTTCTTTCCTGAAATTGAATCCATACTGGCTGCACTTGATCTTCAATGTCCTGGCGAGCTGCGGGGGCCCGCAGTAGAAGACTGTCACCTTGCCTTTGTTCTGCTCTTGGAGCTGTTTGAACACCTGCATCGAAATTAATAAATTACAAAATATCTCATGGTACAGTATTTTGAAATGTTCGAAACGTTTACGAGTCGAATCCAACAGTGACAATGACGCCAGAATTTCATTATTGTGACGGCGTGTGTTGGGTTGTGATGCGGCATCGATCGTGTCGTAGATTTCTTCATAATCACCATCAGCAGTTTTTATGGATCCGGTGACCCGCGCTCGAAGCTTCAATTTAAAGCGTGTGCAAAAATCATTCCGAATATCGCAATCTCTGTTTAGCTGATAGCGCATTAGCAATTTTGGTATGAATTTGGTTGTGTTTCGTTAGGGTTATATTAGAAGAATTGGCCATAAGACACTACAACCAGCCGCCAGCTCAAAAGGTTTACAGGTGTAAACCTTTTGTATTCTACGCATAACGAATGTTTTAAAATAAATTTATCTCAAGCCAGGTAGAGCAGTAACAGATACTGATAAATCTTCATAGATACAAATAAAGCACCTAGACACAACCAACAGCCAACATCCAGCTCCACTGCCTGGACTGAGCGAGCTGGCGGCTGGTTGTAGTGTCTTATGGCCAATTCTTCTAATATAACCCTTGAAATTCCCTTGAAAAACTGTCAATTTTTTTACAGTATTTCAAGGGAAAACGAAGCGTCATCGGTTACTGTATAATAGGAATCGGCCATTAGACGCATTGATGAAAATACTCAAAGAGCTCACATTTTGTATTAAATGATATTTTTTAGTTTGACTTCTGTTGGTCTACTACCAACTGAGCTAACAATAATTGAATGTATACAGTTAAGATTTAAAGATCGTTTTAAAACAGAATAGCTCAGATTATATTAAATTTTTCAGGTTTCGCTATGTCTTTCGCCAAGATCTATTATAATGTCTCAGACTACCAGACCTTTTATTAACGTTAGTCTGAGTATAATGTTAGATTCACAATTATTATTAATTTCACTATCATCGGCATTATCATCATCACATCATAAGCTTAGTTATCTAGGAAAGTGCTCAACCCTTTCCTGCCGACCTCCTACAATCTTGACGACGTGACACAGACGAGTGGTTTAATCATCATCGGCAGTCGGATTCCACTCGCAGCTGAGTATAAGCCTCATATTGATCTTGCCACGTTCCTGCCTAGTTTCTGCCCTGGTGGCGATTTCCACACACCAGCCTATATCAGTCCACTGCTGGACATAGGTGGTGATTTCCTAAAATACATTTCAATTTCAAGCCTTGAAATTACTTTGTCCCAGTTCGGTCGACCCGCGTTCGTTCTGGTCTTCAGGCCAGTGATGAGGTCCCGTTTCTCCTGTAAACAGAAAAATTTTTCTTTGGTGCTTGGAGAATAATTAGGAACTATACAGGGTGGGGCAAAATTTGACCTCATTGAGGGCAGCTACCTTTTCTTTTGTAGTTAGAAGGTTTTGTTCTGAGAAAACTATTTTAAAGGAAACAACAATAGCACTTGCCCCACTTACACTAGTCTAGAAAATTACATTTGACAAAAAAAATAAGTTGGCCTCAATCGACTCTATTTTCAAACTGTGAACACTTTTCCCAAAGTAACTTACTATCATTGTAGGAAGAACACATTACATATATCTGTGAGTGTTGTTGACAGTAGTTTGTTCGACTAAATGGAAGGACGAAGGTTTTTCTATTCATGAAACGGCTGGAAGAGCGAGAGATTGCAAAGATAATTATTGTGATATTTTTATCATTTTTATTTTTGTACTATGGATGCTCCTGTCTGAGATAAATGATTTTTATTGTATTTAAGGTGCATACCTTTTCATGCAGCAAGTCCAGCGCGAGCTGCAAGCCCACCGCCTTCATGTCGGTGCGCTGCAGCGCGCTCGTGATGTACATGTGCATCTCCAGGAACCTACGGGTATAAAATAAATAAATAATACTGGACATTTTCGCTGCAGGGGTCGTCAAATTCTGATATGTGTGTCTGAATACGGGTGTAAGGAGTCCTGCACGTGATGCACCCTACTAACTAAAAAGCGGGGATTGCGGCGTAGCGCAGCCTAACACCGGCACAGCAAAATCCCCTGGCCGCTGACTGACAGCAGCGTCGGCGTTGCGAGCTGAGCCCTGCGATACCCAAACCGCATACAATAATATGGGCGTAGGTACCCCCTTTTATCAGGGGAGGCCTATGTGGACTGATATATGCTGGTGTGGTGGTGTGGTGGGTGCCTGAGTAAATAAATATGATAATGAACCGTTCACGTGCACCCGCGCCCGCGCCCAGCTCTGCCTGCTCCATCTCCAGCTGCGAGAGCAGGCTCACGAACCACTCGAACGAGCGCTGCTCGCGGTTGATCCAGAAGAAGTCCACCTGGAACGACCACGCTGTCTCTATAGTCTGGTCAGCTTTTAAGCCAAGGCCAAACTAACGCTTTCAGCTTAGAGCCTTCCCAGATAGGCGATCTGCTCGCGCGTGTTGATCGCGCGATTGACATGCGTATCCAATCAGGCTTGCTGAATGTCACGTGGAATGTGAAGTGTGTGCACATACCACGTGATATTCAGCAAGCCTAATTGGATAAGCATGTCAGTCGCGCGACTCCACTCGCGCGTAAATCGCCTATCTGGGAAGGCTCTTACGTGCACGGTGGCGATCAGAGTACCTAGTGCGAATTTTTTCCGGCTCGAACGCGTTTCCCTTTACGCCATTTTTTTAATGGTAAGGATAAATAAATAAATAAATAATGCAGGACGTAATCACACAGCATCATATAGCCCCAAACTAAGCAGAGCTTGTATTATGGGAACCACATGATTGATATATTACACATATAATTTTTTTTTTTGTAAATACATACATATTATACATAGAAACACCCAGACCCGAGACAAATATCTACAGAACATGCAAACATTTGTCCCGCAGCGGGAATCGAACCCGCAACCTTCTGCGTCTCAGGCGGACCTTCGCCCACTGCGCCACAAAGGCCGTCAAGGAGTCAGTGCCACGCGTCTCTCACTAGATGGCGCTACCTCGATTCCATCTAAATTTGCGTAAACGTAAACGCGTTCGACCTGTTACAAAACTCGCACTAGGCACCCAGTTGTTGCCCAATCAGAGGACGCATCGGTGTGAACACGTCGCTACAACAACTGATCGCCTCGTCCATACCCGTGCACGCCACCACGGGCAAGCAACAGGGTTTATTAGCTCTACACATAATGGCTTCGGCAGAATACCAACTTCTGCTGATAAACAGTGGATAGTGTGCTGAGTCGATGCCATTTTGTTGCTGTAGTACAACACACCCCACCATGTTCTATGTTCTTTTCTCTTTTTATTTTTGTTATTTTTTTTATTTTGATGTGTTGTGTGTTTTTGTAAATAATTATATCTAGTCCATTTTACAAATGCGCTTTGACTTTATGGCATAGTAAATTCATTTTTTTTTCTAAGCTGTGGAAGTACCTATTTTTAGTAATATAACTGGTCATAAATTGTTACCTGTCCATATACAAACAGTTGCTGTAGCCAAATTCGGCCAGGACTTCATAATCAGATTGGAATACTCACTTTCCTAAGCTTCATGTTATGTCTATGCAGGGAGGCGGTCCAGGTGTGGTTACACTTGGGGCACTGCCGCTTGGCCTCCCAGTAGCGGTACATGATGGCCTGCAGGATGGAGGCGAAGGGCGTGACGCCAATGCCGGCCGCGATCAGCGCCGCGTGCTGCGCGTGGAACATATGCGACGACGCCGCGCCGTACGGACCGTCGATGTATATCTGACAATACGATACTTCCACTTCAAATATCAACAACAACACCACATCAGCCTATAAGCCCTAATTAGAAGGGGGATAGGTAATATGCCCACTATGTGTGTGACAACCCTAAAATTAAGGCAGCGCTACAGAGCAGCGCTCAGACAGGTTGGGGCAAAATTTTACCTCACTGACGGCAGTTACCTTTATTTTGTAGTTAGAAGATTTTGTTCTGAAGAAACGATAGAATAATTTCGAAGAAAAAAACAATTGCGTTTTCCGGATTTCGAAAAATTTTTGTCCAGAAATTTACATTTGTCAGAAAAACAAGTTGGTCTCAATCGACTCTTTCCCAACAGAAACACTTTTCTCAGTGACTTACCAAATCAAATCGTAAGGTTTCGCCTTAGAACAAAACCTTCTAACTTCAAAAGAAAATTAAAATTTTGCCCAACCCTGTATAGTTACTAATTGAACTAAATCGGCTGTTATAAGACTGCGTCACAAATTTTTGAGTTATATTATGGCGTAACTGTACAAGGCATTTTCGAAAAGTTTTTCAACAAATATGTTGTCTTTGGAAGTTGATTTACCCCTTTTTTGGGATAACGTACTATTGACACACAACACAAAGGTAAGCTTTAATTTTTTAATCACGTATTTATAAATGAGATTCTCCATAACTGTGTGGATAACCATGGTCCAATTCACCGCCTTTCGGCTTAACATACGAACTCAAACTCAGGTTGTATTATGAGTACCTGTTTAAAGTAGGCGTGTTATCAAGATAGGACTTAAAAAGAGGCTTTGTAACATTGAGATAATCAAATACTATAGAGTCACAGTATTCAAGTGAAAACTAACAAAAATCGTCCAAGCGTATTTGACATAAACAAACATCAAAATGCCCAACTTAGACTTTATGTCACTTGAAAAGTTTTCAAAGTCGGCCCAATTGACAGAGTGCGAGTTTCGGTGCAGACACTTTTTTTTCCACGTTTTTGGCTCCAGAGTATAAATATCTCGTTACTTTGAACACATTCGTACCCTTATTAAGTTAATGAAATAAAACATTTGTATTTGTATCGTCACCGTTTACATAGTGTCAAGAACAAGACTCACCTCCAAGGGTTTCCCGACAGGTAAGTTGGCTAGAGCTTGCTCCTGCTCAGAAGTACTCGTGTCTTTATCCTCATTAATTGACTTCTCCTTTACGGACTCTATGTCTTTGTCTGGTGAGATGGTCTTTGAGAGACGCCTTCTTGCTGTAACGTGTTTTAACTTATCATTATCATCCAACAGTGATTTAAATCCCTTGCTATTTATTATTTATTGCCGGGGCACTTTAAGGGCTATATTTCACCGGGACACCATGGCGGGGCAACCAGTCGCAAAAACTCGCTAAAATACAAAATAAACTTAGAGACTTCGCTTACGCTGGTACGGTTTATTCTATTCTCAACTTAGCTTCTACCAGCAGCCTTTCGCAAATCGTCACTCCATCTGGCCGGAGCGGCTCAGAGCTGAATGCGTCGAGCCGAGGACAAGGCTTCAAAGCTAGATGCGTCGAGAACAGGGCACAATGGCGCTCATTAGGGGAGGCCTATGTCCAAAGTCCAACAGTGTTCTACTATAGGCTTAGTATAGTACCTTAAGCACTTTACTAACCTCTCAACTGTACTAACCTAAAGTAATAATACTCTCATTGCTTCGTCTCCTCTCATTGTCCTCAAAGCTTGGCGTCTTGAAGGCTATTATCGCAGGCTTAGTCCTAAGGTACCGGAAGCGATGTTCCAAGTCTTTGTGCTGGGGACTCTTGTAGACGTCGAGGGTAACTTCCGGCTTCAAGGTGGTCATGCCCCGGGAATCGAAGCTGCGCTCTGACTCTGATCGGAGGAAGTCTCTGAGCCTGTAAAGCAATATTAATAGTCACTATGATTCATCATGTATTTAACTTATTGCTGGTAGAAAATTCCATACCACATCCGCACATCTATACTTAAATAAAATAAAATTGATAAACCTCATCAAATACACTATATTGTGTGAAATATATTGAATATATGGCCGAGTTTCTTGCCAATTCTTCTCTGTTTGGTCGTGTTACGAATTGGTGTAAATTAAAAAAATTGACGATTCAAAGTTTACTGATGTGCGTACTGAATAAAGAAATTTTCACTTTAAAAAAGTCTACAGGACTAATGACTGCCAATGATCATAACAGCGGTGAAATTGAAGAATCTTGTGTTGTGGGTAAATTTTATGCAACACAAATAATGCATAAATTTATGCTCCTCCATTCAATACCTAATCCTACACACCAGAGGAAGGACGAATGGTTTTACACTATACCATTACCGCCATCAATAATTATCCTAAATAGAGACGCCTATAGTATCTTGTAGTGGATCCTTCTATAGGCTGTAAAGACAAGCGTGAACCGTTTGTAGTCAACACCAACACCATACCAGGACCACCATCACCAATCTCTCTTAATAGAGAAGCTATGTATTATCTTGCAGTGGATCCTTTTATAGGCTGTAAAGAGCAAGCGTGAAAAAGGTAAAAACTTACGCAATCTTATTAGTCCTCTTCTGCACATCAGGCATAGACCGCGACTTCTCCAGGAGCCTCAGCGGTGAGGCCTCCCTTGGGCTGGAGGCCTGCAGCGGCGGCGCCAGGCTCTGCAGGTGCGAGTCGTTCTCGAAGCCGTGGTTTATGTACGACACTGGCTCCAAAGGTCGCTTGGCGCGCAGTGAGCCGAACTTGAGACTCTTGGATTTGGTGCTTGCGTTGCTCTGATTGGAACTGGTTCGGGCTACCTTTCTGGAAGATAATAAATAACATTATTAATTATTTTAGACTGATATGTCAATCAGATATTATTTTATTACAAAATTGCTTATCGTAGACAGATCTTCGTGATACAGGCTAGCCTAGTGCAAAGACCATACAAAAACCTAACCTTTTCCAACAGTCTGAAGGACACAAATTTATGCTTTAGGTGATAAGTTTAAGTCCAGATAATATCTTTTTACTGTTTATAAAGATAAAATAAACAGTTTTAATTTTTTTAAACTTTCAAATTTGCGAATTTCAAAACCTTTCAAATTTCACAATTCTCAAATTGTTTATTGCAAATTTGTTATTTACAAAAGTTCCAACATGAAAACTATTAGGGCATAGCCGAAATTTAGGTTTTTATAGATCACGTCACGTAAAAAGAACTCTGAGGGGAAGCTGCGCAGTAGGCGATTTATCGGTGTTTACCCGTGTGCAAACACACCCCCTGCAATTCTTCCAGCGTTCTTGTTACGTGACACGTAGTATACTAGTACTTATACTACCAACATATTAATCATAAATAGCGTCATGAACGAATAAAATCGGACTAACAGGGTGCTGCAGCCTATGTGTCAAAGAAATTCTTTCTTTGTTCGATCTCTTACTCATGTCCGTTGTCGAGCGCCGGCTGCGCGGAGGGCGCGGGCGCGGAGAGGCGCGCCTGCTCGCGCTCAAAGTAGCTGTAGAGGCGGTTGGTCCACTCGCCCACGCCGCGAATGTGCAGCCAAATGTAGTCTGCAACGAAACAATACAACATTCAACATTTAACCCTACCACACCAGCCTATATCAGTCCACTGCTGGACATAGGCGTCATAAAGGGGGATATCCCCAGGTTATACCGAGCATTCTCTCACAACATCATCTTATATCATCTTTAGAGCTAAACTAGACAGAGATTGTGACAAAGTCTTAGTAGACCACGTGGTATTCAGTCTGTCTTAGTAAGACTGTCTTACTGAATAATTAGTCAAGCCTAAGCCGAGAAGCTGTGTCCTGCGATCCCCAACCCACCTGCCCAGCGTAGGGTTTATAGGCATATCCCCTCAATGAAAGACACAAGAAAAAGGCGTCGAGCTCAGAACAGGGCGCAATGGCCCTAATAGGCCTATGTCCAGCAGTGGACTGCTATAGGCTGATGATGATGAAGACTGACTTAGTGGCTTACTTATATATTATGCTCAGTGTAAGACAGTCTTACTAAGACAGATTGAATACCGCATGGGCTAATAAGCCTTTTATTGGAACCACGTCATGATTAAAAGCGCCGTGGTGGGATATACCTAGTTGACATTTTAATGTCATTTGCATTTTCATGGCATCCATATCCTGTCGTGGACTTGAAGACCAAAGGAGATTACTCACCCTCTTGCTCAGGCGCACTGCTGATGGTGAAAGGATGCCACTCGTAGAAGGCTATCTCTGGGATGTTGACGAACACGTAGTCTCCGGCGTGGAAGTCGAAGTGCGGCGGCCGCTTGATGACGAGGTGCGTGACGCGCGACGGCAGCAAGATGCCTGACGAGATGTACGTCTTGCTGCGCTCAGACCTGATGACAAGGGATGGTGAGCAAGGGATTTCTTTGGATTTTTGTCAGTGTTCTTAGCAACGTGTCAAGTATACACAGAAATCCTATAACCTCTGTCCAATACAACAACAGTTTTAAGATGCTGTTGGGGCTGCTATTGCATTGCATCGGGGATGTTTGCAGATTCGCGCAAAGACGACTTCTATGCAGTTATGCGGAAACACACTGCCTCCCTGGTGAGCCGCTTGCGCGGGAGCATCAACAACTTCCTGGCCGTTGTGGCTGGAGATGTCTGCTCCACCGACATGCGACACTGGCTGGTACCAAAGCCTGTCCCTAGTCTAGTATGCATTCTGTGTTTCAGTTTATTTTATTTTTTGTGTTTTATTCATTTCTTGTGTTTTTGTATTGCTAATGTTGCTTTGCTATGGATTGTAGTCTGAAATAAACATTTATTTATTAATTTAATTTTTTATTTATTTAGCAGATTATATTGGTAAATAAGGTTGGGTAACCAACAACAACACTACTCACAATCCATCCACTGCTGGACATTTCAAAATAAATAAAGGAAAAGTGGACGCAACTTAGTAATACCCGCAAGGTGGCAAAATAAACAAATGCAGATAAACGTTGGGAGGACGATTTTAGAAAGGAAGCCGTTCCAGAACGAATAAGCACTGCAATGGACAGAAGAGAATGGAAAGCTTTATATGAGGTCTTTAACAGGTTTATGATTACAGAGAACCTCTGTGGCGCAGTGGGCGAGGGTCCGCCTGTGACGCAGAAGGTTGCGGGTTCGATTTCCGCCGCGGGACAAATGTTTGCATGTTCTGCGGATATTTGTCTCGGGTCTGGGTGTTTTCTATGTATGATATGTATGTATTTACAAAAAAAAAGTATATTATGTAATATATAAATCATGTGGTTCCCATAACACAAGCTCTGCTTAGCTTGGGGCTACATGATGCTGTGTGATAGTTCAGCATTATTTATTTATTTATTATTTATTATTATTAAAAGAATTAAATTCACTTACATGAGAAATCTTACTATGATATGAGTATACATATTTGTGTTGGGCTAATCATATAGGAAAATAGGTAATTGTAAAACATAAAACAGAGTTAACTATAAAGTTAGTTATTTACATTCTGTCGCATACGTAATTATATCCTAACAATAAAGTAGGTCGCCGGTAGTTTTGTATTAATACTCAAGTTTTCTTTTAGATAGATAGATAAAACTCACTAGGTACAGATTGTGGTTTAAATTTTATATGCAGGTGACCTTAATAGATATACTTAAAACTATCTTACAACTTGTCTTTCGGATTAAGAAATTGAGGGTACATTTTGATGACAAGTTGTAAAAGAAAAAACGGTTGCCAATACTTAAATTTCGAATAGTTTTGTTAAATGTCGGTGCCTTCACCGATGTAACGGTACGTGAAAATTCCCGTTTTTCAATATGAATGAGTTTTGTTAAATCTTCATGTTATTACTGTTCTACTAATACATAAATAAATGACTGACTGTCTGACTGATTATCAACACTAACTGTCGTGTATCCTTAGTCCGTTCGCATAGCGCCAGAATGGACAAGTAAAATTTAACAAAATAAGTTAAAATAGTACAGATAGTATAGTTAAAATAGTATAGATAGATAATTTGAGTAATATGGGCACGTACCTACCTATTTAAAAAATTGTACTAGGTTAAGTTTACTACTGTACTTATAATAAAGGTTTATTTTTTTTATTTATGTTCAGCCCTGGACTCATATAGGCCGATGATAATAATGATGATGAAACAATAATAAACTCACATCATCCAGACGTATCTGAGTATCCGTTCCGTGACGTAGATGAGGCCGGGCACCGCGAACCACTTGTAGAAGTTAGGAGCGTGCAGGATAAGGACTATCCAGAACGGAACGTATAGGAGGTGGCTCCAGTAGAATATCTGCAGAAAGGGACAATTACTGTGAGGAAATAGTTAGGTCAGCGTGTTAGGAGTCCAACCTATATCTTTAGAACCGAGAAGCTGTGCCCTGTAACCCCCAAAGCGCATACCTGTTATGATGTTGAGCATATCCCCTTCTTATGAGGGGAGGCTTATGTCCACGAGTGGACTGCTATGAGCTGGTGCTGATGATGATGATCATCATCAACCTATCGCAGTCCACTGCTGGACGTAGGTCTCTCCCAAGGTTCGCCACTGAGCCCGATCCTCGGCTCTTCTCATCCACTGTCTGCCAGCTACATTACGCAAATCGTCACTCCATCTAGCCAGTGGACGTCCTACACTACGTTTGCCCAAACGGGGTCTCCAACCCAATACTCGTTTGGTCCAACGGTTGTCGGTTCGTCGGCATATATGGCCGGCCCATTGCCACTTCAGCCTACTAATCCTCTGAGCTATGTCGGTCACTTTCGTTCTCTGTCGGATAACTTCATTTCTTATTCTATCTTTAAGAGAAACTCCAAGCATAGCTCTCTCCATTGCACGCTGAGAGACTTTCAATTTGTGGACCAGTCCCACCGTGAGGGTCCATGTTTCAGCAGCATAGGTCATAACGGGTAGGACGCATTGGTTGAAAACTTGATGATGATGATGATGTGGCAGAATTCAGTTCTAGGTGTAAGGAATTCAAACCATCTGTAGAACCCAAGAGAGAAGCTATGCCTTATAAGCATGCGCGACAAGTGCGGATTATCGGCATTCATAATGGGCTGATGCCCAGCGCCTGATATAGGCTTGTGTTTCGAGTTGACTTGGTAGCACAGTTGGCAGCGTTCCGATGTCAAAGTTTTTGGGGCTACCCTCAACTTGTGCCACTCACGATCCATCGCATCCCATGTAAAGACCATGATTTAGTTTCACATAATAACTTTCGTGAATTTAGTTAGGTTTAGAATGAATACGTTTTCACGTGCAGATATGTGAAAATAACCAAGTTTTTACAAGTGCTTCTAGGTGTATATTATTAGTAGTTTGTGTTAGCTCCTGACCTTGAAGCTCCCCCGGCGGCGCACGAAGCTCTGGCTGCAGAGCACCATGACTGCGAGCAGCACAGCCAGCGCGAACCCCGTGGGGTTGGCCCAGCCGGCGACAAGGCCGAACGCACGCGGCCGCGCCGTCAGCAACCACTCCGCCAGCGTGTGGTTGTTGGCGTTTATCACTGGGTCGTTCACTACTAATATGCCTGGAGAATAAAATATTTTACAGCATTTAGTTATTGTTTTACTTATTTTAGTGTTCCGTACTCAAAGGGTAAAAACGGGACCCTATTACTAAGACTCCACTGTCCCCCTGTTTGTTTGTCACCAGTTTGTCAAGTAAAGTATTGAACCGTGATAGCTAGACAGTTGAAATTTTAACAGATGATGTATTTCTGTTGCCGCTATAAGAACAAATACTAATAGCAGAATAAAATCAATATTTAAGTGGAGCTCCCATACAACGGTACAGAACCCTTCGTGCGCGATTCCAACTCGCACTTGGCTGATTGTTTTTTATTGGCTTATTAGCCAATAGTTAATATTATTAGAAAATATTCAAATATCATAATTGAAGACTACGAGCGACAAGCATCTGCCCTGAACATTGGTGTCAGGGCGAACGTCAGCCATCCAAATTGGATAGCTATGACATTCATCCAGACAGCCAAGAGTAGCAGCTACATGATCACCGAAGTAAACTACATCTCAGTAGCGGGTAGCTCAAATGTCTATAAAGTCTATAAAGAAAAAAATACACTTACTAAAATTGCAGAGATGCATAACCGTGTGCAGTAGACTGTACAATGCTATTAGCACACCTGTCACCTGCAAAGATAATTAAACATTTTTCAATGGTTTTTAACCCTCAATGCAAGAGGGGTGTCAAGTTGAATGAAAGAGGATAAGAGAGTGAAAAGAGTGCGCACAGACTGACGGCTGATAGAAATGAGAAGAAGAAATTACTGTAATGTTTTGTTTCTTTAGTGGAAGAGTGAGTAGGCGTTTGTTTTTTCTTGATTTCATGTAAATCTGTGGGTGGGAGATGTTCACGTATGTAATTTGTTGAACTCGTCAGAGAAGAGGTTTGACGGAGTACCAAATATTTTATCTTTTTAAACTGCTGGATTTGTCGAGCTGCGAACAGGATGCAATGGCGCTCATTAGGGGAGGCCATGTCCAGCAGTGGACTACTGTAGGCTGATGATAATAATAATAATAATAAGCCCCTCCAAGCCCAACCCCACGTCCGTGCTGACCATCTATGCCACGTGAGGGGCGGACGTCCACAATGAAATAACTTAGCGGATGACTAAAAAGGGCGCTGGCAAACCCATCATGATGGAGAGTCAAAGTAAGTATAAATGTTTATGGTCGCTTCCCGGGGGTGATCGCCGGGGCACGTCTGGAGCCGATGCTGGACGTCACAGCATGCAAGCCATCGGTGGCGAGGGTAATGGGCGGCCCTCTGCCGGGGAACCCGAAAAAGGTGAGTCCAACAGGAGGTACAACCTACGGCCACTGAGAAAAACAAGCCGGAGCACATCTCGATCCGGCATAGAAGAACTCAGCAGCACGAGTGCAGCTGACGTGGGAGCATCACGGCTGGTCTCTATTGAGGAAAAAGGCCCGAGCCAAACTGACTGGACTAAAAAGGACCATGAAGCCCGGTCATCTTCTTCCTCACCAAAATCTCTTTTTCTTTCAACTCCTTCCTCTCCTCCTTCTTATCTTGATTTCACTTCTCAAACATCTAAGCTTTCTTATCCTTCAATACCAACTTCATCTCTATTGGCTGAGGATGTTGTGCAGTCGACATCAGCTGTCGATAATGCTGCACCCACCAAAGCTAAATCAAATGCGCGAAAAAAATGGACTGAGGAAATGAATACTTTCATCCTGCGCACATATTTCACTCTCACTAATTTAGAAGTGAACACCAGAGCATATCTTACAGAACTACACGCAAAATTTATTTCAAAGTTCCCGGACATGCAGGTCAGCAAACAGAGGATAGGTGATCAACGTAGGGCAATTGTTCGCAATAACTTATTAAGTGCAGATCGCGTAGCCGAGATAAAAACTGAAGTTGAGTCTTACTTAAAAAAAAACCAGAACCAAACACAAAAACCCACCTCTCAATCAACACAAGCACAAAGAATGCATTGGACAACAGAACACAATGAAACCATTATAAGAGCTTATTACAAAATTACGAGTTTAGAAACAAATAAAACAGCATATAGGAAACCTTTACATCAGCACTTCCAAAGTGTTTTCCCTCACCTTTCACATATTAGTGAACAAAGAATTGCAGATCAAAGAAGAGTAATTGTAGCAAACAAACTCATTAATGATGACAGGCTTAATTGTATCAGAGAGGAAATTGCTTGTGAGTTAGACCAACAAAATGAGTCAAATCAAGAAGAATTAAACACAACAATCTGGTTTGATGCGACGGAAACTAATGATGAAAGTACCTTTAATGACACCAACGCCACACTAACACAACCACAACAACACTTGGATAATGTACCAGAACACGAAAGAAACCAGGAGATAGATGTCTTGTTTGCTGAAGCTTTACAATATTTCAGAAATACGAATCCGGAGAAAAGGCCCTTTATCCCAAAACAAAAGATGTCGAAGAAATTTGGGAAAATTGTGAGTTATTTCAACGACACAATACTCCCAGAAAACATCACCGGGGACACTAACTTTGAAACTTTTCAAACAATCATTTACTGTGTGGCATGGACAGCAGCTAAATTTAATGGTTCAAAACTCACATTATCACCTACAGAGAAAGAAAACCAAACTAAACAAACTAATACTCCCAACTGGCAGAAACGACTCCAAAGAAAAGTAGATGATCTTCGAAAAAAGATTGGACGGCTTTCACAATATATAAACGGAAATAAAAGTAGAACTCTCACAAAACAAGTAGAAAAAATATTAGAACAGTACAAAATACACACAATACATGAAGAAACAAACACAAACCCCTCTCACTGTTTAGACACCTTAAAACAGAAACTCAGTGTTTTCAGCAGCCGTCTTAAAAGATACAAAGCGTGTACGTCCCGCAAAAAGCAAAACACTCAGTTTTATAATAATGAACGAAAGTTCTATCAAACTCTTTCGGTAACAACAACCAATCGATCAACACCATTCACTTCGGCTGCTAACAATAATCAGAATAATACTGATACGTTAGACCCCGCCAAACTTCGCCAATTCTGGGCTCGCATCTGGGAAAACTCTGCCGAGTATAATGAGAGAGCTGAATGGGTGCAAAATGAACAGACAAGATACTCTGAACTAGCACCTATGGAGTTTGAACATATTCCCATAGATGTATTCCAAAAAGTTTTACATACAGCGCACAATTGGAAAGCACCAGGGTCCGACCATATCCATAGTTATTGGTATAAAAAACTTTCTCATATTCACCCCTTTCTCTATAACCACATTAATGATTTTATCAAAAACCCTGATAAACTACCTTATTACATTACAACTGGGACTACCTATATGATACCAAAAGACACAAATGATACCACAAACCCAGCAAAATACAGACCAATCACTTGCCTCCAAACAATATATAAAATTCTCACAGCCTGCTTGACACAGCTAATTTACAGACACATTGACACCAATAAAATATTGGCTGAACAGCAAAAAGGATGCAGAAAATTTAGCCAGGGTTGCAAAGAGCAGCTTATAATTGACTCAGTTGTTTTGCAGCAAACACAAAGATATAAAACCAATCTGTACAGTATTTATATTGATTATAAAAAAGCATATGACTCAGTTCCACACGCATGGCTCATTAAAATATTAGAAATATATAAAGTCCACCCACAACTCATTGCATTCCTAGGAAGCTCTATGTCCAAATGGACAACCCAACTTTATGTACAAAATTATGTAGGGACGATTGAAACAGAACCAATCCATATAAAACGTGGTATATTTCAGGGAGATGCACTGAGTCCGCTTTGGTTTTGTCTCGCTTTAAACCCCTTATCTAACAGTCTGAATTCGATCAACTTAGGCTACTCGCTTGGTAACACAACTGACAGACAAACAAACAATGCACAAAATATGTTAAACCATCTTATGTATATGGATGATATAAAACTCTATGCCTCTACAGAAGATGACCTAGAACTACTAATCCAAACTACTGAACAGTTTTCGAGGGATATTTCAATGGATTTTGGGATAGATAAATGTAAGATCAATTCTATAAAAGCAGGAAAAAGTTATAGACACTCTTTCCAAATGCAATCTGGTGAAATAATAGAGCCTTTGAACGAGAATGAAGCTTATAAGTACTTAGGTTACAGTCAATCAAAACAAATTCATTATAAAGAAATTAAAATGAAACTTACTCAGAACTTCAAACATAGACTAAACTCGATATTAAAATCTCAATTACATTCAAAAAATACGATCAAAGCTATCAACTCTTACGCCATCCCAGTTCTGACCTATTCTTTTGGAATAATAAAATGGTCGAAAACCGAATTAAAAAACTTACAACGACTTGTAAATGTTACTATGACAAAACAACGAAAACACCACCCACGAGCGTGTTTCCAAAGGCAAATGTTACCACGGAAAGAGGGGGGTAGGGGTATAGTCAACATCCATAACTTACACAACCGACAAATAACGACACTACGAACATACTTTTACATTAAAACTCAAACGTCTACTCTGCACAAATTAATAGTTGACCTGGACTCTAAGCTTACACCACTTAACTTACAAAACAGCATAAAACAAAAAAACGAAGAACTTACTGATGTTCATACATTAATCTCTGAATGGACCCGTAAGTCTCTTCACGGGAGATTTCGCCATGATTTATGCCAGCCCACCGTCGACATGCAGGCGTCGAACGAATGGCTTCATCGAGGCGAACTCTTCCCTGAGACTGAGGGATTTATGGTAGCTATTCAAGATCAAGTAATCGAAACCCGCAATTACCAGAAGCACATCATGAGAATACCTAATTTAACCACTGAAATGTGTAGACGCTGTAACAGTGCTTCAGAAACCATCCAGCACATCACGGGGGCATGTAAATCTATTGCGCAAACGGATTATAAGTACAGGCACGACCAGGTGGCTAATATTATACACCAGAGGCTAGCTGCCAAATATAATCTGGTTGAAACTACAGCTAAACCAACTCCATATTACAAATACACCCCAGAAACTGTGTTGGAAAACCTCACCTACAAACTATATTTTGACAGAGCCATTCTTACAGACAAAACTACACACTACAATAGACCAGACATTACACTTGTTGACAAAATAAACAAAACAGCACTACTTATAGACATAGCTATCCCCAACACACATAATCTACAGAATACTATAGCAGAAAAAATTTCAAAGTATATAGAATTGAAAAATGAGATAACTAGAATGTGGAGATTAGAGAAGGTATCCATCATCCCAATAGTACTTTCCTCAACAGGTGTAATTCCAAAACAACTTTTTCAGTCCCTATCACTCTTAGATTTACCTAAGCACACGTTCGCTCTTCTACAAAAGGCAGTAATTTTAAATACCTGCAGACTTGTTCGCAAATTTTTGCAAACGGACGATTTGCAAATAAGCTCTGGTGTCAACCATACACCAACCTCTGATGTACACTTGGCCTAGGCCCGTGTTCACCAGTTTTTCCCGGCTCTAATTAGAGCCGAGCTGAAGAAATTCTACACCACCATAATAATAATAATGCTGGACACTATCACACAAATAATGATAATAATTTTTATTTAAGAAATCAAGTAGATGAATAATTTTTTATTCGTTTTGGTACATTAGTAAATTCATTTGTTTATTTTATTTTTTATTTTATTTTATTTTATTTATTCAACAAAATCCACAGCCCTTAAATATAACAAACAAATCTTATATAGTTTATCTTACAGCCAATAAAGGATTTACTTTTTATAAACACTTTTTTGTTTATGTGACCTATTGACTATTTGGCTAGTTCTTTAGCAGCTGTGCTGGTATTTCTGTGTTGATTTGATGTTGTTGTAACACCTTTTGAAGGAATTGCGCCAAGTCATGCCTGATTCAATTTAATAAGGAAGAATACATGTACCGATCCCACCTCACGTGGGACAACGGCAGGAAAATGATAATCTGTAGGATCTATCAGAGTTACTAGCAATGCTTAGTGCTCCATTTTATGGCCATTTATGGAAACAGGGCATTTTGATCCCGCATCGCACCTGGGTGCCTGTCTTTTTATTTAGCAATATGTTTTTTTATTGTGTTTGTATTAGATTTGGGTCAATATAATATATTTTCTGTCTTTCTAGGATAATAGAGTGGGTACCTTGTGCAGATAGATGTGGTGATCGAGTGGCAGCAGCGCGCCCAGCCCGCGCACGCGCAGTGCCGTGATGCAGTGCCGCAGCATCAGCACCAGCACCCACGCGCACGTGAAGTTCAGGCACTGACCTGTATAAATCATTGTACTCACATTACCACTCCCGGTGAACGAACGTCCACCAGCACAACAACACCCAGCCTATATCGATCTGGAGGCACAGTAGTGCGCCAAGACGAGCCAAGTGAAGCGCAATGCACTACCTTTTCTCAAAGCGCAACAAACCGACCAGCCTATTTAAATAGAACAGCCTAGAAGGAAAATATGCCTATAACCCCCACGCTGGGCATGTGCACGTGGGTTGGCGATCGGAAGACAGAGGTTCACGCACTACCGACGCTGCTGCTAGTTAGTAGTCAGGGGATTTAGCTGTGCCGGGAATAGGCGCTATTTCACAATCAGCCAGCCGCCAGAGCTTGTAAGTTACCAGGGAGCAGTAACTGTTCTTCGAGTGCATATGAGTGCATATGGGGGATATGGCGCTTGATTTAACACGAAGCGTCATACTCGAGACCCCTAGTCAAAGTTTGAAAAATATCATAAGTTTTACTGGTATTTTTAAAGAATTTAGTAAAAACTTTAGATAGCTAATGTTCTGTAAAGACGCCATTGTTGTATATGATCTTATACTACTGGTCTCCCTATTGAGAAGAGATATCGCGTGGAGAATATAGTATATCCCCAGAATGCTATATGCTTTTATTTCTACGCTGAGTGCATGCGGGTAAAGGATCACAGGGCACCTGCCTTGTGATCCTTTAGGGATTCCTTAGGGATGTAACTGTACCGGTGCACGCTGCGCTATGCCTTAGTCAGCCGCTGCCAGAGTCCCGTTTATTATACAGTAAGATGCACCACTTGTCAGTAAGGTTGGCTTAGGTTCCGATGAGATCCTTACACCCCACATGCCAAGCAGGGTGACAGACCTTCCCTAAAAGGCTAGAGAAAAAAACAATTAAAATACTCACCACATCCCCTAGCCAAGATGACGAAGCCATTGCTCTCCCTATACTCATAGCACCTCGTAGCAAAGAGCACAATGTTCACGAAGAAGAAGACAGCCAGGTATGAGATCAGAGCGTAGTTGTTCTTCACATAAGGAAGAGATAGTTGGTATGGCTTCAGCTTGGCTAGTTTCTGGACAAAGCTGGTGGGCTCTGAGTCTACCTTTGGAGGGACGAGCCACCGGTCTATGCTGGAATAGAAACATTACAAAATAAAAAAAGTAATATAATTATTTTCTTTATTTAAAAATACAGCAGGGCCATATGAACGTGTGTTTATATATGTGTGCATATGTATGTCTATTTGGAAGTGCTTTTAGCATGCTTCAGTTAGAATAAGGTTATTAACCATATTCGCTAGCCATTTTCAGTCCTGGATGCCAACAACTTCAGGAATCATCTTCCCTAACTTCTGACATGGTAGTGATATTCGCACCTCGTGGTGATACTCTTACCTGGTAGTGATATTCGGTGACATTCTCAACTGGTGGTGATAATCTCAACCGGTGGTGATAATCTCACCTCTTGATGATACGCTCACCTAGTGGCGATATACTCGAGCAGGTCCCGTGCATCTGTCATACTTCCCAAGTACAAGTAGTATAGCCTTACCTGGTAGTGATATTTTCCATGAGCCCCCCGTGCATCTCCAGCATGTGTCGGAAGGCCTCGTATGTGATGGCACCGCGCCGCTGCGTATCGGCGTCCTCGAACATGGCGGCCGTCAGCTCCAGCAGCTGGCTCTCGCTGAACTGCATGCCATTCTCCTCCATACAGACACGCATCACGTGCTGTAGCTCGCGGTGCTGGATCAGCCCGTCATCTGGGGAAAGGCATCTAGTGTATAGGAGATTTTTGCAGCAGCTCCGCCCAGTCACTTCTTGGATGCGTGACCGTTTAGCGTCATTTGGATTTTCGCTTCCGTGCTTTGGAAGGCACGTTAAGTTGTTGGTACCGGCTTTTTCAATCTTAACGCCATAGCGGAGGTCTTCAGGTGGCTTAAAAACTCCGACACCAGAGTTGACCACGCTCATACGAAGAATAAGAAGAAGAAATACAGTAGCAACACCAGCTTATTCAGTCTACTGCTGGACATGAGCCTCTAATATTAGAAGGGAGATATGACTATAAACCCCATCCTGGGCATGCGGATTGGGGATCTCAAGGAACAGCTTCTCGCACCGCCGACGCTGCTGCCCGTCTTAGGCTGCGCCATGAACCATTCAGCTGGCTGCCGGAGCTCCGTTTGTTTTACGGCAGGGTGCACCACGGACAGGTGAGTTTGGCTTGGAATCCAAAGGTAGAGGTAGGGAAAAGGGTCCACACCAATTTTATTTGTCAGGAATATTCAAACAAATTATTTAAACATGGAACTTAGAAATAAAAGAAGTTGTAAAAAAAATATACTAAACTCTAATACTAACTCTAAAACTACTAATATACTAACTCAAATTCATTCTCATCAATTTTTTGTTCAATGGCTTTCATCATTTTTTTACAATGCCCAATTACAAATACACTCACTGTCCATATCATAGACTTTGAAGAGGAACCGTATCTTGTCATCAGGCGTATGTCCCGCGAACTGGTGCACGGCGGCGATGAACTCCTGAAGGGAGATGGCGCCGCTGTTGTCCTCATCGAATATTTGGAACACGCGCTCCGTGAAGAACGGCTGTTGATAGCAAATACTAAAGATAAATAAATATATAATAATAAATAATGCGGGACGTAATCACACAGCGTCATGTAGCTCCAAACTAAACAGAGCTCGTATTACGGGACCCACATGATGATGATATGATCAATAACAACAACACCATATTAGTTCACTGCTGGATATAGGCCTCCCCTAAAAAGGGAGATGCAATGGTCATAATCTCCTCGCTGTGCATTTTGCAGCCAGTGCCGGATTTAGCAACGCTATGCCCTAATTAGTCGACTGTCAGAGCCCTTTTTGTTAGCAGGGTGCACCACGGGCCGTTGAGGTTGGCTTTGGTTCCGATAATACAAATGAAACCTTTCGCGCTTTAAAGACCTACTTATTGTCCAATAATGATTCTGTTTTTAAATTATACTTAAAATCTAACGGTATTATTCATAATAGTTCTAAAGTAGGGTCGAATATTATAAAATGACATTTAGTTATGAATAAGGGAAGGGAGTAAGTTTTCTTAGTCATTAAAATACAAATAATACGATCATCGAAAGTAAACGTCGAAAAATCAGTTGAAAAAACAAATTTTACTGAATTTAGATACTTTTAAAATAAGGAAAAATACGGCTTTAATATTATTAATAATCGAATGACCATAGAAATATTTATTGCAACAAATAATTTCAATATCTACGTTCTTAGACTCCATGATCTTCCGGAACTGTTCCTTTGTGATCTCCTTCTGGTCTCCCACCGTCTTCATGAACAGCTGCTCCAGGCGATCTACGCTGCTCTTGTCGAACCCCACTCGCGCTCTGAAAGTTCACTTATAAAACATCGGCAATCACCAAAACTTAATAAGAAACATGATTACAAAAGCTTGTATTTATTTATTAGGTCGCCTACAAGAGATACACAGATAAACAAAAATAATTGTAGCTGATATTGTTTCATATAAATGTTCCATTAAATATGGATTATGGGTGATCACATTATGCACATTTAATTAAATAGAATAACATCGCTTTGGCCATGTTTGTCCTGGGCGGAAATCATTCGCAAAAGGCACAGGTTTTTACCAACTGGGTGCCTAGTGCGAGTTTTTTACCAGCTCGATTTGCGTTTACGCAAATTTATATGGAATCGAGGTAGCGCCATCTAGTGAAAAACGCGTGGCACTGACTTCTTTCCATACAAATTTCCGTAAACGCAAACGCGATCGAGCTGGTAAAAAAACTCGCACTAAGCACCCTGAACTATGAGTGATAACCAATCATGAATCCAAGGACCAAGACCAACCTCCAAGAGAGTAAAAAAAGGGGTTGGAACTTGGCTCAAAAAATCGTCGCGGATGTCGCTACTTTTCTACGAATTAAGGGTTACCTGCTGCTCGAGACAGCTGATATGAACTCCATGACTTCATCAGCCGTCGTGTATCCGTCACCGTCCGTATCCAGAACTCTGAACAACCTGTTTGTCACCTTAACAAAACATACAACCACTACTTTATTTGCCAGAATCAATATTTATTTTAAAGAAAGCCTTGACATTACGCTACAAGCAAGTTCTATGCCATATGCACAGTTATGTCTTGAGCAGTCAAAGACAGAAATTCAAAAACATAGTTAAAAGACGATGGAAAAATGACCATATTGAAAGTAATTATTTAAAAAATGGGGCTCCAATTGAAATATTTTTTCTCTTCTCTTCTCATGCTCTGAAAGTACTTATTTGTGCAGGATATAGGCTGCACAAAATCGAATTTTGTGCACAAGTGCATTAACATAACTATTCACAAATGTGAAGGCAAAGAAAATGAGCCATATACCCAAACACAATAAGAAGTTTATAGATAGAATTTGTTATTTTATAATATTTACTTTCATTTATTTATCTTGCCTTGTTTTTTAAGACATAAAAGATAATAAACTTTAAATTCAAGTACGGTAGGTTATTTAATTAATTTAAGGAAATTATTATTACAAAATTAATTTAATAGTAGGCTGTATGGGTCTGCAGCCCAAGCCTAAGTTAATATCGATATATCAATGTCGTAAGATAAAAAAAATAAAACAACTGTACTAATTTTACTTTGAATTTTAAATAAAGAAATGTTATGTTACACTTATGTTTTATTTCCTCGCAAACGAAGTGAAAAGCAAAGTTTATAAGTCGTCCACAAAACCATTTTATTCTCGACATTGGGCCTCGGGCTCGGGCTGCTAAAAGTCTCGGATAAAAATGGTTCGTTTTGTGCACTTGTTGTAAAATCTACTATTTTTTCCCATCCTATTCTATAAGGGGAGAACAAGTTTAATAAAGATTTAGAAGATTTAAGAAGTTTAATACAGAATTTGCTTCCATCGCTAGTAAAAAAACTAACAACAACAACATAAGCTTATACATCACCCTATACAAATCTACTATTGGTGATAGGCCTCCCCTAATAAGAAGGTTTTTATGCCGACAACGACGCTGCTATCCGCCGGCGGCCAAGAGATGTAGCTGTGCGGGTGTTCTCTGCTAAATAACAAACGGTGGATACTCAAGTGCACCGAGGCCAGGTGAGATTGGCTTGGTTTTCAAAGATGCGAACTAAGAACCCTTACTCCTCTTAACAACTAATCAGAAATTGTGATTATTGAAAGTGATAAATCACACTTACCACTCTGTTCTGCAGTATGTGTTGAAATGCGTCAATCGTGATGACGTCATTTCCGCACAGCACATACGCAACACTCTCCACTTGTTCCACGAAGTCAATCTGCTTGTCGTCTCTGAAACAAGACCAAATATTCACACTCAAATAAAAATGCGAAAATTTATATGTATGTTTATACCCAGTCAAATTATAAGGTTGCGGGTTCGATTCCCGCTGCGGGACAAATGTTTGCATGTTCTGCAGATATTTGTCTCGGGTCTGGGTGTTTTCTATGTATGATATGTATATATTTACAAAAAAAAATGTAACTATGTAGTATATCAATCATGTGGTTCCCATAATACAAGCTCTGCTTAGTTTGGGGCTGCATGATGCTGTGTGATAACGTCCCGGATTATTTATTATTTATTTATTTATTATTATTTTATTATAACGACTAAATGGATCTGGATGAAACTTAAATAGTAGATTGTGCGTATCATAGGGAAGCAAAATAATATTTTAACGGTTAGTGCACTTTTTTGAATCCAGAGCGAAGTTTCCTTCATTTATGGTGCGATTTGGTTCCAGCAAAGAATTTACACGTTGACTAAAGGCCTAGTGGTACAAATCAGTGCCAATTGTACCATCAATGCTAGTACTCAATTATGATCTAGGTAGGTTTGCATGGATGTTGTATTAGATGCCGTTAGAGTTGACTGAGGGATTTCTCTGGGGATGAGCATGAACAGCATCTATGGAGTGCTACGGAGCTTGTGGAGATTGCTGCAGCGGCTGTTGCTGCCTTACATCACGAACCAGGTACATACATTTTCTGCACCAAAATTTGCTAATCACAATAAGCAATTCTCAAACAAAGGTGTTTGCACCTTGTTCACGCAAGCCAGCGCGGCCTGTCGAAGTGTATTACTAAGAAGGTACGTACCTAATGCGATGGGAAAATATGTAACTGAGTGGGAGGTGTGGGTTCTATTCTCGCTTTATATATTCTCGTTATAATATAAATATACACTAACTACATTGAACGCTTGGTCGTGCAAGGATGCGTGGAGGGCACCAGGCTATGAGGAAGGTCACCAAAACGATGGACTGATCAGATCAAATAAGCAGTGGGCGAAAATCTCCGTGAATGTACACTAATAGGCAAAAGTGGCGAGAAATCGTGAGGCAAGCCAATTCAGACCCTAATAATACTACATGATGACTTCGACCGCTCTGTCAAGAATGAAACTAAGAAGAAACATAAATATAAATATATTTTCATAGGAAAGACATAAACGCACACACTTTGCTACGAGATCCCTACCTACCTACCTACTTCTGTTTCAAAAATTTTGAACGCCTCGCGCTAGTGCATTGTAAGTGAATTTGAAGCTAATATTTAGCGTAAGCCAATTAAGTTTTATGTGTTGAAATAAATACTTTTTTATATTGATACATGAATGAGTTACACACATTTATTAAATATTCGCCTCATAAATAGTAAGATATATACTATTTTCAAAACGACTGACTATTTTCAGTGACTTAGTTCTTTTTTTAAGGCGAGGTTTAGCAGAGTTGCCACTATTAACTAACCAATGTATATCCTAGCTGGGTAAATTTAAAATAAACTTACGTTAGTCTCTGTTTCAAGAACTCAAACCAGTCTTCTTGCACCAGGTACCCTTCATTCTCCGAGTCAAACAGTCGGTATATCCTCTCCAATAGATCCTGGAACAAAGCACGGCCACATCACAACCTAAATTTTAACTTTACTAATTCTAGTTAAATAGTTGTACCTATACAACAATGCGTTAAAAATATATTGATTCGCAAAATAGTAGTAGTTCCGATCTTTTATTTCATTCTACCCTCTATTTGAATGGAATAGCGTTCTATGGAATCAGAGCAGTGCATACGCACGATACGGTAGTAATAATACATTTTCTTTTTACAATTTTCTTTCTTTTCTTTGCGTGTCAATGATTCAACCCACTTTTTATTACCCGTGCTCCCGCAAGCTCCCGTGGTACCCGGAAAGCAGCCTGTGTGAAAAGTCAGGTCACAAACTATGTCATCATCATCATCATCATCATCAGCCTATAGCAGTCCACTGCTGGACATAGGCCTCCCCTAATGAGCGCCATTGCGCCCTAACCTAAGCTCGACGCATCCAGCTTCTACCAGCAGCCTTTCGCAGATCGTCACCCCACCTGGCCGGAGGGCGTCCTACACTACGTTTGCCGAGCCGCGGTCTCCACTCAAGAACTCGTTTACCCCAACGGTTATCGGTTCTTCGGCAGATATGGCCAGCCCACTGCCACTTCAGCTTGCTAATTCTCTGAGCTATGTCGACAACTTTAGTTCTATGTCGGATAGTCTCGTTGCGGATTCTATCCTTCAGAGAAACTCCAAGCATGGCTCGTTCCATAGCTCGCTGAGCGACTTTAAACTGGTGGACTAGCCGTACTGTGAGTGTCCACGTTTCGGCTCCGTATGTCATGACGGGTAGGACGCACTGATTGAAAACTTTCGTTTTCAAACATTGCGGTATGGGTGACGAGAAGACTCGACGCAGTTTTCCAAATGCTGCCCAACCCAGCTGAATCCTCCTTTTGGCCTCCTTCTCGAAGTTGTTTCTACCCAACTGCAATATCTGCCCGAGGTATGTGTACTCCGAAACATCTTCAAGAAGGTGTCCATTAACGACGACAGGACTCGGATCAATTCGGTCATTGACCATAACTTTGGTCTTGTCCAAATTCATGCCGAGACCTATCTTTCGCGAGGCTGATGCTAGGCCGTCCAGCATCTGTTGCAGCTCCTCCAGCGACTCCGCCATTAGGACTATGTCATCAGCGAATCGCAAGTGTGAGATGTGCTCGCCGTTTATGTTTTGCCCATACCTTTCCAGTCCAGCGTCTTAAACATATCCTCCAAGGCGCTTGTGAACAGTTTCGGAGATGTGACATCTCCCTGTCTCACTCCGCGGCGCAGTTGGATGGGCTTAGACTGCTGGTCCTGTACTCGGACACTCATAGTGGCGGCTTCATACAGACACCTCAACACTTCGATATAACGATAGTCCACTTGGCATCGCTGCAAGGATTCCAGGACAGCCCAGGTTTCTACAGAGTCAAAGGCTTTCTCATAGTCCACAAACGCCAGACACAGGGGCTGATTATACTCTTCGGACTTCTGTATAATCGGCCTCACTGTGTGAATGTGGTCTATGGTACCATATCCTCCGCGAAACCCGGCCTGCTCCGGTGGCTGGAACTCATCGAGTCTTCTGGCGTATATTCTATATAAACTATGTATATTCCGAGTTTTATCCAAACACACTCAAACTTTCGCATTTTTAATGTTAGTGTGATAAGCTTTCACCTGCGTCTTTTCTCGCTTGGTAATAGTAGTCTTTAAATGTTTTTCCAGGTCTAGAACTACAATGTGCTAACAGCGTCTGTTTTTCCATTGACTAACGACCCTTCATCACGGCTTCATAAAGAGAGTTAATAGGTATCTTTTGGGAAAGCTCGAATTCAAGAGCTGGCCCATATTAAATAAAAAATAAATGTGCAATTACAGCGCAATTTGTTCAGTAGTTTTGGCGTGAAAGATATAATAAATGTCACAATTACATACATTTGAATTTTTCGTTTTTTTATTATTAGTAGGATCAGTGGCTTGACTGCGAAAACGACACCTTGCGTTGCAACGCCCCTAGCGCAAAATTGTACGTGCAATAAAATTTATAAAATTTTGAACTATGTCAAACTAAAAATCGCTTACTAAGGATGACAATGCGTTCGTCGAATGATTCAACTATACAATGACATGGTCCTACAATGTATACCTATACTCCTTATGACACTTTTCGCATCAAATAACGTAAAACATTTAACCTAAATATTTGCAACTTAGTTAAATGCGAGCTAAACTAACAAGTGATAAATCTCGTAGCACATGTAAGGGCGTGGCCACACAAGCTAGCGATAGAGCTGTGTCCACACTGCATCACCCCGGGGTACCTGCTAGACATTAAATAAATTGGCCCGAGCTAGATTGATTGGCTGGTCATTTGTTTGTGTAGTTAGATTAATTTGTAATCATGGGTACCTATTGTTTGAAATTGACTGACAAATGATGTTTTGCAATCATCATCAGTCCAAAGATCTGAGGCCTAAGCACATTGATATAATACTGTTATTTCATTTATTTCAATGCCTAGGCATGCATATTTTGATATGTTTAGAGTATCGCACATTTTTGACCAATGACAACATATTATTTCGAATCTACGCTTTTCCATTGGCTATTACGACATTTTAAAATAAATAGGTTAAAAAATAATGGTGGACATTAACTATCTAATATCTGCAATAATGTGAGCATTTGTCCCGCGGCGGAATCAAATCCAACACGGGAAATAACGGGAAACGTATGTGCTTTGGTCTAAATCCCCTTCAGTGAACCAACTTGCTTGGTTTATCTATGTAACCTAAAATGATGTGTAGGTATAATTTTTTAAAACATTCGGGAAGTTTCTAAATCGAATCCGACAACTTTTGTTCAATTGTATTTGTATTCCAACGGATTTCTAGCATAGTTAAAAGCTATTGATGGTGATTCTGAAGAACGCTACGACACGGTGCCGCATAAAAACACAACAAGACGCTTTTGGCTCAAACGTCACTGTCACATTCGACTCGGAAAGGGATTCGAATGGAGCTTTCTCGGTCAGAACTTTTGAAATCGTCGAGATTGTTTAGATACCGATTTTAGAGCAATCCGATTTATTTTTTTACCGATTTTAGCATAATCCTACTTATATTATTTGACAACCACTATAGTGCAGTGGGCGACGGCTCGCATAACGGCCTGACACGTAGAAGGTTGCAGGTTCGATTTCCGCTACGAGACAAATGCTTGTAGGTTCTGCAAATATTTGTCTCAGTGTTTTCTGTGTATGATATGTATGCATTCACAAAAAAAATCAACTTATGTAGTAAATCAGTCATGTGGTTCCCATAATACAAGCTCTTCTTAGTTTAGGGCTATTATGATCCTAAGTGATAGTGTCCAGCATTATTACTTATTTTATTTTACTCTTACTATTTATTTTACTATAACTTAACGAACTTTTATAACGTGAAATATATTATATTATAACGTGAAAGTTTGTGAGGATGTATGAATGTTTCTAACTCTTTCACGATGAAACTTGGATTATAGGTACATAGATTGTGACCTTGACTAACCTGGACACTTAGGCTACTTTTTATCCGGATAAGCGATTAACCCGGCGAGCGAAGCCGCAGGCGGAAGCTAGTATAGCAAATATATTCTATAAATAATGTTGGAGGGAATACTTAGGCACTGGTCAGCTAGCCGGACGCTGACGAGACGACTTTAAAAAAAAACTTGTTAGAACAAATTAATACAAACGTTGAGGCCATCGGTGAGGAACAAGAATACTATGTCGTATTCTTCTACATTTTAAACTACTATTATTATTATTTAAGAGGAATAATTTGTATTTTTGTCTGTGTGTATGTTTGTAATGAATAAACTCAAAAACTACGGTGGCGATTTCAAAAATTCTTTCACCATTGGAAAGCTACATTCACCCTGAGTAACATAAGCTATATTTATTGCAATAATAGATTTAGGGATCCTTACTAAAACTCAAGTAACGTAATCCAAGCTGTAAAAAAAGTGCCCTAACCCGGGTGAAGCCGGGACGGGCCGCTAGTTCTTTATATATTTATGTGGCCTGTCACTTCTAAGCTATTTTGCGCCTCACTACATTTGAAAACGGCCTGTCTGTCTATCTGTAATCATAAACGTCAATTCCTTCTGTAATCTACGACCAGCTGTTTGCCGTACATAGATTTTAGTAATTAATCTGTCGCTCGATTAGCTACGCTACGATACGATTACACGGGCTCAATTACGTGTGGCCTCCGAAGAAATTGCTATTAGCATAATCGTTATAAGTTGCTATTAGATGTTACGTAACCGGGCTTCGGACACACGGTAAACATTTTACAAGGGTAGGTACTAATAATAAATGCAAATGAGTTAAGAAATAACCCTGATCTAGTAAGTATTTTTTGTGTCTCTTAGTCGTGAGTATCATAAACTACTAGTGCACTGCTACCTTAAACTAAAACCAAATCTTTAACAAATTATACTTTAAACATGCAAATATCACGCGACTGTTACTGAACCTGGTATTTGTATATCGAAACAATACCCAGCTTGTAACCAAAGTAACAATTTGATTAATTGAAACTGAAACTTTACTTGGGCCTGTTTAGCATATAATTTATAGCTTAATTTAGCATATTTAATTTTCTGATTTTTTTAAAAAACCTTCGTCTTAACCAATTAACCGTTATATTTAAGCAAGTGCTTATGGGTCTTAAAAACTTAGTTCAGTCGCTGACCACCGAAACCGGTTCTTAAAACTCGTAAATATTGGCAGACTGGGCGACCTGTTGGTCTTCTTCTCAGACTTGAATCTAAATACATGTCAGTGGTGGTATTTTTCATGTATACATAGATGCATGCCAATGACGGAACAAACATAACTCTAGGTAACTCAATGCATAAACATAAATCAAAAAATGACCGTGTTGATCTCTTTTTGAACTCTAGCAATAACAGAGGTGTTGCTGATGCACACCAGCTTTACCAGTTTTACTAGGTGCTTCTCATCATATGCCTTCGAGTTACTTGTACATGTACCTGCATATATAAAACGAACCATCCACCTGTATGTACCAAACCTTGCGCATAATATAAACAGTTACCTGCCGTAAAAGCCGTAGGCGTGAGAACGGTTATTACCACATAAATAATAATTATTACTTATAATAGCATAGTAAATGGCTAACGGATATGTGTATACTTAATTGACACGTTGTATCCGTACCAAAGAATCAAGTAAAAACTTAGGAAAAGGCTTGGCTATCACGTTTTTCTTAAGGTGTTCAATTTTAGTGAATGACCAATTTATAGTAATAATTCATAGTGCAGCTGATTTCTGGCACAGCTTAAGGGGCCTCCGACGGACGAATTACCCATACAAACGATATACCAAAATGATTTCTGATTCAAGCATATTTCCATTTTATTATTGTATTATTTGTATTGCAATAGTATATTTTATCTTGGTTCCTTGGTTGTTTTTTTTTACAAAATACTTACCTAAAATTAAATAAAAGCCCTTTTGCACAATGGATATGCCAAAGTTGACTACTTTTCTACCTCTCTGTTTCGTATTAAAAACAACAATATCTTACGTTTTGTTTGTTAAGGAACAAAGCTTATATTATCTTGTTACAGAATAACAATACTTTGTAGAGAATACATAAACTTTTCAGTCATCGTCATTTTTGGTATTACGGAACACAATCAAATTTATGTAAAATGTTAAATGGCCAATATTGCTATCCCGCCCGCACGGCTAAATAATCCATCAGCTAAACAGAGATAGCGATATCCGGAGCGATCTATAGCACGCGCCTCGAATTTAAGTTGTGAGCGATGGTCGCCGCATTCTAAATCCCCAGCAGGCCCCGTCGACGGGTAGCAGCGTTGGCGGTACGACAAGTGTTCCCTGCGATCCGCATTCCCATTGTTGGGAGGACATATCCCAATATCAGTCCACTGGACATATCCCTTCCTTAATAATATAGTACAGACCAGTCTTGTAGTGGTTGTTGTTACTAATACCGGATATGGAGGTGTTTGCTATGTAAACAGTTGGTTTAACTGCGTTTACTCCTATATAGGTAGGTATTCCCATTAAACACACCTTAGGTGACTCTTGCATATTTACAGGCGATGGTAAGCTTTATACCATTCCATTTACATGTTTTTTTTCTATTTATCTTATGGCATCAGAATATATATAAGTACAAACGATCTCCACTATCATCATCAGCCTATCGCCCACTGCTGGGTAGCACTTGCCAGCCTCCTCTGTCCTGGATGACAAATGACCTTATTTCTTGTTAAATAAAAGGCTAAACATACCTACATATATTTTATTTATTTATATAAAGGTCAGGATGTCGGGAACAGCATTATGGAACTCAAATGGAGCTGGGCAGGATAGTAACAATATATATCGATGTGGGCAGGACGCATCGCGAGCGCGAGGCAATGACCTATATGGATTAGGTTAATTACGGACTGGTAGCCTAGGAATGGTTTTAGGAGCGTGGAGCGGTCGGCTGCAAGATGGCCAAACGATATAGTCGCGGGTCGTATACTACTAAGTTAGCAAACAGGCTATGGGTTAGAAGCATGCCTATAGATACCCAGCAGTGGGTGAAACTGGCTGCGGATAAATGATGTTAATCATCATCTTAGTTTGAGGCTACATGATGCTGTGTGATAACGTCCAGAATTATTTATTATTATTATTATTTATTATCATGATCATCAGTCCGTAGCAGACCGCTGACGTTGCGCCGTGTCCTGCGCTCGACGCATTCAGCTTTTACCAGCAGTCTTTCGCAGATCGTCACTCCAGCCGGCTGGAGGATCTCCTGCACTACGTTTAGCCTCAGTTTCTACTTATAAACTTTACTCCAACGGTTATCGGTTCTACGGCAGATATTTCCAGCCAGATTTTCCACTACCACTTCAGCTTGCTAATTCTGTGAGCTACGTCGACAACTTTAGTTCTAAGTCGTATGATGATGATATAAAGGCCTATAATTTCACACCATTATCCATTACCTTGATGCCCCCACGACCTCCCGATCTAGATCAATGTTACGCAAGTGTCGCATGAGCGTACCTACTTAAGTACTTACCTACTTACATGTCTCTAATACGAGCTTCGTGACATACAGATTAACTATTATCTATAGGGTTTAGATAAACAAGCGACTTCTGGTTGCGACTTTCCTTACTTATGATTTTTTTACTCGAGACTTCAAAGTGAGAATCAAAATAGTCTTTTATCACTTTGACTGCGCATTAGTACTACTTGTATACTTTAACCTAACTATTGGGCAAGAAACCTGAGGTTTGTTAGCATATAAACTTAAAAATTCTTGGACAGGCAAATTATGTGAACATAACACGTTCACCGTTACAACGAAAAAAAAAACAAGAAAGACTACTAACAGATTACTGACTCGTGTTGTTTTTTTTTAAAGTAGATATTTCAAGCTCTTGTAACTAAAGATCTGGGTAAAAATTATCAAAGAATTGATTATAATTCCGAAATATATATGAAATTACGCGTTCTATCTAATATCACGATACGTACAAATAGTGGTAAATGACGGCTGAAAAAATCGGGGCTCGATTTATCAGCTATACCTATACTCGATTTCAGATCTCAGTCTCTAATGAAGGCGACTTTAAATCTCCAGTTTGTACCTTGTGCTTTAAGATCACGTATCAAGTCTGTGAATTGTGGCGCTGGAGCTTTTATCAGATCGACTTGACGAAGCTTAGCTTACTGCATACCCAGTAAAGCTTTGTCTTTTGTATTAGAAATATTATAATGCTAAGACTTGGGTTAGTAGGTACTTATTTAGAAATAACAGGTAAACAAAGATATAATATTACATACTACCTACTCGTTTTATTAAACTACAAAAAAATAAATATATTTTTTTCCCATGCACGCAAAATAAGCAATAAGTAGGTTATAAAATAGGGTATTTTCTATGTATGGTATGTATGTATTTTAAAATGTAAAAAAATGCTAATTAGCACATGGTTTGCTGTGTGTACGGGGTGTACGGGGTTCTAACCCCCATCTTCGGAACCCAAGCCAACCTCACCTGCACGTGGTGCATCCTGCTAAACAACGAACGGGGCTCTGGCGGCCGGCTGATTGCGGCATAGCACAGCCTACATCGGCATAGCTAAATCCCCTGGCCACCGACGGGCAGCAGCGTCGTTGGTGCGAGAAGCTGTGCCCTGCGATCCCCAACCCGCATGCCCAGCGTGGGGATTATGGGTATATCCCCCTTTATTAGGGGAGGCCTATGTCCAGCAGTGGACTGATATAGGCTGGTGTGGTGTGTGGTTGCTGTGTAGGTACTTATTTTATCTTGTGCAATAAATAATTTTCTATCTATCAGTCATGTGGTTGTGGGAAACATAATAGAAGCTCTCTGAAGACATTATCCAAGGTCTACTTATTTTGGGGGCTACATGATGCTGGGCGATAGTGTTTAGCATTATTTATTTATTGATTATGTTTTGTAAATACTTAGTTTAACTCACAAGAAGGGCCTTGACTCAGCATAATGCCTACTGTTAGAGCAGTAGACGCTGTTATTCTGTCGACACCAAAATTGCCACATATAACCTATGATAGTTATGAACAAAGTTTGATTACTTACATCTGTCAATAATTCATCGTAGGTTCAATAATGTGCTGTCGACAATAAAAAACGCTGATTGTATTTTGATGAATAGACCATTGTTGACCAATTGAAATGGCGTTTTTAGATATTTATCATCATCTAATTCGTGTGGGGGGAAAGTTTCTGCACTGCACTGACGCTGACGTCTCACATTAGGACGCATTGTGCGTTGTCTCCTGCTAACCTGCGGGGTGATCGGCTAACTCTGTTGCAAACAGAAATGATTGACACCGATCCTGTTTTTGAAAACTTTGACATTTCATCCGTCAAAATTCAATGAAAATCAATTGACAAACTGTAACAGTTTGTTAACAATTTTTTTTGCCTTCTGCTCGTGACTTCGCTCACATTGTGCGTGAGCGAAGTTTCTGCTTCGCGTTCCTGCTAACCTGACCCTATCCCAACTCAACCAACTAAGCCTAGTCTCACACAATGCACATGTACTGACTTATCCTTATACTTTTTGTCAGTTTTACATACCTTTTTTTTTGCCTTCTGCCCGTGACTTTGCTCACGTGTTACCCCGATAAAACGTAGCATTAAATGTTATATCTAGAACTACATTTATTATGTATACAATTTGCAAAATTTCCTCTTTATGCGCTTCGTAGTTTTGGCGTGAAGGAGGAACTAATATTTCACATACATTTCACAAACTTTCGTTTATTTAATCGTATGGCTTGATCAAGTCGTTCAATTTATAATGTAGTTTTAAGTTGCTTTATCCATTGTATAACGTCATTATTAAGGCTGAACATGTCTGTTTTATCTTAACTTTCTTATAAGCAGTAGGAAGAAATAAGCATTTTTTGAAAATTCAAGAATTAACCTCGCGCCTGTTACATGTTAAATTCACGGAGAAAGAGTTTGAGTCAGTGACAACATTGCTCCAGTGACTGAAGCTGCTTATGTGAGCGAGCTATGATCGAGCAGTGCTTGCAACCCAGACGCTCTGGCTTTGTTTGTGGCAGTCATTCATCATCATCAAATAGCTTTCTTATCGTCTTACTTCGGTGTTCTTTGTAAGCTTCCATCAGCTTCCTAATCAGCTAACTCAGTTTCACGCCAAAATGATAAGCACCGGTATTGTTTTTACAAACTCTGACAGTTTGTCAATTGGCGAATTTTGACAGATGAAATGACAAAGTTTGTAAAAACAGGACTGGCTTATCATTTCGCTGTGTAACTGAGTTAGCTGATCAGGAAGCAGGTCACTAAAGGCCACTATTTTAGTGGCATAATAAGACCCACAAATCAGATGAGACCCGAGGGCTTCTTTGTTTTAGCAAATACCTACGTTAGAAGAGTTAAGTAAAAGACTCACAGATTAGAGTTACTATTACTCAAAATAAACGTATAACCTACATAACATTACAATTTATCACTTGCGCGTGAGTGGTCTGTAATTATCAATAACAGCTCAACCATTAATCTCTATGCAAAAGGCACTTGCTATGGATATTACCTACAAGTTAGTATGTTATCTGTTCTACACATGATCTAATTATAGCAATCCACCGGTGTCTAAGGTTAGTAATTTTTATCTTAGAATACCTCAACAGCCAGCTTAAATAATCCTTGAACACTATATCGTAGCTTTGTATTTATTTTTATATTTTTTTGGGTAAATTAGCTTAGTAGGGAACCAAGTTTTCAGCAAGTCATGGGTTGTCTTGCTATTACACACAAGCAAGAGGTATACAGTTTGCATATATTTTTTTTTCTACCACTATTCCTATTCTATAAGCTATACAGATAATCGAGTCCACCCAGAAAAAAATATAGGCATTTGATTGGTTATTATTGACCTCAACTGTTAGAAATAATTGGAAATAACCCAATCAACCAAGAGCGTTTAGCGTCATGGGACAGCGCAAGTCACAATCACAATGTTGGACCTAAATTTCTGAATTAACCTCTTTGATTTTACGCATGATATTTTTATAATTTATCGAAAGAATTCTAGAGATGCTTTTTGTACTTTTTATTTTCCGTTTTAGGGTTGTTTTAAAGTTACACAATATTATGTAACATTAAATAATGTTAATATTTTAAAATATAAATAGAATTGAACGATTCTTATTTTAGCAAATACTAAACTATTCAATATAATTCAATTTACTTTCGGGAATTTTCTATCTATCTACACCAAAGAGTTTGATTTTTTTAATTTCTACACATTTTATTAAAATAATAAAAATGTATTTAATAAGAAGTTTCCAAGACTCAACTCGGAATAAGCAGTCGTCAACATAATTTAATCTGACGACAATCTCGATCATTAGTATCGATCCAACCAGTTATCATTATAATAATAATCATTATAAGTTATAACTAGTTCTAACAACCCACATGTTATCCACTAGTTACACTCCAGTTATTGGCGATCGATGTAAAATGCATGAGCGTTAATTAAAGTGCCGTGCGGTGTCACTGTGGCCTGAGACGGTGTGACTGTGACTTTTTCATATAAAGGCGACGTTACATGTCATACCTCCCTCTCGCTCGCACTATTTAACATTTTTGAAGATATACAATCACTGAATGTAGTTATGCAAAATAGCAAACCTTCCCGGCCTAGAAAATAACAATGCAAAGCTTCAGCAAGAATATCATGATGAACTTAACACGTTTTCCTATAAAAAAAAATGCACCAAAATTGATCACACCGGTACCAGTTTTTTGGTAGAAAAACGTGATATAATCAAAATGATATTATTGCTGAACCTTCGAATTGTTATTTTCTAGGCCGTGAAGGTTTGCTATTATGCATAACTACATTCAGTGATTTTATATCTTCAAAAATGTTAAATAGTGCGAGCGAGAGAGAGGTATGACATGTATCGTCGCCTTAAGAGTATTTTGACGCACTGTAAAATGTACCTAAAACCGGCGAAGTGCGAGTCCAACTCACGTACGACGGGTTCCGTACCATTATCTTAACTTATACGGGAATCCCCTTTAATTTATTTTGAAGTTAACAAAATATTCTTTTAATATTTCAAGCGTCTACCTGTTGTCGTTATCAATAACCAGATAAAAAACGGAAAAAAACAACAAGTTTTTGTATGGGAGCCCCCCTATAATATATTATAGCGGCAACACAAATACAACATCTGTGAAAATTTCAAATGTTTAGCTATCATGGTTTATTAGACAGCCTGGTGACAGACAGACAAATAGATGGACAATGGAGTCCTAGTAATAGAGACCCGTTTTTACCCTTTGGTTACGGACTCTAAAGACCAAAATATATTGACTATTTCGTCTTCTTTGTTGTTCGTTAGTGGCTACTAAAAAGACTGAAAAAGCCGGGACCAACGGTGCCTTCCGAAGCACGGAAGTGCTCATATTTAAAAAAAAAAACAACTAAATGGTCACCCGTCCAAATAGTAACCGAGCCGAGTGTTGTTTAACTCTGATAATTGGCTAAGAACACCAAAGTAGGTAAGCAAGTCAAAAAATCAAATACAAAGCCTAACTACCTACCCATCATTCATCATCATCGCCTAAATGGCAGTCCACTGCTGTACATGGTATACACATACATACACATAGGTGTCCCCTAATGAGCGGCATTGCGCTCTGTCTTCAGCTCAACGCATTCATCTTCTACCAGAACTCTCAAGATCCTCCACTTGGCTGGAGAAAAGAAAACTATTTTTTGAAATACGATCCTAGGATCACTTTTTGAACTGTCAGTAAAGTAAGCACATTTACATTATAAATGTAAAAACACTTCTTTTACATATATTAGTTGGCAAAAAACTCTTGTTTTGGGCTCGTCGAGTCGCCAGTCGCTACCTTCTTGCGAAATCGATGAAACCCCAAAACTAGAGAGGCACCGAATGTGTCACAATAAGCAAGATTGTAATCGAATATTTTATCGATCAACTTTCGAGCGCTGGCATTGAATCGATTTCATTTGCGATTAATTGTTATTTAAAAGATACATTAATATTGCTAGTTATTACGCTTTATTACTACGGTGACACTTTATTTATGTAATTACCTATTTTCTTAAAATAAAATTAAGTACAAATGGTACCTACATTGGTAAAGAGTGCAAAAATCGAAAGCTTTTATCAATCCTACATAACATAATAACTAATCTAAATGTATTGGTAGGCATGTAAGTATTAAGTTAATATTATATTTTATGTAGGTGTGTGTAATTTATATGTAGTTTATCTTTGTAAATCAATAGAAATAGTAGGTAAAAAAGTTAAAAAGTTGTAGTTTAAACATATTTGAATTAAAGCAAGCACTTGAGTTGCCTACAAAACTCAGTTAGGCTGGTAGAAAATGTTAATAAAAATCCTAGCATTAAGGCCACCTTTTTGTAACTCTTATTGCGCAATAAATTATAACTAGCTTCCACCCGCGTGGTACCGGGATAAAAAGTAGCCTATGTGTTAATCCAGGTCACAAACTATGTATATTTAAAATTTCAACCAAATTCGTTCAGTAGGTTTTGCGTGAAAGAGTAACATACATTCATCCCTTCATCCATAAATCCTTACTCATAAAATTTCGCATTTATAATATTAATATAGTAGGATAGTATAAATTATATTATAAGGATGCGAAAGTGAGTTTGTTTGTTGTGGTAGTAAGATGGCGTCATTTATCACACGCCTACTTGTTTATTTGGAGCAGCGGACGGAATTCCAAGCTTCACGCGGCTTCGATTCAACTTGAGGAAATTATCATTTAAATTGACGCCATAGCTTTGATAGACCATCTACCTAAATATATGACTAACAGTATATTTTGTACCTACGATAACAGAACTTCATCTTTAAATGCTGTTTTAGAGGTGTTCTTCAGATTTAATAATATAATAAACACGAAAAAATGTTCCAGGATACAGTCATCATCATCAAGCAGTCCACTGCTGGACATAGGCCTCCCCTAATGAGCGCCATTGCGCCCTGACCTGAGCTCGACGCATCCAGCTTCTACCAGGGGCCTTTCGTAGATCGTCACTCCACCTGGCCGGAGGGCGTAGATACAGTAATAAAGTAAGTTAAAGTTAGGTTTACCTATATTTAAGTAACTTATTTATTTTATTTATTTATTTATTTATACAATTTTGGGAAAACTAACAGCTAGATACACACTAAAAGTAGTTAAATAGGTATATGCAGGTACTTAAAGCGACACATACAGGAAGGCCAATTATAAGTTTCCGCAGACAGGTAAATACCAAATTAACTTTGATGAACAGTTACAGTAGACGACGTATACAAAGAATAATAAAGGAAAGTGTATATAATTAAAAAAAAACACACACACACACATTTACACACCAGAAAAAATGTGCTCAATTAAGTCTATTTGTTGAAGTGTTAAAGATATCTACTTCAGAACTTGCCCTTGCTAAGGAGTTAAATGATATATAGAGGCTATTATAATAAATGAATTATATCTGTAATTTGTCCTAACTAAAGGTACAAAAAGAACGTTAGGCTTTCTTAATGCAGCTGTGTTTACACGCAACCCTAATTGCTCAAGTAGTTCAGGGCAATCAATAGTGCTATTTCGATATTTAATAAGTAGGATAAGTCCGCTATCTCTCTCCGTATGAACAAAGGGAGGAAGTGAAATTTACGACATCTTGCATAGTAGTTATGCAACCATCATAATCAGCCTAATATAGCTGAATACCTTAATTATGGTTGCCTAGGATCATCATCATCATCATCATTGGCCTATAACAAGCCACTGGTAGACATAGGCTTCTCCTAATGCAGCAATTCATACAGCTGCTACCAGCCGCCTCTCATAGATCGTTTCACCTGGCCGTTTACCGAGACGCGGTCTCCACTCGAAAACTACAAAATTTTATTTTTACATTTTGGTATCCTTCCTACTAAATCAATTAGGTAATTAATTTAAGCAATCAATTCAAAGCAATTTTTGCAGTTTTTAACCACTTAGGTAGGTATATGACGTACTGCATTTATCGAAACGTAAAAAAATCTTTCACAAGCCTATCTGACGAGATCAGTGCACGCCCTAAAACCATTTAAAATAATCGATATGCTCCCGGCACTTTAAACTCTGGCCAGTAATCGATCATTGCACGCGGTAATTATAACACTCGCTGCTGATAATCTATTATCTATCCTGTGATCGATATGATGGATGAATCGACGTGTTGTGACAGCGGGTACAACACTATTCAGTTCTCGGTTTTTGAAGTTGAGCAGCACGCAGTAATTTAAGAGGAATAAAAATAGATACAAAAATGTGGAAAGGATAATATTGTTCGCTTTTTTAATAATTAATTAATTATGGATAAGGTTATGGTTAATGAATCACCTGAATTTAAATTATTACTATTGGGTAGATGGAGTTGTAAAATATGATCTAAAAAGCGGATAAAAGCTGACAACTTGCAAATGATTTATAATGTTCAACAAAACGTTAATAAATAACGCAATTACCTGCATGAAAACGGAAGTCAATTTCCTTCTCGTATCGATTTAATTTGACAGACATTTATTATAATTCTTTCAACACTGAACTAAACCGAGTTCAGGAAAAAACAGCTCGAATCAACAACTTTGAAAATCATATACCTAATTATTATTTTCTTCGTATGAATATTACTTTAATTGGCATACTTTTTGTTTTTTTTTGTCTTTGTTTAAGATAAACAAAATAAAATTTCTGGTAACCAGAAACCCTAGTAGAAAAACTAGTAATTATATAATATTTCTGAAATTTATATATTTTTACAAAATTTCCGACCCAACAAAACAAAAAATATGGTAATTATGTGTCTTCCCGTAAGCATTGCATTGCAACACTCTATGCATAGTATCGGGAAGTACGTGATATAACTGCCTAAGAGATGTTATTTATCGGCAGAATGGGCAGGGCTGGCAGCAGCCAATTTTACTATTAGATGACGACATATGGCAATTTTACTATTAAAAGTGACAAGTTAAGTAAACCAGATGGCAGGTAATGCAAAGATCTGGCAACTTTATGAGTGTTGATCATAGCAATTTAAATATTTGTTTAAGTACCGGACTTCAACGTAGCTGTACCTATCTAGATGGTTTTAGATATTGGGAATGATTTTGTGTTTAATAAGAAGCATTTTACGATTTTTGAAATACCTATAATACCTACAATGCAAGTAGGTCCAAAGAATACGAATAATAATAAACCTACCATTGTGACTCACCAGTCACAAGAAGAATGTACTTTGACTTCCGATCTAGGGGTCGTTGGTTCGAATCTTGGCGATGCACCGATGGATTCAAAGTTTTTGTACTCATGGCTGCATCTTGCTCAAACGGTAGGTAAAGGTAATTATCGTGAGGAAACCAGCACCTTAGTCAGCACCATACGTATTTTGCAGTGTTTTCTGTGGGTAAAACAGACTAGGCAGACAGGATGGTATCTATGCTGGGCCTATACCATCCTCTCAGCCTACTCCGTCTAACCAAACATTAACTTTAACTTCATCTTACTAGGTATAGCGTCCCCAAAACTGAGTGAAACTAATTACCACTTGACAATGACTTGATCATCTAGGCTAGATCCACATCCACATCATAGGCTAGATACAAAGGCCTTAATTTAACCTTAACCATGATCCACGAGCTTTGTTCGTAGTTTCTCTGAATGATAGAATTCGCAACAAGACTATACGACATAGTACAAAGTTGTCCACAAAGCTCAGAGAGTTAGCAAGCTGAAGTGGTAGCGGGGCAGATATGGCCATATCTGCCGAAGAATCGATAACCGTTAGGGTAAACAAGTTCTTGAGTGGGGATTGCGACTCGGCAAACGTAGTATAGGAAGCTCTCTGGCCAGGTGGAGTGACAATTTGCGAAAAGCTGCTGGTAGAAGCGGGAAGCGCAGGACAGGGCGCAATGGCGCTCATTAGGGGAAGTCTATGTCCAGCAGTGATCTTCTACAGGCCGATGATGATGATGATGATGATGACCCTAGGCAACCATGATCCAGCTATTCAGCCGAACACGCTTCGCTCGCGACACGCACACCTCCACGACTTTTTAGTCGCGCGCGTGGCATTCCTCGCGTCCGGCAGGAAACCGTAATTAGTGCCTTTAAAGTCGCGCGACAAGAAGTCGCCATTCTGTATTTATGGACGCGTAATTGGCAAACTTTTTCTTTGGAGCTTTTTTTTAATGTTTGTACGTCGACCGCCTGGTGTGATTATCTTGCTATTAGTGCGGTAAAGGTCTAGCAACAGTAGGGGGCAGGGTATTATAATGTTTATGTCGTTTTTGACAAGACAAACTGGCAGGTACAAGCTTTTTATATGTCCCTACCTGATTATATGATTACCTGATTATGCTTGAGGTGCCCAACTGTAGAACCAACCGACTTAAGTTTGCCCCCATGTCATTCGCTATCTATTTACTCAATATTCTGTCTGCGAACATCTTGGACATTTTTAACAATAACCTTCCGAAACTCCTACAAATAGCAGAGGTAGCCTACAAATAACATAATGCTTAGATTGATTAGTTTGTAGTATATAATATCTTAGTTATATATAATTATGTTATATACAAAATTACACATACCATCGCCTTAGGGTTAAAAAACCTGTTATGATGTTACGGTTTTTTGTAAATAAATATAAATTATTATTCAAAAATAAGTAGCTGCAAGCTTTTCAAACTCAAATTAAAATAGATACTAAAAGTAAATAGGTACTTTTATTAACTGCAAATTCAGGTACAGATACCTTTCTTCAGATCGTCTCCTGGTACCTATAAAGCGGGTAATCGCGCCACTTTAAAATATGTACTTACTTGGTGAAACTGAGGGCTAACGTTCATTATTTATCAAATTCATCAAAAAAAAGACCAATAAAGCTCACCTTCCAGCCTCATTTTGTTTATTTTTATTATTCTCACTAATAATCTTACTTATTCGGTAGACCTTCCTTAGTTCTTATTGTTTAAATGCGCTCAGTTCCTATTATTCATTATTTTCATATATTTTCGATCTCTATCCCACCTTTCGCTATGTCTAAAAAGGGTAGGTAAATAAGTCTCTACCTCACCTGTAATAACTAGTCTTTAGAACCAATGTTACCTTCATTTATGTATTCATATAATTATCTTTTATTTGATCAAATAGCTATATTATAATACACCCTGTCGATAAAACAAAGTAAGGATCCATTTTACTGATAAAATCTAAGAATGTCGGATCCCCTTTCAATGCAAATAGCTGCAGCGGGTCCTGGTATGATAATACACGCCATAAGGAGACGAATCAAACGCATTTCTACATGTTTTGCTAAGGCTTTATGGGATAAACGGTTTCATATCTTGATTAGACTATTAAGGATGGTTTTTGCTTCTAGACAGGTAATTTTGTACTGAGAATTGAATAAATGCAGATAATTGAACGTAGGCAAAGTTCTAGATGTAGAACTTAAAGAGAAGGGAAATGACGAATGGAAAGAATGGCAACCACGAACTGGATGAAGATTCTCAGCAGATGGATAATGAAAAGTCGAAATTGTGAGATGTCGGTGGGTGCAAGGACTCAAGACGATATGTCCGTAGTTAGTTGTTGAACTGAAGTTTGACGAACAAAGAATAGCCTAAATATTAATTCAACTCTAGAACTACATAAGTGTAATGCTCAATTCAGCTCAATCGGTACAGTAGGTTCGATGTTTTATGATGCTTGTAGTTGGAACAAGCACATGACTCACCTGATGTTAAGGTGTAACCATTACCTATCACAAAACATTGCATCGTAGATCGCGTTTTCTTGGAGGGCATGCCCTACGATGCAACACCCTGCATCCATCAAGTTGATGCATGAAGATGATAAGCCTCTTGTGCCTATAATTTCACCGGCATCTATTCAAACTGAAACACAGCACAGCTGCTTCACGGTAAAAATAGACATGATGGCAGTACTTCCCCGAACGAGCCCTCCAAAAAGAACTCTACTACTAAGTATTAAAATCGATCGTTGTGAAGGAGAAGTACATTTTTCACATTTCAGAATAGTAGGATTTCATAGGAAGGATATAATAGTAGGCTGTTAAAAATACTTCATATCATTTCTATCGTCAATTCATATTCTGCCCTTTAGGTCTATCTAGCATTTAGATCTGAGCGCTTTTGTACATTAGAGGGCATGTTCGTTCAGTCAGGTTCAGTTGAGACTTCTGAGTGGCGTTTATTTCTAGTGTAGAGTGTATTGTAGGGCTCAAGCTATTGACCATCTCTGATGTCGAATTTAACCCACGTAAAAATAGCTGCCTTGCCTTCCCGAAGGACAAAAGCTTTCGGTATTTATGTATCCCAAAAACTTTGATTGAGGCGGCATTTGAACCCGCGACCATCCCGGTATTAATCTTAGATTTTCGCTGAAGAAGCTAACTCGTAGAATAAGTTAAATCAAAAACCAATGCCATTAAAACTTCACCCATGTAAATTGTGACTGAGTGAAATAAAACTTAACTAAGGTACCATGCCAAAAACAGTGAAGCCAGCCACGCTACGAGTCTTCTATCTAGTGTATAAATAAGTGATATAAGTAGAGCACAGGCCATATCGGCGCAACAGACAGACAGCACAGAGCGCGCCGGGTGACATTCATTAAACGAAACACGCTGGTACAGGTGTGAACTTTGATTTATAGAGCACTAGGCCGTATCCGCGTAGACTAAGCCTAAACCTAATACAAACCTAGGATATGTGAGTGTCACCCCTCGTAATTTGAGGTTTGCCATAATCACGCTGGGCAGGCTAGTTGGTGATCACGGAATGGTGTAACCAGGTAGTTGCTGGTATCTATCAGTCCCTAAAGACATCCACTAAAGAAACGAAGGGCCTAATTTCTTTGCGAAAATCACCATGGCCACTTGAACCCAGCTACCAAAAGCAAACGTTGTAAACTATGTTTTAGTATCCGCATTTACTAGATTTCTATTGATTTGGGTAACTTCCGCCCGCGGCTCCGCTGGCGCAGTACTAAGATGAAGTGGTGAGTGATTAATGCCCACCTAATTTCAAATATAAATATTTTTTAACCTATAAATATACAAATAATTCTGTAGACAACATTAAATTTATTTGCACATGGAAAATACCTAATTAAAGAAATAGAGGTGGGGTTTAAATGGTTCCAACCTCCTTCTTCGGAACTCAAGCCAATATTAGTGGCACACGGTGCATCGTGCTAACTAACAAACTGGGATCTGGCGGCTGGCTGTGCGCAGCTTAACACGGGCACAACTAAATTCCCTGACCGTCTCGTCGACGGGCAGTAGCATCGAGACGGTGTGAGAATGCATGCTCAGCGTGGGGACTATTTGCAAATCCCCCTTCTTTTAAGGGGAGACCTATGTCCAGCAGAGGACCGGTATAGACGATGGTGGTGGTAAAGTAAAAAGTAAAAGTAAAAAATCTCTTTATTCATAGGCACTTAAAGTACACTTTGGTGGTAAACCAATGTAAGTTAACTGAGCATTTACAAATACCTTGTTTTGGGTGTTATTTAAAAATATATATCTAGTAACGCCCGTAATGTAAATAATATTAATGTGATTTACTAGTTTTCATAAACCATAATAATGTCTATAAACCTGATCCTAATTAGATAAAACTTTAACAAGAATGCAATTTATTTCTCTCTTTATTTTTAAGTTATGAAGACTCCAGTAAGTAGTATTCGTCGTATAAGGTCGGACAGCATTTGGCACTTGGCTTTAAGATCCTTATACATTAGTTATACGGCTCTACTCCAAAAGCGCCGTTTAAAAGAAGCATGCTGAAAATGTAGCCTTATAGAGCAAGAATGTCACTGAGGCTCCAATATTTTGTAGGGTGACTGTGAAAATACTAGACAAGATAAAATTGTTTTAGACCTCTTGTAACTATACAAATAACAATTTATTTATGTTAACAAGGATTCACACATAACCACATAAATATGTACAGAGTAAAATGTATACTCATAAAATTTTGTAAACGCAAATAATTTTTTACGCGGTAAAAAATCACAATTAAAAGTGGTATGTTTTATACTTTACTAAATATTTATTTACGATCTAAATAATAAAGTTGAATGATAAAAATAAATAATAAATAAAGTCATTTTATAAAGTTGAATAATAAGAAAACGAAATTGTGGTAAATAATAACGTACCTAATTGATTTTGTTTGTGAATTTATATAGGTAAATGGAGAAAGTGTATAATTTATGTAGGTATCTTCCTAAAAAATTTCATCTCAAGCGTCTCGTGCTAATTAAGGCACCTACTTGCCTTATCTATATTGAAAAACGGGTATTTTCACGTAGGTACCTTTACCTACATAGGTGAATGCACCTACGGCGTTTCGACTCATCACGAGAGTCTTCATCAGGCTGAGTGAACGCAACGCCCTCCGCTTATTCATGTTAGCTTTAAGAGTAAAATAAGAAGTACCTACATTACATATTAATATACAAAAGAGAAAAAGTATGTATACTTACTTATCAATAACATTAAGTTAAAATAATATTTTTTCTAAAAATGTATGGTCACCATCCTCACACCATCCATCACGACAGACACGACATCATTAGTGGCGGCAAGTCAGCGCAGTTTCATACATTAATTCATACAAATCCCCCGTCTCTCTCTTCCTTCAACAGTTGAGTGAAATAGGAAATGTGTAGATATGATTGAGTGATACGAGAAAATATTGTGATCATTTTCGATGCCACAAAAAGGCATAACTGGTCCTTAGATCAAAATATGTTCATGATCATTACAGAACAATATGAATAATTCAGTCTAGAAAAAAAAAAGTTTTCTTGAATAATATTTTGGTTAGAGAATACAGAAGAAAACACTTGTCTAAATAATTAAGTACCAGTCCAGTAGTGGACCAATATATGCTGGTGTTGTTGTTGTTAATTTGTATTTACCGAACATTTTGCAAGTTTTCAAAGCTTCCTTCTCATACAAACCTAAAAACTAACCATAATGGGGTATACAATATTGAATATATAATATTGCCATATTGAATTTATACAATTTTAGCGAGCATACCATTGTTCTTAATTTTGTAAATTATAATTTCTAAATGAATATTATTTATACCTAAATGATAATGACACCTACCTACCCTTAGAAATTATCATTTAGGTATAATACAATACTTACATACATAAAACTTTATCCGAAATTATAAAAAAAAAACTTCCGATATCAATATTTCAATCAAAAAGTAAAGACAACAATTTGATGGCCAGTGGGACAGAAGACCCGCCTGAGATGTAAAAGATTGCGGATTCGATTCCCACTGTGAGACAAAAGTTTGAATGTTCTTCAAATATTTGTTTCGTTTTCATATGTATATCAGTCATGGTATTCCCTTAATACAAACTCTACTTAGCTTGGGGCTACGTGATGCTGTCATCATCCCCATCATCATCATCATCATCATCATCAGCCTATAGCAGTCCACTGCTGGACATAGGCCTCCCCTAATGAGCGCCATTGCGCCCTGTTCTGAGCTCGACCAGCATCTACCAGCAGCTTTTCGCAAATCGTCACTCCACCTGGAGGGCGTCCTACACTACGTTTTTCGAGCCGTGGTCTCCACTCAAGAACTCGTTTACCCCAACGGTTGTCGGTTCTTAGGCAGATATGGCCAGCCCACTGCCACTTCAGCTTACTAATTCTCTGAGCTATATCGACAACTTTAGTTCTATGTCGGATAGTGTGATGCTGTGTCTAGCATTATTTATTATCTCTTCACAAGTGGAGTCACAGTTAAAACTAATACCTAAATCTAAGCTAGGTATCGAACAAGTGACCTTTAAATAATTCTATTCAGATCCTAACGACCTTACACTACATATTGACATGACAGCTGATATTTTATCTATAAAAACTGACAAGTGACATTGACGGCGCATGCCTATTGGCTCCCGGGCTTTATAAAATAGCCAATGAGTAACTGGCCTAGTTTCTACAACTATTTATTTACTAATGAAGTAGGTATGCAGCCATACTTATGTGCATAACTATATTTTACTTAGCTACCCACTTAAATAAACTAAGTCATTGTAAATTTCTATATTTATACGCAACAAAAGGTAGGTTTAATGCAAGGAGCATTTTCTACCAGCCAAACCTGTTGTTTGTAAGCGTAATTTAATTTACAAAATCCTTGACTTAGATACTTAACTTCATCTATTTAACCTACATACTTTACCAGAAGCTATTTCATGATTTTCATATGTGAAGTCCAAATTGCCTAAAATAATATCTCAATGACAGAAAAGAGACAGCCTCAGCTTAGTAAGGCACCTACGTACCTGGATTTGGAAACTAGGTAACTCCTCGCTGATCTTAGATAAGTATTTTGGAACTGCATCACTAAAATAAGTTAGGTGGGTTATGTTTTCTTGAAACTGGTATTTTTACACACTTATTTTTAAAATATACTAGCTGACCCGACAGACGTTGTCCCGTCTAAAAGAGGGTATCAAAATTAGAGAAACATTCAACAAACATATCAAAACGGAAAAAGCAATCAAAAAGGATATTGAAGAGGATTAAGCAATCAATGAGGATATCAAAGTGGAAAATACTATCAAAGAGGACATCGACGTTAAAAAAGCAATTACAGAGGAAATCGATGTTGGAGAAGCTGAAGTTGAAGAAGCAATCGAATAACATATTGAAGTGGAAAAAGCAAATGAGGACAAAACAACAACAACAACTATCCTACCCTACCCTACCCTACCCCTACCCTACATTTTGAGTGCTAAAACACATCTGCTCTAAAGCCCAAGCTGTTGCTGCGAGGTCTGCAATCAATGGATTATACAAAGTATGTTATTTATAGTGTTGTTTTCACTTAATAAACTAAACAAATTCACTTAATAAACTAAACAAATAAATCGCACCCCTAGAACAACACGGAATTATGTCGAAAAATCTCAAAATCGACTTTATTGCATATTCGAATCCGATACATAAGCAGATAACGGTTTTTCAACGATTCTGAAAAAAGTAGTTTTTCGACAGAATTATGTCGAAAAATCTCAAAATCGACTTTATTGCATATTCGAATCCGATACATAAGCAGATAACGGTTTTTCAACGATTCTGAAAAAAGTAGTTTTTCGACATAATTCCGTGTTGTTCTAGGGGTGCGAAATATGAAATGTGAAACAATATTATGTATGGCTTCTTAAACTCTGAACTATACGACAAATCAGTAGATATATACCTACCTATGTAAGTAGGTAAGTAGGTACTACAAGGTAAGTTTCAAGGTTGATTGTCAGCCTTGAAGTTGTATGATGATCGCAAAACGATCGTGAGCTTTCGTTCCGAAGAGGTCGCACGGCGCATGCGCTAAATATGATACAGGTTAAACGATATTTAATTAGATAAAGGCAATTACGCAATTTCAAAACTTGGGTTAACCTAGAATTGTTGTTTCGAAATAAATTAAAAATACCAAGTTAGTTTTAAATGGGACGGGTAAATCGATATTACAACGGATCTTATCATTTTCTATGTATGATATGTATGTATTTACAAAAAAAAATGTATCTATGTAGTATATTAATCATGTGGTTCCCATAATACAAGCTCTGCTTAGTTTGGGGCTACATGATGCTGTGTGATGACGTCCAAGATTATTTATTTATTTATTTATTTATCTATGCCCACCTCAAGCTCAGTAAGCGATTCAACCAATTCTAGAACAATCCGACCGAAATATAGGAACTACTTCGCTACTTGCAGCCAATTTCGGTGGAACACAGATTCATGATTCACAGATTTCCATGGGCCCTGTTTGTTAAATTTATTTTACAACTTTGTAGCCTGGCATTTGATTATTAATTATTAAAGATCTTACCACATCCTGAAAAGTCCGGTGTAGAGACTCCTTCGTGTACCGTTGGTCTCCCTGCTTCAAGATGGCGGAACATTGCTTCAGTAGTGCCAAACGAAGCTTCTCCTTCGCACTTTCTTCTTCCATAAATGACATCCGATGCCTATTTTTAGGCAAAGGGACAGTAAGCAAAGTATTTGATAGTTCTAAAATTGGTGCCATGTTTCCGTTTTCAAGCTTCTTATTTTCTGTCGATCCGCCATTTTCTTTCGTCCCGCCATTTTCACTGTCACTTTGACAGCTGTCACTTTTCCCGTCATCATCGACGGTTATGATGATGTTTCCGTTTTGGATGTCGCCATTCGTATATTCATCACTTTTCTCAGAATTTGAGATTTCCGGTATTGCGTTTAGATCACTTTTTGTAGCCATTTTGTATTTTAGTTCACTTTTAATTCATTATTCATTTTAGAATCCGAATTCGACTGTTCTGTAACATGGATGTTGGTAAGGCATTACCTATTTTAAAAATAATTCTGTTAATAATTAAGGTCTAGAATATATAGCTACGTAGGTATCTTATTAGGATAACGTCTAAATTAAACATGGTTGTATGGATTTACGTAAGATTATTTCTCAAAACTGTTCAAATATCAGTTTGTTTTCAAGTCAATTATAATTTCCATAAAACATTAGCAAATAGTTGTAAAGTTACGCCACTCCTGACGAATAATTACGCTAGATTCAAAATACTTGTAATCTTGATTGATTTCTATTTGATGAAAGGTAATCAACAATGTATTCAATGTGGGAGTGAACTGGATTTTAAATTAAAAAATATTTAGCGGGTTCCGTACATAAACTAAAATAATGTTCAAAAATAATTCGTACCTAGCTAAGTACTTTGCAATTGATCATTTTTGCACTTTCTTGAGGCGGATTTAATGGAACCCTTGAAATGAAGCAAATTACTATAGCTAAACTATATAATAAATACTAGCTTCTGCCTACGGCTTCTCTCGCGTGTTACCGGGATAAAAAGTAGCCTATGTGTTAATACAGGTCATAAACTATTTCTCATTTCATCCAAATCAGTAAGCCATTGCGAAGTTGAGTGGGAACATGCATATACATAAACTTTCGCATTCACAATTATTATTAGTGTAAACCTGCAAATTTTAATCGTTACTTATCTCGTTAAGAACTCTTATTTAGTGGTTTAGTCTCATCTACAGTTCTGAAAACAACCTTCATAAGTTATTTTTTGTAATTAAAATGGGTCTTGAATTTTTCTGCAGCGTGGTATTTCAATTTTAAAACACAACTAAAGTTTCCGCCAATTAAAAACTAGGTAACTGTTTGACTTTGATTAGGATAGGTAGCAAGCAATTCAAAAGTAAGTAATAATAATAATAAGTGGGCACATAACACAATTTATAAAGTATTTGTAATTTTAAATATTATGTTAAGGAATTGTTTTTGATTTACGATAAAAATAAACGATACCCTTTTTTCATACAAAAAACTTCAACGCGCTCATTAACCAAAAAGGTTTCTTGGTTTAAACTAACTGTGCCCTACAGTCCTACATTTTATAATAATATGTATCAAGATCAACACCCAATATCACACCAGCCTATATTAGACCACTGCTGGATATAAACCTCCCCACCCACCCCTCTTTATAAAGAGGGATATGGCCATAATCCCCACGCTGGGCATGCGGGTAGGGGATCGCAGGGCACAACTTCTCGTACCGCTTACGCTGCTGCCTGTTGGTGGCCAGCTGTGCTGTTTAGCTGCGCTATTCCGCAATCAGCTAGCCGTTAGAGCCCCGTTTGTTAGTTAGCAGGGTACACCACGTGCAGGTGAGGTTGGCTTGGGTTCCGAAGATGGGTGTTGGAACCCCTTATAATCTATTCAAAGATCATCACACTAATATTTTAATATGCGAAAGTTTCTATGTTTGTATGTTTTTTTCCATTCAACTCCAAAACAGCTGAACGAATTTGTGTGGAACTTGGAATATAGTACAAGGTTTATGACCTGAACACACTATTTTAATCCTAATACCATGTAAGAAGAGCGTTAAAAAACTAAGTAAATTAACTCTTTGCGTTTCCTTTGAAAGCTGCAGTTCATTGCGGAACCCTAACCACAAATATTTCAAAAGAGGTAATAAATTCTCCATACATTAGTGAAAGTGTAGATTTTGATACTGCTCCCAATAAAATCAAATGAGTGTTACGAACATGTTTCTGTTATTTATTAACATGCTTCTACGACTTTCCAAATTATTTATATTACGTTCACTGCAATTTCTGTGTGTAAAGCAGGAAATGTACATAATATTACTTACGTAAGTTAAACCCACACGAATTCTAATGTCGGCTAATTATGTTACCTACCTACTCTATTTCCTACAGTAGTGTGCATTTATTCGAAGAAAGTGCATATGGTATAAGGAAAAATAAAGTCAAGTGGTGGTCGAGATTTGTTTACAAATGGGGACGTCCTCCATCAAGACGAGTCGACACAATAATGGCCTGTGCGGAACGAGAAGGCATGGCAAGTGATGGCAATTTTTACAAAAAAACAATTGGATATTGAAATTGGTAAAAATTTACTTCTCTTGCCATGCCGTCCCGGTCTGCGCAGGCCTATAAAAAGACCGTAGGCAGCACCTGGCGCAGACTAGCGCAGGATTGAGGCGAGTGGCATAACATAATCAAGAGAGGGCCTTTGCCCAGTAGGGGTTGAAAACGGCTGATAATGATGACGCTTAAATATTTTTTGTACCTATAATGATAAAAATTTGCTAAAATATAACTAACGTAACACGTGATTTCGGGTACATTCCCGCAAAAGGACAAATGTTTTTATTCCTGATTTATAACTTTTTAGTAGGTAGGTACAAAATCGAAATTTGGAAAATTCTTAGTCAATCTTTCGTTAGTTATAATCACATAATAATGTTTGAGTCTACTAATAAATGGAAGACCAGCTTAGGTTGCTATCTTGCTAGTCAGCCAGCCCATGCTCAATCAGGGTCCTTTTTTGTGACGTCCGGTCTTTATTCTGTGCGTCCGGGCATAAGCGTGCGATTGCTTTTTGCGGCAAATGCTGCGGAAAACGCATTGCGATTGACGCGCAATATTTTTATACATATATAGATATCACCGCGGATTGAGTTTTACGTTTGACGCAGCGGCAAATGAATATAATGTGCTTCAATCGCAATGCGTTAACCGCAGCGTTTGCCACAAAAAGCAATCGCGCGCTTTGCGGTCATTTTAATACTAGGTAAACGTATGCGTAATCTTGTGCGAAAATAAATTATTATAAATTTGTTTGTCCTTATTTCTTTCTGATTAAAAATTACAAATTCAGTTATTCAGTTATTGGTAATTTTGAATCCCTAAGCAATTCTATAATTCAACGTTCATTACAAATTTATCAATTCTTTGATTTAGTAGGTACCTACAGACATTACATGCCATAACAAAGATGGATAAATCTATTAATTTTATAGAGGAAATAAATATCATTGATATTGATTTATGCAAAGTAATTCTGCTCATCGCTCATTTTATAAGTTTTATTCTAGTTATGTTAATTGTGGAGTGGGGCCGGTTCCATGTCAATCATTAGTTTAAATTAAACGGAGCGTTATTAATCTTCTAATAGTTTAAGCTTGCTTAAAAAGAGATTATTAGAAGTGTACACTGACAGACAAATTAATTAACCACTATATATAATGAAATAGATAATTCAACCTTATTTCTTGTTTTACAAAAGTTTGATTTGTGATAATGTAAAAAACATCTTTATCTTAGTATTCACTACATGACTCAAAATATAATGCGGTTCATCATCATGAAGTCGTAGTAGGTATACCTAGCAGTAAAGTTCTTTGTGGAGGGCTCATCCGGGGCAGTACTGCCACAATGACTATTTCTGCCGTGAAGCAGCTGTGCTGTGTTTCGGTTTGAAGGATGTGGGTGCCGATGAAATTACAGGCGCAAAAGGCTTGTCATCTTCATGCCTCAAGTTGATGGACGCAGGCCGTTGTATCGTATCCATCGTAGAGCACGTTCCAGAAAAACGCGATCTACGATGCAATGCTTTGTGATAGGTGATGGTTACCACTTAACATCAGGTAGGCCATGTGCTTGTTCCATCTTCAAATACCATAAAAAAACATCATCATTAGCCTAAACAATCCACTGCTGGACATATACCTCCCCTAATAAGCGCCACTGTGCCCTGTCCTCAGCTCGGTGCAATCAGCTTCTGCGAATAACCTTTTGCAAAGGCATGAATCTCAGTTAGTATAATGTAATTGTTTAGGTTATCCTCACATTAGGTTAGGTAGTCGGGTTTCAAGTTGGTGCAATCGGCCCTAACGTATTTTGAACTCCACTTGGTTCTGGTTGGAATATATTAAATTATTTGTATTATTATGAATAACTGGAAATACAAACCCGTTTATTTCTACATTTACTATGTATTATCATTTCTCAATATTAATAAACAGCCGTGCAGTTTCCTTATAAAATTCTTCCCGGGTTTTTCACGTTGGTGCAAATAGAGGTTCTAGGGCTAAAGGGGTTCTAATCTCCATCCTTAGTACACAAGCCAACCTTACCTGCCCGTGGTGCACCCAAGGAAGTTTAAATACGTAAGTACTTAGGTATTGTCATTCCATGGGTGCAACCTGTTGAATAACAAGCGGTGCTCTAGTTTATTGACTCTAAAAATATCTTAGATAGGTTCTGGTGCCATCAGCTCAGCTTAAATCTCCTGGACGCTGATAAGCAGCAGTATTGGCACAGAAGCTGTGCTCTGACATCCCCAACCCACAGGTACGGGATTTATATACGTTTGGATTATCTACCCTTCTTGTAAAGGGAGGCCTATATCCAGCAGTGGAATGATATAGACATAAGTTGTAGTTGTGCTGTTGGTATGCCTACAGTGCCTGATATCCATGGCACATGGAATCCTAGTGTAGGTTTACGGCTATTTACCTACGTGACTATCTACGGTTGGCTGATCTTCTAAATACTCATAAAAATCCACTAAAAGTTTCTTAAAATCATCAGACTGAATGCTATTCATATTTTTGATGAACAGACAAGCTTTTTTATAACTCAACTAATAGGAAAATAGCATTCGACCGCATCTCCTTTAGCAGTATGTACCAGGTTTAAAAAACCTATGTGTTAATTCAGGTCATAAACTATCAATACACATTCAACATTTCAGCCAAATCAATTTAACTGTTATGGAGTTGAATGGGAACAAATATATCAATCAAATTAAATAGTTTTAGTTGATACACACAAATTCACATTTATAATATCTATTTAGTTTATCAGTCATGTGGTTCCCATAATACAAGCTCTGCTTGGTTCGGGGCTACATGATGATGTGTGATAGTGTCCTGCATTATTATTTAGTACCTGGACGACCGTTTACTAAAAATGAAACATAGCTAGATCAATATAACGCCTCGGAAACTATGTTGTTCAAAACCCATTGAAGCAGTTTTTGAGATTCATTCAGATTATTTATATACATACATATAAACAAGAAGCAATTCTTTCGTTTAAGGTTATTAGATTTATTTATTTATATTAGTTTGATGGCAAAAACAATAACAATACAGGATGTATGAACGTTTTTTAGTCCATTACGCGTCACAAGAAAGCTAACCGAGTATGGGGTTGAATATCTTCAACACAATAATAACATTTTATGAATAGTTTGTACCGTAAGTTAGTAGTTATTGGAGTCTTGCATATGATCTGAGGGTTAGCGGAGCAGATGAAGTCGTGGGTAGAAAACTACTCAATTATTATTTTTTTAACAACCTATACTTATAACTATTTTAACTTTGTTTTGAAGCATATTTTTGAATCGAGTCATTAAGTTTTGTTTAAACTTAAGATTTTCTTTCCTTTCTCTAAAATCTATTATTTGGTTAGGTTTATTAATTTATTCATATTAAAATCATTTCACTTTTATTTCCCCAATCCGTTCTCACTTTGCCACTGAAAACTGCACCTTATGCCGCTGATATAGAGTGTACACACGGCACGCGACACGGCTGTTCGGAATGTATGCGCGCACGCAACTAACAAGCTTCTCAAAGCTTAGTGACTATCACATGTGGATCTATAGTGACAAAATTGTACTTAGCTAAAACATAGGCTGATATTTATTAAATGATCTCAACTCTTATCACAAACTCAAGATTAGATCTATAGAAATCTCAAGCTCGTACTCAGACTAAATTCTACAGCCAGGCTCGAAATAATTTGAAATTAGGAAAGGTGTTTCATGCATTTTAAATTTAATCAATGGACTATATATAATGGATTATCTGACCATTAAATAATTAGCCCTTAAGTATGATACTTTAGGGTGTATACCTACATTGTAGGACCGTGTCGCTGTGTGTTTGAATTATTCAATGAGTGCGTAGCAAGCGAGTTGTATTATTTTCAGTTTATTGTTTACGTTTGACCGCCATCTCACCTGTATTGTATACGAGTACCTAATTAAGCGCTGACACCAGAGTTGGCCACTACTTAGCTGATACGAAGAAGTGGAGGAACCTAAATTTTAAAGAGGTTGAACCCGAACTCTAGAACTTCACAGCCTCCTGGTATCCTCAAAAGATTTTCATTTTTAGCAAGAAAAACTTTAGACAGCCACGTTACGTAGAAAGGTACCTATTTCTTGCTATTCCTGAAATTATTTTATATGATCTAAAACAATAATCTTAGATTTTTGATAATTAATCTAGATAAAATGCCACGGGCGACTAACCAATTCAAATCTCATATCTAACTCCAAATACTAATTATAAATTTCAACACTAACGAGTAGTACTTGTAGGTACGTTGATTGGATCGAGTGACGCCGCGGGCGACGGCTAGTCAACAGTTGAGCACGTTATTGTCAAAACACTTAACCTCCTTGTTGAGTAATATGTACGAAGTTGGATAAATAAAAGTTATAAGAACCTTGTACCTACCTACCTAAGTACCTCATCACCATCATCATCAGCATCATCAGCCTATAGCAATTTACTGCTGGACATGCCTCCTCAGCTGTCCTCAGCTCGGCACCCAGCTTCTATCAGCCCTTTTATTGGTCGTCACACCAGGCCAAAGGTGAGGCCTGATCGAAGAGCGTCCTACACTACGTTTTCCGAGTCGCAGTCTCCACTCTAGAACTCGTTTACCCCAAAGATTTTCAATTCTTTGGCAGATACGGCCACTCCATTGCCACTTCAGCTTGCTAATTGAGCTATGCTGACAACTTTAGTTCTATGTTGGATAGTCTCTATATAGATAATCATCATCATCATCAGCCTAGAGCAGTCCTCTGCTTGACTGAACATAGGTCTCGTCTAATGAGCGCCATTTTGCCCCGTCCTTGGCTCGACACATCCTTCTACCAGCAGCCTTTCACAGATCGTCACTATATCTAGAAGGAGGAAAGACACGGTCTCCACTCAAGAATACGTTTACCCTAACGGTTGTCAGCAGATATGGCTAGCCTGCTGCCATTTCCTCTGAGCTATGTAATATTGTAACCTAGATAGGTAAATAAAATATTAATAATTAATTAATTTAAAATATCGAACAACTGACAAGTCAATCATACAACAAGTACTACTTACGTCAATGGGTGAAGGCCCGCCTCAGAGAAGGTTGCCAATCAGATTCCTGCCGTGAGGCAAATGTTTGTATGACCTGCAAATATTTGTCTTATATCGAACAACTGACAAGTCAATCATACAGCAAGTACTACTTACGTCAATGGGTGAAGGACCGCCTCTGAGAAGGTTGCCAATCAGATTCCTGCCGTGAGGCAAAGGTTTGTATGACCTGCAAATATTTGTCTTGCGTCGGGGTGTTTTCTATGTATGATATTTATGTATTTCAAAATGTATTAGTATCTGTGATGTGGTTGTTTCCCATAATACACTCTATTCACTCTGTTCAATAGACTCTGCTTAGTTTGGGACCTTATGATCACAAAAATCTGTTTTGTGATATGATGCTGTGTGATATGATAAGTAGCATCCAGCATTATTTATTTATTTTTTAGTGAATTAATAATATTATCTATACATATATTTAAAGAGTACAGCAAAAAAAATCTGTACATAATATGTTTTTTGTAGCAAAAGTGTATTCAGTAAAACATAAATAACCTTAAACCGAAAAATTTTTTTGGATCGGAAGACTTTATCTTTCTTAAAGTTTGTTACAGGTTGGGGCGAAAAATACTGAACGGATTTGGGTGAATGTTGTAACATCAGATAGCTTACCATCAAATTTACCACATAGGCTACATTTTATTTCCCTACAATGTCTATAGAACCAAAATCTAATTGTTCACGTACCCTTTATACAATCATATGCTGGACCTCCTCGCCACACATTCATAACCCTTTACTAGAATCTACCTACGTTGCGTTGCCATTGCATAGAGAAATTAAACGCTGTGTACAACAACAACCAATACCAGCCTATATCAATCCACTGCTGGACATATGCCTCCTAATAAAAATGGGGTTATGCCTTTAATTCCCACGCCAGGCATGCGGGTCGGGGATCGCAGGACATAGCTTCTCGACAACACTGGCAACGGCATTAGTGGTTTTTTCGATATCACATTCAATTATCTGTACCGGTCTAAGCTTCATTTCTTGGTCAACAGGGTGTACCACGTACATATGAGTTTTTTTTTGGTTCCAAAGATGGAGGTGATACCTCTTACAGGAGCTATTCATTCCAATTAGTTCATAATTAAAAGTTAGACAATTTAAAAACAAGAAAATGCACATAATGATGAAAATAGCATTCGTGCGTACTTTATGCAGTGTTTTGTTTAAAAGAAACTACAACTAAGAAATAGGTCCCACAATACATGAAGAACTCGATGCCTACTCTCTCATAACTTGCAGTCTGAAGCCCTAGAAAGGAATGTATGGAAAGAAGGCCTTCCTGCCTTGACCCAGCAATGGAATTCAACGAGCTCTTTAAAGTAGATATACTTAGGTATTACAAAATACATATATGTTGTAAAAACGCATTGAATTCCACACTAAAATTAAAAACTCTTATTCGGGGAAATGTTTAACCAAAAGTGAAAGAAAATTAAACACGCAAACGAAGTTGCAAGTGAGTCAGCTAGTAGTATTATGAATTTATTTATTTAGTTTTGATTTCGGTGATTATTTCTCAGTCACAGAACGGATGAGATATTAAAAGGTTTTGAAGGTAATATGTAGGTAATAAGTATAAACAAACGAAAGAAGAAAGGAGTAAGAAAGCTGGCATACAAGGTAAGTAATTACTTGAAGACATTATGTAAGTTATAGTACGTACCTATTCGTTATCATTCAGAATCAGATCCTTTAGGTAAATATTATTAGTATGGCTATAATTGCTCTCGAAATCATCCAAGCTGAATTCACCACGGACCAAATACAAACGTAGCTAGAAGCGTCATGCTACGCTAGTTGCGTAACAACAGCTTAGTTTTTAATTTGCTTCCAACATCCCTCATTGCCCTAAGTTGGCCACAGCCTGAAAGAAATCGCTCTAAGCGATAAGGTTGCTCATTGTACCATTATTTTTAATGCCTTTTTCATTGTTGTAATTCTTTGTATGGTGTGCAATAAAGCTATACTTATCTATGTATCCATATCTATCTAGCTGATACGAAGAAGAGGCTGTTCAGTCAAGTCATCATCATCATCATAATCAGCCGTTTTCGACCCACAGCACAGAATACAGAGAGGACCCACAGCTGGGTATATGACTTCTTTTGATTGTTATTCAGTCAAGTACTTGAAAACAAGAAAAGAAAAACAAAAAACAAGTAATCTGCCGTCCGCCAAATTGCATTTAGATTTTTTCTCAGCAAACCCTTTAATTTGATACCAATAAATTATAACGGAAGTGCACTAAAAATAACTAGTCCACCATCTTGGGCCAATTGCCATGTTGGATTTAGATGTACCTAAGTCCATTAAGTACCATTTGATTCCCATATTGTAGGAGTGCATTAAAAATAACTAATCCGCCATCTTGGGTGCACCGCCTTATTGGATTTAGAATGACGTCACTCAACTAACCATACATTGTCATCCAAACTAAACGTGTATACAAAATTTCGGCTCAATCGGTTGAAGATATCTTCTTCAAAATTGAGTGCAAGATTTGACCCGAACATACATTGTTACAATGGAAGTTAAATAAAAGCTTTTAATAAAATTACTCTCACAATAGAAATTATTGTGAGAGTAATTTTATTAAAAGCTTTTATTTAACTTCCATTGTAACACGGCTATGTTACATTTACATACGATGTCTCATCCTGTAAATGTTAACTCGGTGTCGTGCACTTATAGTAACGAGAAAATAAAATCCTCTTAAAAAAGTGATCGCGTTGAATTGGATAAAAATTAAAATTGCCGTATTTGTAAGACTTTATGATCGGTTATTCCCTTGTTTGTCCCATTAGGGCTCGTGGCGAATGCTTGGTTTTTATTTTGAACAGTTTTTTGAAGGTGAAAACCACCTTTTACTATATACTTTAAAAGTAAGTGTGTATCCAACTGTTAATAAGGCTCGGACTACTTAGACTCAATATTACTATATAAATAATGCTGGACACTATCGTACAAATCATGAAACCCCAAAGTAAGTGAGCTTGTACCTATTATGGGAACCAGATGACTTATATACTTAAATGCTTTTATAATTATTTTAACTATGTAATTAATCAATTATTCATCATAATAGAAAACACCCAGACGCGAGGCAAATATTTTCAGAACATACAACATTTGTATCGCGGCTGGAATCGAACCCGCAACCTTCTGCGTCTCAGGCGCCACATAGGTCGTCAAAAATTAAACATACAAATATCAAATTATTTATTACTATTCATAAAAAAAAATGCTAAGTTTTTGAAGTCCCTAGAAAAAGTTTTTTTTTTACTGAGGTTCTTATACCTTGTGGACAACCATGGTCCAAATCACCACCGAGATATACGACAACCTTCATGCCAAGTGACGCACTACACGCCCTGTGCTCATCACGAGGCATGAAGGTGTTCTGAAATGTCACCGGCACACACGCCTTTCGAAGAGAAACACAGCGTGCTGCCACAAGTACTGCTAAGGTAAGAAGATAAGATCTCAGTGGTGTTATTAATTAGTACTCGTGATAGGCCTCGTAATTGAGTCGTGAGTGACTGATTGAGATAAATTTACATGGAGCTGTACACTCAGCTGCATTTGACCCCGGGTTTACTTACTAAACCCATGACACGAGAACGACTGGATAATACTGGAATGTCTACTTGTTTGTAATAATAATAAGGTAGTCACAAAACCAAGGCTGCTTCGGTTACGGTTACGACTTTGACTGTTGTGTTTAATATACCTACCTACCATCACGGACCACAGAAGATACTTCTTTCTTCTGTGGTTCGTGCTACCATCAAGTACCTACCTGGTACTTAATAGCTAATAGCTATACGCGCCACACCCCCAAATTAGACTTCTTCTGAATCAAAATCAAAATAAGTTTATTCAATAAGCACTTTGTCATACAACTTTTTTTTTTTAATTTACACCAATTCGTAACGCGACCAAATAGAGAAAAAATGGCAAAAACCTCTGGTTGGCTTATATTTTTTTTAAATAGCAGCAATAGGTAGGTATAGGTACTAGGTTGGTAGGTCGGTAGGTCGGTAGGTAGGTAGGTAATCAGTATGTGTGGAGAATAGAAATAGAAAGAAATGATTTATTTACGATTAGATGCCAGTTCACAGATTACACAAATACACAATGGATTTGAATGGATAATGGATACAAGGAATATGAACAAGAAGAATGTACGGTGAGACCCAAAATAAGCGCGGGGCTGGTGACTTGGGCATCGTGAGAGTAATATTTTTTTTTATGTCGTGCACAGTTTTGGATTTAGGAAGAAAAAGGTCCAAAAAATTACCATACCAAAGCTTAACTCCGAAGTTTGCGAAGTGAGAAACTTGAAATTTATACATAATGTAGAAGTATAATTTCTATATTTTACAGGAAAATTATAGCAATGTCTCCAACTAATATGGTTTTGTAGAAACCTCAATAAGGTCAAGCAAGTTACATGGTCATATATGGTGTTATCTGAAAGGCCCTAATTTGCCATTCTAAAGGCGATTCTATTTTTCTATAGGACGTAGATTTTAATTACGAATAAACCTTACTAATTAATCGCGGTGGGCGAGTCAACTCACACTTACCGACGAATCCTATATTATACCGTAACTGATAACGCTTCGTTTTCCTTTGAAAAACTGTCAAAAATTAACAACGAGGCGTCGAAAATTTGACAGATTTTCAAAGGAAAACGTAGCGTCATCGGTAACGGTATAATATAGGAACCGGCCGTTAATCGGTCTGTTTGTTTGTCTTAGGGTCCAATTTAATAACGTCAGTGAAATAAAAGGTCAGCAGGTAGGTAGATAGGTATATAGGTAGATAGATAGGTGCCCAGACAGGCACCACATAAGAGATAGAGCTATGGACGGGGCGCAATGGTGCTCATTGGGGCAGGCCGCCGCCGTCCCGCCGTCCAGCAGTAGACTTCATAGGCTGAGGCTGATGATGATGACAACGATGATGATACCTAAGTGATAAATACAAAGCTGAGTGTACATAATCCCTTGATCACTTGCGACATGACATAAGATCTGAGCGTACCTACCTTCCTACTTACCTATCACACGCATCAGTAAGGCTACATTAATCCAAAGCTAATTAAATTTTGAAAATTGTTAACTTCATTAAAACACGTTATAAACCGGTAAAGTGCGAGTTACTCGCCCACCGCGGGTGACGTCAATTAATTCTAATTCATACATTCAGTATTGTGTTCTCGTGGATATCATACGTAAGAAGAGATGGAACTAGGGCTTGTCCCCAAAAAATACTCTGTATACAAATCCACGACGTAAAGTAAACAAACAATCTACAAAGGGTCATGTCATGAGACAGGTAAAAGAAGAACGAGATAGATTGAGAAAAAGTAAGAGTGAGGGAAATATATAGTTTTCTCACTCACACTCGGGTTTAACTTCATCTTTAACGACCGTTAATAGACAATGGATTTGAGAACATTTTTCTTTTTAGAAGACGGTTAAAAAACTACTAGATAATTCTTTCACTTACTGTTTCAAATTATGGTGGTCAGCCACGTGGATTCAACAACCTTTAAAAAAGCGAAGTATGAAGAGGGGTAGGTACAAAAGTCCTACCCGATTTACGTCATCATACAATACATATGCAAAGAGGTAGCTAGGGTTATCACGAAACGTCTTGCGCGGAGACTTGATGAATTTCAAACACCGGAGTACCGGAGCAGGCTGGGTTTTGGGGAGGATACAGTACCATAGACAACATCCACACAGTACGGAGGTTATACAGAAGTCCGAGGAGTATATCCACCCCTGTGATTAGCGTTTGTGGACTATGACAAAGGCTTTCGACTCCCTTGAGACCTGGGCTGTTTTGCAGTCCTTGCAACGATGCCAGGTTGATTGGCGATATATCGAAGTGTTGAGATGCTTGTACGACGAGGCCACCATGTTCGTCCAAATCCAGAATCAGCAGTCCGAATCAATCCATTTGCGTCACGGAGTCAGACAAGGGGATGTTATATCCCCCAAATTGTTCACAAACGCATTGAAAGATATGTTCAAGACGCTAGCTTGGGATGGCCTGGGCATTAACATTAACGGGGAACTACTCTCACATCTTCGTATTGCTGACGATATTGTCATAATGGCGGAGTCGTTGCAGGACTAACAACTGATGCTGAACAGCCTTGATATTGCTTCTCGACGTATTGTTCTGGGAATTAACTTAGATAAAACTAAAATTATGATCAATGATCGTATTACCCCAGAACCGATAACGTCACCGGAATACCTCTTGAAGTTTTGCAGCAGTACTCTAGCAGTAGTCTATCTGGGGCAGATCTTGCAACTGCAAGCTTCCCTGCTACCCAACTGGGTAGACACAATTTTGAGAGAGAGCTAAACCGGGGAATCCAACTGGGCTTGGCAGCATTTGGTAAGGTTCGTCAAGTCTTTTCATCATTCATCCCTCAATGTCTGAAGACTAAAGTTTTTAACCAATGCGTCCTACCTGTTATGACCTATGCTGCTGAAACGTGGACGCTCACGGTGGGACTGATCCACAAATTTAAAGTCACTCAGCGTGTTATGGAGAGACCTATGCATGGCTTTTCTCTTGAAGATAGAATACGAAATGAAGTTATCCGACAGAGAACGAAGTGAGCGACATACCTCAGAGGGTTAGTAGGCTGAAATGGCAGTGGGCCGGTCATATATGCCAAGGCACTGACAACCGTTGGACCAACGGGTATTGGGTTGGAGACCCCGTTTAGGCAAGCGTAGTGTAGGACGTCCATGATGATGATGATGATGATGACTCCTTTGCACTCCCACCACCTGCCTGGAAGTCGTGTCTAAATGCTACCCAAGACGGCACGATAGAAGAGACTGGTAGTGATACAGTCAGCGTAGTCTGTCTGCCCGCTACAAAAGGAGATGGTGACGAGAGTAGTGGTGAAGAGAGCGGATCAACGCTACCCGCCGCGCCGCCGACATCAAACCGGACCCAAGCGCCCTCCCCTTCGGCCTCAGGCGTGTCGAGCCGAGCAGCAAGAGCTGCCGCACGCAGTGCAAGACGGGACGCGGAGGGAGAGCGTCGCGTTCACTCACCCTGATGAAGACTCTCTTAACGAGTCGAAACGCCGTCGGTGCCTTCACCGATGTAACGGTACGTGAAAATTCCCGTTTTTCAATATGAATGAGTTAATTAACGTTAGTTTCATGAGTCAAATTTCATTAGTTTGTTTCAAAATAATTTTAGTAAATATATTCGTATTTACGTACCATACTATGATGGAAAATAAACAACGATTAAAGAGTGTCCGTTAAGGGACAGATCACTAAATTTAAAAATTATTTAGATACTACTTCAAGTAAAAAAGAGTTAACTAACATTCAATTAACTGAATTGAACTTGAAACTTACAAAATTTGAAGCATTGGCAGTTAGGTTTGACGACCTGCAGAGTAAGATAGAGGTTTTAAACTTTGAAAACATTTCGACAGAAGTTGATGAGCGGGATTATATCGAGTAAGACATTTATAAACATAACCACAGCCAAGACTTTATTCAAAGAGTTTTCAAAGAGAATTGAAAGCGAGCAAAGACGTAAATCAGTTCATTATGCTTCATGCTGTATAGATTATCCTAAATCACATCATTCGATAGGGTTGAAATTTCCTCTAATTCCGTCAACAACTGCGTGCGATGCAGACGTCTACGTGGTGAAACTTTATGCCCAAAAATGGGAAGTTTATCACCCCAACGACTAGGTATAGACTATCCCTTTATATATGAGTAGATATAGATTTTGCCAGTCCAATCATTATTTTAAATCGCAAGGGTCGTGGAAGTCAATTCACGCACGTCGAGGAAAACCAACTGAAATATTTTGTGATAATGTAACTAATTTTGTAGCCGCTGCTTAAGAGATGGGATAATTCATACAACAAATGCTGGAACCTGTTTCTGACTTTGCAGGTCAGCAATCAATCAAATTCTCATTCTTACCAGCTTACACTCCTCATTTCATATGGTGGCATATGGGAAGCCGGTGTCAAGTTGACAAAACACCATATTACGTGTCATTGGCAACAGCCATCTTACTTTCGAAATTTTTACTTTGTTTGCACAAGTGGAGGCGATTTTGAATAGTCGTTTCTTGTGTCCCCTATCATCCAATCCTAACGAACGACCTCTTCTCCATTTCCCCAGGACAGTTTATTGTCGGGCGACCGTTGTACTAATTCATACAAACATTTTACTCTTTTTCACCCCCTTTGTGGCTAACATACTTTATTAACTTTTATAACTTACAAAAGAGTTTTTTATAAGTTTTAAGAGATTCTAACCACACGTAAAATTCTCCCTAAAACATTTTGACACCCCATTTTACCCTCCCTAAATGATTTTTTTCTTAAAACCTACTATGCACGCTTTTATTATTTTATATTCAAAGTGTTTTGACATTACCTACTTACCTACCCGTACCTGTTCCTATTTTCGCACGCTTTTCCGCTCCCGTTGGCGCCCTGTCATTAAGTCTACAGCCGGTTAAAAAGTATAGGTATGATTTTTATATACCTATCGTAAGAATAATGATGATGATTGAATGATTTGATGATAGGTAAAAACTTTCAATGCAAATTTTGGTCCCTTATCTCACCCTCTTCAAGATTTATTTTTACGACAAAAAGAAGTACATTTCCTATTTCAGGGTCTCATCTATCTCTATGCCAAAATTAATCGAATTCAGCGTTTTAGGTGGAAAACAACAAAAAGACAGACTTCTTCTACAACTTCAGAAGTTACTTTTGCATTTATAATATTAGTTTGGATTTATGCAAATTTTTAAGTTTGTGAGTTCAAAGAATATGCTTTCTTATGCAAATTTTTCCACCTCCTTATTTTAGGGGTGGAATTTACAAAAAAAATTCAAAACGATTAGGTTGAGGATCAACAAATTTCAGATCTCTTGACTGCACCCATAAAACACCCTATTGCACCCCGTTTACGGAATAGATGGATAACCATTTGTAACTAAGAATATTATAGACAAAGATTCAAACCAATCACACCCCAAACCACACAACACCATCTCCTTGGTGCCGTTTAAAGAGTTGATCCTAAACTATATATAGAGAAGAAATTTATACAAAGTTCCAAACAAACCAATGGCACGACACGTTTAGAGTTTCCCTTATAAACACCGCATTAAAACCCTGTTTAAGAAGTAGCTCTGTAAACATTTGTAGTTATTTATTCAAAGTTTCAAACTAATTGAACGATGTAAGTAAGCAAGTAAGTAACTAGTAGTACACTACTACTTACTTAGTCACTAGTAAGTAAGTAGAAGATCCGTAAAAGCACCCCACTTCACCCCTTATGAGGTAGATATTTAACCATTTATAGTAAAGAATATTGTACAAAGACGATCTAACTACGTGTTTAGAAGTTACCTTACAATACCTCATTGCACCCCGTTTAGGTTGATCCTTAACCATCTGTTGTGAAGAATTAAACAGATAGTAATACGCGTTTAAATTATCTCTAGGTACTTAACTTAACTGTTAGCACATTGCACCCCCTTAAAAGGGTTTTAGTTTTTATCATATAGGGTGTATATGTATAGTTTTGGAAAGTTTTCTGAATATTTTTGACTTTCACTACTCAGAAAAGCGTCTGTTGTATGTTTGAAGAGATTAAAACCACACCAAAAAATTATCCCTAAAAAACTTTGACACCCCATTTTACCCTCCCTCAGGATATTTTTTTTAAAAACATGATATGCAGTCTTATATTTTGTATTCAAAGTGTTCTGACGAAGTTTCAAGAAAATTGCACCACTCTTTAAGATTTTCCCATGCAAATTTTACCACCCCATTGCAACCCACCCGAGGAGTAGGTACTTAAAATTTTCAGTGGCACCAATTTCATTGATTGTATGGAATAATACACATGTAAGGTTTCAAGTTTCTAAGTTCAAGGAATACGAATTTTGATACAAACGTTTTTACCCCTTTTTACCCTCTTAGGGGTTGAATTTCCAAAAACCGTTACTCAGTAAGCGCCTACACTTTTCAAAGACTGCCTGTGCCAAATTTCAAATCACTAGGTCTTGTAGTTTCTGAAATTTCGTGAGTCAGTGAATGAACTTCTCTTTTATTTACATAGATTACGCACTTCCTGCCTAAACTTCTAGCTCTTTGTAAGTTGCCACGTGCGGTACCATTCTAGTATATTAGTATTACCAGAAAAATCTAAACTCTGTGCAGAGGTTGTATTTTTTATACTAAATTTTTAGCATATCCGCGTCTATGTGTTGTTGCTACGCGTGTTGAAGGGAGGTCAACCGACGAATTCAACTCGGATGGGCAGCGTTCGGGAAATTGCGTTGCGGCATATATTCTCATCACATATACCTCAGCCTCATAACAAAAGTCTCCAATCCGTGCGTTTTGCCAGTGATGGCTTATGTTATGGTACTACTGAAACTTGGTCGCTAACTATTGGCCTCATGCACAAGCTCATAGTCGCAAAACGGGCTATGGATAGCGCTATGCTTGGAGTCTCTCTGCGTGATAAAATACGAAATGAAGAAATCCGTGAGAGAAATAGAGTAACCGACATAGCCCTCAGAATGAGCAAGTTGAAGTGGCAGTGGTGGCACGGTAGAACCGATAACCGTTTGGGAATAAAGGTTCTCGAAAGGCAACCGCGATCTGGAAGGCGAAGTGAAGGGATGCCCCCCCCCCCTCCCCCCCACCATATGAACCGACAAACCTTCAACATTGCAGGTAATAATCGGTAGGCTCAAGACCGTTTTTTGTGGAATTCCTTATTCCTTGGGGGAGATCTATGCACTGCAGTGGACTTCTATAGGTGGTTGATGATGATGATAATTGTGTTTGATTGGAATGTTTAATGGCTAATCCTACAGGATTACAGGCCCATCAAAGCACCTTATTATTAAGGTTAATTATTTGTAAGGGTCATCAAAAAACTTTACAGGTACCTACTAAGTCTTACTAGGTACTTTGTGGGTACGTAAAAATACCATACCTACCTCTTGCTTGTATCCATTATGATTTATGAAACAAAAGACAGTACTAGGTTCTCATAGATACCTACCTAGTTCTAAATATCAGCGGTAGGTAGCTACCTAGGTACTTACTATTCCGCTGACCGACGACGCCTGTCGCCATTGTATGTTAATCATACAAGTGGTTTACAAGAGCAGTTACCATTTCTACATGTAAATAACAATGTTACACCATTTAATTGGGCTATTGAGAATTATATTGTCCTCAGGTACGGTAGGTACCGTAGCCGTAGGTACCTATGGTGTGTGTGGGTAGGGTTCTTTCATAATGATAGTGTTTTTTGAGTTACACTACCACTTAGCGGCGGTCATGGTGACCGCTTATTGTTTTCTATTTTTTATATGACAATTTTAATGATAATGACATAAATGAATGACAGATCGTTCGACCTTTACTATTTTTTTATTTTAATGACGATAGAAAACTTTGAAAAATAAAAATTATACATAATAATAATCACGGCCCACAATTAACTTGAACATCTGAGTACAAAATTTAGGTAGGTATTGTAAAAAATCTGATATGGATTAATAGAATAGGAAAGTGATGTGATTTAACTTCGTAACGTAATTTGTACCTACTTCCGTCAAGCCACATGGTACGAGTAGGTCTAGGTGTAACATATTATTTATACCTGAGTTCGGATCTTTTTCTGTTTGACTGCCGGCATCACTGGACAGTCGTATCTCAGTGTGCGGCGCAGCATGATTCGGAAATCTGCAAAACGTTACTCCAGCGGCATCTGCATTAACTCATAAACCAAAGGTCGCACAAATGCCGCTGTTTGGCCAGTGACATGCACAAATATAAGCTATCTTTTAAGCTACTTTAAATTTGGCTAAGGCTAATGGGTAAAAACCATGCCGCTGCAGTAACGTTTTCAGGCGTTACTGCAGCGGCATCTTATTTTCTCGAATAACTCTGAAACCTTAATAGGCACAAATTTAATTTTTCGGGTACATTTACAGGACATAGTGCTCTAATTTTTCTGTAAGTTTCATCCCGATCCGAGTCAACATGCCGCTGGAGTAACGCACACTTCATTTTTGTCCTAAGACAGACTTGTCGCTCATAGTCAAGTCCACAGATTTTTAAATTTAGTACTAAAGGTCAAGTCTGTCATATGACTGTCTTGACTATGGTGTGCGCTCAGCCTTATAGTGTAAGTCTTCTCAATGTCTAGAAAAAGCCTTGGCCACGTTTTTGATAATTCCCCAAATTTAGGTTTGGTCACATATATGGTGACCATTTTAAGGTATATTAATCGGACTGCAGTCGGCACAGTCGGCAGTACGCGGGCATAGCGGGTAGGCACGCCAAAGATAATGGGTTGGTACGCGTAAATCTTAATGAACGAGAAACTGAAAGGAAATTTTTATGAAACGCCCGTCCTCTAAAATGGTGGCATAGGCCGTCGAAGTCTGAAAGGCAATGTTACATTAATGTACTATCTATGTGAGTAAGTACTCCTCTAACCAGACGGGTTATTACGCCTAAATGATGGACATTTAGTCGTTCATTCGTTATCGTTCACGGACCAGTGCTTTTTGTTCTGTTCTGTTTATTATTCTGTGTTATTTAAAAAAATATCAGATTTTAGAGATAAATTATTAATGTTAAATTTTTTCTAGTATCTACCTGATTTACCTATCGTGAGTGCTCAGTGTAATCGAAACGTATTGTATTACCAAGCTTTGTGCCTATCGGCATATTATATTATATCGGCGTATTAATCGGAAACCATGGGTAAAAAGATGTATGACCACTTGTGAAAATTGTTGCCTAAAAACAAGTTGGAAACCACTAAACCAACTTTTGTGTCTCATTTTCCTCAAGATCAATCGTGGTAAGTACTATGTATTGTTTTTTCTAAGCGAAAGTCATTATTCATTTATATGAGTGTAATCGTGTAAGCCTACTATCGATAAAAGTAACGAGCGCAACCCTATTCCATTGGTCATGTTGGCACCATTGTCGTGACAGTACCCGAAGAGAATTATTTATTTTATTTCTACGCAGCTTATTTTCTTAAGATGGTATTGGTGCAATCTGCACGTTTCATAGATTTAGTTTGTTTCTTTTCAATTCTAGGGTTGTCCCGACTCTTCTAGCGTAGCGTTTAATTTCTCTATGGTACGCGGTACGGGGTACGCGCGCCGGCGCGTAGGGCCCGGCCGCCACGCCAACAAAAAATAATCGATAACAGCTCTACTGCTGTTGTTACCTATCGCTAACAGCATGCGTTAGCATCCTAGTAGTCTATGCTATGCTAACAGCCAGCAGAGCCGAATAATAGGTGCCGTATAATCAATAAAGCCCATTTGTTCTCACAGTCGGTCGATACTACAATTTCTTGCAATAACACCGTTCGTTGGTTCACCGGCATCATGGCATCGACCTCGCGTTCAGGGGATCAGCAAAATGAAGCGGAGAAAGAGTCGCGCCGCGTAATGACCGAAATAATTGCAGCATACGACGCTGTTCTAGAAGCCAACAGGAACCTGGAACAGGATTACAAGACACAGGAAGAAGAGCTCGGCCAAAAGCTACGCGAAGTCCAAGCAGAGCTGCAAAAGTACAAAGCCGAACGCGAAAAGAAGAAAGAAGAAAAATCTAACTCCTTAACCTACTACAGCGTCGGCAAACCATACTTCAAAGACAAGGATTTCAACCTTCCTCCGGACAATGAAGATACTATACTGATGAAGCAGCTTGGTATGTATGACTTCTCCAATGTCATGGCTGTCTCCGGCTGGACAGTCGGAGACAGGAGCCGTCTGCTCTCAGTTCTACTCGACATATCCAAAGCAAAAATAAAGAAGCAGATCTACAATGAGATTTCCCAACTCCAGAGAAAGCAGGTGAAGAGCAAAGCGGTCACATGTAAGATAGCTCAATTGAAACGAGAGCTGGTAATCTTGAAGAATAAAACGCTAAAAAGTTTGGACTTGAAGATGGATCAGGAATTTGACTGGGAGGAGGTGGCTCAGAAACTGAACAAACGTCACTCACCCCGTGAATACAAAGCCATTTGGAACCTGTTCTTCCATCCGAAAATCAACAAAAGCAGGTGGAGTTCCGAAGAGCACGAGGAGTTACTGCGCCTCGCTACCCTCAAAAAGATGCAGGACTGGGAATCTATTGCAAAAGCTCTGAATACAGGCCGAACTGGCTACCAATGCTTTGTCTACTTTCGAACTAACATGGATCACTCGACAAGCGGCCTCAAGTGGAGCCAGAAAGAGATGAACTACCTTGAACGAGTCATCAACCATTACAAAGAAGATGACTACATTCCGTGGGGTAAAGTAGCTGCTTCCATCGAGAACCGTACCAAGACACAGTGCTACAATAAATACATGAGGATGATCGAGGGGAAAAAGGGCAGGTTTTTACCGGAAGAAGATGCAGTTATACTCAACTTTGTGAATGCTTATGGTGCAGATTACAGGTAAATGTTGACTTATTTCCTTTATTAATGTTATTAACCGTCAAAGTTGTGAAAATTAAAGCTGTTGTTAAAGAATGAGTAGACTTTTAGTAGTGATGGTGATATAAAAGTTAAGAAGCTTTTTAACAAAATCTTTAGTTTTAAAAATCTTTGCACTCAACAGGTTAAACCTTCTATTCTGTAAGTGATAAAATTGTTTGTGAGGTCAAAAAAGGTCTGGGAAGAAGGAAAAATAATCAAAAACATCCTCTTCCTAAAGCACTAAGAGTAAATCATTTACGAGTTGCATTTAAATCACAAAAAGCTAAATTAGTAATAAAAAAATTTGGAGCAAAATAACAATTTTATAGCTAGAATACTGTCTGGCTCTGTCAGTGACAGCTCAATGTACCTATGTGATAATTGGCAGACGCATGGCTTCATTCCTGATGGGTCGGTCGAGCTCTCAGCTGCGCGTGCGGCACCGGCTGCTGCAGCGGCGCGTGTCGGCCACGTGGAGCCTGAACGACGATCGCAAGCTGCTGCAGATCATGGCCAACCAGGACACGCCCGCCAACTTCTCCACAGCCACCAAGCACTTCCCGGGGAAGGACCGCCAGAACATACGCTCCAGGTGAGGACAGAACAGGACTTTTAATCTTTATTGTATAGTTGTTCTATCTCACGAAGACAACTCTTCTTTGTTTGTAGTAAAGAAGTATTGAAGGATAAGTGTATTTGTGTGCATAATGTAATGTCACATTGTTCTATCTCATGAAGACAGCTCAGGTCTTGGTTCTAGTAGTGTAGGTATTGATAAGCGTATCTGTGTGCGTAACGTCTGCGTATGATAGAACAACTATATTTAGAAACTCAATTCCTAGACTTCTACTTCTTCAGCAAAATAAGATAAATGGTGGGGCCTAGTACAGGGGTCGGCAACCTTTTGAGGTGGAAAAGCCAAAAGCCACAATTTACAGTATATTCCAGTTTTTAAAGAGCCTCTTAGGGTCGCTTCATGTCTGGCAGAGAGCTGGGCTTGATCCACCAGGGTTGGAACCTTTTTCCCCTTACCCTTTTTCGTATCCTACCACCGACTGCAACAGACCTCTGCCTGTTCGCGTCTTTTTATTAGGCCTCTGCCAGTTGGTAAATTAGAATGAAATCAGTTCTAAGGTATTTATTTTACTTTGTATGAAAGGACAAACCTTATATTAGTTTAAATAACAAAACATCATTAGAACAGAACAACATAGAAGCAGCTCACCAAAATACTTCAATAAAAGTCATTCAGGATGGGCATGACCATTTAGCAAGTAAGAACTTGCTAAAGGTCATGCCCATCCTGTACGAGGAAGAAGGAAGAGAGTACGCAAAAAATATTGCAATTGAACTTCATCAACCAATCAACCTCACCAATCTATCTCCACACTACACAAAGATTATCTGGAAGAAAATGCTTTTTAGCATTAAGGTTGCCTGTGTACAAGAACTTTCCGTCTATCTATCGATGAATAAGAAAATAAATTATCTTCAAACGGCGAAATTATTTTATTACCAAGTGAACGTGCAAACAAAAAAAAAATCGATTCATCCTTTTGTGAGCTGAGATGCACACTTTTTTGCATCAGGGGTTAAAATAGTTGGTTTCGAAACAATATTTTTTAAATTATTTATTTACTATTATACAAAAAATTAATTACTATTCTTGTTGAATTGTACATCATTTCATAAGATAAGATAAGATAGTACAATTTGGTAGATGTATGAAATTTGTTTGCTGTGAGTACACTCGGCTAGAGTCGGGTCGACTATGACCGAGCGAGATTTCTGTGTCGCACTCAGCTTTATTTGTATATTTCTGTACTGTTTCGATAGGATAACAACAAAATCGCGAATACCAAACATTATTTTCCGAAAATTGGAAATAATTTCATGAATGAAAAAAAAATGATAATTTCGGTTCCTCCTGTTGTTTCTTTCTTTCGGAAATGCACAGGATAGCATTTTTTTGTATTTTATCATTGACGTTTTGTCGCACTTTCGATGGACCGCGGCCGACTGAGATCAACTGCACACGTTAGCCTACTCTGTAGTCTTGACAGCCCTGCACTTTTAGGCCCCGCCATTTTATATTATCACGTTGTTTCCAGATACCTGACCCTGATGCGTTGGATGAAGAAGCACCCTCACAGCGACATCTCCACGGCCCCTCGACGCAGCGCCCGTCGCCTCGCGCACGGCGAGCCCACCTACAACTTGGTGCGAGCGCTGGACGAGCTACAGTGCAAGATGCAGGCCGACCTGCACGCCGCCAAACCCAAGACCAAGCTGACGCGCAACTCGAGCGACGCGCTGCTGCACGACACGCTGCTCAGCACCGTCTCCATGGTACTCTACTATAAAAATCTGTCAAAAGATAAACCATGCTTAAACTATTGCTTTCTCTTACTGTTGGACATCACAAACAGTGACAGGGACAACTTTAAGCAATGGTTAAATTTAAATAGCGTTTATAAGTAAGGGGGTAAAGTGGTAAACTCAAACACAAAATTCATTTATTTCGTTGATCACAAGAAACATTTTAAATTGTATTTTTTTTTATTTACACCAATGCACCACTGCATGGCCTATATTTTATAATGTCTTTCTTACAGTTGTATACTTAAATTACACTACTTTTTATTTAATTATTAACTATTACATTGTTTTTAAGAGTTCTTGAGTGGAGAACGCGGCTCGGCAAACTTAGTGTAGAACGCGCTCTAGCCAGGTGGAGTGATTTGATTTAGATTTGCGATGGAGAGGGCCCAGTGGCGCTCATTAGAAGATAAGATGCCTATTTCCAGCAGTGGACTGCTATAGGCTGATGATGTTTTTTAATTTATTTTGTTGGAACCACAAGGAACACTTTGAAATGATATTTATTTTATTTGCACCTATTCGTAACGCGAGAAAAATTGGCAAGAAACTGTGCATGGCTTATATTTTTTAATGTCTTTCTCACTATTGTATATTGAACTATTTTTAATTCTTAACTATCACATTGTTTTTGATTCTTAACTATTACATTGTTTTTGAGGGAGTTCGGATACAGTTTCATACTAAGCTTTTTTGTCATCGAAATAATCAGAAAATGAGAAGGCCCCCCTGCCATACCCCTGACACCATAGTGATCTAGTTTCCTGATTCATGTTTCATGGTTTACGCAATCAAAGGCCTTAGACAAATCACAAAAAATGCCTAATGCATTATGCGAGTCCTCCATGCATCGTAAATATGCGATACTAACTCAACGCCGGCATCAGTTGTTGAAATGCCACGCGTAAATACGAATTTAAAAAAAAATGTAAGTTGTTAAAGTTAAACTGTACTGGGTAATATAGCAACCAGCACATGACATTACACCAGCCTATATCAGTCCACTGGTAGACAAAGGGCTCCCCTAATTAAAGCGGATATGCCCATAATACCCACGCTGGGCATGCTTAGCGTGGGGATTATGGGCATATCCCCATGCTGTTTGAGGGTTTAGCTGTGCCGGTGTTAGGCTGCTAAACATAGCTGCGCTATGCCGCAATCAGCCGGCCGCTACACAGTATGATAAATGACACTACATCACTATTTTATGTTACTAATCGAAACGTTAAGCTATTTTTAATGATAGAGTAGAACTCCCAGAAGTTAATTCAGCCTAGAACTCAAATATTTATATTTTTTTTAGAAAATCCTGGGTTTATAAGAAAACGCGAAACTAAAAGAACTGCAAAATATATTTCTACATTTATTTCTAGGGCAAAGTAACATTTTAAACAGGGCATTTTAGAAGTTAAACAAAATAGATTTAGCGATAACAGTCAAGTCATTAACTTAATTTTGTGATTTTTAGTTAATGAGCATATGATATGATGATATCTAGATATCTATCTAAAAACATTCTATATAATCCCTATTGTTACTTGTAAAAAAATCAAACGAAAATCTATCAGGTACCCTGAGATACTATTAGGTTTCTATGGTTTTCAGTAATTTCTATGATATTAGGGTTGACACAGCAAGATCCTTAAAAAATTTGTACAAGAGTAAATTGTAAACCGGCATAAAATTTTGCATACAACACTAATAGGATTTTCACCCGGCTGCGAAGACAGAGGTAGCCCTCCGTGTGTGATAATTAGCTGTCATAGCGGTTTCGGCTGGCTCATTTTCTAATAATGAAGATATTCGTTTATGACTTCTTAGTGGCTCTTTTGTGCTGAGCGCGTTATAAGATGAACCACTGAATTGAGAATCGTCATTTCTAATCAAGAATTAGGGCCGTGAATGCAACTTGCGCCAGATTCGGGCTGATCCGTAATGGTTCGGGTTGATCAGTCATGTAATTGAGACCACGTTTGAGATGGGGAAGCATATGGTAATGGTATAAATCAGGAACTGAATCCACATGAACGCAACTGGGACCAGGTTCAGGAATATCGGAATGTTTCCAGTTAAGTTTGCATTGATTGTATAACGAATCGAATTTGGATGTAAACATCCATCTGCACTTCTGCAGGCTGAGTCAGGTCCTGCTGAAGCAAAGTGCTACCATGGACCTTTGACGGCTCCATGGAGCCTTACCCACGTTCCTCCAGAGCAAACGTTTTGATGTAGGGTTTCGTTATATTACACCCAACGTGGGTGGATCCCTTCCCTACATCACATGCACCCTTTCACCAGAATTGGAATTTAGGTGTTATTTTAGATCTGATTGACATATCTAAAACAACCAAAATTCAATACTAGATCTGTAAAAACGAAAAAGTCCGAATCTGATTCTAATAATTCACTTTTGATTAGTGCCAACCCCAAAGGACCAACATTTTACAATGTAATATCTCCTAATTCCTACGTATTACGCATGCGATATTTTACAGGCGGGTTAACAAAACCCTAATGAACACTGTGTGTTTGAAAATAATGTACTACGACCTCAAGAAAGCTGCACAAAAAAATTAATAATAATTACTAAAATAATTACATAGCTTCTTCTGTGGCCACCTAGAAATAAATTATATCTTTCCAAAAATAGCATTAAGTTGATTTTATGGCATGCTATAATTGCTCATCCTCACTATGATTGGTACATCATTTCTTTTGGTTTCTATGAAAACGATAGAAAAAAAAAACAATTCATAACATATGTTTAGGTTCTAAACTGAATTGACTTCTGGGAGTTCTACTCTATCATTACAAGTAGCTAAAAACAGCAGTAGCTTTCGATTAGTAACATAAAAAAGTGATATCCGATTTTCGAGTCATCATACTGTGCGCCAGAGCCGCGTTTGTTTTACAGCAGGGTACACCACGGTCAGGTGAAGTTGGCTTGAGTTCTAAAGATGGAGGTTGGAATCCCCTTGCCCCACATTTATTATATTATAACAAATTTAGCCATTTTCAATATGCAATAGGTGGAGCTCCGGAGCCAGCTGACGGCCACCAGTGACTCCGAGACGCAGCGCGTGAAGGGCGACGACTGCACGACTATTGTACAAGTGAGGGATATCACGTCCACGCCACAAGAGAAGACCAATTACAATAACTTGAAGAATATTTTGATGCTTTTGAACGCGTCCTTGGATGAGAAGTTTTATAGTACCGAGGTTAGTAATATTTAAGCAGTCTCCGACGTATAATGATGTTCAAAACCTTAGATAGCTAAAATGGCGTTAAAATATCATGTCACTTATTTTTTATTTACATTTAAATGACAGGGACAAACTTGCTCAATCGAGCCGTTATAAAATGACATTTGGTTATGTTATGAATAACCAAATGTAATTTTATAAAGCTCGAATGGGTTAGTGTTTAGGCCTAATAAGTAGGCTCTACAAGTGAGACACAGTGACAGTATTCGAATCCCTTTCGCACTTAATCGAACCCAAATCGGATAATCGGGTTCGGGGCGCGGATAGTAGCAAAAAAAAATGGCGATCGTCCGTGCGTATGCGCAATACACTACTACTAATTATGTTCGGAACCGCAAAAATACGCACTGTATATTGTGTTCTGAGAATTAGTGTAATTTGTGAAGGATTGTGTTCCCCTTCGAGTGTGAGTGTAGGCAGTGCCAAATCTATATAATAAATATATACGCCGATTTGCACCCGGAAGACGAGAGACGAAGGTGGGTCCTACATTTATACTATCCTTCCTGGTCACTGTGTCAATAAATAACAGCTCGTTTAAAATAATTAACGCAGAACCCGCGTGCAAACACGTAGTCTATTGTTATTTTCAAAATGTCCGAATCGAATCCTTTTTCTCTTTCTCTCATATCGTTAGAATAAAATAACTCAAAGCTATTTGACTGACCCACCCACCATGTCAGATTCGGAAGAATAATAGAAGCGAACAGTCCTGAAAATCCATCGATATGTTATTTACCTGCAGATGTTGATATCGACCTATTTTATACGTCTTTAAGTTAGTTCAAACGTTTGCTATGTGACAAATTATTGCTTACCCTTGCATCTATTTTAAGTGGTCCGAGATAAATATTGCTATCTCTATGCTTACGTTACAGGTCGGTAAGAAGATGGCGGAGCTGGAGAAGCCGCAGAGCCTGGTCCCCGTGCTGCGCTCCTACTCCAAGCGGACGCCGATAATCGAAAAGCCAAAAAAGCAGCCGAGCCTAGTCGGCAACGTCGCCGGCCGAAGCCGCTTCCTGTTCCCGCCCAACTTCGCACTGCTCACCGGCAGCCGCGTCATACTCACGCAGGTCTGTCAGACATCCAGACGGACCTAGTCAGCAACATTGCTGGCACGAATCCTTACTAACATATATACGCATAAATAAATAAATAATTCTGGACGTTATCACACAGCATCATGTAGCCCCAAACTAAGCAGAGCTTGTATTATGGGAACCACATGATTGATATACTACATAGTTTTTTTTTGTAAATACATACATATCATACATAGAAAACACCCAGACCCGATACAGATATCTGCCTAGCATGCAAACATTTGTCCCATTTATAACATACTAGCTGACCCGCTCGCAACTTCGTTTGCGTTAATACTCTTTTTTTACGTATGTCCTTTCATGTGAAATTTTTCCCAAGCCCGGTAATTTGACACGGAACCCTAAATATGAATGGAATAAAAAGTACCTACATATTACTACATTACTTACCCCGTAATGTAGTGATATGTAGGTACATGTTCCCGTTCCCGTTCTCACTCCTTTTTGCGTTCCTGTTTCCGTTGGCAACCCGTCGCCAAGTTAACAGCCGGTATAGGTATGAAGAATTTTTATATGCCTAACTCTTGATATGATTGGTTACCCATTCAAACTTTCATCACATAAATCACCCTCTCTAAGTTTCATTTTCGCTACAAAAAGCAGCAAGTCCTTCTCCATGGTCCCACCCATGGTTCAGCGCTTTAGGTGTTTATTTATTTTCGTTATAGTCTCCGTGAAAAATCTCAAGTCTTTATGTAAAAAAAACTTGCTATCCCCGTGGTATTCAAATATCCAAGAACAAATGAATGAAATTGAAATTTCGAATTCTAATCCGATTTAAATATTATTTTTTATTTGACATTCCAATTTTAAAGGGTATCGCATTGCACCAAGCTTTTAAGGCTCCCCCACACAGGTGTGTTATTATCGGCGATAATATCGCATGCGTTATTGCAATAATGCGTCCCAATTCCTTGCACATAATTGCGTTATCGCAGCAGTATGTAACTTTTTAGCCGTCCTAATACATAATGTACTAAAATTCTACAGATCTCACACTACGCGCAACTATCAAAGGCATTGAAAATGTAATTTAGAAATAAAGCATACTATAAAATTTGACTTTATTGTACTGACAAAAAAGTGAACGGAGTGCAGAGTGGATTTGCGCGTAAAGGCCCTTCTACTGCCTACAGTTTTTGTCCGTCTGCCTCCTAAGATGGCTCAAGCTGTAGCTTAATTCAATCTCGAGATAGCATTTATTCCCTTTCTTAAATAGCGGGCTCAAAAAAGTAATTGGAAAATTCTCGATCCAGAAATTGTTGAATTTTGACAAAGGAGAATGCCGTCTGATGTATGGCGCTCGGTACCAAGACTAAAGTGAGTGCGTCAAAAAATATCCAGTAAGTTTTTAGTCGATTCTACTGTCAAAATAATTAAAATGAGGGTTATTGCCATAGAACACTTTACATCAATGTTTATTGCCATAGCAACGTATATATCATTGGTTGTTGTAGTCTAATGGCGGCGTGCAACGGAAACCAAATCAACAAAATATTTTTTTACTTGATTATTAATCGAGTCGGTGTGTAAAACTAAAGAAAATATTAATGTCATTTATAAAATATAATACATTTTATGGGATACGTTCGGTTTTGACGCAATTGGTACGGGTTTTCGGCATTCTCCTTTTGGAAAATCTCAAAAAGTTACCACCCAATTTTGGAAATTCAAATTGAACTTTGAAGCCCTCCGGCAGAAGCAAACATTGACATAATTGTGACTGATCACTTTATTCACCTACACATCTTTTTTTAATGCATGTGACGAATTTACTTTGTGGCAAATGTACAACAACCCCTCTCATATCTGTGAAACTACAGGCAAATGTCAGAATTTCATGAATCGGGGCACTATACTCGATCAGAAAAACTTAAACATTTTCAATATTTACGCATGCGATATTGCGATATATTCTGTTATATTGTCTGATATTATCGCCGATAATAACGTACCTAGGCCCACGCACCTGTGTGCAGGAGCCTTTATGTGAGAACAACGTTTTTTGAATAAATTTGGAATGAGTTTTCAAACACGACAGTGTCAAAATAAAATGGCATAACATGTGTCACTAAGGAGTATTGATATCAACTTCGATGCAAATCACCCCTAAAATAACTTTCTACCCCTTTTTAACCCCGTTAGGCGATCAATTTCAATAATATACGAAACACGTCTTTCATCAATTTTGTTAAAGAATGTTTATGCAAAATTTGAAGTTGATTGGACCAAGGAATCACGTTGTTCCATACAAACTTTGCCCACGTTTTTCACCCCTTTAGGGGTAGAATCTCGGAAAATCCTTTCTTATCCTATGCCTACGTCATACAAAGAACACGCCCTCTAAGTCTCAGGTCTCTACGATTAGCGGTTTAGGCTGTGCGTTGATCCGTCAGTCATTCAGGACAAAGGATTTTATATGTATAGATTACCCTCCATTAAGGTATTTTTTTCAAAAACCTGGTATGCGGTCTTTTATTATTTAATATTCAAAGTGTTCTGATCAAGTTTCAAGAAAATCACACCACGTGTTAAGATTTTCCGATACAAACTTTACCACCCCATTGCAACCCCCTCGAGGCCTATTTCAAATTTTCAATGACACCAATCTTCATTGATTGTATGGAACAATACATGTCCCAGGTTTCAAGTTTCTAAATTCAAGGAATACGATTTTTCATACAAACATTTTTACCCCTTTTCACCCTCTTAGGGGTTGAATTTCCATAAACCGTTTCTTAGTGAGCGCTCACACTCTTTAAAGAGTACCTGTACCAAATTTCAAACCTCTAGGCTACAGGGCCAGGGCTACAGTTTCTGAGATTTCGTGATGAGTGTGTCAGTGAGTGAGTGAGGATAATTCTCTTTTATATATAGATTAGCATTTATAAAATTAAAGCTAAAGATGTTGGTCCCGGCTTTTCAGTTGTTCAAATACAAATACCAATCTATTTATTGCAAAATAAAAAAGATATCATAACCAAGAATAAAATATACAAAGGTTCTAACAATTATTTGGCAATTCGGATAGGCTCAGCACTCATTGCTGCTCAGCAGGTTTTCAGCATACCCCGTTACTCAAGCTGAGGTGTTAATTCAGCCATGTTGGGGGCCTTCAGATGACCTAAAATCTCAGACACCAGCGCACTAGCTCTTACCACGAAGACAGTTAAATAATGATGCTCATTTTCTATCCGTCCTATCCTTTCCATAACAGTTCTATAAACCTTAGATAGCTACAAATGCGTTAAAATATCGTGTCACCCTTTTTTATTTACATTATACAGGGTGGGGCAAAATTTTACCTCATTGAGGGCAAACCACCTTTTCTTTTGTAGTTAGAAGGTTTTGTTCTGAGGAAATCATAGGTTTATTTTGATGAAAAAAAGAATAGCATTTTCAGAATTTTGAAAAATGTACAGTCAGCCTAGAAAACGACATTTGTCAAAAACAACAAGTTAGTCTCAATCGACTCTATTTTTTTTAGGAACACTTTTCCCAAAGTAACTTACCAAATCAAATCTTAAGTTTTCGCGAAAATTTAAAAAGAAATCCATACTATTTCTATGAAAAGCCATTCGCCACAACATTGAGTCTTATGTACGCAATTCGACGAAAAAGGGTAATCGGTGGTATCATCATTCTGCCAACACATTATGAAAGATACATTTGAAATAAGAACTGAATATTTCCCGTCTCGAAGTGTTCAAATTGCATACATAGACTCAATTTTGTGGCAAATGGTGTTTCAAAGAAATTGTATGATTTTTTTTATATTCCCGAAAATATCATAATCAAAATGAGTTTATTCAATATGCACATATAGTACACTTGCACATGTATAAGTACACTTTGAAACGTCTATTTTTTTAAATTTAAATTTACACCAATTTTTAACGCGACCAAACAGAGAATTGGCAAGAAACTCTTGCTTGGCTTGTATTTTTTTAAAGTCTTGTTTTTTTATAAAGTTTATTATTAACTATTTCATTGTTTTTGAGGGAGTTGGAGACAGTTTCATCCCAAGCTTTTTTGTTGATTTGGTAAGTTACTTTGGGAAAAGAGTTCTTGTTGGGAAATAGAGTCTATTGAGACCAGCTTGTTTTGTTCATTGCTTGTCATTTTCTAGGCTGACTGTAAATTTTTTCAAAATTCTGAAAATGTAAGTTTGTCATTTACATTATCAAAAAATATTGGACACGTATTTTTTCTTTTGTCTATTAAACTAAAAATGACAAAATATAGTGTGTTCAGTTCCGCGTGACGTCACGGGTAAGTACACTTTTTACATAAAAGTGACGAGCCCCCACTCCCGAACTTTGACACTATAACTTCTTCAATTTCATTTGATTTGATAAAAATAATATACGTGTCCATTATTTTTTGTAAATCAAACTGCAAAATTAATTAGATTTTTTTGTACCCAGGCATTATCCCAATTCGAGCTGAACATGACATGCTCTAAGGAGCGGAAGGACACTAACATCAAGACGCTGATGCGCAAGAATCCTCTGCTCAGAGAGCACATGACCACCCTTCGCGAGAGGTTCAACGACCTCTTCACGTGGGCGTACATCCTGTCCAACGAGCCGCCGGAAGCCTACGCCAAGCCCGGCCCACAGGTACAGATGGAGAGGAGACCCTATCGGAGGGCTAAGCCTAAGGAGTCTGTGGATAGCAGCTCAGAGGAGGATTGATTCCCGATAACTCATGGAATGAGGCTTGATTCGCGATAAGATTTGTTTTCTTTCTTTCGGCGTCTGTTTTCCAGGACTAAGACCCTAATTCACAGGAATAGAGATTAGAGATTTAGAGATAGTTATACAAGTGGGGCAAAATTTTAACTCATTGATGGCAGTTACCTTTTTTTTGTTAGAAGGTTTTGTTTTTTAGTAACTATTACTTTATTTTGAAGAAAAGAACGACCGCATTTTATAAATTTGGAAAAAATATGCGGCTGGCGTTAAATGTCTTGTCATTTCATTTTTCCTAGTTTTCATTATTATAAGAAATGTACACTAAAAATATTACAATCTAATCATATGATAGACTAATAAGTAACTTAAAATTGACCTAGTTTTATAGTATAAAGTATTACTAAGAAATAAGAATGTGTTTATCAACGTTTTCTTACTTTCTCTATTTACTGAAAGCGATACGTTGCTCTTGTGGTCTTTAAAAAGCACTACTGCACAATTTTTACTAATTATTACACTACACTAGCTCAAAAGGCTTAGTTCTTTTGATTCTTCTCACTATGTCCGTGTTGTCGAGGAGCTGGATGGCCTCAACGTTCACATGGTGATTAAGTCTTATTTTCGTGAGCTTCTGCATATCTTTTAATCAATTGGTTGTTGTAAGGTCCCGGTGGAGGTCATCATTTCTTACGTACCAGGGTGCGCTCACTATTCCCCTGAGCACTTTGTTTTGAAATTTTTGGATTATTTCTACACGTTACTGTTTGGTACAGCCCCAGAACATTTTTAATATCATGCTCATGTCTACAAAGTCTGTAGGTAGAAATTTTCTTAACTTAAATATGAGACCTTCGTGACTGCTTTATCGAAGGCAATCTAAGAAAATGGTACCACAAACTTTTTTCTTCTAATGTTTTCTCAATCTAGTTTGTAATTCTGTGCACTTGATCTATTGTAGTGCTTTTCTAAAAAAACAAACTGATATTCTGGTATCAGGAAATAAAAGCAATTTTCCATCAGTAACACCAAAGTAACTTACCAAAATCAAATCGTAAGATTTTTGCAAACATAAAAAAAAAGTATTTAATACAATTTCTATGAAGCGCCTTTCGCCACAACATGACAAACATCGGCTCTGTCCTGGGCGGGAATCTGACCTACAGCTCGGAAGACATTAGGGGGTGATCGGCTAACTCTGTTGCAAACAGAAATGATTGACACCGTTCCTGTTTTTACAAACTTTGACATTTCATCCGTCAAAATTCAATGAACGTTAATTGACAAACTTTCACAGTTTGTTAAAACAGGATCGGTGTCAATCGTTTCTGTTTGCAACAGAGTTAGCCGATCACTCCTCAGAGCCAGTCAGAAATCTATAGTGTAGTACTTCATCGTTTTAAAGGTCATGATCATTCATTTATTTAAGAGCAGTAATGTTTATAATGTAATTGTAATAATTAAGCTAATTATAAGAACATGAATGTTAAATGTAGGTTTAGAAATAAATGTAGTAGAATATCAATGTTGAACCCAACACGTTTTCCTACCAAAAAATTTGTATCAAAATTGATCACATTGGTGCAAGTTTTTTTGTAAGAAAATGTGATAGAATCAAAATGATATTATTGCTGAACCTTTGTATTGTTATTTTCTAGGTCGTGAAGGTTTGCTATTTTGCATAACTACATTCAGTGATTTTATATCTTTAAAAATGTTGAACAGTGCGAGCGAGAGGGAGGTTTGACCCTTACCTCGCCTTAAGTGATTTATTTCGAAATGTGTCTGCCTTTACATGTTATTTTCAGCGTTATTGAGTTTTATGTCTCTTATATCTAACTTTATACATAGTATATCGGTTTAAAGATTATTTATTCTCAAAAAGAACGAAATAAATTTTCACTTGTATGAGAATTACATAGAAATTACATTAGATACTAAGCATTAACATTAGAAGCATTTGTGTGCTCGTCTAGCAACTAGGTAAGTGATAAATGCCACAACCAAAGAAAGACCAAAGAATACAAAAAGATTTAATTAATCTGGAGATAGGTAAATAGGTAGGATGGTACTGGCATGTGCAAAAAACGATACCTATCTATGCGTGACCTATTTAAATAAGACCACGTGTGCGTAAAACTTTACGCGTACGAGTTCAAATACTCTTTTGCTATTGCGTACCGGCCGCTCCACTATTTGTGTGCGTGATTAGACTATAGTCTAAGAGCTAGTTAAACATTGTATTTAATTAATTATTATTATGATATATTATTATTTTTACCAACTTTTAAATATAAGATAATAGGCTAGTAACCTGGATTACTAATTATTTTTTATAATTGCCATATTTTTTTTAAATAGAATAGTAATTTGAGAAATGCTATAAATTGTGTACTTACGTAACAGTAGCTGTCATTCCACCATGTTTAAAATATCTATTTTTTCATTATGTGTAATTGAATTTAAGACATCAATCATAAGTCATAAGATTCTAGCAGCCACCTCCGATCAAGTTCACCGTCAAGTTTGCAGCGGTATTGATGCGGCATCCAGTTTACCGGCAAGTTTGCAGCGGTATTGAGGTGGCGTCCAGTTTACCGGCAAGTTTGCAGCGGTATTGATGCAGCGTCCAGTTTACCGGCAAGTTTGCTGGATGGCTGCCAGTCGAAGTCTGGCGTTACCAGTGACGGCGACAACAGCGTGCGTCGCTCACGATGCCAACTAACGGCATACTTGAACGCTCACACACATCTTCAAGTTTACATGACGCTGCAAACTTGATTAAGTCGGCAGAATGAAATTCTATTTTCGCTTCAAGTACATACACTTGTCATGCACACCCATAGCCATACACCGTCAAGTTTACTGGACGCCGCGTCGAGTCCGCTGCAAACTTGACGGTGAACTTGATCGTGGGTGGCTGACATGAGTTGTCATCAATTTCTCATCCATCTTATTTTTATAGAATAATTTAATCAATTATCATAGTGAACATAAGTAAAATGATCATCTCTCATTGATATAAGTAATTTAAAAAACATTTTAAATATTACGCAAAAAAAAAGTTAAATTAATTCACTGTAAAGGGGGAAATAGATGAATAATTATTGAATTTGATGTCATTCATTAGTATACTATTTACATCGAAACCTCACAAAGAGGTTAAATCATCTTACTTAAAGGACTTTAAAAACTAAGACAAACGATCACCTATTTAAAGGCATCTTCATTCTAATTGAGAGACAATTCATTTAAGATTTTAAAATAATACATCAAAGTTTAATAATAAAATAACATAATAACTTAATTTATACGTGACAATCTAATCTCAGATCCTCGTCTTAACTCTTACGTATAATTATTATGAAATATCGTTCTTAAACTAAGGTGATTTGATTCGATTAAATAATTATTAGTTTTCGATAGATTCACTATTTTTTGGTAGGTATAAGATTTATAATCATGCTCTAAAAATACGCTTTTATAAATGGTTTTGTCGAGTAGAAGCTGTTTAACTTTATTCAGAAATGAATTGTCATTCGTTAACAGCCTTATATTTAATGGGATTTTATTAAATAATAGTATTAGTATAGTCATAGTAATATCTTGTATAATGGGGAGTCTTGTATTCTGGAGGATTGTTTGAGACGGTGCCTGCTGCTTCTTTCTATCTTCGCACCGCTCGACAACGGCAGAGGTATCATCCCCATACATTGCCACCTATATCTTCTCATACCTCAAGGTTCCAGAGGCGAATGTCCTCCCGCGAATAATCAAGCTGTGAAATGGTCTCCCTGCCGAGGTTTTCCTCAGAGACTATACTGTTTCAAGAAGGGAGTTTTAAATTTTTTAAAAAGGTTCTTCAACTTAAATGCTGTATACATACCTCTTGATGTTACAGGCGTCCATAGGCTACGGGAACCGCTTACCATCATTACCGAAAGGCCAGTTTTGAGGTTGCTGTTTTGACACATTCGTAGTTTTCAGTTGTGAAATGAACGACGAATGTGTTCATTTCAAAATGTTTTGACGAATGTGTCAAAACAGCAACCTCGAAATTGCCCCTTTTTTACTGCTATGTTAGCAAACAGGCTTACGGTCCTGATGGTAAGCGGTTCCCGATACCAAAACTGAGAAAAAAACTGAAAAAGTGCCAAAATAATATTCATTGGCGCACCTGAAGTTAGGCTTCTGTCAGCGCAGAATCGAATTTAGTGCCCAAAATTCTATTGCGCAACCAAGCAGCTAACTTCATGTGTGTCAAGATATAATACGTGGCACTGGGCACTGTATATGTCTATGTCTATATGTCTACGGTCTATCCTAAATAGCCGTTTAACACATTGACTGCGGGCCTCGAGGAGCAGCACATGCCCTAGAGCAAGTGTTTTTTTAGAATTCAAAGCGTTAAATGCCTAATTTCTTACTTCACGTCGGTCGCTGACTTCAACTCGACGAAATTTACCATGTATCTGTTTCAATTAAGTGTAGTGATTATTTAGATATTTTGTAAGCAAGAGTACTTCGAATAAAATTATGAAAATAATATTAGATGTTTTAATATTATCTGTGCGTGTATATCGAACTACATATATGGGGTTAAAATTGGGGAGCGATTATAATGAGGTATCTTAGTGCCTAGCTAATCTGGACTAGCTGTTATAGTTTTGGTCAAGATCTTTCGTACGAAGTGCATTCCCAGATGGGCGATTTACGCGCGATTTGAACGCACATCACATTTATATATTAATTTATATTTAAATTACTTATGGAACAAAACGCTACAAACAGTGACAACTCGAAAATATAGTGTTGTTTTATTTCGTCTAGCATTAACGCAATTTTTAATTCTGCTACCTAATTGAACAAAATCTTTATCCAAAGTTATCAGGACCTTACATAATTTCTATCCATGTCAGTAGGTAGGTACTACCTATTTCTTTTCAAACAATACATGCATTATACTAATCAAATTTATGTGCGAAACATGGGTAACAAAAGAGGAAAATTGACTGAATCTTACACGTAAGTAATTACCTACATTACCTTCATTGTAAGTACGTACATAATATTTAGTTGACCACCAGTCACTTGTGTCTTGTCTGTCAATAAACATTGCAAATGTATGGATGTTGTCAGGAGTCGTGGCAATAATAAATCGTTGGCCGTGGGGATAGAGACCGAAGCGAAAATCTACGATAATGTACGTTTTTACCTTTGTGTCCACACGCATACAACATCTCCATCTACATTGAATAAGAAAAATAAAAGGGTTTTTGGCTTACTTCTACAAAAAGATAATGAGAATAAAAATTAAAAGTATTGGATTCATCATATCATCCATTTCTTTATCAGCCTTTAAAATTGATCGATTTAAAGAGACGATCAAAATTTTGTAACAATTTTTCGCTTATATCGTGCCACGCTTTGAACGAAATAAACTGTTCATGACTTATTCCACTGTGTCCATTAAATTTTTCAATAATCACGTTGAATATTCCGGACATTTGCGATTGCATCTGAAGAGGCGGCGCAGGCGGAGAGGAGGCGCTGCGGGCGCTGCGCGTGTGCGAAGCGGTTTCTATTCGGGCGATGAGCGTGCGCTCGTACATTAATATCGATAAGATATGTTCTTTATGTGAATGACATAAACTGTAAATTCAAAAGTTTCTGAGGAGGAAGCGGCGCTTACGCGACTCGAGCGCGGCGTCACGCGCGCCGATAAAATTCATGCTCATGTGAACGTGCCTTATGCGTATTGTGAAAGGTCTATCAGGAAAAATTACTAGTATAAAAATGACTAGAGCGTGATATTGTCAAGAAAGAAAATTAGAGACATATATTATTAACTAAGGGCCTTACTTGTAAAAATCTGTCAAAAGATAAACGATGCATAAACTATTGCTCTTATACTTATTACTCTTACCGTTGGATATTGACAAACAGTGACAGGGATAACTTTAAGCAACGGTTAAATTTAAGTAGCGTATATAAGTAATTAAAGGGTATGTATAAAAGAGCCTAATAAGTTAAAAAAAAACTAGATATTTATTTATCGAACCTAATGTCGAAAATGGTAATTATCAGTTAGAACATTTGGTAAGGTATTGACATTTTTATACTTAGAAGTTTCCAAAATAATATTGTTACATCTTTAGATATCGGCATTTCTATACTTATACTTTCTGAGTTATAGACATTTTAACATTGAAATTGTTGTAAATATCATCATTTCTATATCTCGGCATAAATAGCCTTCGACAATTTAATTTTATAAATTCGACATTTCTATACCTAGTCACCTTGTCTCACTCTGAAGTGATACATAAATCGATTTCGATAGGATCGGGGTGGTCTGATCCCAAAAACGAATAGTTACTGTAGCCTTGCTGTAAAAGCACTTCTACTGAACCGGTTGTCGATTCGGCACCGCTGTGATGATCACACTGCACTGTCTAGGTCTGGACTGAATCTAAGGCTGTTTCGCAGTCCACTACGCTATAGTCCGGTCATTTTAGACAATTGAAATAAAGAAAATTCCGACAGAGCCAAATCTTCGTAGAGACCTTAGGTTTACCACAAGGAATAAAGTGTCAAAAGTCCCCATCAGTCCCATGTGAGCTTAGGGACTTATTCGGGGCCCAAGGTCAAAATTTTAGGTTTTTTGGATTTTTCTCGAAAACGGTAAGTTTTATCGAAAAAGTACATCAGAGCAAAGTTGTAGATCTTAAAATTCTCTATAAAAATGGTCCCTATAATTTTTTCTCTAAGACCCACTATTTCCCAGATATTGCGCTTGTAAGAATCATGTTCTACATAGTATGCACACATGCCACGTATATACATATTTAGGTACTCAAGCAAGCAAAAATGCCTACTCGTGTCTCTTTTATCCCTTCATCTGCGTCGAAAAGAAAATGGAAAATGGGAAATATGCGGGGCCCCGCCCCCCGTCGGCCATCGTGGGTGGTCCGGGCCCCAAATAAGCAAATGGGTTTACGGAATGCATGCATTGAACACAGTGTGTGACGAGTTGGAAGTTCTTGCTGATGTTCGAATGGACACGACAGATCAACATGTAGATGCGAGTGATTCGAGAGTTAAGAAAGAGGCTAAAGATATTAAAATACTTCTTGACTGGTTTTCATCACATGATCCTTTTCCCGAAATTAACAAAATCTTATCTATTGCTTCAGGAGTCGTTGGTGACGATAAGATTAATTGTCATAAAGCTCGTGAAGTTGGGATTGCCTCGATGTCTAAAATGACTGGTCAAACTTTCAATCATATAAAATTGAAAAGCAAAGATAAAGTACTTCCTCTTTTAGCTGTGAGTAGCATTGTGAAAGTTCACGACGAAGAAGTACCAATAGACCCAGTATTATTATTTCAACGTATGAGTGTCACTAAGACTAAAAGAATTCGGTTTCTTCTTGCGGTTTATGGAGCTCCAAAAAAATTGACTGCATAGATACGTACATATATTTAACATTTGTAAAAAATACACGAAACAAAAAGCAAGTACAGCTATCTTGTCTTCCTCCAACATCGGCATCTGCTAGTCAACATTTGTTTCGAGTATACTATCAAGTTCAGACATGGCAAGGCAATGAACTAAACCCTGAAGACTGGGGTTGGAAACTGATAAATAATACTTTGGAACCGATTCGAACTTTACTGCCCCCTGCTCCAGAAAAACTTCTTAACACTATTTTTTGCAATTGCAAGAAAGGTTGTAGTGCCAAATGTGGCTGTAAAAAAGTAGGGTTGCAGTGTTCTCCAGCGTGTACCAATTGCCAAGGTGTCTCTTGCTCAAATGTTCAATTAAATACAAGAGAGGAAGATTCATGTGATTTTGATGAAGAGACAACTGATTCATCTTCATTTGAACAATTTCTAAGCGTTCATCAACAGGAAGGAGAAGAAGAAGAACAAGAAGAAATTGAAGGAAACATGATTGTTGAAGTTGAATATGAAGAGTATGAGTCAGATTAAAGTAATAAAAAAAAGTTAGAACGACAGTTAAACTCAGTAACCCATATTAATAATTTTCATACTATTAGATAATTATTGTTCCTGAAAATAACGTCATAAAGGTTCGTGGAATAGGCCTACCGGAGATACCACGTTAAAAAAAACGCGCCGAGTACACTACCTCACAGGTGGTGTGGAAATGTGTGCATATTATGTAGAACGTGATTCTTACAAGCGCAATATCTGGGAAATAGTGGGTCTTAGAGAAAAAATCATAGGAACCATTTTATAGAAAATTTTAAGATCTACAACTTTGTTCTGATGTACTTTTTCGATAAAACTTACCGTTTTCGAGAAAAATCCAAAAAACCTAAAATTTTGACCTTGGGCCCCAAATAAGTCCCTAAGCTCACATGGGACTGATGGGGACTTTTGACACTTTATTCCTTGTGGTAAACCTAAGGTCTCTACGAAGATTTGGCTCTGTCGGAATTTTCTTTATTTGATCACTATTTTTATGTCTAAAATGACCGGACTACTAGGCACAATGGCCGAGTATACTTCTCGGTTTTCTGTTTAATCTGAATGTAAATTGAAGCGTATATGGTCTATGGTTGCGGAACCTAGCGTGTTCAGGAGGCTGAAAGTCATCAAGTCTACGAGCGAGAAGGTTGGTTAGTATTAGTGATCGCACGTAGGCTCTCGAGGATCAGTATCATAATACCTACCTAATATTTATGTGAGCAAACCTTTCTACGACTAAATATCGTGAAGAATTATGTTATTTGCATTTTAGCTCCGTTTTCATTTTTTTTTCTCCGTTTGCATTACATTGAATTTACGTTAAGATGTTGGTCTTGGCTTTTACAGTCGTTAAGTCATGTCGGAGGCCTTTGGGCGGCTTAAAAACGAACGAAACGAAGAAGAAGAAGATTTGCATTTCAGCTCTGTTTTCATTTACCTTTGCTTTATTTCACGAAATAAGTACTTAATGAACCCTTTCGGCCTCACAGAGTGCATTCACTGACTCCCCCGTGAGCTGTCGTTGTCGTCTATTGTCACGACTCACGACAGACGACAAACGACACCTTTATCACTAATACCTATTTTATATGCCAAACTTTGTGTGTTACTCTAAGTTTGTTAACTCAACACTGCAACGGCTTGATTTGGCGAATTTGAATGAAACTGTAACTTGGAATTCAACAAACTTTAGTATTGAATCGGGGTGTACGAGATTCCAACCCCTATCTTCGGAACCCAAGCGAACCCCACCTGCACGTGGCTACGCACCCTGCTAAACAACGAACGGGGCTCTGGCGGCCGGCTGATTTCGGCATAGCACAGCCTACATCGGCACAGCTAAATCCCCTGGCCACCGACGGGCAGCAGCGTCGGTGGTACGAGAAGCTGTGCCCTGCGATCCAAAACCCGCATGCCCAGCGTGGGGATTATGGGCATATCCCTCTTTATTAAGGGAGGCCTATGTCCAGCAGTGGACTGATATAGGCTGGTGGTGTGGGAATCGACGGTACCTACTAGTAAGCCTTGTGTACACAATAACGTGTCATTTTGAATCTACGCTTTTTTGACTTAAGTATTGAATCGACGGTACAGGTTAGCCGGCGAACACTACACACACATACACATAGCAACATTAGCGGTTAACACAGGCACAGAATTAGGAAGGTAACAAGAGGGCTACGTTTTATCTCAGTATCACGCGAGCGACGCCGCGGGCGGAAGTTAGTCGTCCGTATGTACACTCTAAGGCCACGGTCACGAAGTCAGCGGGAGCTGGGCGGCGGTGGCGCCGGCGCGGCGGCGCGGCGCGAAGTAATGGCGCGTTTCAATTTCAATGCACAGATTTGCATTGGCGCCGCTCCCCGCGCCGCCGCCGCTGTCTTCGTGACCCCAACCTAACGTTGTATACTTCCGAGATGATGTGTCGGACTCATTATCTCGGTTATCGTCCGTTTGCTTCGTGCCTCAGTTGAGCCGAGGCTGTCTACGGGAACACACGGTTGTAAAGTGTTTGTTTGATCAAAATAAGGTGAGTTATTTTTTGAATTATTATCTACTTACCTTAATTGGTTATAATTGAGACTAGAAACAAAAAGCTGAATTTATAGCAATGGTTGTTAAGTTGGTTTGATGAAGAGTTCACATTTTTCTTTTATTTCTATTTCATTTATCATTAAGAATGCTAGTGAAATATAGGCTTAAAAGATGAATTCAGATTAGGCACAGTTTTTAAAAGTTATCTAAACAAAACTAAAAAATGTATGAATAAGTTAAAGGTGAGCCGATAAAACTAATATATTAATTAATTTAATTAAAGAAGGGTTCGAATTCAAGAAGATAGGGTAGTATAAAGCTACTCTTACATAGGTAGGCAACAACTGCGAGTTTATGTATTAAATTGACTCATAAACCAATTCGAATGCATTTTATTATGTGGATATACTAAAATAAACATTGTGTGCCGGTTCTAAATCATGTGACGAAAGTGCCGCGAAGCTACCGCCAGGCGGCGCTACTGTCCTGTCAGCAGATAGAACCATGATAGAACCTACTTTTATTACATATCTAAATAATATTGCTCTTTTCAAATCCTTCGGCCCTATGGGTCAGACTTTGGATTTTTTTCTGGTAGTAGACTAACTTTATGCTATGGCTATTTTAGGACAGGATATGGTGCAATGTCGCTCATTGGGGTGGGAAAGGCCTATTCTCTGTATTCTGTGCCAGCAGTGGAATGCTTAAGCGGATGATGATTAAAGTCACCTTTTGATTTTTACATTTTATAACAGAAAATAAATCAATTTTATAGTCGGTTGTTAAGTGGAAAACTAACATACATAACCCAAATTATTCACAAAACATAAAATAATTTACTACTTAGCTAAATATTGGGTGTACCCTATTATATTGAATTGATAACAAAATATCGCCAAACAAGTTGGCCGTCGACGAGCAGCAGCGTCGGCTGCATGAAGCTGTGCGGCGATCCGCAACCCAGCTGGGCATGCCCAGCGAGAGGATTATGGGCATACATATCCCCCTTTACTAGGGGAGGCCTATGTCCAGTTGTCGACTGAGATAGGCTGGTGTAAAGAGGTGTTATTGCACACAATTACACATAAAATTGCATTGCTTTTTAGGTTAGGTCTAAGTAGCATATTTAGTTAGTAATGTACCCTGTAAGTTCAATAGGGATGATGCCTGGGTAGAAAAAAAAATTCTAATAAGTCCGTCAATTAGATTATCAAAAAATATTGGACACGTATTTTTTTTATTTTTAAAATCAATGGTAATCGACAATGTTATAGAGCGTCAAAGTTCGGGAGTGGGGGCTCGCCCACGTCACGCGGAACTTCAATGCACTATAATCTTTGTCATTTTTAGTTTAATTGACAAAAGAAAAAATCGTGTCCAATATTTTTTTATGATGTAAATGACGGACTAATTAGAATTTTTCAGGCCTATTGTGTATTTAACTTGTTTACAAGCATACTAAATATTATAGCGTCAGCAATGGCAGACAGTTCTGCCCTCGAGCCTGGCAAGGTGATAAAGCCGATCATCGAGCACGACGCCGTCAGACTGCTGGCGGAGCGGCTGTACGGCATCTCGGTGCTGGAGCTGACAGAGCTCAACGGATACGATGACAAGAACTACAAGATTGTAGAGGTAATTGGATAGGGGATATTATAACTACTAAAAACCTAAGATATAATTATAAAATATATAGAAAATTATTTATTGCATAATATATAATACAAGTACACAGGCGAACTTAATGCTAAATAGCATTTTCTTCCAGATAACCTTTGTGTAGTGTGGAGTTAGATTGGTAGTGCTGCAAATTTTATTAATGAAGCAAAATACGTATCTACTCATCAAAATTCACCTTCCAACCTAAATTCTGATGGTCCATATGTGATAGTACAACACAGTGATAACAATCAATATATTGAGTATTGGGGGACTTTTATAATAGAATAGAATTAGGTACCTGATTTATGGAGTGCATACCTATCTCCACCCCATAAATGACTTGGGGTAAACAAACTTAACTTGAACTAAGCGTAGGGCCCTACGTATAGCTGAGTAGAAATTTTAGCGAAGGATAATAATAATAATCACTACCATTAGCTTCCATTTCGCTAAAAACACTTCCCGTAAAGCCCAGGAAAAGGTATATTGATGCGTAGATTGTGGACGTTGGGACATTTCCTTGTGAATCTGTTATTGTCTAAGAAATTTACTTTTTCTCAATAATTTTAGGACCCCAATGTGAAGAACCCCCTGATAACGAACCACTGCCCCCATGGATACGTACTCAAGATCCTCAACTCGATGGACTCGCAGAACCCCAGTGTGGTGGAGGCGCAGAACGAGATTATGAATTATCTGAGTGAGTAAAATATGCTGTATGGTCATCATTTACAAGGACTGGCCTCATAGCTCAGTTGGTAGTAACTCTGCCTTATGAGCTGCAGGTCGTGGGTTCGATTCTCGCCCAGGACAAACATTTTCGTGATGAACATGAATGTTTGTTCTGTGTCTGGGTGTTTTGTAAGTATTTATGTATGTTCAGTCTCTGGTACCCATAGTACAGGCTCTGGCTAGTTTGGGATTAGTTGACCGTGTGTGAGATGTGCCGTGTATTAAATAATGTTGTCTTATGGGCGGAGATAGCGACGTACCTAACTTGTGTCTTTTTAGAATCCTAGCAAATGGAATTGTTAGGTCGCTATGTAAAAAGTGGAGGTTTTTGCCTGCAGCGAGATCACACAATAATATATATGTGTCTCCTAATCACAATGGTCCTATCCTACTAATATTATAAATGTGAAAGTTTGTGAGGAATTGAGGATGGATGGATGTTTGTTACTTTTCACGCAAAAACTGCTGAACGGATTTTGATGAAACTTGGAATAAACATAGTTTGACTCCTTGATTGACTAATAGGGATGACGACTGAAAAATTCTAATCAGTTTGTCATTTAAATTATCAAAATATATTGAAATTGACAAAGATACAGTGCGTTGAAATTCCCCGTGACGTCACGAGCCCCCACTCCCGAACTTTGACGCTCTTTAGCTCCGTCAATTTTAATTTCTTTGATAAATGGAAATTGACGGAGAAATACGCGTCTAATATTTTTTGTTAATCTAACTGACGGAATGATTAGAATTTTTTTTTTTTACCCAGTCGTCATCCCTATTTTTATAATGAGCTCAAATTCAAAATTCTGGGTAAAAAATTCGCGCTGACATAAAGCAGGGTCAATAGTAACGTTCTGGTAAGTCTATATCAGCGGGGTGATCGGCTAACTCTGTTGCAAACAGAAATGATTGACACCGATCCTGTTTTTATAAACTTTGACATTTCATCCGTTGAAATTCAATGAACGTCAATTGACAAACTGTCACAGTTTGTTAAAACAGGATCGGTGTCAATCATTTCTGTTTGCAACAGAGTTAGCCGATCACCCCACAGATCTGCGTGTGTTTATTTGTCTCTACTCAAAGACAAAGACCGTGTGACTCAGGATGTTCCAATTGGCGGGCGGTCTGGCCCTTCGCAAACATACCTAGTATGAATAATATAGATTTTTGAGGAGATCTAGAGGGATCAGCCAAGAAATAAAAAGAGAGGGGCAAAATTATGTAATAAGTAAAAATAAAAAATAAGGTAAAAATGTTCTTACCTTAACGTGCTGAAAATACATCTCTCGATATAGAGCTGTCAACGTGTTAAATATTAACTCCCTTAATTATAATAAAATTACATTTTCTAACGCTCGATTAAGCCTACCTAAGCTTGTCCCTGTCATTCAAATGTAAATAAATAGAAGTGATGTGATATTTTAACGCCATATTGAATTGGACGAAAATTAAATTTAGTCTCGTCGGCAGCAAAAAGTCTCCGTTTTTAGGAATCAGATGGTTGATATCTTTTTTCTCGTTTGAGTTTGGTCAGCTTCAGTAGGTATCTACAACATGACATTATATTAATGAGATGCAACTATCCTTCGTACCTTGACCTTCTGATAAGTGTTTTGACCCAGTATCTCTGTAAATTACTGTCCTGGAATTGTTTGTTGGTTACGCTTGAGAACATAATTTTACAATATGCACTAACGACCCATCTCGGCTTCGCTCGGAATGTAAAGCATATGACCTATCCCACCATGCATTCTTTTGTTATATGTCAAAGGGATGATGAGGCAGCGTTTTCGATGAAAGCTCTCAGGCAACCTTTGACTTTTTCCGACATTTTCATTAAATATCGTCATATTCCAACCAATAAATTATTTAACAAATTATACACCTACACGTCTCTGTAATTCTATAATTCTTTATTGTACTCTGAATTAGCTACCTAATAAAAACAAAGAGTATGGCAATAAATATGTACTGAAGCGAGCTTAATGTCCGTCTCCACGAATCACTCTATTTCTATTGTCTATTGATGAGAACCACATGAAAATCCGTTCAGTAGTTTTTGAGTTTACCGCGAACAGACAGACGCGGCGTGGAACTTTGTTTTGTAATAAGTACCTATTATAGTGATTTTTATCAACATTGTCGTTTTGTTTTACTAATTGGAGCTACCAATGTCCTGCAGTGGAGTTCAACAGGTCGAAGAACCAAGTAGGTAGGTAAGGTAAACTCTTATGTAATATAATCCTTCTGTTTGAGGTTATTATTGTTTGCCTTGAGTGAAACATAAAAGCTTTTTGCATCTATTTTATCACGGCTCGATGTTTTGTAATCTAATCTTCCGTAGATAATTCACCACTAACAGTAGCTTTCACTCAAGTGCTTCGATGTAGGTATACTCACAGATTAATAGTAACAGAATAATCAGATTTTTATAATATCCCAAAAATTTCGACTCAGGCGGGATTTGAACTTATTGAGATATTAAAAATCTTACCCCCTTATTCATGACCAAATGTCATTTTATAACGCTCGATAAAGTAAGCTGTCCCTGTCTTTTAAATGTAAATAAAAGTCAAATCGAAAAGTTGATTAAATGTATTTTAAAGCAATTTCAGCTATCTGAGGTTTATAGAACTGTTATGAATAAGAGGGTATGTCACTGAAGTGTGTGCTAACATTTAAAATACAAAAAAACTGTATAATCAGGATCAAGCTTCCAAGTTTTTCATTGAGTTCCCTAAAACGTTTCATAAGTTAACTCGTACCTATTTACTACCAGACGCTCGCTCGGTTGTATGTCCGAAGCCAGTCCGCAACGTGTATGGGCATCTGTACTCTACGGAGACGATCAGCGGCAAGCAGCACGCGGTCCGACTGCTGGAGTATGTGCCGGGTGCGAGGCTTAGTGACGTGCCCATCACGGACTCGCTGCTCTACCAGCTGGGGGAGTTTGTCGCCAACCTCGATAACAAGCTACAGGTAATCTACCTTCTATATAAATATAACGCCCTGGTACTTTGTCTAGTTTTCTGGTGAAGAAAGAATACCGAACAAGATGTTGAAGTAACGATCAGCGGCAAGCAGCTGGGGGAATTTGTCGCGAGCCTCGGTAACAAACTACAGGTAATCTACCTTCTGTTTAGTTATAACGCCCTGGTACTTTGTTTGTCTAGTTTTCTGGTGAAGATAGAATACTGAACATGGGGTTGAAGTGACGATAGGCAGCAAGCAGCTAAGTTCTTACCGCAGTGCCGATTCTCTACTAGCTGGGAGAGTGTGTCGCCAACCTCGATAACAAGCTACTATCTGTGTAGTTATAACGCCTTGGTACTTTGCCTTGTTTTACGGCGAAGATAGAATACGGAAGATACAGTATCGAGCGAAAGTCTTTCTACCTGACTATTTAGCAAGATGTCGAAAGTTTCACTTCCTTCCGCTGTATAAGCGCAGAGAATAGCAGATTTGGCGTATCTCTTTAAGATTGTAAATGGCTTGGTGGACTGTCCGGAGGTTACGGATTACTTGGACTGCGCACTAATTTAGCTTCCATAAGAAAACCTAGTATTCCTTCATGTTCCTTTTGTTAAGACTAAATAAAAGCAAAACGCATTTTTATGATTAGAACATAGTACCTAACAATATATAACATTGGATTAGAACCTGAGGCTCACTCAATGTTGACATTGATGTATTTTGATACCTCGACTAGGTAATACGCTTATGCGAATTCTATAATGAATTATTTTCTGAATATTAATTGGGTGTGTGCTAAAAATACTTTCTTGTTTCTGTCATAATTATATGATTGCTATCTGTGGAAACTTTTAATTGGCCCTAAGTGTTTGTAATTGTACTCCTCGGTGGGTGCTACGTAATATTCTGTGTTTTATTTTTTCTAAAAGTAAAAATAAAATAAAATAAAATCTATGGGCAAAATGCATTAAAGTTCATCGTAATAATTTACTGTAAATAAATATGTCTACTGATGACATACAGCTGAACATTTCATGAGCTGTTTGGCTGAATACAAAATGAATAACATCAAGGTAAATACTACAATAGAATTACATAAATACATTTTCAAGGTCTAGGTAATGCCTAGTTACAGGTAATAGATACATGAGTTACCATTATTTTATAAACTAGCTTCGACCAGCGGCCTCGCTCACGTGGTACCCATTAAAAGTCATAAAAAAAATCATAAAAAATAAATAAGCCATTAAAAGTTGTCTATGTGTTAATCCAGGTCACAAACTACCTATGAAGTATATTCCAAGTTTCGTCCAAATCAGTTCAGAGGGCTTACCACAGGTTTTTATAGTTTACGAAAACTTTATAAGTTTCGGTATCTTTCCATACATTTTCAGTACAGCGCCTCTAGGGAAACGTGCATGAACTACGAAAATGTATGGAAAGATACCGAAACTTATAAAGTTTTCGTAAACTATAAAAACCTGTGGTAAGCCCTCAGTAGTTTTTGCGTGAAAGAGCAACAAACAAATATCCATCCATCGTACCTTCCATCCTCACAAACTTTGACATTCATAATATTATTAGTAGGACCTTTGTGGGGCAACGGCCCGCCTGAAACGCGGTTGCGGATTCGATTCCCGCTGCGAGACATTTCTCTCATTTATGACATTTGTACATAATTTGACCTGGGTGTTTTCTATGTATAATTACTAGGTTAGGTACCTACCTACCTTACCAATACTTAGGTAATCTAGTCATTACCTATCTGTTTAGTTTGGGGCTAAATGGTGTTGTTTGATTGAAATAGAAATATTTATCTACTAGGTGACCCGCTTGCGAATATTTGTATTATCTTTCTCGAGTTTTTTCCTAGAACTTCAACCACTCTGGTCTCCTGACGCGGCGGCATGTGTGGATGCTGACGATGGTGCCGGAATTGGAAAAGTTCAAGTTCGTCATCAAGGACTCGCAGAAACTGGACCTCGTCGAGGAGGTATGTCCCCCTCCAACTAACTACTAAAGTTTCATCACTATCTGATCCATGGTTTCGGAGCGCTTATAGGACAAACATAGAAACTTTTATTTTTATTAGGGTTCCGTAACCAAAGTCTAAAAACCGCGGCCCTATTGTACTCCACTGTCCGTTTGTCTGTCTTTCTGTCACTGTCATGAACCGTGATAGCAAGACAGTTGAAATTTTCACAGATGATGTATTTCTGTTGCCGCTATAACAACAAATACTAAAAAAATAATAAAAATAAATATTTAAGTGGGGCCCCCATACAACGGTACCGAACCATTCCTACGCGAATCCATCTCGCACTTGGCAGGTTTTTTGTAGAAAGATTTAATAGGGATCCAGAGGGCCTACTTCAATTCACCGAAGTACGAAATTTCGTGTTTCGTTTCATGCGATTGATTGTTTTTTTTTACTGTCAATTCCAATAGTTCAGTCGTATGTTTTGTGAAATAGGGCGCGCAATTTTTGGACTGTCACACTTTACGAACTTTGTGTGGAAATCTTGGTTTATTTGTTCGATTATCGAGTACCAATCGCAAGAAAAGAAACACGCAATTTCGTACTTCATTGAATTAGAGTAGACCCCCTGCTGCGTTGATTCTTTTGATAAACGTTTTAATATTTTTAAAACTTTAACGTGTATTAAACATACAGGGCTTAAAAAGACTAGGTACTACCGAAAACTGGGAGGTAAGATAATATAATGTTAATCATAAGACCATGATTTTTAATAAATTGAGCGAAAAACACAAAAACTTTTTTGACTAATATACCTACGTCATTTTAATTATTTTTCAAGTTATATACACATACTACCAACATAATAACATCATATCTCATTTAAATACGCAAAAAAAAAACAACAATGTATGCATGCAGCAAGCAATCTGCCGGTACAATTTTGAAATCTATAAACATTGTTTTCTCCGGTTATAATTTTGTGTGTGTGCTGTACCACCACCTTTCATTTTCTGTAAACTTCTATTTACACCCGATAGGTACTTAATAATGTTTAAATGGTCTTCCTCGCGCTTTCCCTAATTTATTTTCCATACCTTAAAATAACGAGGTAAAACGCAAGGAAGACCAATTAAACAATAATAATTAAATGTAGTAAGTAATGTTTATTGGCTAGGTGATCGAGGAGTTTAAATACGCGGTGGTTCCGCGGCTGGAGGAACTGGAGAAAGGAGTCATCCACGGAGATGTCAACGAGATGAATGTGCTCGTCGGACTCAAACCCGGCAGGTGAGACATGTACTTATTGGTTTTTTTGTCATTTTTTTTAAATGATTGGTTCTAAATAGATCATGCCACCTGTTGAATATATACATAATACTTAGTTGGAAACCCTACTCAACTTACTTTAACACGTTGGCTGCTGGCCTCGTTTTCAGCACTCAAAGCGTTAAACACTCACAATGAGAACAAAACAATCAATAATATCATGATCCTTGATGGCTTGGTAATAGTGGCTGTACAATTTCCCAGCTTCCTCTGATCGAGGGTATGCTAGGTAACCGTTACAGCCTCCTACCTGCCAGAATACAAGATCCCCATCAAATAACTGCTGACGTAGACTTTCGATCTTCACACATTCCATAAGAATGTAGAAGACATCTTCACTGTTTCCACATGTATCACAATTAGCTGAAGCAGTTTTTACCCGACTGAAGTACGGTTCAGTCAGGTTATGTTTTTAGGGTGTATGTAGGTATGTTTGTAATATTATATGTCGGTTGCTGTAGCCCAAACGGCTGGACGGATTTTGACCAATGTGTTGTTGGATTCGTCTAGATCACGAAGGTGACATAGGCTATATGAAATTTAAAATAATCTAATATGGCGACTTTTAGAAGCCATTTTCAATTTACTAAATAGGTTTACCGTTTTTACCCTTTGGGTACGGTACGCTAAAAACAAACTTTTAAAGGGTTAATTGAAATAGTAGTTTTTTTAAATTAATTATATAGTATTTCTACATAAACAGGGTGTGCAAACATACTACTGAAAACTGGGAGATGGCAATCAGACCATGATTCTGAACATATTTAGCGAAAGACTTATCTAAGTCATTTTAATATTTTTTCTTAGTTACATACACATAGTACATCTTATTAACATAATACATAATATCTACCTAACTATCCCATGTAAATACGTAAAAAGCCAATAAAATAAAAATAAAAAAACAGCAACGTATGATGCATGCAGCAAGCACCGCTCGTACAGTTTTTAAATCTTTAAACATTGTTATTTCTGGTTCCGATTTTTTTTTTCAGATAACAGATTTTTTATTTGCCTGGATTTTGGTGTGATGTACCATCTTCTTTCGTTTTCGGTTAACGTCTCTTTACAACTTTTTAACGTCTCCTACATCCCTACATGCTAAAAATATTATAAATGTGAAAGTCTGTGACTATGGATGTATATAAATAAATGGATGACTGGATGAATGTTTGTTACTCTTTCACGCAAAAACTACTGAACGGATTTGGATGAAACTTGGAATATATTGTGACTTGGATTAGCACATAAGCTACTACTTCTTATACCGGTACCGCACGAGCGAATCCGCGGGAGGAAGCTAGTTGAAAATAAATGGAATAACGTCACAATGTTTTCTATGTATCATATGCGTGTACTTGTATTTACAAAAAAAATGTATATAAGTAGTTTATCAGTCATGTGATTACTTCTCTGCTTAGTTTGGGGCTACATGATGCTGTGTGATAGTGTCCAGTATTATTTATCAATAGTAGAAAAGGATCTGCCCAAACTGTTTCACTTATACGAGATAGAATTAATTTTTGTCGCCATAGCATGTGTTTTGAAATGTGACCGGCATGTCAGCGATCGTGCCTAAGACATTATCAGATATTTCATCATGCACTACACAAACACATTAGACAGGTAGTACTTGATAAGATTACATCATGATAGGTGTGATCTTAAAATATCTTCAAAAATCTGTTTTTTAAAGAACAGCTTTTTATGGCGAAATTTCTCGATAATATTACTTACTTACTCCATCGGCGCAGGGAAGTAAGTCTTGGCCTCCGACACAAGATCTCTCAACTTTCCTCTATCCTTTGCGATCTCTTGCCAGTTATCGGCTACAAGTTCGAAAAGGTCAGCCTCCACCCTGTCGATCCAGGGTATTTAACGCCCGACCGGTCTGCAGTCGACCCAAATATGCTCTCTTCACGCTTCTATCCTCACCCATTCGCTGTACATGACTCGGCCACCGAAGGCTTTGGATTCTTCCATAGGTAATCTTAGGCTCGGCCACTAGATTTTCGATTTCGGCATTATTTCAGACCCTCCAAGGCTCCAACTACAATCCTTTCTCTTTACTGGACCCTGGATTTTACGGAGTAGTTTACTCTCTGCTAGTAAAAGCGGGTTCTCCTCCTTCAGGGTTAATGTCCAAGCTTTAGAATCAAACATGAGAATGGGCCTTATAACAATCTTATAAATTCTGACTTTGGTTCTTCTGCTGTGAAGCTTGGAAACTTACCTCATGTAGTGCCGCACTGCAAAGTAAGGTATCTGTATGCGTAATCGATAATATTACGATTTTTTATCAATAACTTACAAGCTGAAGTCGTGGGACTTCGCTAAATCACTAAAATTATAAATGGGGAAGTTTTTGTGTGTGAGTCGGTATGTTTGTTCCCACTCAACTAGGTACATAACGACTGAACGAATTTGGATTAAATTAGAAATATATATAGTCATATTTGAAAAATACACGTTGGAATATACATAGTTTGTGGATTCGCTCGCGTGGTACCCGGATAAAAAATGGGCTGTATACCATTCCAGGTCAATCCAATCAGAATTGTTATAAAAACAACAACGCCAACAATAAAAACCACAGCTTATATCAGTCCACTGCTGGACATAGGCCTCCCCTATAAGAAGGGGGATATGCCCATAATCCCCACGCTGGGCCTAGACCAAATTTTTATCCCGGTAACGCACGAGCAAAACCATGGGTCAGTATGAAATATAAATGTTCGTTAATTTGGTTGATTGCGGCATAGCACAGCCGAACACTGACAGCGAAATCCCCTCACCGCCGACGGACGGCAGCGTCGGCGCTGCGAGAAGCTATGCCCTGCGACCCCCGACCATGCGGCTTCGGTCGCGCGGTACCGGGATAATAAAGTAAAAATACGTTCTGTAGTTTTTGCGTGAAAAACATCGGAATGGATCGATGGATGGCAATCCATTCATTCATCTATTCATGCATCTTTTCTCACGAACGTTGATTTGTAATATAAACCAGGAAGTAGGATTATTTGTCAAACTTTGGCCTTCATAATTTAAACATATTCCAGTAAAAGCGAGTACCGCGTGGAAGGTATCATCGACTTCGGCGACATCCAGTACTCGTACTACGTGTTCGAGCTCGCCATCGCCATGACGTACGCCGTGCTGACGGCGCAGGACGTGCGCGCTGCCGGACTGGTGCTAGCCGGGTACACCGTCAGCAGGCGTCTACCCGACCACGAGTACAGGCTGCTCAAGGTAACGGATTTAGGGTGGTTTACCCTACGAAAGAATATCCCGAACCCTACCCCATTAACATAATCACCATCATCATCATCATCATTATCAGCAACACTTGTTTTTTGTGGTTAAGTTTGTTAAATTTCTAAAGAGTATGTTACCTTGCACTGAATTTTTGTGTCGTTGGCATAAAATGTGCTTTATAAACTTCACTGGTTTTTCAAATTTTTTATAGTTTTTGAATATTGCGTTTTGCACTGTTTGTTTGGGAAAATAAAATGTCATAATATTTCGCAGACCCTTATCTCGGCGCGCCTAGTTCAGAGCTTGGTGCTCGGAGCATACACCCTGGAGCAGGACCCCAACAATAAGTACGTTAACTCCACGGAGAAGGCCCACGGTTGGGACTTCTTGCACAAGATCAGGAAAGGCAAGCCCGATGAGAACGGCGATCCCACTGATTGGAAAACCATCGCCACTGAATATCTTACCAAAAGTTAGATATAGCGCCATCTGTTGATAATGTTTAGAAGCTATTGTAAGGAAAAAAAATATTGTTTGAATGAAAACGAAAACAAATTAGTTTAATTGTATTGTTTTATGTAATGATGATAAAATTAACGATTTCCAGACTTTCCTTCATTGTAGATACCTACTCATTGAGATTTTGTGGCGTTCAATTATAAATAGTGCCTTATTAAAAAAATGTAATTAAAGCAACTGTTGAAACTAAGCGATCTGTATTTTTCTTATGCTCGTTGTTTTAGGCTCTTCCGAGTACCTACGTATACTGTTACTGTCGTGAAGCAGCATTATGTTTTAGGTTTGAAGAATGTGGGTGCCGTGAGTGTGAAATTAATTAAGTAACAGGCACAAGAGGCTTATTTTTCCATCATCAGGTTCCATGAAATAATCAAAAGAAAAATTAACAACCATATCGTAAAATTCAATTTAATCAGAACAGCGCCATCTTAACATTTTTAAGTTAAATGTTTTGTTGAGCGTCGTACTATAAACTTTTTTCTACTCCAACAAAGATGGCTTACCTAGTAGCGTGCATATCAAATTTGAACGTGTATGTCTACTCGCCGGTAGATGGCGCTATACATACTGCTAAAAATTACTTTGATTTTTTGATTTAATGTAAAATAAACTGCTATTACAGTACTACAAACAGTAGACAACTTACAAAATATAACTTTTTCTATGAAGTTTACAATTACATAATATTCCAGGGCTATTTATGTTTAAGTTGAGAAGTATCGAAGTAATGTAAGTAATGCTCTTTTTATGAGTATATCAATATTTATATTTAATATTTTTTTTTTAATTATTATAAAAATATTCTTTAAAAATAATAGATAGTTATATCTATTATAAGTGGAGCCGCTCCAGACCAAGAAAAAGATGGTGGCTTGAACTAGACACCTTCAATAGAGCGTGGGTACAAATAGCTCAGGATCGAGATGACTGGAGGGATCGTGGGGTGGCCTTTGCCCAGCAGTGGGACATAAGCTCATCGTAATCGTAATTATATCTACCTAGTTAGAGAATAAATTTTAATTAACACCTACTTACGAAAAGTGGGCACCAATCTACACTTATTTAATTCAAATTAACCTCGTCTCATAATCCGCCGTCCCTTGTAGAGTGAATTACTCTGGTCACACTCAATTTCCCCTCGCGACATAATATTAATTAAAAGTCGTGTTGATCCCCAACACGCGGCCTCGAGTAGATACTGAACACTGTAATTTTATTCCAATACCTTATTTGAGCTCTGCTATCCATAGAGTAGCATTTATGTAGAGCGCGAGCAAGGAGGTTTAGCGAAGTAGGTACTATTATTAATTCCAAGAGCGCGAGTGAACGCTGCCGTTTTTACAATAAAGCTACCTTGTAGGCCCCCGCACGGTTTAGCGTAAAAGTTTACCTAGCAGGAGTTGTGAATAAAATTATGGCGAAACCTATTTGTAGAGAGCCAGAGGCTTATTTTACGATAGTTTAGGAATTTTATGAGCTGAAAACAGCAATCTTTAACTACTTTCATATTGATTAGTAAGGATAGCATTCTTAGTTTCTTAAGTTGAAGAAGCACAACACGTTATTTAATTTATTTTCAATGTAAATTTTTAATTCACGCACACATCAAATTTCCCTAAATGCAAAATAAAGATAGGTGAGAAATAAATAGAAACATGAGATAAGATCAGGCGGAAAATGATAAGAAACCAAGCAGGCTTGTTTCCCAATATCTCTGAAGACACCAACAGTCCCATTCATAACAGTTCAATAAACCCCAGATAGCTAAAATGGCCTTATTAAAATATCCTTTAAACTCTTTTTATTTTCAATTAAATTACATGGACAAGCTTACTTTACTTACAAGTTTTATAAAATGACATTTGGCTATGAATAAGGTGGTAACTATCAAAATATATTTTTCCTTCTTCAAATGTTCATACCAGCGACTTTTGTTCATACACTGATTCCGTATATCTCCCTTGCTCTAAGTACCATCAATAGGGGTGGTTTTTAAACTTTGCTTTTGCAAATGACGTTTGGGGGCTGACGAGTGTTAATTCTGTTTAAATTGTTATGCTGATTGATTTATTGTTAAACTTAAAAGTAATTTGAAATACATTTTACGGAAACAAAGGGGTACGTAGGTAGATACCAACATAATAGGAAATTATGAGAAAGTTATATAATTGTGATGTTTACCTAGTTGCGACTAACTAATTTAGTAAGATTATCAAAAAATATAAGCCAAGCAGAGTTTCTTGCTAATTCTTCTCTGTTAGGTCATGTTACGAATTGCTGTAAATTCAAATTAAAAAAATATATGTTTCTAAGTGTACCTACTGTATGTGCTTATTGAATAAACTTATTTTGTTTTTATTTTTATTTTGAATTGATACCAGGCAATATTTTTGACCCCCTGATGCAAAAAGAGGGGTTTTAAGTTTGACGTGTATATTTGTGTATCAGTGTCTGTCTCACACAAACGGATGAACCGATTTTTATTTTGTTTTTTTGTTTTTTTTATCATGTTTTGGTGACTTGTTCCACGGTATTTTTAAGTTTTATTCTTCATTTTAGCTGTTTAATTCTTCATGTTAGCTGTATAAAGATCTTCAGCTCTTTTCTTGTTGATGAAGGGACCTAAGCAACTTCTAGAGGTCATGGATCCGTTGGTATTCTGTCAAGCTGGGTAGGGATAGCGCGTACATGGACACGGGTAGTCGGTTACGCGTGTCATGGAACGCCCTTTCTGTACTTGCAGCTACGCGTACACTTTGAGGGACCCGTGCCACGCGAGCTGACTCGCGGCGCGATCCGTGGTCAGTCAGTTTCGGCTCATGTAGCGCTATGGATCGATTGACCTCGCGTTCAGGTCCCCGGCGGTCTACATTAAGGCGACGATAATGAAGAAGAAAACCATTTTTTGTTATATATGCCAAAAAAATCTACAAAAAATTACGAGAACAACTGTGTTTTTATTATTTTTTTATCTCTAAAACTGACCGAGATATCAAAGTGCAAAGTTAACATTTTCGGTCTAAGCCGCGGACCGAGCGCGATATCGTTGATGACGTCACGGATCCTGCCTCCGCGCGAGTGACTCGGGGATTCGAAGCATTTACCCCAATGTGCTCGTCGCGCGCGGAACTACTTTGTTTATTTTAAATAAGACACAATAAAAACAACTTGAGTCCATCTAATAAATACTGTGTCGTGCCTCAGTGTAAAAATACGGCCACAAAAAAACCCGAAAAGTTGTTTTTTTACGTTCCTAAGGATCCAAAAATCAGAATAAAATTGATAAATGCGATGTTAACGAAAACGATGTTGTTAAACGACAGTATATTGTTTTGAGGATCATGTCGATGTAATTATTCAAATACCATCTGAAATACTAACTAAGTAGTAGGTACTTAACCTTGCAATGTGAAACACTAACTAAGGACCTAGTAGGTAGACTAGGTGGGTACTTTGTTAATGCTAGTAAAATGCTTTTTAGGGTTCCGTACCCAAAGGGTAAAAAGGAAACCCTATTAGGTATTAAGACTTCGCTGTCCGTCTGTATGTCCGTCTATCTGTCACCAGGCTGTATCTCAAGAACCGCGATAGTTAGACAGTTGAAATTTTCACCGGTGATGTATTTCTGTTGCCACTTTTTTTGCCGTTTTTTTGCTCGATGGTAATAACGGCAACAGGTAGACCCTTGAAATATTCACAGAATATTTTGTTTTTATATTTAGGTACTTAAAAAAATAATTATTAAATTAAATTAAAATTAATTAAAGGGGGCTCCCCGATACATGTAGTAGGTATGTCGTATGTAGGGTACGCGACTCGCAGTTTATTGAACCATTTCAAGGTTAATGATCTCTTTATTTTTTATAAAACATTCTGCCACCATCAGACCGTGAACTATGGGAAGGTTGTTACATTGGTCTTTTTGAAATCCTTCTTCCATTTTAGTATAATTTATAATAATAACCAATAATTAACACAATATACTCAATCAATCAGCATTATTTTAAATTAATAAAAATAACCAGAGCGCACAAGAGCAAACAACTAGCAGCGAAATATACTACGGACGCCCGCTGCGCCGAGCGATGACGTCACGCGCTACTCGCGATCACTGACGAGATTTAAAAAACCCACGTAAACTTCCGACGCTTATAACTTCGGTAATATTGCACCGATCGATGTGAAATAAAAACTAGAATAATGTGTACGGTCTAGACTTTGATTCTACGTACGTATAATGTGATATTGTAACCTTGTTATCTTCTCCATTGTCAAACCTCCCTCTCGCTCGCACTCGCACGCATTCAATATTCTTTGAAGATATAAAATCACTGAATGTAGTTATGCAAAATAGCAAACCTTCACGGCCTAGAAAATAACAATTCAAAGGTTCTGCAATAATATCATTTTGATTCTATCACGTTTTCTTACCAAAAAAACTGGTACCAATGTGATCGTTTTTGGTGATAATTTTTTGGTAGGAAAACGTGTTGGGTTCAACATGATATTCTGAACCTTTGTAGGTATTGTTATTTTCTAGACCGTGAAGGTTTGCTATTTTGCATAACTACATTCAGTGATTTTATTTCTTCAAAAATGTTGAATAGTGCGAGAGAGAGGGAGGTTTGACATGTATCGTCGCCTCAACTGTACGCGTATCCAATGTACGCGTGGACAGCTTACCTCGACTACGCGTATACAGGAACGCGCTATCCGTACCCAGTTTCACATGACCCAGGCTAGCTCTAGTGTGGGGTCCACTGGTAATCTGTATTGTATAGTTTTTCTGGTAATCAAAATATTTGTATTTGTATTAATTTGTATTTTTATCAATAAGAACATGGTAGCATTGACTTGAAGGTGCCGCTTTACCTGGAATATGCATATAGGTGCTAAAATTAGGCTAACCTAATCTCAAACAAACATTTATTTATAGTTAGTTAACAAAAGTTTTTAAAGAACGAATTTACCTACCCTAAGAAAAAATATGGTTTTTAGATTAATAAGTTTTGACTAGGGTAAAGCCAGGATAGATGCCCCAGATTTTGAAAGAGCCTCGTAATTTGAAAACCATTAATTGCCAATTAATAACTCATATGAACATAGCTAGTTTAATGATTTTTTTTTATACATAATGATTGTTTCTGTTATCTAGCAATTACTGATTGAGTAGAAATTGTGTTTCTGTACAACCATTTCTTTTAGAATAGATGCTTACCTATATGGATAGGTGCCCCACCACTAAAAAGCCAAGGAGGATAGATGCCTGTGATGTAGGATACATGTCCTAGAGAATAAAATATGTAAAATATATTGTACTAATGTTTTATTTTTAATCCTTAAAAGGAAAATTATAAATGTAGGTAGAAATGTAGGCATGTTGAATGATTTCAAACAATTCAATAAGTTCAATTATTTACCTAAAAAAACAAAACTATATCTTAAATATGCGCAAGAAAATTTATTTTTCAAAACACGCTTTCAATGTCGGTTTATGGGTGCCATGAACATTAAAACCTGCCACTAAAGTTTTTCAAAGGCACCTGTCGATTGAAAATAGCAATAAAAAAATAACAGAACATACAAATCCTTCAAAAACTAGCTGAAATTATGTTTTAGGAGTATAGCAAACCCTGAGCAGATACCCTGAGGCCACCTATTCCGCGAATAAACGGGCAACTATTCTTTTCGAATTGTATACGTGCTACTTATTTAACTTTACAATTCTTTGTTCTTATTTTGGGAAGTTAGGATTTTTGAAAGCGTGGCATCTATCCCACTGCGGCATCTATCCTACATGGATTTTACCCTACTGATTTCTGCTAATGCGAAGTAAAAACGAAAAAAATTGAATAGGTTGGTAGGTTAGGTACCTACTCTAGAATCTTCGATAGAATTCAAGTTCAAACTATTTAATGCGGGAAATATCTTGAAACAAACTGTTTAAGTTATCAAACGATCCGAAAACCAGTCTACTTAGGCACCTTATCTTCAAAAACCATCTTCTCATCAGAGATCAAGGTTTTCTGGCTCAAAATTATACTTTGACAAACCTATTTTCACGGTAGACATGCGTTGAAGTCCTTACAAATATATGCTTAGCGTGTTGAAAAGATTTTATGGTGCTATTCTGAATCGTATATATGTGGGATAAGGGTGTAGAGGGTTTAGTGAGGGGTGGAGAAAGTTTGTGTTAAGTCCTAAGGCAAAACACTGATAGAAATCTTGTTAAGAGATGTCTTTTTCAGTGCCATTGTCTACAATTACTTGGTCTTTGTGGCTTCTGATGTGTCTGTCTCTTTCTAACTCATTGTGTAGTAGGCATCAGTTGCTGTCTCTTTCATCGCTTCTTTGGAAATCCAATTTGAAGATTTCCGCTTGTTGTGGTTTTCTTTTAATTTGTTTTTTTCTGAAAAGGAAATTGTCTTGTGATGTAGATAGCTTGCCTGCTTATTTATTTGTAAGAATCTTAGTACCTACGTATAGTTACACATACGTAGAACGTAGACAGTAGGTTTATAAGAACTTTTAATAGCAAATGGACTTTTATGGTTTTATTTTTATAAGGGCTTTAGCTGTGGCATTAGGTAGGCTATGTATCTATAACATTTTCTAATAGTACTTCTGATTTTTGAATTCACGTTTACCTGTGAACAAAATATTTTGTCTGGAATATACAAATGACTTCTCATTAAATGTTGAAAACTATCTCACAGCATCACGTAGCCCCAAACTAACCACAGCTTGTATTATGTGAATCACAGGTTACAAATAATTTTACTATACTTGATAGAACTATTTTCAAAATGACTACGGTCGATTCACCAATGTTCAGATAGCATAATGGACGACTCAACTACTTAACTTACCTAAGTTTGATCAAATATATACATACATAATATAATCTGAATCACGGAAACGGCTCCAACGATTTTCATGATATTTTGTATGCAGCGGGTTTCGGAGGCGATAAATCGATCTAGCTAGGTTTCATTTTTAGAAAACGTCGTTAAAACTCGGAGTGATGGTCTGTCGCATCCAAGTACTATTTAAAAAACATCCAGACCAAAGACAAATATTTGCAGAACATATAAATATTTATCTTACGGCGGGAATTGAACCCGCAACCTCCTTTACCCACTGCACCACAGAGGTCGCCATTACTCTTACAGCTAACGATTAATGTCTAGTGTATTGTCTAGAACTTGTTTTATATTTTTGGCAAAACAAAACTTTAAATTTAAGTTATGTGCATTAAAAAGAGGTGCTTAACAATGTATGTTGAGCTCAAAATAATGAAATTTTGTTATGAGATACCGTAAACTTTTAAGAAGTATACTATAATACTTACTATCCTATAATAGGGATTCTTACCACGCGAACAAAGACACGAACGGATACTAGTTTCTACATAATTTGATTACTTATTCGTCGTCCCTCAATATTCACGCACTAATACTTTGTATTTGCAAAACATTGTTCAACAAAGAATAATCAACTATAACGCAAAATAAACTTAATACTTTTGAATACATTGTCTACCTCGTACCTACCTATAGTTCCATAGAATAGTATTGGATTCCCAATTGTTCACTCTAACAAACATTTTTTTGCGGTTTATAAAAGCTATGAGTTTTATTGTATTAAAGTGATCTTTTATTCTCATTTTTATTATAAAAACTGGGTACTTATGCACGTGATATGTTGGTTTAATATATGATTGGTGAAATTATAGTCGTTGTTTGGTTGATATGGGAACAAATTGTAGGTTTAGATAGTCTGTAGAACTTAACTTATACGTTAATACTTACTTATTATTAGTGGTGAGAGAACACAGTTTTTTTTATGAACTTATTTTGCTTATTTTTATTTAACATAATCGCTTCGAAAAATAAGTCATAGAGACGGATATCCTATGATACATCTTGACTTGAAGTCATGCACATTATTCGATAAATCTCTATTTAGCAGAATATAGATTTGACTTTGTCATAAAAAGCGTTTTAATCTTTTATAGTGAAGAAAATAAATTGTGAAGATGCCATGGTTTTACCTAAATAGGTAGTTAGAGTCACTTAAATTCCCTAAATATCACCAATCTACACTAAGCGAGCCAGTTATTCTTCCAGATAAAAATACATATCCTTAGATTTCCATAAAAAAAGCAACAAAAAGGGGAAACTTTAGTTTTTCTCAAAAGAAAATCTTCTTTTGACATAAAGTGCTTACAAAATTAGGGTCCCGCAAACCCTTCCTTAGTGTGGTTTTTATCCTGCGTTTTATTACTTTTTTATTTCTTTTTAACGGCGTTGGGGTCAGATATTGATATTATTGTGATGTAGGGCTGCCGCGAGCGCTCTCCTCTCATAATGTAAAAAACACTTTGAGTCCTGAAAACACACTTGCTCTACTTCACTTGCTCTTGCTCCTGAAAACGCGCGTTGCTGCTCCTCGTGCATGGCTTGGAGCATCATGTGTGAAGCCGTAATAAGTAATACTAAAGGTCATAGTAGACAACTTCAACACAAATAAATAAAAGTTTATATTCACCGTTCTGTAAAAAAAAAAAATATGTAAAAGAATGCTTTAGTTTGCCCGAAGACAAAGATTTGATACTTATAGAAAGCTATAATAAATAAGACATCACAAATGGCATGTAGATAAATGTTTTTATACGATCGACAAATTTATTAAGTTCAATTTATTTACTATCTTTATATCTTTAGAATTGTTAGTTTTCATTTGGAAATTTATTAAGTACTTTTGTTTGTTAATTTAAAATTTAACCGCTGTAAGTATATTAACGATAATAATTATTGACATAATAATAGGAACCTAATCTAACATTTGCACGCTTCTGTAACGAAGTCGAAGATCGCATACTTACTTATACGATATACGCCTTCAAGATCTTTTCTGTACAATACACCATACTTTTATAAAAAAATGATTTGATTTAATATTATTGAAGATTCCTGATATATTATGACTTTCATAGCACAACTGACAGTTAGCAGCAACGCCGCCTCAAATGGTGAGGCGTGAGTTTGATTCCCGTCGCGGAAATAAAATATGCACGTCAAAGGAAAACCCTAGCGGAAAATTGTACTTTTGAATCAGAGCAATGTAAATACTAGGACTTAATTAAAGGGTTATTAAATCCCATGTGTCAACCCTAACTCGTTGAGAGCGGGGTCATCCGTCACTCGCAGCCCTACCAGGAATGCAATTGAAGATAACTTGCAGATAATATCCTTTTATTGAGATAACTGAATTCATTAGAGAGTGTTGATGTGCCTGAAAAATACGAAGTAATGCTGTTTTCTTGTTTTCTTAATTACATCATTATTGCAGTAAAAGATTTGTCAACAGTCTCAACTCGAGGTACCTCGCTACGTACCTTTATTAGATAGATAGATAGATAGATAAACTCTTTATTGTAACATCAGAAGAAATAAACAGTATTCAGGATTATCTACAATTTAAAAATACAATTAGTATTCCTTATGATAAGTTCTTTATAATATAGATTATTTTTATAGCCTTTTCTATTATTTCGTAATTCTTTATGTGTGTACTATTGGACCACCTTATCGTTTAAAGCGATCTCTCCCATGCAACCATTGGATGGAGAGAATCTTTCAAAACAAACAGGAACGGCGGTGTGTTCGATATCACCTCTAAGAATAAGAGGGGTATACACCCTCATATTCTTAGTGGTCATCTCTATGAAGGGTATAGAATTTTCGAGATGCCAAGTTTTTGATATGAAAGCTCCTAACGCCAGAACGAGTCAATCTCTCCATAGTTTTCCGCAGCTTAGCTCCTCACATATTGACCATGTTTTACCTGTGGAGACTGACTAGGCTGAGAGGATGGTACAGTTGCTATAAGCCTACTCCATCTCACCATGTCCCAGACTCCACAGAGTACCTAACAGTAAATAAAAGTTACCACTTGACGCGAATAAATACCTACCTAGATTAAATGTAAAGACCTGAATATGTAAGTTGTCTCTCTCCTTACTTAGTCTTATTTACTTGATAATACGGGACATACAAGTAACAAATTGTTATCATTTATCAAACTTTGGATAATGATGTCTAGTTAGGTTATCGATTGTAATAATGGTGTTCCCTGGCCCTGGAAAACCTAGATCAGTTTTCCATAAAAAGGCAGCTTAAGTGAAAATAATAAATAAGCGGTACAACTTAAAAAAATATGTAGGTTTTAAAACTATGTACTACATCTGGTAAACTAGTCACAATTTCATTTGCAAGATCTTTTTCCGTCAGTTAATTTAATTACCTAAGTATATACTAGTTTATATCACTGAAGGATACTGTAATTTACTGTCAGTGAAATAATTTTCAAAATCGCTTCAGTGCCTAGTTTCTGAGATTACCCTCTACAACCATACAAAAAAACAGTAAAAACAATATTATTTGGTAAGTAGGCCTTATTGTCCTGTAGCTAATTATTTTTGCGGCAAAATCGAATGGCGTAAAAAAATTGAATCATCAAAATTCCTCTGAAATATATGACAATCACTTAAAATTCTAGTCATGGCCAAACGTAAGTACTCGAGGTATCGACGTAACTAAAAGCTATTAAGTTCTTTAGAAACATCTTAAAATTCTTTATACAAGTAGGTATTTGCCTAAGTAGAAACCATTATAGTATTACATTGGAATTTGTGGGACGCATACCAATTTTAGTACAAAATAATACTTTATACTTTCGCTTTTATTTTGTTTAGCATAGAGTTCAAACTGAGATATTCTGTGAGGATAAACTTTGTATTAAAAACGTGCTTCCAAATAATGGTAATTTAAGATGAAGAATAAATAACAGTGCTAACGGACAATAGTGTCACTGCAGTGCATTGAAGGAGCCTTAAGGTTTAATATGTTCTTTAGCATAATCATTTTAGAGAAGGGTTACAAATATTACAAACTACCTACTAAGTACTCCTACTACTCACTCCATTTCTATCCTTTGATGTATAGACGTAAGAAATTGAAACAAAGAAATTTTAAAGAAGGAAGAATGCAAGGGCTGCCGTTAAAAGGCCTCACATAGGTACCTTCCATTTTCTTTAATCTTGTCTAGGCTGATCCAATTTGCATAACGCAACCTGTTCTAATTCTACAGGATCAACACTATCAACAACCTAAAAGGCTCCACTGCTGAACCTTGGTCTCCCCTAAGGATTTCCACGAAGGTTGTTCTAGAGCTCTCTCCATCCACAGATTACCAGCAATCTTAAAGTGGTCGTCGGCCCATCTGGTTGGGGATCTCCCTATACTTCATCTTCCAGATCATGGTCGCCATTCGAAAACCTTTATTTCCTAACGGTTTCGGTTCTACGGGCTATTTCGTAAATAAAATTACTTATTTTATATATTTTATTTTTAATACAGATCTTGGTAATATTAGTGGGATGGAGTTTTGTTATAGTGCAGTATTGGGAGTGATACAATAGACCTCCAAGTAAAGTAACCAAACATTTCGTCCGTCTGTCCGGCTCTCAAACAGCGAATGTAAACATATTGAGTATTTAGGCGGCCAAGCCTGCTCTGATCATGTTACCTGCACGGTACAAATGAGCACACCACTCCATCAACTTAATAACCGATTATTTTCTATTAAAAATTAATTTAATATCAAATTTTGACCTTCCTACTCGTATGAGATAGAGGCCAAATCTGATGTCTGAGTTTTTAAGCCGCACGAAGGCTTGACATCTAAAAAAAACCGGGTAAGAGCTCACATCTAAATACTACTAAACAGTCACCCATCCAAGTAGTGACCGGGCGACGTGTTGCTTAACCAAGAAGGTCTGCTAAGAAGTTAGCCACGCCACTAGGGCTTCTATATTATTATATACACAGAACAATTAACTCACCGTGTATAACTAGTTTACACAATATTTTATCAACAGTTACCAACTTATTACCCTTAGTTTCATTCCAGAGTATTTTAAGCACTGTGTCCTAACCATGTCCCAGGCAGTATAGAGCGTCCTGTTTAGCGAGTTGAAGTTTGTTAATAATTATAACGAAGAAAACTTGAAGTTTATTAATAATTATTGCAAGAAGCCTTAGACGACAAAATTGTACAACATGAATTTTTTGATTTGGTACCTATTAGAAATTGGGTTTATTTCGCACTTATTATACTTATCTACACTAATATTATAAAGAGGAAAAATTTGTATTTTTGTGTGTCTATGTTTGTAATGAATAAACTCAAAAACTACAGTGACGTTCACCCTGAGTAACAAAGACTATTTATTGCTAGAAAAGATTAGGGATCATTACTAAAACTTAAGTAAAGTAACCCAAGGTGTAAAAAAGTGCCCTAACCCGTGCGAAGCCGGGACGGGCCGCTAGTTTTGTATAAAATCCCGGAATATAAAAAAAGGGTCATATATTTATATAATTATAAATATATTTTTATCTGATCATTGACATTGTCATTGACTGACTAAATCTTTTGTAATCTAGTGTTTTTACTTTTTTATGTGTTACCTATGCGTTACTATGTGTTATGTAGTGTTTTACCTTTTTTATAAATTTATTATTGACTATGCCCCTTTACAGCAGCTTCATTTATGACTATGATAGGTACATGTATACCGTGTACCTCAAAACTTTAAAAAAATAATGGATATCAACTATTGGCTTGTCTGTCTTATGGCCATGATATAAGTAGTTATTTTCTTTGGTGTAAGTTCTTTGTTGTATAACTAATTTTAAAAATAGACATAACCAAGTATACCTTATGTTCTTTATGGTGAAATAAATTAGTATGAGTAAGTTAAAAGTTGACTTGAATATCAATTTAAGTGAACTATTAACAATATTTTACTCCGATTACGTCTTTCGATATTTGTCTTCTTGTTTACTTACTTTGAACCTACTTGTAAACAAGAAACTTTAGTGAAATGGGCATTTAATTAATTAAGCCTGGGATTGACTTGACAGATTGTAAGTAGAGCAATACGTACTCGATATCTAGCCGCTAGCGCTGCATCATGTGACACTTGAGCTCAAGTGTCAGTTGGACGTTCAGAACTACCCCTATAGAGACGACACAGAGTGACATTGATTACTTAGTGGCAAATGTTTTCTATGTATGATGTGTATGAATTTACAAAAAAATAATATATGTATGTGTAGTATATCAATCATGTCGTTCCCATAACACAAGCTCTGCTTAGTTTGGGGCAACATGATGCTGTGTGATAGTGTCCAGCATTATTTATTTATTTATTTATAAATTAAACCTTATGACATAGAGTCACAGTAATTATCACAAACAATTAAGTCTTGCAGTTTTGCTTTAAAAGTGTTTTACGAGGTAGTAGATAACAAACACGGTTTTTTCATAGATTATTTGTTATCTAAATTCTCTACATAACTCCATTCCAGTAGTGTTACTACTGGAATGGAGTTATGTACGTATAATATCGATGATCAGTTCCTTGAGTGCGAAAACACACCTTACTACAAAGTTTGCGTTAACGATATTGTATGAAAATAGAGCAGCGCCCCTTGCGGGAAGCTTGTAAAACGCTGACATTCCCATACAAAAATATTGTAGTAACGTATGTTTTTTGCACTCAACTCAAGCGACTGACCGCGCATTTTCACTAATCACTCAGTGTTCGATGAGTCACTATAAAATTGACACACAAAACGATGTAAACAAATTCAAGTTTGATCGGACAACATGTCAACAGACTTAGTCCTAAAACATAGTTTTGTGTAGTGGAGATGTAGAAAATGGAAACAAGTTTATAAAAACAACTAACGAATACATAACATTATGTTTAGCAAACCTAAACATAAAAACTAAGACAAAAACGCTAGCTTATATCAGTCCACTACTGAATGAATACTTTCCCTAATAAGAACGGCGATATACCCACTCTGTGCATGTGGATTTAGGAACGCAGGGCATAGCTTCTTGCACCACCGAGACGCTGCTGCCTCATGGTGGCTAGGGGATGTAGCTGTGTTTGTTAGTTTTTAGGTGCATCACGGGCAGGTGAGGTTGTCTTGGGTTCCAAATATGGAGGTTTGAACCCTAGCCATAGGCTATTTTTTTTTTAAAGAGGTATATGTAGGTATTGGGTGCTGCCGCGCTACTGCAGCGTATCAGGGATGTGCGCTGAGGCGCGAGTGGATGATTTCCACGCCATCATGCGAAAGAGAGTCGTTTCCTAGATGAGGCGGGTGCGAGCCACCCCCAACAGCCTCCTGGCCACGGTGGCGGAGCGGGTGATTGGTCCGATCCTCAGCCACTGGACCAAAATGCATGTTGGTGACTTTCGATTCGATGCGTTGCGCCAAATAATTTCACGTCCCAGTTCTATCTGCCAATTTAATTTTATCTGTAATTGTAATCTTCGTTACTTTGTAATGCATTTTTATTTAATTTATTTTATGATTTTAATTAAATTACAATGAGTTATACCTTTTTGCAATTTCAGTACTGTTTGAAATGTTAATTAAACCACCTCTTTTCAATATATTTAAGACCATTTTCTGTTGTGGCAAATTAAAATATACTCTATTCTATTCTATTAAAATATTTTGTAATTTCAATTTATTTATTTTTTAATTCTGTACTTATAAGGGCTCCTGGCCTAAAATAAATGCTTTTTATTTATCATTTTTATAAAAGTTAGGTTATAATAACATAATCACTTTTCCGTGTGTGTGTATTGAATGTGTCTTTGAAGCGGGTTAATTGCGGGCAAACAGCGGAATTAAGTAAACCCACGATTATAATTGCGTCATTAGTTAGAATAACACTATGCGTGTTTCTGTGCCCACTCACAGGGTGCTCTCAGATAAAGTTTGTACCTATTTTGACATTCAATTCAAAACGGGGAGTATTATATTTGTCTGGAAGAAATAGCTTTTAGCGGTATTCCGCGTATTGTACAACTGCAGATTCGTTTTGTAGTTAAGTTACCTAAATATTAATTAATATTTGCATTTTTTTTGGTGTAAATTTAAGAGTTAGTATCTATTTATCTATAATTGACATTGAATTAGACAATTAACAGTATGTTTGTGAGATGTGATAGAAATGAAAATGTTTGCGAAACGCAACTTTTGGGTATATATGCGTTGCGAAAAATGACTATTAACAGAGATAAATCACTAGTAACATCAATATACATTGAGACATGGACCAAACGAGAGGTTGCTACCAGATTAGAAGTCAGTCACTGACTCTACTGTCTTTTTAAAAGACTGACAACCAATACAAAACCAATAGTCAATCAATTCAGTTATGTGGGTTACGTACATAGCTTTTTGAACACTCTGTATATAAATCACGTGTTTGCCTGTGTGCCGCATGTGTATGTGTGAGTGTATATAATATAATACGTTAAACAACGTAATGTAATTTCCAGTTTATGCTGAGATTAAATGTTTTTTCTTTGAGTGGCTGGAGTAGGTACTGACGACAAAAAAGACGAAGTGTAATTTATCGACCACAACTTCTGCTATATTCGCTATCTATCTATGCTATCTTAGCGTAGAGTCCAGCCAGCAACCATCCACGACACCAGCAGAGCGTCAAATAACTCAAATGTTTTAAAAATAATTTACTTAAGATAAATTGGTTTGATTCCTTAACTTTATTATGATTTAGATATATTGATACCTACTATGTTTACTTATTATACACAGAAGTAAAATTATTTGAAAATGCATTAATAATAATGGGTACAATAGGTGACCTTAATATCACCTAACCGATCACTTCCAGACAACTATTGGATGGAAAGAACTTTAGATTCACTTCTAAGAGAAAAACATCCCCTTTTATTACTGATGCCAAGTGCAGACTAAAAAAGCTACCTACGAGTCTACTGATTGCAGTATAGTAGAACCTAGCAGCGGCACAGGTCACGCTGCTGACCATCGGTGGTCATGGAATTTAGCTAAATTCCCTGACCGCGGATGGTCAGCAGCGTCGGCAGTGTGAGAAGTTCTTCCCTGCGATTTCCAACCCGCATACCCAGCGTGGAATTTATGAGCATATCCCCTTTTATTTGGGGAGGCTTATGTCTATTATATTTTGCATACCATACATCATCATCTCCTGCCCTTGTCCCACGCTAGGTTGATCAAATTCTTATAAGTTTTGCTAACCGTCCATAATTTTATAAAAAGCTGCAAGCATCCACAAACATTGCTCAAGCAGCCGTCCTTGATAGGTTGGCTACGTGCCGGTCCGGTGCTTGTTCTAATCTAAAGCAAACAGCGCAAGTAGCTGATCTCTGTTAGCTTAGCTTCTAGGACATCCCCGGTTTCCTAATTACTACATGACAGGTACATGACATTTGATGATATTTGATGATTACATGACATATTTTCCCAAAAATTTCGATTAAGATGGAAAGTTTTTGGGATATTATAAAATCATGGATTTTCCCTTTTGTTTTTTTTATAATACTGAAGATGGATCTAGCCTATGGCCCATCTGATACCCTTGTCCCTGCACGAGGATTCTATCCTGTCGTGTAACAACTATGAGTACATCATGGTACTTAACACCCAGATCAGGCCCGAGAATGCGACAGCAATAACGTCCCCTGCTACATCTGGGGTTGCCAGATACGGGCATAACATTTCCTGGACATTTTTGCGGTTACAAACGGAGTTTTAGAGTCGAAATCCAACTGCAAATGTTTGTTGTTGGACGGGTAATAGAAAAATATTACAAAATTAGTAGTTAATATGGTTATTATCTACCCTGAAAACTAAACTGATAAAAAAAAATCACACCTCTCTTTGGTTACATTAAATAATTTTTTATCAAAGAAAATCCAATTCAACTATTTTTTTATATTTATCACTAGATTTTTCCATTTTTAAAGTTTTTCTCCGTCACTGCTTTGCAAATTTGATAAAATTTCTGACCTGCAGTTCAGACTTGATCAAATCCATGGATATTCTGTTTCGCTCCTTAGTCCATAAGGCACAGGTCACACATATCGGGCAAGGACATGGCGCGGACATGGCGCGGACGTGGCACGGACGTGGCGAGGACATGGCACGGGCATGGCGCGGACATGGCTCGGACATGACGCAGAAATGACGTGACAGAGGCACAAGTGTAGTGCAGTCTGTTGTCCGGTATCGATGTATCAGCATGTCATCCTCAGAAGACGAAGATGCTCTTGCTCTCGTGCATACAATTAATTAATATACAGATCAGGGCCCGTACAACCCCGATTTCGAGTTAGTTGCTTCGAAAGTGAAACCCCTTCATTGGGTTATACAGTTGACGGAATTACCCTTTCGTTTGGCTATTCTCCTCATAACACAAGCGAAAGTGTAACCCGTTCCTTTTGGCTTTCAGTCGATAGGGTTACCCTCTTATGAGGTTAAACGAATGAATGGAGTTACCTCTTGATAGGTTTTTTTGAATGTTACACAATGGTTATCATTACTAATATTTATTAATTAATAATAATTTCGGATTGTCACAGTCACTGTCACTCTAAAACTCAAACTCAAAACTCAACTCAAAGCTCCACTCGAAACTCATTCTACAAATTCATCTGTAAATGGTTATATCTCTGGAACTACTCATCCTAGAATAGCTGTTAATTGCTCAAAAGATAGCTATCGACAAGATCTTTATTTTCAATGACATATGTCAAAATTGAATTTGCCATATCTCGAGAAGTACTCATCCTAGACTTGCCGTTACTAGCTCAAATGATAGCTACTAATAAAATCTTAATTTTCGATGACAGCTGTCAAACTAAAAACTGTCATCGAAAATTAAGATCTTAACAATAGCTATCATGTGAGCTAGTAACGGCAAGTCTAAGATAAGTAGTTCTCGAGATATAGTCGATTTAAATTTGACAGCTGTCATCGAAAATTAAGTTCATGTCAATAGCAATCATTTGAGCTAGTAAAGGCAAGTCTAAGATAAGTAGTTCCCGAGATATGGTCGATTTAAGTTTGACAGCTGTCATCGAAAATTAAGTTCATGTCAATAGCAATCATTTGAGCTAGTAAAAGCAAGTCTAAGATGAGTAGTTCTCGAGATATGGTCGATTTAAGTTTGACAGCTGTCATCGAAAATTAAGGTCTTGTCAATAGCTATCATTTGAGCTAGTAAAAGCAAGTCTAAGATGAGTAGTTCTCGAGATATGGTCGATTTAAGTTTGACAGCTGTCATCGAAAATTAAGTTCATGTCAATAGCAATCATTTGAGCTAGTAAAGGCAAGTCTAAGATAAGTAGGTCCCGAGATATGGTCGATTTAAGTTTGACAGCTGTCATCGAAAATTAAGTTCATGTCAATAGCAATCATTTGAACTAGTAAAAGCAAGTCTAGGATGAGTAGTTCTCGAGATATGGTCGATTTAAGTTTGACAGCTGTCATCGAAAATTAAGGTCTTGTCAATAGCAATAATTTGAGCTAGTAAAGGCAAGTCTAAGATAAGTAGTTCCCGAGATATGGTCGATTTAAGTTTGACAGCTGTCATCGAAAATTAAGTTCATGTCAATAACAATCATTTGAACTAGTAAAAGCAAGTCTAGGATGAGTAGTTCTCGAGATATGGTCGATTTAAGTTTGACAGCTGTCATCGAAAATTAAGGTCTTGTCAATAGCTATCATTTGAGCTAGTAAAGGCAAGTCTAAGATAAGTAGTTCTCGAGATATGGTCGATTTAAGTTTGACAGCTGTCATCGAAAATTAAGGTCTTGTCAATAGCTATCATTTGAGCTAGTAAATGCAAGTCTAAGATAAGTAGTTCTCGAGATATGGTCGATTTAGGTTTGACAGCTGTTATTGAAAATTTATTCCAATTTTATTATAATATAATTATTATTGCGTAAAATAAACAATTAGTAGTTTGTATTTCCGCCCTTAATGCTTAGAACACAATTACCGCAATTAATTTTCATCTTTTGACCGATTTTTTTTTCTCCTTTATCTCCTATAACCCACGTATAACCCGTGTTAAAATGATAAAAAGGGTAACCCTAAGGAATGGGTTTTGGAATAATACCAAAACCCAATACTATTGATAACCCTCATGATCAGGTAACCTAATCAAAACGGTTTTGAATGGTTTAGACCCATCAAATAATAGTGTAACACATACGGAGAGGGTTAACTAAGCTTTTGAAATTACTAAATTACTAAGCTTTTGAAAAAACCCTGCCGAAAACCTCTTCATCGGGTTACCAAATCGGGCCCTGATACAGATGAAGAAAATACGCGCAAACGAATTTGCACAAGGATCAGCTAGTATTACCATGGGTATTACATAAAAAAATCTTAGTACTGGTTTAATCACTTTCCGATTTCCAGCCACAATTTATTTTGAACATTTCAGTTACAATAATTGGAACGACAATGATCATAAAGCGTTGCATATTTTACAATCAATTCACAAAATTCAATATTAAATTCGATATCGTCATTCGTCACGCATTTTTACATCACTAACAGACGTATGTCGCAAGCAAGTACATACTACGAACTGGCGGCCATCTGACGCTCATCTGGCGGCGATCGGGCGCGGGCGCCGAAAAGGCGCGTCATACGTCCGAGCAACGACATACTATGTGCCCTAAATTGTGCTTTATTTCCATGCATTTTGTATGAAATTTGAATGGAATAGGAAACCACCTGTGCCATGTCCGTGTCATGTCCGTGCCCGATGAATGTGACTAGCGTCGGGCGCAGACATGGCACTGGCGGTTTCTTATTCCATTCAAATTTCATACAAAATGCATGGAAATAAAGTATAATTTAGGACACACGGTATGTCGTTGATCGGACGTGGTTATGACGCGAAGTCGTCGAGCTAAATTGTGCTTTATTTCCGTGCATTTTGTATTAAACTTGAATGGAATAGGAAAGCGCCCGCGCCATGCCCGCGCCAGGTCAGATAGGTGAGGCCTGTGCCTAAATTATATAACAAACTAAAAATTATTTCGCAGAATGCGTTGTTTGTTGGAATTGACGTAACTTTGTGGAATAAAACTAGTGATCATGAATTTCGGGACGGTAAAGTTTAATTACTGGACACGGGACCACACGATAAATTCCGAGACTTTTCCGGAATTTTGGGCCATCTGGCAATCCTAGCTACATCCCCTGGCCACAGGCGGGCATCAGCCTCAGCGCCGCGGCAGTACGCGAAGCATACACTACGATCTCCAACTCGCATGCCCATTGTAGGGATTATGGGCAAATTCTCCTTCTTATTAGGAGGCCTAAGTCCAGCAGTGGTCTAAACATAAGCTGCTTTTACATTGTTGTTGTTGATTTTGATCATGCAAACATTAGTTGGAATCGAACCCGTAACTTCTTGCGCCTTACCCAAATATATCCCCGTTGCACATATACGTGGTTGCCATCGTTTTTACTAAATAGGCTTCTATTTTTATGACAAAGCTGGATCTTTTACAGTCACCTTCAGCCAGGTTTGCCTCTAGTATAATAGCAAATTCATTTTATTTGTTACTAGGTTCCACCCGGACCATCGCTCACCCGGATAAAAGCTCCGTATTGTTTTTGGCACCTTTATAACATTAATAGGAGGTTAGGATTTTATTTTTCTTATGAGCTTGTGGCTACTTTGGCGAATTTTTCAGACGGACAGTTTTATTTTACTTCAGTCTAGAAACTCAGAGTTTATACTTGGCCAAGAGTTACAAGGGCGTGGCTCAATGGCGCTTAGTAGGCGCGTCTAATTATATCCAGCAGTGGACTGCTGTAAGTTGTTATTGATGATGACGATGATAAACTTCAAAAAATATTAGTTCCTAACAAAACGCTCCTATCAAACAAAACCGAAATCGCGTCTCAAAAAGGGTAGCTTTTTACTAAACTAACTCACAAAAATCAACAGTTAAAAAGCCAGAATAGAACCAAAAAATGTCAAGTGTACAAATACCGTCGCATTGTAGCCAATAAGTGATCAAATATTGTGACACTGCGCAAGCGCAGTGTGCCGTGACCGCTCGCCGTCTCTCTCTGGCACGCGGCGTTGGAGCGAGGCGGCCGTGGACACCGCACTGCCACAAAGCGACCGACTAACAAAATACTATCACGGTGGTATTGCAGGGACGGAGCCAGGGCACCTAGTCCAGAGACATTGAAAGCCCTCCCTGGAGCGTTAGGTGCAAAACATTTGCCTTTGGGGGCCTAAAAACTCAGCCACCAGAGTTGTTCACTAGCGAACCATTAACAAGAGGGGATCTTCTTGTTAATGGTTCGCTAGTCAGTTTTGTCACTTGTCTCAGTAAAAAATACAATATTTCTCTATTATATATTTTGTACTCGTAGATTGAATTACTGTTGTATACCTGTGTCGAAATAAATGTTTTTCTATTCTATTCTACTTTCAATCATAATAATATGTATACAAACTACAAAGAAAATATTTAGGTACCTAAATATATAGCGACTTTTATATTAAATATTTAGAGGAGATAGAAATGAGAATATAATTGCAATGCAAGATGCTCGATAATAAAGTCAATCAAGTCATCTTTGTGAAAATGTGCTCTGCTTTACGAGTCATTAATGAAAGGCTAACCATCAAAGAAAGGTTTACAGGCAGATAGGGTTTTTGATTTATGAGAGCTATGTCGGCTACGCTAGTCCTTATAAGGATTTCTTCATTGTAAATTCTATCACATAGGAAGACTTCGAACCACCCATAGAAACCATTAGAACTCTCCATAGGACATTTTGCGACTTTGAGCTTGAATATGCCAATAGTTAGCGACAGAGTTAGATTGTAATTATAACATTAGCTAACCACAAGTCATTTCGTCCCTAAAATAGTTGATTTTAGAGATAAAGAGACATCTTTATCTCAAAGCCAGTAGAACCGGCGATAACCGTTGAGGAATAAAGGTTCTCGAATAGCGAGCGCGACCTGGAAGACGAAGTGTAGGGAGACTTCCCACCAGATGTAATGGTTCCCACCAGATGCATCATCAAGATTGCTGGTAATGGGTGGATGGAATGGGCTTAAGACCGTTTTTCGTGGAAATCCTAGCTGGAGACCTATGTTCAGCAGTGGTGTATGTGCATCTTCTAGGTATAGGTTGTTGATACTGATAATATAATTATTTTGTCAATTATAATTTTAATTAGATACTGTAAATTTTACGATTACTGAACATCTTTCAGATTCGACCACACTGTCAGAAAAAATTCATGTTAGTTTCAGTCCAGACCACTCCAGTTCAGACAGCTCAGTCCGTCCAGTGGACAGTTTGTGTAGTCTGAGGGCTGCGTGAGCGCACCGCACTCGGTGCCTTCTGTACTCGCCGACGCAAAGTACAGCCCTAAACACTAAGCTGGTATCTATAGACTGATTTGAATGCGTAAATTAAACAAAATATGATTAAATAGTCTGGCACAAACTTATGTTACTGCTGCTGGCCTCGGTAATTAGGCTACGCACCATGGCCATCCTGCAGCAGGTACGGCGGTATGCTATTTAGCGCTCAAGGCTTAATACTACCACGTGATATAAGAAAATTATGATGTGGATGTGTGTAGGTATATCATTGACGTACTATAAGTAAAATCTCTTTGGTGTATATTGATGTGGATCTCAAACGTAGTTAAGGATGCCCTTCGGCCAGGTGGAGTGACGCTCTGCGAAAGGCTGGTAGAAGCTAGATACGTCGAGCTGAGGACAGCACGAGCAACGGCACTCATTAGGAAGTCCTATGTCCAGCAGTGGACTGCTTTAGACTAACTAATGTTTTTATCCCCCATTTCCTTCCTAGGAGCCGCCAAGCAGTTTCTTGCCAATTCTTATCTGTTTGGTCGCGTTACGAATATGGGTAAATTAAAAAAATACTTTTCAAAGTGTTCATTATGGTTAACCTTCTGAATAAATAGGTTTTGAATTTTATCAGTTATGTCAGTTCCTTTAACCACAAGCAACACTTTGGGGCTTTATGATATTGTGTGAAAAATGTCCAGGATTATTATGTTGGTGTTCATGATAACTCAGGTATAGAGGGAAGTATATGTCGTGTCAATGAAATGTTGATCTTCATAGGAGCTTGTGGCCAACTCTGGTATGGCAGTTTTTAGCATTGTCGCAGTTACTCATTGTTTCCACAAAAACACCAGCATATTCAGTCTACTACTGGACATATGACTTCCCTATAATAGTGGTGAAGTGGATATGCCCAGAAACTCCACGCTGGGATGCGGGTTTGGGACCGCAGGGCACACCTTCTCGTACCGCCGACGCTGCCCATCGGTGGCCAGAGGATTTAGCCGTGCTAGTGTTAGACTGCGCTATGCCGCAATCAGCCGGCCGCCAGAGCCCCGTTTGTTGTTCAGCAGGGTGCACGGACAGATGAGGTTGACTTGGGCTCCAAAGGTGGAAACCCTTACACCTTACACCAACTTAGTACTCATTCTTTCTCTTTTGATTTTATTACTCAACATTTTATTCTCAAACAGCTGGATTAAGATTCACATACAGTTACCCACTGCTGAGAAAACAACAAGAAAACCACGTTCTAAATAACTCGGACACAATACATTACTGAAACACGCCCTTAAGTATTGGAACAATAACTTGAACAATTGAAAAATTGAAATTGAATTGAGTGGAACCCCCCATTCTTACAGGCGGGTAAACATCGCCACACGAGCCCTGTTGACTCATTGTGATTCAAGCTCTCAATGGTACTTGCTAATTGTTTTTATTGTTTTCTTTATGCATGGAGTGTACTAGTAATTGTTATTGAATTACATGCTTCAGATATTTGATATGTACTGTGAAACAGTAGGAAAAACCATTAAGAATTACAATAAAATCATTCAAGTGTAATGTCTTTTTGTATGAAGTAGGTCCTAGGAAACATACTTATTTTCAAAAATAGCTTATTTCTTAGCTTGTTTTTTTCTAAATAGCTACAACGTAAGAGTTTAGGTTGAGGTAGAAATTTAACTTTTTATGTTAAATAATCTATTTATCTATATGCAAAATGGGGTTACAGAGTAGCTACTCCTAGGCGCTCTTATATGAGCGTGAAGTCTAAACAAAAAGATATATTATATCGGTACATAATTAAAATATACAGTAACGTAACATTCCAGTTTATCCTCTGTTCTTCAATTACTTACCACTACTAACCAGAAAATAATTGTAGGTAGGTACAACAATTTAGCTTATTATTGTTTAACGGGTCTACCTCGCGTTTAACAATAATAAAAATGTACCAATAATATTCGTGAAAGTTTAGAAATAATTTAGTTTACTATAAAGAACACTAAGGGCGGGGCTTCACTAAACTAAAATTGGTGGTACAACAACGGGTGTGGTCGCAACGCAGTGGGACATTGATTGCAGAGCTCAATACAACAAACGAATTTTTAATAGCTATATTTTTCTGTTCATTTCTGCCATGCTATTTATTGATTACTAGATATGTAACGTTATATTTTATGAAACAAAAACTTTATTCCCAACGATGGTAAGTTCTACAAGGTATAAGTATCTAATGTATGACTGCCCATTGGTAGGTACACTAACGAATTGTGTGGAAGAGATCGCTTATAAGCTTTAAGATTGTACCTTTTACTTTGTTGTTTTTGTTTTATTATATTTTGGTATACAATAACGAATTTTCATTCATTGAGCTCAACTTCAAACTCCGAAAATGATCATTAAATTTACACTTAAGCAGCCTTATTCTGTGCCTTGTTTTATTGCTTACTGCACGACGTCATTTTTCTGGAGTAATAAATAAAAAAATAACTGTTTACTTAACCTGTTGTGCAACTACCACCACACAACCACATGGTTGCAACGTATCAATTAAGGTTTCATTAATGTAAATTGATTTTATCCACAAGATCGCTTTAAATAAGCAAAACACTCTGTCAGCAAACTTAACATTTCAATAACAATAAAAAACAACATTTTTGTTCACTTAAACCAATCGACCACAAAAGTTTATATTTCATAGATATTTGAATTTGTGTTTAAATACTGAGAAATAAAGTTCAAAATACATCTGCTGTCTAAGTTGCAATGAAAAAATGAATTGATCCGCGATCATTGAACAGTGGGTAATTGATACTCCTTGAATGGTTTCGAATAACAAAACGACCAAGTTAACTAGACCCTCACCATCCCTTTATAAACACAGATTCTATGAAAACTATCGAACACATTACAACGGCGGGGGTCATGAAAAATAAGTTTTGGGTTTTACCTGCTTTTCATTGAATTCTATTGATTTCATTGAATAATTTTTTGTACAATTAAAATCAAATTGTGGTTAAATGCCCACATCTGGGCGTTTTAAGTATTGGATGACAGTATCTTTGTTCGAAATACAAATAAATCAACTCTTTTCTTTTTTATGAAGAAACGACGAGTACCAGAGATCTTGTCTATAATATCTGTTATCAAGGAAATCGATTCTATGGTGGAGGTACCCAAAGAAAGTGTTTTTGCAAGTGAATAAATAGTGAAATCGTTTAAATGCCTTTTATTCAACTCTTTCCGCTTGCCAGAGGATATAGTGACAATAAAAAATGATTTTATGATCTCGTTGGCGAACCAGCTGGCTGAGACGCAAGTGGTGCGGATTCGATTCCCTCTGCTGGACCAATGTGAACTGTAGATATTTGTTCTGGATTGGCTATTGCAGTACCGTGGTGCACCTAGGTACTCTTAGTTCCTTACTCCCAAGGGATCAAAGCTTACTGTGGGTGTGTTATGATTTTTGCACCTTATCTTCATTTTGATAATTCTGTGAAGCCATTAATAAAATCTCTCGCTCTCGTAAGTTGAACAATTACCCACGTGTTCGAACATTGAAATGAAGAAGTCCCAACAAAAAACCTTTTTATCCCAAAATCGGATACAGAGCATCAAATAATAGTAACTGAATATTTTGACACTTCTAAATAAATCTATTGAAAATAAGGCTGTTTGCACAATTTGCAATTTTCCGTTTCACCGGGCACGTGTGGTTTCGCCTTAATAGGCTCGTCTCCTTACAGTGCCCGTTCGTTGCTCTGGCACATCTCTAAGGAACTAAACTTTAATTTAGCTACATTTTATAAAACGATTATTGAACAAAACAATGTTTTACACTACATAATATAATATTGTTTATCAAGAAGTTTGTTTGGTAAGTTACGTAGTTAGAAAAAAGTGAACCGATATTTATTACTAGTCAACATTGTTATCTCTATACTGAGGATTCCCTGTATTCGTGGGTAGCTAGTCTCTTCCCGGGATAGTTAAGTAGGTATTATGATAAAAAGACGACAAAGAGAGATAGGTACTTACATAACATGAATGGATCACAAAACATTAAAATAGTAATATATTACACTACATCTTTGTTAAGTTAAAGCCCTAATTTTGAATGAAAGTATGTAAATTGGTCAAAAACAATCTGGTATGGCAGATATTTGTGCATTTCTATGTTTGATAAGGTTCCATAGTTTTTGGTTCGATGACTAGATTGCAAGTAATTGGTGGATTGAGAGGGCTCAAGTTAGCTGTTTACACCAGCGCGCGGGTTGCAACCCAAATTCCGTTCATTTCACACAATGCTTTTACGCTTTCTCTTCATTACTTTATTTACTTAATCAATTCTTAATCAATATAATTAATGTAGCGAACAGTCACAAAATTTATTATATACGTGCGATCAAACCTGTACAAATAGACTGTGTGCAAACACTTAGCTGTCTAATAAATTTGCGATGCCTAAAAAAAGGGTAAATTTATTTTGAAAGGAGACGGCCCTCTTTCCATACCATTAATTGCTCTACAAACAAAAATGTATGCGTCACTATCACTTTTTGGATTTCTGGATGGGATTTTAATATTTCTTTAAAATCCCAATGGATTTTTTCCTATAGACATACATAACATAGAAAACACCTAGACCCGAGACAAATATCTGAACATTTGTCCCGCGGCGGTTTTTTAAGAGCGATATGCATTCCTTATTCAAGGTGACAGCCATGTGACAGAAAATGAACCTTTTTCCAAGAATGATCAAATCACTAAATCATTTTCATCCAACAGCGCATTAAAACCGAGTATTTCATAAATAATTAGCAAAACGTTATCCTAAATATAAAGGGTGTATTCTTCAAAAGAAAAAAAGAAGCATTTTTATAAAATGAAATAAATTAATATTGTATGTTTCGAAACGCAACAGCAAACCACGAGGAACGGATATGAATAAGTTATTATTATTAAAAGAATATAAAATTCCCGCTAGTCCCCGGACTAGCGGGAATATATCATTAATCCCGATTAATGATATATAATATTACAACTACTTAAATAGGGGTGATTTTATGAAAAAAAATTTGTTCATCCTCGTAGGTTTTTCGTTATTCAAGCACAAAACTACTCTGGGTCAGGAATGGGCCACCTCCTTTCATAGAAAACTTTCAGATTCGAGGTAATGTCCCTTTAGAAGTCTCGACGTGTCATGACAAGAGTCGGAAGCTGTAGCTGTTTTTTGGCTTTGCGAATGTATTTAGTGCGCGTGAGTGGATTCCTGATTTGTTACTGTGCGTGTCGGGATGACGTCACTGGAGAGGGGAGCCTATTCGATAAATTAAATAAAATAACCCACATAACGAGAAAATTTTAAACCTATACTTATTGAAGATCACTTATTATATATATATTAGCGGCCCGTCCCGGCTTCGCACGGGTTAAGGCACTTTTTACACCTTTGGTTACGTTACTTAAGGTTTTAGTAAGGATCCGTAATCTTTTCTAGCAATAAATATAGCCTTTGTTACTCAAGGTGAATGTAGCTTTGCAATGGTGAAATAATTTTTGAAATAGTTTTTGAGTTTATTCATTACAAACATGCACACACACAAAAATACAAACTTCTCTTCCTCTTAATAATATTAGTGTAATATGATGTCTTTCTCTTTGTATAAGCAGCATTTCATTTAATTTCATTTATTTGTTATTATGTTGCCTGGAATAAATCTCTATGATTTATTCCAGGCCGCCTATTGTACCGTTTTAAAATGTCATTGCGTTTTTGATATGTGTTTCATGCAATTAAGTGTTCATACATTCATTCATTCATTTATTTATAGAAATTTTTCAATTTGTCCTTAGATTTGTCAATTAAAATTAAAACACAGAATAAGATCAAAATTTCTAAAGTACCTACAGCTATATGTACACGAGTAGAACGCGCCTTCGAAATCCCAGGATCTAAATTAAGCTACATCTAAGTAAATGGATCATGTTTGTTACCCCTTATTGCCAAAACTACTAAACGGATTGGTATCTATATACATTTTAAAAAATCAATTGCCTCCCCTTTTTGTTTTCAAAAACTTATGGTTAGAATTTCAATCGTATCGTTAATCGTTAATATGAACGTGAATTAGATATGTAACACTCACAGCTAAACTTATTTCCTACGTACGTTAATGTTTTGATTAATAGAAAACTTTCCCACACTATCCAACAGATTGTAATCTCACACCAAAAGCATCCACAAGAGTTTGTTTTTACAAGTTTTTACCAAAAGCAACAGAATAACAAGTGCTTATCACAATGGGTAATCCTGCCTACCTGCTTGGCTACTTGTTGCACGAATCCTTTATAATGTTGCCAGTTGGCAACTTTGCACAGATTATAAGATGAGATACAGATATATTGCGGTAACCCTGTCATTGTGTGACTTTTTAACCTATTTTACCATTTATGTATAGGAAAAAATATGCCTCTGTAACGCGCTCTGAATTTTTTCACCTAGTGTGGTGGGTTATTTCATCATCGCCTAAAAATAGCTAGGCTAAAGTTGGTTAGGAAAACCCAAGCTCTGCCGTAGTCTCTCTTGTGGAAAACTGATTAAGTTAAGAGGACTTACCTTGCCCGTAAAATCTGTTCACTCAAATATTCACGATTTTTGAGTGAAAAGTGAACATATGAATTGTTTGTTTCTTCCTCCTCTTCTGAACAGTTTGTGCTGAAATTTTGCAATTAAATGTAGTTTTAGACGAGCCATTCAGTTCTTACTCAATACAAACAACTAGGATAAATTAACATATTTTTAAAAAATTGCCTAGTGTGTAGACTTTGTGATTGTTCAGAGTTGGCCACTGCTAGTGACCAGAGCTACGGCCAGTATGGTCCACTAGCTCATTCTAAGAAGACGAAGGTTGTCTTCAAAGTCACACTCACACACAAAGCCAAACTCACACTTGTGCCTAGTTTATAAACATTCCCCGACCTAGGTACTAAGTGGATTAAAATATAAACTGAACAACGACATAGGTAATGAAATGTTCATGTAGGTTGCAATGTTTTTCACTCTAAGCAGTCAGATAATTGCCGAAAAAAGTAGCCTATTTAGCTCGCAAACGAAAACTATGAACATTTTCGTATTATGCAACTCGTACTAGGGTTTTTTTATTTTTTTTATTTAATATGGGCCAGCTCTTGACCTCGAGGCTTGCATAGGCAAGGATGAGGTCGACGATGGGCCGAGCTTTCCCAGAAGATTCCTATTGACTCTCTTTTTGAAGGGGTGCAGGTCACTGAGTAGAAATGACCTTTTGACGCTAAATAAATCACCTAGATTACCTACATGCAATCTGCAAATGCCCAAGCTAATCACATAACTGCTAAAATCTAAGGGCTTTACGTACAAAAATCTGTTTAAAGATAAACTATAAATAAATAAATAATGCTGGACACTATCACACCCCAAACTACGCAGAGCTTGTAGGTATGTATTAGGGGAACCACGTGACTGATAAACTACAAAGATATTTTTTTTGTAAATACATACTTATTATACATAGTAAACACCCAGACCCGAAACATATTTGCAGAAGGTACAAACATTTGTCTCGCGGCGGGAATCGAACACGCAATCTTCTGCGTACAGGCGGGTCTTCGACCACTGCGCCACAGAGGTCGTCACTATGCCATTTCTTACCGTTATTGTCATTTCTTACCGTTCGATATTGACAAACAGTGACATGGTTAAATTTAAGTCGCATTTATTAGTAAGAGTTTTAATCTAAAAATCTATTAGCCGGGTAGATCTGCGTTCTGAGTCTGGCATACCAAAGGTTAACTCCAAACAAGTACAATAAAGTGCACAAAGGCACCATTGTGACAATAGCGTGGGACATCCCCCGGGCCCACCTGGCAACCCCTTGCGTGGGAGAGAGGTACTCCATGATACTGTTCAAAGGTAAAAGTAGCATGCTTGAACAACTTATTGTAACAAACAAAGATGAAAGAATGCATCTCACTGCGCTTCTCAGTTGCATAAGTAGGTACGTAGCTTAGTTATATCCAAAAGGTTTTTTGATATAACTGAGCTACGTATCAAACGTATTCTACAAACTTTATTTTGGAGTTTGTAGGCTAACTAATATTCGATTTGTGAGCGACAATATCTTTACTTAGGTAATAAGTACCTATTACTTTTATATTACAATAGTAATTTTATAATACTATAGTATAATATACTATATATATAGTAATTTTATAATTACTTTTGTAATATAAATTGCCGATACATTTACACAATAGATTCCCTCATTTAACTCTTGTCTGCAAATCTACATTCGATTAACTGACAATTGCAATATTAAAATGTCATTTTATAACGCTTAAGTAAGCTTCTCCCTGCCATTTAAATGTGAATAAAAAGAGCTGACATTGACATCATATTACAACGCTATTTTCTATCTGAGGTATAAATAACTGTTATGAATAGGATGGTTAGGCTTTAGTATATAGTTTGTGGCTAATAATACAATTATATGTATTCTAACGTTAATTGATTATTCTTAATCTTTAAACGAGGAGTAGAAAAACCAATAGGCAAAGCTAGTGCAATACAGGCTAAAGGGGGAAGCGGGGGTTCGAGGTGAAGGGAGGAGGGTACTGAGGGTAGTTGTGTTTCGATTAATTCGCAATACTTGTGCCTCGCGCCCGTTTATTATTCACTGCCGCTGGGCTAGCTATTGTGGAGAGGGCTTCGGTAAATCTATGGAAAATAAAGTTTCTTTAATACTGTAATATTACTGCATATCCTACTAATATTATCGTCCTGTCTATATTCCTCTGCTCTATAACATTCGCTCGTGTTGGTAGCGAGTAAATTTATCAGTTTAATTCTATAAAGGTACCATTATCTTGATGATCCAATATCATTTTTCATCATGATTTATCATCAGCGTATAGCAGTCCACTACTTGACATAGACCTGCCCCAATAAGCGCTATGGCACCTAGTCCTCAGCTCGACATTCAGCTTGTACCAGCAGGCGACAGCAGATCGACACTCCACCTGGCCAGAGGGCGTCTTACCATGTAATCCTATATTGTATCGTAACCGATAACAACGAAACGTCGCAAATTTTACAGTTTTATAGAAACGGTACACATTATAGGAACCGGCTGTTCCACTACGTTTGCCAAGCCGCGGTCTCCTCTCAAAAACTCGTTTTACATTATTTGTTTCAATTAAAACAGTATTACAATATCTCGATGGTCACAAACTGAAAAGGTAAATTTTTCCAGTCTTCTTAAGATGTCGTACCTACTTTTGTATTCTATGACGTACGACTGCAGAATAAAGGCGGATACAGACGGCTGTAATGCAACATGCAATTTAATATGACTGGCAAATTCTTTCATTGCATGTTACTTTACAGCTGTCTGTACCTCCCCTAAGGATCTCCATGATTGGATGTTGGAAAAATGTATCCATAATAACTATGGGAAAAGTACTAAGCTACTCTAGCAAAAAGGTCGGTACCGGCAGTCGACACCCAGTTAAAATTTTAAAATGAGTCCGTCTCCACAGTGGTCGCTCGCACGCTGTCATCGCCACACTCGCGGTAATTATTTTTATTATTGACCCCTCTCTTCCCCTCCCCCAATCCTACCCGCTTCCTCCAACCGCTATTTGTTTAATATTTTTATTTTATTTATTATGTCTGGTAGTGGACAATGAAGCGGTTTGATTGGAATTTTATATTATCATTCCATATATTTTTAATTGTCTATGTTTATGTCAATTATTTTATAAATAAATTAAATATCTATACTATCGTCAAAGAGCTTGACTAAACTTTACTAATACTAGGTCGATGACTAGCATGTGAGAAATCTTTATGCACGTGTCTTTGTCATTACATTATTAAACAAATGGCATTCGGCTCAAATAAACGGTACCTATAAATAAATACCTATTTATAATGATTAATGTGAAGCACTCGTTCTGTGGCTAACCTCGCTTAAGCAACACTCCACCCAGTCACTACTTAGATGGGTGATCGTTTAGTGGCATTTAGATCTGAGCGCTTGGTCCCGGCTTTTTAAGTCGTAAGCCATATCGGAGGCATTTTGGCTGTCTAAAAACTCCGACATCAGAGTTGACCACTTGGATGGCATTGGAAAAAGAAGAAGAAGAAGGTGTAGGCAGAGTAAGGAGCAATAATAGGTAGGTAATTAAGAAATGGTCCAGAAATCAGAAATGACGGAACAGATACCGACTGGTACTGGCTGTTGAGTGTTTTATACTAAAATTATATTGCTGGATTTCATCATCATCTTCTATAGTAGTCCACTGCTGGACATAGGCCTCGCCCCAATGAGTACCATTGTACCCTGTCCTCAGCTATACTTACGAAAACCTCATTCTACCACATGGAATGACATATAAAAAGCTCACTGTCATCATTAACATTAACAAAGCCCGTAGCAGTCCACTGCTGGACAAAGGCCTATATCTATATCACATTTCTTTATTTCGAAAATCCTATCTTCTAACTTCAATTGAACTTATAAGTCTCCTCCTTCCGTCTATACGAGCCTTATTCTAATTCTCGATAAATTGAAATTGGAACTTTGAAATTTTACAATCCGAATTCCTCTTTCGACTGAAACTTGGTACAAAAGACTTTCTGTCTCTGTCTAACGCATTTCTTCAGTGATGCAGCTGTCTCGCTCCCACAGCGATTGTAATAGTGGAAGCTGTGAAGAAAGTATTGAATTATGGCGGGTTGATGATGTCGGTATGCAATTCGTTGCCAGTTTTGTTGTTTTGATTTTTTTATATCATTTTGTTTGAGAATGTACGATTGAATTGTGATAATTTTTGCTTCTAAATGAAGCGTGAGATTGTGTATTTACGGTGGAAATAAATGAGCTACGAATTTTAATATCGATTAAAATACTACATTTACTATGGGAGCGGCTCAGTGATAGGCATAGAAATACTTTCTTAAAACACTTTCAATCGTCGAAAATTATCTAGTTACGGATTTCATAATTTGTGTTGCCACATAATCGTAAGTAATCTGTAAGCACTTTCTTTCAACTTTATGGAATTGGAAAACTTAAGAATTAAAATGCTAGCTTTATAAAAGCAGTGGAAGTGCTGAGCAATTCTGGCAAGTCTGAGAGGAACTACTTTTCAAGACTTAATTAATTGTCTTCTTCTTCTTTGTGTGAACTAAGGGCCAACTCTGGCGTTGGAGTTTTTAGTCTGCCCAAAGGCCACCGACATGGTTTGACGACTGAAAAAGCATTCACATATTGTGTAATTTATTGTAGCTTACCTACTACAGTTTTAAAATATTATCTGCACGGCAATTTACTGCATGTTACCATCCAGAATCCGAAACAGCTTCCGCGGTGAGTTACTTGCAAACTTGTACAATTACCTACACTCGCCTTTTGTTCGCGCTGCTCTATCTGTCGCTGACTGTACCTACCTACGTTGGCTGGTCCATACGGCTCGATTTTAGTTGATAAACTGCTTATTTGAAAGTGATTTTTATATGAAATTGAAGCCTTTTTGTCAATTTTTACGATTTTTGTTGAAAAGTTCAAAGTGTGAAGTGTATTACTTACGTTCTATAATAGTAGATTGTTTTACAAGGGACTAAACCATCCCATTATATACGAGGTTGTTATACTCCCGAGCTAGGGCTTGCATTCGAATATTCGAATAATTCGAATATTATTTTTGTTCGAATATTCGAATACTGATATTTCAATATTCGAATATTCGATTTAAATTATTAACACCGAAATCGGAACTCAGATGTGCATGAAATGCCACTTAAGAGTTCGCGCGATATATCCATACAAGACTATACAAGTTTACGTCGTCGTTCGGGTAAACAACATGTCGAACGATTCGATCCAAACCCAATAACTTTTATCGGGTTCGGAACACGGTTCGGATACACTCGGAAGTGTCGCGTAGTGCATTCGCGTAGTTGACGAGACTATTCTGTCCATTCGTCGCTGTCGTTAACGTGAATGTATATTTTCATGATTTTGTTAAAATAACAACTAACCTAGATTTATAAGACTGTTTTTAGAGTGACATTACCGAGCCAGTCAAACGAACCCTTTGGTGCTGCTTTGTCCGTCCGTCCGTCCTTGGCGTGGTTTACTTCGGTGTACTTAAGAGATCACCTTGGTTAAGCAACTCTCCGCGTGGTCATTACTTGGATGGATGACTGTTTAGTGACATTTAGATTTGACCACTTCCGTGCTTCGGAAGGCACGTTAAGATGTTGGTCCCGGCTTTTCAGACGTTAAGCCATGTCTGAGGCCTTCGGGCAGCCTAAAATCTCCGACACTAGAGTTGGCTACTAGCTCATACGAAGAAGAAAATTTTAATTTGTGGTTGATTGTGCGTGTAAATCACCAATGTCTCGTTACGGTGACATACCTTTTTGTAATGTTTTTAAAATTAGTTCATGGAAAAAACGCGTTTAGGAATAAAATAAGTTGATATTTTAAACTTTTTTATGAAAATAACACTCAAAATAACCAAATAAGATGTGATTTTAATAAAAACATAGTGTTTTTCTATTATTCGAATAATATTCGAATAATTCGAATAGTACCCGAAAAAAAATCGAATATTCGAATATGAATATTTTCGAATATTTGCAAGCCCTATCCCGAGCGCAGCGAGGGAGGATGACAAGACCGAGTTATAATGGGTGGTTTTGGCCCGAGTAAAACACTCTACTTTTCACTTCGATTGCGAGAAAATAAAACAATTCAAAATTAGATAATTTTCAGAAATTTTATTAAAAATTAATCAACTTTCATAAAACATCACCAAGACGGTTCTATTTTCAAAAAAAAACATTGACGGAGCACCAAGAAGTCGAGTTTTTATGTAAGAGAACGAATGCTTTGTACGGGCTGATGATTTTAGACAAAAATTAAAAAGAAAAAATACTTTTTAGCCCGAGGTATTAAACTCGAGTTTTAGGCCCGCTAAGCTACACTATTATGATACACTTTTTGAGCAAGAGAAGTGAAAAGTATATTTAAATTCAACGACGATACTGTCAGTAGTCCAATACCAGATTAGCACATACAATAAATAAGATAATGAACATGAAAAAAAATGCGAGCCAAAACAATAGCGCCCTGCACACTTAAAGTTCGGACCGCGGGAAACAGCACGCGCCATTCCAACCCGCACTCCGAAACAGTACGTGTAGATGCGCGGCGCTGACAGTCCGATCTGGCATGTCGACGCGAAGGCAAATCTCACAGTTATAACTGCTCATCACGTCAGTGATCAGTCCCAGATGCGCGGTCCGATCTTTACGCGCCATTAGCACGACATTTTGATCCGCAGTCCAAGCCGTACAGATCGGACTGCGGTTTGGAACGCAGTCCCGTTACTCACTTGAACGCACACTGCTACGGAGCGGCGTAGATGTCGTAGCTGCCTCTACGAAACATTTTACATTTTTAAAGTTTTTTTTACATTAATGTTATTTTTTTAAAGTAATAGAATTCTTTTATTGTGAGGAGCTTATTCGGGGAATACTATTTCAGCCTTGAATCTGAACTCTGCTTCGATTTGAAGGGTGTCCTCGGTGAAATTACAGGCACATGAGGGTAACACCCGCGTTCATCTAGTTGATGGACGCAGGGCGTTGCATCGTATGGCACGTCCCAAAGACCTATGAAGCAATACTTTGTTATGGGTAATGGATACCGCTTAAAATCAAGTGGGCTATGTGCTCGTTACGTCTTCAATTATCATTAGAAATATTCAGAAACGTATTACGTCGTAATTGTAAGAAAAAATAAGTACAACTATATTACTCAATTCTAGTAGTAATAGAGATTTTAGGGGTAAAGTGTATGGCATCTTGTAAAATTTTAATGATCCAGCAATTTATTTTTAGTGACAAAATTTATAGAAAAAACGAATAACTAAAAATATATTTTCTTTAACAATGCACATTATAATATCTTCAGCACGCGTTCCACCAACATCTAAATAAAAATCACCATGCACAATAATCTTACAAAACATCAAACGTCACAGTACATTATAAACAGTACGTCAACTGTTCTAAATTCAAACGATCAGATTAGCTGGCACGTGACCCGTCCAAGATGGCGGACTTTTAACCCGTTTTTGAGTATTGTTTGGCGGTTTTTAGGGGATTAGGGTAACGTTGTGTGGATTGGAATTAAATTGCGTGGGAATGTTTATTTGTGTTTGCGTGGTAATAAATTGGTAATTGTTATTAAGTTTCTAAGTTGTATAAAGTGTTTTTACGCGCCATATAAAGTATGTAATACTAGTTTCCACCCGCGGCTTCCTTCTAGTAATACCCAGATTTATCCATAATCATTATCATCATTTATTTATATGGAAGGATATACGTCTTTTACTCAAAAGGCAGACAGCGCGTCGAAAACCCGAGTTACCGCAAGTTCAGTAATACTAAATGCGTGAGTGAAACGCTTCCGTGCTCCGAGTGTTAGCCGGGTCATACGCCTCCGTGATGGTACTTCGCTGCCTAGGTTTTGTACGCATAATGCCGTATTGTGTCTTCAAGGACTGCAAAAATAATTTTGAAAAACAAAAAAGTCACGATGGAATTACTTTTCACAAGTAAGTTTTGTTGTTTTTCATAATATTTGCCGAAAATATCTTGTGATCACGACTTGGAACACAAAACCTAAACATACTCGGTTGGAAGTGCCAGTGTTGCAAGTATGCGTCAAAATTATTTTAAAGTAATTTATATTAAGTTTTTTAAAATATTGTTGTAATTTTTTAAGTATACTAGTAACTGACTTAAACGTGAAAACCATTAAAATGCAAATGTTACTGTAAAATTATCACAAAATTATTTATAGAACCTTATCATTCATTTATTTATCATTTATTGTTATTTATCATTTTATTTATTGAGCCAGGACCATCTTTTCAGAGACTAATGATGAAAAAATTGGACATTAAGATGCAGGACCATCCCATGAAGAAATTACAGATGATCTTCAAGGCGTAAAGGATTCGGACTTAGAATCTATATTTGAATCTATATTTGATTTGACAATAACTTATAGAACATAAAATACTTATATCAATACGTAGAATCCAATTCCAACCATTTTATCTCTTAAGGCCTCACTTTCAGAATCCGAAAAAATAAATTTACATACATATTTCAAAGTGCCATCCAAAACTATGAAATTTACGAAAAAAAGTAATAGATCATATAATACCCTCGAGAGCAATGAATCCGGGTCACTCAAAGAATCCAAAAAATCTTGGAAAGTAAGAATGCTAGGTTAATGCAATAAATTGTATTTAATAGACAATTTAATACTCCTTAAATGAAAGTATTAAAACTTCTTAGTTATTGTAAAGTTATATCATAAAAAAATCAAATTTGAAAAGGGAACACTGTCGAAGATGGAACTACGAAATTACAGGATTTGTTTTTGCTTTTGTTTGTAATCTGTCATTTATGTTGGTACATAAACCAGATTGATAGTGCTCAATATTCATTATTCAAGCTGAAATCATGTCGCTTACACTTGAAGAATGCACCAGAATACTTACATTGGTGGAAACCGGCCGGAGTCAGCGCGATACAGCCAGGACTGTCGGTGTGTCGCTGTCAACAGTACAAAGAGTTCTCCGACGTTACGAAGAAACTGGTTCTAACCTACGCAGACCAGGAACGGGCAGAACTAGGTGTACCACAGCACGAGAAGACCGATACTTGGTGAACACCATGCTTCGAAATCGCTTTCTCACAGGAACTGAACTCACAAATCAGTTTCGACGCCTCGGAGGAAGTAACCCAAGTGCATGGACAGTAAGACGTCGGCTTGCTGAATCTAACTTAAAACCCCTTAGACCTGCAAACGGCCCTAAACTGGAGCGTGGCCATCGTATTTCAAGACTAAGATATGCCCAGAACCACGTAAATTGGAGTATTGAAGATTGGTCGAAAGTTATGTTCTCCGACGAATCAAAATTTATGCTCTACAAGCACGATGGAAGACACAGAGTGTATAGAAGACCAGGGGAAAGATTCAAGCAAGCATGCATCGAAGAAAAAGTAGCCTACGGTGGTGGGTCTGTACTTGTGTGGGCCGGAATTTCCTCTGAAAGTCGCACAGAGCTGGTGATCATAGAAAACGGCTCTTTAACTAGCGTAAGATATGTGGAAGAAATCCTCAACGAACACGTTGGTCCATTTATGGTCAATTTGGGTGAGGATGCTATATTTATGCATGACAATGCCCGACCTCATACAGGTAGGATTGTGAATGACTACCTTCAAGAGATGAACATTACTTGTATGGAGTGGCCAGCGCGCAGCCCGGATATCAACCCGATCGAGCATGCTTGGGACGAGCTAGGGAAATGCGTAAAACAACGAAACCCTCCCCCAATCACGCTTCCTGAGCTCAAAATTGCTCTCACAGAGGAATGGGAGAATATTCCCCAAAATCGTATAAGGAACTTGGTGTACAGCATGCCAAACCGCGTAAACGCAGTAATGGAAGCACGAGGAGGTAATACGAAGTATTGAAATTCAAGAAAATCGTCATAAAGTTCAAAAATTTCATGTTTCCTATTTTTGTTTTAAGGAGAGATCAGCAGTTTTTTTCTTTATGTAATTTTGTGTAAATAAAATGTATGGTGACTCATATTTTTTTAACTTTCATTTAAGGAGTATTAAATTGTCTATTAAATACAATTTATTGCATTAACCTAGCATTCTTACTTTCCGAGATTTTTTGGATTCTTTGAGTGACCCGGATTCATTGCTCTCGAGTGTACTTATATTATTACGTAGAATCCAATTTAATTCATGCACTTGTGATATTACTATTTTTAAACAAAAACTGACTTCTTAAATTTATCCAAAAAATTACCCTCCAACTTTGTATTCGACCCAGGTTAAAAAACTACTTTTGTATTTTGTGTTATATAGATAGCAATTTTACTAGGGAACACTGACTAAAAAAAACAAAAAAACTTTTATTGGTAATTCATTGTATTCATTGTGTGATACTAGCAACACACGCCTACAAACAAACGTATTGCTACAGTGTAAGCAGCGCGTGGCTGCGAGAGTGTCACGCACACAGGAATAATCAATCGCAATCACTCGATTTTTCGGCGCGCTGTGTCTGCCTTTTATGTAGTCTGAGGTCTTTTAGTTCAATAATAAAATTGTATACGCACCAGCGGTTAACCGCGGTCAGCCGCTTTTACATATAAATATGCAATCGCCTATGATTGTACGTAGTTAACCACCACAAAATGACAACTAACGATTAACCGCGCGGCTGCCCGCCACCGCGGTTAACCGCTAGTGCGTATGAGGGCTAAGGGTTGAGTACATAAATGAATGGCACGAAAAACAATCAAGCGGTGGTAAACGTTTTCATTTGATTTTGATAACCTGAAAAGATAGCGATCTTGCTGAATAATTTAAATTAATTTGTAGGTTTCTTACATTCTTCTTCTTCTTAGAGTGAGTCAACCCTGGTGTCGGAGATTTAAGGCCGTCCGAAAACCGCCGCTTAACGACTGATAAAGCCAAGACCAACATCTTAACGTGCATTCCAAAGGACGGAAGTGCTCAGATGTAAACGCTACTAAACGGTCACTCATCCAAAAAAAAGGCAAAGTGTTGCCTAACCAAGATGATCTGCTAAGAACAAGGAAGTAACCCACGCAACTAGCACATCTCTTTAGTGTTTTATAAATTATCCTTGGTTTACATCCTTGGTTTTTGGTTTACATCTGATTGAGTTGTCCAAAGGCTGGTCGATGTCAGCAGCCAGTATAGACGTCTATAAACGCAGTCACCGGTCACACGATAACGTCCTGTCGAGTACTCCATTGCTCCCGCATCGTATGACGTGGCTCTTAGCAAATTCCACAGATACAGAAGATAACTAGATGAAGTCTTAAAATTCACTATGTTCTGAACATCAACTCAAACGGTTGATATCTACTTTCTTGTGTCCATATATCATTTGCTAGAAAGGGATGCATACTTTATCTCAATGCGATTTCTGCGACGTACTAGGAACTGTACAATTTCAATGAAACTGCATAGAATTTTGTTCGAGCGCCCTAGTACGATTAACTTTTTGATCTCATTTGAAGTCGCATTGATATAAGTATGCGTCCCTTTCTTACTGAGATATTGGTCATAAGAAAGTAGAGATGAGCCGTATCTGTTGATGTTCAGAACATAAGACTTTATCTAGTTCTCTTCTATATCTGTGGCAAATTCACTAGCTCTAACGATAAAGGCAAATAAATAGGACTAAAGCACAGAAGTCTTAAAATTCATTTATGCTCTGAACATTAACTCATACGACTGATCTCTACTTTCTTAAGTCCATATATTATGTTAGCTAGAAATAGATGCATACTTTATCTCAATGCGATGTCTGCAACCTGCATATAAATTTGTTCGAGCGCCCTGATACGATTAACTTTTTGAAGTCGCATTGATATATGTATGCATCCCTTTCTAACTGATGATAATGGACATAAGAAAGTAGATATCAGCCGTATTGAATTTTAAGACTTTATCTAGTTGTCTTCCTATATCTGTGGATAAAGGAGACGGAGTCTATTCCGGCACCAGAGTAGTTTTGTGCTTGAATTTTAAAAAACCCCAAGGAGCTGAACAAAATTATTGTCATAAAATCACACTTATTTAACTAGTTGTAATAATATATTTCATAAACCTCGGCCTAGCGGGAGTTTTACATTCTTTTGATAATAATAACTTATTCATATCCGTTCGTTGTGGTTTGCTAGTGCGTTTTGAAACCTACATTATTGATTTATTTCATTTTATTTTTGAAGAATGCACCACTTATATTGAGAAAAACGTTTTGCTTATTATTTTTGTAAATATGTACTCGGTTTGAAAGCGCTCTTAGATAAAAAAGTTAGTGATTTGATTCTTCGGAAATAGAATCTTCTCCTTTTTGGAAGTCCTTTATAAAGGGTAATTTCCTGTCACTTGGCTGTCACCTGTAAATAAGGATGCAACATCGCTCATAAAAATAATCGATGTTTGAAAGAAGTGAAATAGCAATTTTGGAATCATCGATGTATAAGTAAGTTATATCGATATTGATTTTGGTGTTTTAGAAAAATTATAAACACGATAATATTGAAAATGTTCTGACAATTCTGACAATCTTGTGCCTTTGGCTGAAAAAACGAACGAGCTGCGAAAGTAATACAAAAGATAGCATTTATCAGGCGACTAGCATGTAAAAATATCGCTGATTAAAATAATAATTCGCGGCCGTTCCGGTTTTCCTGGCCATGGTAGCGGCCATGGTAACGGCGGGACAGGGGGTGCTAGGAATCTCCGGGCTACCTCAGGCTACATAAAACAACTGACCCTGGCTAAGGCATGGACCGCTATAGGCTGATGATGATGAATTCTTAATGCATTTGATAAACAAACCGACTGTACAACTAATATCTGTATTTGATTGGCACCTCTCAAAGTCTAGCTTAGGGCCGCTGCCCACTCTAGCGAGGCATGCGGGACAGTCGGACACAGGCGACGTCAAGCGACGTCACTCGACGTCGTGCCACAAAGGAGCGGCCGAGATATGGACGAGCCTGAGCAGCTATTTGATTGTTTGATGGACTGGCTAATTGTTGTTGATGACCGCATCTCGATTGTTGAAGCTGTGTGATGATTGGCTCTCAGGTTGAGCTATAGCTTACTATACTTAACAGTTACTACTACTTTAAAACCTAAGTTGAAGATATGTTGTGTTGAAGCGTGATAAGCGCTCGTGGCGTGTGGCTTCGGTGTTCTCAACAGTCCGTCCGGTCACTACTAGGATGGGTGTCCATTTACTGACATTTAAAACTGAGTCCAAAAAAATCCGCTTCCGTGCTTTGGAAGTCACGTTAAGATATTAATTCCGGCTTTTTCAGTCGTTAAGTAGTAAGAGGTCTTCGGGTGCCCTACAAACGCCGACACCAGAGTTGACCACCCCATACAAAGAAGGTTGTAACCTAGGTTAGGTTTTAAAGGCATTCAGTCTGTCTTAGTAAGACAGTGGTACACTCAGCGTAATATAATAAGAGTTTATGTTGGTTTGATAGGCTTGACATAATAGTCGATAGGACAGTCTTAAAAGACAGACTGAATCAAAGACTTTGGTTTTTTTTTTCTATACTAAATCTATGGACTGAATACTGCGACTGAATAAGCCTTCACTTACTGCTTTTGTTTGGGTATTATATTTTGATATATATTTATATTTTGATATTTGGTACATACAGCGCAAAAATAATAGCGTCGTATACTTTGTTTTAATTTGTCAGTGTTACATATACAACATGTCTCAAATTAAACAATAAGCTGGCATCAGCGGGTAGACCTGCTCATGGCTACTAGAGAAAAAAAAGCAAAAAAACTCTATTATTTTTGAATTTACAAAACAAGCATGACCACAATATATAGTTCTAATATTTCTGTTATTTTTTTGTATCTGCAACTTAAGTAACACTGTTATCTACCACGATCCTTAGAAATCCCTGAATGCCATTAGTTTTTCCCAAAAAAAATCTTAAGAAATTTTAGAAATTTATAATATTATGATTGATTTTTGTATAAAATATTTTTTTGTTTTATTTTCTCGAGTCGTTGCCAAAGCTGCCGATCATCCCCCAGCACGTTGATTTGACGACATTGCGAAAGTAGCTGGACATATGTATGAGAGAGGCACAGGACAGAGGAATCCGACAAACAATAAGGGACAGCTGGCCCTGGCAGCTGGCAGCTGGGTGATTTGGGTGATTTATCCACTGCTTAGTGATTTTTCGATCTTTTAGACCAGCCTAATGACGTTACCACTGGTTGCCACAGTCTATACAAACAGCTTTTATATATATAAAAAAAATATTTTTATATATTATAATATTTTTTTTATATATAAAAGCTGTTTGTATAATCTGTATAAGGATATACATAAAATATCCTTGTAGGTGTTAATATTCAGTCGTTAAGCCATATCGGAGGCCTTCGGGCGGCCTAACAACTCCGACACCAGAGTTGGCCACTAGCTTAAACGAAGAAGGAAGGAAGGTGTGTAAATGTTTTTACCGACTCTCGTTGAAGTAAATTATATAATAGGTGACTCATTAAAAACAATTATATTTGTATTTAAGAACACGAAATTTATTAGATATCATAATACAGTAACTCTAGTATAAGTGATTACTAATTTTAAATCTACTTATTATTTACATCGCAGATAGTAGGTAAATGTTATAATTTTAATGTCTATTTTCTACAAACTATTGAACACTAATTATATAGATCGAGTATTGTTTTATACATTATAATATTTGGAGAAATCTAACTATTTATTACTTTACTTTATAATACCAGGAAATATTAAATTTTAATTTAAAAATAATCAAAAGCTATACTAATTTCACTAAAATATGTAATGTAAGGACTATTAATTAATTATTTACACTTGAATTTAGCGTCCTACGCCACTTCAGTTATGTTACAAACTATTTAAAATATACTATCTTTCTAAGCACAGAAACTCATATAGTAATTACGTATACATGCAGGTATAACATCAAAACTATTATGTACAATTTACTCTTATGATATTATATATGAGAACTAACCATGGCTTTGCTTCTGACCGGGCAAAAAATACCCAGATTAAAACCTAGTTACTTATGTGCCAATTTTCATAAAAATCGGTAAAGTTTATAAGCCGTGAAAGGTTAACTATAGGCTGTTATCTACGCAACAGAGCTGTATATAAATTAAATTTACTAAAAAGGATCACGCATAAATACAGTAGTTGTTTTTCAATTGTCTTATGACCTTCTATCGGCTTCAAAAAGAGAGTTAATAGGCATCTTCTGGGAAAGCTCGTCCCATCGTCGACCTCCAAGCCCCGAGGTCAAGAGCTGGCCCATACTAAATAAAAAATAAGAGATGAGCTTTGCTTTGGTGAATACTACTACGACTTTACGGAGCTTTAATATTGTTTTAGATGTTGTTTGTAACCTATATGAATAAAGATTTTTATAAATATCATTTTCGAGTACGACATCCATTTTTTTATAATTTTCCATCCAAATACGAAAGTGGTACTTTTACCCTAGAGTCACATTATCGGGTTACGGCGAACGTTCGCGTAGAGAAGAAAAAATATATCCACATATATTGTTCAGTGATCAGTTTCAGGTTATCCTTGCCTCAGACTACCTTCTACATGGGGTCCTACTGTAAAAAGATCCATATACATTCAGCACAGCAGGAAAACACGAACATTCGCCGAACCCTAATAATATTACAGGGTCAACACCTTAGTCTTAAAACTCATTTCATCGAGACACTACGTCCAGCTTCATAAAGCATATTTTAGTCTGAAAATCCCTCGTTATTGGTATTATCTGAAGTTGGCGACGTGCCAGGAGACGGAACTTGCAGCTGCCTTCCGTACATCAGCTCTGAAGGCGGCATGAAGGAAGACAGGTACTCTGGCGGTGGCCTTATCACTGTAGGCAAGTACCCGGTACCAGAATACGGGGGGGTAAGGAACCTTCTAGAAGGAGAAAACTTGAAACTTTGGTTCGAGAGCGGAGAGAAGGCAGATTTTGATTGGTAGCTCTGCATATATGGAGGGGATTCCTGAGTCAGGTTGTAAGGGGTTGACGAACTTTCCGATCCATTGATCATCATATCCATGGCTGCCACCACGTCGCCTTTACAGCGGGCGAGGATGCCCTCGATCTCCGGACGACTCCTCCGAGGGAACACCTTGATGAGGACATCGACGGGGGACTTCTGATAGGGTTCCTCCCCCTCCTTTCTCCTGAACATCTTGTACTTATAATCCTCGTATTTGTCTTCTTGCTCTTTCTTCACGGGTACGTTGTCTCCCTCTTTCATGGAGAGGTTCTCGGGGGTGAGTGAGGGTTCTGACTCGTCAAGCTCCTCTTCCACGTTGAGTTCGTGGTCGGAGGGGGAGCGAGGGGGTGGTGTGGTAAGAGGAGGGGTGGGGGTGCACGGTTTGGGCTCATGGGGGGTCTCTGACGGGCTGGAGTTGACCTCTGTGATGCGCGCGCGTTTCTGAACTGTAGACAAACAGAGGTTTTGGTTAGATTTCGAATAAACAAAAATTAATTATATGTTTAAGTAAAAAACTGTAAGCTCTTTAACTTTTAAGTAAGAACTATCGGTCGTAGACAAAACTACTTTCCAAGAAAATCAGATGGCATTGTTTGATTGTACTACAAGATTAAACTTTTACAATATTCAAGTAGTTTTATCAAGAGAAGCTTTTTATAACTTAGTACAACCCAATGTCCTTTATACATATAGGCACTAAAATGTCCTTTATGTAGGCATAATGTCCTTTATTTTAACGACCGTACTGAAGGCCACAAAGGACACATTTGCGTCAAAGAATTTAAAAATAAACAGCTCTTCAACTAGAATACAGTCGGGCACAAAAGTGCAAACAAACGAACAAAAAGGCGAGCGCTGAGTGGAGGGGGTTCTTTGTGACGGTTTGTGGGATTGTTTTGCGTTGTTTTTGTTTTTATTTTGTGTATTACAAATTGTAGAGTGTTCAAATAAGTACTTAGAATGTACTCAATTATAATGTACTACTTAAAAATAAATATAATGTAATAGCAAATTTTCAGGATATTATACCATATGAATGTGGAATAGTTCAGTATTTGTTTGAAATTAGGTAAATGTACATATTACCAAATAAATTCATAAAACTGATTTCTAAAAATAGCTATATAAAATATATAATCAAATAATATAAATTCAAATTTTAATGCTTAGTAATGAAGAGTACATTGTAAATATAACTAAAATAGCCGTAGAGTGCGTAGCGTGCCCCACGGTACAGTCGCGAGAACAATTCATTTTGTTCGTGCAATTAGGACGGCGGCAGTCACGTGTGCGAATTTAATGGTGAAGTTATTGTTTTTTAAACGGTCGCGTGGTGGGGGCGCTCGGGGCCAGGGCTGCCTCTCATTATATTTTATATTTTTTTCAAATATAATATCTAAGTCTTCCTGTATTCTTTAACAATGTTACTTCTAGTTCCATGCAGAAAATAAAAAGATTTTTATTAGAATTTTAATCAAAATAGGTGAAAACAAGTCTGATAAAGCAATATACATTAAAGCAAAAAACTTAAAGTTTTATTATTAGTCATTATTAGGGTGTGGGGGGGGAGGCGGGTGTAGTATTCCAGTATAATTTTTTCCCGCCAAAGGTTTTTACAAACGGTCTTGAGCTTTTTCCATCCCTAGACTTTTCGTAATTTTGATACCTTCTTTGTCATTCTTCTTAAGATTAGTTTTTTTTTGTTAAGTTGCGGAAATAGTATCCTTTTATAAATGCTAGAGGCAGCCCTGCTAGCACCACAGCATAGTGAAGGGGAGTGGAGTGTAGACGGATCGTGTCGTCGACGAGGCGATTTCGATTACAGTTCGATCTGCGAGTGAGGTGGAATGCCTAATGTTTATAACCACACTAGGTACTACTAGAAAAACTATTTTTTATATACTATATTTAAATAGGTATAGATATTGTGAAAATTTACTCCAGAGCTATCGAATGAAAAATGAATTGATAAATAGGTATAAGAAAGATAAAAATAAAAATATTGTAGAGCAAATAAAAAAAAAAAAAAGAACTACATATATTCAAATAAAGTGTCGTAAAAATAAGCTTGTTGCAAGAAAAATGTTTGTAAGAAAATAACCTCGACATGAAATCTTAAAGCGTCCTTCAAAAACCCAAAAAGGAACGAAATCAACGTAATCGAAACTTCAACGCTTAATAAAAAAACGAACGCTTACATTGAATAGACATCGAGTTAAAGTGAACCAATTGAATAAAAAACCATCAATGTATTCACATAAAAACCACAAAGAAAGAAAAAATGTGTTCCTTATTCAGAGAACACGCCCTCGCCATTCACAAAAAAATAAAGAACCTTTTTCGAGCAAACACTTTTCTTTTACAAATTACAATGAAAATAATACTGGCCATTTTTGAATATCATTATGTGTGCGAGCGAGACGGCTCATAGTTTTGTTTGGGAATGAAAGGGATGCATTGAAAGGAGTTGAATTAATAAAGACATCTGCTTGTAAATGATGCGATGTAGGTAGGCATATTTAAATTTATTTGTAAATACAGCTCAATTTTGCCATCTGGCTATTGTGTGCTTGTTTAAACGCGTAGCGGTTTTATTAGAATTGAAGTTTTTCCAATACTTACGTTTTATATGGTTTTGTATGCCATGAATCAAAATGTCTACTCTACTGATTAAAGATTGAAGATGTGACACTTTTCATTGTCATTTTCATCATAATCATACATTTTCATTTCATAATCATCAATGACACCCACGATACAGATATGATTAAGTGTGGGTTCCACATCGTAATTTATTTAGCTCTACGTCCTCAGTAAAACGTTGTCTAGTAGAACCTGTATTTAACCTTAGTTTTATATAATTTGCCCCTTTTTATTCTTAAATAAATATTTTTCATTTTCATTTTCAATGCTATTTATGTGCTAAGAAATAACAAAGAAAAGTAATATTTGAAGCCCGTGGACGACATACACAGGACTCGATTAGAAATAATAATAAGTTGATTTAAAACTATTTTTATGGATATTTAAAGATATTAGCAAATGTATTTACCTACCTATCAAGGATTACTTACGATCTTGGGATAATTAGTCTCACCAACACACAACATGTTTAATTAAATTCAAACTTTTATTCCAATATATGTCTAATCTATTTCTCAAATTAAGACTTGAAACTTGAAAACTTGAATATAACATGAAATTCAAATTTTATTACACAAAGAGAGATACAGAAGCATATAACAGTTGATTAAATAGGTGTAAACATAAAGTGCAATTTAAACTCGATTGCATTTCAATTAGACAATAGAGCCCAAAAATCAATAAGCACATCCACACTGTACCCAACGCAGTGCGCCCGACACTGCATTGTTCGCGGGAGATTTACGTCTCTGGTTATAACACTGACCGCGCTTACCAAACTAACGCAGCAATGTGTTGAGTAATACGTAAATGTATACGTAATAATGGATAAGCCATTGTTTTGGTGATTTACGCTTTTGGTTATAACACTGACCACGCGCTGGTTTAGGTGCATCTATGTATTGTGTGTTTAACGATTATGTCGCTAATGTTGTAATGTGTTGGTATTGTGAGGTGAGGGCTGATAATGTCAAGGCATGACTTAATACTGGTTAGTTACGTTATTCAATAATTATAGTCTTAATGAGAATATGTTTAAAGGCCACTAAACATTATTTAATCTAATTTGCTTTTTAGGGTGACGTTACCGAACAGGTCAAACGAACCCTTATTATTTTAACCCTTATTATTATTAGGAACTACATAAGCTACTGACTTGAAATTTGGCATAGATTTAAAATGCACTGACTAAATGAGATAGGCAGAAAAATTTTTTTTTTCATTTTCATCCCCAAAAATCTCCAAAATGATAATAAATTTCAAACTGGTGCCAATAGCCCAGTTTCAAGCAGTTTTATATTTTTTATCTATTGCATGGTTTTTATTATGTGATCGAAACTGTCCAAAAAAATGAGCAACCCCAACTCCCTATATTTTACATGAAAATTAGAGGGAAGTCCCAACCCAAAACAGTTTTTGATCAATTCAATACAATCTTCCAAAAATATATTTTTTAATCCCCCCAGGTTTAAAAATAAAAGGGGGGGTCACTTGGTGGGGTATCAAATGAAAAATCTTGATTTGAACGCTAAAAATCCGTTCAATTTTAAATAGTTTCGCTTTTGATTTAATATGAAAAAACTCCAAAAAATTACCATACCCCCAGCCCCCTACCCCTCTTAACTCCGAAGTTTAAGAAGTGAGAAACCTGAAATTAATACATATTATAGAAGTATATATACATTGTATAGGAAAACTATAGCAAAGTCTCCAGCTTTTGGTTTTGTAGAAAGCTCAATAAATGTAAGGAAACCTGTGGTTAACAAAGCAAGTTACACGGTCAAATAGGGTGTTATCTGAAAGGCCCTAATTTGCCAATTCTAAAGCCGGTTCTATTTACACTTACCTGGTCTTGTTTTAATTCTCTAAGCTAATTTGATCAAGCCTTGACTGGATTGATGAAATTAAAAGGTATAATAATAATAATAGTTTCCTATTAGTTTCAATGTTTTATGAAAGAAATTGCTTTCAGCGAAAAGGCTGTCAATAATTTTATTGTGTGCAATAACACTTTGCACTTAGTTACGTATATTTATTTCTTCTTTATGATAACCTACGAAGCAATACTTTGTTATAAGTAATGGTTATTACTTAACATCAGGTGATGTGGCCATACGCTAGTTCCATCGTCATAGTATCATGAAAAAAATACTGTAGTGATCAATAAAATTTTACCTATCTAATTGTTCATTTAATCTTAATAATATTCACTATGTGAACAATGCAAAATATTTTCTTTGACGAATTCGGTAAAATATATACGTGTGCACCGCCCTCCGCCCACAGGCTAAAACTTTTTAAGAGAACTTTGCTAAAATGTTTTGACAGTTTTAATAAAAATTTAATACGAAGTTCATCCCCATTACTGTATTTGTATTCATGCAAGTGTAGATCCGTAGCGGGTCGCATAAATCATATAGAATATCAGCATGGCATGGCGCGGGCGCCTACTCCCGTCGGACGCCGCTCTTTGTACCGGAGATTTAGTAGCATCTGTGCGTGACTGTACCGTCTTGTTACTCGGTTATAATTGCCTAGCCTGGTGACGATACAATGTATTCTTATAATTAAATTAAGTATGATTTTCGGCATAATGTTAGTGTCATGAAAATAATAGAAGAAGATATTATTTTATAAGTGAAACGTTTGTGTTGATGTTCTTAGCAGATCATCTTGATTGAGCAACACTCTGCCTGGTCAATGGATGGGTAACCATTTAGTGGCTTTAAGATGTAAGCACTTCCGTGCTTCGGAAGGCTAAGATATTGTTTCCGACTTTAGTCGTTAAGCTATGTCGGGGCCTTCGGGTGGCCTTAAAACTCTGACACAAGTGTAACTAACTCAAACGAAGAAGAATAAAAATGATATTTTTTTTAGTTTTCGTAGAACGGGAAACATTGTAAACGTGAAAGAAAGCTTAGCAAACAAAGTCACGGGTGGTCAGCTAGTTATAAATATACTAACAGCGCTGATAGAACCAACATAACATCAATAGGTAATTAGATTATGTTAAAAAAATCTCTAACAAAAAATAAGCACACACAGGCATACTTATAAACGTTATTTAAATTTTAAACAATGCATAATTGTTACTTAGGAAATTTCTTAATTATAAACGCTATTTAGTGCTAAACTGCTGAATAAACTGATGCGTAAACAGCTGTCAAATTAAAAAACCTAGCCCCCTTGTTTAGCTCGCTACACAGCAGATTTTTTATGGTATATTTTGAAGTCTCACTGTTGTCATCAAATTGTAAACAAACAGAAATAATGTTTTAATTCAATATGTTTTAATGTATAATAATATATATTTTAAATTCAAGATGTTTTTATTCATCCTTTCATCCTTTCTGTGATATTAAATTATTTTCAAGTACTTTTACTATACAACAAAAAATAAGTAATTTTATAACCACATCAGTAAATACATTATAATCATCCCCAATCTAACCCCAACGATATTAATAAAGTACAGTCGGCCGGTGGTGCTTCGCATCGCATCCGAATGATATTTATTTACATTCTGATCGTCACAATGGCGCGTATTGAACAGAATCGCGGAGTTATTTCATTTAGTGAGGTGATGCTAGGGTTGTCTCTCTCTTAGTCGATGAATTATTTATCTATTTATTTATTCAAACAATAATAACAAAGCATTACAGTATTATACCAAAGCGCTATGAAACACAAAAAATGAAGAAACCAAAATACAAAACATTCATTAAAACTATGAAAAGAGAACTTTTTTTATCTAACACTGTCAATGCTCTCACAATACTTCCGACTTTCTCCGCACAGTGCACTTCAGTGCATCGGTCAGCAAACGGATCACACGATGGTGTTGGTTGATGCCAAAAGCGCATTTCATAATTTTAAAGCTCGGATGAGAAGGAAATGATGATAAGTTGTTGCTTTTTTACAGCGTCAAGTGGTAACTTGACTAGTAACTAGTCATTGTTGGCGACGCTGTAGGGTCTGCGACATGGTTAGATGGAGGAGGCTTGCCCAGCACCTATACTATCTTCTCAGCCTAGAGTTGCTTATATAGTTTGATAGTGTAGTTAACAGTAATTTTTGTGTTTTTATAGCATTGCCTCACTTTTTACGCAATGCAACATCCATAAATAAGGTATTCTTTAATATCAATAAACTTCTGTTAGCAGATGTGCTTTGCTTAGAACAAGCTCCGCTTAGTTTGGAGCTGTATAATGTCCAGCATTATTTATTTAAAGAAACAATATTAATTATTCTGTAAAAAAGTTCGGTAGACGGGAAAATATTAAGTAGGTACCTAAATGAAAAAGTCATTGTGTATTTTTCTTAAACTTAGATTTTTTAGACAGAGGACTGGTAAAAAGCTTTATGTTACAAATATTTCAAAGTTTCTTAGATGAATAGCAAGTTATTGCCATCCGTAGGCAGCCCTACTTATAAGCCGAATGATTGCATCGCAATAGAACACTAATTTCTCAATCGAGTGCACGCTCACCCCTGACCTTTCAATTAAAATTCAACTCTATCCCTGCCACTTACAACTTAAAATCAAACTAATCACTCCCACAATACAACTCGCTAACAATCGGTTTTATTGTTACCACCCGCCGATCCACAGTTTACTCCGTTCAAAACTTTATGAACATTCGAAACCCTAACGTATTTGGGAACCATAAAGATTAAATTTGTAACAGCCCTGGCTTTTAGTTATAATTTACGCCTTTCAAATTTAAACCCCATAATTTATACAATAACGTTGAAATTAGCTTGTATCGTGGCTGGTTGTAAATAATAGGTGTCGCAAACAATTGGAGCTCGGGCCAGGGTTCCGCATTGTCAGTAGCAATCGGTAATCACTCGAGACCGGACCGGAGGGCAAGAATTAGGGGTTGGCACGACACGGGGGTGGTTTTATTAATTTTTAAGTCATTTAGAGTGTATTAATTGAATTGTGGGGCTTATTGAATTTGTAGGTTTAAATATCGAAGATTTACATTTAAATTAAATTGCTTGAAGGAGCATCAACCGAAACTGTTTAAATAACTACTGTTATAAAGAACGGAGTAATGTTAGTATATTTTGAAATTGTTCAAATCAGAATTAAAGCGATAGTGCCTTTTTTATTTGGTACTATAAGGTTTTCTACTTGTATCACTGACTGTACTAGACAACAAAAATTGTAGGCTATGATATTAGGCCGTGATATTCAATGGACATAATTGAGAGAAAGAAGAAGTAGGTCTTTATACTGTGCTGTATGTTTTTTTGTATGACGAGGTACGAATACAAAAAATCTATGTATGTATGTAATGTGACAAAAAGGTCATAACTCACACACTGATTTTATTCACTGAGTTATAACCAACCCACCGGATAACAGGAACTGTATAGTTATAGTTATTAATAAATTACTATCATTAGAATAGTGGAATTATCAACGCAATGACAATTTGTTACCTATGCCTAGGTTGCTATACCCTTAGACAGGGTTCCTGTGAGATACCTATAACCTGTTACATGAAATTTAATACCATGTGAAAGCAATAAATGTATTGTATTGTATTTAGTCCAGTGCATCTATAAAAAAGGGGATATGCCCTTAATACCCATGCTAAACATATGGATTGGCGATCGCAGGGCACAGCTTCTCACTTACCTACCTAGCCTAAACATACAACTGTAATAACTGAAATAAAACGTTATCCCAACCGCTTCCACTTAAGGCCTTTGGTCAAAGCCTCCCTCAAACTCCACAGAGCTCATAATTACGAGAAATAACTGAATTGAGGGGAGGCTTATTGCTGCCGGTTTGTTTTAAACTGTTCTATATCATTTTATTTTATTTTTTGTTTGTCAGCGCGGACTGAGGGAAACGGATTTTTTTTAACTCAAAGCTTTCTATTCATGTCCTACTAGCTAATATTCTGAAGGCAAAAGTTTGTAAGATGTGAACATTTTAAATTTTTGTTTTGCCTTCACGCTAAATCTACTGAACGAAATTATTATTGAGCTGAAATTCTGCATTTAGGTATGTAGTTCTAGCTAGAGTCTAGAACTACATACCTAAGTGAAATTAGTCTTTAATTTCTCGGTTATTCTAGGTATATATGTTAATTATAATATATAGTTATTATTCTTGGTCTAAGTTCTAAAAGTCTAACCCAACCAAGAATAACCTATATTGGCTACTTTTTATCCGGGTACCATATTTCTGTACTGGAATGGAAATTTGTTTGACAATTGTTTATATAAAGCAGCCGAACGATTCTGACTTATCATTTTAAGAGTCATTTTAGTTCCCAGACCTAACACAGACTCTGCTTACTTTAGCTTTGGGGCTTTGATATTGTGTAAAAATGTCCGGCCTTATTTATTAATTTTTTTTATTGCATTTTGCCAAGACCATCATTTTTATGTGACGCGAGCAAAGAAGGAGGAGCTAAATCTTGAACGCAACCAATATATGCCTACACCGAGCCACAATATGCCTACACCGAGTATTGCAATACTTTGGGCATTTTGCTCGCAGAAGCTCCGACAATCTGGAGCACCTGATAGTATCCCGAAAGCTGGAGGGTAAAAGGCCACGAGGAAGAAGTCACAAACAATGTGCGGACAAGGTATCAGAACATCTAAAGATAACAGTCAGTGTGGCTCTCTATCAGGCAGCTGATGGAAACCGATGGAGACAGACAGTGAAGAGACTTCACCAAAGGAGTCGTGATCCTAAGAATTGAAGGAACGACGGAGGTGGAGCATAGAAGCGCTCCGATCGAAATGCCGATAAACAGTCAACCGTCTAAACGCTAATAACACAGGAGTAACTAAAGCAAGCCACGAGCCTTATAAGCTTCATTCCTTCTTTATAGTTCGCTATTGACCAACTCTGGTGTCGCAGAAAGGCCGCACGAAGGCCTTCGGTATAGGTTAAGTTCCGAGTGTAGCTTAAGATGATCTGTTAATAACACCAAAGACAGCCAAGTTACTACTAACTACCTAGCTAGCTATAGAACTACCTTACCATATAAGCGAATACTGTTTTTCTCGGTGTTTTCCATCATCGTTTCCACAGCACTTGGCACCCCCACCCCTATCGACATTGACCCTTCACCTCGCGATAGTGCCTGTAGCACGCCACTCGAATGCATCTAGTTAATTAGCTTTCATTATCTGGGCAAGGGTGCGTTAGGGGTTAGTTAATGTTACTATGAGATTTGCAAAATGTATGTACCATTTTTAGCTGGGACTACTTTAAAAGAGTAAGCAAAGGAAAAACACTTTCAAAAATAAGCAGTATTGGTACCAACTTCCTTATTTTTGAGACCTTCGGGCGGCTTTAAAACTCCGGCACCAGAGTTGGCCACTTGTGAATTACGAAAAAGGTGAGAATTATTTGTGCAGCGCTTCCGCTTTTGAGGTGAGGTTCAGCATAACAGTTATACACCGTACTGTAAAATTTGTACACCTTATTGTACCTGCACACCTAAAACTCTTGCAAGTATATGTTTCACCCAAAACAAATGTTGATAAAGCCATTTAAGTATTTTTTCCCTCCAATGCGGAAATCAATTGACTTCCTGCTTCGGTTGTGTGCTACACGCGCCACCCGACACCACTCGCGATTTAATCAATCCGTTGCAACGAACAGACAAACAATTCTTTCGAATTTAATAAAAAAACGAAGCCATCTAACTGTTGGTATTGCGTTACTCGAGGAGTTGGGAGGGGGACATGAGCATGCTGCCAGCCCATCACTAGCGCGCTACAACTGGCAAATATTAAGACGAGTATCGGTTACATTGGCAAATAAAATGAGAAAAAATCTGGTCCTATACTGGAAGGGCTTTTTTGTAATTCTTGATGACGGAACAAGCCTACTTGATGTTAACTATACATTTCAAACCTCCCTCTCTCTCGCACTATTAAAAAATGTTGAATAGTGCGAGCGAGAGAGAGGTTTGACATGTATCGTCGTCTTAAGTATACTATAAAAAAGTATTGTGTCGTTAGGTAGGTCACGTATGTTTGGATCATGCCCTACGACGCAAAGCCCTGTCCATCCACTTGAGGCTTACAGGTGTCTGTTTGCCTGGTAATTTCACCAACACCCTTCAAACCAAAACACAGCAAGCAATGCCGCTTCACGGCAGAAATAGGCATGGGCTGTTAATATAGGAATAAGGACACTTTATAGTAATGACTATAATAGAGTTGCTTTTTGGTAGAGATGTAAGATCCCGTCCTGCCTGCCTACAAAAATTTAGATAGCTTTTGAAAATTTGATTTTTGTTGTTTCATCGCGCTAAAACTACTGAGCGGTTTGAGGTGAAATATTGCATACGTTCTAGACAAGGCTACTTTTTACCCAAGTACCATGTGAGCAAAGCCGGTGGTGGCAGTTTACCAACATTTATTTGAGTCACAAATTACACACAAAATATAAACAAACGGTAAATCATCATCATCAGTTTAAAGCAGTCCACTGCTGGACAAAGGCTTCCCTAAATGAGCGCTATTGCGCCTTGTCCTGTTCGACGTATCATCAGCTTCTAACCAGCTGATCGTCACTCCACCTGGCCGGAGGGCGTCCTACACTAAGTAAAGGTGAGTGCTTAAATAATAAGGGAAACTATGACTTAAAAAGGTCGCCACTGAGCGTATGCTGCAGAAGCATGGTAGCAACGGCCGCACTGGTTTTCAGTGGCGACACAGCATCTATGATACGCATTACACAACATCAAGCATCTCTAATTCCAACATATCAAACACAGCGCCCCCGCGGCCGATTACTGACCCATTAAACTAACCCGTCTGAACCTCACTCTATGACACTTCACACAACACAACCCAAACTATTACTTATTCAGTCACAATAGCGCACGTTTTCCTTTGTAACTATCTATCAATACCTTTTTTAATCTTTGCATAGAAAAAGTTGGTCTAACCTCAAGAATTAAGGTAGAGATTCACTTGCAAAACTTGATCTCCAAAGACGAAGAGTACAGATAAGTAAGTCTATGATGAAGATAAGGTTGAAATTGGTATGTTCGGAATAGATCTTGTTACTTGCTTTTTTCCAATTGTGCCGATAAAAGGTTTCAATAACTGGTCAGTGAGTTGGAGTGGAGTTTTTTGGATTCATTATAAAGTTTCGAAAAGGTAATTCTATAGGTTTATTTTGGGGTGGATTGGAGTGTTCTTTTGGTTGATATTTTCGAGTGATTTCGGAATGTTATTCAATTTTTTACGCAATTTATCGTTGTTATTGAGATAAGTGGGTATTTATGTTGCCTGCCTCGTGTTACTACATGTTATATATAATATGTTATTTGAATAAAATTGCAAATAATGTTGAGTACTGACACACAGTACTGAGTTTGGATACAGTTGTCTACTTTGTCTAATTTTATAAATCTACTGAGTAGACTATAATAATACTAGCAGGATGTAGATAATAGTATTATCTAACTCTGGTTTCGAAGTTTTTTGGCCTCCGAAGGCCTCCTTTCGATGTGTTTTGTGAACAATTTCCAAGACGAACATCACAACGTTTTTGTCTTAGAAAGTTATAGTTTAATTAAGCTTATTTGCGACCACCTTGCGACCACCACCACCACACCAGCCTATAACAGTCCACTGCTGGACATAGGCCTCCGCTAATAAAGGGGGATATACCCATAATACCTTGCGACCATACCACTATTATTATTTTTAAAAAATCTATTAAATCAGATATTAAAAATAAAAACTGCGAAAACAACTCAACCAACCGGAAAATAAACGCTGAACCTTTGAAGTAACCCTTCAACAAATTGAAAACCAAATCATTACCGTTTTGTACAATGAGGCTCGTTGCATCCGTCCGAGTCGAGTCACTGTAAACCAGCTTACGATGCAATAAGAACTTTATGGCTTACATTTTAGAATTTCTTATGCAAATTTTTAGAGCAATAAATAATTTCACTTTGTTATAGGCGAAATTTTATAACTGGCATATTACATTCACAGATTTGCTAATAGCTACGTTTCAAAGTTATTATGTAGGTATATCAATTTATTTGGCTTACCTTATATATTATTGAGAGTAATATTTAAACAAACAACAAAAGTATTTGTTTTTGAAAATATGTTTCTTAATTACAGTTTTAAATTAAATCTCTGCCACTCTTTCATTTAATCAATTAAGTATCGTTATTTAGGCCACTGCTTACAGTGGCGATACTTAAACGATACTTATTTTTTTATATCTTTTTATAATCAATTCTTAAAAACTGTGGGTAGTCATCGCTTAGTATTTTTGAAGTGAAATATCTATTCGTACTGCTACTTAATCTATACGCTGACCTGAGTGGACACGGAATACGAGATAGGGCTACCAATAAGGGTGAGAGAGACAGATATATTTACCAAGTGGCACTTGAAATATAAAAGGTATCGTATTCGCAGAGCGAGAGCGGTAGGGCGATGTGCAGGTGCGAAAGGGAGAGATGCTCAAGTATGACAGGTTTGTAGAAATGTCTGGAGACGTCCTTCGCGGGGGAAAACGATATCTTTGTAATAGTTGTGGATGGAAATGGGATCAAAAGTATTACATAATTGAATAGGTTGTTATTGGAGTGTATTCTTGGAAAATATTCTAAACTAGCTTCCCCTGTCGCTTGCGAGATTCCCGGATCAAAAATACCCTAATGCTACTCTGTACTAGATTACAGATATGAGGATGTGAAGTTACAAACGTGTTTTCCTCCTTCCCACCAAAACAAAACAAAGCTGAAAAGCTAAAAAAAATACTCTAATGCTACTCTGTGCTAGATTACATTTTTTTTTAGCTTTTCAGCTTTGTTTTGTTTTGGTGGGAAGGAGGAAAACACGTTCGTAACTTCACATCCTCATATCCGCATAAACTTGCGCCTGAGTTCTGAAAACACATAATGTGCTTCTTCACGTCGCGTCGTAGGGCCTACATATGAGGCTACGCACCATGCGCGAGGCTTGCAGTGAACGTGTTAAAAATCTATAGGAATAGTGGACGTCCCGCGACTTCGTCCTCGTAGAGGTTTCTTCTGGCTAATTGAAATCCAAAGACTTTATAATATCCCATTAATTTCGACTCAGCGGGATTTGAACCAGCGAACCCCCTTGCAATCTAATCTAAATATCACACACCGACTCGGTTGCTGGGATCCCATGGGACTTGGTTAGATGGATTTGGTGTGTAGCACCTATACCATCCTCGCAGCCTAGTTGGTACCAAAAGGAAAGACATGCTCACCGTTTTGTGCACGTAATTATAGTTATATTTTCGAAAAGATAAATGCATTGGTGCACGATCGGGATTCGAACCCATAACCTCCGAATCGGACACCACTTCCCACTAGGTCACCACGAGTCTCAAAGCCTATATACCTAATTACGACGCATTAATTCCGCACAGACTCAAGCTACTGACAAAAAAATATGACCCTCTTGGGATGATAAAAAACCTCCAACTACAGATTAAATTGACCACAATAGATTCATTTTCCATCAATTAGCTTTACCCTGTGGTCACCGGGGACGACACAATTTAGTAATCCTAAGTACAATACCACGAGATCAGGTTTCATGTTTTGTGGCCCTGGTACAGTCAGCAAAAATACTAACTAGATTAATTGTTACAGGGATTGACGGCAAATAATCGTCGTCATTTACGGTCGTTGGTCCATTTTTGAACGTAGGCCTCTGCCATTTCATTCCATACACGACGGTCAGTCGCCTTTGCCGCAGTGGTAGCCCGTGTTTCCTTTCATGTTTTTTGTATACTCCTAAGCAACAGGCATACGGTTCTCCTGAGGGTAAGCGGTTCCCGTAGCCCATGCCTATGCTTAATGTCGTCCGTTTTAACTTTCCTCGCTTCTCTAGGTATTAGTAGAGAAAATGTGCATTTTTCCTTCATTTCGCAAATAAATTAAATTTTTACGGTCAACATCATCAACTTTGATCAAATATTATTTTTATTTGAAAGATTTTATTAGACTTTTGTGTCGAATTTTATTTTATTCGAAGTTTCCGTATCTTTTTCTTCGATTTCTCTCGCTGTCATCTTCGGGCTCGTTAATATTCTTCTTTTTCTTTGCATGTGTTAGTCTATAACTTTGATATCGGAGTTTTAGGCCGTCCGAAGCCCTCCGACATGGCATACCGACTGAAAAGTCCGGGACCAACATCTTAACGTGCCTTCCGAAGCACGGATCTGAATGCCAATAAACGGTCACCTATTCAAGTACTGACGGGTGGAGTGTTGCTTAACCAAGATGATCTGCTTAGAATACCGAAGTAAGCCACACCATAAGCACTTCGTTGATAATAATTATATTCGTAGGTTACAGAGTGGATAATGTGATGATGATTTGATCAACTTTTTGTTTAGCTTATTATGTCGCTGAGCGTACTTGCTGTGGTCCTGGTGACATTGGCATTGTTCAAACATTTGTCCCGTAACTTGATATCGGTGACATTTGGGACATTTCGTTATTGGTTTTTTTACAAGAATGGTATTTAGCTTTATTCCAAAACTAGCTTTCGCCCGTGGCTTCGGTCGCATACGCAGTGTTAGGCCGGATCACCGTCTAAATTTTTCTAACGCTCGGGAACAGTACTTTTTAATATGGAAGAAAGCAAATTTTCATGATGATCGGTTAAATAGTAACCGTCCTATTCATAACTCAGAAGCTAAAAATCAGATAGCTAAAATGGCTTTAAAATAGCATGTCACATCTTTTATTTACATCTAAATGCCGGGGTCAAACTTATATTATCGAGCGTTATAAAATGACATTTGGTTTTGAATAAGGGGTTTAGATTAATAGTAAGAAATAGTTAACAAATAAACTAACGGTACGTTGGACGCTACTCAACCATTTAATATCGCTCAAACATTTAAGACGGTGCGCTAATTTCACAAAGCTTAAATTTAATCACCATCTAAAAGCTTAATTATTTAAGAAGCGTTTCTGTATTCAGGCGTCAAGTTATTTATTTACCTTTTTAAGTAATTTAGCTTTAACGAATTAAGATTAAGATAGTGTTGGCTAATACAGAGTGACATTAAATTGATTCAACAAATTTAAATTAAAAAGTATACTTTACTTTTTAATTTAAATTAAAAGTAAAAATCTCTTAATTGAGTAGGAACTTTAGAGAACAGTAAAAATCGTATATATTTTTTTTTATTTACACCTATTAATTTTTTTTTTTTCACCTTTTATTTACGTAACGCGATCAAATAGAAAAGAATTGGCAAGAAATTCTGCTTGGCTTATATTTTTTTAACGTGTTTATTACAATTATTCTGTATTACCTACCTACATTATTTATAAGGTGGGAGTTGGAGACTGTTTCGTCCCAAGCTTTTTGTCATCTAAATAATCATAACTTAATTTATTTATTACAGAGATTTTGAATTTATTTACAGATAAATTAAGCAGGTCATTTGGGAGTTTGTTAAAAAACATTGTACATATTGCCCTTTAAAAGATAGACGAAATGTTGGGGGATTAGGTTTCCGTACTTTAAAATAACATAAACAACAAGATTATTAGATTGTAAGATTAAAAACATGAGTAAGTAGCGACAGACGTGTCGCAGGCGCGGTGTCACGTGTCAAAGGTACGATTTAATATCACGCTGTGCGTCGGGGGTGGGGGTGGGGGGGGACCGAGAGAGACGGTCTTTGTTCACAAATTGGCATGTAATCTTATGGTTTTGTGTAATCCCGGTAGGTACCGGTGTCTTAATTTGATTATTTTGTATGTTTTAAAATATTTTTTAAAAGCATTTAGCTGAAATAAACTAGTCTAGCCTCTATCTACGTCAGTAAGACGGATTCTTTTGGCTGTGTATGCTGCAGAACTGAGTCTGTTCGACAATCCATACATGTGAGCGCCCCGTTGAAGCTTTTTATCTAAGGTTGTACTTAAAAATACAGCAGTATCCACAAGATTTAAATATTTTTACTTTTATAACCGAGCTTTAATGATCACCTAGGTATAAGGTATTGGATGGACATGTCTAAAAGTTTTGTTTCTCTATTGTCATTCTATTCAAAACAATGAAAATATATTGAGCGCTCGAACCGCTACCAACTGAGTAGGTATTTTTTTGTCGTTTAGCAAAACGCCCGAATTGCGAACAACTACCATGTTTACTCAAAAATGTCTGCGCACGAAACGCGACTACACCAAGATTTCGTATGCAATGTGAACGTCCGGCGGCTATTATTTGACTATTTCGTGGAAGTGTCACTCGGTCGACGTCAAGATGGCCACTGTATGAAGGAAGTAGAGGATCTTGGCCATGGCCAAGACGCCATGGGTTAGACGTAATGGCGGATGCCATGACATGACGTATCGTGTTTTTTGACGAATCGTCAATCTGGGATCCCGTGTGAATGAGCACCACACCACACCACACCCATCAGCCTATATCAGTCCACTGCTGGACATAGGCCTCCCCTAATAAAATGTATCGAGTCCCCATAATTTTTATGAAATATCTCTCAATCTAAATCTAATCTAAAGAATATGAGTTATTTTTAGTCGGGCTATCCTCAGAATAAAAAAAACGATCCCCGTTTTGTGTAATCTCACAATAAACATAACAAGCAATCTACCTCCCCTCTATCCATACACAAAATCCCCATCATGACTCGATCCATTCTAACCATACAATTACTAGTAATTGCACAACCAATCTATATATAATTAATTGTTTATGCATTCATTGAATTGAATTGAATTTATCGAACGCGATCGATACGACATCTGTAGGTCAGCTTTGTGCCACCCTTTGTAGGGGCGGGGGTGTAGGTATCATGTGTGTAATTATGTCGGTTGTCAACATTTTGACATAAATTAAATGTTAAGGTTTCAATGAAAGCTTTTTAAACCAACAAAAATAGCCTCCTCTTTGCTTTTTATCTTTGATTTCTTTATTTTCATCGATTACTATTTTAAATCGAATTTTCACGTATTGTAAGTTCTTACGTAATAATAATAATAACCTTTTCTGTAAATATTGGAATACTTTCATCCTTTGAGAAGAATTCTTCGTACCTCCTAGAAAGTTTTCTCCACGATACTTCCACACAAAGTAGATATAACCAGAGCTAAGTAAAAGCGGTACAAAGGAGGGTATATAACATAAAATATAATACGTTTATCGGTATGCGATTGTGGCCACATTATAGCGCGCGCCGCCGGTCGGGTACGGGCGGAAGGGAAAAGAGAATCTACCACTAGTTTTGAACAATACACAGTTACACAGTATAAATATGACCAACACAATTTTCCGTTCCGTAAAATTTACGTGCTCTTTACCACGTGCTTAAGACAGTGAAGGAATACATCGTGAGGAAAACCGTGGCTTAGTCAACTCCACACGTACTGACCATCTTTCCTGCGGGCCAGCTACGCTGAGAGGATGGTATAGGGGCTAGCCAAGCCTACTCCATCTAACCATGTCCCAGGCACTAACAGTGCACCTAAAAGTGAGTAAAAATTGCCACTAGACTCTGTGTGAATCATCTAAAATAGATGCAGTAGCCTAAGTAACTATGAATTAAATTTCGTCTGGTTATGCTTTATTATTTTATCATAGGTAAGTAAGAGCTATCGGTTAAGAAAAAAAGGTTACTAATATTATCTAAGTTAAATCTTGAGGAACTATATCTTATTCCGTAGCATAATAGTTGTTGTGAAATGCCGCCATGGATATCCCAATTAATTTGACCAAAGAAAACCAGAAGGTACATAGATACAGAACGGATGGTACGATACAGAAACAACGGTTGAGAAGACAAACTAACAAGGAACACAGAAACCGCCTCCGCCCATACCTCGTCCAGTCAACGGCACAATATTGCGAGGCGCGTCGGAATGTACCGCAATATTGCGGTTACAGTATTTCACACTACCCTTATCCGATATTAAACTTAACACACGCGGCATTCGCAACTTTATGGCCAGGGAATAAGGGCTATGGGTTATGGTGGTGGTGGTTCTATGAAAAGGTAATAAAAGTTAGGGAATATTATATGACAGTACAATGTAGAGGAAATTCAAATGAGACGATAAATAGGAAACAGCTTTTAGGAGATGCAGCGCTAGTCGAAGGCATAGATTTTCGGAAAATAAACAAATTCTTACATATACCTATGATAAGACTAGCTTCTACCCAAGGTTTCGATCGCTTGGTCCCCGGATATAAAGTGTCTGTGTTGATTAAGGTCAATTTAGGTATTCCAAGTTTCATCCAAATCCGTTCAGTAGTTTGTGCGTGAAAGAGTAAACATCGAACCAGCCATCCATTTCATTATCACAAACTTTCACATTTTTATTATTAGAATAACAGACAATAGAATAAAACTTGGTTCTCACAAGAAAAAACGAGAATATTCCCCTTAGTAATTAATCAATCAAAAATTTATAAAAAAACAAGAGAATCACTCAGATGATTTTTGTATAAGTTAAGGAGAAATAGAAAAAGCCTCTAAATTAATGTAGTACTGGTGTCCGAATAATGAAGCTCAATTGGAGTTGGGCGGGATACCTGGTCATACGTGATGAAAATGGTGGTGCTGAAAGTTAACGGAATGGTGGCGAGGACTTGCAAGAAGTATTTCGGTTGTCCCGTAGCACGGTAGGTTGAAGACAAGATATGGTCAGCATTGCGGGCTGACAGTGGAATCGCTAGAGCAGGAGTGAGGAGGAGGCAAGTACCGAGAGCAAAGTTAGGCCTATAGCCAGTGATATCGGGCGATGATGATGATGATAGTGATGGTAATCGTATATTACCTATACTGGGCACTTTCAGCCGTGAAGCAGCATTGCTGTTGATTTGAAGAGTTTGAGTGTGAGTAACATACAGGTGCTTGAGGCTAACACCTTCATGTCTCAAGATGATGGATGCAGGGCGTTGTATCGTAGGACACGTTCCTCACATAAGTAACTAAAATACTCACACATACATACTTACTCACATAACTTGTTCCATCTAACCAAAGCTATACACGTTCTAGATTCGTGTCATTTCTAGATATTTTGCTTTGTAATCAGTTCAAGAATACTATGGCAGAAAATTGACACTGCTTCAAGATTGAAAATTGGTTGAAACTAACCAGTTTTCAAGGTACATGCGTTAACTGTAGCCACTCACGACGTTCTATTGTAAAAAGTTATTTTATATCCTTTCTCCAAGTTAAATTATCTCTATTCTATACCATATTATATTACATCTAGATCTAGTTGACAATTTATGGTGAAACGTTTCAACAAAATTTCTTTCTCGTATTTGCAGTCACAGCTTATAGTTGCGAAATACGGAAAGTCTAACATAAAAACTTTACAACGACTGAACAAAGTCTACGTCACTGTGAAACTAGTTAAAGCTAGTTTCATTATAGGCGTTCAAAGTCAGTGGGTAGCAGACGTAGCAGTAATTCAGTCAACACTCTGCGTCTGCAATGAGTTATTACTTCGCCCGCTACTAACGAACACATTCGATGTTGCATCAAATTCTCTAGAAAGTGGTGTGAGATGTGTAAGAAGGAAAGCTTTTGTGCTTCTCAGTAAAAAGATTTATTTATTTTATTTGATATTTTTTTTAATATACATTTGTGCCTACCTATTTGTTTCTATTAACGCAAGTTTTATTCTTTTGTAGGCTTATTAGTTTTAATATAGCTTTCAGTAGAGTCATTGCCAAATAGTTTTTTTATGTTTATTTGTTTTAACTCTTTTTTTTTCTTTCCACCGTTTCATTTTGACGCATGCTTTATTTCATAAGTGGAAACTTTATTTGATTACGTATTATTTAAATTTTATTTTAGTAAATAATTTAATATTTTTCTGTGTGTTTCCCAAATAAAATTCAATAAATTGTCTAGAAATTGAAAGTTATAAGAGGAATGTACGATAGGATGCTTTTGTTTAAACAAAAACGCTTTTTGTGTAAAACAAATCTTATCCTATAAATATTGAAATAGTTGAATAAATTGAGTTGTTCTTAACAGAACTAATATATTACGAAATTTATGAGTACCAGTTGTTATTAGATCTAAGGGTTTTTGTAAATTAAAATATCGGTTGTCCTTGCTGATATTCAAACTTCAATTTTTATACCAACCTATTCTTCTTCTTCTTCGTATGAGCAAGTGGCCAACTCTAGTGTCGGAGTTTTTAGGCCACCTGGAGGCCTCCGACATGGCTTAATGACTGAATAGCTGGGACCAACCTCTTATCATGCCTTCCGAAGCACGGAAGCCTATCTATCTAAAACAGAGACACAAACGTCTTTATAAACGCAAGACAAAAAAACTACATAACAGAAATTTATTAAAGTTATTATTATAATTCTGTCACTGCAGAACAATCGTATCTAGGTACCTACTCCTCTTGGGTTCGAGTCATTTTTGAGTCGCGACAGTTGTTCGTGGTAGGGGTCCACTTTGATGTTTCACATAACGCAAGCAAAGCGAATTATACACATTTGTATACAGGCAACCAGCAATTAACTGAATAAAATAAACGAGCCCCCATTCAGGGGGTTTACGGAAAAAAACGCTTTTCAATGAATGGAAACGAATTTTGGATGAAAAGGTCGGAAAAGGGTTCAACTAATGAATTTATTTGAATGAGAGCACACATAAAGTAGAAAGTCTAGCTTTTTATTTAAATACCTTTTATAAAGTTCAAGTAGGTATCGCTTTTCATCAATAACGATAAATTATATATATTATTATGGTGTGTATTAGATAACTAACAGTAATATTAAATATCATCAGTTATTAATTTTTATTTTTATTCAGTGTTCCTGTCTGTCTTCATATCGTATCGCTAAATGATTTACCAAATAAATTGAGGAAAACATTTTTATACCTTGGCTTCTATAATTTGGAAGTGAAAAAACCCACAAAGTAAATGTCCGCACAACAAGATCCAGATAAAAATAATTGGCGTCGAAACCACCCAGTGTTTGCTCCCCTCTCACTTTTTACCCTATTTGCGACAATTTCCAGCTCGTTTTCAGCGACATTTTTGCGACTTTTTGCCGCTCGCCGCGACACTTGTTGTCGTGTTAATTGGCGACGGCGCGAGGGCCCTTTCTTCGCAAATAAACTGTTTTTACCTTTTTGTGTGTTTTACGCTGTTTCTTTTGATATTTTGAAACGTTATGAAGGTTTCGAGTCGTTAAATCTCTTGTTGTGTTGTTTACACGCATGTGTAAAGAACATTGAAAGAGATTGTTGTCGACCGTAATGTAGCAGAGAAAGACATTTGGCAAAGATAATTTCTTGATTATTTTCTTCTTCCTCGTATTATTCGTTGCCGAAGGTCATGCCTGAAAAACTTTTATTGAGGTATTGATGAGCTGCTTCCATGCTGTTCTGTCTTCGGCTTGCAAAGGGGGCTCGTCAGTGCCTTGACTAGGTCAAACAACCGGCTAGGTGATGTCCGCTAGGTATTTTTCCCGTAGTGGCTGTAGTGGGAAAGATATAAATCTTTTCCACTACAGCCAGGTTGTCTAGATTGTCTGGCTGTCTACGGGCGACGGCCAAAGTAGCTAAGGACTCGTTGGTAACAAAAAGCGGACAGTCTAGTCTTGATGTTCAATGGTTCAGTTGATTCAGAATGGATTTGGTATAGTTACATAAATTTCATAAAAATATCGACAAAAAAATATTTTACAGATCTTTGGATTAGGCAAAAGCCTTATTGATGAAAACGGGTAGACATTGACGCAGTTCTGCAGTTCAATGAAACTACTTTACACTGAAAACTTAAATCGGCACGGACGCTTCACAGATGCCTTTCTAGTAAGTAGGTATAGCAATGCCCTTAGGACGCTTCTGTGTTGAACAGATAGGTGTTGTCGTGGATGAAGCAAGTTAAAGATAAATCGGCTTAGCGTAATCCTAAATTAGGTCAGTGGTATTAATTAGTCTTAGATTGTAACATGGACTTTAAACAAAATATAAGCCAAGTAGTATTTCTTGCCAATTCTTCTCGGTTTGGTCGCGCGTTGAGAATTGGTGTAGATTAAAAAAAAGACGATTCAAAGTGTACTTTTCACTTCTTATTGAATAAAAAAAAATACTTTTACTTTGACTTTGAGATTACACCTAACAAATCCGCGATTCCAGCGATTGGATCTAGATGCCTTATACAGCGTCAAGTGGTATCTGACCGGACGCTGTAGGCATTGCCTGAAATATGGTTAGATGGGTTAGGCTTTAGGTATTTATTAATTTATTTATTGGATCACCAACGCTGTATACATCATTTCATTACATTTAGGTAAACAAAATTACGAAGACAACTTGATAAAAATAGCTTGTAACAACTACCTATACAATCAAAGCAAGAGGTCCAGCCTTGTAAGAACCATCAAGCAAAGGAAAGTGGCCTATAACTAGGACACATTTTGCCACATGAACGCTACCTTATACTGCTAATCATAATCTTGGGGGAAAATACAGGGTAAACGAGGTGTTTGCCTGGCTGCACAACATTAGGCAATGGACAGGAATCAAAAGGGTAAAACATTTGTTTAGGCTAGCCCTAGATAAAAAAAAAATAAAGTCCATGTAAAATGTATGGAGAGTACAGGAAATATGCCAGTGGCCGCGTTTTGTGGTTATCGCGTGTGCGCCGACCCTAAGAACGCGTAGATTGGATCAGGGTGTGAAAGCGATCGGCAGTGGAACAAGACGGCCTGACGCCCTAGGCGTTTCCCGTCGCAAATTGACGTGTTTCCTGAACATGTCTTCCCTTGTCTTGTCTCTACATCTTCACAATTAAGGCCCGATTTCAATTGTCAGTTACCCAAGTATCTGTTAGATAGTTTGAAAATATAAACTAAAATAGAATGGATAAATTTTTCAAAATCAATCAACGGATAATCTTTATTATTCTGGTTTCGTGTATCTACCATAGAAATAGGATTTTATGACCTCTTTGGTATCTACTGTTGGTAGACCTAATATAAGTTAGAAAATAGAACGCGTAATATCGTACATTTTTCGGATTTATTCAAAAAATTGGTACCTACATACATCCTTTCTTAATATTCGTGTAACAAGTACGGATATAGGCTTATGACCAAAGAGGTCATAAGCCTATTTCCTATCTACTATTGGTAGATCTAATAAATAAAATAAATATCTGTTCTTATTCGGGGTGAGTGAGGTGATCGTTATTGTAAGATAACATTTATTTGCAAGAATAGTTTGACATTTAATAGAGATGTATGCAAAGCGAGAAATTTTGACTATATTTAAATAGTAACGTCCAAGATAATTATTTTTCTGCATAGCTTTCAGCGCTAATCTTAAAAATTGTTGCATGCGTTGTAATATCTGTATGAAAATATGTACATGCGTCTTAATCCTAGGCACGATTTTTATGGTACCTGAAGATGGAACAAGCATTTAGCCCACCTAAGTTGTTTAGTTGTAACTATTACACATCGCAAAGAATTGCCTCGTAGGATGTGCACCTTGTCAGCAATATATATGTTATGAAATGTGTCACGAATTACAAAGCAAGTGTACTTCTTACCGGGCGAGTCGTCGGCGATATCTGCGTAGTGGTGCTGCGGCGCGGCGCCTGGGCCTGCGTACAGCAGGTTCAGTTCACGGGCCTCGTTCTCCTCCTGCGCCTGCTGACGACGCAACGCCACCTACCAGAAAAACAATATAAAATAACACCCAAAACTCATCATATATTTATCCTTTCTGGCTTAAAGTGTTAAAATTGATACATAGGTTCTACAGAATTCCCCCGTTACGTTAACACACACAAAGACACATCATTTATATGCCACTTAGCACACAATATACCGGCATCATATTAAGGTAAGTAAATAGTTTAAGTTTCAAAAATACAACCGAATTGAGAACCTACTCCTTTTTAGAAGTCGATTAAAAAGGTAATGAAAAAAAGGTATGCGTGTGTGCTACAGAACAAACCCAATCAAATCTACGAAATGTTTAACGTCCCTTTACCGATCGGTAGATTATGAAGGAGACAATTAAACTGGCAAATACCAGGACCAATGATCAATAGGTCTCGCTGCCGAGATGCAAAGTTCACCACGGTACTCAGGCTGAGTTACTCGTAGCTGTTTTGTCGCTCACTACCCGCCAACCACTGAAGGATAGCTAACTTCTAAGGTGTTTGGGCATCAATAAATTTTTCAATCAGCTCGTTGATGAATTAAAATAGTAATTGTGATTAAATTAATAGCAATTTAACTTTTAATTGCATAAAACAATGAAATTAATCAAATTAATGTATGTTAATCGTACTGGCAATTGAAATAATTGCAATTACCTTTTTTAATTGTTGTGCGAAACAATTAAAACTAACAATAACATGTTTTTATTACATTCACTGAGAGTAGATATTATAAGGGATCGAATATTTTATCTGTATTATGAGGGTATCGTGTGGATTTGACCGCGAATAAAGAAAATATATATTTTTGCAAAAAATAGACATCGAAATTTATAACTTTGTCTTTTTTGCAGATTAAGAACATTATTCCTAACTTCTAAAAGCTAAAAGCAAAAATGTAATATTTTTTATAGTATTAATAATATATACATACTTTCGCATTTACAATATTAGTAAAGATTAACATGCATTTTATCTATAAAATGTGTAAATAAGGCTCTAGCCTTATTTACACATTTGTTACTTAAATTTAAACCACTAACCACCTTGACCCACTAGCCCTTTTTAATTGTTAATTTTGAATTAAAATTATATGTAATAAAAACGAAAATTAATTAATTGTTAACTGTAGCATATCATGATTAACAATTGATTAATTGTTATTTGATACACCTGCAATTAACAATTAATCTAGTTAACTGTAGCATATCACGATTAATAATTGATTAATTGTTAATTGATACACCTACAATTAACAGTTAATCAAGTTAACTGTAGCAAATCACGATTAACAATTGATTAATTGTTAATTGCAATTTCTTACAATTACAATTGATTGATTGTCAATTGTAATTAATTGGTAATCTTTCATTGTTAATCAAAATTAAAATTTGCCCAACACAGTGTAACCCAGCTTAGGTCGTAGTAGTCGCTTAGGCAGTAAGTAGTACAATACAATACAATACATTTATTACTTTTACATGGTTGTAAATTGCAAGTCATAGGTTAAATAAGCATCTCACATGAACCCTGTCTAAGGGTAAGCAATATGGTAGGCAGACCGAAGCTTTGTAGTTTGTTACCTAGGTTGAATAATATTATTATTTTAAGATATGTCATTAGTATACGATAATGCTTTCAATGAAAATTATGATACGAGTAAGTTTGTAACTAAATCGAATAGGTATGTATTATTGTCAATTGTTTATGATTATCGTTTCATTAGGTAGGTAATCATGTAGTCAACAAAGTTAGTAATCGCTGATTTTATCGCATTCGCATCGCATTTTTGAAATGTCAAAGGAGAATGCCGTCTGATGTATGGCGCTCGACTAAAGTGATTGCGTCAAAAAAATCTCCAATAAGTTTTTAGTCGATTCTACTGTCAAAATAATTAAAAATGAGAGTTATTGCCATAGTAACGTATATATCATTGGTTGTTGCAGTCTAATGGTGGCGTGCGGCGGAAACCAAATCAACAAAATATTTATTTATTATTTGATTATTAATCCCGTCGGTGTGTACAACTAAAGAAAATGTCCTATATAAAATATAATACATTTTATGGGATAAGTTCGGTTTTGACGCAATTGGTACGGGTTCTCGGCATTCTCCAAATGTTAAATAAATTATTAAATTGTGTAGTGTACAGTAGAGAATGACAGCCCTGCGTAGATTCTGTTTGCGTAGAATAGTGCAGAGCCTATCGCAATTGCCAATAAATTTTTTGTTTGTTTTGTTTATTTTATTCTTGGTTAAGATGTTTAGTGTTTTTTTGTTGCGATAAATTGATTTGTATTCGTATTTGTATTTGAAATGACAGTTTAGAAATATGTTTTTTGCAAATTATCCAAACATTTGTCTTACAGCGATACCTTTGATACCTCAGCCGACTACTATTCAATTTTAAAAAGGATCATTAAAAATCACGGTAGCTTGATAATATTTTTTACAGGAAGGCAACGTCATCTTCTACAGTCCGACTGGATAAAGGCCTTACAATGTTAAAAATGTGCTACGGGACGTTTTCAGTTCAGTCTTGTGTTGGTCGCATCCATGATCCATGAAGACTCTCATCTTGGATCATGGATAATATGTGCTTTGCAGCCATATGTGTGATAATAAATCATGTTATTAAATATTTTTTTTAAACATTTATAATTATTTATCGTTTTAAGTGCTGGAAATACAGCTTTCTACCTGCAGAGGACACTAGCGGAGCGTCATGTGCTAGACACGCAGTCAAAGTCTTGGGTCATAATTAATTCGGACCAATGATTTATGAGAAACGAGTTGATACGCCGTCGGTGCCTTCACCGACGTAACGGTACGTAAACGTTCCCGCTTTTCAATAAAAATGAGTTAATTCACGTTAGTTTCATGAGTAAAATGATTATTAAATGAGTAAAATGATTAAAGATCTTTGTTTTTAGGCCGCCCTAAAAGCCTTCGACATGGTTTTGGTAAGTCGTTAAGCCATTTGGGTATAAGAGCCGGGACCAACTTCTTAACGCGTCTTCCAAAGCACGGATCCGCTCAGGGTCCTGATTCTGACGATACGATATATGTGATTCTATAAGATATATATCGCGAAAACTGTCAAAGTGTATGAAAATTGACTGTTCTTGCGATATATATCTCATCGAATTAAATATATCGAATCGTCAGAATCAGGCCCCTGATCTTTAGATCAGGATTGATTCTGATTCAACGCGGCCATGACGCGTTGTCTCTCAGCGATGAGCGTGCACTTTGCGCACACGCAGTCTCGCCAGCGGCACTAGAGCTTGTGCCCCTTCAGAGCGGACACCACGCCATGCCACACCGTAGCATTGATGCCACTACCACAATAAATAAACCTGGATGTTATCACACAGCATCATGTAGCCCCTAACTAAGCAGAGCTTGTAAAAAAAAAAAATCACCCATCCAAAAATTACCAGGCGGAGTGTTCCTTAATTAAGTCATCTTAATTAAGCAACACTCCGCCTGGTAATTTTCTGGTAATACCGAAGTTAGTCACGCCACGACCGTTTCGCATAGTATTAACTGTATTTACATTAAGAGGTTCTACTTTTAAAGCCGCTGAGCCACGTGGGACACCTTCGAGCCAAACTCTGACAAATAAAGCATCTTAGTGTTTTCACATAAGGATGATAGCCGTCGCCGATCGTGACGATAATGGTAACAAATCTATGAAAATGCTTTTGTATGTCTTAAGGATGAATCGTTACTAGTGTAAATAAAGAGCGCATTACTCATACATTTGCTCCCCCATGAACCATCATGGTGTCGTTTATCGTCACAACTGATTGTAAAGACTAAAGAAGTAAGGTTACCTGAGCGGCCATGACGCGTTGTCTCTCAGCGATGAGCGTGCACTTTGCGCACACGCAGTCTCGCCAGCGGCAGTAGCGCTTGTGCCCCTTCAGAGCGGACACCACGCCATGGTTGCGGCAGCGGGCGCACTTCGGAGTCCGCTGAAACGATGTACAGCTTTGAGTATTCCGGTAAATGGACATCACCTGACTTACAATCAGACTAATTATTTTTCCGGCAAAGTTCAAATAAATCTATATAAATAACAATTTAGTGATAAGTAGTTGCTGAAATAATCGTAACAGACTGACGGACGGACAAAGTTGTCCGAAGGGTTCGCTTTACCAGTTTGGAAACTTAACCCTAAAACACATCAACCCAAATTATTATTATTAATTGACAGGTTTCTAAGGTCCTCACTTTTTTTAAATTTTACCTTTAATAATTTTTCATGTATATGTCCAGTCACATAGTAACTCTAGACTCTAGAGTCTAGAGTACTGTTTTACCAATTTATTTTATTCTAGAATAGGTATCGGTCATTAATTAGATACAGAACAATTGCAGATGTTATTATGATATAAATAGGAATACCTCCGTAAAGTATAAAACATTATTAATCCCAATTTCCGAAAAATAATTATACCAACTGTTATGTGATATCTGTACCTATAATGGTGCTGTAACTAGAGGAATCGAGCTTCGAATACTTAAAAATATTCATTAAAAATATCGTATAAGTGCGAGTTTGACTCTCGCATCGAGGGTTCCGGACAAAACGGTTTTCGGATTTTTTCCTTTTGGTAGATACTTTAGTTGTGCTTTAAGACATTGCTTTTTGCCACATTTCATGATTCAGGGCAATAAAAGGTACCCTATACGTTTTGATTCCCTTGCGTGATGACAAGATGTGCAGCATAAGCGGCTGTATCTATTGATTGCGTTGACTTAGTTGCTTATTTTTTAAAGTTCCAGTGCAGACCTAAATATTTGATATTAATTTCCTGATAAAACCACGCAATCCTGAGAAAAGGATCTTGACACAGGCAGACAGACAGTCGGACAAGATAAACAGACGGACAATGAGTACGGAACCTTAAAAGGCTTTACTATTTGATAGGTAAGTGTTATGACCCGGGTAGTTCTACGGTACGTACCCTGTGCTGGAAGTTAGATTCAAAGCCTTCCAACAGAGAAAATCCCATCAAATCCCGCTCACTATTCTTATCCGGATACTGCAACAAACAGACAACATTCTATATACAAGTTGGATCCACAGACTTGTCCGGACTAGGCAGGAAAATGGTAAGCTCTAGAAAAAGTTTCTTAAAAGATATTTTTTTGAAGGAATAGTGAATTTTGAGTATGATCAGTCTGTGAATCCAAAAAATATATCTTTAGAAAATTTGTCTGTTTGTACCAAGAAATATATTTATAATCTAGGCAACTAAGGATTTCATTCAATGATATTAACAGGGTTCACATGGTTGAAAAGTGGTAAAATCCATTGTCGAATAAAAAAAACATATCTTGACACTCGCATGATTTTTATCATACGTATTATGTTATTTTCCCTGTTTATTTCATGATTTTTTACTGATTAAAAGTATTTTTTCTTTCTTTCTTTATGTAACAAAGGGCGCGCGCAATATGTTAAATTACGTGTAGCAAATAAATATTTGGGAATAATTATATCAGGACGTCTTTTGTTACTTTTTGTGGCGCTTCCACAAAAAGCTTTAACTTTACACAAGTATTTTATAATCTAGGCAAACCAACAAATCTAATTGATTGTGCTAAGAATAATTTGCCGAAAGATGTTTGCACAATTTATACACAAAATATATTATTCCTAAAATGTAAGTATTTTTATAACATCCACACTCTAGGTACTATTAATAAAATTCTGCAAGTATTAATTTGTATTAAACAAAAGTAAAACTGTTGTTTTATTACAAATAAACATTTGTGTTAACATAGAGACTTATATAACAAATTATATAATTATAAACTTACATTTTAAATAAATTTCAAATATATACCTAAAGCACTTTCCCTATTAGTACGTTTGTTAGTAGAAGTTCATAATTTGTAATATGATACAGGAAGTGATACCAGAAGTGCCACAAAAAATAACAAAACACGACCTAATAAAATTATTCCCAAATATTTATTTGTTACACGTGATTTAACACATTGTGCGCGCCCTTTGTTACATTTGGTAACAATATTGGCGTGTCAATTACAGAGGGTCATAATGCAATTGTAATTTGCGTAATTACGGGCTCCGTAATCTCATTGGAGGAAGTGATACTTGAAGCTTTTTGTTATTTTATTTGAAGCTAACTATAAAGGTTAATTTAATAATACGTTGAAGGGTTAGTTTATACAAATAAGCTGCGAACAGTAACGAAATATTTTACCTATACGTTAGGTTTTCGGAAACAGCTGTAAGCTACTAACATATTTGCCGTCGGTCGGAGAGCGGCTGATATTGTCACATAAAAAAATATTTTAAAATAATAAGTTATATAGGTACTTAATACGTTACTTTATATTAAAACTACATTATATACAATAATATTTCTCAGCTAATTGAATTTTTGGCGATGTTATCAGTGTGTAATTTATATATTTTTTTTGTTTCGTTTTTCATTTAGTAACGCGCTCTCGTTATAGAATTAGAAATAGTTAAAAAAATTGCTCTACAAATTAAAAAAGTAATTTATGAAAGTTTTTTGCTTTCCGTGGTTGGACTAACCTGGTATCTCTCGGAGGCTCTCAGGAAGAAGGGAGGCAGAGCCGCCAGCACCGGATGCTGCACCAGTTGAGACACGTCCACGCCGTTCGGGAGCGACATCTCCATACTACAACCACCTGCCTATTAAAGTAAGTACTCTGGCACGTACCAATACAACCACCAAAATATTTACAAGGATTTATGTAACAAGTTTACGAAAATATTTTTTGTTACAGAGGGTAAAATATTAAGAAGACGGGACGGGCGCAAACGAGCGGACCGAAAAAGCGCAACAAAAGTTCGCGTTCCAAATTCAAGCTCCGCGTTTCCACTAACGTTCCGGTCTACGATTTTATGAACACTGTTGCTTCATTTTCGGCGAGCGACAGTAGCTGGCGCGGGAGCGAGATGGCGACAGCGCGAAACGAGCCACAGAGACACAGTTACAGCTAGCCGCGTCCCGCTCGCACGCCAGCTTTAACTGTATATGTTGTATCATCCGGTTATATAAAATGTTGTAAGATGAGAGCGTGGACTCCGCCAATAGGGCGGCTGGGAGCCCGCCTCTGCGCCACGATTGGTTGGAACGTTTGAAACTTAATTTATAAAGGTGACTTTTTTGTGAACCAGTTTTTACGGACAAAGCTATTGAATGATCAGAAAACACAATTATGTTTGTTATTCGGTTCGCGTATTCCGCTTTATTGTGAGTCTTTATTCGTCTATTGTTTATTCTTTAGTTCTTATTGTTAAAGTATTTGATGAGATATATCAGCGGTAGTCGGCCATCGGCGGGTATCTGCGATTGATCTCGACGTTTGCTTGGCTGATGAGCTTCTGTAAACATTGCCTGGTGATTAGATCTCTTCAAGTGGATTTGAATTGAACTCATCCATCTTGCATGCTTGTTGCTTTGTGACTATGTTTTCTGTCACGATTCATTAACATTGCCCATGTTTTTAATCATCACGTGGGAAATTTTCGATTTCTATAACATGGAAGTTTCCTTACTGTTTGTCCAATTACAATAGTCATAATGAAGGTACTTATTGAGACATGGTGGACTAGTGGGATGTACCCCGACTTAAGATCTGGAGGTCGTGGGTTCGAATCTCAGCCGTGCCAATGGATTTTTCGTTTCGAAAAATTTATGTGCGCATTACCATGAGTTCGAAACGGTGAAGGAAAACATCGTGATGAAACCGACATGCCCTCGAACTAAAAAGTTAGAAAGGTATGTGCTAGGTTAGTGTTCCAATAAAAAGCGGCGATGGGCTTGCAACCTGTCACGTGGAATGCTAGCTGCTTGCAAAAAGTGGGCATGTATCGAACGTAATGTTTGGACTTGCCTGTGACTACCCCCGTTAAGGTATCCTCAATAGATTTGCGTACTGAGCAATATCTGAAGATATCCATATTGGGGAAAAAGTCGTGAAGATGTGTGTGTGTTTAGGTACTTATCTATGTGTCTATCAAGTTGGCTGCAATGCAAGTAAGCGAAGTAGTTCCTATATTTGGGTCGGATTGTACTATGCTTGGTCGAATTGTTTGCTGAGACTATCTTCAGATGGACCGTTGAGACTACCTATTGTACCCATTTGAAAAATTATACGAAACACTCTACCTATCCCTTTTTTTGTCTTCTACCGTACTAGCAAACACAATTATCTATATATTTTATAAAGGAGAATGCCAAGAACCCGTACCAATTGCGTCAAAACCAAACGTATCCCATAAAATTTATTATATTTTATAAAGGACATTAACATTTTCTTTAGTTTTACACACCGACGGGATTAATAAGCAAGTAAAAAATATTTTGTTGATTTGGTTTCCGCCGCACGCCACCATTAGACTGCAACAACCATTGATAATATACCACTACTATGGCAATCCACATTTTTAATTAATTTGACAGTAGAATCGATTACAAACTAAAAATAATTAAAACTTATTGGAGATATTTTCACGTTTGTATTGATATGCACTCAATTTGGTCTTGGTACCGAGCACCATATAACATCAGACGCCATTGTCCTTTAATCATAAATTCAAAATAAAAAATCTAACCTCTTTGATAAATAGATATACCTACCTAACTTAACATTCTTATTCAAATTATATTAGAAATTGAATTCGATTCCTTCAACAAAAGACCCATTTCAAAGATACATCCGCCATCTTCAATTTAAATTAAATTCAAACGTCGAACGGCGGGAAGGTGCGTTCGAAATTCGAATTGAGATATTTCAATTTGTCGCGGGAATTCGATTTCAATTACAATGGCCGCTGGCGCCCGGGAAGGGGGGGGGGAGTGAGGGGGTTAATTATCAATGTATTAACTGAATATTTTATTTATTGACACCAAGAGGGTATTTAATTATGTCAATTATTAACGATTTCCGTTTATATAAATGTCACTGGTGATTTTATATACTTTTTAAAAATAAGAAAAAATCCTGGGAATGAGGGCCCTATATAATTAATTAATAATGAAAATGTAATTGTTTCCGAAACCATTACAGCTCCTAATTTTGTAGTAGGGAATATCTGTTTTTTGACGTAACTAAGGTAACTGATAAGGTATACCTACTAACAGACATGCCCGCAACTTTGTTTGCAAAAAAAAATACTAGGGACAGCCTTAATCGTAGGTGATTAATATACTTTACGAGCTATTCTCGTACCTACCAAAAGTACATTAAAAAAATCATAAAAAGCGAACGTTCGAGCCGTTTTGGAAAAGTGCGCCCATAAACACAAAGACAAGAGTTTTTATAATAAATGGATTCCAATAACTTGCCAAAATACTTTATTGCAATTAATAAAATACCGAAGACATCACAATTGGTAATACCTCCGGAGGCAGACAACTTTGTTCTACAAATACGAATAAAATAAATTCTTCCATAAATTAAAAGCACGTCCCAATAATAATGTAGGTTCTGTAAACCCGCAGGTGTGAGATCCCCCCGGGGTAAGGGGGTGCGGGGAGGGGGGAGTAAATGAGAATTCCGCAGCGGAGCGATCAACACGCGAAATGTTCACATTGCGCAAACGTCTCAACTTTGCGTAGGGCGGCGGCGATGACGCTAATTATTATCGATGTCGACAAAATTAAAAAACAAACAAAACACAGTTTGAAGCAAAAAATTAATGGTCAACCATCTCTGGAAGATCTCGAAAGTCGAAGGGCTCCAACTTTGTCGGCTCCTTTGAAATTATTGTTGATCTATCGACATCATATGCAAAAAATAAAATTTACAAATATAAAACTCAGAAAAGCCGAATTTGTTTTTTAACAATTTAAATAATTGTTAATAAAACAAAGAAACTATAGCGCCCTGCACACGTAAAGATCGGACCGCGCATCGGGACTGCGTTCCAAACCGCAGTCCGATCTGTACGGTTTGGACTGCGGATCAAACTGTCGTGCTAATGGCGCGTAAAGATCGGACCGCGCATCTGGGACTGATCACTGACGTGATGCGCGGTTAATGTTGTTGGAATGGCGCGTGCTGTTTCTCGCGGTCCGAACTTTACGTGTGCAGGGCGCATTTAACTTAACGAACCTTTTCTAAAAATATATATGACTCATTTTCAGAATGAAAGAAGTTGAGTCTTCATTCATACATTTTTAAATTCAATATGTATCGATTATCGATACGACCAAATCAATTCAAATGTCGATAAATTATTTTAAGTCACCGCACCAGTCCTCGCACTAGCGAGCGTGGGAGCGAGCAAATATCTTCGCAAGCGTTAAAATGAAATGTTCGCAATTTGAATATCGTTCTACCCCCTCCCCCTCTCTTCCCCCACCCTCTCCTGCCGTGTCTCTGTGAAGACGCCCGTAGGACGTAACCACCAACAATATTAATATTTTGTTTTGACGTTTGTTTATTAATATTTTGTTCAATCAATAACAGTAAGTACTTCCGTGGTTAAGTTTTTTTTTGCTGGCGACTTCACTCATGTTATTTTTAACCGACTTTTAAAAAAAGAAGAGGTTCTCAATGTGGTTGTATTTTTTTCTACTAGCTTCAGCCAGAGCTCAGGTCAGGGCACTGACCAGTAAATAAATGTTGACCAGTAAATAAAATCAAACTAGCAAAACATTAATTAACAAGACTTTGAAATATTTTCCAATCAGTTACTAATTATATAAATAAACTGATCATTCGACGATGAATATTGAAGAAATATAACCACAAACATAAAATTATAGAATTACGTTCAACTTAATATTCGATTAAAAATGAGTTCTAACAAAATCGTCAATTTTGGGCAAAGTACTACGCCGTAGCACATCGTAGCACACCGTAGCTCGCGTGTAGCAGACGCGTAGTACTGTCTACAGCTTTTCATCGCTTTTTTTTGTTATTTGTTAGATTTTTTGTCAGTTCTTTAAGCTACTAGGTCATATCATAGGTCTTTAGGTCATATCATTTCTACTAAACCGAGCAGAACGTTACTTAATTCTCCTTAACTTAAAATAACGTAACAATTTTATTGGCGCCCTGATACAATCGTCATTATCACTATCAGAATTAGGTTTTAAAATAAAACCATATTTTAATGTAACGATTTTTCTAAATGATTAACTGAGTCATGTGTAAAGCAAAATTAGAATTTTTATATACCAGAACTGCTAATATAAAATAAAACGACCAATCTAACGACCTCTGTGGCGCAGTGAGCGAAAGCCCGCCTGAGGCTAGTCGGTTGCGGGTTCGATTCAGGTTAAGAAACAAATTTTCGTATGCTCTGCAAATATTTGTCTCGGATCTGGGTGTTTTATCGGATAGTATGAATTTACAAATAAATATTTGAGTTAAAAAAAATGTTTAAATCATGTGGTTCCCATAATACAAGCTCTGCGTTGGGGCAACATGATGCTGTGTGATAATTCCAACAATATTTATTTATTTTTATTTTACCCTCAGAACATGTTTCGCTACGTCCTACGAGCGCTCCCCCTACCCAGATGTTAGTAATAATGTGGGTTGTATATCCTACCTATAAGTATACACATGGTACAACTTCGTTCACTCGCCTGCTTTCTACGAGTACGATGTTCCTTTACTTTGTATTTATATCTAAGTACTACTTAGTGCGAGTCGTTATAACTTGATGCTTTGTTTAAAGGAGCTATTAGGTACCGCTCTTGGATTTAACGAGATTTTGAAATTAATTTTCTACAAAAAAACATGAATTTTTAGTAAGTATTTTTTTACTTGATTATATGAATAACGAGGAGTCATTTTATTATTTTTAGGGTTTTGTTTCTCACTAGGAAAAATAGATACCCTAAAGGATCACTTCGTCGTCCGTCTGTATGTCTGTCCGCCTGTATTCCTGTCTATTAAGATCTTTTTCTCAGGAACGCGTTGTGTCAAGTTGAATTTAATACTCAGCTCTACAACAAAAATAAGTCAACGCAAGAGAATCAAAACCAATAGGGTTTGGTTCAAAACCCGTGGACCTAGAGTCATGAATTTGACAAGCAGCAATTTTTTTAATAGCACAAGTAAAGAAAAAATCGGAATACCGTAAATTTGTAGTTAATTACATCATCATCATCATCATCATCATCATCAGCCTATCGCAGTCCACTGCTGGACATAGGCCTCCCCTATGAGCGCCATTGCGCCCTGTCCTGAGCTCGACGCATCCAGCTTCTACCAGCAGCCTTACGCAGATCGTCACCCCACCTGGCCGGAGGGCGTCCTACACTCCGTTTGCCGAGCCGCGGTCTCCACCCAAGAACTCGTTTACCCCATCGGTTATCGGTTTTTCGGCAGATATGGCCAGCCCACTGCCACTTCAGATTGGTAATTCTCTGAGCTATGTCGACAACTTTAGTTCTATGTCGGATAAACTCGTTACGGATTTTATCCTTCAGAGAAACCCAGAGCATAGCTCGTTCCATAGCTCGCTGAGCGACTTTAAACTGGTGGACTAGTCGCTAATTACATCACCAAATAAATAATTTCATACCTACAAGTTAGTACGGAATCCTCGGTGCGCGAGTCGACTCGCACTTGCACTCGCACACCGGTATTTTGTGTATGAGCAGACTCTGGTATTGGCGTTTTTGTAAATATTTCATTATTATATTATTTTATAGTGTTAGGAGCACAGGTTCGGATGTAAACAAAATTAGACACTAATTCTGAAAGAGTTTCACTAAACATAACGTCAAACTTTAAGATTCTTACTGTCCCTTTCTTATAGATGGAGATCTTTATTTAGCTAAATTAACAATAAATTTAGGACAGTTAGGTTTATGTTAATGTAGAGACGAAAATTAAATGACTTAATTATATATAGTTTTGTGTTACTTAGAATTCTCCACTTATCACCATATGGTCTATTGGTCTATGGCCTATTATTATCTAGGATGGTGAATCCTCAAGTAACGTCAAATTATGAAGAAAAAACATTTGTTTTTACCCAATTACATACAAAAAATTAAACAAACAGGAAACTATTTAGTAACTAATATACCTAATCCTACTTTAATATTATAAACGTGAATGTATCTGACGATGTGTGGATGTTTATTACTCTTTTCCGCCAAAACTACTGAACGTATTTGGATGAAACTTGGAATATACATAGTTTGTGACCTGTATTAAGACATATGCTTCTTTTAATTCGGGTATCACGCGAGCAAAACCGCGGCCGGAAGCAAGTAAATGATAAGCTAATACTAAGGGTAAAAATAGTTACTATTATTCTATTAAAGTTACAAATCTCTCGGCCGTGTCACTTTAACCGGCATATAGAGTAATATTTACGTAAGAAGTCGGAGATTAGCCGAACTAAAGTCGAATCTGGGGTATACGTAAAAATACCGAACATTTATCAAAAAGTTTTAAACAGAACATTATTTTCATCATATTTTAGTGTGAGACTTGTTTATTTTGCTTTTCTTTTGATTAAAGGACTAGCTTAATTTGACGCTAGGTACTGGAAGATGTTGAAATAAGTCTTATGTCTTTTTAATAGAGTTGTTTAAATACTAGTTTTGTCGAAAGCGCACAACCTCATCAGTATGTAAAGTTATAACGGCTACATAATGTACTACATCCTGCAAACACCAACCGCGTCCTGAAAAGCCTTTTTCCTAATGAAGTGCCGCCTTCGAGCCGCTACATGTACCAATAGGGAGGCTCGATACTGTTGCGAGCTCTCCCATTGGCCGGTAAAGTTGACGATACTGTTGCAAGAGTTACTATTGGATAGGGAAATGTCATAATTATGCATTAAATATAGGTACTGCGTGGGCTGAAGGTCTAACTAAAGTATTTGGAGGAGTAATGAACCACTTAAAATTATATTTTTATTAATTTTAGGTCTTAAATTTTGGTTCAGATTTCAAGTTGATGTGGTAGAAATAAACTTATATTCAATAAATGTAGGTTACATTACAGGTAGGTACATTAGTTTCATTCAAGTAATTTCAAGTACCTGCATTAAAAACTCATTGAGAATGTTAAAATTTTGAACTCACCTACTGCGTTCGTTATCTAGGTACCTAATATTAGTTGACAATTACTGGATATATTTAATTGATTACCTAAGTACTATTTAGTGCATATATTTCTTATTTCGGGTACCCAATTCTAAATTCCATGACCAGCTTATTAGGAACTCACTCAAACCTCGTCTGAGACAGAAATCTGTTTACAATTTTTTTATGATTATTATGTTTTCATTGTATTAATCAACACTTCTGCGAAAATATACAATTTTGTGAAAATATAAATATAATATCCCAAATACAATATCCCAAAAAAATATGTCGAATTATTGATGGGAAGGTGCGGGTTCAAATCCCGCCTAAGTCGCCATTTTTAGGATATTACAAAATCTACCTACCGTAGCTGGTAATGCAATCGACCGAAAAATGTTGAAAAGCATTGCATCAAGCAATCGCTGGTCTAGTAAAACGTAAACTTGATGCCTACTCAACACTACTCATAGTACCTAAATAGGTAGGGAGGTATAGGTTATTGCGGTGCCTAGGTACGGCACAAAAACGGCTCTCGGTAACAACGGTAGGTAGTACTGTAGGCATTTGTCAGCGTCGAGGAGTTATGTCGGGCGGTGGCTGGACAAACAGCGACCGTCAAACGACGCGCCGCCGCCGCCGCCGGAGACCAGTGTGGATACGACTACCATTATATCTAAATGTTCTCTTTCTACTCATAACTCCCTCGTAACAACATTATCATAAATGTCACGACCTCTGTGGCACACTGGATGTACGATAAGGGGCTGTATTTTTATGTTTTTAATCGATACGATAACTATAACAAAGGCGGATCTAACAACTCATAGTTTAAGACTTCTATATATCCTATTATATTTAGATTTTCGCTGAAGTGTGGGCAAACACTTATAAAACAAAAAATCAACTGAGAGTTTGTTACAAATTCAGGGAAAGAAAACTGAATCTCACTAACCTGTGAGCGAGGTGCAACCAAATCCAATGCAAAGACGCCTTGCGTGCAATCTTGCAGTTCAGCAAGTGATGCGGGCTCCCTCAGCTTAAAAATGGGTCTGATACCTTATTAAGTCTGCCTTGATAACTAAACACTCATTTCCATCGTATGTTAACTATCCAACTATTGTTCCCCCTGGCCGCAGGACCCGAGCGGTCAGCGAGCTACCACGGGCGTCAGGCAGCACCCCGTTTGACTACGGTCTATGGGCCTGAACTGGGTTCGATTTCGTGGTGGTTTATGGTGAGCTGTAGAGGAGTGGCATGTGCGTCTGCCCGGTACAGTGGATGCCGTGCGTCTCTCTTCGTAGGCAACGAGCTGTTAGTTTCATGGGCTCAGGGAGTAAGAGTGGCTAATGGCAGGGTCTGCGAGTGACCCTTATAAGTACTTGTAGTTACTTGTAACTTGAACTCTGGCACTTGCCCACAAAGCAAGTAGTCTGATACTGCTAGACATAGATACGGACCGGCCTACCCAGCTGAGTGGTATGTGTTTTACAGCTCCGGGACTATTTATGGATAAATACTTAGTACGGCTTCACTGCAGGCTGGGTTACAAGTGAGCTACCCTTCTGTGGTAGCGGATTGTGAGCGATATAACAGCTCCGGTACCATTTATGGACAAATGGTAGTGTGCCTTCAGCGCACGAGTAAGTTAGTCTGTGCATAGTGGTGCATCTTGCATCTCGGCAGCAACCCACCAGCTGGTAAGGAGACGATAAACATTTCGTAGATTTGATTGGTTTTGTCCAAATATTGAGGTTTTTACAAAATTGACGTAGGTGTCTACTTCCTTCGTACTAATAAAATACGATGAAATGTGAAATGTTTGTCCGTCTTTCACGCCAAAACCACCTACTGAACGGATGCAGCTGAATTTTGTGCATAATGTAGTTCTAGACTTTGATAACATATAGGGCACTTTTATCGCAGCCGCGGGCAGAAGCTAGTATTCAAATAATAATCTAAATCGTACCGTATCCACATTCACCTCTCCTCCGCAGTTTCGCTGACCAACAAAAACAAGTTTACCGCGCGGCGGCCGGTCCGGCCAAATCGTCTATTTTTCACTTCTGTCTGCCACTGAGTTTGATCGAGGGCCCGCGTCAGCGTTTCAGAAAAACGTTGAGCTTTATCAACCCTTTTGCTTTGGAGTGGTCGCGTGCCGGTCGCCCGGACTTTAGGCGAAGTTATGATTTTGGCTTCTAACGTCGATTTTGGTTTCGTGAACAGCTTTTCTTTTGATATTTGCATTTGCCAGCTTCTATGGCTACCTAGGTAGAATACCAATGAACTTTAAGATAGCTAGGTACGCTATGACCTAAAATACCTTGTGCTTAGGTAGGTGGTACCTAAGTATCTATCTATTAATTATAGGTAACTGTAGGTAGTATTAGTTAGCACAGTGACAAGTTTCGTTATTCACCCTGTCTGAACCATGTTATTGACATCTATTTTATTAAATGACAATGTTTCAATTCCCAAGGCAATCCAGGTTTACGCACATTTTTAATTAAGAAACCTTGAAAGATCTCTACCTTCCTATTCTATAAAGCAACACTAAAAAAAATACTTGTAGTGACATCTAGGGGCAAGTAGCAAATTCAAACGCTCGAAAAACAGTAACCTCCTTCTGGCACAGTCGGGTAAAAATAAGCCATCGCTGAACTTGAAATGCAAGTGGTACACTCAACACCTACTAGATGGCGCTTGGCTCATAGTTTACAAAAATAAATCTGTTTTGGCATTGTGACTGATAATTTTTAATAGCTAAGTAGATGAAGATTTAACAAGAACATGGCCTAAGCATTACCTACCTATAATAAAGTATTGCATCGTAGACCAACGCGCCCTACTACGCAAAACCCTTAAATTTCCTTCAAATTTTATCAAATAAATAAATCAATATTATTCTTGTTTTTTTTTCAAATACAACATACTTTGCCGAAAAGGAAGAAAAAAAAATGTCAAGATCAGTTTGCGGAGAAGTGCCAACCCGAGCACTTTTAAAAGGTAAAATGAAAAAGTTAAGCGAAATTAGCGAAATGTAAGTCAAAGTCAAAGTCAAAGTTATTTATTGCGTTCATGTGTAGGTACAAAAAGTTATATATATATATGTATCAACATGAGCCCAGGAAGGGCATGGCAACATTTAGGTTTACCTATGTAATAGGTACTTTTATACAGCTTTTTATGCAAAAAGCGAATTGTATGAAAAAGTTAATATAGGTTCGGGTAGCTTTGGTAGGGAACCTTTCATGGTATCGCTTTCATTTCTAAAGTAAACGCCAATAATGCTCAAATTCTTCCATTGAATTTTATGCCATCGGTTTAGAGGCTATCCTATCCTCATCAGTTTTCATTGATTTCGACAGTTGAGAAATTATTTACCTACCTACATAATTTAGGAACCCAAAATCAAGAAGTCAAGTCAATTAATTTAGGAACACCGCCGATAAATTGATTAAATTCACAAAGTGCTCATAATTATGCGTAGGTACCTATTGCAAGCCTTATGAGAATAACACATGGAACGAAATGGCGCCCAAAAAATGTACGACTAGCAACAGTCAGACAGCATCTGCACCATCAGCAAGCTTCCTCTCCATCACGCCATTTTCCCGGACCTCCGCTATGGTCATTTATCGTTCCCCGTCTGGATGGTGATGCAGATGCTAAATTAGATTAATCAACATCCCTGCAGTGCAGCCATACACCCTCTATTGGGGGTTTTGAACAACTTCAATAATAACTTTTATGAGATTATATTTTATTGAAGATACATTTTATTTTATTTTATTCTACACCTAGCAGTCACATAGTTTGTATAAAGATTAGCCGGCTAAACCTAGGTTTATCTTCGACGAAATGTTAATGTTAGTTTGTTCTATCTTTAGCCGGCTAAACTTAAGTGTAGCTGCAGGTCCTTGGCTAAAAATGTAGAAGGAAATGGAAAAGGAAACAATGTAATAATGTTTACTATTTTGACACGAAAACTTTATTAAAAAATAATCACTTTCATTACACATACTTTTATGTACTATGTAGGTATTCAAAGTAACAATTATTACAATAACAAAATTTTAATTAGTTAAAACAATATCAACCTAATCATTAAAATAAAATAATAAGGAACCATTTGGTCATTACAGAATCTTCTGTAGGTATTTAAAATAACAAAATAAAACTTCTTCTTCTTAATTACTTAAAACAATAGGTATCAACCTAATCATTAGAATAAAATAAAAAGTAACCATTTGGTCATTACAGAATCTTCTGTAGGTATTTAAAATTACAAAATAAACTTCTTCTTCTTAATTACTTAAAACAATATCAACCTAATCATTAAAATAAAATAAAAAGTAACCATTTGGTCATTACAGAATTTTCTATAGGTATTTAAAATTTCAAAATAAAACAAAATTACAAAATAAATCTTCTTCAATGTAAATTACTTAAAACCCTCAAGCCCTCCGCCGGCCCGGCGCGCCTATCGAATACATTTTTAGCCATTTCGTTTCGGTTAATGTGCACATTAACCGGCTAAAGATGGAATATCACGACGCAAACTAACATGTTATCGAACTTTAGCTGCTTCTCGAAGATAAACCTAAGTTTAGCCGGCTAATCTTAAGTTTACGTTCACACCTACCTTTAGCCGTAACATATATAGTATATATAGGTAGGTAACAAATTAGGTAGGTAATTTTTAATTTAGTACCACAGAGGTATATTACTCACCTAACACAGATGTTTTTCCTTTATTTTCTGAGACAGTTATACTAGATAAAAAGTCGCATATTATGGTATACCAGGTTTAGAATTTAGGTTTAATTATTATTTGCATTATTAGTTCTAGTTCAGTTGTTTGACCTGAAGGAGGAACAGACACTTTCACATGCACCCCCTACTCAAAAAGCAAACATTTAAAAGTCAAAAATAATACCAACGTTGAGCCATCAAATTCGATTGAATAATTGGCGTCGGGGTACTGCTAAGTTTAAAGTAATAACTAAATAGCTAAAATAAAGAGATTACAAACTCATAGTGTTCCCAGACTTCGGTCGGAAATGCTAGTAAATTAATAAATAGTCAATCAAGTGAAGGGTCTGACTTACAAAGGGGTTATTTAAATTATTAATTTAATTTTTATTTTTCATTTTTTCAGAGTGTACCTACTAGTGTGCTGGATATCATGGCTGCAGCGACAGCTCTGTCATAGTATATAGTATTCTACGAGTCAAGCCCTTTTCTTTGATACCCATATTGGAGGGATTTGTGAAAAAAATATGTAATTTCAAATTTTGTGGTGGCGGCCATCTTGGATTTGAAATTTGTCATAATATTCTACTAACCGAGCCCTTTCATTCGATACCCATATTTAGAGAATTGTGAACAAATATGTAATCCGCCAGTTTGTGGCGGCGGCTATCTTGGATCGATTTCCATCAAACTTAGCTAAGAACACTCCCGACTAATTCACCTTTCAAACAAAAAAAAACTAGGTATAAATGATGATGCACCGGGTGCGCGACAGCTCCAACACCTACCTACGCCTTATTGCAGATAGGCTAGATACTGACTGTCTATTTATGAAACAGTGGACAAGAGCGCCTAAATGCGAGTTGAGTAGCTCAACAAATGACTTATGTAGCTCTTTCTTTAATTTAGGCAGTGGATCAGTTATGTCCAATTGGCTACATTTTGACAGACAATTACAAAGCCTACAGAGTCTTGACATAACTGAGTGCTGACCAAGGTTCGTTCTCGAGTAAGACAAACTAAACAAACTGTAGGCTTTTATTCTAGGTAGCCGAGATGGTTCGGCAATACTTAGACTGTGAGTGAGATCGGTACAGTCTACGTCACCATTGAAAACCTAAATAAACTAGGTCTATTTCCTTTCGACGATTTGAAAGTGTAGTCATCTTGTGCTTTAAACGTTCGCCATAGTTGGGTATTTTCTTGGCCCATTATCATGCACATTATCTTTTAATAATATTATATAATAAATCTTTATTCAATTTCTTAAAGCTAAGATTGACAAATACGGAATATATTATTTTAGGTAAATATTTCACACTGTGCCTGAACTTGGATAAATCCTGTGTCTCATAATTGCAGATGCTAAGAGAAAATATTTAAGTTCCCATAGAAAACTTATACTTACGAGATTGAAATTATTCGAAAAAAGTTGGCAATGTCGGCATGTTTCGCGGTACGTTATCAGAAATACCTATAGGTATTTTTTATGCAAATGCCTAGGTAGGTAGGTACTTAAGTCTGCATGTACTTAGATAGCTACTAAAGTAGCTAGTCGTACCACTACTTAGTTATTAGATATTATATTTGGTTTTAATAAATCCGTAGCAAGCTCGTAATTTCGGCAACCTCTCTCATTGCATGTGTTCTTATCAGATGATGTCACGTGATCGAACCAAAACAGCACTGCAGCTACCGGACGGGTTCCCACAATATTCCAACTCAATTTACAAACATTCCGTCGACTTTTTGCAAAACATCCTTTGGATTTCTTCAGTCCACATCCAACTCTCAGGAAGACACGTAGCCTGTGTTTAGAGGTGAAATGTAATCTCGGTCGGTTAATGATTTAAAACCATAACAGCTCATGTTGCCATCCCAATATAGGTACCTACGAACTTAGGTAAGTTTATAACTATCATGGTTGTGAACATAATTATGAATATCAAGGGGATATTTAACAGAACTCACAAATCATGGTAAATATTCAGTTGATATTCATAATTAGGTAGATAAGTTGGTAGTCAAAAGTATCTACATACCTCTTATAGTGTCTTTATTTTATTTTAAAAAAAATAGCAAGCTCTTGCAGCATTCAACTAACCACTGAACTACTTAGATTTATTAATTATTTATGTATTAAGTGGGTTACTTACTTAAGTTTTATAATTTTTGAGCACACAGCAGATATTCGAATCCCATAGCAGACAATCCACTATCTTAAAAGTTATTATTATTATTACGGAGTTCAAAGATTATAATTTAATAAATTTATTTTCTTTCAGTCCAAGATGTTGAAGCGAGCAATATCAATAGCGTTTTTCTCTATCTTCTTCCTGACGCACACCAACTCCATGATAATGCGGAACAACGCTCTCATGCACAAAATGGTCTCAAAATTCCAAGGAAAAGACAGAACGAACGAAAACAACTCGAACGAGCCGAAACCGGAGAAACCGGACACGCGGGATGAGGAGCCGGACACGCCGAACAAAGACGACGTCATCTCGATGATGCAGCATGTACTTTGCAGAAATTTTCCCACTATTCCCTGTGTGCTGATCACGAAAGACCCCACCCTACGGAATCTGATAGAGAAGTCTGTCCAGCAGATCAAATACAAGAAAATAACCATGGATAGGACGACCATCTCCCCAAACTACCAGCTATCTTTATTCCCAGTCATAAACAGCGAGGACTTGTCTCACTACTTACAAGATGGCGAAGCAGACTTCCACAAAAAGAAGAATAAGGATAAATCTCGGAAAAAGATCAAGAAATCAGCAACTGCAAAAAACTTCTGGTCACACGAGGTTCCGCACAAGAAGAAGGAATCCAAAACGGCCACGTTCAGCGGACGGAAAAAGATTAGGAAGTTCTATCCGCATAAGATAAAGTACAAGGACAAGAGCGTGAAGCAAGAGTTCACAGATTATTCGGAGGAGAAGCTGTCCATGTCTGTGGAAGTGCCGGAGGTTCACACGGGGGTTAAGAAGAGGAAACATTTTAGCTACAGGGCGGAGCCCTCCGACCCCCCGGTCTGGCGGATAGACTATATGAAGCACGGGGAGCCGAGTCTGAACATGTTCGGCTACGGAACAGACAGCCTCAAGGGCAAGATAATCAAAACGGGTCCAAACGTGATAGTGGATGATAACATCCTAGAACAGGCGGTCAGGCGAGACGTGCTCCACCCAGACCTTTATATCAAGAAGAACTATGTCAGGAAAAGTAATGTGGACCTAAACTCTGAAGCTATTGATTAAGTGAGTAGCATCTCGGTAGTCAGTTAGCTAGGAACGTAAATAATACATTAATACCAACTCTCATATCCAAAAAGTATAGTAGAAATAAAATAGAAATGGATGATTAATTGGCTAATCTTTTATTTTATTCATAAATAATGTTATATATGCTATTAGTAAGAACCTACTTAGTTAAGTAGGTAAGGCAGTAGTTAAGAGTGGGTAGGTAGGTAGATAGGCAAGTATTAACTAAGAACAATGAACTTAGGAGAGAAAACGTTCACTGTGGAAACCAAACCAAACACACCAAGTCGGTTTGTTATCTAACCACGATAAAATTATCATAAAACAGTTATTTTATTCATTTGACCTCAGTTTCTCACAGACTCGTCATCAACATAGATGTTCTGTCTGCTAGTAAAATAAAATAGTTAGCTGCAATGTCCAGACCAGTGCTGTCGAGCCACGTTTTAGATACTTCTACCGGGTTGCCTGCCCCGGGTCTCTTCGTAGAACTGTATAAGAAAAAAGACGAAACTTGGACCTTGTGGCACAATACAGCCACGAACGGAGACGGCCGGATCCTGTTCCCATTCTCCAAGGAATCCATGGCGGCCGGGACTTATCGACTCGTCTTTAAAATCCAGGATTATTACAAAGGACTGAACAAGGAGACTCTTTACCCTTATGTAGAGGTAAGATTGTCAAAAAAGGATAGGTACTTAGGTACTTAGGTTTATTCATAAAATAACAAACACGCGGGCAGACAGACCATATTATGCATAGCAGGACATAGCGAAACTAATAGGAACTGTTGATTATAGAAAGTATTTATTTAATGGTCTGTGGTATGGACTAGCCTAAGGGGGCCTCCGGAGCACGTATTGCCCATACAAACGTAATACCAAAATGATTTCTCGATCGTTCATATTCCCGCTATATTGTTGTATTATTTGTATTCCAATAGTATTTATGTAGGTTCCTAGATAGTTTTTTATTTTACAAAATACTTACCTGAAATGAAATAAAAGCCAATAGCATTTTGCACATTTTTAAGCAAAAAAATTACCACTTTTCTTCCTCTTTGTTTCGTATTTGGCAACATAGCATATTATTATCAATACAGAATAACAATACTTTGTAAAGAATACATAAAGTTTTCATTCATTATTTTTGGTATTACGGAACACAACCAAATTCATATCCAATTTTGAATTGTTGATATTGCTATTGCGCATGCGGGGCTAAATCCACAGAAATAATATCGAGATAGAAGAAACGAGTGTATGTATCTCGTGAGGCAAAAAGTCAAAAATGGACGGCTCCATTGCTCGCAACGAACTTTAGTCCGCTCCCGACCGCGGTTTGCATTAAAGTTTTAAAAACAAAATGACTTGTTCGCTAATTAACTGTTCAAACACCACCAATAAAGTTGGAGCTGTTAATCGAGGTATTTCCTTTCATCGGTAAGTACTATTTGTCCTAAAATATCTGTTATTAATTTAGAAACAAATACTTTTATTATTTCCATAAAAGCAGAAGCGGACGATTGTGTCAAAGGGTAGATTTCCATTGCGGCTTTAATTTGACGAGCCAGTCTTGGCGTGCGTTTAAAACCATGAAATGTAAAAATATGCTATTCGAATGCTATGTCGAGTGGTATTCAAGGTCAATTTCTGTCTGTGTTCACTGCGATCTTCTTACTTCGATTTTGAAAGCAGAGGAAATGATAAGCGACACTTCTCGCCAATGTACTAAACTATTAGTCATTGAGCAGGCTTGGAAGCTGCAATGTTTCCCCTGTAGGTGAAGCAAACGGCGCTTAGCCGTGACTGCCCGAAAATTTCGTAAGGGTGCGGAGTTGACTCGGTAGCACAGCTGGTTAGCGGGTCCCGGTATTGATAGGAAGGTCGCGGGTCCAAATCCCATCTGAGTTAACATTTTTGGGATATATAAAAATCTTAGACTTTCCCTGAAGTGTGGGCTAACACTTGAAATACAAAAAAAAACATAGAAATGATAATTATATTAAACATTAAATATTAAATTGTTCAAAAAAAATAGCGATATTCATAATGTGTACACTAGGAACAAATTTATACTAGCTGTTTCTACTATAAGGCGACATAAAGTTAGTCAATCATTCAAAAGGCAAAGTGTAAATTTATTTTAACAAAATCCCAAATGACGTGTTTAATTAATCTGTAGAAAAATCCAAAAATGTTGTCTAACTTAATCTTCGTAACAAAGCTTTTTATAAAATTTCTGATTCTAAAGATGACAACTTTTTGTCAACTTGGGATGAAACTGTCTCCAACTCCCTCAAAACCAATTTAATAATTAAGAGTATATTATAAAAATTACATTAAAAATATACGCCTAGCAGAGTTTGCCAATTCTTCTCTTTGTGATCGCATTACGAATTGGTAGTAAATTAAAACCATTGACGATTCAAAGTATACTGTAATGTTCGAACTGAATATAAACATTTTTTACTTTACTTTACTTTGTTTTTATGTTACTGTACGGAATAACGGAAGTAGGTTCAATTTAAGTTACGTAGTTAAATCACATCACTTTATTTCCATTCTCTTTCCTATTAATCCAACTAGGTAACTTGCATAAGTGGTACTTAGAGTAAGTAGCACATTAGGTTGGTAGGTGTCATAGAAGATTCACAATTTCTCCGTCTAAAGTAGGTGGTACATACCGTTAATGTAAAGCGGTCCAATTATGTCATGGCCTTGAATGCCGGCCCATACATCGACAGAAAACCTGTATTGATGGGCTGGTTGACTCCCTCGTGGAAAGAAACACAAACAAACAACCGTCTATAAAGCAGTTGATAGTAGGTACCTAACTACTTACCTACTATAAACTAAGTGGGTAGCAAAGTACCTACCTACTATCAACTGGGTAGGTACATAACAACCTACCTACAATCAACTAGAAGGCCCTATTTACTTAAAATACTTCACTTTCACGTTCACTTCACTGCAACAGGGGTAATTTTTGCTTCCTCTAGTTTACCTGTATAATGGGCATGATACATTACCTACCTACTTATACATTATGTTACCTACTAATACATTGACACCTTTTGGATGACGACGAATTTCATTGACATTTTATGCGTCATTGGCCAAATACATCACACGAATAACATAATCTTTACATTCACAAATAAGAAAAAAATATCCATAGTGCCCTTAATTGGTGTGCCGCACAATGCCGTTTTCTCACCGATGGATGCTTTAAAATTCTTTCGCGGGGAGCGCTCAAGTGGCGGCGCGTGGCGATGTTACCCATCACTAAATTGCATTCGTGACGTCAAAGCACCTAAGCAAAATGTTACTCGCTCGGTCTCGCTACATATTGCTGAACTCTTTTCTTCTATGTAGATATATTTCTGTGGATTTTTGCACAAGCCTCGAATTTTAAGTTGCTAGCATCTGTCACCGGAACCTACCTAACATATAGTAGACCTCAAGGGCACAGAATAAAGAATATAAGCAAAGCTCCTTTCAGACCAACCTTAGAGAAACAGGCCTTTCAAAAAACCTATAACCACCATAACAAAGAACCAGGAACTAACAAATCGCCATGATACGGTTCTAAAAGAACATTTTCAAACTGCTATAATTTTGGAACTATCGAACTTCTGATTTAGCTAACCAACCTTATTTTGTGTTTGCTATGAAATTCATAAATTTAAGTAATTTTTAAGTCACAACAGTCCCGAGGCGGGAATCGAACCCGAACCCCGAACAAGTTCTTGCGGGTCCGCCATTTGCGGATCGGATTTCGCGGGTCCGTCAATGACCTGGATTCTCATAGTCAATATTTCTCTTTCAGATAGTGTTCAACACGAAAGAAGGCGAACATTACCACATCCCACTACTGCTGAGTCCCTACGGCTACTCCACCTACAGAGGCAGCTAAACATACAAACACTTTAACGGCTGAATACTGTAACGTTACTCAAAATATTTGAAGCTTTTAGAGGTGACCAAATTCACGTTTCAGTAGATTCTGAATAGCGCTTTCTCAAAAGGTAGTAAGGAATAGAACTTAAGCAATAACGTTGAGTAGCGTTTCAGTATTCGAATAATATATAATTTTAAGTATCTAGGTAGCCTACCTAACCTACCTACCAATAAATTGATAGAGATTCTGTTGACTACTAAGGGCCTGTCTCACCATCTTCAAGTAACGTCAAAGTATGTTTCTGTTCGGTTAAAAATACTACATATTTGTAGAAAAAATGCTTTAATTGCATTTAATAGGTAAACCAAAATATTTTGCAAAATTCTAGTGATTGGGACAAGTTCACAGTTGTCTACGACATGTAGGTCTGTAGGTACTACAATTATAATTTTTTCTCTAAAAAGAGATGTAAAATGGCACGTAAATGTAATAACCTACATAATATGTAATATTTTCACATATTATGTGTAAGTTTGTGCACAGACATTTTTACTTAACAAACGCTGTCACCGGTAATTGTAATTTACAATATCCCTTGTTCTAATTTTAAACAGACCGGTTGTCTGTGCACAGAGCTTATAAAATATAAACTCAAGTCCTATAAAATATTGCTACCCCTTTCCCCCCCTAGATTAGAACAGTCACATTAGATTTTGTATAACTGCAGAATATACGTGCTATAATTGCTACCATAGCCCAAAAACAACTTACCTAACTAGAAAAAAAACCAGACCGTGTTTTGAAAATATAACCAACATGGACAAGTTCCCACGTTCATGGTTAGTTCAAAAGGCTAGATACCTACCTACCTACCTTAAGATAATAGTTCGTTTTCTATAGTACCTAGATCATCATCATCAGCTTATAGCAGTCCACTGCTGGACACTGCAGGACTAATCAATGCATCCAGGTTCTACCAGCAGCCTTTCGCATCTAGATACTACATTTAAAATAATACAAATTTTACCATTTAACATTAGTTTTAATGCGATCAATAAAAAATCTTAATCGATTATGGACTAAGTAATAACTTTATCCTATTAGTAATAACTTATTGCTTAAGTATGTACCTAATTAGTAAACAAACATTTTTTTTTGGAAAACATTGTTCGTTGGCATCAACTAATAAATAACTGTGGCATCAATAAATAGCAGTATTCATTAAAGTAATTACCTATTGACACAAATAATACTTTTCTAAATAATCATCAAAAATATCTGAGGCCGATATTCACCAAAGCAGATAAGTACCACAAAATGAACAACGAATTTTGACAAAATTACATCAGGCTATTTTTTGTAGAAAATTAATAAATGAGTAATTAATTGTTATTTAGACACTCAAAGTACACAGGCACATTTTCAAAACTACAACTATATATATATATATTTAATTAATAGTATTAAAGTTGAAAAAGTTGTATATTTATTTGTAGGCAGACCTCTTGTTATCGGTGTGAGCAAAGTTTTGGTGCAATAAATAATTTGTTCTATTTATAATAAACACTTACTACTAACAATATTGCTAAATATGGTGTTTAAACGATTTATAGATAGCACTACCTACCTATTTATTTTAAAATATTATAATTTCATACATATTTAACAATTAATTTCATAAATGTCTTATTGCTTTAGGTATTCTACGAATTAATTTATTGCTAATTGATATTTTAACTCGTTGACTGCTGGCCTCGGACATGTCGTTCCGCGCCATTGAGTTAGGTATACACTCAAAGCGTTAATGATCGTAAATATTATGTAAGTAATGTACTTGATTTAAAACAATCATATTTTTAAATAACTTGTTGCCTACACCTACTGGAATTAGGACCTACTTCTATACTTAGGTATTTAATAAGGGCCATTGTCCATTAAAGCGCCCCAACTTAGACTTAAATATTGTGCAGTAAATCTGAAGTAACTACCCGGTACGTTCGTGTCAATGTGTATGGACACGAACGTACCGGATGTACTATAACTCTCGAGCAAAGCACCATTCACTTTGTATAAAAAAAAAATGATTTCGTCATGACATTTCCTTCGGCTTGTCTTTTATTTAGTGAGATTATGACGATAATAATGTACGTGACGCTTTAGAGAACATTGTCCCGAGGCCTATGAGTATACATGTTAGTTTGGCACGCAGTCAGCATCAGGCGGGTTTCTGTAAGTAATGGTCACAGATATCAGTACTCCATAGGTTGCCGTCACCGTTCGATCACTAGCACATTGGCAAAAGTCACAGTTTCTAAATCTCCTTCAGATTTCTTCTTGTAATCGGTTGAACTTTTAGTTTTGTACCAAAAATTCAAAAAGCTAAAGAGAATTGCTGGCGAATGGAAAAATGCTGGAAAATCACATAAATATTCGATTCATCTGGATAAAAAATTAAAAAAACATACAACAAGAATTTGATGCAAGGTTCCATGGCATTTAATATCCAGATGAAACAAGAACTATATTTTATATGAAAATTGGTCCCTTTTCTTGTAATGCTGCATACCAAAGTTGACTGCGATAGTCAAAGATACTGTACCTGTGACCTGCTGAATAATACACAAACATATATACAGTGTTTAACAGTTTTCGTATTTACTCACCGCAATGCGAGGCTGCCTCGAGGGAAGGCCGTCAGAGCGCGCGCACCGACATCTATTTTGTGAAATCAGAATCAAGACATTAGAAAATGTTTGCATAAACACCCTTTCATGATTTCTTGATTTTTTCTTTAAGTTTTTGGACGGAATCCACCATAGACCGACGAGTTTCATACCCTGGTTATCTAGTTTGTTTTGTTAACACTTTATTTGATCATAGCCAACTTTTTAATGCCAGTACAAACCTACATCATTGTATGAAATCTTAAAATTATTATAATAGTAAAATATGAGATTACGAATATACGATCACAAAATGACTAGAAAGTGATAAAATATTTTTTTATAAGCTCTGGTTCCTAAACCTATTTTTATTCATTTATCATAAATTCATAAAACAAAATATTGTATTTAACAATAATTATTTGTCATCAGTGAATCATGAACATCATGAAGAAAGAAAGGCCAATATGATGCTTTTATAGAAAAAACCCTTTGTAGAAAAAAAATAATAGTTAATTCCACCAACCTGTATAATCCTGAATCTGTGAAAAAAATATTATTATGAGAATAAAGAGAGTGACACCCACCTAGTCTTCATTGCCGACCACCTCCTTGTAGCGAGCTATCATCAGCTTCTTGACCGTGTCTCTGTATGTCTCTCCAGGTGTCGGGGTGTAGATGCCTCGTTTTTGACCCAAGCCTGCCAGCCCTGGCCTCTGTTCCGCCTCAATAGGCGCTATCCTGCCTTGCTCCGACTTGCCCAACCCTCTGCCTTCCGACCAGCCCATTTTCTGCAGCATCTTACCTCCGATAGTGTCCACAACTGAGGGTGGGGGATGGGACATTGGAGCTGGTTCCGGTGGCTCATACCTCTTTCTACTGCTGACAGGTATCTGTTCATCTTCTCCGAACTTCATTCGTCGCTCAGCTGCCCTATCTCGGTACCCATTAGTCTGCGGTAGGAGCTCATTCTTCTTCCTAAACTCAGATAAGTTCTGCTTGTGTAAATCTGATAAAGTCTTATGTTTTGTGAGGACTTCAACTGAGGGAAACTTTCGTTTGCATAGCAGGCATGTCAGTTTGACCCAGTCGATGATTCCATCATCATTTTCTATCGGTAACAGGGGCTCGGGTACTTTTTTCATGAGAAAATCGTCACCCACAGGCGGAGGCGACAGTTCTCTGACGATGACAGGTTGCGCCTGCGAGGGACCGGCACTCAGCACAGTGAACCCAATATCGACCGATCCCTTACTGGCTGCTGTGTCCAATATCTGTTCCGCTACCACATTGCTCTTGGCGTTTTCCTTTTTTTGGTTGAGCGTTCGAGCCCATCGTTCCATATCCTTGGCTATCTTTTTAGCTACCTTGACTTTGTCCTCCTTCTCCTTCTTCTTCTTCTCCTCTGGCTGGGCCACATCCACGGGCGTGGGCGCAGCCGCAGGCGTCTCGGGTTTCTGCTGCGCCTGGCTCGCGGCTATGTAAGTATTGGTCGTTCCATCCCAGTACATGTACTGATTGGACTGACTGTTGAAGAAGTACTGAGTGTTGCCGTCGTAATAGAGGCCAGTGGAGGGGTCGTAGTAGTAGCCAGAGGTCTCGTCGTACATAAAGGTGCGGACGTCGGGCGCGGCGTAGGTGGTCTTGCCGTCGCCGGTGGGCATGTTGGCCAGCGCGGTGGGCTGCGTGCTGGCAGTGCTGAAGGCAGGCGCGTTGGCCGGCGCCCAGCCCGTGCCGCGCGCGGCCGCCGCAGAGATGGCGGATGCGGCCACGGCGGCAGCCGCATTCACCCGGTCCGCTTCCGACAGCGCGCGCTGCTGGCTCGCGTACTGGCTCTGCGCCAGCTGGTAGGCGGCGTATGCAGCGTAGTCCTGAGTCTGCGTCTTGTGCGGCTTCTTCGGCTCGTTGTAGAAGCTCACGAGCACCTCACGTCCGTCTATCTCCAGCGGTGGCATCAGATTCACCAGCTCTGAGTGAGCAGCCGTCGAGTCGGCTATCGAGTTGAAGTTGATGTAGGCGAGGCACTTGGAAGCCCCCGTCAGGGTCTCGCGGCCGATGGTGATTCCCGCGATCGAGTCCAGGATCGCCTTGGAGCATCTCTCCTTGATCACCTCCAGGATCCTCTCCTCGGTGGTGAGCGCGTCGAGCCGCCGGAACAGCAGCCGCTTGGTTATGCCGGCGCTCTCAGCCAGGCCGTTCTTCTCCTCGCCGCCATACACCACGCCCTCGGACCTGTTGCCGTTGCAGTTCCGCCTGTAGCAGACCTGCCTCCGCTTGAAGTTGTACAGGCCGCACTTGCAGAACCAGTCGCCCGGGGAGCAGCTGACCTGGCCAGCGTCTTCCTTGAGCTGGTCGGGCGCGGCGGAGCGTGGCTCGGGGTCGCGCTCACGGCTGCGGGAGCGCGCGCGCTCGCTGATGGTGGGCGGCGATGGCGGCGGCGGCACATCGATGTCGCGCGGGGAGGGCGGCGAGCGGCGGCGCTCGCGCTCGCGGTCGCGGGAGTCACGCGGCGCGTCGCGTCGGTCAGCGCGCTCGTAGCGCTCACGCCTGTCCTCGCGGTGCCGGAAGCGGTCGCGCTCGCGCTCCCTGTCGCGCTCGCGATCCCTGTCGCGGTCGCGCCGGTCGGGGCTGCTGCTGCGCCTCGCCTCCCAGACCGGGTCGCGCGACTCGCGCGAATCCCGCGGGTCGCGGTCGCGGCGCTCCCGGCCGCCGTCGCCCCAGCGGGAGCCTCGCTCGTGCCTCCACGACATTCCCCTGCGAACATCCCACACGATGAATGCTACTCACCGGGACCGCTTCCCTTGTCTTTGTCTCCGACGACGGATCATGTCGATAACCTTTCTCCTTGTCCCTGTTTTTACCTTCTGTACTCACTTCCTGGGCTACGCTCGAAATAAAGCAAGACTTATTCTTGCGTTGGTATTATAAAGTAAGGATTGAAAAGCTTATAGTATTGAACTGAAATTAGATAATAGTAGGGCAGAATAAAAATCATAAATCAGCAACAACAAGACAGAAGAGCAGACGCCATCACGCCATGTTAGATTTTTGAGGTTTTTTTTCTTTTGCGTTGCCGTAGTGTGTGTGTCAAGTCAACTCAACTGTCATGTTGTCATGCATGCATGTATGTAGTGTTGCCAATGAAAATATTGAGCAGCAGTGTGTGTACAGACACAATGTACTAAGGGGATTATGAGACAAAAGAAAAATTCTACTCATAACCTCATGACCATGGGTTGGATATGTCTGTCGTCGACAATCATGACAGCGACGGCCGATAACGATGTTTGGAAACCATTCGAGTGTTTAAAGTCGATGCATCACACTAATCGATGTTATGCTCATAACTTGTCCGGACTCTACATCTAGTACGAGCTGCAAAATTCGAAAATTTTCATAGTTTACGATGTAGAACTCAATTTTAAATTACCTTTTTTCGTTATTTACCTACCTAACTGTTTTGAGTGATACAGACCTACGTTGTTCGATCAGTTTCTATTTAAACCAGTTGCTTGATTTCCAGAAAACGTACCATAAATGCCTTTATTATTTTTATAAAAATTGAGCGCTCAATTCGAGGCGAACCACTTGTAAGATTAAAATGGAAATCTTTCTACTTCAAAATACTAAATGTTACTGAGATGTAAAAATTATCTAGTACCTAAATTTTTCTTTCCGACTATTCATGTGCTAAAGTTTAAAGTCCAGTCCACTGAGCTAGCTACTTGCATCACTACGTTGTTCAGTCCGGCCAAGTTACCTTTGCGACTATAACTGTACATTGTCACGGAACGGAATGGAAGCGAATTTTTGTTATTGCAATTTGAATTATTGTATTTTGTAAATTGCAAGGGATGGAAACAAATTCATACCAAAATATAAGGAGCCAAAACATTAGAGGGCCTAGTACGAGTTGCACAATTCGAAAACTTTTATGCTATACTATATCAAGCTCAATTTTGAAGTACCTTTTTTCATAAATTACCTCACTGTTTTGAGTGATAATTACGTAATCTTGTAATGGCTTGAGTGCGAAGAAATTAGTGTCGATTCTGTTGTTCACTTTTCTAAACGAAACTAAATTTAGCAGCTTTAAAGTTATAGGTATCCTTGTCATTTACACCTAACAGAAAGGGATAGTACGCCTTTTAGGAATTTCAAATTAATTTTAGTTCAGGAAAATGCACAACAGAATCGACATCAATATCTAACGTCAAAGTTTGCGTTAACTAGGTATATTTTTGTATGAAAATGGAGCAGCGCCCCCCTAGTGGGAAGAATGTAAAACCTTTACTCCCCACAGAAAAATTTAGATAACGCAAACTTTGACGTTAGGTATTTTCTTCGCACTCAGGCCACTGCAAGATTACGTTACCTACGTTTTTCGATCAGTTCTACTTAAAACCAGTTGCCTAATTTCCTAAAAACGTAGGTACATTAAAATTGAGCTCGATATGGTAAACCAAGAAAGTTTTCGAATTGTGCAACTCGTACTACGGGTACTGATCGCGCGTCCTCCAGAGAATGCTCACATTTGATACTGAAACTGAGTCGTATCGTATTTTATACTTAGATCATTTCGGTCGATCATTCGATCCTCGATATTGTACAGGCATCTATAAAATTGTTAGGTAATTGGTTTGTTTGTTACCTGATTTGATTACATTCTTCATTCTATCAAACCAATTCACATTAATTATTGGTAGGTACGGTAGGTAGGTAATGGGTAGGTCACTACTAAGTCAAAAAAGTATATAAGTAAGTAGGCATTTATTGTGACATGTTTTAATTTAACTATGTAAGTAACTAAAGTAACTGTACAAAGTAGGTAGGTAGGTGTACCTATACCTAGGTAGACACCTGATACCTAATTATTTTATTTTTTATTGGGTCACCGACTACAGATTCACAGTTAAAATAAAACAATAGTAGCTGATATTTTTGTGTCCCCTGACACATTGTTGTTAACATCAGTAAAAGAGTTATACGCATTAAAAAATGTAAACTCTTTGGTTACATATAGGTTAGGCACCTACACAGATACAAAATATTTATGGAAGGTACCTACCACAAACAAAATTAAATTTCAAAATATTTACGTAGGTAACTTAAAAAAATTACTTAAACTTAAATATATTTAAAAACTGTAATTAATTTACCATTAATACCTAATTAATTAATTATTCTTCAGAAACGAAGTTAATAATTACATGACGTCATGCCTAGTATCTACCCAAATGCCTAAGATCTACCTATCTACATAAATTCCTTTGTAATGGTAAATCGAACCATTTTTAACTAATAAAAGCCAATCGGAGATCAATATATTTTTTCTTAACAATCCATTGAAGCACAGGCAGTACACAAATTAAATAAGCACTTTTCCCTATGTATAATTTTATTTGTATTATAGACCTTTTTGTTCATTTAACGATTTAATTTCTCTTTTAATATTTTCTCTCGCAGCCGCTTCCATTCCTTCAAACTCCGGCGTGTGAAAAAGTTTTGGAATCAGAGAAAACTGATTTAATATCTGGAAATCAGAATAATACTTTAGTGCATATGTATAGAAGCATGTGGGTATTTCAGTTCAAACTAGGTAGAATCAGCAACAGAAATTGATAAACAAAATATATTTAGGCATTTAGGAATACCAACATACACCAAAACATAGGGACTAAATGAGTTAAGTAACTTTTTCAAAATATTTCCAATCAAAGTTTTAATACCTAAAAACGAACTAATCAATTTTCGTTTACATGGCATTAGTAAGGTGGTAACGTACAAAACAAAGATAGTATTTTATTTGACAGCAAATTCAAGTTGAAGTTTGAAAATTTTCACATTGTTTTTTTTTTATATTGTATCTACTTTTGTTGCTGACTGTAGGTAGATATGAAACGTGATCACTGTAACATGTTATTACCGTATCTTGTTACAACTAGATTATGTGGAACATCGTAGGGGATGATTTTCATCAGACCGGGCCGTGCCGTGTATGTGGCCCGGACGGGGCACGGATTTGAAATGTTACATACATTGTGTAAATTGTTTCATTTGTAATACACAGTGCGAGATCCGTGTCCCATCCGGACGACGCTCGTCTACACCACGCTTAAGGCACGGATCCGCCCCGTCCTCTACTGTTTCATACAAAAAGTATGTAACGTGTGAAATCCGTGCCTAGTCTGGGTAACGACACGGCACGCCCTGGGCACGGCTCGGTTTCATGAGAATCATCCCTATGAGATTAGTGTTTTGGCTAATTATTTTACTTTACTTTAGATGTTGGTGACCGCATTACAAAACTCAAGTGGAATTAAGCAGATCACTTTAGATTTGGTGATGATAAGTAAAAGAGTCGATGGACGCCATCATTGTCGTACAAGGCAAGAATTTGATGCAAAAAGTGCAAAAACGTTTGCAATAGCGTTTGAGGGAGGAGGCCCAGCAGTTATGCCCAGCAGTGGGTTGTGAAAAGCTGTTAATGAATGGCTAGTCAGGAGCTAACCTTGATCCTTCGATCGAAGTATCAGGTTCTCAACGTAAAGTCCTCACAGATTGTTTCCCAAGCAGACCAAAAGCCCAACAGACCAACAGGGTATTTGGAAAAGCTGTAAATGAATGAACGAATGGCAAGTAGGGTGCTGCTCTAGATCCATGTCGGAGTAGGTATTAGGCTAGATGTGGTGATGGCAAGTGAAGTAAAGCCCTGACATCGTGTTGCCCCAGAAGCAGTCCAAAGGCTTGATGCATGAACGACCCATCTGGTTTTTGGTCCCAATTAATGGTTTTGTGTCAATTGTAATCCCATTGCTCCGATTGAAGCTGTAAATGAATGGACGAATGGTAAGTGTGGAGCTGACCTAGTTCCTTAGGCCAGAGTAGGTATTAGGCTAGATTTGGTAATGGCAAGTGGACCAAATGACCGACAGAGTCAGTTTGGAAAAGCCATAAATGTACGAATGGCAAGTGAGGAGCTGACCTTAATCCTCAGTTCGGAGTAGGCGGCGTGGCTGAGCTGCGCGTACTCGGCGCGCACCCCGCGCGCATGAGCGTCGTAGTGCGGCGCGGGCGCGGCCAGCACGGCCAGCTCCAGGTCACCGTACAGCTGCAGGTCGCGCGCGGGCGCCGGGCCTGCGGGGCATGGGGAGGACGGCGGCTCGCAGCCCCCGGCCTCGTCCTCCGTCAGCAGCGCCAGCACATACGATGTTAGGTCTTGCTGAGGATCAAACGACATCATAATCATAATCATCACAATCATAATAGATGACGACTGAGTAAAATAATAATAATTCTAATCAGTCCAGTTAGATCAGTCAGATAGATCAACAAAAATATTGGACATGTATTTTTTTTATTTATCAAATAAATAATAATTGACGGAAATAAAGAGCTTCAAAGTTCGGGAATGGGGGCTCGTGACGTCACGGCTAGGAAAAAGTGTACTAAGCCGTGACGTCACGTGGAACTTCAACGCACTATATCTTTGTCATTTTTTGTTTAATTGACAATAGAAAAAACATGTGTCCAATATTTTTTGTTGATCCATCTAACGGACTAATTAGAATTTTTCAGTCGTCATCCCCCTATTATCATAATTATTAATTTGAAGAAACTTAGAGGTGATGATACTAATTGAGTTGGTTGTAAATTAGGCAGGTAAGAAATATTTTATAGGTACTTTTAATACCGAAGTTTATATTGTAGTGTTCCTACAGGGCTCGTGTGGATCTCATTCATTTTAAGATCAACATGTATAGGAAACAATAAAATATGATTATGATAAGTTTAGCCATGATCAGCTTATGTTAAATATCATATCAGGTACGGTGTAGTCACATACACCTATCATGACACAATTGGGTACCAAGAAGGAACATTGTCGAGGACGGTTACATAGATAAACCTCGGAGGTTGGTAGGTACACTAGGATAACGTAGTAGGCTCTGTATTTCACAAATGCTATACTCTGCCATGGACGTACAAAAACTTACACATTGTGGATGTGATTTCAACATTTCGCTAAGAGTCTTCACGACCAGGTCCGACGGTGTATGACGTAGCACTATAGCCATTTTGAAAGCGGCGGGCTGCATCACGTCTGGGATGCCCTTTTCGATTAGATCCTGCCAAACTCCAGCCTGAAAGACGAAGTATTTTAACACAGCCAATATGCCATAAAAATATTCTTTACAAGAGTCCATCAGTAGACTACAAAGCAGATACCATAAGTCATCATTATGATGAATACTGAACAGTCATTGGCTCGAAGTGCGTGGGTTGAACTTACTAAATTACTTCCTAGTCTGTATCTAGATTGAGTGAACAAGTCTTCTCCTTTAACTATTAGCTGTTCATTAACGCTTAATCTTGCGTCACTTGCCTGATCACATAGTCCTGTTCTCTCACCTGGTACGCCACACAGTTCTTCAGCGAGTGCCAGATGCCGTCAGCAGGTGAAGACTCGACGATCTGGCTCCAGGCGGCATCTGCTCGTGGCGCGCACAGCGCGTCGCACGCATTCTGCCACATGACGCTCGCAGCACAGCTCTGAGAATCTCTGTCAGATGCTAAAAAAACAGAACAAGACAAATCTAACCTTATAAAAACTATATAGGTAGGTAGGTATTCTTGTTGGTATGTTGATTTGGGCAGGTCATCATTTAGCTTGTTAAGTGACAACCGTTGGCAAAGGAAGATTCTCGAATGACTAGCTCTAGGGGAAGGACGAAGAGCAAAAGCCCTCACCAGATGGGCCAAAGACAGTCTTTGGCCAAAGACATGATCAAGAAGTAGATGGAAAGAGCTTGAGCATTAGCAGTGCAAATCTTTGGGGGGTTATGTTCAACACTGAACTTCAATGAGCTGTTGGTGATGAATAAATAAATGCTCACCCGTCCCGTCACGCTCTCGCCACGCCGTTGCCGCAGCTGCCATATCTAGGCACTAAAAAGTTAACACTGAAAACGAAAGTAGGTAAGTATATCAATGGAATAAGGTAAGTAGTACCATAACCTGGTTATAAAAATTTTGTAGGTGGGTACGAATTATTGTGAATTTGGAGGAAGAGTCAAAGAGAAGAGGCAAATATTTCGAAACGATACAATTTTTACGACGACTGTACTTTCAACTGCACACGGAACTGTAATACAACTCATTGCTTATAAATACTTACTTGAAAAGATGGTGCATGGGTGAAGCTAAACATTGCCTACCTACCTACTTTTTTTCTTATTTTTGTAGTTTAACCTACGAAACTAGGTAATAGCCGAGAGATTTTTTTAAGTAGGTATACAGGATTTGTAAGCAAGTAGTTAGGTACCTAAGTATTTTTTATACAAAAACAATAATCAATACCATAATCATACGTAATCGAAACCAACCATTAAAATATTCTACCCTAGATTGTAATAACCTGCCTAGGCTTCAAAAAAACTACAAAAAAAAAACGGCCCGCATTAGAATTAGGAATGAACAAATGAATGCGATATGTTTATTATTATTAATTTACATTTAACACTAAAATAATATGAGAAACTTACGTGGTTATCAGTCTTTTTGATTTTTACAGTTTATTTAGTAGAATTGTGACGGTGCGATGGCAGCGCGGTCGGCAGACTAGTGCACTAGTGCTGGGACTGTGCGTAGACATCGATGTTCGATAGCCAGTGAGCCGTGATTGCGTGCAGCTATTTCGTGCTTGTACTTACTTATTTATACGACACTAGTTTCATTTTTAATTCAGTAGATATTGGTGCCCGCCAGTGTAGGAAGGAGCTGAATTCAATGAAGTCTTAAACGCCTTGTAGGTTGTTAGGTAGTCAGGAAGTTAAGTACCTACTTACCAAACTATTCGATCTAGGTATTTGAAAGCTTGCTCTCGGGAATCAAAGTTTTTGGCGTAAATATAAGGTAGCTTAACCAGACTAGGCGTGTATAGGTACCTTATGTCCTACTTATTATAGTTGTAAGTACCTGCTTACCTAGATACTTAAAGACAGGCTTATTATAATTTATATTTTCCGCAATGTTTGAAAATGGCAACTAAATTGTATACGTCACCTAATATCAATAAATATTTTGAATTTTGAATCTTTTTAACAATGTTCTCGGGCAACAATAATTTGGTCAAAGCACATCACTATTTTTAGGGGTGAGTGGGTACTTGACGCATGCGCTAGGGTAAGTACTTCTCCAGCCTTCTTAACATTTTAATTCTTTGCAAAAATGTACCTTATTATTTAACAGTGAAAGTTTAGTTTTCAAACTCATGTTGTCAACATTTTCCATTTAAACGATTGTAAGCTCTAGGTTTGCTTTAATAAAGTGCAGATTAAAAGTGACAGTAGCGATGTGAGTCATGTAAAATTTCGGATAAGTTGGTATTTCTAGTGGTAGCCCCTGCCTTTGCCCCGGCCCCAGTGCCCTCGCAGCCTTGACTCAAATGCCATTCTGACATTAAACATTTTAATGAGCTTCATACCTAGAACAGTCTATGCTATTTATCACAGCCCTGGAATTACTACTGTGACACCTGTGCCTAATGTATTCTCCCAAAGAATTTTGGTCAATTTTATTGAGATAAATCAGGCACACATTTTTATTCAAAGCGCGCACTCCCCTATAAAAACCAAATACCTTTGGCCAGTGAAAAAGCGTAGATTTTAAATAAAGCGTTGTCATTGGCCAAAATACGACACAGTACGGCATGTCAAAAAATTTGTGCTATAATTTGAGTCTGTAAATAATAACGTCGTTGAAGTTTTTTTTGTACCCCTAGTAAGAGTTACGAAATACGGAAACGTTCATAGTTTTCGTTTTCGAACTCAATTTCAATGTATTTTTTTTTATAATTATGTACCCAATTGTTTTGAGTGATACATTGCGCGCGCCGCCGCGCGCCGTCAGCCCACGAACTGTTCTGTTACTAGGATCTAGGATCTAATGTAAGCGAGTCGGAGAGCATCGGCGAGCATTTCATAACATGCTAAAGGAAACTGAAACATCCACAAAGCAGATAAGTTCGTTATTTGCATGGGTTAAAATGCGCTTCGATGCTCTCCGCGCCGGTAGGTGTGAAATTGTGAACATGAACATAACGCATCGTCAGTCCGTCCGGTGTCAAGTGGGCAGGCCATGCGCGCGAGAGACCGAACTTCCGGTATTGATTACCAATGATCCCAATAGGAATCTTCTGGAAATGCTTTATTATTCAAAAAAATAATTAAATCATTTTTAAATGACGCGAACAGACATACAAACATTACAACATAAATAAAAGCTTGTAATGCATATATAGCTGGACCTCGTTTCCACTCTATCTTTGGGACTTCCCCGCGTAAACACGAGCACGTGCCAAACAAAGATAAAGCAGTAAAGGTTTGTTCAATTGATGCTGCTCCCGTCCAATACGTCCAATACCTACTTATCTTTGGATTAATTGCAAAAAGCAGGAAGAACTATATTAAAAAGCATAGGTCATGTTACCTACTCATTGCGTTACATATTTGAGATATAATAAGTAATAAAGGGTGGAGTCATTTTGATTCCGACTGAGTTTACTGTTTACAATACAGATCTTTACTCTGAGTTCTTAGGTTATCATATCAGTTTATTGCCATAAAGTACATTAAAGTAGGTAGGTAATCTACATATTAGTACATAATAGTAAACAGGAAAACTTTACAGGATAATCTTGACAATTCTTATAAAAGCCGATTCGGTGCGGTCGTCGTCAGTGTGTCTGCACAGTTCAAGGAAAATGTACGGATTTGTATTAGTGTGCGTCGTGCTCGCTGCGAGTACGTATGCGCACACGCATGGACATCATCACCATCATCACACACTAGGTAGATATGTTCTAATCCAACTATAGAACTATACTAACAATAATAATAGTATAGCAGCCTTAATCTAAGTAATATTGTTAAAAAAAAAAATAAGTAAAAAATATAGAATGTAAAATTCACTAATTAGCTTTATAACTTCTTGAATTACGTTATTTGAAGTATATTCTCACAATGTAATTATTCCTCATTTATTATTTATGATTAATGATTATTATTATATTAATGTATATGATCATATTAACTTGGCGGAGGGCATTGATACGCCATAAAACAGGGAATCCTAGTTTGGGTACCAATGTTATCCATCTTGGAATACTAGTCTAAGGACTTATTCTAAGTGTGATTGTAACCTTATCATTTAACGTTTGTTGTTTTAAATAAATTCAATTCAATTCAATTCAATAATAAATATAGAACTTCCCGCACTAGACTTAGTTGAACGCAGGGCTAAGAGGCTCATTGGTCAAGAGTATCTTGCTAAAGCAAGGCTCGAGAGCTTGAGCCATCGTCGCGAGGTTGCGTGTTTGTCGGTCTTTTATAAATTATACTTCGGAGAGTGTGCTCAGGAGTTACATGACCTTATTCCGCCTTCACCTTTCTTCCATAGGAACTTCAGACGCACTGCTAATTACCATCCGCATCAAGTTGATATTCCTTTTAACAGGACTAAGCGCTTCCAAACATCATTTATAATGCGCACTGCTAAAATATGGAATCAGCTGCCAGCGTCTGTTTTTCGATTGACAATTACGACCCTAATGGCTTCAAAAACAGAGTTAATAGGCATCTTCTGGGAAAGCTCGCCCCATCGTCGACCTCATCCTTGCCTATGCAAGCCTCGAGGTCAAGAGCTGGCCCATATTAAATAAAAAACTAGAATCATACATGTAATTAGGTAGGTAGGTAAATCTCTCTGACGTTTCTGTTCATTTATTCAGGAACAATTATAGACAATCTTAGGTATAGTTTACTCAAAGAGGTTGTTTTTTTTTCCTATATTTATAAGTTTCCCTTCGGCCACTTAGGAAACCAAAGGTTCGAAACCAGTTTAGACAACATAATTATTTTTCATCTTTCGAAACCAGGTTTCCAAAAAAGAAAAAAAATAATTCTGTTGTCTAAACTGGTTTCGAAACTTTGGTTTCCTAAGTGGCCGAAGGGATGAGTTTAGTATGATTCGTCCCACTAATGGTCAAAACTTATATTTGCATTAATTACATTACCTACTATTTGTTAACCATCTAGTACCTAGGTATTTGTTAACCATCCTACTAGGAATCTAGATAGAGTGCTATCACTGATAAAAACTGAGTAGGTACCTAAAGGTGACTGCACTTCAGATACCCTTAGATAAGTATCTAAACTTAGCTAAACAAGTAAAGAATCGGCTTCGGTTTAGCTTAGTACTTTTCTTCAGCTCAGTTCTCTTAGCTAGCAATGCCTATTGCACTATTTAGATGGGTGTACCTACCTGATTACATGACAGTTGCCTACCTCATCTAAGTATGCGGACCACATGACCGAACCATTCCCAGGGGATCGCAGGGGCGCATCACACCTCGAGCCCCCGAATATCCGCCTAGAGTTGACTGACGTGCTAAAATATGATAAACGCAGGAGTAGATCCAGATCTGAACGTACCTCCGGTTGTGAGGACCACGTCGGGCACCATCCGCGGCTCGTGGCTGCACACGCGCCGTGGGCGACCTCTGCGGGCCTTCCGAGGCATCCGCTATGCCGAGCCACCTGTTGGGGAGAAGAGGTTCCAGGTAAAGAAAAGTACCTACTGGTTCTGGCAACATTAATTATCTAACACAAGGACAAGTATGAGTAGGTATCAGAGAGGAGACCTTTGTACCCAGGAGTGTGTGCAAATAGCCTATTAAATACTTTCATCCTTCTTCGTATGAGCTAGAGATCAACTCTGTTGTCGGAGTTTTTGTCTCTGAGATGACTTAATGACGGAAAAAGCCGGAACCAAAATCTTAACTTAACGTGTCTTCCGAAGCCCTCAGATCTAAATGCTACTAAAACAGTCACACTTAAATAAGTAGTGAACAAAGGAACGGCGGATTGAACAAGAAGTGTTCTCCTACAACACCGAAGCAAGCCACGCCTCCAGCGCCTTAGATATGTAGAAGGACAAATGAAGGTCAAAAAACGAGGTCATAACATGGTAATCCTGTTATTTTCTAACACAGGAAACACCTTGGGTACTCCTAGGGTTTTCAAAAGTAGAAGGGTTAATTCGCTAGCAAAATCTGTGTGTCTTGGGCAGCCTCCTACCCCGATTGTCCAGTATGCGGAGGAGGTGGATGCCTCCGCTGACGGGCCTGCGTGTCCGCAGCCCACGTTCGGGGACTACTACGTCGACGAGGACTGTCTGCGACTTAACGTTTACACGCCGCCGCCGGGGCAAGCGAGGTAAGCATCAGTTAAGGACCCTTCTTAAGAAATCATAGGTAGAGTAGTTCTAATCTTTACTTCTAAGAACTGCTGTGCACTGTTCAAAATACTTAAAATATCCATCTTACCCAAGGTCTACAAATATATAAATACTCATCTCTACTGTTATATAATTATATAATACTTATAATGCGGGTAGATAATAAATAATAAATAAAAAATAAATAATAAATAATGCTGGACTATCACACATCATGTAGCCCCAAACTAAGCAGAGTTGATGTTATGGCATAGGGGAACCACATGATTGATATATTACATATATACATTATTTTATAAATACATACATATCATACATAGATAAACTTAAGATTTCTTCAATAAATAATGACCCTCTGCATCACCGCTCTGAATCACCGTATTTATGGCAACGTATCACCACTGTTCGCTTTCAAACTTAGCTTTTGCAATTTCAATTAAGTAATTATCAATCAATTACCAGGGACATTCATTGATAAGCATGGTCGTTAAGCTTTCATAATAGAAGAATACGACATCCTCAGCAAATTCCACCACTACGAGTTCCTTAAAACAATTCAAGTGTCATTTGAATTTGTTGCTAGTAAGTTACACAAAAAGGCCGCCGCTGGAAGGTTAAGCTTCAAAGTTCTTTTGAAAATCCCAATGACCATGAATGTTTATTCAATTGCAGCGGGCAGGCACTGCCTGTGGTGGTGTACATCCACGCGGGCGGGTTCTACTCGCTGTCGGGGCGCAGCGATGTGGCGGGCCCCGAGTACCTGCTGGACCGGCCCCTCGTGCTCGTCACCATCAACTACAGGCTCGCCTCGCTCGGTCTGTACCTTCTATTTAGATTTATATTACTTATCTAGGTTCTACACCATAAAATAGGTTCTCTGCAGGACATAGCCGCCGACATCATAATTGGGAGGTTTTGTTATTATCTCTGCCACCAAGTTGGTAGCCGTACGGGTACATGAGAAGACGACCACATCAATACCTTGACAACTTAGGTACTGGAACTGTGCGTCTCCGGTAGAAGGTCTAGAGGGAGACCTCAGGCCACTTGGATAGAGTTGTTGCACAGAGATACGGTGGCATGTAACATTTCCTATAGCATGAACGAAGTGGAACGAAAATTGTAGGAAGGCTGATCCCATGACCGTGTTGGATATAGCCAGGAACTGAGAGAGAGAGAGAGAGAGCGAGAGAGAGAAGATACTGCTGCCCATCTCCCCGTGTCATTCTATATTAGCATCCAACGGCATAATTGGATATGAGAGGAAAATTTGAGGTTTAAATTCTGTGGAACTTATATAATGGATATATACACAAGTCCTGACCTGATTCCTGAGTTCCTAAAAAACCGTTGGAATCGAAAAAGCGTTAAACGCAGACAGATTCGACTCGGAATCTTTTGGAACGTTTGAATACTCGTGCAGGTTTCCTGAGCACCGGGGACGCGGTGGCGCCCGGCAACAACGGCTTCAAGGACCAGGTGGTCGCGCTGCGCTGGGTGCAGAAGAACATCGCGGCCTTCGGTGGAGACCCCGGCCTCGTCACCGTCGCCGGCTACAGTGCGGGCGCCTTCAGTGTGATGCTGCACACCGTGTCGCCCATGTCTAAAGGTACAGACCCCAGACACGTTACCGTCATGTCACCTTTGCTTAAAGGTACCTGACCCTTAATGGTCTCCTCATAGGTCAACGTCCATACAAAGACGCTTCTTGACTTTTGTGATATAACATGCAAGTTTTTGTTAATTCTTTCTTTCAAATGAGACGAACGTCCGAATACTGAAACGCTACTCAATTATTTGAGCTTTGAAGTGCAGATTAACGTTTTCCAGGTCTGTTCCACCGCGCGGTGTCCATGAGCGGGTCCCCTATCTCTCAGGTGGCGCTCCCCCCGCACCAGCGGCACCTGGCGGAACGACAGGCGCGCCGACTGTCCTGCCCCACTCACTCCTCCCAGGCCATCGTGGATTGCTTAAAGACGAAGAGTGCCAAGGAGCTAGGAGACTCACTCGATAACATGTTTGTAAGTATTTTGGGAAGACACTTCCCACGAGTTTTGACTCGGGGTTGCTGTTGGAAGCGCTCTAATAAGAAGGGGAAATAGTGACGTAGTAATTTTTGGGGTAGATAAAAGTTATGGTTGTAAGTTTTCTATTGGGTTTGTGGTGGGAAGGTATATAGGCTACTCCATTTTCTCAGTGGATTTATAATAAAGAGAGGAAGGATATTATGAAGATCATGCATGTAAGGGGTTCTAATCTCTATCGATCTATAAATTGACATAACCAAGTGTAGCTACTATAATATTCCTATGGTGAAATAAATGATTATGAGTATCTTCGGAACTAAAGCCATAGTCACCGGCCCGTGGCTATGGCACCGCTAGAATAAGCAGTGTGTAATAGTTTATACAGACGATCGAATTTGGTGCGATCGGATCACAAACGCGGACCGCCCTCGAACCATATTCGATCGCGTGGCGCACGGTGCGCCACGAACGCGGTCTGCCCTCGGGCCATATTCGATCGTGTATATGCGCACGGTACGTAGAACACAACGCACAGTTCGCTGGTCCGGACCAAATTCGATCGTATGCTTGTCGTGCAGGAGTTCGGGTACGACCCGGTGCTGCTTTGGGTGCCGGTGGTGGAGCCGGCACTCGGCCAGGAACGTTTCCTGCCAGCGCCGCCACTAGAGACTCTGCAAGCGGGCCGCGCGCACGCCGTGCCTTATGTAGTCAGTCAGACCAAGGACGAGTTCTTCTGGAAGGCACTTAGTGAGTATCAACTGGAGATTTAACCACACTAGCCTATATCAGTCCACTACTGCTGAACATAGGCTGTACTGCGTAAGAAGAAACGCAGACGCGCCGCATTCGTATAAGGCTCGAGCGGCTACAGTACTAATTGCTCATTATCTTGTAAGGAGGGACAAAAGGTCTTTTTTTGCTGAAGTTATGCGTCTATTTACAGAAAAGTAGGTCGACTACCTACTATTTTAAGCAAGTAAATTTGCTGAACAGGACATTGTCCAAATGGTGGCCGAGGGTAGGTAGAAGAAGCGTCGGAAGACCGGTCACCGGCCGAAGAAGATGGGTCGAAGACATAGTACGCGTGAGGCATTATTAGATATGCATAAATCATATAATAATCAAATTAAAAATTAAATCAGTACCTAATTTAAATCAAGTTTTAAATTTTAATTTAAACAAGCTATTACTCACTTCCTTAGGAGTAGAAGGTTGCGGGTTCGATTCCCGCCGCGAGACCAATGTTTGTATGTTCTGTGAATATTTGTCACGGGTCCTGGGTGTTTTCTATGTATAATTTGTATATATTTACAAAATCAAAGTATATCAGTCATGTGATTCCCCTAACAGTAGCTCGGATTAGTTCGAGGCTACATAATGCTGTGTGGAAGCTTATGTGGCTTCCTATTAGAGAAAGGAAAAATGTGATAATTCTCTGCCTCTATTTCTCAATTTTAAATGACCCTAACTCTCCAAAGTGTCTCAAGTCTAAATTTACTTTTCTTTTGACACTCATGATCGCCATCTTAGGTGTATCGATACACTGCGCCTTGCAACATCGGCTCACTCGACCGCCTTTCGTGGTAAATCTTTCGAAGTTGTGGCCGTGGGCTTGTGGAATTCACTACCAGTTCACATTAGGACAGCACCCTCAAAGCCTATTTTTATTTATTTATTTATTTGATTGGAAAACTAACAGCTAATATTCATGATTTTACTTATAGATATTTATAATAGAACAAAAGAAGCCTTCAAAAGTTTTCACATATAGATAGCACAGCGAGTGCCTTAAGTAGATACACAATCTTAAACTTAAAATTGAGAAACTAGTAAAAAAAAAAAAGTCTATCTAAATCTACTATTCCAGTGTCCTACCGAATAGAAATTTAAAGGTTCTTATAAACATTTCTCAACACAAGTTTAAGTTTGAGCTACATCCTACCACATCAGTGTTAATGTAACAAACAAACGAGGGTAAAATAGTGTACCAATACTTTTACCAAACAGACTTCATCTTTCATTAAAACTATCGAACTATAACGAGCCCATGTATAAAAATTATATGAATATATATATATATATATATATATATATATATATATATATATATATAATGCTGGACACTATCACACAGCATCATGTAGCCACAAACTAAGCAGAGCTTGTATTATGGGAACCACATGAATGATATACTACATTGATACATTTTATTATCTTGTAAATACATACTTATTATACATAGACATAGAAATAGAAAACACCCAGCTGTGTCCCCTGTTTGTCCCCTAACATTTTTAAACGCCTTGTTCGTGAATTTTTATTAACCCTATATATGTATTTTTATATTTATTAATTAATATACTAATTATAAATAAATGTTGTACTGCATAAACAGAAATCTATTTTATATACATAAATATATTTATACTTTTAATATATATTATGAGTTTAAAACAACTGTTTACATTCAAATTTATTTTAGGTAGTATTTAAGTTTTTTTTTTCTGTTCCCTTCTGTAATTAATTCTTTATTATTTTTAACGTTAAGTATGTACCTAGTTTAGTTAGCACGCCAACCTTGCTTTTCTACCAGGAAAGGTTGACTGGCAAAACATGCTTTAGCATTAAGTCCTCCTTTTGTACAATTCTTTGTTTTTGTGCAATAAATGTTACATTTATCCTTCCGAAGTAAAGTCGGGTTGTGGATGATGATGTTCATGAAGCCTGCTCATGAAAAGAACTCTTTAGACTCATCTGTTTCCCTCAGACATCCTCAGCAACCAGTCGTTAATAGACACGTTTGACCGTGAGTGGTCCCGCCTCGCACCTGTCGCCTTCTACCTGCGGGAGCCGTCCGGTGCGGCGGCGGCAGCACTGCGGCGCGGCTACGTGCCGGGTCCGCTGCGGAACGACTCCGCAACCGCTGCCGGCCTCGGCAAGCTCTACAGTGACGCGATTATTGGCTTCGGAGCGCACTTGTAAGTCTGTAGGTACTTACTTTCTTCAGACAGCTCATACGAAGAAAGGACTTTCTTCCTGGATCTGTGGATAATCCTAAGTATGAACATAGATTCGAATCTGTTTTCAGAAACAGTTTTCGTGGGAAATTCAAAGTACGGAGTCAGAGGTTAGCCCAGCAAGCAATACTATTCCTATGTCGGTACATACTATAATGTCCTTCCAATCTGGCCACATGACAAGTTAAGCACAAACAGTGCATCAGTGATTATTTCAATGTTTTCGTTCACTATTTTGAGCATACATCAACACTTGTGCATTTTCTCTTCCCTTCAGATCAGCAGTGCAACGCACCATTAGCGGATTGTAGCACTCTGTCCTTTCAGTCTGTGTTTTTACCTGCTATAGAATATTTGTTTGTTCGTCAGTTTGGCAAACGCCCTCGCGGTATATTCTCCTAAGGATACGTACTACTACGAGTTCGAGTACATCGGCAACCGCAGCCACTACGAGGATCCTGAAACCAAGAAACCAGTCGGTGAGTCTTTTCACCTCTCTCAAATTATCTATAGGGGCCACTGTACCAAAACATAAGAAGACCTTGGGCTATTCTCGACTCGAAGGTAGATGAGTAACTTATCTGGCAGATCAGCAGACAGGCCGTCTGGTGATGGTGATATCAGAGGCGGAGCGATGTATCTTGAGGCGTATTTTTGTGGGCCTCATGTACTTGAAATGTTACCAGCACTAAGTCGAAACACAGCACACGCTACTTCACGGCATAAAGGCGCGGTGGCAATACGCACCCGAACGAGCACTTCAAAAAGAGGCCTTCTACTTCTCAGGAAGGCAATTCTATTCTCTCTCTTATTCTTAGGATAATTTCATGTAGCGACTTACCACGGTAAAAACACCAGATTATCAGTTAATAAGAATTAAGATAATAGGGGCCCATAATCTTCACACAGAACATGCGAGTTGGGGATCGCAGCGATAGCGGCCAGGGGTTGTATATCTGTACCCCTGTTAAGCTGCGCTATTGTCCTCAGCCACCGCCAGGGCCCCGTTTGTTAGTTAGCAGGGTGCACCACGGGCCTGTGAGATTGGCTTGAGTTCCGAAGATGGAAGTAGGAACCTCTTACCAACCACACGTTTTTGACAAGTGGTAATCTTCCAGGGGCGGCTCACCACGACGACCTGATCTATCTGTTCGGCATCAACGCGTCGTTCCCGCTCATCGCGCCCTCGGACTCTAAAGATTCCAAGATGGTAGACCTGATGACCGCCTTTATGTATAACTTCGCGAAATACGGGTAAGCATTTCTTAGAAGGTGAGCTTGTATTGCCATTGCTTGTATGCAATGCTAAATCTACTTTCAAAGGTCAATAACATATTTGTCAAGGTTTTTCGAATTTGTTTCTTTCAGTTTTTCAGTGAGTAATTTTTATTATGTATTTACAGTAAAAAAGTATTAAATCAGTCATGTGGTTCCCCTATTACAAGCTTTGATTAGTTGTGGGCTAGATGATGCTATGTGATAATGTCCAGCCCCACACCACATTACACCAGTCCATATCAGTCTACTGCAGAACATAGGCCTCCCCTAATAAAGGGGAATTGATCATAATTCTAATCCTGGACATGCGGGTTGGGGATCGCAAGGCACAACTTCTAGCACCGACTTGCTGCCTGTCGGCGGGCAGGGGGATTTACCTGTGCCGGTGTCAAGCTGCGCTATGCCGCAATCAGCCGGCCGCCAGAGCCCTATTTTTTAGCAGGGTACACCACGTGCCGGTGAGGTTGACTTGAGTTCTAAGGATGGGGGTTGGAACCCCTTAAACCTCACGTCCAACATTGTTTATTTATTTGTAGTTGAATGGTGTTAGTGAAGTACGTTTGTTACATCTTCAGAGATCCCAGTCCCCGCTCGGAGTCGGGCGCGCCGGCGTGTCCGTGGCCGGCACTGAAGCCGCGCGAGCGCCGCTACCTGCGGGTGGGAGGGGGAGGGGGCTGTGCCCTCGGGGAAAGACTCTTCGAGGACAGGTTCCAGCTCTGGGAGGCGCTCTACAGACCAGACAACTGCACCTTCTGCATCTCACACTAGATTTACCTATATCAGGCTCAAAGTCAGTCGCACTGCACTAACAAGCTGCATGCACTTTCTATTAAGCTTCCTGTCACCTCAGGATTTATTATAATACTAGTTATTATTTACACCGTAAGCACATAAGAAAAAATTGATTGATTTAAATAGTTACTATTATGATAATTACACAGTTACATCGAATGTACTTTGTTGACCAAATACCTTTAACTTGTTATTTTATGTGTTTCTTCTTATCATCACTAATGAATGCTTTTTTACTTTACTTTACAAAATTTCTAAACAGTGCATTTTATAAATTCTAGGATGATTAGTAAAATTAATCATTTAATATACCCGCTTCGTTCTGTGTGATTCGAATGAATGTAAAGAATATGAAAATAAAAATTAAGACCAGATGAACATTTTTTTATTTGTATTTTTTCCACTGGAGTACCACCCACCACCCACATATAAAATAAATATTTTTTTTATTCAGACTTTTACAAATTTATCTGGTAGGTACATAATTTTAACTTTAGTAGGTACGAACACAGTTTGTACACTTACGTTTTGTAAAAAGAATGTACTAACCTCGGCTTAGCTCCGTCCTTCACACTAGGTCTCTATTGAGCCCATCTTTTTGTTATATTTAATGTGCAATAAAGTATGAATAAATTAATAAATAGCGAGGTTACAGCGTCCCGCTTCGGACTCTACCCTACCACGTAGCTACTTACTCTAGGTTCAGTGTCATTTTAGTACATATACAGAATTAACAAGTAACTAGAAGTATTATAATTTGTCAGTGTAGTGATGCAATTCTCTCCACTTCGCTCTTTCCATTGCTGTCTCTTTCACTTCCTTAAACGACATGACGGCGACATCCTCTTTTATCTGATTTATGTAGCTTATTCTTGGCTTTCCTCTTCAACGCTTTCCTTCTTCCTTTCCGTCGATGATGTTTCTAATGAAGCTGTCATGTCGTATAAGGTGTTCAATCATTTTCTCTCTTCTGTTTTGTATGGTTTCCATCAAAACCCTTAAACTGTCAATAGTAGATATACTAAGTTTAACTTTAAATGCTAATATCTACCTAATTGGAAGTCTCATTGCGTACCTATATGGGTGTACTGGGAGTAGTGATTATGGATTATGATTGAATAGTGTGCGAGTGAAAGTTTTGGAGCTGAGAGTGGGTGTTGGTGAACGAGTATGTGACTGTGGGCTATCCTGTCCCCCTCAGTCTCTTGTGAGTCTGGTTATTGCCCACAGTGTGTGTAAAGTGTAAAAAGGTGTAGTGTAGTGATTAGTGAAGTGTGTAAGGGTCAAGTGCGTTGGCAGAAACAACAATATAAAATCAATTATTCCACAGTAGCAAGAAATTTATCAGTTTCTTCATAGGTTAACAGAAGTAAATGTGTTATTTAGTTTATGATTATTACATTGTATTATTTTTACATTCCTGCTTAGTTTAGATAATCGAGGTCCCAATATATTCAGAAAAGTTTTTCCCAAATCTAGTAAGGGAATTGGGTAAACCTTGGAAAACAATGTCTTTCCTACGTTTAGTTTCAACTTAGTCCATAATGTTATGTTATTAGGGTATGTTGTCTGGCTACGACAGCTTTGATAAAAAGCTGGTGAACCGTTAAGACAGATTAGTCTTTGTACAGTGCCGTGTCGTAGAGTACCACCGATGCTTGAAATGAAAGACATAAGAGAAAATATCCACCTAGGGTATGTCCCATGGAACAGAAATACCGTTCTGCTTCTTCTGTTTATGGCATGTAGCATACACCCAACCATACACATAGATAGAAAGATAGAAAACTCGTGCTGCTCGCCAGCTACGCGTAAGCTATGAACGCGCAACACAACACCAGCTACGCGTAAGCTACGACGGTGCTACACGCCAGCTACGTGCAACATATATCACAGCTATAAATGTGATAAATGTGAGCTACAAGCGTGCTGCTTGTCAGCTACGCGTAAGCTATGAACGCGCGACACAACACCAGCTACGCGTAAGCTACGACGGTGCTACACGCCAGCTACGTGCAACATATAATCACAGCTATAAATGTGATAAATGTGAGTTACGAGCGTGCTGCTCGTCGCTAACGCGTGAGCTATGAACGCGCAACACAACACCAGCTACGCGTAAGCTACGACGGTGCTACACGCCAGCTACGTGCAACATATATCACAGCTATAAATGTGATAAATGTGAGCTACAAGCGTGCTGCTCGTCAGCTACGCGTAAGCTATAAACGCGCGACACAACACCAGCTACGCGTAAGCTACGACGGTGCTACACGCCAGCTACGTGCAACATATAATCACAGCTATAAATGTGATAAATGTGAGCTACGAGCGTGCTGCTCGTCAGCTACGCGTAAGCTATGAACGCGCGACACAACACCAGCTACGCGTAAGCTACGACGGTGCTACACGCCAGCTACGTGCAACATATAATCACAGCTATAAATGTGATAAATGTGAGCTACAAGCGTGCTGCTCGTCAGCTACGCGTAAGCTATGAGCGCGCAACACGCCAAACCAGCTATGCGTAAGATACAAGCGAGCTACACGGGATTTGCGAACGCATTATCCGTGTGTTTCGAAGGTTATTAATTGAAGGTACCTTACCTACTACCTATTCTGTAATTCTTTATTATACACGGAAATAATACAAACACAGAGTATGGTAAAAAATATGTACAGAGGCGAGCTTATTATTAACTCTTAACCCTTTAAGAGTTTTCTTCCAGCAAACCTTTGAGTAGAGGTGAGGCGATAGCACAAAACAGGCAGAAAAAATTACAACAGACAAGAATTTAAGTTGACAGAGTAATAACAAATAAACGTAATAATAACTACAAATAATATAGGTACTTTACATATATTAAATATAACTTCCTGCTCAAAGATGAAGGAAAACACACCTGAATCTGAATCAGCCTATAGAAAGACAAACGTTGTGCGACACATCATATTTCTTATGAAAATTAAAGACAATAAAATCCCAATCACAAATACACACACAATGTTAGTACTAGAATACTTACCTTCCGCTCATCCTTGTAATAGAATCCTCAAAAATATCATAATACCTACATTTATTTTGCTCTACTTATACACGCTTCGCTTACTAATGAGCGGGTTTTACCGCAGTGCAGAAGATTTTCCTTATTTGATTTATACGTTAATAGACTCACCGTTATCAATAACACTCATCAATAGAACACTCACAATGGAAAACCTAACCAGAGCACGACAGTAGTCGAATCAAGATATTCAGTAGTTAGATGTATCTTATATGAAAACGTTTGGAAAATTATTTTGTAGCTAATTAGCATTTTTAAGCATTATATAATGCTATAATGCTATGCTTTAGCTACATATATGCTTTAATTTTAAATAGTAAAAATGTAAGCACGGAAAATGTGTTATTTACTATAGTGAAGTGCTTAATCATAATGCGATAAGTCGCCCAGGTAAACATACTTAAATGAATTGATAGCAAACCGAGAATCAGTAAATAATGCTGGAAAATCAAGAACTAATCATTCGAAATGCTGACACCTGGTCTCTCCATATTCGTCACACTTTATTCCCTTGAAAAGCGCGGAACAGAGTCCACGACCTTTGTACCGGGCAGAGCGCGAGTAAGCTCCCAGTACGCCACTACAGTACCTACCTGCTCTACGTAGGACCAAGACAATGAGAAAAATAGGGAAAATAATTTACAATAAGACTCATCTTCGCTCCACAGTGTCCACTAGTCTAAGGGTTAGTGGTACATTTCTTACAGCCAATTGGTAGCACTCTTGCACTGAATGAAGGTAAATAGGGAGTGAATGATATCTATCACATTTTCCCAGGCAATGCTGAATTGATAACGTGTTCCAGGTTTTATTATTGGGGCTGCCAAGGTACTGTAGCGCGTCGGGCATGTTTGCCGATGCTTGCGCTCATGGTTTTCAAGCTATCCTGAGAAAACGAGCAGCCTCGATGCTAAGCCGTTTCCATCCCAGCATCATTGACATTCGGCGCGTTAAAGCCGATCGATTTGATTGTCCATGTTAGGTACATTTATTACGGCTTCACACATAGGGGCAAACTTAGTTGTTTTGTAAATTGAATAAACCTTGAGGTGCTTTTTAGGGTTCCGTACCCAAAGGGTAAAAACGGGACCCTATTACTAAGACTCCACTATCCGTCTGTCTGTCACTAGGATGTATCTCATGAACCTAGATAGCTAGATAGTTGAAATTTTCACAGATGATGTATTTTTTTTGCGGCTATAACTAAAAACAGAATAACTATGAGTACTTTATACATTTTTTACGCTTAATTTTGTGTGTGTCAAAATGTAATTTGTCATGTATATTAAAATATTTCTGAAATAAAAGATATATTATTTATTATATAGTATTAAATTATATATATAGCAGATCATACCAATAAGAAAGTAGGCAAGTAAGATATAAAATAACACTGTATGTACTTGGCAAGGTCAAACATTAGATATAGAGTTAGAGTTCATGATTAATAATTTATTTATTGGAAATTCTTTTGTACCTATGTCTAGCAAATTGCTACAAAATGCTAATTGTTTTTTTTCGCTACAATAATTGAATCCATAAAAAAACATTGATACCTGTTACGTACCTACCCATATTACCGAGTCACAATGTAGAAATGATCACAATTAAATCTTGTTTTATTTTTTTAAGTGAAATTCAAAACACAATTACCAACGTATTAGTTTAGTTCCTTGGAATTAAAATTTTGCATATTTTATTTGTGTTCTGTGTAAAGTTACTAAGTTTTTTTTATTATTATTGTGTTTAATGTACCATCTTGTGTTAGAGCACCGTGATCCTCCAAATCTTCCTATCCTTCTCTCTTAGCTCTTCATATCCTTACTATGGTTGCCTGGTAGAGATCACTTTCTGCGAAAAACCTGCCAATTGTGTTACCTCAATATTGCTTAGACTTCGTTACTTTTTCACTTGACTTACTTGATTATCTGTATGGAACAGGTGATCAATTAAGTGTTATCTATCTCTGTATATCGTTTTGGAAAAAAATACTCCAATCTGACACTTGTTCAGATACACCATGTCCGATCAATATTAACTGACAGCTGTACAGTATATAACTTAAGGAAACTACCACTGGCTCTCAGTCCACAACTCGTTATACCTATCATTACCTACACATTAGGTACACATGTGTATAAAGCGGTCCAGACGGGTGCGGTTGAGTCAGTGTTCCCTACAGTGCGACACAGCGATGTGGTTCCGGACAGCGATCGTGGCCGTGGCGGTGGCAGTGGCGGTGGTGCGAGGGTACGGAGACAAGGAAGCCTCCACACAACCACCACCAGGTAAGAAACAGTATTTAAAGACGCATAGCAATATCTATTTCCATAATGAGGAAAAAGTAGCAATACTTGTTTTGTTCAATTCAAGTTTCACACAATTCAGATATTTGTTTCTTGTCTGGGTACCTACTCCTTGTATCTGCTACCTGAGGTGCAGTGATACCCTAAAGTCGATTCAAGACAAACAATAAATATTTGCTTGCTTATCAATTTACCCGACGAACGGCAGGAGGAAGGATATGGATCACCCAGCCCATGTGGGCTTGTATGTAAACAGTGATAGTGTAAACATGTGATGTAGGGTAGCCAGCAAATTAGATCAAGCGTATGCAAGCGTATGTAATGCTGCAGGGGGTGTAAATTGTAATAGGTTGCAACCTCCATCTAAGGAACCTAACCATGCTAGGTAACTAACAAACGTGGCTCTAGTGGCTGACTGCGGCATAGCGCAGCTGAACACCGCCACATCTAAATTCTCTGACGGCTGCCTGTTGGCGGTGTGAAAAGCTATGCAATGCAATCTTCAACCCGCATGCCCAGCGAGAGGATTATGTGCATAGCCTTCTTATTAGGGGATGCCTATGTCCAGCAGTGGACTGAAATAGGCTGGTGTTGTCCTTAATATTACAGTTGCGCAATTTATGATTCAGATTCAGATTCGTTTACTGACCATTTAGTTATACACATATAACAAAGGCATGTCAAATGGATACATTCAGTCATTAAATTATAAAAACATTTTTAATATATTTTATAGATAAAGAAGGTTATGGACACTAACTTTAAATAATTGACTTGTACAATAAATTGTTTGTCTTCCAGTAGTTTCAACACCAGCTCCATCGTCGCCTGCTCCTGCAGAGGGGCCGGTGACGCGCGCCCCTGCCGGCGTGTTCCGCGGCGCGTGGGATGAGACGCGCCGGGGACGCCGCTTCCAGTCCTACCGCGGGATCAAGTACGCGGAGGCCCCGCTCGGCGAGCTCAGGTTCCAGGTACGATAACAGTTGCCAATGCCACAATAGATTTGAAAAATAAATATCGATAAATCGCGCGAACTGTCAAAATTCCACTCGCAACAGTCTTTTTTTAGTGCATCACCAAAGAATAAATAAGCCTCTTACAGCCTGCGCACATTGAACGATAAAGGTCAGCGATTATACGCTACGACAAGCTGCGGGGGACAATTTTCATACATTTGTTTAAAGTTCCGCACACACGGCGACAATCGCGACAGCAAGATATGACAGATGCTCACGACTAAGCGCGACGACAAAGCGTCGTGTTTGCTCTGAGAAGGCTAAGGCTAAAATTGAAGGTCTGTGAAGGCTAAAATTGTCGGTTTTAAAAATGCTCGCGTTCTTTTTGTTCATTCCGGCTGGGACGCATGAGGTTGTGGGTTGGATTCCCTCTGGGATACAAAAGTTTGTATGATCTGCAGATTATGCTAGGTGTGGGTACCATGGTTCCTAATAATCACGTCAAAGCACTTCACTGGATATTCTTAATAAATACTTAAATAAATGAATAGTAGATAACCAGCGGGAGGGGATCTCTACGTAAAATTACATTCCTACGTCCATCAATCTTTTATCACATCAATTTTGCCAAGCAGCCATAGGTTTATTAATTACTACATAATAAATCTATGCAAGCAGCTGTGTCACAGGATATAAATGTAGGCGAGGCGTCTATTCTCGCTATCCAGCACTAGATGAAAATACCTCTGACATGACGTCGGATCAGACTGGAAATAAATTCCATAGATTGATAAGATAAGGTGATATTCCTCAGCCTCCTAAGCCGATCCTGTCGTACCCTGGCGAGGTGGACGCGACTCGCGACGGGCCGGCGTGCCCGCTGCCCGCGCCGCCCACCTACCCCGTGTCAGAGGACTGTCTAACTATCAATGTGTACACGCCACGCAATAACGGGTGAGTACATAGCACATAAATATGAGTAATACCAGTGCCTTGATTCTATGGGATTCAAATTATTGTCACATCAGACATAAGTAGCAAAAGCTGACATTCTCGCGGAAGGTTCTGCCGCAGAGAAACGTGAAAGAGGAACAATAATCTGCCCATCCAACTGTCCAATTACAGACAGCAGTTTGGGGAGGTGCGCATCTGTGTATCGAGAAGTGAGCGTGCTTTACAGCTCCGGTACTATTCATGGAAAAATAGTAGTCGGCTTCACTGACGGCCTAAGCTGGGTTACAAGTTAACTATCCTTCAGTGGTTAGCGGGTAGTGAGCGACATAACAGCTCCGGTACCATTCATGAACAAATGGTAGTGCGTCCTTAGGGAACGAGTAACTTACCTGAGTACCAGGGTGCACTTTGCATCTCGGCAGCAAGACCTACTGTTCGCAGGTCCTGTTATTTGCCAGTTTAATCGTCTGCTTCATAACCTATTGGTTGGTAAGGGGACGTTAAACATTTAGTAGATTTGATTGGGTTATGTCCAATGACACTAATGAACGAATACAACCAATCCGTAGATCGAAGCCCCTGCCCGTGATCTTCTACATTCACGCGGGCGGGTTCTACTCTATGGCGGGGCGCAGCGACCTGGCCGGGCCGCACTACCTGCTGGACAGAGACGTGCTGCTCGTCACCATCAACTACCGGCTCAGCGCGCTGGGTGAGTTGCACCACTTACTCAAATATATCACGGGTTAACTTGGACTCAACTGATATTTAAAAATGTATACGATATTCATAAATAGGTACCGTTCTTTCCATCGTGTCGGAACTATGTAACTTACATATATTTTGATACGCGGGACATTGAAATTGGTGAGGATGATCAAGGATGAACGATGACGAAAACAAAAATGGCTTTTCATTAGTTTGACAAACCAAATTGGTTTTCATGATCGCGTAGACTTGTATAGTTCGACACAATTAAAGACGCGATAAATCGTTTCGGTAATCGATCGGCCATGAAGTATTGGTACAACAATGGTATGCTAAAAGGCTCCAAGGTCATCGTTTTAACCATTGTTGAAACGTCTTGATTAAACCAAGTTGGACTGCCGCCACTTCTAAAGCTTTGTATCGTAAATTGAAGAAATTCTATAGCTTTGAATGTATAATCAAAGTTGTTTTTAAGGCTGCAAATATAAACCAATCTCAGCTCTGAGTGCGAGCTTTAGACTTATAAATATTCTATCCGAAAATTGGCATTTAAACATCACTTGAGTCCGTGATCAAAGTTTACATCGGTTAAACATTTTCCTCAAACTGCTTATTGCTCATACATTCTGCACATGGTCGCCAGGTTGGCTAAGCACCGGCGACGCGGTGGCGCCCGGCAACAACGGCATGAAGGACCAGGTGGTCGCGCTGCGCTGGGTGCAAAAGAACATCGCGGCCTTCGGTGGAGACCCCGGCCTCGTCACCATCGCGGGCTGCAGCGCTGGATCTATCAGCGTGATGTTGCATATGCTTTCTCCTATGTCTAAAGGTATCGTAATCAAACATTTAACTTTTTCAGTGGTTAACTTATTTTGGAGGCCTTCGAGCTATTTAAAATCTCTGATATAATTGCAATGAAATTATATCTGGTATCGAAGTTTGAAAGCTACTCGAAGGTTGTATGACCGAAACGACTCGGGATTATCATTATGTTTCAAAATATTGATGGAGGTTGGAGTATTTTTAACCTAGTTTGCGTTTGAGGAGAAAGTCGTAATTTCAATTCCCCTTTCAAGTACAATCCGGGTGCTATCAGAATGGTAAAGAACCTTGTAATTGTAAATCGAAATAGCATTTCGACAAGGTTCTTAAAGGACAAGATACAATGTTGTCAAGTTAAAGTAAATGTCGAATCTAAATTTACCAACTAAGATCTGCTATGAAACCAGTTTAAAACGCTAAATAAATGATAAACACCTGCAGGTCTATTCCACCGAGCCATCTCAATGAGCGCGTCTCCGGTGGGCAAGGAGCCGTTCCCGAGGCACCAGCGCCACCTGGCGGTAAAGCAGGCGCAGCTGTTGAAGTGTCCCGACAACAACTCCACCGTCATCGTGGACTGTCTCAAGAAGAAGACCTGGCAGGAACTTGGAGACTGGCGAGGTTTATATGTAAGTGTCAATTAATTCTATGTATATTTATTATTATTTATTTATTGTACTATAATTAATTTCGGATAATAAGCCTATTAAGCTAGAAAAGTCACAATAAATTACAAAAAAAAATTAAGGTATTAAGTGTATAAATGTGTCAAGTAGGGTAGGTACATGTGGTTTAAAAGGATCAAATGGCTAATCATGACGTACCTCACAGAACAGCTCAGATCTAAATGCTAGTACACGGTCACCCATCCGAGAAGTGACCGAACGAAGTAAGGTTTAACGTTAATAAACTGCTAAGAATATGCAATAAAATATAAAAATAAATACATGCTTATTTTTATATCTTATTGCATATATATATTTTTTTATGATGTTTTTTTTTTAATACTATTTGAAGATGGAACTAGCACATGGCCCACCTGATGTTAAGTGGTAACCATTTTTATGTGTGTGTGATTTCCGAAGTAAGCAAAACCACGATGCCGTATCTGTCTTCATAATACGACTTTCCCTTTCCAGGAGTTTGGTTTCGACCCGGTCGGCCTCTGGAGTCCCGTGGTGGAGCCCGACTTCGGCCAGGAGCGGTTCCTGACGCTGGATCCGCTGACCGCCATCAAGCAGAAGAAGATGCACGACGTGCCCTACATCATCAGCCAGACGGAGGACGAGTTCTTCTGGTTCGCCTTCAGTGAGTATCAGTAGTGAAAAGACCTAACAGTTCGTGACGTTCGTGACTATCATCAGCGAAGGTATACACATACCACAAGTCAGTTTCATATAGCCAACAACAACAACAGCTTATATCTGTCCACTGCTGGACTTAGGGCTCCCCTAACAAGGGGGGGATGCCTATAAACCCACCGCTGGGCTTGCGGGTTGGGGATCGCAGTGCACAGCTTCTCGCACCGCTAATGCGGTGCGCTGATGCGGGCAGGGAATTCAGCTGTGCTGGTGTTATATATTGATGCTCTTATGCTGCTATCACACACCCCACCATTTTTCATGTTCTCCTCTTTTTCCCCTGTTATTTTAACATTTTTTTGATATGTTATGTGTATTCAGTAGCTAACAAATGAATGTCTTGCCTATATCTATGCATGTCTTGATCATCAATACTTATTAATCTCCAGATGTGCTACGTAACGACACACTCCGCACCACCATGAACAGAGAATGGTCCCGCGTGGCCCCCATCTCGTTCATGTTGCCGCGCGAGGACGCGGAGGGGGCCACGCGGCGGCTGCGGGAGGCCTACCTGCACGGCCAGGAGCTAAAGAACAATGACGAGGCCAGCGTGAGGGGCCTCAACCAGCTCTACGGAGACTCCATCATCGGATTCCCCACTCACAGGTAACACCAGCACACCAGCCCATATCAGTGGACAGTCAGACAAAGGCCTCACCTAATAAAAGGGGAAATGCCCATAATCCCCACGCTGGCACACAAAGAATTAAATATCAGATACGAAAGAGTAGTTCCAAAACACCAACTAAGGCCTTTGCTGTCTCATTCATACTGCGTGGAGTGGCAGCTTCTTCTGACTGAACGCTGTAGTAGTGGGCATGGTCAGGTGGAGTAGGCTTCAGCACAAATACAATCTTCTCAGCCTATTCGATTCCCAAGGCACTGACTACGGCAAGTCCCAAGGGAAACATGATCAATAATGGAGCTGATTACGACGGGGGTAACGTCATATTTTCCTTCAGCATTTCAGGTAATGCGCACAATTTAAAAAAAAAAAATTAAAATCCTTTAGTGAGTGATGTCGGTGTAGTACGTACATTCCACCATGGCTCAAACATCAAATGCTCTTTTTTAATAGAACACTGCCTTAGTTGAGATTTTTCCATCGTAACTTCACTCTCCCTATTTGAGTGGATTTTTTATGAGCAACGCTCGATATAGACATGTTGCTATAACTACAGACTCGCCAACCTGATGTGCCGGCACTCGTCCCACCCTGTGTGGTACTACCAGTTCAGCTACATCGGCCAGCACAGCCACTACGAGGACCCAACCACTAAGAAACCAGTCGGTAAGTTACAATCTGCCATCATTCTCCACAACACACTGAAATAAGCTTAGAGCTCAATATGTTCCTCACTAGCCTACACTCCTCAAGGCAAACAGCATGGGGCGGGGCAATCTTCGCTGTCCATTCTAGTTACTTTTATACAATAAGCATTGAATTGACGAAACGCTTATAAAAATTATCTATTATTATCACACCAGACGCTAATTATTATATTTAAATGCGAAAGATTGTATGGTATAATTATACACTTTCGTATCATTATGTACGTCAAAATAAGTATTCTACATAAGTATGTAAATACTTATGTAGAATACTTATTTTGACTATTTTGTTATAATACTTGTAGCTGTACTAAGTAGTATATAATCCGTGGTAGGTGTATCCTAAAAATCCATCTCAAGTTGGACTCAAGCTCACTGACATAGAGATAACGTTATTGATCAGAGAGAAACGGGGAATTTTAGAAACCTGAGGCTCGATCACCAAGACTGGCGAAACAGTATTCGTATTGTAAACGTAAAATTTTTTCGGTATCTACTTACGAGCTGAGCACAGAGGAGGCCTATGTCCAGCAGTTGACTGCTGTAGACTGGTTTTTTTTTCAAGTATTTTTTTACAGATATTTTATCACACCTGAGATAGGTGAAGATGTGGTAAGTCCATCTTAGACCACATCTTAACCTATCTCAGGTGTGATATGCATGCTTGCCTAGAAGGAATCGATTCAGTCTGGATTTGAAGACTCCGATGATTTACATCTGTATTATGCAGCACTAAAACAACATTCTTCATCATCATCATCATCATCAGCCTATAGCAGTCGAATGCTGGACATAGGCCTCCCGTAGTGAGCGCCATTGCGCCCTGTCCTGAGCTCAAACATTGTGAGACGGATATTACTGGAAGCGGGAAAGAAGGGTGCTCGCTTTATGATGCAGCCAAATTTTTTTACTAGCTTGTTGCTCTGATGATATGATGTTGATTACGATAAGTCAGGTTGAAATATTCGTGTTCACTCTACCTGTCTGCCTTTACCGACCTTAGGTGATAGTTAGAGATTGGAATTCTCTGTGGAATTATGATTTGAGTGAATGTTTGATGTTCCCTAGGGGCGGCGCACCACGATGACCTGATCTACCTGTTTACCCTGAGCTACCGCTTCCCGACCATCGCCGTCGACAGCCCGGACTCGCGCCTCGTCGACCGGATGACGGCGCTCTGGTACAACTTCGCCAGATACGGGTGAGATGAACCACTATTTCAGTCCACAGGACATAGATAGGCCTCTCTTGATAAGAAAGGGGATTATGGGCACACGATGTGATGTCCCATGTGCATGGCATAGAATTAGTTTTTTGTAAAGGGCTGATCCGGGCAATTACTACAATCATACGTATATCTGCCGTGAAGCAGCATTGTGGTGTTTCAGTGTGTGGGTGCCGGTGAAATTACAAACACTTGAGCCTTAACACTTTCATGCCTCAAGATTATGGAGGCAGGGCATTTCATCGTTGGGCACGTTCTAAACAAGCGTGGCGATTGATTAATGCATGGTTTTTACAAAATCTAACTACCGTGATAAGACCGCACGCGACCTGAACACACGTAGCGGTTCGCTCGAGGTGACAGGTCTAACCTAGCGGATAAATAACCATTACACTATGACCCCTCAGAGACCCGAACCCTCGCAGCGACACGCCCGAGCTGGCGGGTCTAGCCTGGCCGGCCATGTCGCCCTCTGCCCGCCGCTACCTGCGTGTGGCCTCCAACCTCACCGTGCTACAGAACTTGAACGAAGATAGGTACAAGCTGTGGGAGGAACTCTACCCGATACAGTACTAAATGAGAGAGAGCTGAGCTAAGGGATGTCTAAACTAAACTGCTGCTACAGAATACCAGCTTAATCTATTTATTTTTATATAGTATGTAATATTTATATTAAAGTAGGATTTTTATTTTTATACAGTTTGATAAGCAGTTGGTTAGGAATTAAATTATTTTTTAACAAAAAACAGTTTTTTTGTTGTTTGTCGGGGTAACAATAATGTTGCATGATCACTTGATCACAATAGTGAAGGGTTTTGTCGATAAAGGAAGAGGAAAAATACATTCAGCAGTAGTTTTACAAGCAAGATTTTAAACAGACATTATACACTAGTACGTTGACTTTACTGCAGCAATAGGTGGTGTCATATTCAGCACTCAAAGCGTTAAATGTTTTTAGCATGGTTTTGTCAAATTAATTGAAATAAGCTTTTGGTAAATAGGTGTAACGGTTAGGTACCAGCCACAAGTATCAATCGGGCTAACGCGAAGGTTTTGGTATCGCTTCGACAGTCTCTCTCCCCGCTCAACCTGTCTAAACAACGTGTAACAGTTATAATGTTCAAAAGTTATAGGTAGTATTAAAACAGTTAACAATAAATATAAATCAGTAATGGTGTAATGGACTTCTTCATTCAGATCACCATCAAGAAATAGTAACGTAGGTATAGAATACTTCATTGCGCTACAAAGGCATGCTGAGGGAACAGGGTATGTTACTTCAATTAGGAAGCCCGGAACTCACGATACTTCGTTGAGTCCTTAGAACAGCTAAGGAATGGAATGCACTTCCGGCGTCAGTGTTTCCTGATCACTACGACTAAGGGGTCTGCAAGCGAAGAGTATATAGGTACATTCTGCTACATCTTCGACCGTATCATCACTTACCAACAGGTGAGATGGCGGTCAAACGTAAGCCTATAAACTGTAAAAAAAAAAGTCTGATGATGATGATAATAATTCTGGCGGTATGATGCCAGCTTCAGAGATACAACTAGAATAGGCGTATTTAGGTGAGGCGGTGAAACCGGCGTCCAGCGAGTTCGGAATTAGACCGCGAGTAGGACAAGACTGACAAGTACGGCCTTGCCCGCGGCCTGCTTGCCACCACCACTGCGGACACCATACAGAGCTGTTACATTTCACGCTGATACTTTTGTTGTTAGTAAAGTGTTTGAGTAGGTAGGTCATCATCAGCTTATAGCAGTCCACTGCTGGACATACGTTTTGTAGGGTAGGATTAGTAGGAATTATTGCATCGATATTTTGTTTAAAGGTTTGATATTTATTCCAAAAGAGACAAAATTATGTCACCAATGCAATTACATGAGATTTCACAAAAAGTAGGTACCTAATACTTGATTTAGAAAAGTCTCGATCTAGAATTGGACTTTATATACCTACCTACTTTATAACTAACTCCGATACCAGTGTTGGCCACTAACTCATACGCAGGAAGGAAGGAAGATACTTAATCTAAAAAAATATTCGAGCGATTTCCAGGAAACTCATAGCTGTACCTATTTTTTTACAAAAATAATAAGTATTTTAAGATAGTTTTTGTAAAACTGTTCCTGAGTGTGTTCATTTGGAATTAGGTGAGACGATGGGACCAAGCTCATAAAATTTTGAAGCAAAAACATAAACGACACGTATTTCGAATTTCGAACTCATTCAGGATATACTGATAATTGAGATCCAATAACTCTGAAATCTCTCAATATGTATGCACCTAATATTATTTAATTGAAAATTTACTTTTTTTCTACGCCCTAATCACACCAACAACTCTATAACATTAATAGCTATGAAGTAAAATCAGCTCTATATGATGTCCTTTCACCGACGCGGCGTCGTGGTTAGTATCCCGTTCTCCCATCCCGCTACAGCCTCGCCAGTGTCTCACGGACGCGACTCGTGCCAACTGTTTCTTGAACAAATTAAAAAAAAACTACAAAACCGGAAACGAAACTAATAAATTTTTAAAAGAAACGTTTAATTTTCAGCCAGTATTTTTTGCGAATTAAGATAGTTTATTTAAATGCTCCGGTGATTTTTTGAGTTTCTTTTCGGCTAAGTGTGTGTCCGAATCGCGATGGAGAAAATGACGCGGTATTCTCTTATTTCTATGGTAAGTACATACTTGCTTAGTTTAATGTGGTTTAATTTAATGTTGTAATGTTATGATTACCTATATTTTATTTTATTAACAATTTTGCGTGAAGTTAGGTTTGTCGGCGAAAAAAAATTATTTTAGCTTGGTATCTTGTCAAACATAATTTGTAAAAAACGGGAAGAGGACGTGGAGAGTTTCTCACTGAACATGTCTATTTTTTACCAAATATTTATTTATAAGGGCTCTTGACGGTACGCTGATTAAGTTGTTAGAACATACTTTGCGAAATTACCTATTTCCAGCTGAGCGACGACGACATTCAAAAACGCTAACAACCGGCCATCATCTCCGAATCGTAGAAAGTGGCGGAAAAACTACTTGATGCGGAGAAACTCATGTAACGATGACAAAATGACAACTGCAATTGATCCACTTTTAGTTCAACAAAATACTCATGCATTTACCGGTTAATCAGACTTCTAGGCAAGCGTGCTCCATCTTAGACCACATCTTCACCTTTTTCAGGCAAATAGTTTGTTTTTTTTTTATGGTAGAGCTACAACTATAACTACTGGCTATACATGAATCATTAATGAGTGGAAAAGACAAAGACTATAATAAACTTTTTGCATTTGAAAATTTGACAAAAACTTTGTCAAGCTATCTGTGGCCGCTGATTATCAACTAAAAGGCTTACACCACGCGGTATTCAGCCTGTCTTAGTAAGACTGTCTTACTGACTTACTAGATTTACTATAACCGACTTAGTGGCTTACTCTTATTATACTACGCTAAGTGCGAGACAGTAATAAAAGCTTATTACACAACGCGGTATTCGGTCTGTCTTAGTAAGAATGTCTTACTGACTTACTAGATTTACTATAACCGACTTAGTGGCTTACTCTTATTACACTACGCTAAGTGCGAGACAGTAATAAAAGCTTATTACACCACGCGGTATTCAGTCTGTCTTAGTAAGACTGTCTCGCACTTAGAGTAGTGTAATAAGAGTAAGCCACTAAGCCGGTCATAGTAAATCTAGTAAGTCAGTAAGACAGTCTTAGTAAGACAGACTGAATACCGCGTGGTGTACTAAGCCTTTTACTAAGACAGACTGAATACCGCTTGGTGAAATAAGCCCTTTAAAAGCATAAAAGACCATGCGGTATTTAGTCTGTCTTAGTAAGACTGTCTTACTGACTTATTATTATTCAAGCTCGCTCTTACACCGCGCTGAATACCGCACGCTAACTCATTCAAAAGGCATACGTCGACGTTGGCGATTGCCATGGCACAATTTTTGAATCAAAATTATTACGACAACCTTTGTGGCGCAGTGGGCAACGACCCGCCTGAGACGCAGAAGGTTATTCGTTGCAGGTTCAATTCCCACCGAGAGACAAATGTTTGTCTCAGTACTTTGTATATTAAACATGCAGTTCCCATAATACAAGCTCAGCTGTGTAACAATATCCAGCAATACCGATAACATTAAAAACTACTTATTTTTCCTTTGAGCATACTATGTGTGCGACACACAACCTTTCTCTGCCACTGCCGCGCGCTGACTGAACGGACTAGCTCTTATTATCTCGGCTCCACACTTTGGCGCCAACGTTGGTCCCAACGCCACTCGTCCAACGTGTGTATCTAGTAAATGGCATTAGCCCTAACGTTGGGGCGAGCGTTGTAGTTCCTTACCCCAGCTCTACACGTTGGCGCCAACGTTGGCCCCAACGCCACTCGTCCAACGTGAGGATCTAGTAAATGGCATTGGCCCCAACGTTGGAGCGAGCGTTGGAAGTTGGCCGGCTCGTGTCGGTTTTATCAAAGGAATCTGCACCAACGCTGCAACGCTCGCGCTATCTGTCCACATGTTGGCGGTTTGCTCAGTCTTGTTGCAGCACGCGTTGAGTGCGTACGTCGAGCGCGAGCCGCGAGAATGACTTCCTCACCCACAAAATTGCTACCGGCATGGACTAATGAAAATTATTTTTTTCTTTATTTATTTAAATAAATAAAATCTCACAAACTGACAAATTGCATAACTACCTAGGTAGGTACAAAATCTAATATTTAGGTACTTAGTTGTTATGAATAATTACATGGGTAGGTACCTAGCTAAATCCATAAGTACTCAGTACTGTGAAAGCGCATAGAGCTTCAATTTCTGTATCGGATATCTTCACGTTAGCCCTGACGGTACTGTCCCTGGGGTGTACGGGGTTCCAACCCCCATCTTCGGAACCCAAGCCAACCTCACCTGCACGTGGTGCACCCTGCTAAACAACGAACGGGGCTCTGGCGGCCGGCTGATTGCGGCATAGCACAGCCTACATCGGCACATCTAAATCCCCTGGCCACTGACGGGCAGCAGCGTCGGTGGTGCGAGAAGCTGTGCCCTGCGATCCCCAACCCGCATGCCCAGCGTGGGGATTATGGGTATATCCCCCTTTATTAGGGGAGGCCTATGTCCAGCAGTGGACTGATATAGGCTGGTGTGGTGTGTGTGGTGGTACTGTCCAACGTTGGCGTTGTGGAGCCACACACCACACACTGCACGTTATTCAGCCAGTTAGCCAGTAAGCGCGACCAAGTCCAGTCTGACAAACTTAGGTACCTACTAAGACGTTCTTAGTGGCTTACTCCTATTACACCACGCTAAGTGTAAGACAGTCTTACAGTTAATTATTCGTTCAGCATCTCAAGAATAAACTGTGTAACATTATACTGATTTCTGATTAGGTATGCATGTGGACTGGCGACACCATCTAGTTTTTATAGTTTTGTTATGGACCATGGATGAAGATATCTTCTAAGTATTAACTCTAACACTATCATTTCTTCTCGATGTTAGGACCACCAATACTTTTTTATGATGTGACCACGTAAGTGTGTGTGTCCTACGTACGAGTATGTAGAACCTTGTAACTGGCATGCATGCTGTACCGTTCCGGCATTGGCATGGCGAGGAGCCGTTACGCATGAATATTGCATGACAAGCCGCGTCCAGTGGCTTCATGCTCCACTCGCCGGGTGCGATTCAGCTATCTTCGCATCGTATGGTCTATCATCGAAGATAAACCATGTAGGTAGGAGGACTACCAACCGAAAGCGATCTGAGGATTGCTGAAAATATATGAAGCAAACTTCCTGCCGAATTTTTAACTGGACAGAAACCGGTAAACTTTGAAATATATTGACTCAAAGTACTAAATTAATTTACTCGCTAATCAACTAATACTTGCTGTTCAGACATGATTAGTTCGAGAATACTTTAGTCAGCTTTAGAAATAACATTTAAAACTTTCTGAATTATCCGGCTATGATCTTTTAAAGGCACAATAAAACAATATAACAATCCCGTTACAGCGCCGAGACCTAGGTCAAGTCTGGAAAATAAAAGTGAACTCGGACCTATGAGAGTGGAACACTTGTGCGACCGTGACTTTGCTTATCGTTGCCTAGATAACACGATGCCCACTTTCGGGAAAATATCTTAGGTAGTTTTCTGTTCTTGTTGACACTCATCTGGATACGGTCTGTGTTGAACTTGTTTGTGTTCAAGTTTCTAGTTTGACAAAGTGCCTAGATGGGAATCTAGGCACTTTATCAAACTAGAAAGCAGAGCCATGGTCCTATTCATCTTATTTCAGGAGGCTGTAGCTACTTATTTACTGTATAATATTAGAATTCAATGATTAATTATTAATTATTGAATGTGACTAACATAAGGATAGTTTTCTTGTCAGTTTTCAATATAGGTAAATCTTAGCTCAGGGATCGATTAAACCCTGAGCATGGTTCATGAATATTGATAGCATGGCCTGATAGTCTACAAAAGGTTTGCACGCTGAATACAAAAGACGGTGAGGTCAGTAGAATATCGGTATTTGGAAGCTTAATGTCGGTCACATTTTTGGCGACTCTCGACGCCGCATAATTTTCTCATTTTTTCGGTATTAAGGATACCTCCGTATGGGCATCGCGAATAAGGATATCGGCAAAACAGTCCCGTTACATGCTTTCTCAAACGCCTACGTACGACTCGGCTTACATTGTTTTAGTGTTCCTAGAACCAATTCTAAAGCCGTCTAAAGAAGGACTGAATACATTACGTCTTCTGATGTAGAGACCGCAGAGAAAGCTTATAAAAGAATTGGATTCTAGAAAAACCATTAGACAGTAAGTACGTACTCTACATTTTGTTTTTAACGACTTAACAAAGTTCAGAGATCTACCTACAGATTATAAGTTCCTTAAATTTTAAATTATTTAATAAGTTAACGCAAAATACGTGTAAAAGAAAAGTTACACAAATCTAAATTTACAACAATGGTGAAATGTGTTGAGAGAAACAGCACCAGTATGACCAACAAAATTAGGCTGTTAAAAAAGATGGCATGCATGCATAATGGATGCCGTGACGTCACTCGTCCCGTTACTCGCGTGACCTTCACCCACTGACTCCAGTGGCGCCAGTCGGTTCTGGTGCTAGTTGTGGACCGGTGGAGGTCACTGACCCACTTGTGTACGCATTCCTGCACAGTCCTTTACATCAGTGTTTAAACACTTAATCTTCTTATTAATAAATTATAATATGACTGGCTCAATGACTAATTCACTGACTATCAACGCACAGCCTTACAATGTTGGAACCATGAAGTCCTAGAAGAAGGTAATAGAAATATTAACTGTAGGGGAAAATTTCTTGTTAAAAACGCGATTATAAGTTAATTAACTTACTTCGATTTATTTGACAAGTCACATCACAACACAACTATTCTCAGGATCCGTTATCCGGAAACAGTAGGCGTAGGTTTTCCTGATTTTCTGGGATATCATTCAAATCATTCCTCAAAAAAATACATTCTTACTTACCTAATGCTTTGAGTGCTGAAAACACAACTATGTTCCGGTAGTCAACATGCTAGTGTAATATCTAAATAATCGACTCGCTCATTTAATAGCAATAATGTAGTTGCCTGCCGACTAAGCGATAGTTGTCTCCCAAAGACCTGTTTGCAAGGAAATGGTTGAGCAGTGCGGGGTGACAAAGCTACAATGCTGTTAACTTTTCAAAGGCAAGGGCAATCGCGTTGCGCGAGCACCCTGACTGTATCCGTATCGTCTCCGTTGCGCTCTGGTTGCTGCTAACGGGGCCCGCCGTACATCACGCCGCGGTGCTCGACTATTTATGTGACTTGTTCGCTATACTTGTGTATATGTTCTACTTGAATATTTACCTTTTTTTTAGTAAATATTCGAGTCATAAATAAAGAATTCATATAAAGGTCGAAACTTGATTTCCGTTATGTGTACCTATGTATGTTACAAGTGTTATACGTACGATCAAATCAGAGTCATGACTTTGAGCTTTATTTAATTAATCAAAATATAATATAATCAGCAAATGAACATCTCGTAATACCATAAGGGTTGCTCAGAGCTTTGGAGCGGGCCACGCTAAGGTATACACCTCGTAGACCCTATTTCAAACACCGCGATATAACGCTACCCTAACACTAAGGTCGAAGATGTAGGTATACGTATTGCGAGAAAAAAATGGCGTCGACACCCAACCAACGGGATGACGAACGATTCAAAGCAGTTACAGAATGGTGGCCAAGAGATGTGCGGTGACCTGGAGGCGGAACACCTGCCCTATGGTCGGAGGATAGTGTGAAGGCAATAAGAGAGCAGGGTATCCAGCTGCACAAGATTGCCAGGAGTGGCGTGATAGAGAAGAGGCCTTTAATTAGCATTGGATGTTACCGGCTGAGTAGACGAGATTATCTCTATCAGAGATATAAAAAATTATACTTCATTACAAAAATATTGTTTTCACTTCTCTTGCTCAAAAAGTGTATCATAATAGTGTAGCTTAGCGGGCCTAAAACTCGAGTTTAATACCTCGGGCTAAAAAGTATTTTTTCTTTTTAATTTTTGTCTAAAATCATCAGCCCGTACAAAGCATTCGTTCTCTTACATAAAAACTCGACTTCTTGGTGCTCCGTCAATCTTTTTTTTGAAAATAGAACCTTCTTGGTGATGTTTTATGAAGGTTTATTAATTTTTAATAAAATTTCTGAAAATTCTCTAATTTTGAATTGTTTTATTTTCTCGCAATCGAAGTGAAAAGTAGAGTGTTTTACTCGGGCCAAAACCACCCATTATAACTCGGTCTTGTCATCCTCCCTCGCTACGCTTGGGAGTATAACAACCTCGTATATAATGGGATGGTTTAGTCCCTTGTAAAACAATCTACTATTATTTTAGACTAAACGCCTAGCTAGATCTAATAATGATATCACCTATTTTGAGCTTAGAAAATCCTAAAGTTGTAGTAGGTAGGTATAAATAATAATGCTGACAATACTCAAAAGCTGTTGCAACTTCGCAACTAACTAAACAGAGTGACAAAATAGAGGAAATAATTTACTCGTACTCATACGCAAATTACGCTATTCACTCGCAACACTAATGATAGTATCTAAACATCTTGTTCAAATGTAGGCCTTACCATCTCGAGTTAGGAGTGTGCCTATGAAAAACGCGTATGCCGGTCACTTACATGTAACGGCGTGTGACAGCTGTGTCAACCACTGGGTGATTCACCCTGTTTAGCAAGAGACTTAATAGATATTGTGATCTTGCTACTTATTCTTTGGGTAAACAATAGTACCTACACTTAGTACAAATACTGACGTAGTAGACACAGAAAACGCTCGAAAGTTTTACAATATCATTTTGGATGTAGATGCCTAGAGAGAAAGCTAATAATTTTAAGACAAAGGAGAAACCCAGCTTTTTCTTACAGCTGATGGCTCTTTATAATATCGTTCTGACCCACATACACAACACGACGCTAATCAAATTGCCATAATAACAGGTTGAATGAGACCACCGTCGCTGGAATTACATGCTGATTGCTGTATCATTGTGAAAAACTGGCAGCAACACACGAGGCACCATTCGTAAGACCTCAATAGCATTTGTGGTTTAGTTACCCACATGCAATTTAAAAGAAAAAGTTTCCCACGGGCGATGGTAGGTGGTTTACAATTGGACAAAAAGATGGTCATCTATGGGTACACTGCTATTACAAGTCGAAAAAGGTGTTACAACGACCTCCTCTAATAAGATGGGGGAATACATTTATTGTTATTTAGCAGGGTTCACCACGGGCAAGTGAATTTGCTCTGGGTTTCAAGGATGGAGGGAGAGCTGTTGGTGTATGAAGATAAATTAAACTTGAATCAAACCACTTCTGTTGGCACCCTGCGCTCAATACCCAATGGTTTCAGAACCTTGTTGATTCTTTTGAACAGGCGAAGACAACAAACTCTGCCAGCTCTTATTTATTAAATTGTACTATTTCTTAGATTAAAATAACAATAAAAAGGGAAAGTAGCATGAATAAGATGAACATTGCGCAATATATAAAAACTATCTCGTCATTGAAATATTATATAGTTTTATGCGTTCATATAAAACAATTAGCAAATGAACCCGCGTGTAAGTAAGTCGGGCCGGTAATATAATTGTCCACCGGCATCCAGTTCACGGTTAGATATAAACGAGATGGTATCGGCGACGCTCGCGGTCAGGTGGTCGCGTGCGGTATTCGGGTCGCCCCTAACGGTGAAACGTACCTACTACCACGACCGTACTTAGTACTCGAGAGGATTATAACCAAAACAAATCAATGTGAAATGCAAAATAAACGATATTTATCTTAATTATATACATTAGTAGTATACCTTTTAAGTGTTAATTAATTAATTAATAAAAACTGTCTTCGACCAGATACACCAATAATAATAATTAACGATAACTCAATACATTAGTCAACTTATCGCTTCAATGACAAGCTGTGGCTGAAGCCTGGCCAGAAATGAAGAGATTTCGCCTCCGGCTGAGGAGATTCACCATTGTGAAATACTTAGGTAGATGAATACAATAAAAGATGCATCGGTATCATCATCATCATCATCAACCTATCGCAGTCCACTGCTGGACGTACGTATCTCCTATGTTTCTCCACTTATGGCCGATTCCTATAATATACCGTTACCGATAACGCTTCGTTTTCTCTTGAAAAACTGTCAAAAATTAACGAGGCATCGAAAATTTGACAGTTTTTCAAGGGAAAACGAGGCGTCATCGGTAACGGTATGATATAGGAACCGGCCGTGAGCCCGATCCTCGGCTCTTCGCATCCACTGTCTGCCACCTACATTACGCAGATCGTCTTTCCATCTAGCCAGTGGACGTCCTACACTACGCTTGCCTAAACGGGGTCTCCAACCCAATACCCGTTGAGTCCAAATTCATCGGTATACAATAAAATAAATAAATAATGCTGGACACTGATAGAGATACTATACACTAATAAAAATAACACAGCATCATATGACCCCAAACTAAGCAGAGCTTGTAATATAGGAACCACATGACTGTTATAGGTACTACATAAATACTTTTCTTATAAATACATAAATATTATTATTATACATGGAACTAGTCTTCTTCTTCTTCGTATGAGCTAGTGACCAACTCTGGTGTCGGAGTTTTTATGCCGCCCGAAGGCCTCCGACATGGCTTAACGACTGAAAAGCCGGGACCAACATCTTAACGTGCCTTCCGAAGCACGGAAGCGCTCAAATCTAAATGTCACTAAACGGTCACCCACGGTGGATGGAACTAGTAATAAGTATTATTACACTCGTTTACAGAATCATGTTAAAAGCAGTTGGAACTTCCATTTCAATTTGCGATTTCAAGGTGAAATCGCGTGTCTATAATACAATACAAAATTACTTTTTTTATGCCCGCACTTATCAATTTCAGTAACGCCGGTGAAATGAATTTAGGGCAAATTAATAATATAGTTTCCGGTCCGATTTGCGCCACGCGATCGACCAGGGTTGCTGCTGCAGCTGGTTGAGATTCAAGATGATTTAGGCTTTTGTCATCATTTAAACTTATTAGCCAAATAAGTACAGGTACTTAATTTTAAACTTGTTCTAAACAATTCATATAGTTCTGTTTTATGCCTTAAAAGGTACAGCAAACGTGTGAGCCCAATCGCGTAAAAACTAAAAGTAAAATAAATAAATAAATAAATAATCCTGGACGTTATCACACAGCATCATGTAGCCCCAAACTAAGCAGAGCTTGTATTATGGGGACCACATGATTGATATACTACATAGTGACATTTTTTTTGTAAATACATACATATCATACATAAAAAACACCCAGACCCGAGACAAATATCTGCAGAACATGCAAACATTTGTCCCGCAGCGGGAATCGAACCCACAATCTTCTGCGTCACAGGCGGACCTTCGCCCACTGCGCCACCGAGGTCGTCAAACTTTTAAGATACTTTAATTTCAACTTAAAAATAGGAATTGAATACGGCATTCTTGTTAGATGGTCACTGGATCAGCCCTAGCCGGTTCCGCGTCGTCGTGTCGACGGCACGATCCGCGCGCCCGCGCAGCAAATTGATTCGCCATTGAATGAGTGACGAGTGACGTCATGCCCCACTGCCCTGCACCATCCAGATTACAGATTGTGTTCGTATTTGTGCATCCATCCGTTATGTTTTAATTGTACACAATATTGGACTTTTACCGACGATGAATGATGATAGCTATAACTGCTTATTATGAGCTTTTTTATTAACTTTCAATGTTCATTTAGTAAGTTGTCCATTTCAAAAGCAAATCTTTTTCGACCATTTGCTAGTATCCGCTTGAGCTGAAATTTAGCATACATATGTAAGTTGACAATTGATAATGCAATACGAGTATAAATTATATCGTCGAGCTGATGATGAAGCCGGGATGTAAGGATTGGATCTACCTGGTGTCAAATGCCAGAATAGTCGAATTAAGGCTAGTATGTTTTTATAAATTTTTGACCTATTTAAGTAAATGTACATGATGTAGTCATTCTTAAGAGAACACTAGTCTTTAAGAATATCAGATACTATATAATATAATAAATATATAAATAAATGTTTTGTAATGTCATGAGTAGTTCCACACTTTCCATTTATTACACATGATTACGAGGGTCTGAAGATGGAGCAGAAAGATTGCCTTCGGACATTCCCGATGAAGTGTATAGTTCAGTTTGGGATTCTTTGCTTTGTTGTCTTGAGTACCTTCCATTATCACATGATGACAAAGAGATTACTAAAGTTTACTAATAGTACGTCAATGCATGATGACGATGGTCAGGAGATAGAGCCGCGCGATTGTCACTAGAACTTATTGATTTCAACAGACTTGAAGCACGTTTTTCCCAATAATTTAATATCTGTAATGGGGGCACACACCGATTAATCGAAAGGTGTTTGTGAAGAAGACCTGGTGACGGCGACGATTTCTATGGCGCAGTGGGCGAAGGTCCGCCTGGGACGCAGAAGGTTGCGGGTTCGATTCCCGCCGCGGGACAAATGTTTCCATGTTTTGCAGATATTTGTTTTGGGTCTGGGTGTTTGCTATGTATGATATGTAGGTATATATTTACAAAAAAAATGTATAAATGTAATATATCAATCATTTGGTTCCCATAATACAACCTCTCCTTAGTTTGGGGCTACATGATGCTGTGTGATGGTGTCCAGCATTATATAAGAAAATTCAGTTTTCATTACACACACACGTTACGATTAATCGGTGCAGTTATAGTGGTTAGGTAATTGTTTTAAGTAAGGTACCATAACCTTCTTTATCTTTAAAAATATTTAAAATGTATCTAAATTTTAAATTGGATCTATAAATTTGACATGCCTATGTTATATGTGTATAACTAAATGGTCAATAAATGAATCTGAATCTGACAGTGCGATCGTAACAATTTCTCGTAACGTGTGTGTGCCACGCACTACAGTAATTTGGAACTGCTGTGTACGTAAAGGCCAGGTCTGTATTTTACTTGAGTTGAGTGGGTATTTGGGATGTAGGAGTACCAAATCAACATAATTCGTGAGCCAAGCCTTAACTGTTCGTGGTGCTGCTGCTGCTGCCGATGGCAAGTCATTGCTCTAGCGAAATTATAAAGCTTTATGCGATTTTTTTATAACCCAAGGTAAGGTTTTTGATTACGCTGATGTCTGGATGGCATGGGGTCATCCAGACATCAGCGTTAACCAAGTTGCGAGTTATCAACTACCAGAGCTCACGGTGTGGGCTATGTACGCGCTGAGGAGCTGAATGGCAGGAAACCTAAATAATACGTAAAAAAAAAATTACTCGCGGTAGGCGCTATAGGTTTCTATACTTCAGGCACACTTCACAGCTTCAAGAAATGTATTGTACACTTTTGAGAGCACTTTATTTTTAAAATGCCCGACATAACTTCCAATTTCGTTTAAAAACTTGAACGATTTCTTCCAACATATTCTACAAAAGTCAAGTCTACTTAGATTCAAATAAAGAAATCGGAAGGTAGACAGGGTAGCTATTTATCGGCCGCATAAGTACGAAAGTAGATTACATACCGGATTGTAAAATGGCTGTTAGCAACTTTTGTCGCTTTTACTTAGAGATAGACACTAGGGAATAGTTAGAGAAACTTGTAAACGCAGGGCTCCTATTAATAGAAACGGCGAGAAGTTGGTAATGTCGAGTGGCGGCGGCACACTGCCCGCGATGCGAGTAACGGACCGCGAATAATCGAAGGGACTTACCTACCTGTAGGCCCAAGTGCACTGCTATTTAACTAGTTCGAGGCTCGAATACTGAAATATCCTTCGCATGCGTTCAGCGTCATTCCACCAACACTTAGTGGCCTTTTTGCCAGATTACAAGTTAAGATTTATACACTGAGCACTTTTGTGTAGAAAATTCTTAGATTACAGCAGGAGTATTCTCAAACGATTGAACCAAAATTACAATAATGTGTTGGGGTGGGTTATGTTGTGATGAGTCACTTAATAACTGGTGTTCTGTTCTAGGTGTTAATAACAGTGTTGGCTCGCGCGGTGCTGCCTCAGACAGCGCCCCTCCCCGCACCGCCCCCAGCTCCCCCTGTAACGCCCACTACTGACAGCCCCGACCCCGCCGAGGAGAACCCTGAGGGATATTACGCGTTCATGGAATCACCTAACGCCACACCACCGAGGTAAGGTATTACCTACGCCACACCACCGAGGTAACAATCACCTAACGCCACACCGCTGAGTTAAATCATTATACAACACCATACCGTCGAGGTAACACGTAACGAGGTAACACCTAACGCCACTCCACCGAGACACAGTATAAAGATCATACAGTAGTTCGACGCCTTTGATCTCGCGGTAAATGCCGACAAGTGACGCGACAGTGAAGCAAAGCAAGGGCTGTCACAAGCAAACAATATTTGTGCGAGATGATGTTTTACAATTACTCACAGCACACGTCGTATGCACCATTTTCAATACAATTTATTATGTTTATTAACTTTATTATGTACTCGTAGTTTTCTTATCACAATTTAAGTATAATAAAAAGAACATTCCAGTAGGTGATGCCTGCAGCAGTATTTATTTTCGGTACATATGTTCATGGTAATCATATTGCCGCACCGTTCTGCCATGACAACTATTAGACCCAACTAATCTAATAATAAATATAAATATAATAATTTCCTTTTTATCCCTTACGAACCCTCGTGATCTTTGTAAACACATACATTTCTCTATTTTTTATTCAAAAATAATAATAATTACAAAATACTTAAAATGTCAAATGCACAAACCGCGCGACGCCAAGAAGAAAAGCATAAAATGGCAAAGCCCCAAGAAGAAAAAAAATGAACCGTGCTAGCCCTGAAAGTTATGTCCCGTGTCGCATAAATTTTGAATGTATGCAACTCGGGACCAACCAGCCCTCCCGCACCTCGCCCCTGTTACCCTACACGATTGCCTTGTCTAGACGCCTTCGTCGAACGACTGTATGATTTATAGGCTGTGACCGAGGTAACAATCACCTTATGCCACACCGCCGAGGTAACGCATTTCCTAGCGCCACTCCACCTAGGTAACAATCACCTAACGCCACACCGCCGAAGTAACACATTTCTTAACGCCACTCAATCACCTAACGCCACACCGCCGAGATAACACCTTTCTTAACACCACTCCACCGAGGTAACAATCACTTAACGCCACAACATCGAACTAACACATTTCCTAACGCCTCTCCACCAAGGTAACAATCACGTCACGCTACACCGTCGAGGTAACACATTACCTAACGCCACACCACTATAGGTACTCTAACACAAAGAGGTTGTTTTTTTTGTAATATACTAAATCTATGCTCTAGCACGTTGATATGACGTTACGCGTCATGTCATACGGCAGTTACGGCGATGTGTTATTCAGAACTCAAGGCATTAATCGCCTTAAAAGTAATTATAGAAAACACCCGCAAACTAAAAACAACTACATTTTCAATGGCTGTGTGCGTGGATCCTCTTGACAAAACTATTCGTGTGTACACTAGGTATTATTTATGTAACAATTTAATCCAAATTATTTTCTGACAAGGCTATTTTACATTTTTTTTCCATTTGATTCGATTTCATATTAATTTTATTGACATTACTTTATACTACCAAAATAAAATTCAGTAGATAAGGTTTTATTAAAATATTTGATAAAGCCCCTGTACAGCTGCTAAGATATTTTGTGTGTATTGCCATTTTTTTTTGTAAATCTATGTGACTAACTGCCGGTTCCTTTATTATACCGTTACCGATGACGCTTCGTTTTCCTTTGAAAAACTGTCAAATTTTCGACGCCTCGTTGTTAATTTTTGACAGTTTTTCAGAGGAAAATGAAGCGTTATCGGTAACGGTATATTATAGAAACCGGCCATTAGTGTACCCAGTGTTTTTATAGTATGAATAAAATATATTAAATATGACATGTGGAAGAAGTAACACAGCATGTGTGGCACTGCAGGGTCCGTCCACCGCCGTACCGGCAGGTGGCGGCGGACTGCGCGGAGCTAGAGTCCTCGCGCCCGCACGTCTCCGCCGACAACCTGTGCGGGGACCTCAACCGCGGGACCATCCCCCGCAACCCCATGGGACAGAACCCCAACGGAGAGCCCTACCCATTGTGAGTATACTACATCTTAAGGCGAACCTCCCTATACAGGTCAAAACTCCCTCTCGCTCGCACTATTAAAAATTTTTGAAGATATAAAATCACTGAATGTAGTTATTCCAAATAGCAAACCTTCACGGCCTACAAAATAACAATACAAAGGTTCAGCAATAATATAATTTTGATTCTGTCACGTTTTCTTACCAAAAAACTTGCACCTATGTGATCAATTTTGGTGCAAATTTTTTGGTAGGAAAACGTGTTGGGTTCTACATGATATTCTTGCCGAACCTTTGTATTGTTATTTTCTAGGCCGTGAAGATTTGCTATTTTGCATAACTAATTTCAGTGATTTTATAACTTCAAAAATGTTGAATAGCGCGAGCGAGGGGGAGGTTTGACCCGTATAGTCGCTTTAAAACTCTTAAATTGGCTTTATATATTTCAGTACTTAATAAAGTATCTGATAGTTATGAGAAGTAGATGTGTTTATTTTCCAGAATATTATACGCCACAAATTTTAGGTCATAAATTAAGCAATGACATTTATTAATTTATTTGTTGCAAACATGTATAATTAATAAAGGTATATTATAGGGATGTTTCGAATATTTGCGTTGGCATTCGCATAATTTTATACATTCGCATTCGCATCAAGCGGGGCAAATGTTTTGCGAACGCGAATGTGTGTAGGTCGTGTCGTGTCTCGCACGAGACGACGCAGCCGCGCGGTTCGTCGTTTCTCGCACGCGCGCAGCGCGCAGGCCGGTATCACGTGGTTCACAGAACCAATAGAAACGCTTCTTTTTCGAAGATTTTTTGGTTTGTGTTGTTTTTTCAATCAATTATAACTAATAATTACGTAAAAAATAAGTACGTGGTAGTAGTTATTGAGTTTTTCCCATGGCACCCAGAGTCCACGCAACGACTCAAGTCCAACGGCGAAAAGAGTACAACTCGTACCGATAGTGAAATAATGGATATTCTACAAGCGATTTTGACTGTAAAATGTCCGGAATAAGACTTCTTAGACCACAAGAGCATGATTATTATAATTAAAAACGAAACAACAACAAAATATTTCTTTTATTTACTAATAGTTCTGCTATAGCAGCGCTGCGTTTATCGGACTTGAGTGGTGGCGCGGACTCTAACCCCCTCATTCAAAAACGAAGACTAAAGATAATCTAGGTTTAAATATGACATTCTGTATACATACTACTATCTTTAGTCTCGGTTTTAGAATAAGACAGTAAGTGTAATTTGCCAATATTTTAACCCAATCGATAGGGACCTCGCGATATACATTGTTTGTAACAAAAGTTATTCCATAATAATAGCGTTGCGAACACATTTGAAGACTGTTCATTCCGAAGAATAAACATTAGCATTCGCATTTGCATATTGGCATTCCGAAAATTCGCATTCGCATTGTGAAAAATATGACATTCGTAACATCCCTAGTATAGTATAGGTTTTCATATAATACACGTAGGTGCATGTACCCCGTTGGGGCAATCAATTATATTCTACCTAATAGACATGCAGATATTATAACCTAGGTAAAGGGCGGCCCAAATAAGAGATAACAAAACGGTCATCTTCGGCACCTGTTAACACGAGAATGGTACAGATGAGGCCACACTCGTAACGTGCCGTACGATATCACAACTTGAAGTATGGAGATGATAATCCTGTCTGTAATATTACAGTGACCTATCTACACCTACACCCTTTGAACCGATACACAGCAACGATGCAGTACTCCCCGGACGCGCCGTCCACAAATAGCTCTTCTTATAACATTAAGGCGACGATACATGTCAAACCAATCTCGCTCGCACTATTTAACATTTTTGAAGATATAAAATCACTGAATGTAGTTATGCAAAATAGCACACCTTCACGGCCTAGAAAATAACAATACAAAGGTCCAGCAATAATATAATTTTGATTCTATCACGTTTTCTTACCAAAAAACTGGTACCAATGTGATCAATTTTGATGGAATTTTTTTGGTAGGAAACGGTTTTGAACATGATATTCTTGCTGAACCTTCGTATTGTTATTTTCTAGGCCGTGAAGGTTTGCTATTTTGCATAACTACATTCAGGACTTTATATCTTCAAAAATGTTGAATAGTGCGAGCGAGAGGGAGGTTTGACCCGTAGTCAGTCGCCTTAAAACTCTTACATTGGCTTTAATAAAGTATCTGATAGTTATGAGAAGTAGATATGTTTATTTTCCAGAATATAATACGTCATAAATTAAGCAATGACATTTATTAATTTATTTATTGCAAACATGTATAATTTATAAAGGTATAGTCGCCTTAACATGACTTTGTGTATATTATCAGCGCGCTGTTCCGCAACCACACGCTGCGCTTCTTGTCGCGCACGCTGCCCGTGCTGCGCGCAGACGACACCGTGCCGCGCGTCACGCACCTCACGCACATACAACACAACAGGTCAGACGACAACTATAACTTAAAGCTGGCTTCCCACGGTGCGACATTCTGCGGATATCGCGCGCCCGGTCTACTACCACGGACAGCCACGCACCGCGAGTAAGGCTCTTCCAACCGGTGCGTGTCAGTCTGTGTAAGTCTTGAGATTCATAGCCTAGCGAAGGACATTACAAAATGCCAAGTGAAGAGAACTCACACCGCACAACATCACACCTTTGAAGTTATCGACGGTTTGTGCGGGCTGGTCCGCCTCCGTCTGCAATATCACGCACCGTGGGAAGCCAGCCCCCAACAGACTACTGTGGCTTCTACGTAATGTAAGGGCCTAATGAGTGTTAACATTGAGGAACTAAACATGTTTTTGTTATCAGGCTGGAGGAGCGCAGCAAGCGGTCGGTGGAGGACCCCGAGGCGGTGCCCTCGCACGCACTGCCGCTTGAACACCGTGCGGGGGGAGGGGCCGCGGGAAGTGCGGGGGGAGCGGGGGCAGAGACCCCGAGGGAGAGCAGGAAGTTCTGCGACGAGGGCGGCGTGTGAGTATATCAATTCTTCAAGGCGGACAACGCCGCAGGGTGTTAAACACGTTGACTGCGGGCCTCGCAGCAGCGGGTCAAGTAGCAGCTCGTGCCCTAGAGCAAGTATGTTTTCAGCACTTAAAGTGTGCCCACACTATCGCACTATCTACGTCTTCAATACTATTAGAAAACCAACGGGCGCGTAACCGATGCGCGTAACGTTTGCTGCTGCAATTTTCTTTCTGTCATTGCATAGAAAAACATGATGGCGTTTTCACATTACACAACGACAAATCACTGTTAAGATAGTTTAGAATAAATTATATTTCATTAGATGTCTGGGCCTTTAACTGTCACAGCTAAAGCAATAACAGATCCTAAATATTTGGCTGTAAAAAAAACTATCAAAATTAAGCTGTACCTATTTTATTTAGCTTAAAAATAATTCCAATACCAGAATAATAAACATATGTAACAATTACTTACACAGTTAATTACATACCTACAATTACAAGTTATCATTATACTTGTAAAATTTTCAAAAATTCTCTAGGCTCAACATTGTGGAATACATTTTATTAATTTTTTCTTCGTTGTTTTAGAATAAACTGTTACTATATGTTGTTTACTTCTTTCGCGAGATTCAGCTTAGTTATGTACTCAGAGTAATACTTACAGTGCCAGTGTGTACAGGTTAATAATAAGGTATACATGCGAAAATAATAGTTTGAATCAATGTATTTGGTGCATAAGCTAAATTAGCACATAGTGAAAGCACTAGAAGTTAAATCTTTCCTGATTAATAATATCATTGGAACGTGGTTTGAAATTGGCTATTGTTTATTAGCCTACACTTAGTACAAGTTAGGGTAACGTGGCTGCGTCGCGACTAAACGATTCAATATTTGCCATGACAGTGTCGAATACGTCGATTTCTGTTCCGTCTAGGATTTGTATCCGTTTGTCTTTTAATATCTGAAAGAAATATTAAAAACGTTTAAAAAAATAAACTTAAACGCGTTGCTTGGGGTTTCTTTATCTGAATTTGTAGGTACCTATGTATTTGTGCGCCAACAGCTTAATTATCAATACATTGCTTGGTTAATACTTAGGTAGTCTAGAAATAAGGTTGTTTGTGTGTTGTGTGTGTGTGGGGGGAGGGGGAGTGTATTGGGGGAATTTTGTGAGCAGTTTGACAGTTTATGAGTGAGGGGGGGGGGGGGGGGGGGGTGTAGCTTAAATCTTACTTTCATGCGAGAAGGCAGTGCAAAAGAGGTGTTTAATACACATAGCTGTAAGACCATTTAAGATTGTTCATTGAATTTATGCTTTTTGTGTTTACTGTTAAGATTAGGTAGACTTAATAAATAGATCAATAAATATGGTCGCGCAGACCGCACCATCAGATGGGAATAATAATCGCCGAGGAGAAAGCGAGTAGGATATAGCATAAAGTCGCGATAAAAATCATTGTAAATTCAAAACATGCTTTATCGACGATTCAAAGTGGACCTAAGTATCTTATTGAATAAAGAGAAATCATTTTAATAATACTATTTAATTACAGACAATCAGCATCAAGCATGTGTCTATTTCAGAATTAAGAATTAAGTTATTGTTTCGTTGTTCACTTTTTTATCAATGATTGATTTAGTGGTAGCCAGATGTCGAGCTTATTTTTGAAGCTGTTTACAGAAATATCCGATACAACGTCTTCAGATAACAAGTTCTACAAGGTCCAAAATGGTTACTAAGGGTTCCTGTGGTTAGTATTGGACGTACCTCTGCCTTGTAGCGCAGATGCTCGGGCCAGACGCAGGTCTCGAAGTAGCCGGCCACGTCGGGCGGGTCGTACAGCCGCAGCACGCGTCGCGATACGCACTCGAAGTATTCCAGCACGAAGTAGTACCTGCACAACCCTTAATAAGGCTCCAATCTCTCGGCTCCATCTCCCGAGTGCATCGCGCCGAGTCCACGCTTGTATCGTCGGGTAGTCTCCAGAAGATGATCATTATTCCGTTAGCGTATCGAGGCGACACGAAGCCACGGAATCGCCGCGTGATCCCGCCAACTCGTTGTACAATTGTTTTAATGAAAAGAGTTCAGGGTGACAGACAACATAGGAAGCAGCGTGTAGCGACAGGCACAACGATACGTTGACATTTTGCTCGCATTCAGTTAATCGTCGTATCGTCGCGATGCACTCGCTCGTGGAGGTGGAGGAAATGAGAATTTTCTCCGAAGCATTATAGCGATTTCTAGATCCATATCCCTATCCCCAGGGATATGGATAGCGCGTCCTGGTATCAAAATAAAGATCACGGGTTTGCTCGCTACTGGTTGATAATTCTATAGTTCAAAACTAGATTCTATAAAATATTATATAGTAAATATATTTATAGAAAGCACACAGATCAGACACAAATATTTTTTTGGTAAATAGCTTTTAATCATTAAGGGGCCTCCGGAGGACGAATTGCCAATACAAACGTAATACCAAAATGATTTCAAACTTAAGCATATTTCCACTTTATTATTGTATTATTTGTATTCCAATAGTATTTATCTAGGTTCCAGGATAGGTTTTTTTTACAAAATACCAACCTAAAATGAAATAATAGCCAATAGCATTTTGCACATTTTTATGCCAAAATTGACCACTTTTCTTCCTCTTTGTTTCGTATTAAAAACAACAATATCTTACGTGTCGTTTATTTAGGAACAGAGCATATATTATCTAGTTACAGAATAACAATTAACAAATTAATTTTGTAAAGAATACATAAAGTTTTCAGTCATAATTTTTGGTATTACGGAACAATATTGCTATCCCGCCCGCCCGGCTGAATCATCCATCAGCTAAACAGAGATGCGATATAAAGAGCGATCCTTTGCCCGCGTTTCGAATTGAAGTTGCGAGCGACGTTCGCCGCATTCTTAAAGTCCTCTTAAACCAATCATTTATGCGTGGAGATCAAAAACGTCATTTTACAATAAAGGTGCTAACCTTTGAAGCATGAAAGAAGCGACTCACCTTAAATCACAAAGGTCCACAATTGGTTTATAGTTTAGCACCGTGAATCCTTCCACCACCAGAAACTTCTTGCCTTCGATTTGAAATCTTCCCTCTTTCTCTTCAGAGCAAGTGTGAGATCTGTTCACTCCCTCTATCGTCGCGAGCACGTCTCTATGCATCGCGTCCATGTCGAGAGCACTCAGGATATCATAGTTATTGTGATCCAAGCCGTTGCACTTTATGTGCTTCGGACTATCGTCTGGGTAGAAGTATTTGTCTTGATGGAAAACGTAGACTGGACTTAAATAATTTTTAAGTCGGTTCGCTAAGGTTGTTTTTCCCCCGCAAGTGACGCCAGATACTCCGATCACTATCCAGTCGCTGCGTGAAGCCATGCCAAAGTGGGTCTGGTGTACGAATGAGGGGTTATACCTGATTACCGATGAGGGAGCAACCAGGGAGATGGTTAAGTAAGCTCTAGTTATTGATTCAGGATTAAAACTCACAAATGAGTAGAAAAAAATATTTACAGATTTGAATCTTTTTAAATTAAATTCACTGGTTTTTACAACAATGGCGGTAAAGGTACATTTAATTACAATAGAAGGGCTAGAGCTGATTTTATTTAGCAGTATGCTGTTAGATCTCAAGTTTTATTAAACATTTGAAAATTTGAAAAGAAAGTGTGTAAGCTCTATACAAATGTACAAGTGAATAGTTTACGCGAGAGTGGGAATTAGTTTACGCTAAAAGGGATCAAGTTTATGTGTATATAGGAGGGGATATAGTTTACAAGTAAGGGTAGATGTGGTAGAGTGTAAAGGACATGAGTCCCCCAATGAAACAGAGTCCCCAGGCAGCGCACGCTAGTAACACCCACTTTGGGTCTGGGATGTAGAAGTACGTCCCTGAAACAGAGTAAAACACATATATTTTATTTACTAAGCAGTGTTTAAGATCAACCTATGGCTGTATTCATGTGCCATCATGCTGGGCCAGGTTTTGCAAATTTTTTAACAATTCATAAAAAAACACAATCATCACAATAAGTGTAGAATCAGTGCTAAAAAGTGACACAAATAAAAACATTTCGACACTGCGTGATAATATCAGAAAAAGCTGCTCATCAATAAATAAATTATTATTTAATTATGCATAAGCAGCTTGATGCTGTTGTGTCAATGTGTCAGGTGCAGTGTTAATAAATTATGTCATTATCTGCCACTTTTTTTTATCACTTGATTGATTTAATAAATATCTGGCTATGACCCGGATGATACTACACAGTCTATATAATATAAAACTATAAAAATATATATGTCTTCTGAAAATCAGAATTATTCTTATTAAAAAGGGAAGTAGGTTGTACTGTTTAAACAAACATTTAAACTCTAATAAACCATGACAGGACAGGGCGCAATGGCGCTCATTAGGGGAGGCCTATGTCCAGCAGTAGACTGCATTAGGCTGATGATGATGATGATGATGATGATGATGATGAAACCATGACATAATTTTTTATTATTATTCAGGGTGGTCATTTGAAACCCTTTTAATTAGGTCTCATAGTGGACTTGAAAGGTCTTACCCTCACCCAAGAAGGGGTATGAGTTGATCCAAGCAGCCAGCACAAGGAACAGTGCTGCCGTTGTAGCCAGCAAAGCGCGGGCGAGCGATGCTTCACTCACGTCCATATAGCATGTCACCGGAGTTCTAATCTATTCCCTTGCACACAAACACTAGTATTGATTGCACTACTAATTTTTTTCAACACTGTAGGCCTTGCTCAGGCAATTAACAACTCTATTCCTGCTTATATTAGAGTATTTAACTGCAGAACAGTTCCTCTTCGAACTGGTCGAAATCGTCGTCTCCTTCAGGGAAAAGAATAGACTTTTCTGGTTCAGTGTTAATTTCTATTTTGTCTGCGAGTGCTTTCCTCTTTACAGCACGCTCCACTATCTGGAAAGTTATTTTATAAATTAATTATTTCCTGTAGATTATTATTACACTGAGGCTTCCTGTTGAGTTATTAAATGGTTTTTCCTAGAAGGTAATTGTATAGTTGAGTCATGTAGCATGTCGCAAAAACCTAAAGTACCACAACTATAAATGATGTATATATAGGCAAGGCACACAATTAAGTCATGATAATACTAATACTAATTAATTAATACTTAGATCTCCCTCTGCTCGAAGCAAAGCCATGTGGGAGAGGTGATCCTACCAGCTATAGTTTGTAGGATGGTGTTGGGGCTGTAACATACTCTGCACATCAGAGATGCAGTCTTTTTACAGAGAACAGTATGAAATCCATCCGTTTCATACCCTGCAAACATCCCCGATTGCCTGTAGAAACACGGCAGTCCCAATATTAACCTAAAAATATTATTATCCACCACACCAGCAGTGGACTGCTATAGGCTGATGATGATGATGATGATTTAGGCTGTCATAGCACAGCCTAAATCAGCCGGCCGCCAGAGCCCCGTTCGTTGTGTAGCAGGGTGCACCACATGCAGGTGGGTTTGGTTTGGGTTCCGAAGATAGAAGTTGGAACCCCGTACACCCCAAAAAGTAAAATTATTATTATATTACACACACATGCTCTCCAGTTGTAGGAACTGCTTCTAATGAAAAAGTACAGAACAATGCCTGACAATGTTATTTTAATCTTTGTTTATTATATCTCTGTATGATTATGTTCCTGATTAACTAAAATAATAAGCTAAACTTCATTGTTACATCATGACATGCCAATACAGGGCTCTCCAAACCAATAGGACCGGTATAGTGACGGAGAGGTATACTGACGATTAAAGTTGGTTAAATATAGGTTGACATACACAGAGATGATGACAAAAATCAATCTGGTTGTTCAAACTAATGAAAAGCAATTTTGGTTTTCCTCATATTTCATCATTGGTTATCATTAGAGGTACGGAATTTTTTCAGACAAAAAATAATAATTTCGCATTTTTTAAAGTACTTTAGTAGAATTAACAAAAAAAGTATTTATTCAGAAGAAAACCTATATTATTAATATTCTTTAAATGCTAACATTGTTGCTATTTCAACATTCGACTGCCTATGTACGATTCACACTAACCGGCGCGCGTCGAAGAGCATCGGAGCGCATGTTCAAAGATGCATGAGGAAATTGAGACATCCAGAAAATGGTTAAGTTCCTTAATTGCATGCAGTTTACGCAGCTTTGAACTTTAGCATGTTTAGCAATTTCCTTTAGCATGTTGCATGCAAAGGCGCTCCGACGCGCGCCGGTAAGTGAGAATCGTACATTAAGAGCTGTTCTTTGGTCTGTTATGACGACATTGTACTTGCTGAAGGACCGTTCTGCATCTACGCTTGTGGTTTGACTCCAGATACTCTGTAATGCTGCTTTAGTAAAGGATCGAAAGCAGCATTATGCACATCGTCGAGCGGAGAGGGACAGTCTCGACAATAAGTATGTGTCGACGCGCCGGTTAAGATCTGCGTCACTTTGAGTGGCGCCAAAACCAAATCATATCAAAATCATCAACAGTTAATGTTTATTTCGCGGAAAATATTTATAATTTCGATAACTATCGCATTTATATACAATTTTCACTTAAAATGGAATCTATTTCGTAAATACGAAAATTCCGTATGTCTGTCATTATCATCACTATGTGTATTTATGTATATATCTCATGATCATCATCATCAGTCCATGGCTGGACCCCTTCTTGCTGCCTCCCCTAATAAGCATTAGCGGTGACAATACATGTCAAACCTCCCTCTGGCTCACACTATTCAACATTTTTTGAGATATAAAATCACTGAATGTAGTTATTCAAAATAGCAAACCTTCACGGCCTAGAAAATAACAATACAAAGGTTCAGCAATAATATCATGTTGAACCCAACACATATTCCTACCAAAAAATTTGCACCAAAATTGATCACATTGGTACAAGATTTTTGGTAAGAAAACGTGATAGAATCTAAATGATATTATTGCTAAACCTTTGTATTGTTATTTTCTAGGCCATGTAGGTTATTTGCATAATTACATTCAGTGATTTTATATCTTAAAAAATGTTGAATAGTGCAAGCGAGCTGGAGGTTTCACAAGTATAATCGCCTTAAAGATTGTTTTTACTCAATTCCAAATTAATTTTGCTTTATTGAATATTGAAGGAGCACTATACTCACTTTGCCAGCAATGTTAGCATCCACAGTTGGCTCAGAGAGCTTCAGCAACTTCTTGACAACCTCCTCAGCTTTTATCTGTTCTTCTTTCTTTGCATCCAAGTTTCGACGTTTCAATGTTTGCTTCAGCGGTTTCTTGACTGTTGAATATCATTAAGGTTTGAAAAATAATTCAATATTATTAGCTATTTTATAAAAACATGCACCTTAATCACTCTGTAACAGTTTTATTGGCTATAAAACTTAAATTTAACTATGAATGAATTATTAATGTATGAAAGAATTGATTAGTAAGAAAGGTAGCTTATGTAATGAATGTTAGCTAAAGGTACCTAGATAATATCCATATACATAGAAAGTAAAGCCTATTTTAATAACACTGGCACTTCCGGCGAATTGAGATATGGTATGATAAACGTATTAATAATCTGAGCTGTAACAGTATCTAATATAAGTACCACTTTAAAAGTAATCTGTTCAATAAACGTGTTACGATAGCACTTGCCTAAAACGACTGTAAAATGATAAAAAGCAGTAAAATGACGCAACCAGTTACCTAAAACGTTGTGTTCACCTTGACCCGAGGAACCCTGCAGCCGGCCGCGCACCGATCCACGCTTCTTCCCTTTGCCTTTGGCTGTATTCTCTGAAAACAAACTTGCTTCAGAATCACAAAATTTCACGCAAAATATTTAATAATATCGTTGAAGCAAACGTACCGTCAGGATCTACAAACTCGAGTGCTTGTCTCACTAAAGCAGCAGACATTTTAATTCATAAATTCGTGTGAAATCATTTAGTTTCACGAATTCACGAAAATGTACACAAATTCATAACCTCAAATCACTGAAGGAAGAATGAGATCAGTGTTGCCAGTTGCCAGGGCCCTTGAGTCATAAGTTACGTTTCGTTTCCGGAAATGTTACATTTTTGCCACAAAAGTTACATTATCGTTTTTTTAACATTGAAAATGTTTATTTTCCTGGTCGAGTATAGCTTTGTCAAAATAATAAAAAAAAAACGCTAACTTTAATCGAGAATTTCCCAATAACTTTGTTTTATGCTTGCTATTCAAGAAATGGAAAAAATAATATCTCGGGATTGTATTAAGCTACAGTTTGAGTCATCTTAAGAGGCTGGCGGACAGAAACTGTAGGCGATAGAAGGGTACTTACGCGCGAGGCCAGTCTGCGCTCCGGTTATTGTATCGTCAGTACGATAAAGTCAAATTTTGTCGTGTGTTCTATTTATAAATTACATTATTAATAGCTGCGCAGTGTGAGATCTATAGATTTTTATAATTCACCTTGTTTAAGAGTCGGTAGGCATTGGCGTATCTATTCGGTTATTATCATAAATAGCTTTACAGTGCGTAGTTAGATACCCATAAGAAACAAAAGTTCTGAACCACAAATAAAAAGGGCGAGCGAAGCGAGCCACAACTTATTTTTAGTATAGGTGTACAAAAGAAACAAGAGAAATAAGACGCTTGCAATTTCTTAAACACCTTAGTAACTGTAACACGAGATTAAGAATACGAAGTCAGCGAAAGGAGCGTGCTGCGATTTTTTTAAGTATAGCTAACTACGCTATTGTGTTTTAATTCGTCATTGTTGCAAACTTTTTAGGGTAGGGTACGGTATTTTTGAGCATTGCACCATTGTTGGTCAACATTTTAGTGCATGGTGAGGTGTGATTAGAAACCAAAAGTTAGCAACCAAATTGGTGAGTGGCGTGAGCCGCAAATTTTTTCTTATGCAATAAAAATACAAAATATCAAAAAGAAAACTACGATTTATGTATGGATATTAACCTAATAATAAATAAATACCAACCATGCAAGACCCAAAAGTCCTGGTCTGTCATTCTACGTCTTGTGCCACGACCCCGCCTTATTTACGGCACTCAGTGAACCAGCCCAGGCGGCCGTCAATCAATTAATTCCCATTCTCATCGTAGCCCAGCTGGGCTACTGGGTGGTAGTGGAAGATAAAATGATGGAAAAAATCTTAGCACGTAATACTAGTATACTTGCTATCTTATAAATATACTTACTATCCGTAGGTATAAAAGACAAGATACACTCGGCAGTCGCTTAGCGCTGTGGCGCGAAATTCAATTATTTTGCTTGTTTACGTTGTGTATTCAAAAGTAACTATTACATAAAGAACTGTATAATAAATAGTATGTAATTTTTGTGTGAAGTTTCTTAGGTGTCCAGTCTAGAATTTCGAATCAGTAACCCAACATCCTAGGATGCGTACGGCCGGCTCACCTGGCCTCCCTTCTATATACGCCTATGACGGTAGGAGGCAAATTTGTCATCGGCAAAGTGGCGGAAAATAAGGGAATCTATGATGTCTATCTATCTATATTTAATGATGATAAAATAGACTCTAGTTTCACTTGGTTACTTACTAAACAATAACTTTACTCACGCACTTTTCTTAGAGATGTGCGACAAGACGTGCACAAACAAATATCACAACGAAACAAAAGAAATCACAATTAGCCATGTTTGTTTCTTTCAAAACCGTGAACGGTGCAAACTGGCGAAGTAGGAAACGTGCGCGTACACGCTCAATGCTCAAGCAAAATCAAGTTTTAATCCATGCTGTAAACGTTTTATATTGCGATGGTGCGTTTTATTCAGAGCCATAGCTCTGAGTGTGCTAAGGAGTGAAATTATTTTTAGACACGTTATGGCAATCGCAATACAAATATTCTATTCAAAACTTGTATTTTTCAAAAGATACGAAAATGGCTTAAATTTAAGGATTTGTTACATGTTACGTGAGGGGATCAAAAGATACGTGAAATGTATGAAATGTAACCTTCTGGCAATGCTGAATGAGATGAAGAGTGAAACGTCAATCAATCAATGTCAGATTTTGGCAGTCAGTCATTTATTTATAAGTCAATGTCAGATGAATAAAGTGCTTCCCCCACACAGGTGCGATGTTGATGTCGATTCTGTTGTGCATTTTCTTAAAATAAACATAATTTCACATTCACAAAAGTATTACTATTTTAAAAGTACTACTTTCTTTTAAGTGTAAATGACAAGGATAGCTATAACTATATGTTAAGTTTAGATAAGTGAACAACAGAATCGACAATAGCGCATGCGTTATGTTATGTTTTACAATAATGCGTCTGCGTCCCATTTCTTTGCACTCAAGTGCTCGCAGCAGTGTATAACTTCATGGCCGCCCTGATACCTAACTAGTTAAACTTAGCGCAATACATAACGCATGCGATATTATCGCCGATAATAAAGCACCTGTGTTATAGGTTAAATGGTAATAAATATAATTTTGCCATGGATCCACTAAACATTATTTTGTTAACAGCTTCTGCATGCTTTACCGTGCGTTCAATGGAAACAGCGAAGCAGCACCTAACGTAGAGAGGCGTGAGGACCCCGGACATCCCCACGTGCCACCCCAACATCGTTACGAAGTAAGTTCTTTTGTATTGCACCTAGAATATTATGTACCTACCTACATTTAGGTCAATATACAAGATACAGGATATTTATTTCAAGTTCCGAGAATACCTATTATCTTAATTACCTACTAATATAAAAGTGAAGCCTGAATGTTTGATTTCCGTTAATTTATCCAGGGTCCTCCCACGCCTTGTCCCGCGCGAGTGGAGTACGCAACCCCGGTGTTCGCTCGCAACTACCAGGGCGTGTGGCGCTACGTGGTGCAGATACCGTACGAAGGATACTTCACACAGACCGTGGAGGTCACCAGGTGAGCTTTATTTGATAGGTACTTCGATTCAATACCTACTCCTAGCTACGAATCTAAAAAAATAAAGGCTGGTGGATACGAAGAAAACGAAGCCAAGTGTTGGCTGTACTATAAAATGATAAACCTAAGCGACAAGGGAAGGACTTCGGGTCATGCCCGCCCATTCGTCTATTCTGCGATCGGGTTTGGATGGTCGGTAGAGACTGCCAAAGGCTACGGAGGAGGCTGAACCATAGTGATACTTAAGTGTAGCATCAACCGTCATAAAACTGCATAACTTAAAAATATATGCATCTCCTTGCATCATCACCATCAACACAGTGTGCACAGTTCATATGGATAATCTGCCTATGACAGTGCACTGCTGAATAGCCTTCCAACGCCTTAGCCTCAACCATCTAAGCATTCGTTAAATGGTTTCCACTGCTGGATGTGAGTTGCCCCCAGTTAAAACGCCATTGACCCTCTGAAGTTAGCTGCAATTATATAAGCAATTATAACGTCGATAAATATAGGTACGATGTTGGTAAACGTAGTGTAGGGGGCCCCCCGGCCAGGTGGAGTGACGATTTGTGAAAGGCTGCTGATAGAAGCTGGATGCGTCGAGCATGACAGGGTGGCATGGTGCTCATTAGGGGAGGTCTATGTCCAGTTGTGGTCTTCTGTGGGCTGATGATGATGTATTTATTTATATAACGCTTTGAATATCTACTGAAAAGACAGATGTGATTCTGCATGGCCTCCTCCGTAGCGTCATGTGCGAGGCCCGCAGTCAACATGTCAAAAGTAATGCCAATTAGGTGGTAGTACACATATTCATTATAAGATTAATATACCAATAGATAGTACCTAATTATGAGATCAAGTAGCGGCGTATATTTGGGTCAGATTGTACTGTGATCGGTCGAATCGTTTACTGAGCCTAGCTTTAAAGGGATATAGATCCGTTTGTGTGAATTGTAGCTTGTAGGTAGCTATGCATTCGAACGGTGCGTGTGAGGTTCCTTTTGTGCTGCAGATGCATGCAGTCCCGCTGCCACTACCTGGAGGGCGGGTGCCTGAGCTCCCCGCGCTGGGTGTCGCTGCTGGTAGCCGAGCTGCACTACCCGTCCGCGCCCGCGCCCGCGCCAGCGCAGCCCGACCAACTGCAGGTCTGCGACGATACCTACTCTATCTACAAGGCGATTGCGGAGCGCTCGTCTTCAAAAGCCGCGTTGACACGATCAGAGCGTGCTCGGACAAGGCTCGGACCGAGTGGATTCGTGGGAGCAGCTTCATAAAAGTGTACTAGGATAGCTGTTGATACTAACATTGTTAACTCGGATCCTTTTCGTCATTCTTCGAATTATTTTTATCAGTCAACATGGAAAAAATTCGGATTTTGTGCGAAATAGTATCGGAAATGCTGGAGGAGCTAAGACGGGAAAGAGATAAGGCATCTTGCAAAAGGAAATTAATTTGGACTGTTTGATTTGGTTGTTGTCATTAGCCGCCACTTTGTTTTCCAGCTCGTATACGAGCTAGCTCGGAAAAGTAGAACACGATCCGTGTCTACTTAGATCGGACGCCATCGTCCGAGTGCGCTCGGATTACGGGCTGCCACAATCCGAGTTGCGTCCGAGTAGGAATCAGAGTTCACTCGGTCCGAGCTGGCTCTGATCGTGTCAACGCGGCTTTAGTCTCTGTGGCACAATGGGCGAAGCCCGCCTGAGACGCAGAAGGTTGCGGGTTCAATTCCCACCGCGAGACGAATGTTTGTCGAATCTGCAAATATTTAATGTGTACCTATGTAATTACAAAAAAACTATGTAGTACGTTAAAAGAAAAGATGAAACTACTTAGAACTTAGTGATAGCGATGGTCGTGTTCCATGGCAGAATTTAAGATTATAGCTCTCCAGTTCCTTCCGTGGATATCTTAAGATTATGCTTCCACATACGTGCCGAGAGCCTCTGAGACTGCACTCGAGCGACTCCAGCAGGTGATTGTTGACCGTGTCATGTGATGCCAGGTGGAGTGACAATTCGCGAAGGGCTGTAGAAGCTGGATGTGTCGAGCTGAGGACAGAGCGCAATGGCGCTCTTTAGGGGATGCCTATGTCCAGCAGTGGACTGCTATGGTTTGATGATGATTTTATTTTACAGGACTTCCAGCAGTACGGGCCTGCGTCGGCGGCGGGGGTGGGGGCGGGTGCGGGGGGCGAGGCCGGCACGGAGAAGCCGCTGCATTGCGACGGACATGACGACCTCGGCTGCTTCCAGGTCTGTACCTAATCTTCCTACTGTAGATAACGGCTGGAGAGACCTTCATTTAACTTATACTTGACTGTCTAACTGCCTACCTGCATATCGTCATTATAGGTATGCCATGAAACTTTCATGATCATCATGATCTCTGAGACGATGGATCCTGAACCTATAACGAGGAATAAACAAGCTGTCTTTAAGCATCTTAGAGAAGTTCTGCCTGTCCTTAACCCTTTTTTGATTAGCGGTAGGCTGACTGACAGACGTCGATGCAAAACTGGGCTTAAGGAATGTATGATCCTTGCATATTGCATACTTTGTTTGTAAAGTACTACCACTTATCATCAGGTGGGTCATGTGCTTGTTCCATCATCCGGTTATTAGAAAATAAAATCAACCTTAATTCAACCCTACACTGACGAAACTGGGCAAGCTGCTAGTGGCGATTCACTACAGTCACAGTGAAAATTCTAACACTTTTCACTAAACTTAAATTTTAAGATTTATTTTGACTAATAATAACTTTATGTTAGTTTTAGCGGCAAAAAGTGACGCTATGAATTATTTTTTGTTTCCATTTTCCGTACCTATGTTTTTGTCCGTTGAATCTTGTATTAGAATGATAGTGAGTGAGGTTGTGGTGTAAGGGGTTCCAACCCACATCTCCGGAACCCAAGTCAACCTCACTTGCACGTGCTGTATAACAAACGGGGCTCTGGCGGCCGGCTGATTGCGGTATAGCGCAGCCCAATACTGGCACAGCTAAATCCCCTGGCCACAAACGGGCAGCAGCGTTGACGGTGCGAGAAGCTGTCCCCAACCAACATGCAAAGTGTGCGGATTATGGGCATATCTCGCTAACTATTAGACCAGTGCCCTGCGATCCCCAAACTGCATGACCAGCGTGAGGATAATGGGTATATAATGGGTATATAGGTCCCCCTTTATTAAGGGAGACCTGTCCAGCAGTGGACTAAATAGGCTATTGTTCTTGTTATTGATTATCAGTAAGAGTGTAACAAGAGCGTGTGTTGTGCAGGTGCGGCTGTACTACGACTGGTTCTTAGTGCCGGGCTCGTGCAAGTGCTGGCGGCCAGACTACTTCGCGCGCTACGTGCGCCGCCGACAGAACAACGAGCTCTAACCGACTCACTGGGACATATATACATCGCCATTCCATCCCACTTCAGGACCAGTAGACGCACGGCTCAGTACCATCCTTACTTTAGTCGATATACCACTTAATCGCACTAAACGGTTCTCTTCTGCTTTTAGTAGGTAGTAATCCGTCCGCTAAGCATTGGAACTCCCTACCGGCCTCTGTCTTTCCTGAATCTTATAATCCGGGATTTTTAGTCTAGAGTGTATCGATGTCTTCTGGACCTTCCTGCTCCATTCTAGACCACAACATTAGTTAACATCATGAGTTCATGGTAAAATGAAGGTCGATCAATGTAAACAAATACGCTCCTCTAGGAATCACGCCACAGTGGGAAAGGAACCGTTGTAGGATTGGAGAGCGCCGATAGAGACTGTGGAACTAACCATCCCTACTATCTCAAGACTGAAAAAATTGGAGCAGTGTGACATGGCCCGACGGCATCAGTGCGACTGCGTACATACTCACCGTAACATACATACATCACATCGCAATGCTATTCCACTTCAGGATAAGCAGGCTCAGTACCATCCTTACTTAGTCGTAATATCGAATTATGTATACCATTGAAGATATATTCGCACTAAATTTTAGTAGATCCACCAAGGATTGACACTCTCTACCGGCCTCGGTCTGTCCTGAAAACTATAAAGTCTAGATGTATAGAGGTCTTCTGGACCTTCGTTCTCCATCTTAGATCAATAACATTACTTAAAATCAGGCGAGTTCATGATAAAACGAAGGTTCATCAATCTACGCTCCTCTAGGCATCACTTTACTGTGGGAAAAAAACCATTGTAAGATTGAAGAGCGTTGATAGAGCCTGTAGAACTAACCATCACTGCTATCTGAAATCTAATTTGAAGACTGAAAAATTCTTCTATTCAGCATTAAGGCAGATTTTGGAGTACAACAGAGTGGAACTTTGGCGTGACGGCAAAGCGATAGTGCGACAGTGTAAAGGCCTATCCTTAAATAAGCGATATTCGCCGTCTCGAGCAGTATTCTAATTCTAATTCTAATTTGAAGTGGGGAGGAAAAAGTTCTGCACCGACGTCCCGTATTGAGGTGTGTTGTGCATTGCCCCCCTGCTAACCTGACCCCAGCCAACCCAACTCCTTAAAATAACGGAGAAGGACTGGGTTGGTGGCAACATTGCTCTAGGATTCCCGATACTGCCTGCGTTTGTGAGCCTTGATGAAGTAGTTGTGGCAGTGCAGAGTAAGATGACGTGCTCCACTGTTTCTTCAGTTTGAAAGCAGCCGCGACAGGTGCCGCTGCCTGTAGCTACTGACTGTACTAGGTGGTGGTTCAGGTCACAGTGGCCTGTAATAACACCAACCAGTATGCGTAGGTTGTCACGCTTCATTTTTAAGAAGCGGTATTGGCAATTGTTTCTAGAGGACGCGGCACGTAAGTCTAGTGGTGAACGACTTCTGCGCATGTATGGGTCTCTCGCTCTCTGTCGCCTCTAGCTCCCATATGATACCTTACTTTTGTTTTCTGCGCAATAACTGTCAGCGCTAGACTTTCACACTTTTTGCTACCAACGGTAACGACGGCTACCGCTCATATCTGAATAAACCTCAATGTAGGTAAAGTGACCTTCGTATCTATTACTTAGATATTGTAGGTACTATGCAAATGTGTGGACAGCGACACTAACGCACTAGACTTAGACGTAGCAGGGATGGTTAGTTCATACCTATTTGGCCACTTTCAGCATAGATTTTGATAAATAGGTATTTTTAATTTGTGCCTAACTAAATACAATGTCTGATCATTGACTGCCGATCTCGAAGTCACTAGTTTGCTTCAGATTATTATGTTGTCGACTTCTAACGTGTTATCACGTTATCAAGCAAATCTATCTCCAAGGTAATCGTAATATTTGTAAAATTACGAGATTGTAAAATAAGTATTGGTGCTAAAGCATTTTTTGTTGTGACTCGTAAGACTGTATTTATAATAATTAGTGTACCTAAGCAATTAGTAGGTAGATTCATATGAATAATTTTAGTTTTGTCTACGTATGTTTTATGTAATACCAAAACCTGTCATTTGATCGAGCAGATCTCTTTTGATTATTGTAATACTTAATAGTATTTTTAGATTAATCATATTAATTTATTAATTGAATGGCTTACATTAGGTATACGTATGTGCTTGTACCTACATTTATTTATACGCACATGTAGGAAAATAGATTTATTAGTATTACTTAGAAAGTACAGGCTTTGAAAAATTGAGGAGTTATTCGATTCGAGGAGTATTTGTTTCCCCGCTCAGTTCGCATTTAATTTATTTAAATAGTTGTAAGTATATTTATTTATAAATGTTAAAAAAGCACTTTTCTTTATTTATTTAAAACACTTTAAGAGTAAATCATTTATTCAGAATTGTAAAACATTACTATTGGCTTCCCTTACAAGTAGGTCCTACATCTACAAATATTTTTAATAAACGGCAAAGAAACCGGCAGTTTAAAAATAAATTTACAAAATATAACATATTCTCTAACTCGATTGAGCACTACGAACTACAGATTTCATCTGCGAAGTGAAACATAAAATCAACAAAGCTAGTTATCTACCCCTACCAAAGTATCGTGAAGGAGGCGAAAACACAACCTCAAATCAGTTCTTATAAAATATGGAAAATTTGCCGTCTTCACGATAATATAAAGGATAAAAAGATTAGTACCTAAACTACATGGATTAACCTAACATTCAGCTTAAATTATATTGTGATAAACTGTACGGAACTAAGCTCATGCCTATTGCAAAATAAACTAGCTAACATAATAAAGTCACTTACTAATCTACATAATAGTATGAATATTATAAGAATCCAAGTTGATCCTACTTTAAGTTGCGAATGTTTGTATGTATTAGTAATCTACATAATAGTATGAATATTATAAGAATCCAAGTTGATCCTACTTTAAGTTGCGAATGTTTGTGAGTATGGATGGATGTATGTCTTTTAGTTACTCTTTCACGCAAAAACTACTAAACGGATTTGAATGAAACTTGGAATATGACCATGACATTTATGACCTGGATTAACATAAATTGCTTTTTATCGCGGTACCATGCGAGTAGCTATTATTCCATATTTATGTCACATCTAGATAGAAAATTTATTGGAGATCTATTGTTTGAAAAAAACTATCAACGGTTAATCCGGCACGAATAACGATCATCGAGTTCTTCAGCTTCTCTCATAGGAGCGAGCAGCCGCTTCCACTCCGACCGATTCATGTCTCCCAGACTCCTCGCTTCGCTAAAGAGAAATATAAGGTTAAGACATTTTCTCTTCATTTCCTCGGTGAGGTGTTCATCAGACTTGGATCGCTCCGTCCTTCGGAGCGGTGTCGGAGTCGGGAGCGACGCCATCGGCGGCAGGGGCTAGGTCAGAGACGGCGTGGGGAGCGACTTCACCTTTAAAGAAAGATAATTGCATTTCATCATCAGCCTATAGCAGTCAAAGCGAATAGACCTCCTCCAATGAGCGCCATTGTGCCCTGTCCTGAGCTCTAATTAAATGCTTTTAATTTTACTTAAGTAAGGATAGGGGGCAACGGCGCTAGGCATTAGGGAAGGCCTATTTCTGTGGAAAGCTATCGGCTGTTGATGGTGATGATGATGAATAATTTTACTTAATACAAACGCATAAATGAAAATAAACATTAATTACTGTTTTGGTTGATGACCGTTGATGCTCTCGTAAAATTTCAGGCAGGATCCTGTTTCTAGTTCCTAGTCATATGTAGGTAGGTGTAGGTAAGCGTAGAAGGAATGAAGCTTGTATTTTTATGTCTGCGAATACCAACGTTAATGTTGGATTTTATGAAGATGAATAAAAAATATGTACGTCGTATCGTAACGAAAATTGGAATCTCATCTCTATCAAGTTGTCGCCTTGTTTAACCTGTCAAGTGACGAATGATGCGTAGAGGCTTCGATGCTGGTTTGCTGTCCGTACGGCGGTACATCAAGTCGGTGTTAAGGCGTGTAGGTACGCTTTATTAAGGCGTGGTAATTATTACTTAATTATTATCCTATCGACTGGGGTAAAAATATGTTCATTTCTTAGCTTTATTCCGCATCGAACATACAGGTAAGTAAGTGACACCTACGTACTGAATGTACCTGCTGTATAGTGCAAGGTGTAGGCACCTTCGCAATTGGTATCTTGCGGTGGGTCGTGTTCAGCGTGGGGAGCGGACGAGGCGCACTCGTAGGCGGGGGGCGGGCCGACCTCCAGCGGGTCCACGTGTTGCACGGCGCCCGTCGCGGTGACGTACTGCAGCACGTCATCCTCCAGCGGCCCGTCGCCGGGAGCGCGCGCCGCCAGCTCGATGCCGCACGCCTGCAGGATGCGCCGCATATGGCTCCCCTCCGCCGCGTCGTCGCCGCGCCCGTCGCGCTCGCCTCGATACACGAACACGGGGATGCCGTTCTTGTTGATGAACTGCACGCACGCATCCGAGTAGGGTGGCGGGGGCTCCACGTCTTTAGGCAGCCCCCGCGCGGCCGCCGGCCCCCCCGCGCCGCCCTCGTCGCCCGCCCCACTCGCCGAGTACGGTGGCGGCAGGTCCACCCCCGCGAGCGGCCCCTCCGCCAGGCTGAACTCTTCCTCCGTGCCTGTCGATGCACGGACAAGATCACATACCAATACATTATTACATTACTGCAGCGGCCAACAAAAGAGGCATTGACGAATACTTAAGTCCATCAATGCCTACTTGTGGCCAAGGCTTGTACAGCTAGCGGCACGTAAGTATAGCGGTGAACGAAACTTCTGCGCATAGATCTCTCGCTTTCTCTCGCATCTATCTCCCATTGATACTTTACTTTTGACTTCTGCGCAATTACGGTTAGCTGGGTTTCGTGCCGCTACTTGTATAGTACATTTTTTGTATAGTACTTTAACAATAATTTTTCACGCGCCAGTTTTCATTTGTTTATATTATTAATAAAACCTTTGATTAGTTACCATGTTTTGGAGTAAAAGATCGTTCCACTTTTAAATAATTTTATTTGGGAGATATAGATTTTCATACTACTTTTGCCGGCCGCTGATCGCATGTATTTGGCCATTACAGTAATTTCAATTATCTCGAAGAAGGTTGCTAATATAATATCCAAGCATATTTGAATATACAAGAAGATACAAGTATACAAGTATAGGAATATACAAGAAGGGAGGTAAGCTTCAGCGGGGTGAATGGCTAATTCTGTTGCAAACAGAAATGATTGACACCGATCCTGCTTTTACAATTTTTTACATTTCATCCGTCGAAATCAAAGAAATAGGACTAAAGCATAGAAGTCTTAAAATTCATCTAAGCTCTGAACATTAACTCCTACGGCTGATCTCTACTTTCTTATGTCCATATATGTTAGCTAGAAAGGCATGCATACCTTATCTCAATGCGATTTCTGCGACTTCGTACGACTTCGTACCAGGGCATTTGTATGAACCTGCATAGAAATTTGTTCGAGCGCTCTGGCACGATAAACTTTTTGAAGTCGCATTGATATATGTATGCATCCCTTTCTAACTGATGATATTGGACATAAGAAAGTAGATATCAGCCGTATTGAATTTTAAGACTTTAGCTAGTTGTCTTCCTATATCTGTAGTCGAAATTCAATGAACGTCAATTGACAAATGTCACAGTTTGTTACAGGATCGGTGATCGGATCGGTGTCAATCATTTCTGTTTGCAACAGTTGCTTCATATTATTATGAACATTATATTTAATACAAGCGAAATTGTGGAAACTATCCCAGAAGCCAATTAATAAAGAAGTGAAGTGAGTCAGTCGATCACCCCACAGAACTTTGAGGTCGGATCAAAGAGTAAAGTAATAGACGATAAAGGGTCGGATAGAAATAAATATACATACGGCAAGTCGCGCGCACGCTCGCCCTCTGCCACTCACGATGCATACGGCGCCGACCTGCGATATTCAAAATAAGTTTATCACACACACACACACACACACATACTAACTTTTTGATGTTACAAAAAGAAAGTATCCACTTTATTTTACTAGCTTCCGCCCACGGCTTCACTCGTGTTAACACGTTAACTGCGGGCCTCGGACATGCTCGAGGAGCAGCAGCAGGCTGACTAGAGCTCTTGCTCTAGTCAGCCTGTGTGTGTGTGTTTTCAGCACTCAAACCGTTTAAGATTTTTTCCAGTCCTTCGGGAACTTTTTCTGAACTAAAATAAAAAACGTGATGAAGTTCCTAAAGATCGTTATCGGTCCATCCAATGTGGCGTGTACATTCCATGATGACATTAAGTAAGTCCGGTATAAGTAGTTACACCCGTTACGGCTCGTGGTGCTTCCTGCTGAATAAAGAGCGGGTCTCTGGCAGCTGATTTATTGCAACATTGTGCAGCCTAATAACAGAACAGTACATTCCCTAACCGCTAACAGCAGCGTCGGCGGTGCGAGAAGCTATGCCCTGCGATCCCTACCTAATAAAGGGAATGTGCTCATAATCAACTCGCGTTTTACAAACATTTTTCCCTTATTGGGGCGCACAAGGTTCCAACCACCATCTTCGGAAAACAAGCCAACCTCACCTGCCCGTGGTGCACTCTGCTAACTAACAAAAAGGGCTCTGGCGACCGGCTGAATGCTTCATAGCGCAGTCCAAGACGGGCTCTACTGTCCCCTTGCCGCTGACAGGCAGCAGCGTTGGCGGTGCGAGAAGCTGTGTCTTGCGATCCCCAACCCACCTAACTAATGTGGGGATTATGAGATTTGCCCACAATCCCCACGCTAGGTATTATTATTAGGGGAGGCCTATGTTCAGCAGTGGACTGATATAGGCTGGTTTTCTTGTTGGATGCCTGTGTCTAGCTGTGGACTAAGGCTGGTACTCACGCAGCATGTACTTCCAGTCGAGGAACCTCTCGGCGAGCCTGGCGACGACGACGAGCAGCGCCAGCAGCGTGGCGCCGGCCGCCCAGCCGCGCACCACGCCGCCCCACGCCGCCAGCCCCTCCGTCGTATTATCAAACCTACTCTGCGACTCCTGTATATCAACAACGTCGGCAGTTTCATGAACTCTATAGCGCAGCGAGCAAAGGCCCGCTTGACACGCAGGTTCGATTCCTGCCGCGTACTAATATTTGTAAAGATTTTTTTTATGGTACTTGAAGAAGAAACAAGCACATGGCTTACCTGGTGTTAAAGGGTAACCATTACCTATCACAAAGAATTACATTCGCAGATCACGTATTTCGGAACGTGCTCTACTATTAACTTGAGGCATGAAGATGATAAAGCCTCTTGTACCTGTAAATTCACCCTTCACGCACACCCTTCAACACAGACCGAAACACAGCACACTGCTTCACGGCGGAAATAGGCATGGTGGCAATACTTCACCGGACGGCCCTCCACAAAGAACTCTACTACTAAAGTCTGGGTGCTGATACCATATTCGTGGTCTAAAAGTGTGGTTCCCATAATACAAGCTCTGCTGGGTTTGGGGCTAGATGATGCTGTGAGATAAAGACCAGCATTATATTTATTGGAACATGGTTAGATGGAGTATGCTCGACTCCAGCACAACCCGCAAACATACATCACAGGACATACGGGAACCGCTTACTATAAGAGGAATCGTGTGCCTAAGTGATACGATAAAAGGACTTTGATGACTTGATTTGCTGATAAAGAAGAAATCATAAAATATACAAGCAGCTTGAATAGACAGCTTCTGCAGAGAAAACTACTATATCCTTTACTTTCACGCTTGAGTTTTTTGGCAGGTTGAGACCACTTCAAACAGACAACTTGAGGAAAACTCTTTATGATTAAGCAGGTGTAAGGACTGCTCTAGAATTTTGGGGACGTTGATTGCTCTGGCCCAGAATCATGCCGGTTCCTCCACCAGTCTCCGTTTGCTCCTACTTTTTAAATTAGTCATAATGATCTTCTTCGTATAGGCTATTGGCTAATTCTGGTGTCGGAGTTTTCAGGCCATCTGAAGGTATCCGGCATAGCTTCATAATTTTTTTTACACTACTAAGTTAGCAAACAAGCATACGGTTCTCCTGATGGTAAGCGGTTCCCGTAACCTTTTTACGCCTGTAACTCCAAGAGGTGTTACATACGTTGCTGACCCTTTTAAACATTTTAAAACACATATTGTAATCTCTGGGGAAAAGCTCGAATTACCATCATCATTTCAACCGTTATCGAACCACAGCTGGGTATGGGCCTTCTTTTGACTATGAAACTTGCCACGACCCTGCGCTATTCTGAACCAGGTGCTGCCCACGGCCTTTCTTATATCACCAACCTATTTTGCTGGAGGGCGGCCTCTATTTCTATAGCCAAGTCTCGGCCATGGTATATCGAGTGAAAAAGCCGGGACCAACATCTTAATGATGAATATAATTAGGTGTGGTGGAGAGAATTTGTATCGAGTCAAATAAGTATAGTTTACATCGTATCGTGATGGGGGGTCGAGCATCGGTGGTGACAGTGGTACGGGTACGTCGATGTGCCAGGGCGAGCGGTCCAGCGGCACTCGCTCCCAGCGCACGGGCGCACGCAGCGGCGGGGTCGCCGCGCTGACAGCCCCCGCCCCCGCACCCCTGGCGGCGCCCACGCCCTCGCTGGACCCGCTGCCCCCGCCCTCGGACCAGCTGCTGAACCTACAACACGACGGTCATTGGTCACGCCATGCTGAAGCAGCAGCAACCACAAACTTATTTTTTTTTTAATATTATAGAAGCTAGTTACCGCTCGCGGCTTCGCTCGCATGATACCGGGATAAAAAGTAGCCTAAGTATCCAGGTCTGAAACTATGTATATCTGCCGTTACTGAGTGAAGCACACAAACATACTCACACACACACAAACTTTCGCATTTATAATATTATTGTGATACAATAATGGGTGTTAGTTACTTCCCTAAGCCAACCTCACCTGCATGTGGTGCATCTGCTAACTATCAAACGGGGCTCTGGCGGCCGGTTGATTGCGGCACAGCGCAGCCTAGCAACCTAGCAACAGCGTCAGGTGTTGCTAGGCGTCAGGTGCCAGAAATTGTGCCCTGCGATCCCCAATCCGCATGTCCAGCATTGGGATTATGGGCGCCTTGATATGAACCTCAAATGCTGCAAGCATTAAGCCCTAAAAGTGGGCTGTATTGTAGTGGCATAATTTGGAAAGCGTTTCTATTTTGGATTTTTTTTAACATGGGTCCAATCGGTTCATCGTAGAATACGCTACGAGCGGCGTAGCGTACGTCGTAGCCGCTACGATACTCGCTACGAGTGACGTAACTACGTCACTGACGCGTTCTGTCCAAAGCAAGATTACTAACAAAGTAACTGTGACAAAACTGTGCACGCACGAGAGAACAAATTTTTATAATTTTTGAGTCCTTAAGAGATGCTGAAGGTACATGTTGCAAGTGTATGTAGATAGTTGGTCACCTGAGTATAGGCGCGTTGTTGTCGTGTCCGTAAGTGTAGATGGTAAGCCGCGGACGGTGGCGCGAGCGATCCCTGGAGACTACCAACGCCCTCTCTCCCGCCCCCGCCTCGCCCCCCGCACCTCCCTGCTTATACACGCGCTGCCCGTACACCAGCCCCGAAGACCACGGTGACAACCAAGGCGGCAATGTCGCGGAGTTCATGTCGGCAACTATACACAAAACATTTGGATATGCATCCAAGTCTAACCAATTTTTATGTAGATGGCAGTCAGGATAGATCTCTGCTCGCACTCAGCGGACAGATTGGTCACAGTATTCGGGGTACAGTATCTCAAAGTAGGTACCCAGTTTTTTTTACAAGAAGAGAAATGAATATATACAGTAAGTACGGGTGGTCCGATAAGACCTGGAGGGAAAGTACCAAACATATTCAAGACAGAAAATTTCACGCAAAATTAAAAAAAACTGTGGTACTTTTCCAGGTCCCACTCGGTTGGACCACTCTGTGAGTCTGTATACTCTATAGTAACCCACCCAATAAGATCAATATACTTGTTCATCGACTACATAAAGCTACATGGTACTGTCGCAGTCAGTACATGACATGGAGGGCTGCAATAATTACATAGAGCAAATGACCTGTAGAAGCAAGTGCCGAGTAGACTATCGTTATATCAAAGGATTGAGATGTCTGTACGAAGCCGCTACTTTGAGTACAGGACCAGCAGTCTGAACCAATCCAACTGCTCAGAGCAGTGAGACAGGACGAACCTGGACAGGGGCTGAGTACAGCGCACAATTGTGCTCATTGGAGGAGGCCTAAGTCCAGCAGTGGATTACTATAGGTTGATGATAAAAAAAAAAAAAAAAAGCCTTTTAATTTCTTACAAAAATAAAATAAATCCTATTTCGATAAAATCCTATATAGATATAGGTTGATGATATAGATGATTAAATGACTTGTCAGTGTAACCATGGAATAAATGGTGTAGCTAACGACCAACACGTTAGTGAAATACCCGACGAGTTTCCGAGGCCGAAGAAGCACGAAAATTTTGACATGTCTGCCTCCGAAGCTCTTTTGACTATTTGAATTGATCGTGGAAAACAAATCTTCAGTTCCAACTCCAATCAATAGTTACAGTCACAGTGTTGCAAGTTTAGTTAAGTTCCATAGGCCTTATTAAGGTCTTATTAAATATTTTTAATGAAATTGGAAGCGTCGAGCTCATGTCAGGGTGCAATTGCTCTCATTAGGGGAGGCCTATGTCAAGCTGAGGAAAGCTATAGACTGATGATGATGATGATGAATCAAAACTCCGAAATTAATTAAAAACCGATTTTCCATTTACTGGAAATAGAGTTAATACTCGAAGGATACAGATTTAACTAGGTCATATCAATGACCTACAAATAGGCCTACATCAAGACCTATGTATAGGGCTATAGCCTTGCCTAGATTTAGGTCACAGCCATCCCCAGGACATGCATTTTACATATTCTAGAAGCAATCATACAAATTCAGAACCGTTAATCTAAAAATTCTTATGAGTAGGTGCTACATAAGGAAAACTTGTTTTCTTAATGTACCACCGTGCCATACCTACTTATCTACAACAGATTTGTTCTAGAACATGTATACCAAAGTACTAAAACAAACTGCAAAATAAACCAAACAATTATTTAACGTTAAACTGAAATTCATTGAATCTCTAACGAATTGCATTATTGATTTATTGCAGACTCCATGACAGATATCTTATAAAACATCTATTCAAACCCATCTCATATGCATTTCTAATTTATTTCCTACTATGTTAAAGCAAAATATTTAGGGTAAATAAGTAATGCATCTACTTCAGCATCTAAATTGTTATTAAACAAAGTACTCACTGTTATTCTTGTTGAACCTCTGCTCGGACAATTTGAAGCCTAACTTCACGACGATCGAATAAATCTGTCAGTTCAACCACTCGCCATGTAGACTACAATTAGACGATCCCAAACTAGTCTAAACTTCCAAAACAATTTCTCACAAAATGCACTCAAAAAATTATTTAGGTAATTGATGAGCTATGATTTAACGACGTTTTCCTTGTAATTATTGAGAAAGATTTGAGTATTTGGCAATGTCAGCGCAGACTAGGCCCGACTCGAGCAGGGCGCGGCGACGCGGAGAGTGCGCATGCGCGGGCCGTCCCCACCGAGCCAGGGAGCTGCTTGCTTACCCATAGGAAAATTTACCACTAATTATCTGCATGATATACACTTCCACCTGACTATCTCATTGTTGTTGTTGTTCCCAACTATGATGCTACTGAGGAGATGCTAAAAATACATGGTTAATTCGTTATTATTTATTATAAAAAAATTCAAGCAACAGGGCTCATATTGAAATTTAACATTTTTCAAGTTTAATGGGCTGGACCCTATACACGACATTTCTGTCGCAGCAGCGTCGTATACAGGGGCAGTCTATTCGTCCAGCAATCATCGCCATGGACGGTGTTGGTGCTGGCCCGTGTCCTTCGCACGAGGGATGCACACCTCTTCCGCATAGTGGCAATCGGTGTGTGCTTGCGAGAACATGCCGGAGGCGCTGCAGTAGCGGAGCAGCCCCGACACCGAACGCGTTATTAAACTGGATTTTTATTATTTATTTATTGATTTAACATTTACAATATCATAACAGTATTAGACCAAAGCGATATTGAAAATTACGGTACCAAAAACTTATGACCTACTTAATAATATGAGGGCCCTTTCTGTGAATTTCGTCAAGGAAATAACAAACAGATCATTTCCTTCGCATAATTTATTAATTGTACGAAGGGCTCTTGTAAGCGGTGCTTCTTTCATTAAATTAGTCCTAGCTTTGGGCACTACAAGGAGTTTGTGTCTCCGCGCACGTTATCAGGCACATATAAGCCGACAGCCACTAATATACACTACACACTATACCTCTCAAAAGCTTGAAAATATATGTTAATTATTATAAGTTAAGTTAATTATACATATTATATTATTTGATAAATCTACATATTTAATATACCCTACAACATACATTTATCTAATATCTAATAAAAATATTAACAAGAAGTCTTATAAAAAGAAAAAAAATACATTATTTTTAGACTGATGTGTCAATCAGATATCTATATATATAAAAGAGAACTATCCTCACTCACTCACTGACACACTCATCACGAAATCTCAGAAACTACAGGGCCTAGAGGTTTGAAATTTGGTACAGGTAGTCTTTAAAGAATGTGAGCGCTCACTAAGAAACGGTTTTTGGAAATTCAACCCCTAAGAGGGTGAAAAGGGGTAAAAATGTTTGTATGAAAAATCGTATTCCTTGAACTTAGAAACTTGAAACCTGGGAGATGTATTATTCCATACAATCAATGAAGATTGGTATCATTGAAAATTTGAAATAGTCCTCGAGGGGGTTGCAATGGGGTGGTAAAGTTTGTATGGGAAAATCTTAACGCGTGGTGTGATTTTCTTGAAACTTCGTCAGAACACTTTGAATATTAAATAATAAAAGACCGCATACCAGGTTTTTTCAAAAAAATACCTTAATGGAGGGTAATCTATACATATAAAATCCTTTGTCCTGAATGACTGACGGATCAACGCACAGCCTAAACCGCTGATCGTAGAGACCTGAAACTTGGAGGGCGTGTTCTTTGTATGATGTAGGCATCCAATAAGAAAGGATTTTCCGAGATTCTACCCCTAAAGGGGTGAAAAATGTGGGCAAAGTTTGTATGGAACAACGTGATTCCTTGGTTCAATCTACTTCAAATTTTGCATAAACATTCTTTAACAAAATTGATGAAAGACGTGTTTCGTATATAATTGAAATGTATCGCCTAACGGGGTTAAAAAGGGGTAGAAAGTTATTTTAGGGGTGATTTGCATCGAAGTTGATATCAATACTCCTTAGTGACTCATGTTATGCCATTTTATTTTGACACTGTCGTGTTTGAAAACTCATTCCAAATTTATTCAAAAAACGTTGTTCTCACATAAAGGCTCCTACACACAGGTGCGTGGGCATAGGTACGTTATTATCGGGGATGATATCAGACAATATAACAGAATATATCGCAATATCGCATGCGCAAATATTGAAAATGTTTAAGTTTTTCTGATCGAGTATAGTGCCCCGATTCATGAAATTCTGACATTTGCCTGTAGTTTCACACATATGAGAGGGGTGGTTCTACATTTGCCACAAAGTAAATTCGTCACATTTTTGAAAGTAAATTCGTCACTTGCATGAAAAACAGATGTGTAGGTGAATAAAGTGATCGGTCACAATTATGTCAATATTTGCGTCTGCCGGAGGGCTTTAAAGTGCAATTGCAATTGAATTTCCAAAATCGAGTGGTAGCTTTTGAGATTTTCCAAAATTTGTCAAAATTCAAAAAATTTCTGGATAGAGAATTTCCCAATTACTTTTTTGAGCTCGCTATTCAAGAAACGGAAAAAATAATATCTCGAGATTGAATTAAGCTACAGCTTGAGCCATCTTAGGAGGCAGACGGACAAAAACTGTAGGCAGTAGAAGGGTCTTTACGCGCAAAGCCACTCTGCGCTACGTTCACTTTTTCGTCAGTACATTATAGTCAAATTTTATTTCTAAATTACATTTTCAATGCCTTTAATAGTTGCGCGTAGTGTGAGATCTGTAGAATTTTAGTACATTATGTATTAGGACGGCAAAAAAGTTACATACTGCTGCGATAACGCAATTATGTGCAAGGAATTGGGACGTATTATCGCATTAACGTATGCAATATTATCGCCGATAATAACACACTGTGTGGGGGAGCCTTAAAAGCTTGGTGCAATGCGATACTCTTTAAAATTGGAATGTCAAATAAAAAAAAATATTTAAATCGGGTTAGAATTCGAAATTTAAATTTCATTCATTTGTTCTTGGCTATTTGAATACCACGGGGATAGCAAGTTTTTTTTACATAAAAACTTGAGATTCACAGAGACTATACCGAAAATAAATAAACACCAAGCGCTGAACCATGGGTAGGACATTGGAGAAGGACTTGCTGCATTTTGTAGCGAAAATGAAACTTAAAGATTTATGTGATGAAAGTTTGGATGGGTAACCAATCATAATCAAGAGTTAGGCATATAAAAATTCATCATACCTATACCGGCTGTAAACTTGGCGATGGGTTGCCAACGGAAACAGGAACGAAAAAAGAGAGAGCGGGAACGGGAACAGGTACCTACATATCATTACGTGGTAGGTAATGTAGTTATATGTAGGTACTTTTTATTCCATTCATATTTAGGGTTTCGTGTCAAATTACCGGGCTTGGGAAACATTTCACATGAAAGGACGTAAAAAAGAGTATAAACGCAAACGAAGTTGCGAGCGGGTCAGCTAGTTATTTTATAATATCGTAATTCGTAGACTGGTCTTCGCGATACAGGTTAGCCTAGTGTGAACACCACAGAAAATCCTAACACAATAAGTTTATCCCTGCAGCATAATTATGTTTTACTTGATAAATTTAAGTTTAGATAATATCCTTTTGTTGTTCTTAAAGCTGAAATAAAACTTATTTCACTATATTTTTTTGAATGGGAAATTAATTTTCAACAAATCTCTTTATTAATCTTTCAGAGCTATAGCCATCGAGGAATCAACCTCCTCGATGGCTATAGCTAAAACACCCGGAGAGTTTTAGCTATAGCCATTCCAACACCATAGACCACCAAAAAAAACACGATCAATCATTTTTTTCATAGCTTGCTTCCGCTCGCGGCTTCGCTCACATGATACCCGGATAAAAAATAGCCCATGTGTTATCCAGGTCATTATGGTAAGTGTTCAAATCAAGTTTTTTCATATGATATCCCACTCGGCCCCGGACTCACGGACGAACTCGGATTTTTGTTTAAAGCGTGCATTTCCCTATAAAAACTCCTTAGTTTATGCTTCCAGTTGACAGAATGTTAGATTTTTATTAGTATTTTAGAACTTAAACTTATAAATCTGTGTTTCTTATTGAACGCTTTTTTAAGCTCGTGATATGTAAAATTATCCTAAGCAAATAATATTGCATGCAGTGTTTTTATGTTGTCCTTCACAGTGAAATTGTAATGTAGAAGCAAATTAGTTATAGGTTTTAGTAATAAGCTTCTATTATTATGTGAAATGTATTTCTTTTAACAAGCAAGCATTTCTCCCGCTGTGGGAATCGACCCCGCAACTTCTTGCGTCTCTACTGGCTGATCTTTCAACGCGCCACAGAGATGGTCAGGCAAAATATTTACTAAAATCTCACTGTTTTTTTTCAGTTGCCGTTTAATAAGCGCATCTATAACCTTACCATAAGTACGAAAACATGTTCCAATTCCTGTTTCGTCCCCTAGCCGCCACTATTAACCCACTTATCTCATCTACACTTGTTCATGCGAAACTAACTGTATGTACTAGCTAATACTCTATGTTGTACAGATGTAGGGTCTTAGCTAATGCTATATGGGTATAGAGTAGATAGGTAGTTGAGTAGGAACATGGTGGATCTATGGGAGGCGCGGGATCGATGCCGGCGCGACACTCCGGCGCCTGGACCCAGGGCTCGGGGCACACTGGGAGATGTTCTGGGGAAGAAGGGGTATTCTATTGAATTTCGCTTAACTTGAAACTCTAGACAGAAAGAGAAGGGTATGAGTCGCCTAGGCGATTTATCTAAAAAACTATGATCGTTTAGTGCATCCCACACTGTCTCTATTTTAGTCTCTACATAAAATAGAACCTTAAAATTACTTTGTTGCCATTTTCAACTACATCCATATAGTCTGGTGACTCAAGTAGGTACTTGGGATCCAAAAATGATGAATGAATAAATAAATACAAAATGCAGACAGAGCCCACAATGTTCAATTAGTTAAAACCGTTTTGGAAAATAATAGATCACTGAGAATTGCAAAACAAGGAATGAAAAAAGGAAAACCTACAATCACCTGTATCAAAGATAAAAACGGAATTAAACAAAGAGATAGAAGTAAAATCATAAACATCTGCACACAGTTTTATAAAGACCTTTATTATAGCCCACAATCTACGAGAAACAATCACCGAATACTGCTGCCCAACATCTATTTCACCAATCACTGGCCTTGAAGTTCACGAAGCTCTAAAAAAGATGAAGTATTCAAAAAGCCCTGGTGATGATGGAATTACATCTGATGCCTTAAAAATTGGAGAACAAGCTCTCATTCCTCATTTAACAAACCTTTTTAACAATATCTTAAAAACCAGTCAGTTTCCTGAAAAATTTTGTCATTCTACAATAACTATATTACATAAAAAAGGTGATAAAAGCGACTTAGGTAATTACAGACCTATAAGCCTCATCTCCCATATTTACAAAACTTTTATCAAAATAATTGAAAACCGCATCTCCTGGCAGCTCAATCTGCATCAACCACCCGAGCAGGCTGGTTAATGGGCTAAAATTTCTTTATACCTAGCATTCGTTGACTATTCTAAAGCATTTGACAGTATCACTCATTCCTCGTTACTCCAATCTTTATTAAATCAGGGTATAGACACTACATACGTAAATTTGATACAAAATATATATTTTGACAGTACTGCATCTATTAGATTAAATTCCACTGGACCATCTTTCCAGATATCTAAGGGAGTAAAACAAGGAGACCCACTTTCACCAAAGCTTTTTACAGCCACTCTGGAAAAAGTTTTTAATAAATTGGCGAGCATCTGGAGGGACAAAGGCATTCTCGTCGGCGAAAAGAGACTCACAAATCTTCGTTTCGCCGACGATATTGTCTTATTCGCATCCACACCGACTGAGTTACATCAGATGCTTAACGACCTCAACAACGCAAGCCTTGAGGTTGGACTGGCGATGAACCAATCAAAGACCAAAGTAATGACTAACAAAATCAGACGTAAAATACGAGTGGCGGGCCGGGAGATTGCATATGTCGAATACCTTTATCTTGGTCAAATAGTCTCTTTCCAGGCGGGTCAGGAGAAAGAAGTTTCTCAACGTACCGAAAACGCCTGGAAAAGCTATTGGGCTATGAAAGATCTTATGAAAGGTAAATTGCCACTCTGCCTCAAAAGGAAAATCATGGACATGTGCATTCTCCCTGTACTAACCTACGGTGCACAAACATGGTCTTTGACTGCTCTTCAAAGGTACAAACTCGAAGTTTGCCAGCGGGCGATGGAGCACAGTATTCTGGGCGTCAAACTCACCAACCGCATCCGGAATACAATGCTGCGTTCCCAGACAAAAATCGCCGATGTAACTCATAAGTCCGCTAAACTTAAATGGGACTGGGCCGGACATGTTTGCCGGATGTCGGACCAGTTGTGGGCTAAGATCGTCACTGAGTGGGTTCCACAGGGCGTAACGCGGCCGCGTGGCCGTCCCAGACGGAGGTGGCGTGACAAACTGGAAGTGTTTTCAGTATCCTGGCAAGCTGATTCCCAAGATCGGGATGTGTGGAAAGAGGGAAGGGAGGCCTTTGCCCTGCAGTGGGATCAGACAGGCTAAGATAAGATAAGAAGGACAGTATCACACATCATCATCTACAAACTAAGTGTACTATTATGGAACCATATGGCTAAATACTTCTTATATACATTTTTGTAAACAAAAAAACAATCAGACCCGAGTCAAATATTTATCATACAAACATTGTTTCGCGGCGGGAATCGAACCCACAACCTTCTGCGTTACGTTTATCGTTTCTGCGTTATCAACAGATAAATATCAAAGTGCGAAGTTTTTACGGATACAAACATGTGTATGTACTTCAAATTGAGTTACCAAATGAACTATAGAAATGAACAAACTTACGTAACTCGCATTGATGTGTCCTCCTTAAAGCCCCCAGTGTGCCTCCTGGCTTGGATTTTACTCTCGTTTTGGCGAGAGTTTGGCAAATCTTCCAGTCGCCAGTCGCTCGGTGTCCCCACACTCCATCACAACAACTTTCCACGCACCAACAGTACTGCATTTTAATCAAAATTTTATTTGATTACCTACTAACTACTCAACTATCGTCTGTGTGAAAAGTTTATTGGTTTAAAATGTACTGACCACAATCTATAGATTGAAGACCTCTGGCTGTGCGCGTCATCAAGTTAGCTGAACCTGGTGAGTGTAAACTATCAGTGATTACCTAATATCGTTACTAATTTATTACCTACCTACCTAAGTAGGCGCATAGTAGCCGTGGGCGGTTCCTGTAAAGAAATTAGGGAATCATATTTCCCCCTACACTTGGTGTCCTTACACCAAGTGATGATGATGATGATGACCAGAGGATAGTCCGGCAGCGAAATTCACATTACTTATTCCACTTCAGTGCTGTGATCAAAAACCCTGCCAAAGCCAATCGTGATGATTAGGAGCGGCTTGCAGCGGAATTTTTATAGGTTCAAGTAGAAGATGAGCTTTTTAGAACCTACCGCTTGTTTAAAAACTGTCGCCTTAACTATTGTTGTTGTAGTTCGAATATTCCTCAAAACTTTGACCGTACCTAAAACATGGTTTTGAGAATTAGGAACATAGGCCTCCTCTAAAAAAAGGGGTCTTGTCCGTAATCCCCACGCTAAGCATACGGGATTGAGATCGCGGGTACAGTTTCTCGCACCGCGCCGACGCTGCTGCCCGTTGACAACCAGGAGTTGTAGCGGTGCCGGTGTTAGGCTGCGGTCACGAAGTCAGCGGGAGCGGGGCGGCGGCGGCGGCGGCGCAAGGAATGGCGCGTTTCAATACATAGATTTGCGTTGGCGTGTCGCTCACCGCGCCGCCGCCATCACGTCTGTCTTCGTGATCACGGCCTTAGGCTGCGCTATGCCTCAAACAGCCCGTTTGTTAGTTTTGCAGGGTGCACCACGGGCATGTGAGGTTACCTTTGATTCCGAAGATGGAGGTTGGAACCTCTTACACCCTAATTAAATAAATAATAATAATAATAATGCTGGATACCATCACGCAGCATCATGTAGCCCCAAACTAAGCAGAGCTTGTATTATGGGAACCACATGACTGATAAACTACATTAACTAGGTTCTTCATTCAACTAGGTTCTTAATAATAAATGAGTATGTTGTAGTTCCAGGTGCTATGGGCGCGCAGGGCGATGTGGCGGGGTCTCGCACCGTCAGCTCGTCGTGGCTCACTCCAGTGCTTATGATATACTATCTGTGCTGCTGGCCCGGGGATTCTAAATCTGGTAAGGACTGTATTGAATATGCCAACTTACAACACCAGCCTATTTTGTCCACTGCTGGACATATGCCTACCCTACAAGAAGGGAGATATGCCCATAATCCTCACGCTGAGCATGTGGGTTGGGGATCTATAATATGTAAAAACATTGCACAGTAAGACCGTACTTTGGAGGTTTGACTTGTATAGTCGCCTTAATAAATTGTATTGTTTTCAGACACCAGTTCAGAGAAGTATCAAAGTCGAAGATCAACGATAAGACATGGTCAGTCTAATGAAACAGTCTTAGACGTACTTACGTCACGAATAGCAACTGACCTAACTTCGAATATTTCAGAGTCGGGATCTCGTCGGTCGAGCCACTTGTTCGGGAACCGTGTCGGCAGCAGCGCCGTTTCCTTACATCTGCCGAGCACGTCAGGTTTGTATAAAAACAATCTTTCAATTAGCAAACACTGTTTATTCATATCAAACAACTTTCTGATAAACGACTGTTTTAATGTAACTACTTAGTAAGTTGACAAAAAGCAGGCACTTATACTTGACCTACATCGAATTAGCATGGCTTTGGGAGAGAGCCAAACAAGTTATCGCCTTGAAACTGTTATTTTTATTAGGGTTCAACGTAATTCTTAGGATAATGTTTTTTTTATGTCAATAATTTCCATGCACTAGTCCAATCTAATCGATATAATATTTACCTACATACATTACTTTTCAGGTAGCAAAAAGGAGCCACTATCAGCTCACAGGAGCCACGAAGAGATAGGACGTCGAAAATCCCACCACGAGCTCACGGCAGAAGAGTCCATGCGCTACCACTCCGCCCCTAGCGTCATCGACGAGATCATCCACCGACGGGACTGGGACAGATCCACCCGAGAGCTCTACATCCCGCTCAAACCTGAAACGATCAACGACACCCACTCCATCTCGAGCGACAGTCTCGAGACAGCGCCTCACGCTGAACCCGAATCTTCTTCCAGTGACGAACGCAAAACAGACGAACAAATTGTCGGCAGAACATGCAAGAAACATTACACAAATATAAAATCATCGAAAGGTAAGAAAGAAAAACAAATCGAAGAAGATAAAGACTGCGATGCCACTGAAGTATCCAGCTTCTACATCGGAGATAACGACGCCAGCGCAAACGCAGTCAACTCGCCTAAAAGAGATGACTTACTGACAAAGACCATCTACAAAGCGAAAGAGGCTAAGCAATGTTTTAATGAATCTATTCGGTCTAAAGAGCGTCCACGTCAAACGCTGGTTCCTCTAGTAGAGAACCAGCCGAGGATGTTTGGCTTCTGCTTGGATGACGTCATTGATCAGCTGGAGAACCTGGACCGATCGGGCGCGACCCATCACTCTATCGAATCGAGGATAAGTTTGTCGAAGCCAGCGTTCCCTCCGCCATCCGTGGGTGAGTTAGTTTAATTTATAGGCATGGCATCATTACTGGTTCTCCGACGAGATCAATAGGATGGTACGCAAATGTTACGTTGTATTGTTATGTAACTGCTGGCTTTAAAAATGTGAAAGTTTATTATTTACCTATGCAACCAAAGCAATACCTTATCATCCCTCTGACACAATAATATTCTAAACGATGCGACGGGATTCTTGTTATACTAACCCACTCTTGAAGTAACTAACCCCTTGCTGCTTTCTTTCTGATGTAATGTAATGCAGATCGTGATCCACTGTCCTGTGTCTGTGTTTATCGCTTTCATTGTGAGTTGTCGTGGCATGTGCGAACAGAGCCGACGGGGTACGAGGGCGGCACGTGCTACCTGTCGGAGCGTGGCGGGGCAGCAGGGGCGGGGGCGGGGGCTGGGGCCAGCGGAGCCCTGCGTGCCCGGCACGCCAGCGACGGGGACATACTGGCGCCCCCGCTGAGGCCCGAGTCCGGGGCCTTCTCAGGTGAGGCTGTTGTGGCCAGTGTGGCTTGTGATGATGCTGGCTGGAACCCGTGTATTTCTAAGCCTATTAACAATACAGGATGGGGCAAAATTTAACCTCATTGAGGGCCCATTTATAATTTTGCCCCACCATGTATAGTTGAGTACCTACATTATTCAATAAATTGATTCTATTCTATTCTTCCTATTTCAGAAAATGGTACATAGCACTTTGGAGACCGTCGTTTTAGTATACTTTAAAATTTAAACCGTTATAAAACTTTGTTTTGCTTAAGATCGTTTATGAATCATTTCCACATGTTCATGTCCAAATTGTTTCAAGGGATAATTCAAATCAAAATGTTCTGTGATGTTACAGAGAGTGACTTAGACCTGGAGCTGGAAGGCACGGAGGAACTGCCGCCGGCTTACGACGAGCTCAAGCTGTACGCGTCTCCAGAACGGAAGGAAACTGCTATTTAGAAACACCTAAGTCAACATTCCAGTCTAGTCAAGTTTCACACCACGTTGATTTACTTACAATTTATGTTGTTGTTCTCAATTTTTTTTTGGAAAAATACCTTAACATTATTTAGTTACATTCCTTCCTTAAATACATACTTTTAGGTTTATTTACGAGTGCAATAATTATAACATAAGGAAGCCTGGAGTTTCAAATACTTTTCTTTAAAACTAATTAGATAAGGTCAATTAAGTCAAGTAAATAGGTAGGTTTTTAGACGTAAAATGTTACGATCCAAATGTTAGATATGAAGATATGGAGATTTTATTGTTGCCAAGCAAATATTTTACTAAGCTGATATGCTTTTCTTTACAAAAAATACTTTAAGAGTCTAGTTAAAGTTGAAATTGTAACTATAATAAAATAATGTTCTGAAAATATGGTTTTTTAATTAGAAATAAAACAATATTTATAGTTTACTTTAATTAAAAATATAGAAAAATCTTTATTCGAAACCATCATATTCACTGTTGCGATCTTATAAGCGAGATTATATATTTTTATAAACATAGCTTACCAATAACATTACTAACATTGATTATACACAACAATATTTATTAAACACTGTAAACCCTAATTTTCTATTAAATCCACGACGACAAACTTCTTAACATACTGAGGTTAATACTTGGTCACACAGTCACAAAACTACAAAATTAGCTCAGGACGGCTACGCATCTTTCAAAAGCCAATGACTAAAAATCAGTGTCCGTGTATGCGTGTCTAAAAATCCGATATCAAATTGGCCCAGTCGAAGACCGAAATACATCCCTTGTAAAAATTTAGATACTTATTAAAACAATCATTCAAACGCTTCAATACACCTATGAGAAACGAAGCTATACGCTATTTGCATAACTATTCGGCACGAATGCAACATATCCGTCGTTCTCCGAGGGTGGTTGATCTATCTTGCGGCCTCCACAGCGGCGCAGGTCTCCGGCGCCGCTGGAGGCAGCTTTTCCGGAGCCGGGTCGTGGTGGGCAGTAGCAGCGGTGGCGGTAGCGTGGGAGTCTTGGGCGTCGGAAGGCGCGGGGGAAGCGTGCGCGGGGCGCGGGGCGGGGGAGCGCGGCCCGGGGAACACCTGGTCGCCCTGCGGGAAACCGCCGCCACTGGCCGCCGGCAGCTGCCGACACAGCGCTGCCATCACCGTAGCGCTGTCACGGACCACTGCCAACATACACCATAGCCATAGCACTCAGGAAGGAATATACCTAATTAACCGGATTAAGCTCACTTGTATATTACATTACAAGTTCCTAAGCCTTCTTATAAGCCATAAAATGAGAGCATGACCTGTATAATACCTACCTAATTAAATTTATTATCATAATCAAACTGAAGATTGCAGCGCCCAAACAGGGTACATGTACTAAATGAAAACCTGTATACAAATAATGCACATGTCAGCAATAAATAAATTAATTAATTAATTTACCTGTGCCCTATTTAACCTTCTTATTCTTAAATTGATAGACATCGAGATATTGTTGATAATTGTCTGCACCACTACCTCGGTGTAGAGAGACAGAAAACTCAAGATATGAATGGGCGTAGATAAATATTACATCAAACTAGTATCAGACATCAATGAAGGCATATTTTGAGTTACCTGGTTGTACGGGGTAGGAAGCGGGTTCCTTCTTAGCGCAGGATGTGGAGGGCGTTGTCATAGTAAGCGACTCATTCTCCGACAGCTCTGTAATAAATAATGCAGCATCAAACATGGGTTGTAAGGGGTACCAAACCCCATCTTCGGAACCCAAGCCAACCGCACCTACCCGTGGTGCTCCCTGCTGACTAACAAAACTGTGCATCCTACATAAACACAGCTAAATGGCCGATGGGCAGCAGCACCGGTGGTGCGAGAAGCTGTGCCCTGCGATCCCCAACCTGCATGCCCAGCGTGGGAATTATGGACTTATCCCCTTTTATTAGGGGAAGCCTATGTCCAGCAGTGAACTGATATAGGCTGGTGTGGTGGTGGGAGCATCAAAGACAAAATACATCGGCTGAAAGAGGATAATCCCAAAAATATATTGAAGTGTATTTGAAATGAAATTATTTGGCATAAGTTTAAAAAAAACAGTTCATTATTTTACGTGTAGTTAATATCCCACGCTCGCATAGTTATCTGAATATTATACTAGCAGTCTCGCCAGTGTCGTAGATATTTAAGTGAGATGCTGTTAGCACCGTTACAATAAAACATCTATAGGGTCCCTGGTTTTAAAATCAGCAGGGGAATTTACATTTCAGTGGTTCGAAACGTTTCCAAGTCGAATCTGTCAGTGACGTTTATTTATATAGTCGAGTAGTGCCGCGCCATTATGTTATAATAATATTCTTAACTATTTCTATCAGAAGGTCTTGGCTTAGAAATCAATTGGAATTTAAATAGAATCTGTCAAAAAGTAACGGATCCGACTCGGAAACATGTCTAACGTATGAAAAAACCCCTGGTGAAGTGGTTACCCTTGATTTTGCTGATGAAGAAGTAGCAGGCATAGCAGCACAGCAAGACGAGCAGCGCGAGGATGGCGGCCATCGCCACGTAGTAGGAGATGTGGCTCTTGGAGCGATCGCTCGGCACCACGCGGCCCCCAGCCATTCTGACACCAAAGAAACCAGTGATTCATAGAGGAGGTGAGGATAGGAACATAACTACCTATTTGTTATAATAATAATAAATAATGCTGGACACTATCACACAGCATTATCTAGCACCAAGCTAAGCAGATGAACTAAATGCTTGCTATTATGGGAGCCACATCGAACCCACAACCTTCTACGTCTCAGGCGGAGCTTCACCCACTGCACCACAGAGGCCGTCATATGATATAGGATACTATTTCGATGAACCCTTAATCTTGTCTTGATAAACACGCCATCATCTACACCCATAGAAGCAATATCGTACAGTCTTGCTACACCAAAGGGATGAACGTACGTTCATACCTACTACCAGAGAGCTTTGTCTGTCGAGAGTAGGCTGTATGAGGCTAAACATCAGCATTGGCTTGATTATTAATGGGATGGCTGACATTAGCAGTTATATTTATTTATAATAGCCGAAACAATTCATTAGAATCCACAATAATAATCAAACTAAATACTTACTAATTATTAAATAAGTAGATACCTACCTACTTTTTTATAAAGGTACAGGTATTGTCTACACGTAAACAAATAAAAAGTAAATAGAAAGGTTATTATTTTTTGAACAAGGAATAATTATGTAAGCTCTTAGTAATAATTTGAGTTTTTCACATACCTGTTCCAACGTTGATTCTTCTAGACTAGGATCAGGTCAACCACCTAAACTCTTGTAATAACAGACTGATGCGTGGAAGCAACTGTAACTATTTCACACCAAACAAATCTGAATCATTCTCTATATTTATAAAAGTACAAAAAGTGATAATAAAATTTATATATATCTAACAGCGAGGGCGCCCCTCATGTCGCGGCGTGCCACTGTGTAATGTGTATGGCCGTGGTTCTTCTAAAGCTCAGACTCTGGTCGCGACGAGTGACTCATCGCGTCGTCCTCACAGAGCGGCACTCGAACTCACTCATCCTTTGATTGAGGAGGTGGGATTTTTTTTCATCTAGAACAACAGTATATTATGTTTGTAGTATGTATGTTCATGTTGTCAGTATGTATGTTCATCTAGAATGACAGTGTATTATTTTTGTTTTATTTTATTTTCTATTGTTTTTCTGATTTTTGTTGCGTAAAGTTTATGGCGCCAACCTACGTGTAAGACACACGTGTAGTGAAATGAAATAAAAGTTATTAACAGGTCCACTTCATCCAGTCTCAGATGAAGAATTTGATTCCTGATTGTTTTGTTATAGCTGCCATAGTTATAACAGTAGGTGACCGCAAACTGACGACTATCTCTTTTAGTCAAAGAGACGAAATAAATTAAATAGAGGAAGAAATAAACTCACAAAATAAAACGGAAGACTTGGTATGGTCAAATAACTTTAGCATGCCCAAAAATTAGGTTAATAAGCAAAAAAAAATCACCCTTTGATTACTATTTACAAAATAACTGCAGAAATAAAAAAATTTTGCAAATCGTCCCTCCACCTGGCCGGAGGGTGTCCTACACTACGTTTGCCAAGCCGCGGTCTCCACTCAAGAACTCGTTTGACCCAAGGGTTATTGGTTCTTCGGCAGATATAGCCAGCCCACTCTCTGAACTGTGTCGATAACTTTAGTTCTACGTAGGATAGTCTTGTTGCGGAGTCTATCCTTCAGAGACTTCGAGCATAGCTCGTTCCATAGCTCGCTGAGCGACTTTAAACTGGTGGACTAGCCGTACCGTAAGCGTCCACGTTTCGCCTCCTTAAAAACTAATTAAGCGTAATGCACCTATTTATAACCCCTTTCAACTTTCATCATGCGCCCTGTTTTTAAAAGTTTGCCTCTACCTCGGTACAGAAATGTTGCCCCCATTCTGTCCCCAGTTCGCCCCTGAAGTGTTAGACAAGAACGTCAACGTTCTTCTCGAAAATTATTTAATGTGACTAGTGAAGCTGAGTCCTGTAGGATGAGGAGCAGACAGCGAGCAACAAGTCCCCGCCCGCCCGGCGCCAGGCGGACCAACAGGGCTGCCAGACACAAGGAACTAGAAATTGAAAGCTCTTATTAAAAAAAGCTTTAATTAACTTTTACTATTCGATTCGCAGTCGAGCTACCAATAACCAACGATCAGTTCATTAAGCAGCTATTTATAAAAAACCAGATTAAAAAAAATTGCTAACGATTCATATGAAATTATAAAACATATCGCTATATCACTACAACGAATTTGAATTTGAATGGCGCTCATTAGGGAATGCCTAAATCTAGTGCTATAGGCTGATGATGATGATGATGAAGATAACTACGTGCTCAAAATGGTGAAGGAAGAATATAACGTGGAAACTCGCGGTTTAGTCAAGTCCACACGTATTGATGGTCTTTCCTGTTGGTAAAGCCGACTTGGTTAAGAAGTTAGATTCTGGAAAGCTATTGCATCATATCCCAGACACGAAACCGTCCCAAACAACGAAAAAATGTTAAAATAAATATATAATGCTGCACGGTATCATGGGGTATCATCATATACCCCAAACTAAGCAGAGCTTGTATTAATGTCCTTACTCAAGCGTGCGCGAGGTAGCAGCTACGGCATCCTTTAAATCAACAGTCGGCAACCTTTTGGCAGGCAAGGGCCACAAGGTGGCAAAATAAAGTAAGTGCGGCCCGCACTTGTGATAGAAGAAACATATCCCATAGAAAAAACAAAAAAACGCTTTTATTTTTTTCGAAATAAAGGCAATTCTTATTCCTAATTGTATGTTTGAGCTTTATAGATAGAAAAATAACCACCGAAAACCATTTTTCAAATGCCTCTCAAATGTTCATCTCTTAGATGAGAAAATTATGTATCATATTTATTTTTTCTAGAGTTGAAAAATGAAAAGGTTTGTTGTGATCTTTTTAAATTTTATGGTAGCTTAACCATCTGATTTTGACGAAATGAAAAGGTTTTCTCAGCAGTTCATTAAAATTATTGTCACTGATTTCTTAGACAGAGCTTTTGAGAGCATCATCAGTGAGCAGATTCGAGATCAATCACCTTCATTTGTAAATGACTCGGTACATCCTCAATATCTCACAAAAAATACTTGAGTTATTAAAACCACTTCAATAAAATCAATTTAATCGATCGCCGCATCGAAAACGCCTGGTACTGCTACTGGTCCATGAAGACACACACACAGACGCAGGGTAACCTTCCACTGGCTCTTAAGCGCAAACTCATCAATATGTGTATCTTGCCCGTCCTAACCAAGCCGGAGCTGAGACAAGGTCGAAGACTGAGGCGCAGAAGTCCAAACTGAAAGTCTGCCATGGGTCCGTAACATTCGCGGTCTCAAACGAACCGATCGAGTGCGTACCTCCACACACAGTGCGTTCCTTGACCGGTGTTGCGTTGTTCGAGATAAGGCTGCCAGGCTCAGATGGGATTGGGTGGGTCACGTCAGCCGGATGCTTACCAATAGGTGGGTGACCATCATTACAACCTGGATTCCTGAGGCACAGCGGCGTCGGGATCGGCCGAGGATAGAACGAATTCGACTCCTTCAAAAGAGGGTGGCGCAAAAGGTAGCTCGGGACAGAGATATTTGAAAGTCTATGGGAGTCTTTTGCCCAGCAGTGGGACGAGGACGGTTAAAAAGGTTTTATAAAGAGTTTTTAATTTAATTTTAAATGCCCTATCGTCTGTCTGCATATTAGAGAAAAGTTAGTTTTTTCCCATGAAACCTTACATTCAGCGTACAGTTGTTTTACTCATGAATTAATCATAATCATAAGTTACATCAGTAAAAAATCCAAGGTAAATTATTAACCATTAAGGGTTCTGTTAGATCTAGAACAGATTTGCCTTTTTCATTCATAAAGAAATGGGATGTCACATCCTATCTCTGCCACCGCACGGGCCGCAAGTGGGACGGCCGCGGGCCGCGTGTTGCCGACCGCTGCTTTAAATGATTGTTCAAATGATAGTGATTGTGTCGACAGGACTGCCTAATCTCAGTGAATGCAAATTATGTTGGGTAGTAAGTAGCTGACATTTATTTTTATTTGTAGGTATTTAATCTGATTATTGTTAACAATTTTATGGATTTTTATCTGAAATATTTAAGGGAACCTCATGGCTGTTGTACTAATTATATACATTTTTTGTAAATACCTACATTGAAAACAACCAGACCCGAGATAAGTATTTGCAGACCATAAAAAAACTATTGTCTCGCAGAGGGAATCAAAGCCGCAACCTTTTGTATCTCAGGCGGGCTTTCGTCCACTGCGGCAGAGACTGTTACCACATGACGCGATATAAATCATCTAGATTAAATGCAAATGCCTATTAAGGTTGTACATTGTACATATAGCAGCGGCACAGCACCCCTACAGCGCGTCTGAGTGGCGTCGCGCCGGAGCGGCGCCGGAGGACACGCTGCGAGCGCGTGCGCGTGACGTCACACGTCCTCCAGCCTCCACCAGTGCTCCACCAACACATCTTACTTTAGCGACATTGATTGACAGTATTGTCACTGACCACTTTCGATAATCATAATATCTGTTCCTTTTACATTATATTAACGTATTTAGAATTTTAAAATGATTTTTGTATTTGCTAGGGACATTGACACTGTCTTATGCTAACGGTAACAGGTTCATTACACAATTTCGGCCACGAAAACACATACACACAAAAGACCACGTTGAAAGCCTTCTGGGCGGTCTAGAAATTTCGAGAATAGAGTTGGCCACTAACTTATACGATAAGAAGAAGCGCCTGAAAGAGATAAAAAGCCTTAGACTCGATCCTAAAGACGTTTTTACAGATTTTATTGAATAACCTCTCGACATAAAAACAACAAACAAATCAATAGACTCGATGCTTGGGCATCGGTGCAGAATGGATTTAGTTCTGTTAGTAATGGACTTCAGATAACGATATAACTATCTCTATCCACTGGGCCTAGTGTAAATCTACAACGAAGCGTGGCTAGAAGCGTAGCTGTACACCGCAGCACAGCAGCTGTATCGTGTTTTCTACGGAGTATCTTCAAGCGTAGGGTAAACCGCGAGCATACCAGCTGTAGCGTGAATTCTACGGCGTAGCTTCAAGCGTAGCGTGAACCGCCAGCGTACCAGCTGCAGCGTGATTTCTACGGCGTAGCTTCGATTGTAACGTAAACCGCCAGCGTAACAGCGTGATTTCTACGGCGTAGCTTTGAGCGTAGCGTACACCGCAATGTAGCAGCCGTACCGTGTTATCTACGAAGTAGCATACGGGAGCCAATATTGCGCGACCCGATTATTCACAGCCTGATTATCCATGTACACAATTGGCCATGGATGATCAGGCTGTACATGTTTTGCACGTGCTGATTTTTCACACCCATGGAATGCACAGCCTGATCATCCGTGCACACGCCATCGACGAGACTTAAGCTTCGTTTACAGTACTTACCCGAGGTGCCAAGAATAGACTAGGATAGTGCTATGTTCATGTTCACAATGCCAATGAGTATACGGTGCACTTTGGCTAGAACTAAATGTTTACCGATGTTTTTAATAATACAAACAAAAAGGCAAAACAAAACAAAAGGCACCAAGCGCAGTTATCAATTTCATTGGTCATTTCGTCAATCTAATTCATTACATAACATAAAATAGTAGATTAGATTGCAAAGTTACTATGCAAACCCTAGCTACCGGCTATACCTAAAGAAATTCGACAAAGCTGAAATGGCAGTGGGATGGCCATTCTGGCGAAGAACCGGCAACCGTTTTGATGTAAAAGAGTGGATAACTGCGTGGAGTGACGAAAGGTTGCTGGCAGAAATTGAATGCGATGAGCTGAGCACACGGCGTAATGGCGCGTACTAAGAGAGGCCAGCTCACATCGCTACTTCAAGGGCAAATGTACTTTTTAGTAGTGCAGAGCAGCAGTGCTAACAGGATTTAACCCGGCAGCAAAGCGGGCACCACTCAACTATATTTACGTATCACAAATACGTTATCTACAGCGTGAAGGCGGGGCATGGGCTGTAGGGTTGACCCTAAACTGCCTTTCGAAGAGGATCAAATCAAGGAGCTAGAGCATCTCTATGGTGTATGTTTTCGAAAGTGTGAATGAAGGTTCAGGAAGTTCTTTCGACACCAGAACATTGTAATATGAGTGATTTTTTGTGACACAAGCTTTCTTACCGTGGGGCTACATGCTATGTGAAAATGTCTAGTATTAGGTATAACTATATTCTGCCTGCAGCTATGGTAACATGTTGATGTTATCCTTGGTCTAGAACTATAGACCTGTTTTTGTATGTAGGGGAAACAATCATACATCTCCACATTACAAAAATTTTTACCTTCATAAATATGTAATATGTAATAAAATTTCATTTTTTAATTTAATAATAAAAATGTATAATCTAATAATCTGTGAACTGTGAATCTATGAACAGTCTGATAACGAAGAGCCGCAACCAATATTTCTTGGGCTTTCGATTGGCAGCTTGATCAAAAGTCAAATACAAGAGGCGGCCCTCCTAGACTCTGCATGCCCTGTGAGGAGGATCCTCCCACTGCAGCCTTAGGCCCAGCAGTTCCGAGGCCAGCCTTTGATGGTTTCTTCCATTTTTTTCCGTTTCTTATTTCAACCCTTTCATGTTTATTTTTGCTAAAATTAGACCATGTCACAGAATACACCATGTGCTTCTCCTGTTACTTAGAATAGTTTTGCTTTATAAACAAACATTTTAATAGGTTATTTTGGATAATCTTAGAATATAAAGCTACTTAAACATTACTTTCCTAACTATATCATTTTATCCTGTCCTATACCTATGTATCATAATATAATATTTATTGTTCATAAACTTAAACTTTGTTGAGGACTTTCCGTTTGATAGGTATTACTTCTGTTTTTTTTTTATAGGTATCACTTATTTATTATGTTTATTAAATTAAGTATTCATTATATTATATAAAAATGCATCATCTTTCTGTTTAGATTTCTATAGTTTTCATTACAGATCCGATTTCTATAGTTTTCATACAATTTTATTCATTGTTATTGTAGTTTTGGCTTATTGTAAGTACACTATACATTTTCTATGGCATTTTTTAAAATTTATTTGTAGGTACATTAATTTCTTTCTTTTTCGTCATGTTCTTTTATAAATACTTTATTAATAACCTCTATATATAAAGTTTTAGTTTAAGTCTATATATTTAGTTTTTTCTAGTATGTACATACATCCGTTCGTGACGTCACCAAAAGGGTTCTAACGGAAGACCAGCGCTTGTTGTAGGTATTCATCTACAACTAGCAATATGCTGAGTTAGGGCCTTTTTGCAACAGCGATGTTATTAACATGTATTAAACTAACTGAACTTTTATCTTGTAAACTGTTGTTTCAAATAAACATTTTCTATTTCTATTTCTCCAATGTCCCAGCTAGGTCTATACTAAAATTCATTAAAATTATTGCAGCTCTTTAGGCATAAGAAACATAACTAACAGACAGATTGACAGATGCCTACGGCATTAAGCCCACCCTTGGTAACATTTTTTAAGTATGTGCAATAAAGTTTTCAAACAAACAAACAGAGTTTCGCATTTATAACATTAGTTTGGGGTTTGGATTGCTAACTGTAATTGTAACTAGATAACACCTGCGACTTGTAACTAGATACCGCCTGCGGCTTTGCTGCTACTAGTAGGTTTCATCCAAATCCGTTCATGTTGAGTGGGGACAAACATACTTACACCCACTCACACAAACTTTCACAATGATAATATTAGTGTATAAAAAAAACCTGTAATTATCGTTATGAAAAAAGAACCAAATTTTGTTATTTTATTCTTTTATATTTGCAAATCTTATGATTGATTTGGTAACTTACTTTGGGACAGGCGCGTATACAGGATTACAGGATTTCGTTTAGGGGGGGGGGGGGCAATTTTGGTGTTTGGCATCGCACTGACCTATCTTCCATCGGCGAGCGGAGCGAGCCGCGAAAAAGTTATTTGCAGAGAATGTGCTATTATACCTATACTTCAGTCAAATTCGATGAAGAATAAATATAAACAAACCACCCATACTTAACCTCAAAAGTACTTTTTTATTATTTGTTTAATAAATATGTGCACTTCATTAATATCTTACCTATATAGTAAAAGTTTCATTTATGACATTAGTTAACTGAAATATTACGTATTTATGGAATTATTGCAAAAAGTGTTGAAATGTTTGTTTACAAACATTCTTCATCCAATATGGCTAAAGTATAGGTATAATAATAATTATTATTATGATTACAAACAAAACATGAAAAAGATAACTGCGATTTTTTATATTTTCATAGGAAATTGTAAATGCAAAAGTCAGTAATGAAGTCGGCGAGCGAATCGAGCCGCAATTTTTTTTCACTAAAACCTTTGTATATTGGTCATTTTTTATACTTTAAAAACAAAAACATAGTATATATTGATTTTTATACCTACAAATCTGCATAATTAACCAAAAAATGTGGATGATCCTCATGACGGAAACAGGATATCGTTCCATTACTTGTTTTTTGTATGGACACAGTCAGTACCGTAAAAAGCATTTTACGCGCCCGGTGCGAGCTTCTATAATTGTAAAGTCTGGATACCAGACACAATAGAAAAAAATATCTCGCGTTCCAGCATATATGAAGTCAAAGTTGACTTCTCAGTGCATAGTCCCTTCACTTATTATAGAAATAAAATCGGCGAGCGTAGCGAGCCATAAAATTTTTTGTGCACAAAAGAAAAAATACAAAGAAAATAATGGCATTTTTTTGAAACTACAACAACAGACGTAAAAAATGTAGTCGGCGAGCGCAGTGAGCCGCAATCTGTTTTTATCATTCTAACTAGCGCTATTGTGTTGTGTGTGCGTAATTCGTCATTGTTGCAAACTTTATAGGATTGATTTAAAAATATTTGTGCGTAGTTAAGTACCATTCACAACCATAAGATGGTAACGAAATCGGCGAGCAGAGCGAGCCGCGAAATTTTTCTATCAGAGGTAGGAAAACTACGATTTATATCTGAATTTCAACCAACCTATATGTATTAGGATATAATTATCAACGAAGACTTGGTCCTGATCTGGTAATTTTTGCACCCCACAAGAAAAGACAACTCAATTTATATCTGGATATCAAACTAATAGTAATTAATTAATACTACTTTTCATGACCCAAAACTTGGTCCTGGTCTGGTACCTAATTTCTGTGCCCCCCAGAAAAGAATATAAAGATTTATTTCCGGATATCAACCTAATAATTAAAACTTGGTTCTTGTCTGGTTATTTTTGCGCCCCCCAAAAAGAAAACTAAGATTCATAACTGGATATCAACGAAATAATTAATGAATACTACCATGCATGGTCTGCGCAATGTGCCGAGGCACCGGTGGCCTTATTTTCGGCACTGGATTATTGTTAAATTGTTAGTTATATGTTGTTTGTATATTATTGATATATTGTTAGTTATTATTGGCAAATCATGAAAGTTGATAACTTTAACTTGTTACAACTCCCTTATTTGAGGTTAGAAATTAGTAAACTATTTTCTGTTGTAACATTGATTTATTTCGTCGAAAATTAGGTGTAGGGTTTCAAAATGTTGTCAGAAGATGTATATTCCATAAAGGCATCAGCCAATGCAATCATAAAGTGCTTTCCACTAGTAGTTCAAGAGCTAGAGGCAATTTTCAATTTTCACAAAAACTCGACTAATTCATACATCGTACATTTTTTCGGGGGGGGGGGGGGGGGGGGGGGCAAGTGATACCGGAGGGGGGGGGGGCAATGAACTTGTAGAATGTCGTGTTTACGACTTATACTTGTTGAAGATTTTTATCGGTTGGTTATGTGAAGCCACCGAAATTAGTCTGAAAGATTTAAGGAAGGAGTTTATACAGACTGATGTTGAGCAATGTGAACGCCACAAAGACATGAGTGAATTTAGGGTGCACTCAGCCAGCTCGCGGGGACGCCTATGTGCGGCAGTGGAATCCCTGATTGGAGTATTCCCATAATCCCCACCAGGTCATGCCCACTGGTGGGGATTGTGAGAAGAAAAGATCCACTCATAATCCCCACCGCGTCGACGATAATTGTGCGGTGGGGATCATGAGCATAATAAAATTTTGTTTTGTCAACACTTCAACATTTCAACACTTTAACACTTGAACATTCCAACACTTCAACATTTTAAGACTAATACTTTCACACTTTAACATTTCAACACTGCAATACTTCAACACTTCAATATTTTTACATTTTAAGACAAATGCTTTCACACTTCAACATTTCAACACTTTAACATTTTAAGACTAACACTTCACTATTTCAACATCTTTAACACTACGTCCCACGGCGGGAATTGAACCCACAACCTCATACACACGTTTAAATCATGCTTTTCTGAAGCTCATACAAACATTTGTCTCGCGGTGGGAATCGAACCCGTAACCTCAATACCTACGTTTAATTCATACCTATCTGAAGTTGAATCTCGGTGGGGATTATGAGTCGATATTTTTCTTCTGTTTCATTATCCCTACTAGTGGGCCAGACCTGGTGGGGAATAGGGAGTGATCCACGACGGTGACGTAACCCCCCATCTAAAAAGTCCCATCGGACTTTTTCAGGCCTCAGTGGATTTTTTTAGATCATTAGGTCTACTGGACTTTTTAGGACTTTTTTGTACTTTATGAAAATAAAGATTAAGAATTAAATTAACCTACTAATAAAAATTCGTGGCTCGCTTCGCTTGCCGATTTTTAAAACCTACCTTTATTTGCTTTACAATCCCTCAGATTACCCAGATAGGTTAGGTGTATAGGTATTGTAGTATTAGGTTGGTTTAACTCTAATTAGGTACCTGCCAAAAGGTGGCTGGTGGCTGGCTTCGCTCACCAACTTTGTTGATAATTAGAGTAACTTTCACCCACAGGTCTAAGGCTTGAGTGTTTTATAGAAATAATATGGTGATCAGGATCTGATGATGAGGCAGGAAAGAGAAATCAGGATGTTTTTTCTGATGACGAACTCGTTGAAAAATTAATCGACGAGATCGAAAAAAGACCTGGGAGTTTTTTACCAGCTCGATCGCATTTGCGTTTACGCAAATTTTATATGGAATCGAGGTAGTGCCATCTAGTGAGAAACGCGTGGCACTGACTCCTTTCCATAAAAATTTGAGTATACCCTGTTCTTTTTAATATAACGTGTGAAGAATACTGAGATAATCATTTAAAAAAGAACAAATGGGACGAGGAAACTATGGAGCTAGTGGGTGTTGAAAAGTGTGGAGAAATGTCGGCAGAAGAAAATCTTTAGGAATTATGTTACAATGCAAAAAAGCATGGTTGGCATAAACTCTGGCCCACTGGACGGTGGGCATTATGACACTGACATAAAAATGTTAGGCTCACAATCCCCACCACAACAACGACGATCGCGCGGTGGGTAATATGAGTAGATTATTTCCTTGTCTCATAATCCCCACCAGTGGGCTGGTGGGCATTATGGGAATAACCCTTAATAGGAACCCTTGGTGCGCGAATTGAACTCGCACTTGGTAAGCTTTTTTTTCACGGTATTTATGTAGTTAAGCGTCTCCGCCCACGACCGATTTTTTGTAGGACAGGGGAACCTCATGGCAAACTCAAGTGTATACCAACGAGGTTGGATCGACGAATGAAGTAACGCCATAAGAGACAAAATGTTGGAATTGGATTGTACGTAATTATATAAGTATTTTATGGTCTATTACTTTTTTTTTGTAAAGTTCATAGTTTAGGAGTTAGGACACTTTCAAAAATAAACGAAAATTTATTTTTCTGGATTCAGAAAGTAAGGCCTTTAGGATTTAAAAGTTTGGAATTAGATTGTACGTAATGATATAAGTATTTTATGTTCTATTACTTTTTTCGTAAAGTTCATAGTTTAGAAGTTTCAGGACACTTTCAAACTTAAACGAAAATTATTTTTTCTGGATCCAGACAATTAGATTTTAAGGGCTAAAATGTTGGAATTGGATTCTACTTATTAATATAAGTATTTTATGTTCTATTACTTTTTTTTGTAAAATTCATAGTTTAGGAGTTAGGGCACTTTGAAATATGTATGAAAATTTCATTTTCTGGATTCAGAAAGGCCTTAAGAGCAAAAATGGTTCGAATTGGATTCTACGTATTAATATAAGTATTTTATGTCCTATTACTTTTGTTCGTAGAGTTCATAGTTTAGGAGTTAGGGCACTTGCAAATATAAATTAAAATTATTTTTTCTGGAATCAGAAAGTAAGACCTTTAGGATTTAAAGTTTGGAATTAGATTGTAGGTAATGATATAAGTATTTTATGTTCTATTACTTTTTTTCGTAAAATTCATAGTTCAGGAGGGCACTTTGAAATATGTATGAAAATTTCGTTTTCTGGATTCAGAAAGGCCTTGAGAGCAAAAATGGTTGGAGTTGGATTCTACGTATTGATATAAGTATTTTTTGTTCTATTACTTTTTTTGTTAAGATCATAGCTTAGGAGTTAAGGCACTTTCAAATATGTATGAAAATTTATTTTACTGGTTTCAGAAAGTAAGGCCTTTAGGGCTAAAATGGTTGGAATTGGATTATACGTAATGATATAAGTATTTTATGTTCTATTACTTTTTTTCGTAAAGTCCATAGTTTAGGGGTTAGGACACTTTCAAATATAAATGAAAATTTATTTTTTCGATTCAGAAAGTAAGGCCTTTAGGGTTAAAATGGTTGGAATTAGATTGTACGTATTGATATAAGTATTTAATGTTCTATTACTTTTTTGCGTAAAGTTCATAGTTTTGGAGTTCGGACACTTTCAAATATCAATGTTTTTTTTTTTTTCTGGATTCAGAAAGTAAGTCTAAGAGCAAATCTGGTTGGAATTGGATTCTATGTATTGATATAAGTATTTTATGTTCTACTAGCTGACCCGCTCGCAACTTCGTTTGCGTTTATACTCTTTTTTACGTCCTTTCATGTGAAATGTTTCCCAAGCCCGGTAATTTGACACGAAACCCTAAATATGAATGGAATAAAAAGTACCTACATATAACTACATTACCTACCACGTAATGATATGTAGGTACCTGTTCCCGTTCCCGCTCTCTCTTTTTTCGTTCCTGTTTCCGTTGGCAACCCATCGCCAAGTTTACAGCCGGTATAGGTATGATGAATTTTTATATGCCTAACTCTTGATTATGATTGGTTACCCATCCAAACTTTCATCACATAAATCTTTAAGTTTCATTTTCGCTACAAAATGCAGCAAGTCCTTCTCCAATGTCCTACCCATGGTTCAGCGCTTGGTGTTTATTTATTTTCGGTATAGTCTCTGTGAATCTCAAGTTTTTATGTAAAAAAAACTTGCTATCCCCGTGGTATTCAAATAGCCAAGAACAAATGAATGAAATTTAAATTTCGAATTCTAACCCGATTTAAATATTTTTTTTTATTTGACATTCCAATTTTAAAGAGTATCGCATTGCACCAAGCTTTTAAGGCTCCCCCACACAGTGTGTTATTATCGGCGATAATATTGCATACGTTAATGCGATAATACGTCCCAATTCCTTGCACATAATTGCGTTATCGCAGCAGTATGTAACTTTTTTGCCGTCCTAATACATAATGTACTAAAATTCTACAGATCTCACACTACGCGCAACTATTAAAGGCATTGAAAATGTAATTTAGAAATAAAATTTGACTATAATGTACTGACGAAAAAGTGAACGTAGCGCAGAGTGGCTTTGCGCGTAAAGACCCTTCTACTGCCTACAGTTTTTGTCCGTCTGCCTCCTAAGATGGCTCAAGCTGTAGCTTAATTCAATCTCGAGATATTATTTTTTCCGTTTCTTGAATAGCGAGCTCAAAAAAGTAATTGGGAAATTCTCTATCCAGAAATTTTTTGAATTTTGACAAATTTTGGAAAATCTCAAAAGCTACCACTCGATTTTGGAAATTCAATTGCAATTGCACTTTAAAGCCCTCCGGCAGACGCAAATATTGACATAATTGTGACCGATCACTTTATTCACCTACACATCTGTTTTTCATGCAAGTGACGAATTTACTTTCAAAAATGTGACGAATTTACTTTGTGGCAAATGTAGAACCACCCCTCTCATATGTGTGAAACTACAGGCAAATGTCAGAATTTCATGAATCGGGGCACTATACTCGATCAGAAAAACTTAAACATTTTCAATATTTGCGCATGCGATATTGCGATATATTCTGTTATATTGTCTGATATCATCCCCGATAATAACGTACCTATGCCCACGCACCTGTGTGTAGGAGCCTTTATGTGAGAACAACGTTTTTTGAATAAATTTGGAATGAGTTTTCAAACACGACAGTGTCAAAATAAAATGGCATAACATGAGTCACTAAGGAGTATTGATATCAACTTCGATGCAAATCACCCCTAAAATAACTTTCTACCCCTTTTTAACCCCGTTAGGCGATACATTTCAATTATATACGAAACACGTCTTTCATCAATTTTGTTAAAGAATGTTTATGCAAAATTTGAAGTAGATTGAACCAAGGAATCACGTTGTTCCATACAAACTTTGCCCACATTTTTCACCCCTTTAGGGGTAGAATCTCGGAAAATCCTTTCTTATTGGATGCCTACATCATACAAAGAACACGCCCTCCAAGTTTCAGGTCTCTACGATCAGCGGTTTAGGCTGTGCGTTGATCCGTCAGTCATTCAGGACAAAGGATTTTATATGTATAGATTACCCTCCATTAAGGTATTTTTTTGAAAAAACCTGGTATGCGGTCTTTTATTATTTAATATTCAAAGTGTTCTGACGAAGTTTCAAGAAAATCACACCACGCGTTAAGATTTTCCCATACAAACTTTACCACCCCATTGCAACCCCCTCGAGGACTATTTCAAATTTTCAATGATACCAATCTTCATTGATTGTATGGAATAATACATCTCCCAGGTTTCAAGTTTCTAAGTTCAAGGAATACGATTTTTCATACAAACATTTTTACCCCTTTTCACCCTCTTAGGGGTTGAATTTCCAAAAACCGTTTCTTAGTGAGCGCTCACATTCTTTAAAGACTACCTGTACCAAATTTCAAACCTCTAGGCCCTGTAGTTTCTGAGATTTCGTGATGAGTGTGTCAGTGAGTGAGTGAGGATAGTTCTCTTTTATATATATAGATTACTATTTTTCTAAAAGTTTATAGTTTAGAGTTAGGACACTTCCAAATATAAATGAAAATTTATTTTTCTGTATTCAGAAAGTAAGGCCTTAAGAGTAAAAATGGTTGGAATTGGATTCTACGTATTGATATGAGTATTTTATGTACTAGCTGACCCGCTCGCAACTTCGTTTGCGTGTATACTAATTTTTTACGTATGTCCTTTCATGTGAAATGTTTCCCAAGCCTGGTGATTTGACACGGAATCCTAAATATGAATGGAATAAAAAGTAAATATACTACATATTACTACATTACCTACCCCGTAATGTAGTCATATGTAGAGTACCTGTTCCTGTTCCCACTCTCACTCTTTTTTCCGTTCCTGTTTCCGTTGGCGACCCGTCGCCAAGTTAACTGCCTGTATAGGTATGATGAATGAAGGACCCTATACACGACATGTCTGTCGCAGCATCGTCGTATATAGGGGCAGTCTATTCGTCCGGCGATCATCGCCAGGACGGTGTTGGTGCTGGCCCGCGTCCTTCGCACGAGGGATACACACCTCTTCCGCATAGTGGCGTAAAAACAATCGGTGTGTGCTTGCGAGAACATGCCGGAGGCGCTGCAGTAGCGGGGCAGCCCCAATACAGCTCTGAACGCGTTATTAAACTGGACGCGGAGGGAGCCATACGCCACTTGAGTGTACTTAGCCCATAGGCTGCATGTGTATATTTGCAAGTGCCCTAACTCCTAAACTATGAACTTTACGAAAAAATGTAATAGAACATAAAATACTTATATCAATACGTATAATCTATTTTCAACCATTTTATCCCTAAAGGCCTTACTTTCTGAATCCAGAAAAAATAATTTTCTTATGTATTTGCAAGTGCCCTAACTCCTAAACTATGAACTTTACGAACAAAAGTAATAGAAAATAAAATACTTATATCAATACGTAGAATCCAATTCCAACCATTTTTGCTCATAAGGCCTTTCTGAATCCAGAAATCGAAATATTCATACATATTTCAAAGTGCCCTAACTCCTAAACTATGATCTGAACGAAAAAAAGTAATAGAACATAAAATACTTGTATCAATACGTACAGGATTGTACGAAAAAAATGGTTGGAATTGGATAATTCCAACCATTTTTGCTCTTAAGGCCTTTCTGAATCCAGAACAATACATTTTCATACATATTTGCAAGTGCCCTAACTCCTAAACTATGAACTTTACGAAAAAAAGTAATGGAATATAAAATACTTATATCAATACGTAGAATTCAATTCGAACATTTGAGCTCTTATGGCGTTACTTCATTCATCGATCCAACCTGGTTGGTATACACTCTGTGCTCCCCTCCCTAACTGTCCTACAAAAAATCGGTCGTGGGCGTTGAGCCTACTACCTAGGTACATCTATCTATACCTACCTACTGAGGGTTAAATTGGGTTATTAGGTAGGACTGATTAGGTACCTTTGAACTGTAAAATCAAACGAATTATTTTCTTAACTTATATTTCATTTATTTTTACTATAGTAGTGATATAAATAGCAGGTAAGGTACTTAACTTACATGCATGTATTTCATAACACGGTGTAGGTAAAGATGTAACCGATTAATCTAAACCCCTAAATCCTATTATTAGACATTGCATTCATATAAAAAAATCAACATAAAAAAGTCTAGAAATCGAAATAACAGAAGTTATTTATTTGTATAAACGAAGAATGAATTTATAAGTTTTAAAAATTATACAAAATATATGCGTAACTATACTAGCCCAACAGATATTGAAGAATAAGATCTAAGATGAGTCCCTAGAAAGAAAATAAACTACAGAAAGTTAAATAAACATATTATTATGAATTACATTCAAAAAAAAATACATTAAAATCATCTTGGGTGGTGGGCGGACGAAAACTGTAGGCAATAAAAGGGTCTTTAGGCACGCTCCGTTCACTTTGTCGTCAGTACGAAAATTAAAAATGAAATTTTAATGTGTGCTTAATTTCTAAATTACATTCTCAATGCCTTTGATAGTTCCACGTAGTGTGAAATCTGCAGTTTTATCTTATCTAATTACATGTTTTTAGGGTCGGTAGGCATTAGCGTATCTATTCGGTCATTTTCCGAGGATCTGAGGGGCCCCAAAAAAAATCTAACTATGACACATCGGAAGTTTTATTTTCATATTTTGACATTTAATCTACAGTCAAAAATGGAACGAATGGTACGAATCCGTCACCTTGCTATTAGGCTTTGGTTCCTGAGATGCCATGGCCGATTGTCGTAAGCTGAACCGAACACCCAATGGAGTCGGAGAGTAAGAGCAATTAGTATCATAAATAACTTTACTTTACAGTGCGTAGCTGACTACGCATCAATCTTAATACCCCTATGAAACAAAAGTTGCTGCTTCTGAACCGTAAATTAAATCGGCGAGCGTAGCGAGCCACGAACATTTTAAGTATAGGTTTACAAAAGAAACATAATAAAGAAAACGCTTGCAATTTCCTCAACACCTAGGTAACTGTAACAGTAGATGAAGAAAAGGAAATCGGTGAGAGGAGTTTGCCGCGTTTTTTTTGTAACAAAATAAAAACGCGATTGTATTTTAATTCGTCATTTCACAACCGAATTGGTGAGCGGAGCGAGCCTCGAAATTTTTCTTGCAAAGGTGAATACAAAATATAAAAAAGAAAACTACGATTTATATCTAAATATTAACCGTATTATTAATATGTACCTACTAACCATGCAAGACCCAAAACTTGGTCCTGCTCTGGTCATTTCTGCGCCCTGTGCCACAACCCTGCCCTATTTACGGCACTCAGTGAACCACCAGGCCAGGCGGTCAATTGATTCAAGGCTACGATTTTAATTTTAACCTATATAATATCTATTGACATTAATATTCACATACATTCATAGTTCATACCTCATTACTTGTTCATACCTTCCGTTCATACTTGCTTATAGTTCATACTAGCGTTCTATGTTCATACTTCTTACTTCAAGATGTTTACTTCAATATTTCTAACAGCTGACCCCGCTGACAGCTGACAGCGACCCCGCGCCCCTTGCGAGCGCGGAATCGCTGCCTCAGTCGAATGGAACCTACCGCGCGCACCTTTGATCTGTGCCATTGTTATCTCGCGTATCTACCTGTGCTTATAACTTTCTATATTCCTGTTTCGTACCTATCTTAATTCTACTGTACCTACTTTACGCTTCTTCAATTCTGTATGTGTGTTCAATTCCTTCAATTCAGTAACCGGTGTTGTGGCTCTGGACATTAAATGTGAACTGGACTATCTATCTACGTGTTTCTACTTTTTCATCCTATCTGAACCAGTATCTGCCACCCCAAAAAGTCAAAAGATACGAAAAATGTAAGAAATGTAGCCTTCTGGCAAGGCTGATTTGATCCAAAGAGAAGAGAGTTTTGAGTTTGATCGACCGATGTCATAGAAAAGAAATCGGATTTCGTTTAAAAATGTTGCCAGGAGAAATAACATCTACTTATTATTTTATTCATCATCATCAATCATATCGGTAACATAAACAGCCCAAGATTAGGTGACACAGGCGATAGTAACAATACATATCAATGGACACAGGTGTGTCGCTGTTTCGAATTCGACTGTGCTTGGTTTTCTGCATTCAAAGAGTATAAAAGTATAAATATTTCTTCCTTTTGTTTCACTAACCCTTTCTTTGCAACATTTTTCCAACTTTTGTAAATTTTCATTTTATTTTGTGTAATAACACTCTAGGATTCATAGAAAATCCTATTTGAAAAATGAGTGTAATACCCTATTTCATCTGGTAATTTGTTGTCGAATGACCTATTTACTCTAGCTAATCTAGTTTTTGTACACGCAATTTATTTTTATTTCTTGTATTGTACATATATGCCTATCTCCAAGCCTTTTCATTTGTCCAAATTTTTCACTAGCAGACATTACGTGTAAATGTTTACAGAAGGCATTGTCAATATTTTAATTGTTTTAAAAAGTTTTTTTTTTACAAACTCGTAAGCCAAGCTTGTAGATAGCCCTGACAGGTCTGTTTTGAAGTACAAATATTGATTCTGCCCCTGCAGCTCTGCCCCAGAGGAGTATGCCATATGTCATGAAGGTATGAATGTAGCTACGAGGTGAGCTGTGGCGGTATTTGTTAAAGCGCCTACACACAACCCTAAAATCAGAGGCAATATCGGGAGAGTGGTAGTGGGGATGAAATCGGCTACTACTCTACACACGTCCCTGCCAGTTAGTACGTAACCTACCCTGAAGCAAAGCGCTCGTCGATCCAAGATGCCGTCTACACTCTCAAAAAATCAAAAAATTGGCATCGCTCTGGCTGTTGCTACGGTGCGACCAAAACAAAAGAGGAAGACCTGGGTTAAGAGGTGGTTGATGAAACGCCATGAATTGAGTCACATGTTTCACATCAACGTGATGAGACATTTAGAACCAGCTGATTTTAAAAACTTTCAAAGTATTGATATTGAAAGTTTTATATGATATAAATACTCTTTATGTTTTTTGTCCCATATGTACTACAATTCCTTGTAGATATCAATTATTTTCGTTCAGACCTCTTGCTACTTCTCCTTCGCCATATCGCCGCACGAAATAAAAATTGATTTATAAAAACACGTCCAGTCGCCACTACAGTCGCACGCACACTGCGGTGAAATCGGTTTCGATTTCACTACACACGCACGGACAACGCTGCCTAGACGATAATCGTGAGCGCGCCCGAACCAATTTCTGAGTTAATAACAATAATAATAATACTGATCACTTTTTGGCTACTCACGAGGCGATCAATGGAGCTATCTAGGGCGCTCCCCACCACTCTCCCGATATTGTCTCTGATTTTAAGATCGTGTGTAGGCGCTTTTAGTTGACTTACTGTGTGGATAGCATATGCTGCAGAGCTAATTAAGTTTGTTAGAAAGGGTAGTAATGTGTGGTCCCCACTGAAGTTTTGAGTCGACAGTTAATCCCAAGAACACATAAAATACACTAGGCACAGATTTTTGTTCAAAGCGTCAAATAAAAACTCCTTGGCCTAGGTAATAGGCCTATTTTGTTTTAGGTAGACCAATAGTACGTACTCATATATCTTTTTGTACGTACTTAAAACTATGTAGTTAGCTTCGACAAGGAAAACCTAAGTAGGTTTTAGATGGGGTTTGACTGACCAACTGACTTACTCAATGGTACTATTATTACATTAGTAGTCATAAGTAAGTAGTTATCTATATATACCCAGTACCTTATTGATTGTAGTCTAATTATAGGTAGGTAACCATGAATGATTTGATTATGCAGTGGCAAATTCAGGCGCAGATACAGTATTTCGTTTAAGGGTGGGCAATTTTTGTGTTTGGTAATTTTGATCTAGTTTCCAGAGTACTATGAATTAGGCAATAGCAAAAACATATTCCAACGAGCGGAGCGAATATAAATATGCTATAATGCTATATGAAAGGACAATGCTGTCTGATGTATGGCATTCGGTACCAATGCTTAAGCGATTGCGTCAAAATGAAACCTAATTTTTTCGATGGATATTGAACTGTAATTCATGGAATAGTAAGTATTTTGTAAGTTCACCAATTTATTTTTATTTGATATTAGTTTTAAAGTTTTTAGTGAAATTTGTCATTTTTGGTACTATCATAAAAACATATGATAGTTTTTATAGCTACAAATCTGAATAATTAACAAAAAACGTGAATTAATCTCATGACGGACACCGGGTAACGTTCCATTACTTTTTTTTGTATGGACACAATCAGTTCATAATAGTATTTTACGCGCCCGGTGCAAGCTGCGATATCTGCACCCCTTATTTTACAACAGACGTAAAATATGAAGTAGGTGAGCGGAGCGAAGAGCAGTTTTTTAATTAATATAATCGCTGTTGTGTTATAATACGTCACTGTTGCAAGCTTTATAAGATGGATTTAAACATTTTAGTACGTAGTTCCATATAGAAGTTAAAGGCGGTAACGTAATCGGCGAGCAGAGCGAGCTGCGAATTTTTTTGATCTGATAATTTCTGCGCCCCCCAGGAAAGAAATCTACGATTTTTAACTGGATATCAACAAAAAAGTTAATGAATACTACCATGCATGGTCTACGCCCTGTGCCTAATTAGTGAACACATGACACTCTTGCGATCGTTCAATGTAACCTAAGTACATAAAAAGTACCTACTACCTTAAAAAGTTTTGAAAAGGTCATAATATCTATGTATGTGTTTCAGGCAATTACCCCTATTGCCGCCAAGTTTAAAAAAATACCCAATATGGTAAGTGAGATAGGTAAGCTCGTATGTACCTTATTATTATTAACATTATGTACCAATGTTTAATATACGTATTTATACCATATTCTTAGAAACTAGTTCAGAAAACTTCAGAAAACTTATAGGTAAGTTACTAAACTTTTTCAAAATAAAATTTTTTTTGTTGTACGTGATAATTATGTACCCTTCGAGTAAAATAAGTCGAAGTATGTACCCTACCTCTACTCTGTTAACCTAGAAAGAATGAATGAACTTCTAGAAGGAACGAATGCCCTCCCGGCATGTTTACAAACACAGGTTTTTTCCAAGGTGCTTATGTTGTTTGTTGTCCGTTTGTATACACCCTTACCAAACCTTCAATTTATTGTCTGTGGATATTCAATTGTCGTTGATATTTTAGTGATTTTTAATCTATGGAAGTTTTTTACTTGACGCTTTCAAACGAGCGATGGCTGCCCAAAAAGTTGACCAATCAGGAGCATGTGCATCAATAATCAGGCTGTGATTAATCAGGGCGTACATAATCGTCACGTGTTGATTTTTCACAGCCAGTTTTTGGTGGACATTTTGCATTGTTTTGTTTGTACATGGATGATCAGGCTGGGCATAATCAGGCCGCGCAATATCAGGACCCGTAGCATACAACGCAGCGTAGCAGTTGTAGCGTTATTTCTACGACGTAGCTACGGATGTAGCGTACACAGCACAGTATCGTGGTTTTACTGGCTACGATGTAGTTATGCTTCATGATCATCATCATCATTTTCAGCTTTTCAAAAACCACTGTTGGGTATAAGCCTCCTTCAAACGCCGGTTTCAAAACGGCTTTGCGCTTTTTGTATCCAGGTCTTTCCCTGTGTATGGCAACGATGTCGTCCATCCCCCTGGCTGTTGGTCTGCCAAGCCCTCTTATGGACCCTCTCGGGCACCACTCTCTCAAGGTCTTACTCCACCTGCCATCACCAAATCCAGCCAAGTGCCTTAGTTATGCTCAGTCAAGAAAATTTCTACTCCACCTTGTATAATCGCTGTAGAATTGCTACGTTGTTGCTACGCCGTAGCGTTGTTGCTACTCCGACTATAGCCAATAACGGAACCTAAACATGCTTATAACGAAAATTCCCTACATTTTCGCTACCTACTTGTACATAGGGTTGTAAGGGGGTTCTAACCTCCATCATTGCAATCTATGCCAACCTCTCCTGCCCGTGGTGCTCCCTGCTGAATAACAAACGGGGCTCTTCGGCCGGCTGAATGACCTGGCCGCCGACGAACCACAGCATTGGCGGTGTGAGAAACTGTGCCCTGTGATCCCCAACCCGCATGCCCAGCATGGGCAGGCCTATGTCCACAAGTGGACTGAATAGGCTGGTGTTGTTGTACCTAGATACCTATACTAGCGTCCTGTTTCGGCTTCGCACAGACACAGAATACAGAGAGGACAGAAGCTTCACTCCGCGCAATCATTTAAATAAATAGCGGCTTTAGCTGCTACACAATAAAGTGCTATTCAGCTCGCACCGAACTCAGTGCGTAACATTTATATTAACCTACACCTTGCATCTCTTTCTATCGTATAGCTCTATCTCTACTGACGTGGCACGTGTAACGTTAGGGTTGTCTTGAGAATTATTCTGTGACGAATAATAATAACCTGGCCGCCGACGGGCAGCAGCGTCGGCGGTGCGAGAGGTTGTATCCTGCGATCCCCAACCCGCATGCCTAGCGTGGGGATTATGGGCATATCCCCCTTCTTATAGGGGAGGCCTATGTCCAGCAGTGGACTGAATAGGCTGTTGTTGTTGAACATTTTACTATCCAGTTACCTAGCCACCTATTTCTTTTTAGGAACAATGATAATTCAAATAATATCTACCTACCTAGTATTAGATCAGAAAACTATTTTACACTGGCTAGCTGCATTAAGAACTCAGAAAATAGGCATACCTACTAGGTAGGTACTTGGGTCCTTAACACTTACTTAAGTGTTTAGGTGTCTTGTATACGAAAACTGAATAATCACTGTTTAAGGTAGGTAGGTACATCATGCTAAATCTTAAGAGAAATTTTAGTAGGTAGGTACCTAGATTTTTGCAAGAGAAAAAAACAACATTTGGTTTGTAGGTAACCTAGGTGTCTAGTTTTAGTTGTTAGTACACCTACGGGAGACTTTGATATCTAAACAACGCATTATTTGGTAGAAAAACTTTCAGTTCTGTACCTACTATTGGTATTATTTAAATTTTCTTATTATTATTCAGGCAACCAAATGCTGTGCAGTATTTTTTTGCCTTCATTTGGCGAAAAATAGAGGTACATTAACAAAAACAAACTAAAATGCCGCGGCTGCTCAAGGACACTTTCGTTCCGGGCAGAACGCGGCAACCGACGTAACGAACCACGCTCGCAAGGCCGGCGATGCGTAGGTATATTTTTATACCTATTCTGCGGAGTGAAAGAGGCCTGGCACAGATTAGAGCACTTCTTTTACACCTTGTGTTACGTTACTTAAGTTTTAGTAAGAACCCCTTATCTTTTCTAGCAATAAATATAGCCTATGTTACTCAGGGTGAATGTAGCTTTCTAGTGGTGGTGAATATTTGAAATCAGCTCAGTAGTTTTTGAGTTTATTCATTACAAACATACACACACACAAAAATAAAAAAAATTCCTCTTTATAATATTAGTGTAGATGTAGATGTAGCTGATTATGATGAATATAAAAAACTGATGAAGGTTTTAGAATTAAATAATAAAAAATATTTTTACCCGTTTATTTGTAATTCCAAATAACAGATTTTAAAATTTAGAATATTCACATTCATAATGCACCATTATTATCATAATCGTAATAATTGTTAAGCTGAAAATGACTTTAAATGTTTAATATAATCTAATTACAAAGTAGAACTACAGTGCCACAATTATAAATTTAAGTTAGGTTTCTATCAACGTAGAAGAAAATTTAGTTCCCTAGAAGTTCTATTGCGCAGCCAAACAGATAATTTCAACTGCCTGATCAATAAATGAGGCTTCTGCTGCCTGAAAAGCTAACTCAGTTGCACACCGAAATGATTGCAACCGGTCCTGTTTTTACAAACTTTGACATTTCATCTGTACAAATTTAAAGAACATCAATTTACAAACTGTCAAAGTTTGCTTAAACAGGACCGGTGCTTATCATTTCAGTGGGCAACTGAGTCACTAAATTCGGCCTCTGGTCTGCCAAGTTATAATTGTGGCACTGTACATATTGTGACAGTTGTTTTGGATAATTGCTAACAGTTACAGCCTAGGAATATATCACATGGAACACGTACTATTAACGTAACCCGGGCCTCTGCTCCGCAAAACGTTAATCACCTCAATAATTGTCGAACCCTTCCTTAATTCGATGGTACCAACGATATTCATGTTTCAATGAAGATCGCGTACATTTCTGAGAACCCAACTCTAGAGCGAATAATACTCGAGTCTTGTATCCCTAGTACTAGTTTCACATTTCGAAAACATTCATAGTTTTCGTTTTCGAGCTCATTTTGGATCTTAATGAAGCGAGCGGAACTCGTATTAGAGGTACTGTCGTAATCTTTCCGAATATATCGAAAACGTTTAGCAGAGAAGACCCCTTGCGTACGCGCTGTATATTTTAATTAATAATGTTTAAATTGGAGCTACAATTAGGTATATCATTGTACTTTTACCTAAATATTTAACTAATAGTTTCTGTTGTAATATATAGGTACAATAGATATTATTATAATTCGTTTGAATATATATTTTCATATTTTAGTTGTAAATTACCATACTTATGGAGGAAATGCAACTTGTACAATACTTAAATCTATTTCAAATGAGCACAATAAGTGGGTTTTCAAGTTTTTTTTTTTAATATGGGCCAGCTCTTGGCCTCGAGGCTTGCGTGGGCAAGTATGAGATGAGGGGGTTTCCAAGAAACTTCCAATGAACCCTCTTTTTGAACCAAGAGTTTAACATTTTGACTGCGGTTCGAGAGGTGTAGGTACGTCAACGTATTAAGATTATCTACGACTGTAAAGGCCAGGTGGCTGAGTCTACAGAAATCTATACAAAAATGAGCATTCATAGATACAACACATTTCACAAATGTATTTGTGAGCATTCAAGTATGAAGTATGAGATCCGCAGCGCAGCAATAGAGATAATTGGATCCCTATGAATGGGACGAACTCAAAGGGGATAACCGGAACTAGCCTCCTAGTGGAACTGGGTCGCGACTGGATACGAAGGTGAGTTTTAGTCCCGTCGGTTATTTTGGAATATTGAAATGTCACAGCGAGTTCATACTTTGTTTTATTAATTTATCAGTGAGTTTTGTACACTCAACATCAAATATAAATCTCTCTTATTTACTAAAATTCCAAGTAGTAGCTCCTTGTAGCACCATTGGACAAAATTGTATAGTTTTAGAATGTTTGTTATTGTTACGACCTTTTCCTACATTTGATGTTGACAGTACTTAACTTAACAGTACCATACAGTACAAACAAGCACAATTCAAATAATATATATTTACCTTACTTAAAAAATACAGAATTAAACAATATCATTAATAATAAAATAAAATAAACAAAAATAAAAACGTTATCCTTACGTATAGGTACTTAAATTAAAATTTGGCTTAAAAATCAAATTCAGTAGTTTAATGTTTAACTTAAAATCGACTTCATCTCGATCAGCCCGTACTTTTATAAGATCTATATGAAAATCAAATAAAACCCTGGAACTTCATAAATTCGAACATTTTACACGGATCGACATAAGAAATTATAAATTGCATAAGAATATAAAAAAATATTTTAACCATCACAAAGCTGTTTATTGGCAGCGAAATTAAGTTTAATATAAGTAAGATGGTAATACCACCTTTAGTATTTGTTATGTATGTACATAATTAAGCTAGCACCTGTACAGTAGGTACAGTAATGTACAATGTACGTACATGGTGTTACAATTAACACAAGGTTTTACACCTGATGAGATTAAACTCGGAACTCGCAGTTAGGTTGAACGATTGAACATGATAATTCGATAATTATTAATATCAACGGTATTTGATTATAATAACGGAATTTATCTAGTCCTTTTCACGAAAGTAGTCCCGCAGGCACTTTTTCGCATTTCACTGTCATGTGAAAATTAAAATGGAATGTAAATAAAATTAAAAAAAGAGCAACATCAACACGTCTCCCACTAAAATATGATGTAAATAATATGTTCTGTCTAGAACTTCTTGATAAATGTTCGGTGTTTTTAACCGACTTCAAAAAGGAGGAGGTTCTCAATTCGTCGGAACCATTTTTTTTATGTATGTTCACTGATAACTCCGTCAATTGTGGACCGATTTTCAAAATTCTTTTTTTGTTTAAAAGAGTATACTTCACAGGTGGTCCCATATAAATTGTATTCCTGAGGGATTGGTACTTTTCCCGGAAAACTAAAAAAACCTCATCCTCACTTGTAATTTTCGCCCTATGATCACCAATATCTCCGTCAATTGTGAACCGATTTTCAAAATTTTTTAGCGCAAGAAGTAAGAAGTAATTTATTTGAAGTCGGTTTTTTTTTTTAAGTACTACTTGTTACATAATATACTGGAGATTCAGCTTTAGTTCCGCTAACCGGGGGACTTATTTCGTGACGTTTACGCAAATCTATATGGAATCGAGGTAGCGCCTTGCGCCATCTAGTGAGACACGCGTGGTACTGACTACATTCCGCGTAAACTAAAACGCGATCGAGCTGGTAAAAAAACTCGCACTACGAATCGATCTACCCTCTTTCTTTCGGAATATCGGTAAACAATACAACATGGTTAACATACGGCTGATATTAATAATTATATTCACAACCATGATTTCAATAGTTATGGTCATTTTAGGTGTTTCTGAAATCTCAATTTATTTCTGCAACTTCCTAAATAACTGAGCCCGCTCAAAGTTAAGTTTTGAAACTATCACAAAATGAAATCTTCAATGTATTTTAGATCATAAGTTTAAGTTAAACTTGAAATCTTAAGTCTAATTGTTTTTGTAGATCATTTTGAAATCATAAGAGTAATATTTTTTATGTTGATAGTAGATAACAGTGATTATTTAACTACTTTGCGGTAGGTACAGGCACCTGTAAGATGCGAGGTGATTCAGTAGATATCATTATGTACGATGGTGTAATGCGCAGTAAGAGCGTTTTATCAGCTACTTGAGATAAGATTATGAGTGTGAAGGTCCCACCCAACATCTATACAAACGTAGCATGCTCCTAACATTTGTATTTACTGTTTAGCTACTTTATTTTAAACTAAGTATAAAAATGAATTGGCTAACACTACGTAGCATTGAATAAAAACCTTAAAGGTAGATTCACACATGTCAGTGGAGCCACAGCTCCGACACAGTACCGGCACGGTGCGATATATTCTTTCATACAAAGAAGTTATGAACGCTTGAACACTTGTCAGTGTCAGTGGCGACACCGGCGATCACTGAAGTATTCGTTAGTGAGTACTGACATGTGTGAATTGAATCACTGAGTCAACACTGTAGCACTGATACTGAACTGAGCGGACACGTTGCCGGATCTATGACTTCACTGATATGTGTGAATCGACCCTAAGTTAGCAATAATATCTTTCTGCGGAAAGTAAAGATTTACATTTTAATTATTTGCTTAGTTTGTTTAACTAAGCTAAATGGAAACTGCATTAGTGTATAGAATGTGTTGTCCATTACGTAAATAGCTAAGGACATTAAATAACAATACCTATGTATGGCCTATGTCTAGCAGTGGACTGCTATAGGCTGATGATGTGAACCAAGTGTGCTGTTGTTTTCTAGATGAAATGAACGATGATGATGATGATGTTACATAACAACGCTTAACTTCGACAAACACTTACTCAGAAGCAAAACAAAATGTTATTTATCTACGTACTTGCTGATTTCATGTTTCAGAATCACAAACAAACTAATGTTATTAAAGCAATAATTCAAAATTTTGAAAAATATCATAAGTAATGTCAGGCTGAGTAAATGATTACATCCGTAACATTCGAACACAGTTTACCTCCGTAATACATAACGTGAAAATGAGCCATTATGTACTCACAAGATATCGCATTACCAAAGACTAGAAGAGCTTCTTTGACTCGTTGAGACATTCAAATAAAATTTCAAAACAATTGATTCAACTTGTAGCCTATTTCACAACATTTTTTTCTATATTTATATTACATAAGTCTATCTAAGTAACGGAGCATATTACAAGTAGATACAATCAGTATAAAACAATTAAGTTCTACATAAAAATAGACTGAAATATAAAATAGAGGATTAATATAATAATCTCACAAAGTCCATACAAAATGACTACACTAGATCGTAAACACCAGCACGCCTCTCTACGATCACTTAGATCATGAAACAGTACAATAATCGCAAAGTATCTATGTCCATCTGAAGCTGGCTGCAAGAAGCGATGTAGTTCCTATATTTAATGGTGTGTCGTAAACCATGGTAGGAATAACCTGTGGTTTTGTACCTCCCTTCGAATTGTACTAGGATTGAACGAATGTTTTGATGTGCCTCAGTTTCAGAGAGACATAGATAGCAGTGTCTATTGAATCCTTTTGTAATAAAATTACATTTTAATTATTTTATTGCAAAGGGATACTTATGATCGGCGTACATCAAATCTGTCGTCGACCGAAACACGATCGGAGTGAACGGCCGATGGCTGGGACTCGATAATCGGACGATATCGGTACAGTAGTGTAGTATGCGATCTCATTCTTATATACGTTTGTTTCGATCGGCCACGAGCCTACTTCGGCCGAAAACAGATTCAGTGCAATCGAGATGTAAGGCCGTTTGCATCCGACATAAATGGACTGGCTATAGATAACTCGAGGAGTTTTTAGTGATGTGAACGCTTTGAACAAAAATCTGTGCCTGATTTTTCTCAACACAAATGCCGAAAACCCTTTGGCTTTGGTTGTGTCTCGATTCCTTTTTTTATGGAACAAGCACTAGCCCATCTGATGTAACCGGTTACCTATCACAAAGCATTGCATCGTAACTCACGTTTTTTTGAAACGTGTCCTACGACGCAACGCCCTACGTCCATCAACTTGAGACGTGAAGATGATAAGCCTCTTGTGCCTGTAATTTCAACGGCACCCACGCCGACTCCCCCTCCACAAAAAACTCTACTACTACTATTTGTAACACTAAAGAGGAAACGAGGCACAATCCCCTCAGGGAGAATACAGTAAAGATATTTGTTCAAAGCGCGCACTCCCAGAGATAACCACCGTTTGAGATGACAGATAATATACACGTCTGTCAAAAACAATTTCGTCCGTTAGTCGGTGCATGACGTATTTTGTTCTGCAATTCTTAACATTCCGCGTGACTTTCTTTGCTCGTTTCAGAAGATGAAATGACATTCACATTGTAATAAGTTATTACAGCGGTTATTCAGTTTATAATCATCAGTTACATCAACAGTTTGTTTAACGTCTTATTCGAAGATAAGATAAACTACAGGATACAGCGATTCTGTTAGTTAGTTTACACATTATATATAATGTACTTGTTATAGTACTACGCGCTGAAATAACAGTTTTTCTAATTTAACATACCAAAGTCACAGAACTGTAAGATAATTTTCTGGTTGTTTGAGAGCTTATTGTAAGTAGCTAGTGCGGCGCGTAGGGGTTGTAGGGGGGATGCTTCCCCTCCCCACCACTCATCACCTGCTCGTACGTGGGAGGCAGCGCTGGAAAACATAAACATTTACCTTATTAATTAATTAATTATTTGGTTCATAAATTGAAACATACACTAAAAATAACAAAATAATAAAGAAAATCTTCGTCTTTTCCTTTAGGAGGGGGAGGCTAAATGAGACTATATATTCCATTTCCTGCCTGAAGTAATTCACTGGCTTCATTCACTCTCATCACATACTGCTCATATGCATAGTGCTTATTGACTTAAGCAATGGGTCAGGTACAAATGATGAATTATAGTTAGTTACTTATTAATGACCTGTACATAGTGCTTATTGTGTTTATCGACTCGGTCCTTGAAGTATGAGATTAGTTTAGTTTAGCGAACATATATACAACCAAAGTTAGATGATAAAAGGCTAAGCGCTTCCGTGCTTCGTAAGGGACGATAAGATGTTATTCCCGGATTTTTTAGTCATCATGCCATGCTGCTTTGGGCTGAAAACCGATCTGTTTCCAATTGTTCTACTGCCTGTGTTATTTACATTCAATAAATAAATCACAAGTAAATACTTGGAAACCTACAAATCATTCCAACTAGTGTATCAAAAGAACAAAGCAATAGATTTACTGAGAACAGGCCAAAACTCCGCCACCGGAGTTGGTTATTAAACAACAAAAAATTATTGGGTACAGTTAAAACGTTCAAAGTCACTTGTAAAAACTACAGTACAATTATATAACACGGTCACCATTAGTAGTTGGTGTTAATGAGCATATGACATGCGATTAGGTAATGAATAAGTAATGAACGCGATACCGATAAATGAGTACATCTATCGATCTAGTAGCTAGTACCCATCTGTCCGAACTCTCATAGAAAAATTAACAGTGCGTATGACATTATAATATTAAAGGAAACCGACGGATACTGCTACTACGCTTTTCCACTGAATTAAGCAGACTATAGGATGTAATTTATATTACATCTTGAGCTATATATAACATTCCGCGATTGCTATTCACACTTATAAGTTTTGGAACAGTACACATAGTATTACAAGTTTCATCCAAATCCGTTCAGTAGTTTTTGCATGAAAGATTAACAAACATTCATCCATTCATCCATACATCCATACTCACAAACTTTCGCATTCATAATATTAGTAAGATAGTAGGATAGGATAGGATATAAGTAGGATTGTAATAGGATTGGTCGAATCGTTTCTTGAGACTATCTTCAGAGGGACATAGATTCGTCGTGAGTACTATACTCGTATGGAGGAAGTAGACGGCCAAGACAGTTCCGCTACTGTTCAATTGAATAGTTTAATGAACATTGCTTTAATGTCTAGTTGAAACGCACGGTAACAGAGATTCAATTAAATAGTTGGTGATGTGATGACGCTTTGCTTTTCTGAAAAATTGGCAACAATTTGACAAGTTTGGGTTGCAAGGGGTTCCATCCTCCATCCTCGGAACTCAAGCCAACCTCACCCGTGGTGCACCCTGCCAACTAACTACGGGGCTCTGGCTGCCGGCTGATTGCAGCATAGCGTAGCCTAACACAGGCACAGCTGACAGACAGATACATCCCCTGATCGCCCACGGACAGCAGCGTCGGCGGTGCAGAAGCTGTCCCCAACCCAGCGTGGGGATAGGCTGTTATCCCTTTTTATAGGTTAGGTCTATGTCCGGCAGTGGACTGATATATCTGATGTTGTTGTTGACATTTTTTCAGAGAAAAACGTTACCAGCTGTTATGGGTAGAAGAGTACAATGGGCAAATGCAGGCATAACTAGAGATGACTCACCTTGCGGGTGCCAGCCGGGCGGCGCCACGCCCAGGAGAGCTACAACCGACAGCGAGTTAGTTAGTTAGTGCACACTGTATATGTACCACGGTACAATTGTACGACGTGATATGCAAGCGTGTTAGGCAGTTAGTAAATTAGTGTGCTGTACAATGTAATATTCGGGCATCACCATGTTTAGACTTAAGGTTCGGTTAGAGGATTCAGGCCCGTATCCAAGAACTAACAGGGGTGACATGACTCAAGCGCGGATGTTTTGATTGTTTTCGTACAAATTTAAGCTCAAATCACTCAGATAGATTGACCCTTGAGCATGGTTACTGCATAAGGGCATTAGAGCAGTCAAGAGGTGATGTCACAACGCCGAGAGCAGCACAAAACAGTCAATTGTAATACAAAACAATCAATTGTTGTACAAAACAGTCGGCATACGACTGCTTGTGATAAATTTGACATAATTTCTTAGCTGATTATTCAGATGTTAAGTCGCACGGAATTTATATGTGTAGGCTCTATGACCCGGTTCCAACCAAAACTATAATGGACTGGTGCGACAAATAACACAATGCCTTTAGTTAGTACAATATCCTCTCATTACAGGGCCCTTGTTTTAAGCTATTTAGATATCCCTGTTTATTTTAGGTGAACTTTGGAATTGAACTTATACCATTTTCACCTTCTTTTGATGAAAGAATGGTATGTTCATAAATAGAGTACTTAGTTCTTACTTAGTAGAGGCCTTTGATGGCGTAGTTTATGTTAACTAAACAATACTCCACTGATTGATGAATGTTTACCGTTCAGAGTGCCGAGTTTATAGTTATTGAATGTACGAATGTAGCGAGAAATAATAACAATATTATAATCAGAGAGGCTGCATCCGGCTGGTAGCCGATAGCTCAACAAGCTGAATGGTCTCATCGACATTGTACCTATACCTACACATACCACATACCCGGTAAGCTCTCTGAGCCTGCCATTACACTTTTAAAAACGTTTACTTAATACCAGGCCATTTTGAATTATTGAATCACTTGCTTCCGCCCGCAGCTTGGTACTAAGATAGAAAATTCCCTAGGTATATATTTTTGCTCTGGTAACCTGAATATGTAGTTAATTTTGCACATTGGTATGGGACTAGGGGTATAGTAATAGGTATGTATGTGCAAAATGCAGTTATGATTTGAGCTTTTTTTTTCTTCTTTTTTTGGGTACTACACGTAATCTTTTAGAATATAAATTGAATCACCCAATTAAAATAAGTATGTTGTTACATGCTCCTTTGCTACTAGCCAAGCCTGCTTTAGAACTAGAATTTAAGTCTCATTTTAGGTTGAACTTTAATTTGTTCTTAAGAATAAACTCTATGGAACCGATAATTTCACAAAGGTGTAGGTAATTCAAAGGTGATAGGGTTTGTTAACAGTTTGTTGTTCTCAGACTGTATCGAAAATTACAATATCGACAGTTGTGTTATCGACACTCAATGCGTTAATGAATAGAGGCCTAGTGAAGGATCTGTTTCGATGATGAAACAATAGAGAAAACCGCGATTATTAATTTACATGGATTAGGGCATATCAATATTATTTTACGAGCGTCGCGATGTCAACAATGATAATGCCGAAAGAAGGGAAGTACCTACGTGGAAAGAATTGTTTGGAAGTAGAGTTCTAAGGTAAACATAATCAAAAAAGATTAAAAGCGTTACGATAAAGTGGGGTGGGAATATTGCAGGCCTTCACTAGTAGGTGTTCGAATTAAATGAATAGGTACATAGCACTTTATTTACTTTAAACTGGGTGTTATTTTTTTGTAAATTTAATCATCGAGGAAAAACTTACTTTACGATGCATTTCAATACAGTACCCTATTAACTAACCATGCCTCCACTTAAAAATTTGCCTGTTATTAGTAAATTATATTTATATGTATAGGACAAATAAATTTATATCAGGTTCATCGTTGCCTTAATAGGTACTGTATGTTTGTAAGGGTGTGATTGTAGTATATTACTTATTCTGAGGTGAAATGCAGTTGGAGGTATAGTAGGTATACGCAGAACATTGATACCATAATGACGTACATAGATGTAAAGTATTTCGGCAAACAAAATGGCGCACACTAGGTGGTATTACACACCATTTTGCTTCTCCTTTTGCGTCGCCGTAACATCGCCTTATCTTTCTTTACCCTAACTTTTCCAATGCGATGATATTTTGAGTCATCTTGAATTCAATCAGTTTTGTGTTAGAAAGGAGACGATGCAGACAAAGCGTCAGTAGTGTAAATTGCCAGTACTTAAGTGTTCAGTGTGCAGCCAGTGTGCAGTGTGCATGCAGTGTGCAGTGTGCACTCACCGTGCGCGTCGGGCGCAGAAGGCTGCGGTATAGGTGCGGGGGCGGCGGGGTAGGGCGATACGGCTGGGTAGGGCGCGCCCCCCGCTGGGTAGGGTGCCCCCGCCGTAGGGTAGGGCGCCCCCGCCGTGGGATAGGGCGCTCCTGCATTCGGGTAGGGCGCGGCGCTGGTGTTATACGCGGAGGCGTTGCCAGTTGGAATCATCACCGCAGTCGGAACTGGAAAATGGAAAGTGGCCGAGCTTACATCTTCAGAATATAATTGATTGATGCCCTGAGTTTTACTAAAATTCAGCTACATACGAAATTAACCGTCTCGTATTTTCAATCGTTAAGTCATGTCGGAAGCTTGTCGGTCTAATAAACTCCGTCACTAGAGTTGACCACTACGTATCCGTAAATAAGCAACTATTCCTTTGGTTTGATTCATTAAATTGTTAGATAGTATTTCCAGCGTTCATCTCATTGCCAACGTCAAACGCGACCGCGAGTCGATCTCGCGGCGCGGTCACGTTCACGATATTGCTACACCCTTGCCCGGTAAAGGAGCTGTTAACCAAACGTACTGCCAACTGCATTGTATATGGATACAGTGCAGTTGGCAGCACGTCAATAGATGGCTATGACACAAGAACGACAGTCCAAGGAGCCGACGGCAGAGGCGAGCTCGGCAAGGGAGCGGTGAACATGCACTAGTCTGTACCTAAGATCATTGTCTGTACAAGACTTACAACCAATTCCCTGAATCTACATCAAACAATACATACATAGTTAATTGCTAGCTCTGGTGTCAGGGTTTTCAGGCCGACATCATGGCTAGTTCAGTGTAAAAATCAGGACCAACGTCTTAACGCATCCTTTGAAGGAAGGATCTATCCTGATCTGGGGGAAGCGCGGCTTGCAATAAACGGCTTCTAATAAAAGTGTATATTTTATCTGGTTGGGCACAGTAGATAAAAAGAGGATGTGCCAGTGGTAATGTAGGAAATGCGTCAACCCCGATAACATGATTCCTGTGTGAGCGAGGAGGGAAACGTTAAGTTGCAACTGGACCGCGACTTAGCACTACTTTTAGGCACGGTTAGATGTTACTTTTGGAACTATTATGGTTGTGAACATAATTATTAATATCAACTGGATATTTACCATGATTTGTGATTTCTATTGTTTCCATGATATTTCAAGGCAGTTACATCAGTTCGTGACGTGATCATGGCATATGCAACTGCGTCGAAATATCGGGAAACAATAGCAAATCATGGTAAACAACACTTTGATATTAATAATTACGGTTAGATGTGTTTACTGCCATAACTAATTATGCTATTATACTACTAAAATATCCTTACAGTCTGAGGCAATATTGCATTTTCCTTTTCTGTCAGTCTGAACAAGTCCTGCGCAGGACATTTATCTAAATATATTCTATTGAATAAAGCTAACTGACAACAACAAACGCACAACATCATCAACTTATAGCAGTCCACTGGACATAGGCCTCCCCTAATGAGCGCCATTGCGCCCTGTTCAGAGCTCGACGGATCCAGCTTCTACCAGCAGCCTTTCGCAAATCGTCACTGCACCTGGCCAGAGGGCGTCCTTCACTATATTTGCCGATCTGCGGTCTCCACTCAAGAACAAACGCACAGCTTAAACCATAAATCCTAGATACTAGAAAATTTGGAGGGAGTTCCTTGCTTAGGGGTGCGCTCTGAAATTCCTGAAATGGGAGTAGTCCACACTTGTCGAGCCTGCTCGAATATATGTCGAGCTTAATTAGCGTGTGATGTTAAGTATACAGTTCGTGCTGTGGCACATACCCTGGATAAAATTATTGCATTCTTATAGTAGTCGGTCACCGACGATACTAAACTTTTCCTTAAAATCAGTCTAAAATTTGACAAAAAAGTTACAGTTGTCGGGTGAAACAAAGCTGTTATCGACTGTTTAGTGATGCACAAGTCACTAGACGTAAAGCATCCACAGAAAAAGAGGTTAAGGTTCTTGGTTCTTTGAGATTGGGGGCGTCCTATAGAACGTATGCCTACAACTACATAATACGCGTATCAATGGCGGATCCAGGACTTTTTCGAGGCGGGGCAGAGGACGGACGGACAAAAAAATCAATAACAACTGTTAGTAATAAACTTGAAGTATCATAATTCAAGTTTACAAGTTCAAGCATAGGAAGGTTTACGAAAGTATCAAAACAATAGAAAAATTAAATAAAAAATGTTTAGTGAAGACAATTTTCTTTTATATTTACTGCTAAAGATGTCCAGCACTTCATTAGCGTTAATTTTTGCCGCAACGTCTTTATAGATATGTATGCATTAAAGCCAATCCATTCAAATCAAACGCTCTTCTGTCGTCCTGTTGCGAAGATCTGACTTAAATTTGTGTAAGGTGGAGAAAGATCGCTCGGCAGTGCTGCACTCACTGGAAAAGTGCACAGCAATTGACAAAGAGTTCTAATATTTGGCAGCACCGTTGCGTTTGGAAGCATCTGCCTACAGGTACAGTATGGCTATTATCTCTTATCTGTAGCCAAATTTTTAGATCTCGCAAATGCAATCAGCGTTTCATTTGCAAGGCCGTAAAAGGGATGCAAATAACAAAATTCGCAATTCCAATCAGAAATAGACAAGAAGTTTCACTCATGTTCTTTCTGTTATTTTATTCATATATTTTAACAGCTCTGATAATTTGATTTGCTTCTAAGTATGTATTGTGACGGAATCTCCACAGTACACAAAAATACCGTCTGGGGGGCACGTGCCCCTGTGCCCCCCTACCCCCTAATTCCGCCCTTAACGCGTATGGCGGTGTCGCTTCAGTGGATAACTTACCGGTGACAGTGTTGTACTGCTGCTGCGGGTAGAGTCCGGGAGCAGGGGGGTGCGGGGGCACTGCGGGGGGCGCTGCAAGGGACCGCACGTTAGTGCCAGGACGGCAGACAACAGGAGCAAATGTATGTAAATGCTACCGTAGTGTGTCATGTCATGACTATGTGACTATGACTATGATCGTTGCTAGAGTGAACATTGATCGTATTTTTCATACATTTGCTCCCCCGAGACACAAACCCGTGAGCTATCGTTGTCTATCAGACCAACGGACAGCCTTGACGGTTGACAGTTTAGTTAAGTTGGGGCCCCTGTACTTGTACTGTACAGTCAGCATCAAAAGTAGATGATGAGTTTCAGAATTTCAATACAGCTGATAGAAATTTGCGTCAGAATTAGATAGCACTAAAGTGTTCCATAAATAGGTGATTGAAAAATATGCCAACAATAAGCTGATGACACTAACCACCACATGTACCTGATGACTTTAAGGTTCAAAAGTATCTGATGTAAAATAGTTTTATAAATATATGAATTATGTTACTTTGCAATATTTTGGCAATAAAGATATAGGTTCAAAAATAACTGACTATCTATCATAGCAAAAATAACTGATTATCTATTTTAACTGGCCTTTTAGCTCAGTTGATACTAATTCTTAATTCTTTTTATTTTTATTTTTATTTTTATTTTTATTTTTATTTTTATTTTTATTTTTATTTTTATTTTTATTTTTATTTTTATTTTTATTTTTATTTTTATTTTTATTTTTATTTTTATTTTTATTTTTATTTTTATTTTTATTTTTATTTTTATTTTTATTTTTATTTTTATTTTTATTTTTATTTTTATTTTTATTTTTATTTTTATTTTTATTTTTATTTTTATTTTTATTTTTATTTTTATTTTTATTTTTATTTTTATTTTTATTTTTATTTTTATTTTTATTTTTATTTTTATTTTTATTTTTATTTTTATTTTTATTTTTATTTTTATTTTTATTTTTATTTTTATTTTTATTTTTATTTTTATTTTTATTTTTATTTTTATTTTTATTTTTATTTTTATTTTTATTTTTATTTTTATTTTTATTTTTATTTTTATTTTTATTTTTATTTTTATTTTTATTTTTATTTTTATTTTTATTTTTATTTTTATTTTTATTTTTATTTTTATTTTTATTTTTATTTTTATTTTTATTTTTATTTTTATTTTTATTTTTATTTTTATTTTTATTTTTATTTTTATTTTTATTTTTATTTTTATTTTTATTTTTATTTTTATTTTTATTTTTATTTTTATTTTTATTTTTATTTTTATTTTTATTTTTATTTTTATTTTTATTTTTATTTTATTTTTATTTTTATTTTTATTTTTATTTTTATTTTTATTTTTATTTTTATTTTTATTTTTATTTTTATTTTTATTTTTATTTTTATTTTTATTTTTATTTTTATTTTTATTTTTATTTTTATTTTTATTTTTATTTTATTTTATTTTTATTTTTATTTTTATTTTTATTTTTATTTTTATTTTTATTTTTATTTTTATTTTTATTTTTATTTTTATTTTTATTTTATTTTATTTTTATTTTTATTTTTATTTTTATTTTTATTTTTATTTTTATTTTTATTTTTATTTTTATTTTTATTTTTATTTTTATTTTTATTTTTATTTTTATTTTTATTTTTATTTTTATTTTTATTTTTATTTTTATTTTTATTTTTATTTTTATTTTTATTTTTATTTTTATTTTTATTTTTATTTTTATTTTTATTTTTATTTTTATTTTTATTTTTATTTTTATTTTTATTTTTATTTTTATTTTTATTTTTATTTTTGTTTTTATTTTTTTGCTATGATAGATAGTCAGATATTTTTGAACCTGCCTTTATTTCCAAAATATTGCAAAGTAATATAATTCATTCTAATTCCTAATTCCTAATCCTAATAATCTTAATAATCTTAATCCTATGCTATCCTAATATCACATCACACTATCACATCACATCACACTAATATTATAAATCACATCACATCACACTATATTATTATTATTATTTAATATTATAAATGTGAAAGTCTGTGTGAATGTTTGTTACCACGTATCTCCGTTACCACTAAACAAATTTAGATGAAATTTAGTACGTAGATAGTTTCGGTGCCAGAATAACACATAGAATAATCCAATTTTGAAAAAACAGCCTCAAAAGTGGTAAACGGGGATGGCAAAGTTTGTATGGGGAACAAAAGTCTGTGTGAATGTTTGTTACCACGTATCTCCGTAACCACTGAACAAATTTAGATGAAAATTGGCACGTTGATAGTTTCGGTGCCAGAATAACACATAAGCTAAAAAAAAACATCCTCAAAAGTGGTAAACGGAGGTGGCAAAGTTTGTATGGGGAACAAAAAAAATCTTTATGAAATTTTGCACAGAGACTGCCTACTAAAAATAAATGAATACGCGTTTCAGGATTTTTCGAAATTCAATCCCTAAAACGATTAACGGGAGTGGCAAAGTTTGCAACGGGGAACAAAATGATTTTGTGTGAATGTTTGTTAGTTTAGCTTAGTGAATAATACAAAGGATAAGCCTTTGTAAATTTTGAAAAAATTATCTCTTAAGTTGTAAACGGGGTGGCAAAGTTTATATAGGGATCAAAAAAATCTTTACCAATCGACTTGAAATATTGCAGATAATCTCTCTAGAAATAAATGACCTGTTTCAAGATTTTTCGCATTTCAACCACTAAGGCGGTTAAAGGTAATCATTTTTTATTAATGAACTTTGATTAAAATTGATTCCTAAAAAAGTACATTAAGAAAATAAAACTTGAACAGGGTATGATAGGGGATGAAAGTTTGTACGGGGAACCAATCATTTCTCAAGTTAGGTAAGTTTATTAAAATTTATCATACTTAACCGGCTGTTGAATTGGTGATCTACGTGAACAGGAGCGTGAAACGAAAAAGAGAGTGAGAGTGGGAACGAGAACGGAACGTGTACGGGTATGCTAGGTAATGCATTAATAATATATTATGTTATTACTTTTTATTCCGCGCAAAACGTGGTAAAAATAAACCTTTATGTAAATAATGAAACACATTTTCCACGCGGGCGAAGCCACGGGGTGCAGCTAGTATATTTATAAAACTATTTTACATCAGATACTTTTGAACCTTAAAGTCATCAGGTACATGTGGCGGTTAGTGTCATCAGCTTATTGTTGGCATATTTTTCAATCACCTATTTATGGAACACTTTAGTGCTATCTAATTCTGACGCAAATTTCTATCAGCTGTATTGACATTCTGAAACTCATCATCTACTTTTGATGCTGACTGTACTTATGTATACCTAGTTTTAGTCTAAAATGAAAGCCTTCCGAAATCTCTGGACTCAATCTCGGTCGCTGACTCAACTGACCGGGCGTGAGTAACACGGTCTGCGTTGTGTATGTTTGTAACTCGATCATGCATGCATGTAACTATGGCACCGATTTTGATGAAAGGTGCATTATTCATTGTTTGATTTCACAAAGCGGCACGGATTTAAACTCTAACACAATGTATGAGCTTGTTGAACTTATAATAGTGATAAGTGTAGTAATAAGTGTTCCAGAATTCGATATTGGCTCGAGACACTGTCCCCATGCTTGAGCAGAGTGCAGAAATATACCGAATAAATGTCCTACATTTCATTTCTTGCTTGTGACTACCAACTACAATCTACCTACATCCTGAATAGATTTACGATATATCATGCAATAATCTTAAAAACCGGAATTTCATGTAACGTTGATTCGATGAAAGCAAGCCCCCGCACTAGTATTTTCTCCTGTCGTGTATCAATCAACTATGAGTAGGTACACTATGATACCATAGACACCCAGACCCCCAATAAATATTTGCAGATCATGTAGCGGGAATCGAACCCAGTATAGAGGTAAGTTACGGCATGTACTGTAGTCATCAACTCAAAGCCTCCGTTGTTTTAAAGAATTGTGCTGGCCGGAGTCAGGTTAGCAGGGAGAAATGCACCATAATGCGGGACGACAGTGTAGAACTTTAATCCACCTCTTCAAATTAGAATCAGTATTAGGTATCACTCACGTTGCAGCACGCGGCCCTTGTTCTTGTTGCTGCAGCAGCACTTGCAGCAGAGCGCTAGCACGAGCGCCAGCCCGACCACCACCACGATGCTGACGACGATCTCCATGACGGGCGCAGGCTCCCAGACCTCGTAGTGATCGTGGTGACCCTGTACCATGCAATACAATACAATACAGTTATTGCTCTCATATGGTGTTCAATTGCATGTTACCAGGATATAGATATCTAAAATGAAGCCTGTCTAAGGGTCAGCGCAGACAGAGAGGGGCGCAGCGGAAAGGTTTTTATGAAGGCACTCGAAAATCAACTTAAAAATAATTTTAGTAAAGTTATATGCACTTTGCCTTTGCTTGCACATGACAAAAAATGCTCGCGTGTCCTCGAAAAAACGCGAGAAGCCTCGCGCGCCCGCGGCGGCGCAATGTTTTGGTTTTTTCTAACATGAGAAATCTAACCTGCACATCTAGGTTTACTCGCAAAAGCTCGCGAGATCGCGCGCATGCTCAAGCATACGCGATCCGTCAGAAAATGCCCGAAACTGCGTGAGAATTATTTCTCTCTGTCTGCGCTGACCCAAAGGGTATATAGAGACAGTATGGTAGGCAAACCGAAGCCGCTTCTTAGAGCAGCTGCCACACTGCTAGGTATCCGAAACCCGCATACAATAAGTAATATTCGCCCTACTACTTATTCCGTGCGGATTCGGAATGATTAGTCTGAGAGTATTAAACACTAAAAAATTCGAGCCAGGCTGGACTTGATTCATTGGAACAGTCACGGATTTTGATATTAACTAGCATACTAACTCAGCAGCACACGGAAATGAAAAGCACTGGTCCCGTTTTTAAAAATTTTGACAGTTTTTCAATTAATGTTTTTTGAATTTAGACAAATGAAATGTATAGTTTTCAAATTAAAGGCCGGTGCCACACATTTTGGTGTGCAATCGAGTTCGTAAATTAGGCCTCAGGATAATGATGATGGAGCATACTATGATACTGAAGAATTTATAGACGATCCTAAAACTTGGCATATTTTAATATTATTTGATTGATCTTTGTGTACATGGGTGCCGGCGGCAGCAGGGTGCAGGGGGGTGTACTTGCAGCCTGACAGGAAAGAAAATACATAGAAAAACATTCATTTTTTATGAAGTTTTGTTTTTATAAATATATTATAAATTTATATATTTTTATAACTAGAGTTCAAATAATGAATGATATTTTGCATAATTGGGGCTTTTTTTTACATCAGTTTTATCAGGGTAACTGGTTACTTTTTTTATTCAGTGTAGTACAACAAAAATGTGAAGTATTTTCCAATTATTATTTCGTTGTTTTTGAATCCCATGTTCAATAGCCACCTAACTCAAATGATTTTGATAGAAATAACACAACATACTCGTACATGGACTATCTAATCTGTCTGTATCCGGCCTGGATGTTTAATATAAGGGGAATTACCTTCATCAGAATGATCTCACTGCTCGCCATATACATTTCAAACTTGTGTGGACATTTCAGTGCTGCATGCAGCATTTCAATTTATTACATGCTTAAAAAAAAACACAGCTTGCTTCCCTCGCCAACTACATCCGTACCTTGTATGTTGCAAACTCTGTGCTTCTATGAAATGAAAATGTATTTATTCAATTGGAACTTTAAAGTACAATTTGAATCGTAATTTTTTTCATCTACACCAATTCGCAAAGCGACCAAACAGAGAAGAATCCGCAAGAAACTCTGCTTGGCTTATATTTTTTTAAACTCATTGTTACAATTTGTATCCTTTGTAACTATTACATTGTTTTTGAGGGAGTTGGAGACAGTTCCATCCCAGGCTTTTTTTGTCATCTAATTAATCGTAAATTTTATAATAAGCTTTATTATAGAGATTATGTTTAACAACATTTTTGAATTTATTTACAGATAAATTAATCACGAAATTTGGGATTTTGTTAAAGAAACATACACTTTGCCCTTTAAATGATTGACTAACTTTATGGAGCCTTACAGTAGGGACAGCTAGTTTATCTTTATTTCTAGTGTTAACATTATGATTGTCTCAATTTTTTTTGAACAAATTAATATGTTTTTGGACATACATATTGGCACAGAACTGTAATAACATTTATTTCTTTAAACTTAGTTCTTTAAACTAAGTGATTTTCTAGGGCATATTATAAATTGCACGAACAGCCCTCTTCTGCAGCACAAATATGGTGTTGATATCTGCACCATTCCCCCACAACAAAATGCCATACAAAATAATGCTGTGAAAGTAGCTGAAATAAACCAGTCTAGCCGTTTCTACGTCACTACGTGATTGGATTCTTTTGACTGGGTATGCTGCAGAACTGAGTAATTCTAATTTAGGACTTTTGTATATTGTAGTTTAAAATAAAAATTAATTTAAAATTATGTCTTCAAATCGTCTGCATAAGCTAGACAAAATTTTGATGAGTTCAAACATCAAGAGATATGCCTCATAGTGGAATACAGCTGGTCATTGTGGTCATAAACCAATTTCCTAGTACTTTTTTTAGGTGATGTAAATATCAAGTATAAGACACAGCCTCTTCCTATATTTTACTCCCACACTCCGTGTGCCAGCCAATAGCATCAAGTTCAGAACTGATTTATTAGTAATCTCCACCGAGTTTTGAAAATGAGGTTTAATGGTATGCTACTGTACATCTGAAATTAACAGAACGATGATGCAGGTCTTCAGACACCAGGGTCACAAGAATCACCGGAGATATTGTTATGCAAATAAATTCAATCTAACCAAGGGCCATGGCTAATATTACAGGTATAAACTTTATAAACAATTAAACCGACGTCAAATAAATGACTTCTTACTTCTTGCCCTAAAGAATTTTGAAAATCGGTTCACAATTGACGGAGATATTGGTGATCGATCATAGGGCGAAAATTACAAGTGAGGATGAGGTTTTTTGAGTTTTCCAAGGAAAAGTACCAATCCCTCAGGAATAAAATTTATATATACTCTTTTAAACAAAAAAATAATTTTGCAAATCAGTATAAAATTGAAGGAGATATCGGTAAACATACATAAAAAAGTTAAAAAAAAAGATTCTGACGAATTGAGAACCTCCTCCTTTTTGAAGTCAGATAAAAATAGGCGTTGTATTGCAAAACACTGCAGGTATTAATACAATCAAATAATTTATATGTAGATATGTATTAGATGCTTCTTGATCAAGTGTCTTGAACAATGTTACATTCATTTCATTCGCATTAGCAGTAACAATGTCTTATTTATTTATTTATTAAGTTTTTCTACATAAATACATAAAAGCAGATACATAAAACAATCTATAGGAAAATTACAGCATCGTGTACCTACAACCTTTTTGAAAACATTTATATATTTCTAGAGGGTAGATAGATGCTGCCATAGCTCATGATATGTACAATTTAATGACATTAAGCCTCCAAAAAGCAATTAGATGAACAAGTAGTCAATTAAATGTATATTTTAACAAGGTATTAAAATTTTAACGATTTTCTCACCATATTAGTTGGATATGGGATTCCCCAGCACTATCAAGATGGATCTTAAAGTGGTGTTGATATCACAATGAATGAAAGGAAAGGAAGTCAGCAATAGATAAGCAAGATTATAATGTTTGCACAGAACCGTCACCAACCTTAAAGAAATCGTCCGAGTCGAAATCGAAACTGTCGGAGGAGCTTGAAAACATAGCAACAAGTTAATCCTTAGCACACACTTGTGTTGCAGAGCCGTCGGTGAGACGAGCGCGGTAAAGACGCGGCGAGTGACTAACTCAGCGCACGCTACACTGGGATGCGATATAAAATTAATGTGAAACGATATTAGTCATCAGAAAAAACGCCAGAACAGGGTTTTCCGCGTTCACGATCGTGACACCATTGGTAGCCTCCCACCAGCCACTGCGCCTTAACCGGTTTATCTACTTTATCTAAGTCGCGAATCAAGTTATAATACGTATAACAATAAAAACTATCAAAAACAAAACATACCTTTTATTTCGATTCCTTGCAAATTCCTAAGAACGCTAACAAAACCAAACCACAGAACACTACGAACGAATAGAGATGTACCACGTACCACCAATACCAAATCAAATTGTTCATATCGAGTAATCAACCGATGGAAGTTTTGTATGTGGTACTTTGGCACGGGCAACGCCTGCGGGGTGCGGGCGTGACGCGTGGTAGAGAGCATGTCCGATGAAGAATCTTTCTAGAAGATATTATAAAAAAATACAATATATTAATATAAATAAAAAATATAATATATATATAATATATATTATACATATATATATTATATATAATATATATTATATATATATGTTTTATATACAAACGTAATTATTGATGATGGCGAGGCATACCACTCACACGCACACACATATTTATATGCCATTTTTCTTGGAAATAATCATAATATTTTTAACCAGATTCCCAAAAAAGGGAGGTTTTATTATATATTATATTTTAATAAAATTATATATATAAATAATATATATATATAATTTTATATATATATATATATATATATATATATATAAAATTATATGTAAATAAAGGAAAAATTAAAGGAAGGTTAATTAATATATATAATTAACCTTCCTTTTTATATTAAAAATAGCATTGAAGAACAACAGAAGGAACAGTGCTTTTTTATATAATAAACATTACAAAGTTTATCAAATGTCTTAATAATTATGATGTTTCATATTAAAACCCAATAATAACATCCTACCGTGTAAAAGTATCGATATCGATATCGAAATTTTCTCTATACTATAACTAGATATATGTGTCAGAACGAGTCAGAAGACATTGACAATGTCTTTTTGTCCTGAAGTTACACATTCAAAGTTAAACTCCGCTCGCGGAATGTACGAAAATGACTCCAAATGGTTCTTGTAATAATATACACGGTGCTGCTTGCCACTTCTAGTAGTAGGTAGGTTCTCTAGTATCTAGGTCTAGATCAATCGATTATGCAGACAGACAGCTGCCAACCCGAACATCTGCAAGGAATAGCCCCACTGCACGCACGACCCCTGACACCCGTGGTTCTAGGCGACCATTACCCCGCTGAAGCATAGCCAACCCCACGTATACGTGAGGCCGATGAAGACCAACGACCGAATTGAAGGAGTTAATACATAGAGGAGTACCCCATTGTTTGAGGTAGCCACCAACTGCTGCCAGTCAACGAATTACAGTACTACAGTAGTGTTAACAATTTTAGCTACTTAGTAGAAGAACCTACGTCTTTATCTACATTTTTTATTGACCTTTATTCTTTTTTGTACGTCCTACAACATCCAGATGGTACGGTGATGTACAGAAAGCGTCACGATCTGGTATAATACCCCATTCAAGTATAAATTTAAACTGCTGCCGTGCAAGGTTACCATATTCAAATGGCCAAAATCATAAAAAAAATATATATACTTGGCTCGGGTATCGAACCAGCAATTCATTCAAATCAATATAAGAATTTTAGAAGCTATAACCAACTGAGCTATCGTAGTGGTTGTGACGAAATGCTAAGTTACATCAGTTTTATAATATAATGTTATTTTATTTTATATTATTATTCGATTTTATTTACGTTAAAAGTTTGAATTTGATTTTGTTTCACTCGCAATCTTAAAAAGTAAGTACCTTATTTAAGAAAATATAAAACGAAGGCGTTGTGAATATCTACTTGATTTCATTGATTATCCTTATAATCATACGTTTATAATTTTGTCTAGGTATTAATAGATGCGTCATATAGTAACTTATTCATTTGTTATCACGCTAGTTCAGAACTACTTAAAATTATTCTGTGCAGCACTGGTCTATTGAGGGTAATTCTGCATTAAATGAAAGTTCAGATCAAAAGGTTTGTTTCGTCTTGGGTGTTTCATTGAATTTGTTTATTATTAATGGCGCATATTTATTATCAGCCAGCCCAAAAAATTTAGATGATAGAAGCCATCCAAAGAAAAAGAGTGCGTTTTGCAAACGAGTATCTAAACTTTGATTGGGAAAAGAAAATATATATTTTAAAGACGAAATAACATTTCGGATCGCTATAGCTCATCAAATATTAGAGAAAATTACAGAATAATGTTAGGTAAGTGGTATGACGAGTATTTGTAGGTCATCATAAACAATGTGCTCAGTATATTCCCTTTTATTATATAAGCACAGTAGTTTATAGGTAATATTATGTTTTTATTTTCAGGTTATTACTGATGGATGTTATCAATGGGCCCAGGAGAAATTGTTGAAGTGAGGGGACTCTAAATTGGCCAGTTTTGCAAGAAATAATGCTGCCAACTGTGCAAGTTGCTTCTCCAGAAGGAACAGTGTATTTAGTTCATGATAACTGCGCGGTTCATCGTTCGCGCTTTCTGACCAATTGGTTCCCTTCTCAGACGGGCATAATTACCATAGCATGGTCAAAAATTGCAGATTTAAATAAGTGGAGAATGTTTGAGCATATTGAGGTCAAATAGTCCTAATTGGGACACGAGTGAAGTGTTGTCCACCTGCAACAGGAGGTTGTAAGAATCTGGGAAATGATGCGTAGTAGTGGTTTTGTTTGGACTTTGGTTAGGTACCCAAATTAAAAGAGGGCTTCAACAAATTATTTTAAGTGAAGGACATCCATCCCATTCGGTATTAATAAATATTTAGGTTTAATGTTTTCAGTTATAGATAAAATACCAGACTAAGTATTTTCGAGTGATATATATTATTTATTGAGTTTAATACTGCAAGTATAACGTATTCCAATATTAACATATTTGTTCACTCGTTAATTTTAAATGGGTTAAATAAGTATTATTCTAATATTATAAAACATTATTGAAAATACTAAAAAATAAGTAACTTTCTATATTGTTTTTTCCTTTATATTATTTTATTTTACTTGAATTGAATTAATTAGGTAACATACCTACTACACTTATAACGTAGTTCATTGTGTTAGTAACAAAAATATAAATAACACAAAAAACATAGAGGTAGTTTGGGATTTGAAACCAGAGCTCTTTTTACATTTAGATTATTGTCGACTGTTGTAACCGCCACTCCATCGTCACGTATAGCTGAAAATAAATATGCCTAAGCAAGGAGGAGAAGTTTAATAAAACAAATATTTGTGCAAAAAGCTCGAGATCCACGACCGACGCCGCGACGATTTGAACCTACTAACGTTAACAATGGGGGTTACCAAATGCTGATAATCTCTGTACTTACATTTGTACCAAATTGTGTTCTTTTGTAAGATTTTTTTATTTAATAAGATGTACGTACCTTTGTAACTTAACCTATTTTATGTTTAACCTTTGTAAATTAACCTATTTTATGTTCAACACCTTGGATATTTTTCTGTAATGTAATGTTTTATGTATATGAATAAATTTAAATCGAATTTAAAATTTAAGTGTACCATGGAGCCACCTAGAGAAATTGAGAAGGCCTCATTTTACAAAATGAAGTGTTCCAGAGATTGCAGTCCCCGTAAGTTGACGCCTAGGCGATGAGGAAAATGCTTAAGGCACTTACCGGCAGCTCCACGCATATGGAGGACTATAGACGACCCACATTATTTGATTTCTATTGTCTTGAGCATATTTTTCATCTTGACCTGACCTTATTGACTGAAGATGAAGAGAACTATTCAACCGTACATACATCGTTACTATTATTAATAACGGTACTACAGAAATTATGGAAAACTATACCAGAAGCCATTAAATAAAGAAGATAATATATTGGATTCTCCCAGTGTTGCAGAGCGGAGTTTTTGGTACATTTTCGGGCTTTTTCGGGTCTCAGCGGAATTTTATTGGATCATGAGCTCTTCCGGACTTTTTTACCTTCGTTATATTTTTGTTAAAAAAAAAAATAACAGCTAGAAAAAAAATCGGCTCGCTCCACTCGTCGGTTTTGCATACATCCTTATTGTTACCTGTCCTGCCTCATTCCACCTATATGATCCAGGATCATCTTTCATGATAATTGCGGCCTACTCGGCTCGCCATCTACATTTCAAGCTTATTTTAACATTGCTGATTAAGTGTCTTACATTCAGGGCTCCTATTCATTGCAGTCTTAAAAAGATGCGCAGCTTGCTTTGCTTACCAGCTACACCATTTCCACCTTGTTTTGAAGTCGCAAACTCTGTGCTTCTAATGAAGTACTCCTGTATGACGTAGTTTAGAAAAATGCGCTTGCTGACTACTTTTCTTTTTAATTTTTTTTATTGTTTTGTTTCTATTGAACATCAAAAATTACACGGCTCACTACGCTCACCAATTTTGCTACCGTTATATCTGTGAGGAATGTACTGCACTTACTGCTTCCGAGAAGTAAAAGTTATTTTCATCTTTTGATGCGAGCGAAGCCGCGGTCAAAAGCTAGTAGTTTGTATAGAAAAATTGTGATCAGGGTCCGAAGATGAGGCAGGAAAGAGAAATTTGGAGTTTTTGGACCTATTGAAATTACAAAACCGATTATTTTATCATATTTCGGACAATTTTGACCTTTAATTCGGATCTTTATAAATTTGACTGCCGCCAACACTGCTTTCTCCACAGAGAAATAATTTTCTTTCGGTCTTTCCGTAGAGGTTATTTTATAACCTCAATCAAACAAAAATTGAACCTTGATAATTTTTTTATTTATTTCGTCAGCCCCTCACACACAGAGCTTGTATTTTTATTTTTATAATCCTATTTCGGTTCGTACGGATTAGTTGGGCTAAATAGCGTGTTGATGTGATTGTTCGATGTGTTGTGGCCATTGTTTACAAGTGAGCTGAGATCAGCTGAGTGCCAAATGGCAACGTATCTGGGCGCGTTGTGCAGGAGTGTGGTGGCTGTGGTCGTGAGGACGGGGAGCGTCGCGCCGACGGCCGGGCTGCACGCCTCCGCTGCCGAGCGCGCCGCCAAGAAGACCACCGCGGCTGCTGGTGGTATGACACGACATTACATCCACAGCATAGAACTCTGACCTCGCACTGTGTATCGTAAAACTGAATATTATTTACATACTTGTACCCTGCAAATGTTTGCGCCGATGCGTTGGTCTTACTGCAGTCTAGTACAGGTGTCGGTTGGGTGTGTGCAGGGGTGATGGGGCTTGGCAAGGGTGGCAAGAAGAAGGGCGGCAAGCTCGGCGCCGCTGAGAAGAAGCAACTGCCAGTGGAGAGTGACCCGCACCGCCTCGTGCACTATGTCTGCGGCTCCAACATACTCACCAGCGGAGAGGACGTGAAGGTATAGCTTGCTTACTAAAACTATGTAGCCTAGCCTGAAGGAGACTAAATCATAGAATCTAATGGCCTCGCTATTGCGACCTGTCCTATTACAGCAGAGAACCACTCTACATCATCTCTTGGGGGAAATGGGTGGAACTACACTTATGGCCGGTTTCTATAATATACCGTTACCAATAATGCTACGTTTTTCCCTGAAATACTGTCAAAAATTAATAATGAGGCATCGAAAATTTGACAGTTTTTCAAAGGAAAACGAAGCGTCATTGGTAACGGTATATTATAAGAACCGGCAGTTAGTGTTCAAAATCAACTCCAGTCCAATCTGTATTTCTAATGTGTTCTTGTACTTAGAATGAGTATACAATGTTTCAGATAAAGGATGACAGTGAGTACCCCGAGTGGCTGTGGTCTCTGCGCACAGGGCCAGCTCCTCCGCTGGAGGAGCTCGACCCTGACACCAAAAAGTACTGGCAACGGGTGAGAGCAGCCGGCATGAGGCGCAACAACAAACTCAAATCCTTGAGGAAGTTCTAAGGCATAGTGTGTAGTAAGCACATGCAGTGGACTGCTAACAAGTGGTCATTCAACACCACCAGAACACTATTCTGTTTGACACTAGTGAGTGAGTTCTTGAATAGCAATCTACTTATGTAGTACTAGACTGTATTAGAACTCCTTGAATCAACCTACTCGGGTTATCAAACTTAACAACAGTCAAGTTCAGTAAATCTTAAACATAATATGAAGTCAAGGGTCATAGTTAGTAGGTATGAACACATCTTATTATGATAATTTGCAGGACCTTATGGAACAGTGTTTCCGTCTGGTGGTGTTGACTGGAATGAATTAACAAGAGAAAAGCTACTCTAGCCTGTAGCCTAAGGATATAAAAAGTGTTTATGATATACCTACCTAACTACCTAGAATATTGTTATAGATAGTAATAATTAGTTGAATACAATGTTTCTAAGTAAAAAGTTTTTATTTTGTCGAAATTAAGCCTAAACACTAACAAAACCAAAACCAATTCATGACAAAACATTAGGCACAGTTTTAAACACATTCAGCCAACATTCGATAGCCTTCCTTCACTGAGGTAGTACAATTTGAACATGACAATACAACACAGCCTGTGCCCACTTACATTTCTCTGCCAGTACGGGCACTGGACACCGCTCACATGACACACTGAGCTACGACATGAAAACATTATTCTTAGCAAAGCTGAAATCTATTTAATCCTTAGGATATTTTTGTGTTTCCATGCTACATTCTGAGCCCAGCTTGTCAATAGATTGTTCCATGTGGACAGGTTCAGCCGCCCTCTACAAGCAGTCCATGGTGTCTTCCTTGATGATCATGGGTGGCGCGTACAGACCGTGGTGGATTCCGAAAGAGTATGAATATGGATTCTGAAACATTCAACAAACAGTCAAATATGTACATCAACATAAAAGTGAATGCAATTAATGAGTCGGTACTCCAATCTCCAATGGATAAACATAGAACTCTGGTGTAGATACGCGCTTTAAAAATTACCTGTATTTAAAGGGTATTTAATTGCATGAGACGCTTTGCGTCAGCAAAAAAAAAAGCTTCATAGTCGAATCCGTCAGTCTTTGTTCGATTCTATTTCAACTAATTTCTAGGATCTCAAAAGCAAATTCTGATCAACGCTACGACAGCAATAATTAAAATGCTGGTGGAGTGAATGCGACCGTAGTATTGAGTCTTAAAGATTTTCCACTTGTCGTTAATCTTAAAAGAGCTTTTCCTTTCTTATAATATAGATAAATGCAGATAATAGTGACGAAATCACTCTAGTTAGTCGGCTAGTTTCTAGTCAAGTAGAAAAAAGCAATACCTTCTTAGTGTTGTAGAGGTTTGGTGGGTAGTTAGCGGGGCCAGGCGTCTTGGTGGCCTTGCCCGCGCCCTCCAGCCGCGCGCCTAGCGAGTACACCGGTTGTCTGCAAAAGGATAGAACCACACCACGTATTACATATACTGCTGATTATACCTTGTGTGTGATACGCTTCTCGTGAGGGGTTACATTTTCATCCTCGTAACCTAAGTCAACCTGACCGGTCCGTGATGCAACACCCACCCTGTTGACTATCAAACGTGGCGGCGGCTGACTGCGGTTTGCCGGCTTGACTAAATCCGCTGAACGCCGACGAGCAGCAGCTAGGGCGGTGCGGTGCGAGAAGCTGTACCCTGAGAACCCCGACCCGCACGCCCAGCATGGGTCACACATCTTCACCACACTATCTTCCTTCTGGCTTCAGGCGGGTGTTGTTGTTCTTGATGATTGATGAGCGCACACGATGAGCTAGTGTCGGTTTTGTAAAGCGGCTCATTCAGGTGATTGGATATAGTGATAGCGCTGTTGGTACCTACAGAAGTACCAAGAGCGCTATCCCAACTGTAGAATTCGAACTTTCGGTATAAACCAATTTTGTGTATCTAAGGGTTTTTGATGTAAAAGTAGTTGAAGTATACAGGTGTCAATACAATAGCCTTAAGAAAAACATGATAAAAGTTTCCATGATGAAAGGTGAGAGTTAGAAGTGGTTCGGTAGCGGCACTCACTGGTTCAAGTAGACGTTAGTATCCCGCTGGAAGTAGACTGCAGGTCCCGGCGACTTGGGCTTCAGGTTGAAGCCGACGCGCGCGCCCATCGTGTACGCCGGTGTGCCCGGCCCCAGCCCTGCAAGGACACGCGTGTTTTAGTATATACATGGCTCTATGCTGGAGTACCTAGACAATCAATGACGCTGCAGAGCCAACGTAAAATGTACGGAAATATAATATCTAAGAGTAGGCAGAGTCGAGGCACATCGAAACGTAGCGTTCTCTGGGGTGTGCCGTGTGTCTTCGGACGCATGGATATTCACACATATGGATGGAGAGACGGAGTTGCCAGTTGACCAGACTGATGCTTTGATTCGGGCGACTGGACACGCACTAATAGGAGATTTCTGCTCGCAGACGCGCGCAGAGGGGATGTAAGGGGTTCCAGGGGTGTACTGGGTTCCAAACCCCATCTCTTCGGAACCCATCCAGCTTCACCTGCACGTGGTGCACCATGCTAACTAACGAGGCTTTGGCGGCCGGCTGATAGCGGCATAGCGCAACCCACTGTGCCGACGGGCAGCAGCATCGGCAGTGTGAGAGTTGTGCCTGCGATCTCCAACCCAGATTGCCCAGCTTGGGGGTAATGGGCATATCCCCCTTTATTAGGCAATGCCTATGTCCAGCCGTGGGCTGATATAGGCTGGTGTGGTGGTGGAGACGTTTTTCGGTTCATCGACACTGCTGGGTGGCGGTGAAGATCTGTGGCAGGTGGTAAGATGTCGCTGATGAAGATCAAGGCTACCAGCACGGCGGCGTGAACAGTATTAATGTAATGTGGCACTCGCACTCACGTATGGCATACGCGTTGGCGGCTGGGCCAGGCCGCTTGAGCATGAAGCCGAGCCGCGCGCCCATGGAGTAGATGGGCGCGCGCGGCTCGCGCATGGGCGGACAGCGCTCCGGCGCGTGCGCGCCCGGTCCCGGCGTGCGCAGCGTCGCGCGCTGTGGGAAACTGCACACACACACACATTACAGAAACAATAAATCAAAGGTAAGAAACAATAAATCAAAGGTCTTCATACTGCCCGCTTTCACCTGTAAGCCTGGCGCCCGGCGAACGAGCCCACCCCCCTTTACGTCTAGTCGTACTGGTTTAGATGGCTAAGCCCAAAGTCATTCTATCATCGACATCGCTAGTAGAAAAGTTCGAAAATGTATGGGTTTAACATAAACCATTGAATTGACATGTCACGTGGTGTATGGTCAACGAAATGAACGAATATTTGTAAACAATGTAGTATCTTTCTATTTAATGAAGCGAATCGACAGCGGGAATCACTCGCCGCATGTCAACTGCATACATTTTTGCACTTTTCTATTATCGAAGTCGACGATCGAATGACTTAGGCTAAGATCTCAGTACCATAGAATATATTTACCTAGGTGCGGTACCTACTTATAAATTAGCATTTTTCTATGAAATCACAGGAAACCAGTGATGTTATTCGCTGGAGATGGATATCCTAAAAACATAATCAGTGCCGCTGAGACTGTTATTCGTTTTAAAACCTACTTACACTGTCCGGTCACTAGATATTTAGTTGGATGACTGAACGTCCCGACTTTTCAGTCGATAAGTGCCTAAACGTCATTGAGTGAACGAGATGTAAAACACAAGCTGACATCTTGACTTTGTGTTTTTTATGTATTTTAAGTGTGAAGTGGGGCTTCAGGGAAAATCTAAGATTTTTAAATATCCCAAATATTTTGACTCAGGCGGGCAATATTTTTGGGATATATAAATATCTGAGATCTTGACTTAGCACGAAATTCAATAAAAATAAGCTATGATTATGATATCTCCGAAATTAACAAGTTAAAACCAACCTAATTCTGCCTTTAATTTGACTAGCCAGTTTGATTGTCCAACAAGTTTACTCGGAAAGTACTTAGGTATGTACTTTGAAATATAAAAGAAAAAAGTTTAGCAAAAGCCAACTTTGATTAAATGTATAAAAAAACGTGTTACTTTCTCTGTTTTGACTCTAATAGAGTAGAATAGAACCTGAAGTTATCTTAGTTATTAACATTAAAACAAAACATGTTGGGACCATCGAATCGAGGCTTTAGGGCCGGCCTAAAACTGACACGAGTTGAAAAAATGAAAAAAAAAAAAAATATTATAAATAATACAAAAAATATTATAAATAATTGGTACCTAGATGGTATTTAATCATTAATAATTATGAGCAAAGAAAATACAAGGATAACTTAAAAAATTCTACAGACTTACAGAATACCTACCTACCTAGTGACATAGGTTTATACCTAGTTGGCCACGGACTACGAAGAAGGAAGCCACGGACTACGAAGAAGGAAGGAATGAACATGCCTCAACGGCAGACCACTGAACTTAACAACACTTGAGGTTATAAACCGAATCGTGAAAGTGGGGAGTGATTGAAGTGGAGATGGGTCGATGAGACGTACCTGGCTCCGAAGCTCCATTCGGGCGACGTGACTCTGCCGTCGCGCGTAACGCCGTCGATGCGGTATGCGGGCCCTGGCCCGATGCCCTTGATGCGGAAGTTGGCGTTGGTACCGAACGAGTACATGGGGTTGCGGTGCCGCGAGGGGTCGTGCGACGGGAACCCCACCGTCGTCGGCAGCCGGTACGCGCCCGGCCCGGGCCCTGAAACCAAACTCCTGGGCTATCTACACGATCCACGCGTCCATAGCTAACTTATTGTCACCTATTCGATTCATGTGTCAAAGTTTCTGCCTTTTCCCCCGTACAAAACCACACTGTTTTAGGTCTGTTATTGTCTACACTTTTATACGCCTTAGGTAAGCCAAGGTTAGCTTAACTGTCCGCTGTTGTTAAGCCTTTTGAGATCCAGTGGGTGAAATTGGTTCGGTAGTCCAGTCGGCCAGTTCAGGCCTTACCATGGATTAAGGAAGGCTTAAATTAGGGTAAGGTAGGGTACAGTGTACACGGGATACACTGTATATATACCCTGTAACAAACTACCTCAGATGTGGGACTCAGTGTTACAATTGACTGAGTTAATTAAAGTGCAATTTAAATTAGGTAGTTGCTAAAAATGTTAATGTTTGAGTTATTTTAATTAAAGTGAGATTGTTAAGTTTATTTTCACGCCAAAAACTAGCTGATTACAACAATATTTTTGTCATAATATTCTATTATATTTTTTTGGCTACACTGTACCCCATCTTACCCTAAACTTTTTTTAAGGGTGAACCATCTTTCGGTGTCTTTGTGGTGCAGCATCATGTTCACTTACAGTAACATACCTTGAAGTAGGTAGACCATCAATATTATAGAAATAGCGAATAACTTACCTAACGGTTTTTTAGACATATTGCAATTTAGTTGAGATGGTTTTTATTATAAAAACACTGAAATTTTTATGTAAAATTACAAAAATTTTGAAAAAATAAAAATACTATAATTTTGACATGACGTCTCGGCCACGACTCGAGTCCATGAACAAAGGAAAGTTGAGAGTGTCAACTTGACAATGATTGCTTTTTCTGAAAAGGTTTAACTCAAAGAAGGATTCGTACAGTGGCCTAATGTCAACTGCTCATCATTGACATATTGACGACCTCTGTGGCGCAGTGGGCGAAGGCCCGCCTGTGACGCAGAAGGTTGCGGGTTCGATTCCCGCTGCGGGACAAATGTTTGCATGTTCTGCAGATATTTGTCTCGGGTCTGGGTGTTTTCTATGTATGATATGTATGTATTTACAACAAAAAACAGACTGGTTAAAATATAATAATATACCTACATAAAATGCAGGTAACTAAACTATGTATGTACCAAATTTGATTATACAAAAAATACAAAATACAAAATTCATTTATTCAGTAGGAACTGTATAGTACACTTTGAAACGTCATTTTTTTTTAATTTACCACCAATTCGTAACGTGACCAAACAGAGAAGAATTGGCAAGAAACTCTGCTTGGCTTATATTTTTTTAACGTCATTGTACTTAATATATATATTACATTGTTTTTGATGGAGTTGGAGGCAGTTTCATCCCAAGCTTTTTTGTCATCTAAATAATCAGATATTTTATAATAAGCTTTATTACATAGATTACGTTTAACAACATTTTTGAATTTATTTACAGATAGATTAATCACATCATTTGGGATTTTGTTAAAAAATCGTACAGACATCCCTTTAAAAGATTGACTAACTTTATGGAGCCTTACAGTGGGAACAGCTAGTTTATCTTTATTTCTAGTGTTAACATTATGATAGTCGCTATTTTTCTTGAACATGTTAATATGTTTTCGGACATACATTAAGTTTTCATATATATATTGGCACGGCACTGTCATAACATTTATTTCTTTAAACTTAGTTCTAAGTGATTCTCTGGGGCCCATATTATAAATTGCACGAACAGCCCTCTTCTGCAACACAAATATCGTGTTGATATCTGCAGCATTCCCCCACAACAAAATGCCGTACGACATAATGCTATGGAAGTAGCTGAAATAAACTAGTCTAGCCGTTTCTACGTCAGTAAGTTGACGGATTCTTTTGACTGCGTATGCTGCAGAACTGAGTCTGTTCGACAACCCATCTATGTGAGCGCCCCATTGAAGCTTATTATCTAAAGTTATGCCTTAAAATACAGTACTGTCCACAAGATTTAGATCTTCATCTTTTATTTTAATGTTAGGTTTAACTTGTTTAACATTTGGTAATATAAATCTCATACATTTTGTTTTAGTCTCGTTCAGTAATAAATTATTTACATCGAACCAGTTAACAACTTTCGCTATTGCATTGTTCACGTCGTCAAAATTGGTCTGCCGTCGCTTTAATTTAAATAAAAGTGACGTGTCATCCGCAAACAGTACAATTTCGTGGTTGTCTATCACAAGTTGAGGTAGGTCGTTGATGTAAATTAAAAATAAAAATGGTCCAAGTATTGACCCTTGCGGAACACCCATCTTTACTACAGATCCCGGAGAACATTTTCCATTTACGTCTACTTTCTGTATTCTGTCAGATAGGTAAGAAGTGAGAAGGGCTAAAGCCAAACAATGTTTAAACAATGTTTAGTTATTACGGAGATACGGGTAGGTATTAAAAATTCCCACAGACTTGTTCCCCACACAAACTTTGCCACCTACGTTAACCCCCTTAGTGGTTGATTTGCAAAAAACGTGTTTATTTATTTTCAGTATGTAGTCTCTGTGCAAAATTTCTAGTCGATTAGTAAAGATTTTTTTGTGCCCCATATAAACTTTGCCACCCCCGTTTACCAAATCAGAGGTTAATTTTTCAAAATTAGATTAGTCTATGTGTTATTCTGGAACCTAAACTGTCTACCTTGTATACCAAAATTCATCTAAATATGTACAGTGTTTACGGAGATACATGGTTACAAACACCCACAGACTTTCAAATTTATAATATTATTAGAATTAACTATGAACGTAATAAAATTATTATTTTATTGGATATCTCAAATGATTGCAAGTGACTAAGCACTTGCGCCCGCACCTATAGCGGACTTTCAATGTATCTAGCAAGATGTAAAAACCATTAAAACTGTCCGGCTATTGAGGTTAAATTTTTATAGGTCCCCAAGCAACATATATAAAATTTAGCTTTTATACTATACTGAAAGTATAATTATAAATTATTAAGGGTTAGGGATGTCTAGCAGGGGTAGTTACTGTCTTATGTGTCCGGCAATGGATGACGAGATTTCTAAAGAAATATAAAAAAAATTCCTTTATACTTTAACGAATTTAAGCTTTATACACCTTTACTACCTGTTATCTGCCAAACCATAACCCAAACTTAATATTCGCTGGTCGTTCTTACCTGTATCGGGGATGCACAAAAAACTTTTAGCTTTTATAAAATAACGAAGGTCTGGCCTCATCGTAGGCTCTTGGGCTATCAGTCTGGAAGTAATCTCAAAGTGAGTACCTATGTTGATACTATGTCTTGGACACTCACTTTGAGATTACTTAAATCCAGTATCATTCTCCGCAATGCTATGTTAGATGCTAGTTACTGCCTAGAGACTTATGTATTTTTAAGCTTACTTAAATAAATAAATAAAAAATGTGAACGCCTGTAAATATTATTATTATTATTAATCATTTATTTCAGATCAGATCAATCCATAAAACATTATAATATCACACAACACCACATACTTAAAAACTACAAACAGCATAATAAATCAGAAGTAATAAAAAACGAATTCAAAAAGTAATAAAACTTAAATAAATGAAGGCCTTAATTTTTTTTTTATTTAATTTACAAAATGGACAACACGAAATTTAAACATTTAATTGAAATTAGATATTAGAGCCCATCATTATTCCCATCCACCTGTTTTGAATGGGGCAGTCTGCCCGAGCTACAATCATCCTCAGGATGCTGCCTCGCGCACGCTTGAGTAGGGAAGCGACTTTCTTGCGAACAGGCGCGGATACAGGGGGGGGGGCAATAGGGGCAATTGCCCCCCCCCTCAACTCCGGCAAAATACACTAGATATTATGAATTTAAAAAAAAATTTAATTGTTAGTAATACACAAGGTATACTTATTATGTATCTAGGTTAATTTGGAACGATCAATACATTGTCATGTGTTAACTAATTAGCTATTAATTATACTGTGTCAAGTGCCGAAAATAAGGCGGTGCCACCGGTGCCCAGGCACAGGGCGCAGACCATGTATGGTAGTATTCATTAATTATTTCGTTAATATCCAGTTATAAATCGTAGTTTTCTTTTCTGGGGGGGCGCAAAAATTACCAGACCAGGACCAAGTTTTGGGTCATGAATGGTAGTAGGTATTAATTTATTATTAGTTTGATATCCAGATATAAATTGAGTCTTTTCTGGTAGGGTGCAGAAATGACCAGATCAGGACCAAGTCTACGTTGATAATTATAACCTAATACATATAGGTTGGTTGAAATTCAGATATAAATCGTAGTTTTCTTTTTCATATCTTGTATGCTCACCTTTAATAGAAAAATTTCGCGGCTCGCACTGCTCGCCGATTTTATTACCACCTTTTGGTTGTGAATGGTACAAAACTAGGCAATTTTTAAAAAAAATCTAATCTATAAAATTTGCAACAATGACGAATTAGAACACAACAGCGCTAGTAAGAATGATTTAAAAAAATTGCGGCTCGCTCCGCTCGCCGACTTCTTTTTTTATGTCTGTTGGGTCTAGGCCTAGACACCTAGGTGTTACAAAAAATTCCACCGTTTTCCTTGTCTTTTTTCCTTTGTGCACCAAAAATTTTGGGGATCCCTGCGCTCGCCGATTTTATTTCTATAATAAATAAAGCAACTTAGCACTGAGAAGTCAACCATAACTTCATATATGCTGAAACGCGAGATAGATTTTCTATTATGTCTGGTATCTAGGCTTAACAACTATAGAAGCTCTCACCGGGCGCGTAAAATGGTATTTACGGCACTGACTGTGTCCATACAAAAAACCAGTAATGGAACGTTATAAAAATCAATATATAGTATGTTTTTATTTTTATAATAGTATAAAAAATGACCAAGATGCAGAGGTTTTAGTGTAAAAATTTCGCGGCTCGCTTCGCTCGCCGACTTCATTACTGTCCTTTGCATTAACGGTTTCCTATGAATATATCAAAAATGGCAGTTTTCTTTTCGTGTTTTGTTTGTGATTACGATTAGGCAAAATAAAACATTTTCTGAGAAAAAAAAATTCGCGGCTCGCTCCGCTCGCCGATAAAAAATAGTTAAGAGTATTGTATATAACACAAAAATTGCCCCTCCCTAAACGAAATCCTGTATCCGCGCCTGCTTGCGAATAATCGCTTGAAAGCCGTCCGTGCGCGCCCCCGCGAACATCCCCGATGCGCTGCAAAAGCGAGGCAGCCGCATCAGCATCCTGAAGATATTGTTATATTGTACTCGCAGCGAGCTGGCAGCCCATCGGGTGTGGTTTGTCCAGAGGCTGCTCGAGTAGAAGGACTGGCAGTAGGCCTTAAACAGAGTGATTTTCACTTCTCTCGAGCAGCGAGCAAACCTGCGTGCGAGCATGTTTCCCCGAACTGCCAGCGCTCTGCACTCCCTTTCAATATCCTCGTCATCCTTTAACTCTTCCGTGACAATGTGTCCCAAATATTTTAAACTCCTGACTACTTGTAGAGCCGCACCATTGAGCATTATAGGCGGATCATGGACTGGTCGAACTCTACCACTCTTAAACACGAGGACTTCGCTCTTTTTAGAGTTATACCTCAGTCCATGTTCAGCCGCATAGACCTCACATATCTTTACAAGTTGACGAACAGATCCCACCGACGGTCCCAGCAGCACCATGTCATCTGCGTAACTCAGGTTATTTACTGCCACTCCATCTACAAAACAACCTGTGTGGGTACTGCTGAGCTCGCTGATGAGATCATCAACATAGAGATTGAACAGCAGAGGAGATGTAATCCCGCCCTGCCGCACGCCACACTCCATGCCGTATGCGTCAGACAACGCCCCCGCCCCTCTCACCTGGTTTCGCTGGCAGTGATACCAGTTATTAAGTAAGGAGACGATATCAGCCGGCACACCCGATGCCCCCAGCCTGCACCAAAGCTTATCATACAGAACCGTATCAAAAGCCTTGGACAGGTCGAGGAAACAGGCGTATACTGGTTTCTTCCTTTCAGTATAGTACCGTACAGCTTGCTTTAGACAATAAGATCGCGCTCTCCGTCGAGAGCCCAGCTCTAAAACCGAACTGGGCATCGTGAAGGTGGACGTGTCGCAGCATTACGTCATTAAGCAAGCCGTCCAAGATCTTTGCCATTATGGTCGTAGTGAGATGGGTCGATAGTTATTTTTGTCCGACGCATCTCCCGTTTTGCATTTTACAATCGGTACCACAATAGTTTTTGTCAGCCCTTCAGGTAAGTAACCATGACACAAACAAACAATGCCATAGCAATGTGACACTGACAAATAACATTTCCTAAAGATTTTCCGTCGTTCGTGTTTCTAACAATAATAGTTGGGTTCTTCTAGCACCTACAGTCTGCGCTACGACTCAAGTCCGACATCAAAAGGGGTAGCGTACCTGCAACTCGATCCCTTTAGTAAAATAATGCATAGGTATCTACGAGCGATATTGACTGCAAAATTTCCGGAAGATCTAGTAGACCAGAAGAGCATAATTTGTAAATAAAAACGAAATAACAACCAAATATTTGTTGTTTACGATTATTATAATTGTTTCTCGGCGGAAGTCACTGTCGGTCTAGGGTTTCACGTAGGAATGTAGAGTAGGAAATAGAATAAAAATTATAATAGATTAGTCAGTCATATCATAATGTACCTAGTATGTGATAACAACTAATTATAACTTAGTATGTAGATAATATTATTATCAGGGGCGGATTTAATCCGTTGGTCGCCCTAGGCAAATTAAAGTTTGCCGCCCCCTTACTCGCTGTAAAGCGATAAATTAAAAAAAACCCTCAAGACTGCTCTTTGTCTTTAGCTCTTCGTAAATCGTGATTCGATTTAAACCCACTCTGTAAGTGAAAAAACTAGAATTCAGTGCGAATACAAGTAGATGAAGATGATTTGCTAAACTAGTTATATTAATTTCATAATATGCTTGATCTACTCATATTTTGGTAGTCTTCAAGTTTTTTTCATTCATTATTTCACCAAGTTTTTCCTCCCCCAAAATTTTGCCGCCCTTGGCCCGGTCCCTACTGGCCTATTAGGAAATCCGCCCGTGATTATTATTATACTTTATGTAACTTAATAGTTTATACCTAGGCTTAAATTATTCTGATAAGAACCTAACTGCGGGTTCGATTCCCGCTGCGGGACAAATGTTTGCATGTTCTGCAGATATTTGTCTCGGGTCTGGGTGTTTTCTATGTATGATATGTATGTATTTACAAAAAAATAATGTATATATGTAATATATCAATCATGTGGTTCCCATAATACAAGCTCTGCTTAGTTTGGGGCTACATGATGCTGTGTGATTACGTCCCGCATAAAAAAAAAAAAACTATTGTAGTGCCCCAACGGGGCTCATGTTGCGGACCAAATTTTATTCAAGAACACCTTGTACTGTACCACATGAAACAATAAAGAATATGATTATGATAAGGAAGTCTGTTCCTAGGGCCTAGGTAACATTCAAGGTGCTACTACTAGTTGCTGGCCTCGCACATGATGCTGAGGGCGTGCTGCTGCGGAGCGCAGTTGTATTTTCAGCACTCTGATATTGCAGACTAGGTAAATACCAGGGAGGATACCAAATAGGAAGGCGCTTTAAGTAGGTAATTCATTAATAATAGATTGTCTAGGAATAGTACCTAGGTACTTTTTTACCTATTTTTATTTATTTATTTTTATAAAGGCTAACAGCACATACAACATGTTTGTAACACTTAGAAAAAACAGACATAAAATCTAAAGGCTAATAACAAGTCATCTTAACCAATCTTCTATCTTGTATTTTATCTTCGTGGTGACGGCCCGTTGCGCGTTGCCACGTTGCGTTAGCGCAAAGCTTATGGCGAATGAGAGGTTGCGGGTTCTATTACCTGTTTTTAAGATTTGTGAAGGTTGGACTCAAATGGTTTGTAAAGATCCGAGCTCTACTAGTTGATGCAGCTTAAGTAGCAACAAGTAGCAGTAGTTAGAATAGGTAAATATGAATGTGGTTATTGGTTGTGTTGTCGAAGCGGCTGCAGCTCCGCATCCTCCCCGTTCTCTTCATCGTCGTCGTCGTCAGACTCGGAGACAGCGCCCCACTGCAATCGACCGATTTTTTAAACGGCGCGCAATGTAGGAGAATGCTCTTGTCCTTTGCTTATAGGTAAAGTAAGCTTAAGTATGGGACAAAAGCCTGTCTAAGCTTAAAATGTTCTCTCAATTTTGTGAGCAATTTTTATTATTGGGTAGGTAAAGTCCAAATATTTTTATCAGTGTGGCATAAATGTAGGTACTGACTACTGAATCAGAATGATTATAGGACTTATAGTGAAATCAGCGAAATGTAGCTTTGTGTTAGTTAAAAATGCAATCTTTATAACCTTTTCAGACAGCGGAGTAGTTTTCAGCGAGCGATAAAGAAAAGATGCATAGAGTATGTTGAGTACACCGAGTGCGCGCAGCGTGGTTTCGAATCCGAAACACCACGAGACCAGCCCGCCCAGGATCGGACCTGCAGCCGTCAATAAGATGCGTTTCAATTCAGATGTCATAACAATAAATTAGATAGATCAGGCATTTATTGACCTAGCGCGTAAGCTCCGCTCCCAGCCGCCTGCAGCAGTGCAGCGCGGTGCGGCGCGCGGCGCGGCCGTCGCGAGAGCAGCGTCGGCACCAGCGCCGCGTCCACCGCGCCCAGTCCCGCGCCCAGCACTGCGTGCGGCACGCCCAGCGCCGCCACCTGCCGACAGCGTCACGTCACCCTTCGAACGAGCCTCACGGCATGCAGCGGCCTTACCGAGGAGGCGTGCGGCAGCGCCAGCGCGGCGAGCGCCACGGCGAGCTGGCCGGCGAGCGCGAGCCGCTCGGCGCCGAGCGCGCGCGTAGCGCCCCCGAGCGCGCTCGCCGCCAGCGCGTACGCCGCGCTGTCCGGCACGAACACGGCGCCACTCACCCACCTCTGCGGACAGCGATGGACGCTCTGAGATCAGTCGGGTCGCCCCTGCCGAGGGAACCGCGCTCGGCTCACCTGCGGGTGGAACCGGCGCATGATCCAGAGCGGCAGGCAGGGCTCGAGCGCCGCCATGGCGCTGGTGGTGAGTAGCACGGCGCCAGCGCACGCCCCGCACGGCGCCGCTCGCGCCTCCGACAGCGCGCTCAGGGGAGATGCGCCGCCGCTCCACTCGGTTGCCTTTATAATAAATACCTATTTCAATTTGAGCTCGATCAAGGACTGTGAACGTGTTCAAAAAAGGTTTTCACCTAACACTTACTCGGTTGAATTCCTCCTCCCGCAAGAACTTGTATTGTAGAACTAAAAATGAAATGTTTTATTTTCATTACGGTTTATTGTGTACTAGCGAAATAAATTTATTTGTTACTACAGGCACACAATTTACATTAATAATAAGATATATAAGCACAAAAAATAACAATAATAGAAAGAAAGAAACACAAACATTTCAAAGTACATTGTATATTAAAAAAAAATTGTATACATCTTTCTCCTGAATCACTCTATCTATTTAAAAAAATCATGTCAAAATTCATTGCCTAGTTTTAAAGATTTAATCTAAGCATATACTACATGGGGACAGACAGTGGGAAGCAAGTTTATTTAAATATGTACACTATTTTGTACTTACAAAATAGTGTACATAGGTATTTAATATGATTATCGGAGATACCTAAAGTGACCGCTATGGCCGCTGCAATCATAAGAAACGGCGTCTCTCGGCTCCAGAGGGCGTAGGTCACTCCTCCGAACGGGTATCCCACCAACACTCCTGCGGATGGGAAAACAGGATCCATCGAAAATATCTCAGATGCAGTGATAATTGATCGAGCGAGCAAAGCGAGTGTGATTTCAGTTTCAACTTGGGTGATTTTGCTTTGTATGATTGTATATTTGTGGATATGTTCGTTACAGCGTAACTTTATATTTTTTTAAACTCGGTAGATCAATAGATTTTGCCACGAAGATTGCCTGGGTACCGACTAGACTACACAATTAGCTTAATCGGTGAAGGGGTTGTAACTTGTAAATGTATTGGGATCCCAAGGGGGTAAATGTTTTAAGTATGTAGGTAGGTACCTACAAATTGTCGATATGAAAGCACTGTATTTGTATACTACATACCAAAATGCTTTTAGGGTGACGTTACCGAACCGGTCAAACGAACCCTTAGGCTGAGCGCAGACCATAGTCAAGTATGTCTTAAGACAGACTTGACTAAGGACGACAAGTATGTCTTAAGACAAAAACGACCCTGTTGTGTCTATCATGCTGCGCACACTGAGACACGACTGTCTTCAGTGTTGCCGGCAGTCAAACAGAAAAAGATCCGAACTCAGGTATAAATAATATATTAGGTACACCTACACCTACTCGTACCATGTGGCTTGACGGAAGTAGGTACAAATTACGTTACGAAGTTAAATCACATCACTTTCCTATTAATCCAACTAGGTGACCTGCACATGTGGTACTTAGAGTGAGTAGCACATTAGTAAGTAAGTAAGTAAGTAAGTAAGTAAGTAAGTAAGGTATCTACCTACCTACATAAACTTTCGCGGAACGCTTTGTCTTTAACTACAGCAACTAGGTGGCAACGTGTGGGTGGTTAGAGTTCGTGACCCCAACCGGTGACGTCTGCGCTACAGATTTATCGTACAGGCTGACTCCCAACAAACCAACAACCGTCTTTATAGCAGTTGATAGTAGGCTAGTAGCTAGTTACTTACCTACCTATATATACTAAAAAGATCCCTGTACTTAGGCCATACTAAGAAGTACCAAAAGGTAATCTACTAAATAAATAAGCTACGCGGCGCAAGTTATGTGTATCAATTAATAAAAAATAATTTTTAAAATTGAAAATGCTGAACCGATTAGGTACTCGGGTTAATTGCATTGGTACACCGGTAAATAAAAGTGTAGAATTAGTGCAGATAAATATGCGTGCATAATGTAAATTTAAGGAATTAGGCAATAACAAGTACTGACTAGCATTTTTTTTCTTCTGCCGACATTTCTCCCCACTTTTTAACACCTACTAGCTCCATAGTTACCTCTTCACATATTTTTAAAATGATTATCTGAGTATTCTTCACACGTTTTATTAAAAAGAACTGGGTACTCAAATTTGTATGGAAAGGAGTCAGTGCCACGCGTTTTTAACTAACTGGCACTACCTCGATTCCATATAAAATTTGCGTAAACGCAAACGCGATTGAGCTGGTAAAAAAATCGCACTAGGCACCCAGGTCTCTTTTCGATTTCGTCGACTAATTTTTCAACGAGTTCGTCATCAGTAAATATGTAACCGGTAAACAGAAAATAATCTTGATTTCTCTTTCCTGTCTCATCATCAGACCCTGATCACCATATTTATATCTAACACTCAGGCCTTAAACCTGTGGGTGAAAGTTACTCACATTATCAACAAAGTTGGTGAGCGAAGCTAGCCACCTTTTGGCAGGTAGCTAATTAGTTAAAGAGTTAAACCTACCTAATACTACAATACCTATTATTATTTATTTATTTAAGGAAAACCAACAGCACTTAACAAATACAATAACAACTTATAAAAAAAATAGAAGGCCAATTACAGGTTTCCACTAATAGAAGCAGTTAAGTTTTACAAAAAAGAAAACAACGAGCAAACATTGTGCCAGCTAAATTTAAGATTTAGATTAAATATATACCTATAAAAATATATTTAAACATGTGAATATTTAACCTAATGCTATACCGCAGTTTGGAAGAAATCGCTACTTAAAATGCGCCTCATCTTTGTATGACTGCACTCAAATATATTAAGATCTACTTTTGACATTAACTTAGTGTATGAATTGCACACCCTCCACAAATATGAATTACGCCTATAGTTGGTTGTTATGAATTCCAGTTGAAACGTAGGATTATTACGACGGGATCTATTAGGAACATAAAAATTTAGTTTATTGACAAGATCTGAATAAACTATATTACCCGACATAAGTTTGGAAAGGTAAATAAGGTCAGCTATTTCACGTCTGTTACTAAGCGGTAGTATATGATGTTTTTTACAAGATGCTACGTAGTCATTGCATTTGAATTTGACTTTGTAGTTAAGATAGCGAATGAACTTTTTCAGAATCCTTTACTAGAAATGTAAACACTATACATTGGATTCCAGATCTGGGATGCATATTCTAAGTCACTTCTTACATATGTGCAGTATAGAATTTTTAAAGTTTTTCCTGAGCAAAAATCTTTGGAGATTCTCATTATAAAACCAAGTACTTTATAAGCTTTACAAACAATAGAATGAATATGCTCATCGTAAAGTAACTTACTATCATTTATGACACCCAGATCTCTTACTGAAGTTACCCTTTCTAGTTTATGTCCTTTTAAAGCATAGTCATAGTTGATTTTATATATATACCTAACTTATCTAAGTAATGTGAGGGATTGTAATGCAACTAAAGGTAGGTTTTAAAAATCGGCGAGCGAAGCGAGCCACGAATTGTTTTTAGTAGGTTAATTGAATTCTTAGTCTTCATCTTCATAAAGTACAAAAAAGTCCTAAAAGTCCAGTAGACCTAATGATCTAAAAAAATATGCAGAGGCCTGAAAAAGTCCAAAAACGGACAAAAGCGCCACGGAACACATGTTTGTATGAGCTTCAAATAAGTTTAGCTTAAACGTACGTATGAGGTTGTGGGTTCAATTCCCGCCGTGGGACGAAGTGTTGAAGATGTTAAAATGTTGAAGTGTTAATGTGTCAATGTGTTATAGTGTTAAAGTTTTAAAGTGTGAAAGTACTGAAATATTGAAGTGTTGATTGTCGGTCGTGGGCGGATACACTAAATTTGACCTTGGGTTTGGATCTTTTTCTGTTTGATTGCCGGCAACTCTGATTCGACAGTCGCTAGTCAGTTTTATCGTTGTGCTGTCTTGAAGACGTCTTTGACTATGAGACGTCTTTGTCACAGTGTGCGCGGCTTCATACTATTTGTAATGCGGCAGTCTGTCTTAAGACAGACTTGACTATGGTCTGCGCTCAGCCTATTATGGTACCACTTTATCCGTCCGTCCGTCCGTCTGTCACAGCTGATAATTTGAGAACCTACATAAGCTACCGACTTGAAATTTGGTGTAGATTTAAATGCACCGACTGAATAAGGCTGAGCGTTCATGGATAGCCGGTATCGTAGCGATTTGCAGTATTTGTTTTATGCTACGTCTCAAGTTAGAATCAACATGAAGCACCAACATAAACCTTTATTTTGTACTTGCTTTCAAGACGCTATTATCTTTTTACTTAATGCAAAACCTGCGGATTGTGAAGATCGCGCGCGAGATCTCTGTTCAGGCACAGGATAAGAAAGGTAGTTCAGGTTGAACTACTTGTATCTATTTATTATGACAAACGAAAGTCAGTCAAAAATCGTGCCACATTTTATGAAGCGAAACTATCCGTCAATCGGTACCTACCTAGCTACCTACCTATCTCTAGTAGTACCTATGCACGGCACGGCATGGTACAGCGGCCTCACTCACCGAAAGCCACCGCTCCTAGCAGCGCCCCGAGCGCCTTGTCCCTGTGTCCGGCGGGCACGCAGCCGTGCGCCAGCGCCAGCCCCGCCACGCCGCACAGCGCCGCGCCAGCGCCGTGCGCCGCGCGTCCCGCGCCCGCGCCCACGCCCCGCGCCCAGCTCCCCGCGTCACCCTCCACGCTGCACCACGCGAACACTGCGCATCACAACCATCCCCTATCTCTATCACATCACAATAATCAGCACTGCCACGAGTGTGATTTCGCGCCGCGTACCGAGTGCGGCTAGCAGCAGCAGCGCGGTGCCGGCCCGCAGCGGCACGGCCGGCCCGCGAGCGCACACGGCCGCGGCCGCCGGGCCCGCCGCCAGCAGCTGCGTCACCGCCTTGGCGCTCAGCACCAGCCCCACCAGAGCCTGCGACCCTCCCACGCCTGCCGGTTCGATCGATTATTAATATTTCTTTAAATATACGCGTATAAATTTCTTTATAAAACCTGATATAAAAGCCACATTTCACTTTCCTACTCCATCATCAGATCCTGATCATCATCTGAAACTTTTTTTTATCGAGAACATTCCAATGAGCCCCAACACGATACTTCTGCTGTCATTTTGTAAGGTTACCCTGTTTTTGAATTATCATTGATGGGATAAAAACACCAAATTTCTCGGATCGATAAGACGTTACAAGTTGCTAGAGCCCTACTTCAACAAGAAATGGTCTTCAAATCGCGGAACAGATTTTTATGAATCACAGCGAACAACATATCAATCAAGACACGGTGTCTTGATTGTTATGGTGTTCGCTCTGATTATCTGTATGTACATACATATAGTAGACGGTGAAGAAAAAAATCAAAATCGGATTCGATTCCTGGAGTATAATTAAAGGTTGAATAGGTAGATGGTACTTACGCATTTCGTATGCTTCTGGTACCAAGATACATACCTGTATCGTCACGTTGGCGTTGTACGGTAGCGTTGAGGACGTGAGCCAACGGCGCTTCGTGCGTGCCCCATTCTATTAGCGATGAACCGCGAACCCAGTCTGGGATTATCGGAACTATTTGGGATATTCATAAAGGAAGGTTAAATTAAATCACAACATTAAAAAAAAGGAAACTAAGAAAACCCACCTAGAACGGTCAGTAGAACGTTATCTAAGAAGAATGTTAAATAAATAAGGGCAAACGCGATTGTCCAACTTCCAGAGCCTTCTTCGTGCATCTTAAGCTCGTGTTTCTCCCCCGAAACAAGTTAACGAAATGCCGTCGTCCCATCCATAGCGAGTCCCATCTGTCTGGCCGGAGTGTACCGCGCTGATAACAAATCCAATACACTTTCAATCAGTGGTCGGTCGCGCGTGTATTCGCACCCTATAGTAATTTTACGGCTCATCCGTTTTATTAGATGCAGATGGGATACGTCGATTGTTCGATTGTTGGAAAATACATTCATATGTAAGGTTGTCTCCACACCTAAGCCGCCGAGACATCCCTGAATAAATTTACTTTGGTGAGTACATAAAAGGGTAGAAGACCAAAGTAAGTACGCTTGAAAAGGTACCGCAGAAACGCTTTCTGTACCTTTTCTTATAGAATGTCGTATGTGATCTTTGTCTTGACTTTGCGGGCAGTAGGTAGCTGAAAATTGTCCGCCTCGCGACTTCTAAAGCCGGCGCCCGCCGGGTTCAACCCACAGAGTATACTTTTTGTACCGGTCCAACCGCCGGCCGTGCCGCCGCACAATGGTTCGAACTGTAGATTTTCAATGTCATAATTTTGTAATTTTTATTAGTATGCCATTTAATTGCACTAATAAAACTCATAATCATCAGCCTATAGCAGTCCACTGCTGGACATAGGGCTCCCTTAATGAGCACCATTGCGTCCTGTCCTGAGCTCGACGCATCCAGCTTCTACCAGCAGCCTTTCGTAGATCGTCACTCCACCTGGCCGGAGGGCGTCCTACACTATGTTTGCCGAGCCGAGGTCTCCACTCAAGAACTCGTTTACCCCAACGGTTATCGGTTCTTTGGTAGATATGGCGCGATGGCGAGCCCATTGCCACTTCAGCTAATGATGATAAATGCTAATTCTCTGAGCTATGTCAACAACTTTAGTTCTATGTCGGATATACTCGTTACGTTACGGATTTTATCCTTTAGAGAAACTCCGAGCATAGCTGGTTCCATAGCTCGCTGAGCGACTTTAAGTATGTCATGACGGGTAGAACGCACTGATTGAAAACTTTCGTTTTCAAACATTGCTGTTTAGGTGACGAGAAAACTCGACGTAGTTTTCCAAATGCTGCCCAACCCAGCTGAATCCTCCTCTTGGCCTACTTCTCGAAGTTGTTTCTACCCAACTGCAATATCTGCCGAGGTATGTGTACTCCGAAACAACTTCAAGAAGGTGTCCATTAACGACGACAGGACTCGGATCAATTCAGTCATTGACCATGACTTTTGGTCTTGTCCAAATTCATGTTGAGACCTATATTTCACGAGGCTGACGCTAGGCCGTTCAGCATTTGTTGCAGCTCCTCCAGCGATTCCGCCACCAGGACTATGTCATCAGCGAATCGCAAGTGTGAGATGTGCCCGCCGTTTATGTTTATGCCCATACATTTCCCGTCCTAGTGTCATTAACATATCCTCCAACGCGCTCGTGAACAGTTTCGGGGATATCTCCCTGTCTCACTCCGCGGCGCAGTTGGATGGGTTTAGATTGCTGGTCCTGTACTCGGACACTCATAGTGGCGGCTTCGTACAGACATCTCAACACTTCGATATAACGATAGTCCACTTGGCATCGCTGTAAGGATTCCAGGACAGCCCAGGTTTCGACGGAGTCAAAGGCTTTCTCATAGTTACTTGTCAGTAGGTTCAGTCCGCAAGCTACATAAGATTTGTGAGTCATATGCGACGGAACATGGAATGAGGTATAACTCTAAAAAAAGCGAAGTGCTTGTGTTCAAGAGTGGAAAAGTTAAACCAGTTCATGTTCCGCCGATTATGCTCAATGGTGCGGCTCTACCGGTGGTGAATAATTTTAAATACCTGGGGCATATTGTGATTGAAGATCTAAAGGATGAAGATATAGAAAGGGAATGCAGAGCGCTGGCAGTCCGGGGAAACATGCTTGCTCGCAGATTCACACGCTGCTCGAGGGAAGTTAAAATCACACTTTTTAAGGCCTGCAGTAGGCCTGTAGTAGAGCCACCCGTAGAGGACTGGCAGTCAGTCCTTCTACTCGAGCAGCCTATGGCTGAACCACACCCAGCGGACTGTCAACTCTCTGCGTGTCCAGTATAATAACATTTTCAGGATACTGATGCGGCTGCCTCACTTTTGCAGCGCATCTGGCGCGTACCTTCATTCGTTTATTCGTAAAAAAGCCGCTTCCCTACTCCAGCGTGTGCGAGGCAGTAGCAACGGCATCCTGCAGATCATTGTTGCACGAGCTGACTGCCCTTTCCAGAATATGTAGATGCGAGTCATGATGGGCTCCATTTAAATTGATTTTATATTATTATAATTTTTTTGTAACATGTGTGTATAATTTAATTTTTGTAGTACATATTGTGATAATGTGAATGTTTTATTTAAATTTTATGGATTTTTAATCTGAAATACATGAATAATAATAATAGTCCACAAAAGTCCGACACAGGGGCTGATTATACCCTTCGGACTTCTGTATAATCTGCCTCACAGTGTGATTGTGGTCTATGGTGCCATATTCTCCGCGAAACCCGGCCTGCTCCGGTGGCTGGAACTCGTCGAGTCTTCTGGTGAGACGATTCGTAATGACCCTAGAAAACAGCTTATAGACGAGGCTCAGGAGCGAAATAGGTCTGTAGTTTTTAAGAGGAGTCTTATCACCCTTCTTAAAAAATAGAACCACCAAGCTCTCGTTCCACGCCTTTGGAGTTCTCCCACAGTGAAAGACGGAGTTGAAGAGGTTCTGCAGCTCCTGCACAACAGGAGCTCCTCCTGCTTTCAGAAGTTCTGAAGTGACTCCGTCTTCACCGGGGGCCTTTCCATTTTTTAGCTGTCTCAGGGCCAATACGATCTCGTCTTGGCTGATTTCTGGCAGTTCGTCGGTGTAGTGGCGGGTGAGGGTGGCTCTAGAATCGTGGTTGTTACGTTGGGGGCAAGGAGCATGTGCCTCGTACAGTCAACCGTAGAAGTCCTCGATCTCTGATAATATCTGCGGCTTTGACTAGACGGTTCGGCCATCGCGTGTTTTTAACTTCGTCAGGTGGCTCCAGCCAAGCTGCTGAGTGAATACTTTGGACCCTTGGTTTCGCTCTACTGCCCCTTTAATGAGGTGTGTGTTGGAGCTCCGAAGGTCGCGCCGTATCTTCTTCACAATTAGCTTGTTCAGATCTGACCTCTCTGACGAAGTGGCCTGAGTGGTTTCCCATCTTTTTATCATCAGCCGAAGAGTCTCATCCGAAAGTTTGGACTTTTAGCCTTTAGGTTGCATTTGGGAAATTTTTATTTTTATTTTTTTATTTGGGTCGCCGACAAGAGATATACTTACTTAAACAAAATAAAAGCACTTAATCTTAAAGACCAGTGCTCCCTTAATTATGGGTGACCACATCATGCACATTCACTTATATAGACTAGGTATACTATTGCCCTCGTCCCTTAACGCTCCAACAACGTTTTGTAGGACCTCATCAACGTCATCGGTGGGTTCCACGACAGCGAATCTATCACCGAAAAGCTTCTGAAACTTCACAGTGCCCGCCATGATCTGGAGTAGATAGGGTCGGAGCGTGGACTTTATCAGACGGTTTTTTTCAAGCTTGATATTGATATTCAGAGAGCCTCGGACAAGTATATGATCAGATCTGGTATGGAATCCGTTGATCACGGAGACGTCTTTGAATATGTGCCTTTTATCCGTCAAGATGAAGTCGATCTCAGTTTTGGTCACAGCGTTGGGGCTTCGCCACGTCCACTTCCTGTGGGGCTTCTTCACAAAGAACGAGCTCATTAGGAAGAGCCCCTGCTTCTCTAGGAATTAGACGTACATTTGCCCCCTTTGATTTCTACTTCCATAACCATGTCGGCCCACTCTGGATTCGTCGCCAAATCAGATTCCCACTTTACCGTTAAAGTCCCCACGTAACAACGTTGAAGTGAGCCTTCGTGGTGTTGTGCAAGGCTTTGGATATGTCCTCGTACATATCCTCCACTTCAGCATCCAGGTGTGCCGAAGTCGGTGCGTAAACCGTACTATACCGCTTGGATAGTCGATGGATTAGGTACGCTACCCTGGTCGACACACTGGAGATTTCCAGAACGTTGTTAGAGGGTTCACCCTCGTGGAAGTACAGTAGATGGCCCGAGTCTAGGGTAATGGTGTCGTCTCCCTGTCTACGGACTTCACATAACCCCAGAACATGCCACCTAATGTTCTCCAGCTCCACTTCCAACTGCGCTAGATGTCCGTTGAGCCTCAGAGTGCGCCCGTTGAACGTTGCCAGTGCCAGTTGTTTCAGGTAGCCAACGATAGCCTGGGGATTGCTAGCACCCCCTGCCCCGCTGTTACCAGGCCGCTACCTGTATGGCCAGCAATAGCGGGGCGGCCGGGAACTGAGGGCCATTTCCGTTTCGTGTCTATCATCATTATAATCATAATCCCCACGCAGGGCAAGCGGGTTGGGGATCGCAGGGCACAGCTTCTCGCACTGCGGACGCTGGTGCCCATCAGTGGTCAGGGGATATAGCTGTGCCGATGTTGCTGCGCTATGTCGCACTCAGCCGGCCGACAGAGCCTCGTCCGTTATTTATCAGGGTGCACCGCGTGCAGGCGAGGTTGGCTTGGGTACCGAAGATGAACCCTATATGGCTACTAGCTATCTGGATGCCAAATTTTAACTTTCTAGGTCATCTGGAAGTGGGAAATCAATTTGATCTAAAGGTCAGTCAGTGATAAAAATTACGATTTTTGGACGTTATTAATTAAATAGCCGAGGTGATAGTGAGGTGTGTTTATGAAATTTGAAGTACTTATGTATCTCGTGAGTCTCAATATATGAGCTCAATACATGTTTATATGAAATAGTTTCTGAGTTACGAGGAATACACACGGTGCTGCTCGCCAGTTCTGTTAGCTTGAGGTTGGCTTTGACACGCAACCGCGTTTATAGACAGTTATCAAGAAATTTGCACCCCCGTCGAAATTGCCTGAGCAACATTTAAGAAAATGGAGAAAGTTTTGTGCAAAGGTAAACTATGTACGAAGCTGAGTGAGAGTGAGGATGCTCCATTGTTACGTCTGGCCGGACTGATCAACGGTAGCGGGGCTGGACTTGAAAAGCTGAAACCCACAAGCATCTAGACGTGGTGTGTGCTACCGTCGGATGTTGTTTCGAATGTGAAGGTTCTACAACGTGTCGGAGAAACTCGGGAATTGTTGCAGACTATCAAGCGCCGAAAAGAAGCGTATCTTGGTCATGTATTAAGAAATGAAAGATGCAAACTGCTCCAACTATTATGATGGGCAAAATTAGGGGTAGGTAAACGACATCGGAAAAAAGAAAAAGTCGTGGTAGCGGCGATTCCTCCTCCTCATCCATTACTAGATCAACGATGTCGGTCCGAGCGACCATAGATCGGGCGAGTGGTCGTCCTCTTGGCCATCGAGTAGAAGATCCTATATTTATCTCTGGGACTGACTCCGTGGGTCGTATTGAACAAGGTGTGGCTGGATAATTGGATAATCCGCCGTTTGGGCATCACGACTGATCATCATCATGATCATCATTATAAGTCATGACGGGTAGGTAGCACTGATTGAAAACTTTCGTTATCAAATATTGCAGTATGGGTGACGAGAAGACTCGACGTAGTTTTCCATGTGCGAAGGTCAACAGAAAGATTCAGCTGGGTTGGGCAGCTGAATCCTTCTCGTGACCTCCATCTCAAAATTGTTTCTACCTAACTGTGAAATCTGCTCGAGATACGTGTACCCACTCCGAAACAACATCAAGAAGGAGTCCAATTAACGAGAATGGTGCTCAGAGCCTCGCTCAGCATAAGCCTCTAGTGTAAAAACATTGCACTGGTTTACAACGCGCCAGAGATAAGTGAGCGATTTTGATTCGAGCTTTATACAAAACCGCGTGCTCGCCGAAGTGAGGATTGGTAATTGGAACGGTGTGTTATTTGAAGTATTGAAGTTGACTCTTGTCAGTTGAAAGCGCCTCCAGTTGCTTCCAACATTGAGCGAGTCCTTTTGTAGTACAAAGAGCCGTTAAAATTTAAAAAAAAAAAAATTTACCTTGCGGATGATGCAAGGTCGCCTACATTAATTATTTTTTTTATTAGAAACGTCCCTTTTTAAATGATCCTGTGGCATTACTCTATTAACCTGACTTTGTAGGGTAAATCAAAAGTAGGTATAATTGTAATAATGTAAAATCACAAAATCAATATATACATAGGTAACAAAAAAAGAAACACCTGGCAAAAAATATAAAAATCAGTCATATCGTAGCAACCTACCTATTAGCCTTACTATATTTTTAATACTTCGTCCTTGTGTAAGGATAAATAAAAACTAACCTCCATTTTCTTCCTTCGAAAAACGTTTTCGTTTTCGAGCTCAATTTTAATGTACGATTTTTAGAAATTACGAAACTTGTTTTAAAAAGAAACTGAAATCGAAAAACGTAGTAATCTTCTTGCAGATTGCGATGAATATCACTCAAAACAGTCTGTCAATTAACAAAAAAAACGTACTTTAAAATTGAGCTCGAAATCGTAAAATAGGCAAGTTTTCTAATTGTGCAACGCGTACTAGGGGTACTGATTGAAAACTGGTTGACTCAAAGAGGTTGGATTTACTAAATCTATGGGTTGACTAGACTTATAAACCGTACTATAGCATAATTTATGAACACTAATGAAATTGTGGAAAGCTATCCCAGAAGCTATTGAATAAAGAAGTATATATCCAGATTTTGTACAACCCGATTATCCATGTACCTATAAGCAATACAACAAAGAGTCCACCAAATCCTGGATGTCAATAATCGTCACGTGAAATTTATGTACACCCCGAGCTAGCACACCCTGATCATTGAGGTACATGGTTTCTAATTGGTCGATTTTTTTGGCAGCCATCATTCGTTTAAAAACATCAATTAAATACGTCCATGGACTATGAATCACTAGACTAAATAAATAAAAATGGATATTTAACTCCGGTATGAGCTTTTGCCAGAACTCTCGCGAGGTCACCTCTGAGTGTGACTACGTCCACTCGTCCTTCGCTCCCCTACAGAGCTTCTCTCTACTTGTCCTCGCAGGCTAACTCCACTCAAGATCTCCCACACGAGCTTGTAGCTCCGCATTTTTTATATACACTTTAGGGGTAGGGACCACAAAACTAGGTAGCATCGGGGTGCTCTGTGCCGGTTCCGTGATATATTTAATACATAATAAATAGTGCGGGTGCTTTGTATTGCGGATAAGAATTTATTACTATCCTAGCCTAGTCTATTCTTGGCACCTCGGGTAATTCCTGTAAACGAAGCATTATGTATTGTCTATGGTGTATACCTGGATGATCAGGTTGTGCTCTCCTTGGGTGTGAATAATCGGTATCTGCCAGTATCGGTATAACCCGATCATCCATGTACAAACCGTAGACAATCGTGTACATCAGGCTCAGGCTGTATAAAATCAGGATGTGCATTAATGGCTCCCGAAATGGCAGACCAGTGACAGTGTCACTGACCAGACGTCACGTCAACGTCAGTCAGGCAGGCGATACGTGTATCGTGGTGGGGTAGGTACCTAGCCAATAGCCATCACTGATTGATCACTGATCCACCCACTGTTCATCCACTATTCAGTGCTGCCAGGTTAGCGATTTTTCGCCATTTAGGCTATCTCAGAGAGTGTCATCGGGGCGACCAAAAAAAGCGATCGGCGACTTATCGTATTTAGGCTATCTTGAGAAAATAATTCGGCGATAATAGGCTATTTGAATAGGCTTTCCAGGATTTTATCGGTTTGTTAAGCTAAGTTAATAAGCTTCAATGATTAATAATAAGATACAAGATAAAAAGCTTCAATGATAATTGAAACATATTAACTTGTAATGTGTTTACATAAATAAAATAAATAAAAGGGCCGCTCACATAGATGGATTGTCGCATAGGCTCAGTTCTGCATCATACGCAGTCAAAAGAATCCGTCAACTTACTGACGTAGATACAGCCGGACTCGTTTCTTTCAGCTACTTCCACAGAATTATGTTGTATGTTATGTTCTTGTGGGGGAATGTGACAAATATGAACACCATATTTGTGCTGCAGATAAGGACTATTCGTGCAATTAATAATATGGGCCCCGGATAATATCTTTGAATTAAGTTTAAAGAAATAAATTATATTGCCGTGCCAATACATTGCGGGAAAAGTACCAATATCTCAGAAATAAAATTTATATGGGACCATTTGTGAAGTACTGGTACTCTTCCAAAAAAGAAATAATTTTTGAAATCGGTCCACGATTGACGGAGTGAACATACATAAAAAAAAGATTCCGACAAATTGAGAACCTCCTTCTTTTTCGAAATCGGTTAATAAGCATGATATTTAGTTTTAGGACGAATATCTGGGCTACATTTATTAAGCTTTATTAGATTAAAAAAATTTGGCGACTTTAGGCTACTTTTCAACAGAAAATTTGGCGATTTCATTGAGCAACATCTAGCAACCCTGCCACTGTTGGGTAGGGTAGGGTACCTATGGTAGGCAGGTCTGAGCGGGTCTGAGGTCAGACAAGCGAATGCACATTGCACGGCCGCTCACCTCACGTCCTCACTCCTCACCAAAACACCATTTGTTTGCCAGCCAAATGATAGTCTAATTAAAGTTCTAGCAAGGTCTACCAAGTCAGTTCCGTTCATTCGGGTAGAGTTATGATACAGTGAAATGCAAAGGGGATTGTGCGCGATAGGTGGAGTGATCCGCTAGGGACGTGGAATTGGCGCAGTGGTGATGTAGGAGGCAGCTCGCGGCGCTGCATGTGGAGTGAAGTCTGTGGACTAGCGCGCTGACCCTGCGGCCCTGGCTCGCGCACAGCCGATCGTCGGGATATGGTGAGTGTATTGCAATCTTATTGTGCTGAGCTACCGAAATACCCCATTTACATTCAGCTCACTTCCACGGTAGTGAGCAAGAAAGTAGGCAGGTAAGTGGGCAGGGCGAGTATGTAAACATGATACTTCTCATGCTGTTGCAACTACTACAGTAGTATGGCTCATTTAAATCCTGCCCATTCCGCTGCTCCTCGCGCTGCCGGCCATAATTATCTTGGCTCAATTACTACAGTTGCAGTGGCAGCACCATGAAAGTATTGTGTTTATATACTTGTCCTGCCCACTAACCTGCCTAGTTTCCTGCTCACTACTGTGGAAGTGAGCTGAATATACATGGGGTATTAAATAAGGCAAGGGAATTATGGAATTATTGCACGAGGAGCTGCGGGACGGGCAGTAAATGAGAGTATAACTGACAACAAACTAACAAACCATACCTACTTCATTAGAAAAAAATCTAACCTGACTGTTACCTGCGGTTCCTATTATAAGATACCAGTCAGTTTCTTTACAAAGACAAACATAATTTTGTACAAAACCCACTCTAGGCCAAATAACTTACGATTATGACCCCCATACAAAATTAGCTATTCCATTTTCAAACCTCAAAATATTTCATTCCGGTACACATGCAATGGCGATTTGTAATAACATACTGCAAGTCATCCAACGCGAATGCAACCTGCTTAAAGTATAAGTTATGTATTATAATTTTAAAAATTCTCATTAAATATAGCTTGCAGCTATATGCTGCAAGAGCTTTTAAATGTTATTTCATAGAATTATGAAATTTAGAAAAGTAAGCATGAAAAAACATGATAGAAAATCCTAACAAAGCAGTTAAAGAGAACACACATCCGGAATAACCTGCTGGATCCTAAACGCCACCGTTATTTCTGCAACTTTTATGTACTTCATCACTCATCATCACTTAAGCCATTTTCGGCCCACGGCTGGGTTAGGCCTCCCTTTGATTATACCACCAGCCTTGATCCCGTGCTAGACTGAGTGAGGTACTGCCCTTATGTACCTACTTCAGTTACATTTAAGTTGAGATTAATAATGGCTTAAGAAACGTTGCCATGCCCTTCTGAGGTCATGTTCTAATAACTTTACTATGTATAAGAACTTTTTATACACATGAACAGAATAAATTACTTCATTGACTTTTTGAGTGCTTATCCTGTCTGATAATACAACACCTTATTCATAGATTGTGTACCTTAAGCTATTTCGAGATATACTAAGCTTCCTTCAATTTAAAACAATCAATTTCAATTTCAATTTCAATAGCCTTCTTATCCTGGAACTCCTTTTCTAGCTAAGTTTTTGTTGTTTTCTTTCCTGAGTTACAGTATATCTCGGAGCTCATTGTGCCTCTTGGTGAAGGCCTCCTCTAACGCTTTCCATTGCTTTCTGTCTTTTGCAACTCTTCTCCATTTTGGACCCGCTGTAAGCTTTAGCTCAACCCGCATGCCCAGCGTGGGGATTATGGGTATATCCCCCTTTATTAGGGGAGGCCTATGTCCAGCAGTGGACTGATATAGGCTGACGTGGAGAAAAGCTTTAGTTCGTCTTCCCATCTTTTGCGTTGTCGAGAATTTAAAACAAGCCACAATCTAAAAATTAAGGCACCCTGCCTTACATGATTGTCATCATGTCCCCATCCATGACCTCACTGTGTGGGGTCGGCACATCATTGTTAATTCCATTTCCCTCTATCAGTTATGATGATCATCTCAACACACCCCTCTCAATGTTATCTTTTACACAATATATCTTCAATAAACCATGTCGGCTGATAGTCTCCCTCCTTAAATCTCCAGCGCACTCTTCCAGCAGGTACCTTAGCTCTTTCACCGTTAAAGCAGTTAGATTGTGGAATTCTGTTCCCCAATATTCAAGCTATTTCTTGAAGTCCATAATAGGTTAGGTATTTATCTTTATAGGTATAAGTATATATTTATTTTTATGTAATATTTGTATTTTTCTATTATATATTTATATTTATTTTAGTTTACTGATTTGAAATTGAATTTATGGTGTTTAGTTATTTTTATTTGTTAATCTGAATTCTTGTCTGTGGTACACTATTTCTACCTATTTTGTGCTATCTCCTCTCCTATACTCATTGCTCAGAGGTTTTCTGTAAGAAAACTCTTAAAGGGTTAAGGGTTCTTAAGGGCTTGTCTGTGTACATATTTTTGCTATTTTTTAATTTATTATATCTGTTTTCATTTGTGCAATAAAGAATTATAGCATTATCTTTTCTGAAGTATTACCTGGTACCTACCTACCTCTATGTGTATGTTACGTACCTATAATATAAAGGAAAATTATGAATGATTATTAATGATTTGGTATTAAAAATTAAAATATTGTTGGTGTTTATTGAATGTTTATACTAATAGACAAATTTAACTGTTATCAGAAGAACTACTTACCTATTTTGATAATTGTGTAAATTTAATGTATTAAATACTGATATTTCTTATCAATTGGAATTCTAGAATTCTCAACACAATTTTAACAAACCTATCTGTATCAGTATACCAAAAGTGCTTACATTACATGACACACCATCGCCACCACAAATAAGAGTAATATAATAGTAGTAGTAATAATAAGGGGTATATGCCTGTAATACCCATGCCGGGCATGCGGGTTGGGGATAGCAGAACACAGCTTCTCATACGGCAGTAGAATTTCAGCCAGTGTTAGGCTGCGGTATGCCACAAACAGCCTGCCAGAGGTCCATTTGAGCAGGAAGTTTGCTTGAGAACCGAAGGTAGAAATTAAACCCCAAGAAGCACACTAAAGAAAGCTTAACATTCTTTCCTGCAAGTGCCTAGTTGGAAATACCACAAGTGGTCACAACTTCCAAGTTGACCGGATCAATGGGTGCTAGTTGATTTGCAGATTGCATTTGTAGTTGCAAGGCTACATATTTTTTGCTGAAATATCTGACGAGCTTTATTACAATAACTATTTTTTTACCCAGTCGTTATCCCTGCAAGTTGGAGTGTTGACACTGCGCTGCCATATTGAGGACAAAACTAACAAATCGGACCTTGTGCCTGTTTTGTTTGTGTAACCTGCAGTATGTACTTGTATTATGTCCTGCCTATCACGTTCTGTCCTGTCATATTCAATAAATCACCGTAAAAATATTTTGCTACTAAAACATAATTGATTTTGTGATTTGTATGAGATTGTTAATACTGCTACCTACAACTAAGTAGGTACCTACAGCTGTTAAACGTTTGCTCAACAGTTATTTATAAAGAAGCACTGTGGGTGCTGATTTCAATGAGTTACGACGTCTGAAATGCATTTACGTTCAATTGAATGATTGAGTTGCATGATCCATGAGTGTTAGGTAGTGGCTAGGTAGCTATAGCTACCCTGTAACAACATAAAGTGTTTTTGGTTGATTCATTCGTCGATTCACGTACGATCACCAGTGCCGTGAGTGGCAAGATCTGGCCTACGTAACTGACTTTAATGTATTTATCATACTAATTATCACATGTGGTGGGGTCACCCTAATCTTATACGAAGAGGGTCTACCTTAATTTATATTTATTGTCCGTTGAAATTTTACCGTATTAAATAAATAAATAAATAAATAATGCGGGACTTAATCACACAGCATCATGTAGCCCCAAACTAAGCAGAGCTTGTATTATGGTAAATAGGTAAAAAGCGCCATCTGTAGCTTGGAGTGTAAGGGGTTCCAACCCCCATCCTTGGAACCCAAGTCACGTGCACGTGGGGCACCCTTCTAAGCAACAAATGGGGCTCTGTTGGCTGCCTGATTGCGGCCCTCTAGCCGCCAACGGGCAGCAGCGCAGCGTCGGCGGTGCCAGAACTAGTGCCCTGCGATCCTCAACCCGCATACCCAGCTCTACCGCTTAGGGATTATGGACATATACACCTTTGTTAGGGGAGGCCTATGACCAGCAGTGGACTGATATAGGCTGGTGTGGTGTCTGTGGCGTGACGCGGCGTAGCTCTGGGCCTGTAGGTACCCTATGCAAGGTAGCTGTTATTATATTTAAACTGTTGTTTATTGTCGTCGTGGGAACTTTTCGGGTTTGAATTCAATTGAAGTGTTGGTGTCGTGTTTATTGTTGACAATGTCCACTTAGGCAGCGTCCTGCGTGGGCGATTCAAAGTGAATGCTATTGTGAAGCAATCCGACGCGGTGACACGGGAATTCAATGCGATGCGGTGCGATGCTGCGACTGTGCCTTGCGTGCGCACGAATCACCCCTCCCTGCACCCTCCGCCGTTTAGTTGCCATTAAACATTTTGTCGTCGCGTCCAGTTTGCTCAAAAATATCCAAACCAACTGATCGCGTTCGATTCAATTCGCGCCGCGCCGCATCGCACCTTGCATGCGTCACGTAGTACACTTCAATAGTTGTCAACTGTTTATTGTTTCCGCGCCGCACGGCGCCGCTTCGCGTTCGCATCCAGATCGCTCACGTAGGACGCCCCGTTTGTCACAAGTCACAACACAACATACCACATAAATTTGACAACTGGCTTCTGGCCCGGTAAGTACCTATGCTATGCCGGGTAAGTAATTAAATTAAAAATTAAGCACAAAAAAATATGTAGCTCACAGAAAAAAGATTAATATAGCAGAAATAAAATTCGGAATGGACACAAAGCTTAAGACTTGTTCCTTCATTGGAATCTTTTAAAAAACGTGTCAAAGATTTTTACCTTCAAGAATTCATATCAACTGCTTAGCTAAATAGTATTTTATTGATAATTTTGGCTTAGAAACTATATTTATACTTGGTCTATTATAATAGGCTATTTTATAAATTTCATATAATAATATAAGATAACAATTTATTTTTTAATATGTAGTATATAAATAAATAAATAATAAATAAATAATGCTGGACGTAATCACACAGCATCATGTAGCCCCAAACTAAGCAGAGCTTGTATTATGGGAACCACATGATTGATATACTACACATATATATTTTTTTGTAAATACATACTTATCATACATAGTAAACACCCAGACCCGAGACAAATATCTACAGAACTTGCAAACATTTGTCCCGCAGCGGGAATCGAACCCGCAACCTTCTGCGTCTCAGGCGGACCTTCGCCCACTGTGCCACAGAGTATTAGCAGTAGAGCAGTAGAGGTATTTTGTTTTTGTACTATAAGCACCGCCCAATTTTTTAAATTATATTCTTTACATTCTTGGTTGTCTGGAAGAAATCGCTTTAAGCGATAAGACCGCCCTGTTTTTGTAAATTTTTGGTTTTTAATTGGATCTATCAAAGCTCGGTTTGTCAATATTATTAATTATTCCGTGGTTTGACTTTATACCTATATACGTACTCGATTATTTCGTAGACCCGCTTCCGTTTAGTTTTAAATAACTAGGTAGGTAGTTTATTTAGTTTTGCACTTAAAACAGACGAGCGAGATTAATTGTTTCTTCCGTATGTTTATCGCCGAGTAATTGGCGCGTAGGCGGGTAACCAGCAATATTTTTGCCAGATACCCACCCGGCAGCAGGGTAGGTAACCCGGAATCACTGATTAGACTTGCCTACTTTCAATTAATTACGTGTAGTAGGTACCTGATGTGCAAAATTAAGATACCGTACATACCTACCCCTACTAATAATAGCGTAGTAATAATCTCGAAAAAAATAAAAACCTAGGTAGGTTTGTAAGGTGTCCGTGAAGTGCTGTGGAAGCTGACTACACTTGGGTAAGGTACCTGCCTACCGTATCCCTCATTCTTCTTCTTCTTCTTCTGAAGCGGTCGTGGCGTGGTTTATTACTTCGGTGTTCTTAACAGATCACCTTGGTTAAGCAACACTCCGCCCGGTCATTACTGTTATGATTTCGGTCCTGGCTTTTCAGTCGCTAAGCCATGTTGGAGGCCTTTGGGCGGCCTAAAAACTCCGACACCAGTGTTGGCCACTAGCTCATACGAAGAGGAAGAAGAAGAAGAACCTACGTCGGTCGTCAGCTTCCACGGAACTTCACGGACTGTTGAACGAATCGACCCGTTAAGGTGACGATCACAATTTTGGTCGCATCAATTTTGGTGCAAATTTTTTGGTAGGAAAACGGGTTGGGCACAACGTCATATTCTTGCTGAACTTTTGTATTGTTATTTTCTAGCCGTGAAGGTTTGCTATATTGCATAACTACATTCAGTGATTTTATATCTTCAAAAATGTTGAATAGTAGGAGCGAGAGGGATGTTTGACATGTAACGTCGCTTTAATATAATTGATGAATATACCTACTTATCTATCCTCTGATTCCGGTTCCATCTCACTCAAGTCAGAGCCGCGGCCGGACGGAACCAAACGCGGCGTGGCGGCGCGCCTTCGGTGGCCTTCCGCAGCGGCCGGTGTCAACTTGCACCGCGGCGCGGTCCGAGTCACGCCGTGTAACTGCACACCGTCGTTTGTCCGCAGGGCACGTACTCGCATACCAGCTATTAGCTAGCATAGCGTACCTAGGTACTTAGCTACCCAGATACCCTGATGGGACGGGCGTGATTTAAGGACCTACAGTGCGATGCACTCCTTTTTGCGATGCCTACGATAATAGAACCTTAAATTATGTATTATAGTAAGAATACATCTTCGAGAACTGATGTGCTCCTTCTTTAGAGTGGAACCCTAGCATTATGGCAATCGTTCATTGGTCACATCTGAAAATGTTCAACAATACAGGACCTACAACTGGGTAGCGACGTCATATTGAGGTTTTCTTTTTTTTTGTCATTACTGGAATCGCTCACACAGACAATTTATGAATATTTAGGGTGATAATATTTTTTCCTAAAACAAAGTTGGGTTCACTCACTCAAGAACGGCTGAACCGATTTTCCTGATTGTTGATTTTTTGGATTTCCGCCTGAATAGCAGAATAACTTTGAACATTTATATACTTTAAACATTGGAAATATTCACAAAATTAAAAATATTTGTTTGGAACGGCTGTTTTATGATAGGTAGTTTATCTCCAGAACGGATTGAATTTATTTTTGAACGGGGACGGGGGAATAGAAGCGGGAGTGAAAAAGGGAGTGACAGTGGTTTAGTTGGTTATGAACTTATGATATGACATGAGATTATAAACAATCAAAATTTTACGTTACTTAAAAGTTGTTTAATATACAATAAACATATATAAACATAACAAGTTGATATATAATAAACAATAAACTAAGTAATAAGTCTACAGCAAATAATGTAGGTTCATAAATTGCCATATTACTGACATTTTGGGGTGATAAAGGAACCTATGGATTAATACTTGTCTCAAACTATGTAGGTATGTCTTAAGTTTCATCCAAATCCGTTCAGTTGAGTCGAAATAAATTAACATACTAATACACACACAAACTTTTCATTATAATATTTGTGTGCAGTGACGTGTTATTCAGGATATAAAAGACGGTTTAGAGAGGCCTGTCGGGGAACACTGCTAGATAACACTTCCATAAAACCCTTTGATAACATTACAAAGTTCGCTTTTATAGTGGCGCAAGTTTCAATTTAATATCTGCTTATATAATTTTGGATAAAATAGGTTATCATTAGTTGCCCCCTAGGACCAAGTATTATACTGAACGTAATTTGATATCATAATAAGACGTTGCCGCTCTTCTGTATCAAAATTAATGCCATTGTATCTCTCTGTTACGGAGTGTGATACTTTGTCCTAGGGTTGCCCACTGCTTGGTGAAGGGACTGACGCCCTCTAGCTCCAACATCCCCTCTGACACTGGGCTTACCGCTTCCTTTCACCTGGGCGACCGACCCTTGAAAGTGGAACACAGAACATATAACATATCCCGCCACGTTGATAACGAACGCTGCCAGAATATCCTGCACTACCTACCTTTATTCAACTGAATAACTCCATTCCAAGCGATTAATGTCAACCAGAGGCTCTCTTCCACGACCATCGCAGGCTAATTGATTCTCGTTTACATTATACTGCATGCATAATTGCATATTTTTACATCTATGTATAGGTACAGGTAGTGACACTTATTACATTTGCCTTGAATGCGCAGGACTAGCCTATCTAGTACACGTAGACCAGTATTTACGTAGATATGATGAACCAAGTACCTACCTACCTCCGTACTTATACGATGGATGGAAGTTTGTTACTCTTTCACGCAAAAACTATTGAACGGATTTGTATGAAACTTGGGATACATAGTTTGTGACCTGGACTTTACTTACATATGCTACTTTTTATTCGGGTACCGCCCGAGCGAAGCCGCAGCTGGTAGTATTAAGTATGCCACTCTTAAATTTGTCGTTATCTTTATGAGTGCGTGTATGTGTAATTAGTACCTTACTTATTTAGCTATTTCTAAAAGTTACTTAGGCGACGGTTTAGAGTTCTTACCTCCCGTGCTAGTTGAAAACTGTGCTACGGCGAGGAAAAAATGGAATAAAGTGAAATTGACAGAATAAAGTGAAATAATTGTCGAATCTGATGGATTACGGCCGCGGTGGAACGAAATGTGGAATCAACTCTATCAATGTATTTGTTCAGTTCATTATAGATAGAGGAACGGAGCGTGTATAACGGAACGAAACAAGCCACTTCACGACTATCGAGTACATTAATGCATATTATTATAGGCAAGTAAATATTCAGATTTATTCGTCACAAGCTTTTGTTATTCGTACTGATATATTTCTGTGGTTATTTGTCACAAGTTTCGTACAAAATAAAATAAGGTCAGAATTATTATCATACTTTATTCATTTTAAAACTCATCAAAAATACATTTTTTACTATAAAATTTAAAACATTAATCTACTATATACAAAAATAATATAAAAAACATTATAATAAAAAATATATCCAAAATGGTGGACCACCGACCGTGGGGCAATTATTATTATTATTATTAACTGGCTGACCTGCCCGCAACTTCGTTGGCGTGTATACTTTTGCATAAGTACGTGTTTTAATATAAAATGTTTCCCGACCATGGTTATTTTACTTTACACGCATCCCTAAATCTGTACAAATAGTACCAACCTACATTACCTGGTCAGGTCCGGGTCGGGTGTTAACCCGGGCCCGTTCCCGTTCCCACTCCCGCTTCCGCTGTCTTTTCCGAGACCGTTCTCGACCTCTTTTCCGTTAACGACCCGTCGCCAAGTCTATATATCGAAGATATATCTATAGGTATCATGAGTTTGTATCCCCAACTTAAGAAATGATTGGTTCCCCATGCAAATTTTGATCACCTATCTGTCCTTCCCATCTAACTCTAATTCAGTAACACTATAAGTGTATAACACTTGGAGTGCTGAAAACACTTTTTATCTAGGGCGCGAGCTGCAGCTCGATCCGCTGCTGCGAGCCTTACAGAAAATGTTGATGTACTGATGTTGAGGGATGACAGTAGAATGGGATCTAGTATCTACTAGACTCGCGTCATTGGTTCTTTCGAATCATTGGGGGTTTAAAGAAGAGCGCGCTAAAGAATTTTAACACATCACAATGCTTCCCATCTGAAAGCTTCCCAATTTAATATTTTGAGATCTTTGACGGCCTTCACTACATTTACATATATGTCGAATCTCTGATTACCTCTAAGACCATGAGCTTTTTATAAATTGCGTGTTATTACTTCGTCGCTATTGAATACCGCTACCTACATAACATGCCGTGCGTACGTATATCTATCTACTCGCAGTCTTTTGAAATTTATTGAGACATGTCCTTGCTTCACCGAATAAATGAAGTAAGTAAACAAACACGTTTGCTGAAAGCAATTGCTAATGTATGTACCTACTAGTTACATTTTGAAATCAAAGAAGTGAATTAACATAATTGCCTGTGGGACATGATGCAGGTCGTCACCCAAAGCGTTAGAGGACGCCTATATTGCTGATTAGTTAAATTGAGGAGGCGATAACAGCCACCACCTAGATACCTACTCGTAGATAGGCATTATAAATGATGTTTGGAAGCGCTCAGTCCATGAATATAAACTTGTTGCGCATGGTATAGGTAGTTAGCGTCTGAAGTTCATATGGAAAAAAGGTGAAAACTATTTACTTATTTAAACTTTTACAGAATAATCTGGTAGGTACATTATTTAAAAACCGACATGTTTTTTTATTGTAATTATTATTTGGTTCACCAATTGAGACATAATAATGCTAAAAGTTGCAAAATAATATTTAAAATCCTTTTATTAACGTTAGTCTGAGTTTAAAATCTTAAAACATCATTCTCGGCGTTATAGTATTTACTTAATAAAAGCAGTGAATAATGTGAAACATGTAAGAAGTAGGATAATTCAGTACAATTTATTGAACCTAGAATAGGATAGATGCAGAGATGAACGTCTTGGAAGTGATAGCAAGTTTTGCTACGATATCTACTTATTATGTAGGTACCTACTCTATGTAGGTACTTTATTTACTTGTTTTTGTAAGTGCCGGCTTTATGTCATCTTTTCCCAGCCCTCATCCCAATGCTATGTGGTGTGAGGTCGGCAGTTCGGCACAACATGTAATAAAACTGTTAAGTGCCACTTATACCTACGTTTTGATTACTAGATAGCGCAGGTAGGTACTTACCTGAACTGTATCACCTGCTAATCCTACTTGTATGTAGATTGGACTGTGGATGGGTAGATTAGATGGGTAGGAGGTAGGTGATAGGTACCTATACCTATCTACTTGTGCAGAGAGTACAGCTACAGGTCGATGTCTGGTGAGGTAACGATGACCTTTCGCGGGGCCAGTGCGTGTCGCGAGTTCCGGTTTGGAAGGCTGCGATGTGATGTGAGTGAGGGAGGGAGGCTGAGACTTGCGTGCACTTGCGCACATTGTACTTCACCTACCTGCAGAAGTTGCGCGTGACTCTGTAGATTGATCTATCACGCTTTGTGTTTTATATACCTATTAATTTGTTTTGGAAAAGCTAACTGACTATTACGTTCATTAATTATTAGTTAGCTATAGACGGAGTAGTATCTCCTAATTACAAAAACCCGTTGCTACAAGAGGCGGTAAAACGTTTCATTTATTCAATTATTAACTTGTTTAAAATAATATTTTTAATTTATTACAATCTATGCCCTGCAGTTTCACCTGTGGTTATGTAGGTTTTAAAATAATAGCATCGTCACTTAATTTAAAACAAGTAGTTTAAAAACTAAATTTATGATATGATATATGAGGATTACAATCTCCATCTCCGGAAACCAAGCAAACCTAACCGGCGGAGGTGTACCTACTTGCAAATGTACTTTATTGGCTGCGCTGAATTACAAAATTCCACATTAATGTGTGCATCAGCTGTTGTCAACCACAACCATCACTATTTGTCCCAAATTGTTAGCATCCACATAGGCATCGTTGCTTATAGCATAACGCAAGGGCATTGTAGAACCGATGTGTGTCGGAAATTCTCGCTAGCTACTTATTACAGCCTCCTCTTTATAAACTACCTCATTCTCCAAACTATGTAGTATTTATTAAAGTATATATTAGTCTATTGTTATTATTATGTGTGTATTGGTATTGATTTAATTTGCTTACTGTATTGATTTGTTGCAGGCATGTATTAGTTTGTTTTTAAACTGTGCTGCCATCCCTTGTGTTTTTTTCTTTTTAGTATTTATTATTTCTCCATCCAAAGGTTGCCTGGAAGAAATCGCTTTCAGCGATAAGGCCGCCCATTGTACCATTTTTTAAATGTTGTTGTATTTTGTTATGTGTTTCATGCAATAAAGTGTTCATTCATTCATTCATTCATTCATACAGCGCAGGACAATGTCGCGCGAGGAAGTGAGCTTGCCCGCCTCGCATGCTGACCGCTCAATCTTTGAGGTCAGGGTATATTTCGAGTGTCATTACAAATTCATGCACCAAACATTGTTATCGTGTAGCACTTTCTGTGTTTTTAGCACAGTCTCTCGTTCAACATCCTGAATTATTTATAATATCTATCTGTCTCGGCTTCTTCGTCACCTATAAAATAAAAGTGTAAAAATTGTAGTTGTTGATTTGGAGCCGGTAATAATTACTCTATTTTGTGATGAACTTGTTCCTGTGCTCTAAAAGTGAGTGAAACTCCTGGCATCGCAAGAATCATATCGGCCCCAAACGATGTCATAAGAAAGCAAGAATAAGATTTTCTTATTCGGCTTAGAAATTGGCTTGACTAATCGGTCTCACCTGAATAAAGAATCAAGGAGAGGAATAGTTACTAAATTCCTTCTGAGCAAATCATTCCTGCTGTCTCTTCCTTCCATTTTAATGTCCTTTAATAACAAAACCTAATATGTTAAGTTCATTGTGTCCATTTTTTTAAGCCTAACGTAACCTCAGATGGCGACAAAGGTCGGCGGCCATTCTGACACGCGAAGCTAGTGATAGAATAAAGGCACTATAATCTTCTATAATGTGCGTAGTATAATGCGGAGTTTTCAAATATAGTTACGCTGCATACATTCTTCACAAATTATTCGGCTGAGCTTGTCTTTGAGCAATCATTAAACGGCGAGTTTCCGCATCTTCAGCTGTCTCAGCAGTGCGCGGAGATGGCATACGTTCAGTTTTCCTCCGAGCATCAACTTGCTATGATGTACGGCAGAGTGCTGATATGCCATGTGTTCAGCGTTCTGTTGCCACCTGTTTATGATTGACTATTTCTACAGGTAGGTAACTAGCTAGGCACCGCGACGTGACGCGTTCAACGAATGACCAAAAAAAATATGTATGGAGTTTGATCGTACTTACTATCTTTAGTGACTTTAAAGAAAACTATTAAATGCACATGAATAAATAAATTAAGAAAACGCATAAATTATTTGATTTGTGAATGCGAACTGAATTTGGGTCGCAGCCCGCGCGCTGGGATAAACTGCTAACGCAGGCGCAGCGAAAACTTAGGTCTTTGTACGCAGATCGGATCGTACTGACAAGAAAAAATTACAACCGAATTGAGAACCTCCTCCTTTTTTTTGAAGTCGGTGAAAAATGAACTATAGCAAACAAGAGTTATTTCAGGGTCTCCTCGCCCTTAATTCAAAAAATATATTTGTATGGTAATCGTATTTATGTTAAAGTATTTAGAAATGCTTTCACCCGATGTCACGTTTTTGTTATTAAATGGCAATCAAATTTCGTGGGTGACGGTCATGACTAATGAGTTATATTGTTTATTGGCATGTTTAAAAAAACAAAATGCTTTTGGATTTTTGAATTTACCAAGGAATTCTCAATACAATTTATATTATAGGAATCATTATAGGAGCAGACGTTTATGTAATTCTTCTACCGTGTTTATACATCTACATGTGTTGTCAGCCACTTTGACTGACATCTGGCATCGCTGGGCATCGCAGACCTCTATTTGTACTTCCTACTAATATTATAAATGCGAAAGTTTGTGAGTATGGATGAATGGATTAATGTTTGTTACTCTTTCACGCAAAAACTACTGAATGGTTTTGGATGAAACTTTGAATATGTATAATGTAGCTTTATTCACGGGCGTTGAAACTTGAAATAAAAACCAAATTGTGTTGCTCTGAAAAGAGATGATTTTATTAAACAATGCTTTACAATTATTGTTTTTTATTATGTACGTTTAATGAAATTAATAAAAATTCTTACCTGAAAAGAGAAACAACATTTAAAGCTAATATTTCACAAATTCTTTAATTTAATCTAACGTTTTATTTGTCGTGGATACAGTCGTATTACCACAGATTACATAGCCCATTCAAATCTGTGTGTCATTCTTCCATAGATCTAATTAGGTACAGCCACAGTTCACACATGAACGGCATTGCGCGGCAAATTCAAATTAAATGAAGTGTAATTATAATTAGCTTCATTTACATACGAGTATGTACATAGTTTGTGACCTGGATTAACACATAGGCTACTTTTTATCCGGCTACCACGCGAGCGAACCCGCGAGCGGAAGCTAGTAATCTATATATACCTCAGTATTTAAAACACATTGAACTATAACATTGAAACAGATGCCAGTCGATCTGTCTGCGCAGGATAATTAACCGACATATTTTTAGAAATAATGCGGAGAATGGCTGGTTCTACCAATATCAGTGCGCGCGCATTATAATTAGCGGTGCATTATTTAAAAAACAGCAACAGTTTTACCTAAAAAAATGCAGTTTGCAGTTTGCAGTTTGCTATTACGACTACTACCTAAGTACCCACAAAGTCGTCACCATCACTAAGTACCACCGGTTGGGTGGTTGGTTTGATTAAGAAAAACCGATCTACAAATAGTATTAATTAGGTGGTTTTTGTTTTTACTTCACATTATATACACCTAAATGTACTATTTGCTATACTTTTTACATGGTATCAAATTTATTTATTTAATTAGGAAATCAAACAGCTAAACAATAAGATTATGGATAAAGGTATAACTAGAACAACAGTTTTCACATGTAAACTGGTATTAAAAAGAAAAAAAAAGCATCCTAGCAGGGATTAATATTTTGATCTATGTTAAGAGTAAGAATTAAGAAGAAGTAAGTATGGAGTAAAAGAAGATTTAGTAATGATGAGCTATATCAACTTACATAAGTAAATTTATTCTTGAAATGAGGATAACTGAAAACAAGTCTTGTGCATATAAAAAATCAGTAAGAAACTAAAAGTACTTAATTTCTAATCGGTGAAAAATGCATTTGCCTTTAGTTTAAAGAACAGGTACGATCAAAATATGAATTTTCCCTATACTATACATATTTAAATCATATTTATGGAGCAAGATAAATAAAAATATGCACCGGAGAATCGGTATCCAGTTACGAATTGTCATCTCAACTCCGTAAGACGTGCGTCCAGTCCACCATAGAGCTGTTCATCCTACCTAACTAAGCTGGCTATCTGTTTGTCCGCAGAGCGTCTGCTGGGTGCGCGGCTATTGATGGGCGCGGTGCGGCGCTCGCACGCGGCGGCGCTCGGCGTGCTGTGCGCGCTAGTGCTGCTGCTGCTGGCGCGCCTGCCCGCGCCGCCGTCGCGCCCGCTGCGCCCGCGCCCCGCGCCCGTACGCGCGCCCTCGCCCTCGCCCTCGCCCGCGCCCGCGCCCGCGCCCGCGGCCGTGCCCGTGCGCTCCACGCCAGCGCCGTCCTTGCCGCCCGCGCCGCGCTCGGTGACGCCCAACGGCACGGTACTGGTGCGCGACCTGTACGTGTCCGGCTACTCGGCACCGCACCCGGCGCTGTGCCCGCGGCTGGGCGCGCGCCTGCGCCTGCTGATCCTGGTAACGTCGGCGCCCTCGCACGCGACAGCGCGCGACGCCGTGCGGCTCACGTGGGGGCACTACGCAGCGCGCTCGGACGTGGCGCTCGGCTTCGTGCTGGGCGAGCCGCCGCCCGCGCTCGCCGACGCCATCGCCGCCGAGGACGACCTGTACGGGGACCTGATCGTAGGCCGGTTCCGCGACTCCTACTCGAACCTGACGCTGAAGACGCTCTCGCTGCTGGAGTGGGCGGACACGTTCTGCCCGCGCGCGCCGCGCCTGCTTAAGACGGACGACGACATGTTCGTGAACGTGCCGCGGCTGCTGCGCTTTGCGGAATCACGCGCCGCCGCCACGCGCACCATCTGGGGCCGCGTGGTGCGCAAGTCGCTGCCGAAGCGCACCACCAAGTCCAAATACTACGTGCCGGTGTCGCAGTTCGCGGGGCGCGTGTTCCCCGACTTCGCGACGGGCCCCGCGTACCTTCTGACGCGCGACTGCGTGCGACCGCTGCTGGACGCGGCGCCGGACGCGGCGTACCTGCGGCTGGAGGACGTGTTCGTGACGGGAGTGCTGGCGGCGCGCGTGGGTCTGGCGCGCCGGCACGCGCCCGAGTTCTACAACCGCAAGGTGTCGGCGCACCCGTGCGCGCTGCAGCGCGGCGTCAGCGTGCACATGGTGCGCTGGCACGAGCAGTTCGACTTCTGGCGCAAGCTGCTCGACAACCGCACCCGCTGCCAGCCCACCTAGCCGGCCGCGTGCCCTTTCTCTATCTCTATTTTTGTGGATCTGTATATTGTGATAGTAGTATGTTGGGGCGGGCGTCTGCGCCCGGATCAAATCGAATTTTACGATGACGATGGTGCACTGTCAGATCCGACGCCCGCATTCCGATCTTTTATGACGAAATAGGTACACGAATGCTACCATTTTCGACGTGGTGCGATCCGTTCGTAAGACGCGCGCAGATGTGCGTTACCTTAAAATATTAATAATTTTTAGTCGAAAGTACCTATAACACCTATAGTTGTTTAGATGAAGTAGATTGAAATAACCAGTGACCACTTTTATCACGAAATTTAAAATAGTGTTGGGTTGATTCACATTTTTGTGAACTTTTTAAATTGTCTGAAACAAGTCTTATTTATCTCCGACATCTACGGATAGAGGATACTTAGACGAACATTAATATTATAAATAAATGTTGTCCTACCATTGCCGGTTATATGGTATTAAAACTGACATAAAGCAGACTAGAACAAACATAGGTAAGCGTATTTCTTAAAGATCTGCACAGTTGGGTCGCTAGAATAAAGGCGAAGTCCGAAGTGACAAATTTTCAGACCCATGTTTTATATACCTATGCATATACATTATATCTCTAATTGTGCTTTAGCTATTTTGAACTCGGGCGACGTGTTAGTTTTTGGGGAACTACTATTTTTTAAAATTCTGTTCCAGTCTCTAAACGATAAAACAGAACGGAGAACAACACTAGAACGTTATTTAGCAAAATTACATTAAGATCTGTCAAATTACTTCATCTTATTATAAAATAGACTAAGAATCCGAGTGAATTAACCGTGACGATGCAACCTCCGTGGCTGGGTCGTCCCGCGGAGTTGTAGGTACGGCTCTACTCTACGATCGAAATTAATAGGATATACCTAAATCATGATTTTAATATACAACTTGCTTAATTATTTTTATTAGAGATTTAAATTTATGTAAAGTACAAAATGATGGCGATCAGCATCAACTCGCAGCGGCGCTCACTCGAACGAAGCTGGACTCGGGAGCTCTCTCACTTGAATCTCATTTCATTATTGACTTTATCAAGTTATTTTTAATATTTTATTTTACATGGAAAACAGACATTAAATTTAAATTGTTCTAATATTGTTCAAATTTTTCAGCTTACGCCAGCGCACGGACTGCGAGTCTGGGACCCAAATTCCGTTCCGTTCGCATTAACACATCGGTTTATAGAAGTTTAATACTCACAAAGAACCTTACAGTTCACTTATAAATGAGCAAACATAGTTTTAAATATATAAGTCAAACAATTACGGTAGTTCGATCTAGATAGTACACAATTTTTAGATAAATAAAATAAGTCAGGTGACCCCAAGAAAATGAGACAGTAAAAAAGAAGGTTGGCAAGCAAAAAGATTGTTCGAGTGGCGAACGGGCTAATAAGTACAAAATATGTTGCATAGAGTTATAAAGTTACAGATGTTTTAGATTTTTTTTTCGTTCAATGTTTTACTTTAAGTTAATTAGTCAATAGGGATGACGACTGGTTAAAGAAATAATAATTCTAATTAATCCGTCAGATAGATCAACAATAGTAGATTGTTTTACAAGGGACTAAACCATCCCATTATATACGAGGTTGTTATACTCCCGAGCTTAGCGAGGGAGGATGACAAGACCGAGTTATAATGGGTGGTTTTGGCCCGAGTAAAACACTCTACTTTTCACTTCGATTGCGAGAAAATAAAACAATTCAAAATTAGTCAATTTTCAGAAATTTTATTAAAAATTAAATGTGCAGTTAGAGCAATTTTGAATGTTTAGTGATATGTTTTTCCCGGGCAATTTTATTTCGGTTCTCTGTGATTGGGATGTGATAATATTTTGAGTTGATTGTTGTGGAGTAAAAGTTGGAGAGACTCGAATCATGCTTGAGTTTCCTGCATTATTAAGATCTGAGTGCGGCTTCAGCTGAGTTGACATATTCATCCAATCCCGCGATGTAGATGCTTGGGGTTCTGTAATGTTTGGTAGAATATTGATTCCTTCCATAATCCGCTGCGTGACGTGATACTTGTTTTGTATAGAGTCCTCTATATAACCTTCAGCCACTTGAGCGGACCTCCATCCACCGTGGCGTTTTAATGTCGTTATATTCGCACCAGAGTCCGCCAACAGAGTCGCGGATGTTCTGCGGAAACAATGGCCCGTGTAGAGTTCCGGATTTGGTAAATTTAGATAAGTGGCAATATCTTTAGGCATGTTACCAAATTTATTTTTGCCTATGACTTGCCTTGTGCATTTACCATTTTGATAATTTAGAAAAAATCTTCTCGTTGAAACATTAGTGGGACGTAACTCCTGATAGGCTTTAACTATATTAAGGTATTCTCCACTGATGACAAATTTACGCTCTTTGTTTGTTTTCGTGTTCGGCAGACTCACAGCTTGTAGGTTTGTATCCGTTTCTACGTCTTCTAGCGTTATATTGGCAAGCTCTATTCCTCTGCATGCACCGCTGATTCCATAAATTAAAGCAACCTGTTGAACAAAAAAATAAGTGTGTTAATAATCGTAATAACCTAGGTACATAATTTAGGTATGTAGGTAGGTATCTATTTATTTAGTTTGAGTAGAGTACATAAGTAGGTTACCTTTGTTGCCAAGTATTGTTTATTTGGAGCGTTATTTAAAAATGTTTCGATTTCTTGTGTCGTCAAGACTTTAGATTTTTTTGCCTTGTATCCAGTGGACAATTTCTTCAGTAAAGCCGTTAAATTTACATATTTTTTAATATCGACGTCGTGTCTCGTTTTTAAGGTCATTCTTAACATTGAATATGTGCTCCAAAGAGTCGACGATTTGAATTTTTTCGATAATTCATCAAAATAAGTGAGAAAAACCCCTTCTGTAAAAGAATCCACACGTTTCTCATCTCTCCATTTCATAAAATTTTCGTAACTCTTTAAATATATTTCACGTGATTTTGTCGGCAACAGATTCATAATTATTTCTTTGCCCTTTTCTTCCATTTGCATATTAGCATCTTCACTATCACTTGATGACATTTTTCACGTTCACAATTTGAAAGTTAAAGTCAGGAAGTTAAACGTAAAAGTTTGTGATTTGGAATGAAGAAAATTCTAGAGATTTAGCGCCAATACCATCTTTTTTTTAAAATCTCTATACCTTCAATAACCCTCAACGAAACAGTTCGCATTCTACCGTGAAGGGAAGAATCAACCTTCATAAAACATCACCAAGACGGTTCTATTTTCAAAAAAAAAGATTGACGGAGCACCAAGAAGTCGAGTTTTTATATAAGAGAACGAATGCTTTGTACGGCCTGATGATTTTAGACAAAAATTAAAAAGAAAAAATACTTTTTAGCCCTAGGTATTAAACTCGAGTTTTAGGCCCGCTAAGCTACACTATTATGATACACTTTTTGAGCAAGAGAAGTGAAAAAAATATTGGACAAGTATTTTGTTATTTATCAAATAAATAATAATTGACTGAGATCAAGAGCGTCAAAGTTCGGGAGAGGGGGCTCGTGACGCTAGGTAAAAAGTGTACTAAGCCGTGACGATTTCAACGCACAATATGTTTGTCATTTTTTGTTTATTAGACAAAAGAAAAAATACGTGGGTATCTAATATTTTTTGATAATGTAAATGTAAATGGACTAATTAGAATTCTTCAGTCGTCATCCCTATTATGTTTTCAGAGATTTATGTTTTAAGTTTAGATTTAAAAGCGTGAAAATCATTAAATTCATTTTAATCGAATTAAACTATTATTTAAAATAATTACGCTATAATTTTATTATATATAATATTTACGCGATCTCATTACTTTTTTTACTTAATAAATACTTAATTGCTACAATAATTATATTGAATTCATTTAGCAAACATTTATTAGTTTTCTTTAAAGTCACTAAAGATTTTTTTGGTCCTTCGAGCCGGATATGGACTTGCTAGTCGTCGATTTGATTCTAAAATGCCACTACCAAGAGTGCGATGTGTCGGCTTTTCACCTCCTGCGGGATGACGTGGAGTCCCTTCCCTGGAATACTCCTCCCATACTGATTTTGCCTTGTAGTCTTGTATAACTGTCTTAATATGCTCATACCTTTCCTTCATGCTCTCAAATACTTTGTCGACGAAGTGTTCACACGAACGGACACCGTAACCACATAATGCCACATGATTCGATTGAAATTCTGCTAGTACCTTCCCAGTCTCCAAACTTCTTTTGATTTTATTTACAGTTTTTTGATCTGGACCAAATTAATTTATTTCTGCTCTGTGACTTCCATTATTTGTTTTTGTGCTCCTAAATTTTCATCCATGTGGTTTCTCGAAAGGAACCGAAGTATTTATATAATGAATAAAGAAAAGATTTTGCACACTTACACTTCTTGTCGTCTTAGCGTAAGACGCGGTGAGCCGGTGACTAGCTGACCCCTTTCACTAAAATCCGTACACTGCATTCCTTATTCCGCCGTTCCTAGGGTTCTTGATAACCACCCACTTAGTGGACTTTAGTGCTCACAATCTTTGAGTTCTTGATGGCCGTAACATTATCCTTGTTGCACTCAAAACTTCATATAACTATGTCTTCTTATTTTGATTCTCTTTAGCATTTGTCTATGATTGTCTATTTCCACAGGTAACTAGGAACCGCCACGTGTCGGGCGCTCTAAACCGTAGCGTCGAAGAACCAAAAAATAAAGTGTTTGATCCCACGTGCCTACTATATTTAGTGACTTACTTACATAATTTCAATATAATGAATGAAGCAATTAATATTTTTTTAAGTGAATAAAGTAGTGAAAACGCGTAAATTATTTGATTTGTGAATGCGAACTAAACGGAAGATGGGTCCGCGCGCTGGCGTAAACTGCTAACGCAGCGAAAACTTAGGTCAACGTACGTGGATCGGACATGTATATATATTTATTTTGTAATGGAAAACCAACAGCTATACACACTAATCATAGTAGCTAAAGAGTAGACTGAAAGCCTATTATAGGTCTTCACTAATAACAATTATTGGCTACACTGATAACAAAACTGAAAGTAGAACAAATAAAGCCTTGAACAATTTTAGTTTTAAGAATATAAGTATAAGAACTTAGAATTATCCGAGACGATGTCCGAGTGAGCGCAGGTGCCTCGCTCCGCGCGACCTGATGTCACCTGATGTGACGTGATGTGATATGAGTGTGTGCGTTCACCCTTTGACAGTGCTGGTGCCCCCATACCGTATGTTCTACGGTGCCCAAGTACTTTTAATTCTTCGGCACTCTGTGGGTAAGGTATTTGTAATCTCATTTGAATACTCACTATATATTTGAATAATAAGTTCTATTTACTATTACTTCTATATTGACTGACTAGTTGACCTGCGCGCAGCTTCATTTGCGAGGTGTCTATAAAGTACGACAGCCGGTCTTAGAAATATATACTCATTTGTTATTTGACGATGCTAAGTAGTGATGCAACTAATACTACTTTTACGAATATGAATATTAATATCACTATTCGGCGAATACGATCTAATAATTCGCATAGTAATACAAAACTTTTTAAAACACAAAAACATTAATAACAACTGTTTTTGCTAAATATGCAACTTCGCAATCGCAATTTTAACATTACATATGAAGTATTGCATTGTATTGTCATGATTGTTTGGATCGTGCAACCTACGGTGCATTGCCATGCGTCCATCAACTTTAGGCATAAAGTGATATGCCTGTGATTTCGCCGGCACTTTCAGCCTTAGTTAAATTATTTTCTACTGAATACCTATATATTCCTGATATATAGACCTGAATGCTGTTCTAAAAACTGTGCCGATTGTTTGATACAGAGGCATCGGAGGAACTATACGATACTTTTTAAAGAGTGGCTTGCATGGGTCCAAAAATGACCTCTGCATAGAGATCAAACGTATCTCTTCTGAGTGCTGAATGCTCGATCGAAATCTTTACTGTTTCCCTATAAAATTCCGGTATCTCAAAATTAATAAATATATATTTTTTTACGAATCTTGCCACGATATTCGTCTATTCGAATATTCGTATTCGTTGCATCACATTGTCATTACATATTAGACAATTATTATAAATTAGATAAAGGTACCTAGGTTAGGTTACATTAATAAAATGCATAACAAAATAATCTCTATTAAAAAAGAGCAAATGGTTCCTGAGACAGTTTCTCTGTATCTCCTTTGGTTTCTGGTTACTGTCCCAATTTAAAATAAACTATAATTTATTTTAATACGTTGACTGTTGAGGACGACCGACCGACGTGCAGAATCACATCTCTGTTTTTAGCACTCAAAGCGTTAACATCGGGATGTGATTTTGCTAACCCTTTGCGATATATCACTGTATGTATATAATATATTATTATATCACTTATAATCATCATCAATCAATCAATTTATTTATGTAATGTAAACACGTTTTTGGAATTGTATCAATAGTTTTTTAGTTATTGTTAATGTACTCTCCTGTTGTTTTATTTAATAATAACTAAATAAATAGTTTACTTCAAATATGGTTACACGTTTGTTAAATAATATTTCTACCAATTTTGACATGCAAACAATGATAACTCGAATGTATCAAAATTTTGAGCGTAACTGTACGCTGCAATAAATTACATCTATACAATATTAATATTATAGGAAATACAATTTGAAAATGCAATAATTGATGTCAATAAATTTAAGAGAATTAAAACTAGTAATATATACTATTAGTAGAAATTCATTTGTATTATAATAAGCCGTTTTATTAGATAGTCGAGATTTTTTTAAAAAATATTAATAAGTTTATCGTATGTTAATTGAATTGTCATCTTCAAACAGATGACGGTGCCTATATTTAAACAAAGACCGGAACTTTGAACATTAGGTAGGTACTGTCTGTAAATAACAAATGACCTAGGTACCAACATACCATAAAAGTTCGGTTTTGAAAACTTCTGTCAAACAGTATCTCGGTCTGGGGTCTTCACTGGTATTCACCCAGATTTGATAAAATTATATTTCATTTTAGGTCTTAATTATGTGCCCCATTTTGATAAAATATTTTTATATTTTTTTGTTTTCTATGATTTGTTTGTATATTTAATTTATAGACACCGGCGCGGATTTTAAACTCTTAACCTATTATGCGCAGAACTCTACAAAATTGTATATTGATATAAAAAAAAATTGGTCTGTTTTAACACTCTTCTTTGAATCCGTGCCGGAGTCAAAACCACTACCTGTTAATTCAGCAAAAACATTGTCTCAGCGGATACAATGAATTCCGTTAGATCATAAGCGCTCTAAAATAAAAATTTTATGTGCCCTATTTTCAAATAATTTCAGAGATAATACATGGTAAATGCTTAATGATATGGGCGCGCAAGTTGTGTTAACTTAGTTTATTTTGTACGAGGCTCGAGAGGCGCATCCCAGCCGCTGCCGCTCAGCGTTCGTGCCGCTCGCGCCGCGCGGTACCTACTTGTAGTATTGTTGTAATAGTACCTACCTTAATTTTGTTTAATACCTAGGTGAGCTAGGAAGGAGCAGGTGCCTATCTATACCTCCGCTAGCTAGGTATGTGATTGTGTACCCAGGCAGGTTACTTACCTTCGGGTCGCTTGTCGCGCTGAGCGACGCGACGGGCGGACGCGGGGACCGACCGATCTCTATTATTTTTGATATTATTTTATTTCAAATCAAGTTGAAAAAATATTTAATGTGTCATAGAAACATTCCTCGATCGGTCCCGCGTCTGCAGTCTCCATATGATAAGCACACAATTTATTGATATATCAAGTGACGAGGTGAGGGGTGAGGGGGCGGTTACGGTTGAATACGTAATTTCGTACCTATGTAATGTACGTACGCTAAATACATACATACCTACCTAGATATAGGTACAGGTTGTTCCATGTGTAAATAAACAAGGCGCACCGCTGGAGTTGAAGACGGCATTCGTAGGTACCTTCATAATACCTACTATCTGCTAATATTCCTTTCAGTTAACTACCAAACCAGCACGATAAGCCGTCCCAACAACAACGATGCGCCATAATCAGAATTGAACGTTTTTTATTTTTTTAACTTCGTTAAGGCGACTATACGGGTCAAACCTTTTTTGTTGTGTTTGTTTGACATGTATCGTCACCCTAAGCTTTTAAATTGAGGACGTTTTGCACTCAGAGCATTTTATATTACAGCCGAGTTGCACCAAGATCATTTAGCTTCCAAAACCTCCTGATCCAATGATGGGGGTGCAATGAAATGTAAATTCATAGGCACCTATGGGAAAATTTTAATGCGCGGTGCTATTTGCTTGATAGTTTGTCAAAATACTTTGAATATTGGTACCTAGGTACCTATAAATATAAATAATAAAGGAACATATACAAAGTAAGTAAATGAAGTGTAAAAAAATCCATTTGAGGAGGTGGAAGCTGCCAGCAGAGATTGACTGCTTGCAGTCAATATGACCTCTAAGGTAGCTGTCTTCCCATCATTAAAACCCTTTTTGATAAGAATGCGTTCTATCTTCGATGACAAGCTAATATGTCCCTGGATAGTTTTAAGTGTGTCGGTTTTTACCACGTTAGCGTTCCTGTACCAGGGCGATTATACCTAGGGATTGCAATGCTGGATCCGCAATCCGGCTGGATCCAGCACAATTTTTTTCTTGTTGGATCCAGCGGTGTGGATCCGCAATCAGCTAAAAACAAGTTAAGTTAGTGTTAGTTTAGGAGGAAAACTGGATTTTCCCTCCGTGCCAAAACCCCACAAAACAACGTTGTAAGCAGAGAGCCTTTCCCGCAGCCGGGAATACCTACTTAATATGCAGTTCTTTAAGAAGTAGTCTGGGAGTAATATTTTCAGAAAGAAATGTTACTCCCAGACTACTTCTTAACATTTGTTACTGAGGAGTAACATTTGTTTCTGAAAATATTGAAAATCTGTTAAATTATTGATTGGCTTCATTCTAATACCTCTAGTCAAGTCTGAATAGCTATGCTCTCGTAAAGGCCGTATCAAACGGTAGATACACAGTTAGATCCAGGATCGTTCTGTGGCATACTGAAAAGTCTGGCCTAAAATACCCTTAACAAACTCCTGCTTCGAAAGTCACGATTTCATATACCTACCTCCGGGCACGAACCATTTTAAACTGTTAGTCAGAGCCTTTGACAAACGGTAGGTACACCAACCTCTAGCGTTAGACATAAAACAATCTACGTACGCATTATGGTCAGAACCTTGACTGGACACTGTCGCCTCAACAAGCACATGTTACACACATTAGGTTTGTCAAGAGGCGGTTACACACATTAGGTTGTCACATTGTCAAGAGGCGGATGAATCGCCCCTTCATCTGCCAGGAGAATGTGGGCCACTGATGCATAAACGTATGGCTCATGGCCGCAGTAATCAATAATAATGAATAGCTTTTTCAGATACCTATATAGGATATCAATTTATATGATTTACTAGCTGACCCGCTCGCAACTAAATTTGAACGGAATAAAAAGTAGGTAGGTACCTACAAGAAAAAGTCAAAGTGAAAAGTGAACATATTACTACATTACCTACCCGTACTCGTTCCCGCTGTCACTCCCTTTTAAATGAAAATGGATCCCGGGAATGGCTCCTAAGTGTACCTACAAGAGAAAGTCAAAGTGAAAAGTGAACATATTACTACATTACCTACCCGTACTCGTTCCCGCTGTTACTCCCTTTTTCGTTCCCGTGAACGGGAATGGCTCCTGTTTCCGTTGGCGACCCGTCGTGGCATCGTGAATTTTTATATGCCTAACTTGAGATATGATTGGTTACCCATGCAAAATTTCATCCCCTATTATTTATTTTATAATCGCTACAAAAGCAGCAAATTCTTCTCCAAGGTCCTGCCCAAAGATGCTATGGTCCCGCTCATCCATCTATGGCTAAAATTTATTAAAATTGTTTTAGCGCTAAAAGCGTTATAATTGGCAATGATCGTACGATGACACGATGCGTTTTGGTCGTGCGAATAAAATTTTGGCCTGTGCTCGCGCGATGACTTGCAAGCTTCAATTAGGACACCTAAGAAATTTGTGTGTTTAATCTCGTCGTGCGACGAAAACGCATCGCGCCATCGTACGATCGCTGCCAATTAGGACGCCGCCTTAGGCGTTTATTTATGTTCAATAAAATTTCAAGTCAATAAACAAAAAAAAAACTGCTATCCCCGTGGCATATGGTAAGTTTTTTTATTCAAATCTAATCCGATTTAAATGTTTTTTATTTTATATTTGTCATTCCAATATTAAAAAGAATTGCATTGCACCTTGGAATTAATATCTATAATATTTACATATATAGTAAAACTCCTTTATTGCACCAAGCTTTTATGTAGGTAGGGGAGGAGGGCTTAAAGCGGGCACCATAGGGTAAAATTTAAATTAAAATAGGTTTAAAACAAGATTTTCTGTAAAAGTTTTGTCAGCGTGGACTGCATTTTAAGTAGGCTATAATATTGCATGGTCTAATTTATTATAACTCTTAGAATGAGAAGACACGGAGAGTAAATACAAAACCCTTACTGATTACCGCTTTGCCCAAGGGGTGAGTCTAAAGCTGAAAACGAACATTGTTGAAGTTTTCAAAATATTTGTTAAAAGTTTATGCCGGAATATTCTGTCGTGTCGAGTTTATTCCAACTACTAACGTAACATACGTGCTTTGGGCAAAACGGGCATATTTAAATTGTGTCGCATGAAACAATAAAAATTGTCTAAAGTATAACTATGATTATCTATAACTACTAAGTTCAACGTTTTTTGAATAAATTCGGATTGAGTTTTTAACATGTGTCAAAAAAAATGTTATTTAACCAAAATGAATCAAGAGCACTAAGGAGTAATACTATCAAAGAATGTTTATGCAACATTAAAAGTAGATTGGAACAAGGAATCAAGTTATTCTATACAAACTTTGCCCCCGTTTTTCATCCCCTGAGGGGTAGAATTTCGGGAAAGCCTTTCTTATCGGATGCTTACGTCACAAACCCTCCAAGTTTCAGGTCTTTAGGCTGTGCGTTGATCCGTCAGTCAGTCACACACACACACACACACACACACACACACACACCAGCCTATATCAGTCCACTGCTGGACATAGGCCTCCCCTAATAAAGGGGGATATGCCCGTAATCCCCACGCTGAACATGCGGGTTGGGGATCGCAGGGCACAGCTTCTCGCACCACGTCAGTTAGTCATTCAGTTCAAAGGATTTTATAAGTATAAGAAAGAAGATGATGATGAATCTTAACAGGGATCTGTTAGAAGCCGCCGTCGTCGTCGCAGCCTGGCCGGAAGGCCACAAGATCTGCCCAATCTTGAGTGAGAGGCGACGTGGTTCCGGGACATGATGATGTCAATATGCGACGCCTCCATGCCCCGGGCCAAGTCATCCAAGCGCCAGGCGGTATAATGGTGGTCGCAGGAGATAGCGAGGCTGCACGAGGCATGCCTGCGCCCCTGACGCGAGTATACCCGGTCTCAGAGAAGGCGAGCATCTGCCGAGGAGAGGGATAGTGCTTACGAGTCCTACAGAGCCGCTACGACGGATATGTAAAGCGCCATCGCAGATGCCAAGGCTCGGTCCTGGAGTGAACTCCTGGAGGGGCTGACCAGGGATCCGTGGGGGCGCCCATACAAGACTGTACTAGGCAAGCTGGACCTCTGGACCCTGCGTGTGTGGGAGAAATGGGTTGACAGGCTCTTCCCCAGGGTCTAGGAGAGCCCCTCGAACCCTGCGTTACCCTTGGACCCTACCATCTGGTCCACTGGGGGTAACGGAACAGGAGATGGACCCAGCGGTAAAGCGGCTCAGGGCTCGCGGTAATAGGTACGGCCCCAGGGCCCGACGGAACTCCAGGTTGGGCCTGGGTACTGGCACTATCCGCTGGCCTGGGGGAGAAGCTGGGGCGGTCGTTTGACAACTGTCTCTCCGCTCTGGTGTGTTTCCCCCGGGCTGGAAGACGGCAAACTTGGTCCTCTTGATGAAGGGCGGCAGGGCCGTGAGCTCTCGTACCGTCCCATTTGCCTGCTGGACGAGGGCGGCAATTTGTTCGAAAAAATAATTGCCGCTCGTCTCTGCACACATCTGTGGCAGGTAGGCCCCAATTTGTCGGACGAGGCGCGTTCGATAGTGGACGCGATTCTACGCGTGCGTTCGCTGTCGGACCAGATACTGTCCCGGGGCGGAAGGATGTTGGAGGTGTCCTTGGATATCGTCAACAATCGTCCATCACGGAGTGCCTCCTTACCTGCAGCGCATAGTGTTGGCTACTACTTGCAGCAAAGGTGTGTATAGTAGGTGGTATGTAGGCAGGGATGGTGCATTGCACCAGAGGGAGGTCAATTGCGGGGTTTCTCAGGGGTCGATCTTAGGCTCCTTTGGAACCTCGCATACGACGCGGTGTTGCTCGTCGATCTCCCCGCCGGCGTACACGTCGTCTGCAATGCGGAATACACTCTAGTGTTGGCCTGTGGGGACTCCTTTACGGGACCAAGGAGCTCGCTGAGCTTGGGTGGCATGCGTGGTCGATGGGATCCACCAGCTGGGTCTGCGGATAGCTATGCACGGGCTACTTCCGAATCTCAGGGGGCCGAGTGAGGGTGCTCGCTGCCTTTACGCGGTCGGTGTCGTGATCGATGGCACTGTACGGAGCGCATGTCTGGTCGCACAGGCTGGCGGGTGTTAGGCGCTGCCGGGCCCTGTACAATGGGTTCCAGCGTCCTATTGCCATAAGCATCGCGAGAGGATATCACACGATATCCTTGGAGGCGGCAACACTGCTAGCGCAGTTTCCGCCGCTCGACATCCTGGCGATGGAGGAACTTGTGATCGTCTGCCTTTCTAAAAATTTGAAATTCCGCCCAGTCTTATGTAGCATGAGTAACATGAATAATGTATAAAATCTTTGAACATGTTTTACTTTAAGAAATGTTACTTTATTTAACCTAACTCAATTCGGTGTTTAAATTTTCTCAATTCGGTGTGCTAAATTGAGAGATACCGAATTGAGAAAACATTACATTTTTGAAAAGTTCTCATGTCTATTGATATTTAAAATTAATTGGGGAATACTGCAGACGTTAAGCAAAACTACATTCAAGCAAGGAGTCACCTAAATATAATTTGCAATACAGTAGATATTTCAAGCACCGAATTGAGAAATAACCCTGTCCCAAAGCCACCGAAATACATTCATGCCTTGAAAAATCCCTAAATTCGGCAGCATTTTACTTATCCAATTCGATCAAATAATGTGTTTTTACCTATAGTTTGTGTGAATCCAATAAACAAATTCTTATTATAAATATTTGTTATAGTGTGATTTGTAACCTGCGCACTGAGACGCACCCACCTGCGATTTGAGACGCACCCTTAGGACGAGAATTAAAAACCACGAAAAATAAAAATTAAAGCAACTACAGATTTTTGAAGGACAAACACGCAATTGTCAAGTGTCCTTGTGCACGTGCATCACTCACATCTTGTACCAAAAACCAGTTCCTACTCAGAGTTATCAGGTTGTTATTTTTGGGAATGGGACAA